>OX940807.1:3077721-4558384 GCA_954870605.1 Acer campestre
TGTTGATTTTGATTAATCTTCTATTAGATCATTTAAACTTCTGACAGTTTATATTTTTACACACAATCTATATATTATTATATTGATTAATTTCCAAACAGAAAGTTTCTCCAGAAAGAGAAAATGAAAAGTTACTTTTATACAAAATAGAGATACCAGTTCGGTTCTCTATATATAAATGTTTCTCATTTCAATCTTTGTATCACTCAAATACGAAAGATAATTGATCATCATATGATTATTAATCTGTTACCTGATATATTAAAGGTAACACGATTTTATAAGTTGCCAACTCATAAACCCCGGCCGGGTGATTGTTCTCAAAGAATGATCAGAGTGAATGACAACAAATAAATCATTTGATACATATCATAAGCTTATGAACCTTTTTGAAAGGTATTATTATCAGGATCCAAAAGTAAACAAAACTTGAGTTATAAATAAATCCACTTTCTCTAAATCAACTCTATAAGAGTCTGATATATCTAAAGAGACACGAGTCTATGAAATGACTAAATCCATTGAAATGAAAAGAAATCTCAACAGAGATACAAGTACATTGAAATCCAGAAAATTTCTATAAAATCCATGCAATGACTAAATCCATTGAAATGGAAGAAGTCTCAACAGAGATTCAAATATATTGAAATTGAGAAAATTTCTATAAATAATATAAGAGAAATGTGGAATCATAAATAAACAATCATTGATGATGTATTTTTATACACAGTAGCGCTACTGAAATTATAAACGATAATTATGATATTCATAATATCAATGATTGTATACAAAAGGCATGATTAGCCTAAATGAAAAGAAGCAATTCAAGAAGAATTGACTTCATATGCCAAATATAAAGTATTTAGACAAATAGTATTCCAAACACCTAGAGATGTCAAACTAGTTGGATACTAATGAGTCTTTATACGGAAAACGTAATGAGAAAAACGAGATCGTGAGATATGAGGCACGACTCATAGTACTAGATTTCTCACAGAAACTTGGTATTCAATAAAAACGAATGCAATTACGTTTCGAATTTTTGATAAATTTGGCTGCCTTTACAAGGCTTGAAATACGTCCTTCAAACGTAGTAATCATTTATCTATATGATTCACTCAATACAGATATTTATAATCCTGGAAGGATTTAAAATGCTAGAAGCATGTAAAACGAGATCTCGTAATCTGTATTTGATGAACATACAAAAATCCTTACATGGATTAAGAATAATCTGGACGGATGTTGTATAATCGTCTCAGTGAATATCTGATAAAATAAGGGTATAATAATTATATTATATACCCAAGTGTCTTCACAAAGAAATCAGAATCCGAATTTATTATATTCACAACATATGCTGATGATATGAATTTAATTGGAGATCCTGGAGAGCTCTTGAAAACTCTTGAATTTTTGGTAAATGAGTTTAAAAGTGAAAAACATGGAAAAGGAAATATTGTCTCGACCTAAAGGTCGAGCATGGATCAAATGGAATGTTTATCTATCAATCATAATATATTTAAAAGATTCTATATGGATATTACTCCATAAAGCAAGTCTTTGCTTATACTCCCCTCCAATCATTTATGATGTTATTTCATTTTATGAAATAAACATCTGTATACCCCAGTTTAGCAATCTAGAAGATTGCTTTAAAAGAACTTTTATCAGGGGGGAGCATATTAAATGAAGTATATTAATTATATTGGGGCATATGTGCATTGTACTCTTTTTCCTTCCAATCAGGTTTTTATCCCATTGGGTTTTCCTGATAAGGTTTTTAATGAGATAATTCTCTAAGCACATCCAAAAATCTTTTGATTCATGAAGATCATCATAAATATTACATTAATCTAGTTGATCATCGTATATATGTAGTCTTGATAAAAATAAAAAATAAAAAAAATCATTGTAAATATTACTTTAATCTTGCAAATCATCGTATATTTATTACCTTGATCCAAAAGATCATCATAAATATTACTTTGATCCGACAGATCAATGGATATATTTGCTCAGGTTTTTATCCCACTGGGTTTTTCCTAGCAAAGTATAAATATGAGAAATGTTTTGAAGAAAACATTAATTCTAGATATATGTACACTGTACTCTTTTTTCCTTCGATTAGGTTTTGTCCCACTGGGTTTTCCTGACAAGGTTTTTAACGAGACAGTTTTAAGGACGTCCAATACCACAAGGTCTAGGAAATATTTGTATATATTTTACTGAGATTTTTGTCCCACCGGGTTTTTCTTAGAAAATGAAAATACAAGAGGTGGGAATCCAAGGGGGAGTATTATAAATGATGTGGATCCCCACCACTTGCTAAATATCTCACTTGCATGACATCTCATCCACGTGGAAGCTTGATTTGCTTTTACTTCATTGTTAAGTTAATTATGTGAAAATTACTCCAACTAACCCTCTCTCTTTATTGCCTATATATGTGGCTTTCATTGTAAGTTTGTTTTTTTGATCAGCTGATATCAATACATATCAATACAAAGAGCAAAGCTCTCTCTAGTTATCTCGCGTGTCTCTCTCGTTCTCTCCTCTCCTCTAATGTCTCTCACGTTTATTATTTATTATTTATCTCATCTTTTATTCAATTGTTTATAACATTTTATATTTAATATACTACTAATAATAGTATACTACTAGGAAACATATTTCCGAATCAGAAAAATATTTGATTTTTAATTAAATAATTAATTAACATATTAATTAATTTTCATTTAATTAAATAATAAAATAAAACAATATATAATGGGCTAAAAAATAGCCTAGCTGCCCATGACTAAAACTTGGACGAAATATTGTTTTCTTATTTTATTTAATCCATTTGGCCTTTAATAAAAAGCCCACATGTGAACTAGACCTATTCTTATTAAATGAAACAAGCCCACATGCCTTTCATGAATATATTAATATAATTAAACAGTGCATTAAATAAATAATGTGCAAATTATATTCTTAATATATTAAAAACTATTCTAAATGGACCCACAAATAGTCCGGTAGAATATGTCAAGTGATTCATGCAAGTCCGTGCGGATTGAGGATCTTGGCGGGCCTATCTAAATTTAAGCTCCAATAGATATAACCCAATCACAATCAACAAATGATTCACTTAGGTTTAATCTATTAATTTTAGTACATACCACGAAAGAACTAAAATTGCACTTTTAAATAGAGATGGAATAAGTCAACGATTCTCATTCATATCCTAGACAATCATATAGGAGATAGTGAATCCTCGTGAAGAATATCAGTAATCGCTAAGAGCTCATAGATCGCCTATAGCTCTCCAAGTTACCATATTTACTCATATGACCACACTTTGAACTTAGATATATATTATGACTTGTCCAGAAGTCATCTTTCAATAGACATTATTGAAAACTCAACGTTAAAATTTAATAACCAAAATCACAAAGCATCCATATGATGATATTCTACTCACATTTAATAAATGGAGTCACGATGTCCATATCTGTAAATGAAGTCCTCTATCGATTAACAAATGAATACCACCAAACTATCGAGGATAAACTATGCTATATAATCGTACTCATTGATAGCTCAAATGATAACACTTGCAACCATAAGTCCATCATTTATCTCAGGATTAAGATAGACTCTCCGACTGTCCTGATAATGAAAAGACTTTTGTCTATTAACGGTTCTAGAAAAAAGTATTTCATTGTGATCCAGTTCAATGCACCTAGTGCACTTGATTCTTTTACTTGAAGACACTTCGATGATTTTAGACTCATCATATCACATTTGATCCCACTCAAATGCTTGCAAAAGAATTCTACAACTTTAACAAGATAAAGGTGCCCAACCTTTAACTTAAGTTGTGAACGTTATTCAAGACTAATTAAAGAATTGTGTCTACCGCATACATATCCAGATGTATGAATAATTCTTCTTTTCTCATAGTCTTTTGACCTTATGATTATTTACTTTGACAATTATAATAATAAATGCTATATAAAATTTTGTTAACAAACATAAATCACTTTATTAATATGAAAAGATTGTTAAGTACAACATTACACTCTTGCTATTGAGCATAATCCTAACATTGTGTCTACCTCATACATATCTAGATGTATGAACAATTCTTCTTTTCTCATAGTCTTTTTGACCTTATGATTATTTACTTTGAAAATTATAATAATAAGTGCTATATAAGATTTTGTTAACAAACATAAATCACTTTATTAATATGAAAAGATTGTCAAGTACAACATTACACTCTTGCTATTGAGCATAATCCTAACACGCGCCACGTGACCTGATGCTGTGCGTTATGATTAAAGGAGAAATTGGGCCAAGCCCAATGCAAAGCCCAACAGCCCATGCCTATTTTAAGTGAAACGATGCGTTTCACAAGGTGTTGAAGGCCCAAAATAGCAAGCCCAAACACTGGCCACACCCCTCACATTGCACTTGATTACACCCCAACTTGTTCTAAACGCCCCCAATTCAAGACAAGTGACCAACAGCTAAGTGCACCCCACAACTGTTCATTGTCTCCTTCCTTTCATACGTGCAGACCAACCTCCTCACCCCTAAACCCTAGCATACGCCGCCGCTTGTACTCACTGGAGAATGACCTACCGTTGATGAATTTCGGTCCCAAAATGACGGCCAACCGAACGGCTGCCTAGTCGTAAGAGTTTCGTCCCTCCAATCGGTCCGAATCCAACAACCCCAATCAAGCCTCCATCTCCCTTTAGTCACCCCCAATCCCAAACCATGACCAAACCACGTAAATCGAGGTCGCGGTTTGCATTTCGCGGTCACCATGGCGACAGGGAGTTGTTTTGGCACCTGATGAGGTCGCTCCCAAGCTTCGCCATGAACCAAACCGCAAACATAAATGGCGACCATCTCTGATTGGATGTGTTTGGTGTGAAAATTACAAGAAGTACCCCTTTCAGGAATCAAAATGGAAATTTGACAAGTTTAAGGGGTATTTTGGTAATTTGCCACCCGAGATCTAATTTAAAAATCCTATATATTCATCGCATTTTTCCTCTTTTGAACATCTCTTTGTAAGGATTCCCATTTGTTGATTGGCTTGTTTCATGGACAAACCACATGTTGGGGTTGATGTAAGGGTAGCCTAGGAATTGGTGATCATCCAATGGCCCTCTCAAGACCTCAAGAGAAGAATCACAAAAGTTATATTCTAATGCTTACTTGCTTTGAAGAGATCTAGTTGCACACACACACGACTCATGCATATCTCTTATTCTTGTATATTGTGTGTTTTATATGTGTGCATTCTTAATTGTTGAATGTCTCTTCATGCATGTTTATTTGATTGCATCTAGTTTATTGAAATGCCATAACATGATTAGGCATTAGGATGCAGAGTAATGAATTTTATTCATGCTTGTTTGAATTGATTGCATCTTATTCTACGATAATGCCATGACATGATAGGCATTAGGCTGCATTCAATTCCCACACTTGCACTTCATGTTTGTTAGCTTTTAGTGTGGTGTAATTCATTTCCGTTTGTGTGATCGGAAACGTCCGCTCTTGCACGATGGTGTGCATGTCTTAGCGTGATGGTTGACCACTTGAGAATGTCTCATTCTTCTCTTGGATAAGTGTTAGATTTGGTTTGGTTAATTGGAGTAAAGTGTCTAGTTTCAAAAGATTGGATTTCAATGATTTAAATGATTTTCAAAACTGACCTCTGTATGGTCATGTGACCATAAATTTTTATACAAAGCTTTAAAATGAGTTTTGAAAATTTCTGTATAAACTAGACACCCATACCTTTCCAACGGTATATTATTCGTAATATTTCATGACCGTTTGGATTGGTTTCGAAATCTCCAAAGTGACCACCAAAACAGGGCAACTATGTTGTTGTCCGTTTCTGACCTTTGGTCACTCAATTGAGCACAACGTTTTCTATAGACATTTAAATGTCATTCTGTAAACATGAGTAGAAGGTAGACATCCATACCTTTCCAAAAATATATTATATGAAAGGTTTCGATTTCGTTTGGTCATGTTTCGGAGCGCTCGAATCTTGAGCTACTGCACTGTCGCGAGTACCGCGAAAATGCCCATAGTTTTTCTATTTCTTCCAAAACGACATAGTTTCACTTGGGTACTATAAATACATATCTTTCTCATCATTTTGAGGGCAAAGCCACAAAATGAAACCCTAGAAAGAGGGGCTCCAAATTCTTGAGAGAGAAAGCACCAAAATTGCTTCTTTAACTCTCTAAACCCAAAACCCATCTCCATCTTTCATCATTCAACATCATTTGAGCATGGGTCTTCTTCAACACACATGGTATGATTTGTTGAACACTAATCTCATCTAATTTTAGTGTTTTACTTATCAATTTTATCTCTTCTATTACTTGTATGTGTTTAGATTAATTTCTACTTACATAATTGAGATTATGTGTTGATTGAGTTTTTTTGTTATAGCTAGGATTGTTCATGTTTATCTAACATCTAGCTAATTGATCTCATTAACATGATTGAAATTATTTGTGATAGCTTTGCATCTAGGATTGGTTATCCTTTACTTAGCTAAAGTTGTATGCCATGTCATATAGCTATTTTCATATCTAGGATTGATTTTATTGTCATCATATAATCCTAGGTAAGCATCTAGAGTACCCTAGCTCTATCTTGCATATTTGGATATCATTGCATATTCACTTAGGGTGTTGATCTCTTCGGAGAAGTAAGTCTTGTGTGATAGACCGGGATTAGGTCGTACACTGGGATTAGGTGGTCACATGAGCAAATTGGACTAGATCCACTTTTACAGGCCTGCGGGTAGTGGTAGTGGGATATTGGCCGGGATTAGGCCGTCAAACCGGGATTAGGTTGTATACGCTATCACAATTAGTGGATTCGAGGTTCGAGTATGGCGCACTTGCTAGCCCGTGGTTTTTCCCGTGAGGTTTTCCACGTAAATATCTTGTGTTATTTAAATTCTGCACTTTACACTTGATATTATATTATTAACTAGTTTGGAGTATTTTCGTAATTTTGTCTTAACGTGAAAATTGGGTAAATTTGTTAAAATCTATTCACCCCCCCCCCCCCCCCCCCTCTAGATTAATATATTGAACACACCGTAATTTATTTCAATTGGTATCAGAGCGGGTTCCTAGATATACTTAGGTTATCCTAGCTCATTTTTGGTGTGTTTTGCATTGTGTGTGTTTTTTTTTGATTTATTCATATATTTTGCTTTTATCTCATTTGCATTCATCCAAACACTATGAATGATATTGGGATGAGCAAAGAGGGAGCGTCGAGCGTGAGGCCACCGTTGCTCACCGGCGATAATTACTCCTCATGGAAGGGGAAGATGGAACGTACTTATGCCAAATCCATGATAGGGCATGGATGGCGGTTGAAGAAGGATACGCTCCTCCTATGATGACTCCCATGGGTGGAGGAGAAGAAGTACTCAAGCCTAAGGCACAATGGACTAATGGAGAGTTTGAGACTTTAAAGTGGAATAGGAAGGTGATGTATGCCATCCTATGTGCCATGGATGAGAACCAATACAAGTTGGTTCAAATTACTAGGATCGCCAAAGAGGCGTGGGAGATCTTAGAGACAGCTCATGAAGGAACCGAAGTGGTCAAGGATTCAAAACTACAAGTCCTCCAAACTAGTTTTGAGACCATTAGGATGGAAGAGCATAAGCATTTCAATGACTTCCAAGTGAAGTTGATAGACATTGTGAATCAAAGTCATCAACTTGGTGACCCGTATTCGGATAGGAGAATCAAGCAAAAGATTATGAGATCTCTCCCCGAAAGGTTCGAATCAAAAGTGACGGCTTTAGAAAAGAATGATGGGTACAAGGATATAAAGCCGAGCGAAGTCATTGGAAGACTTCTAGCCTATGAGAAGAGAAAGGCTATCACCTCACCTCCTAAGAAAAAGAAGAATATTGCTTTGAAGGTGTCGAAGCATAACAAGAAGGAGGATGACTCGGACAATGAACTTAACTCATTTGTGAAAAAGTTCAAGAAATTTGTCAAGTTCGAGAAGAATGGTGTTGGATCCAATGGTCAAGACTTGAAGAAAAATGGTCCTTTCAACAAGTTTGAGCCTAGGCTAGAGAAGGCCGAAAGGAAAGTGGTCCAATGCTATGAGTGTGGTCATATAGGACACTTCGCCCCCGAATGTGCAAATCGCATGGACAAGAAGAAGGGAAAAGTGATGGCTGCCACTTGGAGTGGTAGTAGTGATGACCCCCATGAGGGAGATGAGTTGTCAAGTGATGAGGAGCTTGCCATTAACTACACAGCTTTTGGAGTCACATAAATAGAAAATGAAGTTGATGGCAAGGATGACTTGACTAGTGATCCCATAGAAGGATTAGATGAAGAAGTAGCTATAGAAGAGACTGGTGTAGCTACTCATTGGGATATAACTCATATGTCATCAAGAGACAAATTTGATGATCTTGATGAAGGAGATGACTCCATTGGTGAAATGGAGAATTTAGAAAATGACTCCATTGGTGAGATGGAGAATAAAGGGGATGACTTAATTGTTGAGAATTTGTCATCCCACTTCACACATGGAATTGTGGAGAAAATGGATCATGAAAACTACTTGAGAAGGGTTGAAAGCTACAGGATAATGAATGAGAAGGAAATTCAGCAATTGAAGGAAGAAAATCTTAAGCTTTCAACACAAGTAGACCACTTGAGTAGAGAAGTGGTGAGATCCATGATTGATGAAGACAAGCTAAGAGATGATGAGCTAGCTTTGTCGAAGAGGAATGAAGAAGGGTTGAAAAGGGAGCTTGTTGATGCTAGAAAGTTAATGGCTAAGATGGCCTCTAGCATGGAAAAACTCAACCATATGTTGAGTATTGGAAAAAGCCCCTATGACAAGAGAGGTCTTGGCTTTGAAGATGACAAGGAGATTCCCATTCTTAACAAGACTATGAGTGTCAAGAGCTTAGGCAACAAAGAAACTTCATCCGTTCACACTCCTAGGAAGAAGATTGATCTAGGATAATGTTCTCAAAGTGCACAAGTGAAGGTAGCTTCAAGAAGACAACCTCAAGCTCAACCTACAAGATTTCCTCACACTAACTTCCCTCAAGCTCAAAACCATCAAGGGAAGAATCCAATCATGCAAGCTCATTTGGGGAAGCAACCTAGTCTTGGTCAACAACAAAGAAGGAGATATCCTATCGAACAACCAAGACAACCATAAAGACATGGAAAAGCTCCTATGGATGCACAAGGAGAAGGTATGATTCCTAACTTCATTCCTACATGTCATTATTGTGGTATTGATGGTCATATTAGACCAAATTGTTTTCATTACATTAAATTGTGTAGAGCCAAAAGCATGATTGAGAAAAAGAAGGCAAGAGCTAGAATGCATATGCATAGGAAAGATAAAATCCATTTAGATGATCCTATGACTTCTAGAACTCTTGAACCTTTGACCACTAGGATTGAACATTTGTCACCTAAGTGGATTAAAATAATGAACCCGCTTGCTACGAGACTAACAAGTCTCATATTGGTTCAACCAAGTCAAATGGACTTGGTAGGTCCATAGGACCTCATGACCTTCATTGATGAAGAGTAGTGTTTTGACCCCATATGGGGAACTCAAGCGAAGAGAGCTTTTTGTATACTTGATGCATGCAAAATATTTGAAAGATCTTGTGCTTCTCTTTTAATTGCTTGAAGTAAGCTTGGTTTCACATATGTATATATGTTTTCTATTCAAATAAGTGTGAACCATGCTTGTATTACAATCCATGTCATATTTATGTTCAAATATGCATTTTTGGACTAGGAGATGTACTTAGGAAGTATGATTTGAATGACCTATAGTTATATCCATGACATGATGATTCTTATATAACATGCTAAATGCCATATGAAAAGCATGAAATTCAAATGACATGCTAAAATGAAAAAGCATGAATTGATGATTGCAATTTCTTAAATGCAAAATTATGCTTGAAAAGCAAATGAGACTCAAATGAAAATCAATATGTCTCTCTTTCTTTACTTGTGAAACATGGCTACTATCATACGGGTATCTTACCTGGAAAAATCAAATAGGGTGCAAAAAGTCACTCATGCCATGTTTTGCTTGTAAAGTTGGATATAGTGCGTTAAAATGAATTCAATGAATTTTCTATATCCTTGCTTTTATTCATGACAAATGGTGAAATTGGTTTGAATTCTTTAAGGAAACTTTTGTCATTTGCTTTGCCAAATACCATTGCTTTTGGATTTTAATGCAACATGTCTTGCATGCAAAGCATAGTAATCACACATTTTTTATGAAAATAAATCTCCTTGTTCTCTCCAATTAATTGAGTTGCATAAAATACATTTTATGATTATGCAAATAACTTGTATGCTACTATCTCTCTTTGCTACAAGTGACCCGGTTGGGGACTACTCCTTTGCCTATCCCATGACAAAAAAGGGGAGTAGTATGTAGTTAGGGGGAGAATGCTAATTGCTAAATTGGTGTAGCATTCACATGATTGGGGAGTTTACTTTTGATAGGAGAGTAACCCTTTGAGGGGGAGCATTTGCATTACACATACATTGCATGATGTTGTGCATAAATTCTTAATTGCAAATGTTTGTTTTATCTCACATGATTAATATCACATATACTTGTATTGGAAAGTATAGAAACTTTGTTTTGAATGATTGATTGTTCTACAAGAGATTGAAGACTTGAAGATATAGCTTTTAATCATCTCTTTGTAGTATAGAAAATCCCTTTAGTTTCTATTTTATTGTGAGGATTAATGTGAGTGGTGGTTTTGTCACGAAATAGCCAAAGGGGGAGATTGTAAGGATTCCCATTTGTTGATTGGCTTGTTTTGTGAATAAACCACATGTTGTGGTTGATGTAAGGGTAGCCTAGGAATTGGTGATCATCTAATGACCCTCTCAAGACCTCAAGAGAAGAAGCACAAAAGGTATATTCTAGTGCTTACTTGCTTTGAAGAGATCTAGTTGCACACATACACAACTCATGCATATCTCTTATTCTTGTATGTTGTGTGTTTTATATGTGTGCATTCTTAATTGTTGAATGTCTCTTCATGCATGTTTATTTGATTGCATCTAGTTTATTAAAATGACATAACATGATTAGGCATTAGGATGCAAAGTAATGAACTTTATTCATGCTTGTTTGAATTGATTGCATCTTATTCTACGATAATGCCATGACATGATAGGCATTAGGTTGCATTCAATTCCCACACTTGCACTTCATGTTTGTTAGCTTTTAGTGTGGTGTAATTTGTTTCTATTTGTGTGATCGGAAACGTTCGCGCTTGCACGATGGTGTGCATGTCTTAGCGCGATGGTTGACCATTTAAGAAGATCTCATTCTTCTCTTAGATAAGTGTTAGATTTGGTTTGGTTGATTGGAGTAAAGTGTCTAGTTTCAAAAGATTGGATTTAAATGATTTAAATGATTTTAAAAACTGACCTATGTATGGTCATGTGACCATAACTTTTTATACAAAGCTTTAAAATGAGTTTTGAAAATTTTTGTACAAACTAGACACCAATACCTTTCCAACGGTATATTATTCGTAATATTTCATGACTGTTTGGATTAGTTTTGAATTCTCCAAAGTGACCACCAAAACAGGGCAACTATGTTGTTGTCCGTTTCTGACCTTTGGTCACTCAATTGACCATAACTGTTTCTACAGACATTGAAATGTCATTCTGTAAATACGAGTAGAAATTAGACATCCATACCTTTCCAACGATATATTATACGAAAGGTTTCGATGTCGTTTGGTCATGTTTCGGAGCGCTCAAATCTTGAGCTACTGCACTGTCGTGAGTACCGCGAAAATGCCCATAGTTTTTCTATTTCTTCCAAAACGACATAGTTTCACTTGGGTACTATAAATACATATCTTTCTCATCATTTTGAGGGCAGAGCCACAAAATGAAACCCTAGAGAGAGAGGCTCCATATTCTTGAGAGAGAAAGCACCAAGATTGCTTCTTTAACACTACAAGAAAAACTATAATTGTTGACAGTCTCTTATTGACAGTTTTAGAAAACTGTCAAGAAACTCAAGAATAGTTGACAGTTTTTAAAACAGTCATATATTAACTGTCAAGTATTATTTCCAACACCAAATAAATTTATCCCGCTTTTTTTAGAAGATCCCGCCATCACAATTTATTTTTTTATTAATTTTTTGATCAACATCACAATTTCACTTTATATCTAAACTAAAAAAAATATTCTTCTTTGCTGTAACTATTTCTCTCTCCCTACTCTCTCCCTAACTTAAGATTTCTCCAGCTTAAATTTCTCAAATTTCTCCTATCATCCAAGCATATTTCAAATCTGTTATAAAAGGTTGAGTTGTATATTGTAAGTGTGCTAAAACCTTTAAATTTTTGTTGTTAGTTCACTAAAATCCCTAAAATTTTCCCTAAAATTCCAAAATTTTAGGGTTTTTATCTCACCCCTGCTGTTTTAGCACTTTTACTGAAAAAAGATTATTAAGATTCAAGCTTTATTTGTTTTTGAGCTTCAATTTGGTTGGATTTTACAGGTGTTGTCATTAAGAAGGAAAAAGCCTCTGTCAAGCTTGAAGATTGTTGCCAGGTGAGAAAGGATTTGATTTTTTTTTTTTTTTTTAATTTTAATTTTCGTCAACTCTTTCTACTTTTCTAGAACTTTTGTTAATTTAAATTTGTGAAATTCGAACAAGAAGAATGAGAAGAAGAAAAGGAGAAATTGAATATCTTAGTAGGTGGGCAAACACTGGTATGTTTTGTTAACAATGGTGTTGCAAAAAGTAAACTAGTTGTCTATATGGTCGTTTTCTTCCTCTCTTAAAACTGTATAAACACATGGCAGATGTAGAAAATTGACATAATCTTTCGACTGAAGCCTCACTGCTTATCTCCTTTATAGGATTCTGTTATGTTTTTCAGGTTTTTTCTCTGTTTTTCGGGGCTGTGTTTGTATTGGGTGTTTTAGGCTGAACTCTGCTTTTTCTCTATGAGGTTTGATCCTCTGTTCTTTGGGTGTTTTAGGATTCTATTGCATTAGTGTTTTCTCAGCAACAAATTAGAGTGTCTAGTGTGGTTTTCTTTTTTGAGTCAGAATATGAAACTTGTCATTTGGTATTACATATAATCATGAGATATGATGCGCTAAACATTGCTCAATGTTATACACTTGTTTGTTGGATGTTGCTAGCATTACTTGATGAACTGGTGTTGGTTAGAAGATCAGTTATGAAGTTATTTGCTTAAAAAAAAAAAAAAATTATTGATTTGCATTACAAATTAAATTCAAGTTTTATCTTGTTGGTTCTACCCGCAAAATTAACTTCACATTGCTTGTTAATTAGTTATTGATTGATCTATGAGTACTTGATACCATTACTAGGCTGCCAACAATATACTTGAGTTCCCCTGCTTCTGCTTTTGGTTTTGTTTTTGCTGTCTTGTTTTTGTTCGTTTGCTCCTGGTCTGTTTTGTTGTGGTTTTTGCCCGTGTGCTTGTGTGTCTCTTGGCTCATGGTGCTGGCCTGTGTGTCTTGCTGGGTGTGGTGTGGTGTGTTCTTGGTCCCCTTTTCTGTGTGGGGGCTGCTGTTGGTGTGCCTTCTGGGCTTTTATAATCTGCTGTTTAAAAAAAAATAAAAAAAATAAAAACAATATACTTGAGTTTGATGTCTGGGCTTGTGTGCTGGTGCTGTGGGTTTTTGTGTTTTGTCTCTGTGCCTCTGTTTTAGGCGTGCTTTTGGGGTGTTTTCTTGTTTTTGGCATTGACCTTCTTGTTTTAGGATGTTTCTTGCTGCTCATTTCTGCTATTAATAATTTGCTTTTAAAAAAAATAAAAATAAATATACTTGAGTCTAAACTTGAAGAAATGAGGTTAACCCAATCGTATGCCCCTCATGTTTATATCATTGAGGTTGCGTGTTTGAATCATATCCCTCTCTCTAAACCCCGAATTATTTGTAATTATATACACATGGCTTAGACATGAATGTCTCCACTTTATTTTTGTGAATATTTAGTCTTTTAGTGAAATCTCTTTAATGAAAGACAAAAATTAGCATTTTACTAGGATGCAAATCACCCAAGAATTTTCACTTGCAATGACTGTATTTTGATGTCTTTTAAACATTGGAGATAATTAAAATACAAAGAAGAATAAAAGAGGTAGTATTTATTTTTTGGGATATTTTGAGCACTACATTCACTAGGGCAAGTTTGGTAATGTGAAACCAAGAATAGGTTTGTGGCTAAAATCTAATTTAAATATTCTTCCTTCAAGCTTAGCTCCTTGTATTAATTTGGATGGAATATTGTAAGTTAGACTTTATCAAAGTGAGTTGAGTGTTTGTGGGCATGTTAACAAAAAACATATATCGAAGCATGAAATGACTTTATCAAAGTCTATGAGCTCAAAAGCTATAAAAATAATTATCTTTATTAACATATCCTTCTTGTTGTATGTAAAAAAAAAAAATAATAATAATAATAATAATAATAATGATAGTTGAACTTTGTGTTAATAGATATATGAATAATTATATTTTGTGTGCAAATAATTTTTGTTTTTAATGAATAGTGTCTTTAGACTTTTTATAATTATTTTTATATTTCAGGACTAATTAAGTTATAACATATGATGGATAAGTCTTGGATGTTGAGTGATAGAATGTCAAGGGAATATGAGATTGGGGTTGAGAAATTTATAGAATTTGCCATACTTAATTCTGAAAATCCTAACTTAATAAGATGTCCATGTCAATTTTGTGGAAATTTGAAATTTCAGTCACCTAGAGAAGCAGAAAATCATTTATTTGTTAAGGGTATTGACAAGAGCTATCAAATTTGGACTTGGCATGGAGAGGATGATCCTAGTATGGGAGAAAATATTGAATTAGATTGCAATCAATATTTTGGTTATGATAAAGGTGCTAATGTAGTTGAATTAATGGTGCATGATGCATATAAAAATTGCACTGTTGATCCCAAGGCATTTAAAGTTTTATTGGAAGATGCTGAAAAGCCTTTATTTCCTGGTTGTAAAAATCTCGTTATGTTTTTATTCCTTACAACCCTAGGTAATGCTTTTTCTATTTATTTTATTTTTCCTATTTAATAAGGTATCATAATCATATATAAATCTTTTGAACCCAGTATCATTGGATATTGATTGTTATCGACATGTTGAACATGCAAATCTATTATTTGGATTCCTTGAATGGTGAGGCTAATGAATATTTGATGAATATTGTGAATACGTAAGTGTGAAATTTTATTTTATATTGAAAAGTATTTTCAGTGTTGTACTTATTTATTTAATAATATTAATAAAAAATTTCTTTTATCATACAGTGGAATAACAATTTACATTGCACAAAAAAGCACCACTACCAAGAGAGTTAATTTGCAATGGAGATCAGTTAAGGTGATTTATATATATATATATGATAGAAGTACTTCAATATAAATTAATATCTATTATTTATATAACTCATGTGAGTATAGGTGCCACTACAACCCGGTTATGTGGAGTGCGGTTATTATGTCATGAGATACATGAAGGACATCATTGTCGATCCAAGTTTACTAAAAGAAAATGTGAAAGACTTCTATCTTTTCTCATTTGTTAAATTATATTATTATTTATTTAAGTTACATTTTATTAATATTGGGGCCAAGAAAGGGTCGGGGAGGGAGGAGGATACTCAAATTTGGGAGTTTTGGTAGGGTGGTTGGTGTTTGTTCTTGGCTTGTGTTTTCTGGGCTGGTGGGCGTTGGCTGCTGTTTTCTTCTTGTTTTCTACAGTTGTTGTTCTGGGTGGTCCTCTGTTTCTGTCCGGTTTTAGTTGGGGCTGGGGCTAATCATGTTTTGGCGGTTTATGTTTGTTTCTTGTGTCTTGTTGGGTTTGTGGCTCGCCTGTATGGCTGGGTGCCTGGTTGTTTGTGTTGTGTTTGTTTGATTGTTGGCTTTTGCTTTAATAAACTCTTTGCTGTTCAAAAAAAATATTGGATTTTTTATTTATTTTAATTTTTGAATATTTACAGTTTCATGGGAAAAGTACATATACTCAAAAAGAGATCGATGAGATACGTTGTGACTGGGCTGCATTTATCTCTCAATTCATTTGAAAGGTCAGTACCTATACTAGCTTTTATTGACATGTATCAATTTTTCATTAACATTAATAAAAGTGGTTGTGTATCTTGGTCATATATGATTAATTGATTGTTACCCAGATGATCAATTGAAAGGCTTATACTTTTCCTGGAAGAAGCTACACTTTGCTAGAGGAAGCTACACTTAAAAGAGTTAAAGATGCTGTGATGTTTTTGTTGATATTTGAAGTTTATATGATATTGCATGTAAAGTAAACTTGAGAATTATGTTTAGATGATCAAGTACAACTCTAGTATTATGGTTATATTAGAATATGTTTATATTGTAGTTAGCTTGAATATGTTAATGATATTAATGTTGTTAGCTTGAATATGTTGAATATGCTTATATATGAAAATATGTATTTTCTTATAGTGATATACGAGTCCATTTTAATATATTCATTTTTACTCTTTTATATATATATATTGGTTATACTTAAAAAGTAATTATATTTTTAAAAATAATGAAAATGTATAAATTTAATAAATATTAATGATATATTGACATTTTTTTAATTAAATATTATTAGGATTCTTGACAGTTTTTAACTGTCAAGGATCTTTGACAGTTAAAAACTGTCAAGGATCCTTGACAGTTAAAAACTGTCAAGAATCCTTCCTTGACAGTTTTTAACTGTCAACAAAGAACTGTCAACACTTTCCTTGACATTAGCTTCCTTGACAGTTAGAAAACCGTCATCCACCATGATTCTTGACAGTTAAAAACTGTCAAGAAATATACTATTTTTTGTAGTGTAACTCTCTAAACTCAAAACCCATCTCCATCTTGCATCATTCAACATCATTTGAGCATGTGTCTTCTTCAACACACATGGTATGATTTGTTGAACACTAATCTCATCTAATTTTAGTGTTTTACTTATCAATTTTATCTCTTATATTACTTGTATGTGTTTAGATTAATTTCTACATACATGATTGAGATTATGTGTTGATTGGGTTATTTTGTGATAGCTAAGATTGTTCATGTTTATCTAACATCTAGCTAATTGATCTCATTAACATGATTGAGATTATTTGTGATAGCTTTGTATCTAGGATTGGTTATCCTTTACTTAGCTAAAGTTGTATGCCATGTCATATAGCTATTCACTACAAGAAAATAACATATTTGTTGACAGTTAAAAACTGTCAACAAAACCTTTCTTGATAGTTATTATAACTGTCAAGGATGCTAGTGTCAAGAAAGGTTATGACAGCTTTTTTTTTTTTTTATTTTTTTTTTATGACAGTTAATAACTGTCAAGAAAGATTTAATAATATTTAAATAAAAACTATCATTATTTATACTTAATTATAATATTTAATTAAAAAAGATTTTTTATTTTTATAAACCCACCCACCGTCAGATGCCAACACCTGCCGCCAGCCACCCAGACCACCGATAGGACGCCTGCCGGCAACCGGCCACCACCGCCGGCCAACCACCAACCGATGATCGACCATAGTCAGATGCCAACACCTGTCGCCGCCGCCACCCACAGTCAGTTATATATATATTTATATTATATTATATTATACATATATATATTATGTATTATATATGTAATTTATATTATATATTACGAATGTTTTATAATTAGGGGTATTTTGGTCAAAATACAGTTAACTCTATTCCATTCCGTTGTTAACCAAACAAAATAATACTGATTCAGAGATTAATTCTAAAGTTCTAACCAAACAAAAAACTCAGTTTTCCTTTCCTTTCCATTCTCATTCTCATTCTCATTACCATTCGTGACCATAGAGTATAGACCATTAACTCGATTATATATGTTTTAAAAAAATAATTTCATTAAAAGTTTTAATAAATATTTTTTAATATATGTTTGTCGTACAAATTAGAATTTTGATTATTTGAATAAATTTAAATTTATCTTAAATTTTTTTTTTTTTTTTTTTGTAACAACGTATATAGGTTATATATAAATATTGTTCATTTGTTGACACATTAAGTCTTGTAGTCAAGTGGTAAGGACTTCCAATAATTGACTTGGTCTCAAGTTCAATTCTCACTAATTGTCATTATTTTTAATTGTCAAGTGGTCGGACGTCGGCGGGTGGCCGGTGGTGGTCGGCAGTGGCAGTGGCAGCGGGCGCCGGCGTCAGCGGTGGTCGGTGGCGGCGGATCCGACGGTGGTCGGTGGCGGTGGATCCGGCGGTGGCTGACGGTGGACGATGGGTGGTCGGGGGTAGCAGCGGGCGGTGGTCCGACGGTGAGGGAGGTGTTTATTATAAATATAAAAAATGTTATTTAATTCAATATTATTATTAAATATTAAATAATGAAATTTTAAAAAAAAAATATATATAATCATTTGTTGACAGTTAAAAACTGTCAAAAAAAAAAAAAATTAACATTTCTTGACAGTTTTTAACTATCAAGAGAAAAAACTGTCAAGCAAAAAAAAAAAACCTTATAATTTATGACAGTTTTTCAAAACTGTCATAAAAAAACTGTCAACTATACTAGTTTTTCTTGTAGTGATTTTCATATCTAGGATTGATTTTATTGTCATTATATAATCCTAGGTAAGCATCTAGAGTACCCTAGCTCTGTCTTACATATTTGGATATCATTGCATATTCACTTAGGGTGTTGATCTTTTCAGAGAAGTAAGTCTTGTGTGATAGATCGGGATTAGGTCATACACCGGGATTAGGTGGTCACATGAGCAAATTGGACTAGATCCACTTTTACAGGCCTGTGGGTAGTGGTAGTGGGATATTGGCCGGGATTAGGCCATCAAACCGGGATTAGGTTGTATACGCTATCATAATTAGTTGATTCGAGGTTCGAGTGTGGCGCACTTACCAGCCCGTGGTTTTTCCCGTGAGGTTTTCCACGTAAATATCTTGTGTTATTTAAATTCCGCACTTTACACTTGATATTATATTATTGACTAGTTTGAAGTATTTTCGTAATTTTGTCTTAACGCGAAAATTGGGTAAATTTGTTAAAATCTATTCACAACCCCCCCCCCCCCCCCCCCCCCCCCCTCCTCTAGATTAATATATTGAACACACCATAATTTGTTTCACTCTTGATGGCCAATAAACCTCTTTTCTACCATTCCTAATCCCTCCATTTTTCTTCTATCTAAAACTCAACATCTAGATTACTCCACCTAAATCATTCCTCTCTTTCCATCTTCTCCACCCATTTCCTTTGTCACTTTCCATATAACTCTACCTATCTAGACACATCCTTAACACCCACTCTTCGTACAAGATTCAAATAAGGGAGCTCAAGGAAGGATCAAGCTTACAAGAGAGACCCATGGGTGATTTCTCTCCATTTTACTTCATTTTCTTGTTTGTATTTATGTGTAATTAAAACCCCCATTTTAGGGGATGATTTGAGAGACTTTTTGGACATGAGTATTTATTAAAGCTTTGAGTATTATGATTGCATGATTTAAGTTCTATTTATTTTTTAATTAGATCTTGCACTTATGTGATTAAATGAGTATTTACACACTTGTTCATTACAATATGTTGTAGGATTTATTTGTGATAAAGTTGATTGAGTTATTGACACACTTGATTGATTGTAGCACATAGTGAATAGGATAGGCTTTTGGAGGGGTGATCAACCTCGATTGCCTAGACCATTTGATCATCACTAACCGATCCTGCTGTGACCCCCTCTCCTTAATCAGTTAGGCATTGCGGTGGGAAGTTGTTTAGGGTTCGTAGTGACAGTCTAAACAACACTTTTGAATGAGATTGGTCCTTGATTGTGTAGATAGTGCATTAAAGAAGCCATGTATGAATTGCTCATAGTCCATTAGCTACTCTATCATTTCTCTAGAATTCATATTAATTGTTTATTTCATATATCTTATCTAGATTTGTTGAGCATTCCATTTTATTAGTTTTATTAGGTTTATTTTACATGTATGTTTGATGGCTTGACAACCCATTCACTCATACATTTATCTATGATTTATTTTATCGCATTTAGATTAGCTAATTAATTCAACTAATTACTCTAATTCCCTGTGGAACGAATCCTACTTGCCACTTTACTAATTTTCTATCTAAGTGGATTTTTAAGTGGTGAAATTGGTTTTCAAAATGATCACATTTTAAATATCATTTTGTTGAGTACCACAATGACGGCTCATCAAAATTGGCGCTGCTGCCGGGGAATTAAAGCGATTGTCGAATTACTTAGCTTTTCTTTTTAGTTTAGAATTTTCATATTTCTTTTGTTATTCATTTTTATAGTTAGATTTATTTTTTTTAGTTGTTTGTCATTTTTGTTATTTTTAGATTTTCTAGTCTTGTTTTCATTTTTCTTTTATTTTTCTTTTCAGGAACAATGGATCCTTTTGACTTGCAATTGGCCATATTCAACCGGGACATGAAGTTATTTGCCTCAAGGCACTCGAAGGAAGAAAGAGCTCATGACTCGAATTCTTCCAATATGGGGCCGAAGGATGGGATTCCCAAGGAAGAAATGCTAGAGGCCATCCTAGCATCCTAAATGGAAGGGCAAGTCCCTCTCTCTGGCCGGTCGTGCTACGCTGATAAGGTCGGTCATCACTGGTTCATTTGTGCACTCTTTCATGATTTACAAGTGGCCTTCTTCTTTACTGTTACTAATTAACCGCAAGTTGAGAAACTTTTTGTGGACTGGTTCCTGTGAGGAGACTAAGTTGGTTCAGGTTGCTTGGGATCGTTGTTGTAGGCTTTACTTACATGGTGGTCTTGGTCTGAAAGCTATTGGGTTACTGAATGACTCACTGTTGCGAAAATTCACTTGGAAGTTTATGACCTTTGATGGTTTTGCTTTCTCTTTTCTTCGGGAGAGGTATCTTAGGCATTTGTAGAAGCCTCATGAAGGGTTTGTCACCTCCTCGATTTGGTCTTCTCTTCAATATAATTATAGTTCCCTTCTTAAGGAAGGTATTTGGCTGATTGGCGAGAACTCTTTTTTTTTTTGGGTAAATAAATAGTATCATAAAAGAAGGGTAGAATGTACAAAATACAAGGGGCATACCCCAGGAAACAAAGAAACCAGAGCACAAAGGCCCAAAACAAGCTCAACAAAAGCACAAAACAACAAGCTCAAAAACAAGAGCTAGACAAAAGCTTTAACAAAGCAAAAAAATACAAAAGAAAGAGCAAACAAATAGCCAACAACATAAGGATCATCAAGAGGTGACATTCCAATTCATAGCAATCAGAGGCCAATCCTTCAAATTGATAGAACATAGCCGACTACGAATAGTGTCAATATTGGTCCGAGCAACCTTTGCATTAGGCCTTCTAGAATTCTTAAAAATACGACAATTACACTCTCTCCAAACAAAATAGACAGCCACAGCAAGACAAAGATTTTTAGTCACAGTGGAGGGAGTGTTCCCCTTCCAATGAATGGAAATCCAATCAATTAAATCAATCCAGTTGAGACCAATCCAACTACAACTGAGACCTTTAATTAATTAATCATACATACGAAAAGATGAAGTACCTTTGTCGCGTGATCCGATTGACTAACATCGATGGTAATCCACTAGATCTTCCAAAGTCGATCACGAACGTGAATCACCTAGGAGTGTGGTCTCCCTTCTTTGAATTGTGAACCTGAGAATGGACAAATAAAAACTTTTTCTGATTTTGTTAGTAACTATAATCTCCAAAAGGTTAATAAGAATGTTCCGGTCACTTTTGAATTCATAATCGTAAGATTGAAATTCGCATGACCCTAATTTGAAAGTGTGTGCAAGATCTCTTGATGTTAAGATCACTAGTACACTATCGAAGCTAGAACAATTCTTCTCTCACAAACCACCTTGGCCGAATTCTCACTAGTAATAGAGTAGGATTTTTATTTTTTCTCTTTTGCCAAAGAAAAAAAATTCTTCAAAGAAAAAATCTAGGTTTGGCCAAAAATTCTCACTATATATTTATAGTGACCAAATTTTCTGCCCTAGATGTTTTTTAGGGTGGCCGAAATCCTATCCTAGTTTATTTAGGGTTTTCGAATTCTTACCTTTTCCAACAAGGTGATCACCAAAGTCCTTTTCCAAATAGGACACAAAGACTTCATTAGAATTCAAACCCTAATCCAACTCTTTAGTGTATTTGTGACTAAATAAAAGACTTCCTAATTTGACTAAACAAATAAAGTCTTTTACTTTTAATATACTACTAACAGTAGTATACAACTAAGAAACATATTTCCTAATCAGAAAAAGATTTGATTCTTAATTAAATAATTAATTTCCATTTAATTAAATAATAAAACAAAACAATATAATGGGCCAATTATTACCCATTGCCGCCCATGACAAGAGACTTGGGCATACATATTGTTTTCTTATTTTATTTAATCCATTTGGACTTTAATAAAAATCCCACATGTGAACTAGACATATTCTTACTAAAAGAAACAAGCCCACATGCCTTTCATTAATATATTAATATAATTAATTAGCCCATTAATACAATAATGTGCAAATTATATTCTTAATATATTAAATACATTTCTAAATGGACCCACAAATAGTCCGGCAGAATATATCAACTGATTCATGAGAGTCCGTACGGATTGGGGATCTTGGCGGGCCTATTTAAATTGAAGCTCCAATAGACATAACTTAATCACAATCAACAAATGATTCACTCAGGTTCAATATATTAATTTTAGTTCATTCCACTAAAGAACTAAAATTGCACTCTTAAATAAAGATGGAATAAGTTAACGATACTCATTCATACCCTAGACAATCATATGGGAGATAGTGAATCCTCGTGAAGAATATCAGTAATCGCCAAGAGTTCATAGACCGCCTATAGCACTCCAAGTTACCATATTTACTCATATGACCACACTTTGAACTTGGATATATATTCTGACTTGTCCAGAAGTCATTTTTCAATAGACACTATTGAAAACTCAACGTTAAGATTTCATATCCAAAAACCATAAAGCATCCATATGATGATATTCTACTCATATTTAATAAATGAAGCCACGATGTCCATATCTATAAATGAAGTCCTCTATCGATTAACAAATGAATACTACCAAACTATCGAGGATAGACTATGCTATATAATCGTACTCATTAATAGCTCAACTGATAACACTTGCAACCATAAGCCCATCATTTATCTCAGGATTAAGATAGACTCTCCGATTGTTCTGATAATGAAAAGACTTTTATCTATTGACGGTTCTAGAAAAAGTATTTCATTGTGATCCGGTTCAATGCTCCCAGTGCACTAGATTCTTTTACTCAAAGACCCTTCGATGATTTTAGACTCATCACAACACATTTGATCCCACTCAAATGCTAGTAAAAGAATTCTACAACTTTAACAAGATAAAGGTGCCCAACCTTTAACTTAAGTTGTGAACGTTATTCAAGACTAACTAAAGAATTTTGTCTACCTCATACATATCCAGATGTACAAACAATTCTTCTTTTCTCATAGTCTTTTGACCTTATGATTATTTTCTTTGACAATTATAATAATAAATGCTATATAAGATTTTGTTAACAAACAGAAATCACTTTATTAATATGAAAATATTGTCAAGTACAACATTACACTCATGCTATTGAGCATAACCCTAACAATCTCCCACTTGCGCTATAGCAAATGTGTCATATCTCTCATTCTCATGTTCTCTTGGTGCCCATCAAAACTCTTCTGTGGTAGAGCTTTTGTGAAGGGATCCGCTAGATTTTCTACTGGCGCGATTTTGGTAATTGTCACGTCACCACTATGAACAATCTCCCTAAGAAGATGATACTTCCTTTCAATGTGTTTTCCTCTCTTATGACTTCTTGGTTCTTTCGAATTAGCCACTGCTCCACTGTTGTCACAGTACATAGTGATCTGCTTATTCGCACTAGGAACCACTTCTAAGTCAATCAAGAACTGGCGGAGCCAAACAGCCTCTTTGGCAGCTTTGCATGCAGCAACATACTCAGCTTCCATGGTGGAGTCAGCAATGCGTGATTGCTTGATACTCCTCCATATGACTTCTCCTCCTCCAAGAGTAAACACAGATCCTGACGTGGATTTTCTGGAGTCAGAATCACGAGAAAATCCACGTCAGAATCTGACTGGAAATCAGAATCTATATACCCTACGAGAATCAAATCTCCTCCAGAGTATACAAACATATTATCTCTCGTTCTCTTGAGGTACTTGAAAATATGTTTGACTGCCGTCCTATGATCAGGACCAGGTTTCGATTGAAACCTGCTAACTATGCCAACAACAAAATAAATATCTAGTTTAGTGTAGAGCATTGCATACATGAGATTTCCAACTGCCGAGGCATATGGAACCCTACTCATGAATTGCTCTTCATGCTCATTCTTAGGAACTTGTTCCTTAGAAAGTTTGATTTCATGCCTGAAAGGTAACATACCTTTCTTGGAATCCTTCATGGAAAATCTAGACAAGATTTTTGTTAGGATTATGCTCAATAGCAAGAGTGTAATGTTGTACTTGGCAATCTTTTCATATTAATAAAGTGATTTCTGTTTGTTAACAAAATCTTATATAGCGTTTATTATTATAATTGTCAAAATAAATAATCATAAGGTCAAAAGACTATGAGAAAAGAAGAATTGTTCAAACATCTGGATATGTATGAGGTAGACACAATTCTTTAGTTAGTTTTGAATAACTTTCACAACTTAAGTTAAAGGTTGGGCACCTTTATCTTGTTAAAGTTGTAGAATTCTTTTACTAGCATTTAAGTGGGATCAAATGTGTTGTGATGAGTCTAAAATCATCGAAGGGTCTTTGAGTAAAAGAATCTAGTGCACTGGGTGCATTAAACTGGATCACAATGAAATACTTTTTCTAGAACCGTCAATAGACAAAAGTCTTTTCATTATCAGGACAATCGGAGAGTCTATCTTAATCCTGAGATAAATGATGGACTTATGGTTGCAAGTGTTATCATTTGAGCTATCAATGAGTACGATTATATAGCATAGTCTATCCTCGATAGTTTGGTGGTATTCATTTGTTAATCGATAGAGGACTTCATTTATAGATATGGACATCGTGGCTCCATTTATTAAATATGAGTAGAATATCATCATATGGATGCTTTGTGGTTTTGGATATTAAATATTAACGTTGAGTTTTCAATAGTGTCTATTGAAAGATGACTTCTGGACAAGTCATAATATATATCCAAGTTCAAAGTGTGGTCATATGAGTAAATATGGTAACTTGGAGAGCTATAGGCGGTCTATGAGCTCTTGGCGATTACTAATATTCTTCACGAGGATTCACTATCTCCCATATGATTTTCTAGGGTATGAATGAGTATCGTTAACTTATTCCATCTTTATTTAAGAGTGTAATTTTAGTTCTTTAGTGGAATTAACTAAAATTAATAGATTGAACCTAAGTGGATCATTTATTGATTGTGATTGGGTTATGTCTATTGGATCTTAAATGTAGATAGGCCCGCCAAGATCCCCAATCCGCACGGACTTGCATGAATCACTTGATATATTCTACCAGACTATTTGTGGGTCCATTTATAATTATATTTAATATATTAAGAATATAATTTCACATTATTTATTTAATGGGCTGTTTAATTATATTAATATATTAATGAAAGGCATGTGGGCTTGTTTCTTTTAGTAAGAATGGGTCTAGTTCACATGTGGGCTGTTTATTAAAGTCCAAATGGATTAAATAAAATAAGAAAACAATATGTAGGCCCAAGTTCTAGTCATAGGCGGCAATGGCTAATTTTTAGCCCATTATATTGTTTTATTTTATTATTTAATTAAATGGAAATTAATTAATATGTTAATTAATTATTTAATTAAAAATCAAATCTTTTTCTGATTAGGAAATATATTTCCTTGTAATATACTACTATTAGTATTATATTAAATATAAAAGACTTCATTTGTTTAGTCAAATTAAGAAGTCTTTTATATAGTCACAAATACACTAAAGAGTTGGATTAGGGTTTGTACTATAGAGTTTTAAGGCAAGATGAATTCGTGCTCTATAGATATATATTTTTTTTATACGCATGAAAGCGGAATATATATAAGTAATATACATGCATGAATGCGGATATGTATACATATGTTTTATATATGCATGAAAGTGGAATATATAAGTAATATACATGCATGAATGCAGATATGTATACATAAATATATTAGAAATGCATGCAGTGTTTTAACAAAACTAAGGGGCTGTCCTGCAGCATGTTTTCAGCCTGTTTTCGTTTTTGTTTTCCAAAAATGATTTCGAATTTGCGTCCTGTAAACCGTTTTTCATTTTATTTTCAAAATACAAAAACAAAATGAAAAACAAAACCAGTGTTAAAAGTGGAAATTTTGAAAAACAAAAAAAACTTGTTTTTCATGAATTTGTTTTTGTTTTCCAAATGAAATGGGTCCCTTATAATTAAATATATATTTATTTTAATAAAACTTTTTTTTTTCACCTACTTCTTCTTCCTCCCTCGTCCAGTCCAGACCTTCTTCTTCTCACAGCTGCTCTTCTTCTTCTCCCCACCGCCATCTTCTTCTTCTTCTTATTCTTCTTTTTCTCCTCCCCGCCTTATTCTTCTTCTTCCTCCTCTGATCGTCGCCGCCCACCGCTCTTCTTCTTCTTCTTCTTTATCTTCTTCTCCCCGCAGTCATCCTCTTCTTCTCCTTCTCCTGCCGTCATCTTCCTCTTCTCCCCACTGTCATCCTCTTCTTCTCCTTCTCCACGCCGTCACCTTCTTCTTCTCCCCACCGTCATCTTCTTCTTCTTCCTCCTCCTCCCTTCTTCTTCTTCCTCCTCCGATCGCCGCCAATCTCTGCCGATCTAGTCTTCTTCTTCTTCCTCTTCCTCTTCCTCTTCAACTGTTAAAATTTCTTAAACCCTAAATTAAATTAAAAAATGTTTTTTTGTTAATTATTTAATCATTTATTTATAATTGTTATAATATTAAAAAAAAATTAAAAATTGATATTTCAATTTTCGAAAGTTTTGGTTATCCTACCGGACGCGTTTTTTTCGTTTTTATTTTCAAAATACGGATTCCAGTAAATGCTACCAGACGCGTATTCGGAATTCAAAAACAAAACCAAAAACACTGTTTTCATTTTCATTTTTCTTTTCAAAAAACAAAAACAAAAAACGGTTTACAGGACGGCCCCTAATATACTTAAGTTGTGTGCAATATTAGTGCACAATATATATATATTTCAAAGGCATGCATAATTTGTACATATATATATATATAAAAGGAGAATTCGGGGCTTCCAATATAAATTTTTTTGGCTGAGATATATATAATAGATTGTGAGAAGAATTTGGCTAATAAACTTTATATGGCCAAGAGGAATTCTGCAAACCCTAGTTTTTGCAATTGAGAGTTTTTTCTTTTGCTAGAGAAAAATAAAATCCAACTCTTAGACTATTGTGAAATTCGGCCAAGAAAGATTGTGAAGAGAGATTGTTCTTATTTCGATAGTGCACTAGTAATCTTTACATCAAAAGGTTTTGTGCACAATTTCGAATAAAGTTCATGCGAGTTTCAATCTAACGATTGTGAATTCAAAAGTGACCGGGACATTCTTTGCAATCTTTTGGAGTATATTGTGACAAACAAAATCAGAAAAATTTTGTTGTCCATTCTCAGGTACATAATTCAAAGAGAAGGGAGACCATGCTCCTAGGTGATTCACGTTCGTGATCGGATTGGAAGATCTTGCGGATTACCATCGACGCATAGTCAATCGGATCACGCGACAAAGGTATGATATCTTTTGGTATATATTGTTTAATTAATTAAAGGGTTAAGGTTCAATATGGGAAAAATTTTAAAATATACTAAACTCTCTTTTAATCTCGCTTCCGCTGCGTGCACGTATTTTTCCCTACAATTTTATCTATGTATGAAGCTTGGGATAGTGCAATCGTTCTATTCTTTCTATCCCTTATTACATGGATACCAAGAATATAACTTGCTTCTCCTAAGTCCTTCATATCAAATTGTTTTGCTAACCATTCTTTTACTGATGTCAATACACCTACATCATTTCCAATGAGTAGTATATCATCAACATAAAGAATTAGGAAAACCAACCTGTCGCCCTTGATCCTTCTGTATACATAAGGTTCGTCAAGGTTCTGAAAAAATCCAAAACCTTTCACAGCCTGATCGAACCTTATGTTCCAGGATCTGGATGCTTGCTTTAATCCATATATGGATTTTTGCAACTTGCATACCTTTTCCACTTGGCCTTTTTCAATGAATCTTTCTGGTTGCATCATATAGATGCTTTCATCAAGACTTCCGTTAAGGAAAGCTATCTTGACGTCCATTTGCCAAATCTCTAAATCTAAAGATGCCGCAATGGATAAGAGTATCCTAATGGACTTAAGCATGGTCACAGGAGATACGGTTTCCTCGTAATCGATACCTTCTTTCTATGTGTAACCTTTAGCTACTAATCTAGCATTAAAGGTTTCCAACTTTCCATCCATACCTCTTTTCCTCTTGTATACCCACTTGCACCCAATGAGTTTTATCACTTTAGGCAAGTCTACAAGGGACCAGACTTTGTTGTTGAACATGGACTCAATCTCAGATTGCATTGCCTTTTACCAATGGCGACTATCAACATCCTCCATTGCTTCCTTATACATGTAGGGATCATCATCGTCCGGGAGATTCTCCACTGATTCTCCCAGACCAATGTGTAAGGATTCCCATTATTGATTGGCTTATTTCGTGAACAAACCACAAGTTGGGGTTTGAATTGTAAGGGTAGATTAGGTGATGGAAGACCAACATCAAAGGCCCTATTCAAGACCTTAAGGTGACAAGCACTCAAAGGTATATTTCTTGTGCTTAGTTTTCTTTGAAGAGATCTAGAAGCACACACACACTTAGCATACTTGCATTTGTGTGCATACTCTTCACATGTCACATTACACACTTGCACTTTGTTTGATTATATCTTGTTGTGTGTTTGTTTGTGTCGTGTAATTCGTTTCCCGAATATGTTCGGAAACGTCCGCGCTTTCACGATTATGTGTTTGATTTTGCGCGAAGACCGCTCTTGGTGATAGCCTTGGCTTTCTCCTTGGATTCACCACTTTTGGTGAATCGGCGGTTTAATCGGCGGCCCTGGCCGCCGAATGAAACCGCCGTTTTGGACTAGAGGTCTCTGGTCTGATTCTGCGGTTAGATCGGTGGTCTGGCCGCCGATTTGAAACCGCCGTTTCATACCTGATGCATTTATTATTCTCGGGTTGTGTTCTGCGGTTTACTCGGCGGTTTCGAAACTGCCGTATGAAACCGCCGTTTTCTCCCCTGTTCTCGGGATGAATTCTGCGGTTATGATCGGTGGCTTGGCCGCCGAATGAAACCACCGAATTAGATATTTTAGGTCGGTTTCTTTCTCAGGTTCAATTCTGCGGTCAGATTCTGCGGCCCCGACCGCAGAATGAAACCACCGTTTGAGCGTTTCAGGGGCAATCTTGTCTTTTCACATGCACTGTTTCTTGATGACTGTATATATCATACTTTCTCATTTCTCTAACTCAGTTCTCTGATTCTAAAGAACCCTAAAGTTCAAAAAGAGAAACTTGAGAGAAAAGAAATCAAGAACTCATTTTTATTCACACAAAACCATTCTCATATGCATCAAAAGATCATCTACCATTTTCTAGCATAGGTAGGATGCTTGCTTGCATGGGTTTTGCTCAACACACTTGCTTTGGTATTTTCTTCACTAATCTCATCTAAGCTTAGTGTTTTATTTATCAAAGAAATCTCTTATATTATTTGTATGCTCTTAGAATATATTCTAGATACAAAATAGAGATTGTTGTGTTGACATGTTTGAGTGATGTATTTTGATAGCAACATCTAGGTTATTTTTATCTATGATTTGCTAAGCTTTATGACATGTCATTTAGCTATTGACATCTAGGATTGCATTTATTGTTATCTATTCATCCTAGATAAGCATCTAAGGTTACCTAGCTTTATTTGCTCATTGAATATCATTTTATATTCACATAGGTTGTAATCTCTTCATTGAGAAGTAAGTCTTGCATGTAGCTTCCGGGATTAGGTTGCTTAGATTGCAAGCAATTGGACTAGGTCCACTTATACCGGGATTAGGTAGGTGTGTTGATTATTGATCGGGATTAGGTTGTAATCACTTCACATTTAGTGGATTCGAGGTTCGAGTGTGGTGCACTATACAGCCCGTGGTTTTTCCCGTGCGGGTTTCCACGTAAATATCAAGTGTCTTTTATAATTCTGCAACATATTACACTTGTTATTGTTTTGACTAGTTTGGGGCATTTTCGTAATTTGACTAAACGCGAAAATTGGGTAAATTTGGTAAAATCTATTCACCCCCCCTCTAGATTAATATTAGAACACACCGTGTTATTGTTTTCAATTGGTATCAAAGCGGGTTCCTAGACATACATAGGTGATCCTTGCTCATTTTGGTGTGTTTTGCATTTGTGTGATTTTTGTTCATTCATACATTTTGCATTCATTTTATTTCATTCATATTGACAATGAGTGGAAACGGTGGCAACAACGAGGGTGCTTCTAGCACGCGTCCTCCTCTCCTCACCGGTGATAACTACTCCTCATGAAAGGGGAAGATGGAGGCGTACTTATGCCAAATCCATGATAGGGCATGGATGGCCATTGAAGACGGATACGCTCCTCCCATGATGACTCCCACGGGTGGTGGAGAAGAAGTTCTCAAGCCTAAGGCACAATGGACTAATGGAGAGTTTGAGACTTCTAAGTGGAATAGGAAGGCAATGCATGCCATCCTATGTGCCATGGATGAGAACCAATACAAGTTGGTTCAAATTACTAGGATTGCCAAAGAGGCATGGGAAATCCTAGAGACGGCTCATGAAGCAACCGATGTGGTCAAGGATTCAAAACTACGAGTCCTCCAAACTAGTTTGGAGACCATTAGGATGGAAGAGCATGAGCACTTCAATGACTTCCAAGTGAAGTTGATGGACATTGTGAATCAAAGTCATCAACTAGGAGACCCGTATTCGGATAGGATAATCAAGCAGAAAATTATGAGATCTTTCCCCGATAGATTCGAGTCTAAGGTGACGGCTTTAGAGGAAAATAGTGGCTATAAGGATATGAAGCCGAGCGAAGTCATTGGAAGACTTCTTGCTTACGAGTCTAGGAAGGCTCCTATCTCTACTCCTCCTAAAAAGCAAAAGGGAATTGCTTTGAAAGCATCAAAGGATGAAAAGGAGGTGAAGAATGACTCGGATGAAGACATGGCCTTATTTGTGAAAAGATTCAATAAGGTTATGAAGTTTGGGAAGAGAGGATTTGGTATGAGAGGCCAAAACTTGAAGAAGAAGGGTCCCTTCAAGAAGTTTGAACCAAGGCAAGAGAAGACCGAAAGAAAAGTGGTCCGTTGCTTTGAGTGTGGTGGAATTGGTCACTTTGCTCCCGATTGTGCAAATCACAAGGAAAAGAAGAAGGGAAAAGTGATGGCCGCCACTTGGAGTGGAAGTAGTGATGACTCCAATGAAGAAGATGAGTCTTCGGATGATGAAGACATCATGGCTAACTTCCTAGCCTTTGCCTCCTCTCACAAGAGCAAAAGTGGTAGTGAAAAAGAGGAAGAGAGTCAAAGGGAAAGTGACTCTAGTGAAGATGACTTCGATGCTAACTCCACTAATGGATATGTGGAGAAAGAAGTGTTAGTTGAATATCTTAAGGAGTTTAGGAGCTTAGAGATGAAAACCACTAAGAAAATCAAGATGTTGAGAGAAGAAAATCTTGAGCTTTCATCTCACAATGACCACTTAAGTGAAGAAGTGGAAAGACTTAAGAAGAGAGAAGATAAGCTAAGAGAGGAGTTAGCTTTATCTAGGAGGAATGAAGAAGGTTTGAAGAGGGAGCTTGATGAAGCTAAGAAGTCACTTACTAGGATGGACTCTAGCACCAAAAAGTTAGATCACATGCTTGGTGTTGGAAAGAGTCCATGTGACAAGAGAGGTCTAGGGTTTGAAGATAGTCAAGAGACCTCCTCCTCTAAGAAGACCGTGTTTGTTAAGGGCTTGGGCAACATAGAAGCTTCACCGGTGCACACTCCTAGAAAGAAGATAGATCTAGGACAATGTTCTAAAAGTGCACAAGTGAAGGTGGTGTCAAGAAGGCAACCTCAAGCCAACATTCCTCATCATATGGATCAAAAAGGGAAGAAGACAATCATGCAAGTCCAACATTGGAAGCAAGATAGACCGGTTCAACAAAGGAGATGGATTGAACCCACTCAACCACAAAGAAAAGGGAAGGCTCCCATAAATGCTCAAGGCAATGGTATGATTTCTCATTTCATTCCAATTTGTCATTTTTGTGGTTTTAATGGTCACATTCGACCAAATTGCTTTCGTTATATAAAAATGTGTAGAACTCGAAGCATGATTGAAAAGAGAAAGAATAGAGCCAAGATGCATGTTCCTAGGAATAATAAGACTAATTTGCATGATCCTAGGATTACTAGAGCCCATGTACCAAAGACCATTACGAAAGAAAATGTTGTTCTTAAGTGGGTTAGAAAGAATGAAAATGTTTGCCATGTTGCACAAATTGCCTTAAAGGCAAATTCTTCTAATCTTTGGTATCTTGATAGTGGGTGCTCTAGGCACATGACGGGAAACAAGAGTTTCTTTGAGACTCTTGTTATGGAGGAAGGAGGAAATGTCACATTTGGTGATGGATCCAAAAAGAAAGTCATAGGAAAAGGAACCATTTCCGTTCCCGGATTACCCTCCTTATCTAATGCTTTACTAGTTGATGGCTTGAAAGCCAATTTGATTAGCATTTCTCATCTTAGTGATGAAGGATATTCCGTCTTGTTTAGCAAAGATAATTGCTTTATCCTAAAGCCCAATGGACAAACCTTATTGAAAGGTATGAGATCTAGCGACAATTGCTATTGTCTTGAAGCTAGAATAGTCTCAAACAATGTGTCCAAGGATGAGCAAATTGAGTTGTGGCATGAAAGACTTAGCCACATGAACTTTCGGGATCTGTGGACCCTTGGAAAGTTTGAATGTGTGCGTGGCCTCCCTAAGCTTGGGAAGAAAGCCAATGGTATTTGTGGACCTTGTCAACAAGGTAAACAAACTAAAGGCATGCACAAAAAGGGCAAGTATCTCTCCACCAAGGAGCCCCTAGAGCTTCTCCACATGGATCTTATGGGTCCTATGCAAACCGAGAGCTTAGGTGGAAAGAGATACATTTTTGTTTGTGTAGATGATTTCTCTAGGTTCACATGGACATATTATCTTAGAGAAAAATCTGAAACTTTTGATAAGTTTAAAATGCTTTGTACTAAACTTCAAAATGAAATGAATTCTAACATTAAAAGCATAAAACAGATAAGAACTGATCATGGGAGGGAATTTGAGAATGCTTCATTTGAAACCTATTGTGATAGTATAGGTATCTCCCATCAGTTTTCGGCTCCTAGGTCACCTCAACAAAATGGAATTGTTGAGAGGAAAAATAGGGTCCTTCAAGAGATGGCCCGTGTGATGTTGCTTATCAACAATGTGCCTAGGAATCTATGGGCCGAAGCCGTCAACACGGCTTGCTATATAGGAAATAGAGTTTTCCTAAGGCCCGGTACTAGGAATACCTCCTATGAGTTATTGGAGATGTGAATGAGGGTGTTAGGACTATAAGGCAAATAGCTAATCTTATTAGCTTCACTTGCTACACCTCTCAAATAGAACCCAAAAAGATTGATGAAGCTTTAAATGATGAATTTTGGGTTCTTGCTATGCAAGAAGAGCTAAACCAATTTGAAAGGAATGAGGTTTGGACTCTAGTTCCTAGGCCTAAGACCACAAATGTCATAGGCACAAAGTGGATATATAGGAACAAATCCGATGAGGATGGCAACATTGTCCGTAACAAGGCAAGACTTGTTGCACAAGGGTACTCTCAAATTGAGGGTATCGATTTTGAGGAGACTTTTGCTCTTGTTGCCCATTTAGAGTCCATTAGGCTTCTCTTGTCCATCTCTTGTGTGCACAAGTTCATATTGCACCAAATGGACGTAAATAGTGCCTTCCTCAATGGCTTCTTGCAAGAGGAAGTGTTTGTTGAGCAACCCAAGGGGTTTGTGGATGCACACCACCCCAATCATGTCTATCGCCTCAAGAAGGCTCTTTATGGGTTGAAACAAGCACCGAGGGCTTGGTATGAGCGCCTCACTCAATTCCTTGTCAACAATGACTACACAAGAGGTAGTGTTGACAAGACACTATTCATCAAGAAAGACAATGATGAGCTTTTTATAGCTCAAATATATGTTGATGATATAGTGTTTGGCTCCACCAACAACATCAAAGTCCAACAATTTGTTGATGTTATGTCTCATGAATTTGAGATGAGTCTTGCTGGTGAGCTTAGTTACTTCCTAGGTTTGCAAATTAGGCAAATGAATGATGGGATCTTCATAACCCAAGCCAAATATGCCAAAAACCTAGTGAAGAGGTTTGGTCTTGAAAAAGCCAAGCATTGTGATACACCCATGAGTACCACTTTGAAGCTAAGCAAAGATGCTAGTGGTAAAAGTGTGGAACAAACACTATATAGGGCGATGATGGAAAGCTTGCTTTATTTGACCGCAAGTAGGCCCGATATATCCTTTAGTGTGGGTGTGTGTGCTAGGTACCAATCCGATCCCAAGGAGTCCCATCTCTCTTCCGTCAAGAGAATCATTCGATTTGTGAATGGGACTTCTAATTATGGGATTTGGTACTCGTTTGACACTAATGCTAGTCTTGTAGGCTTTAGTGATGCGGATTGGGCGGGAAATTGTGATGATAGGAAAAGCACATCGGGCGGTTGCTTTTTCCTTGGAAACAATCTTGTTTCTTGTGAACTAGACCCATTCTTACTAAAAGAAACAAGCCCACATGCCTTTCATTAATATATTAATATAATTAAACAGCCCATTAAATAAATAATGTGCAAATTATATTCTTAATACATTAAATACAATTCTAAATGGACCCACAAATAGTCCGGTAGAATATAACAAGTGATTCATGCAAGTCCGTACGGATTGGGGATCTTGGCGGGCCTATCTACATTTAAGCTCCAATAGACATAACCCAATCACAATCAACAAATGATTCACTTAGGTTCAATCTATTAATTTTAGTTCATTCCACTAAAGAACTAAAATTGCACTCTTAAATAAAGATGAAATAAGTTAACGATACTCATTCATACCCTAGACAATCATATGGGAGATAGTGAATCCTCGTGAAGAATATCAGTAATCGCCAAGAGCTCATAGACCGCCTATAGCTCTTCAAGTTACCATATTTACTCATATGACCACACTTATATATTCTGACTTGTCCATAAGTCATCTTTCAATAGACACTATTGAAAACTCAACATTAAGATTTCATATCCAAAAACCATAAAGCATCCATATGATGATATTCTACTCACATTTAATAAATGGAGCCACGATGTCCATATCTATAAATGAAGTCCTCTATCGATTAACAAATGAATACCACCAAACTATCGAGGATAGACTATGCTATATAATTGTACTCATTGATAGCTCAAATGATAACACTTGCAACCATAAGTCCATCATTTATCTCAGGATTAAGATAGACTCTCCAATTGTCCTGATAATGAAAAGACTTTTATCTATTGACGGTTCTAGAAAAAGTATTTCATTGTGATCCGGTTCAATGCACCCAGTGCATTAGATTCTTTTGCTCGAAGACCCTTCGATTATTTTAGATTCATCACAATACATTTGATCCCACTCAAATGCTAGTAAAAGAATTCTACAACTTTAAGAAGATAAAGGTGCCCAACCTTTAACTTAAGCTGTGAACGTTATTCAAGACTAACTAAAGAATTGTGTTTACCTCATACATATCCAGATGTACGAACAATTCTTCTTTTCTCATAGTCTTTTGACCTTATGATTATTTAATTTGACAATTATAATAATAGATGCTATAGAAGATTTTGTTAACAAACAGAAATCACTTTATTAATATGAAAAGATTGTCAAGTACAACATTACACTCTTGCTATTGAGCATAATCCTAACACTTCTGACGGGTCTTAATAGTAGCAACTTTACCAACCATGTGAATTTCTTTTAGAGACATCATCATATCAGCAGCAGACCCCATTTCTTCATGCTGCTGTTGCAACACGTCTGAGATGGTAGCCATTTGACCATCTCATTAGAGGTCTTCCACTGCTCATACTCGTCTCATTGCATCACATTAGATTCATTAGTAGGAGCAGGTGGTTTAGGAGTAGTTAGAACAAAATTTATATTTTTTTAGCTTGCAGCAACAGCCCAATTTTCCTTTTCCTTTTCCATGTGACATAATTATTACCAGTTAAAGTTTTATCTTTTAGGATGATCATTAGGGATGGGATCAAGATTGGTGAACAAATCTTCAAGTGGCCCATGGATCACGTGAGCACCCACGGCTGCTCAATTGGCGTGCACACTCCACAACCCTAACAAGGGTTGCCGTGTGAGCCCGTGGACTCCATGGGGCTGCCATGTGCAGCCCACAGTCCAACATGCACAGCTGCGTACAATTTTTGCGCGCGTGCACGTTGCTAGCATGGTCCCAAACTCGTTCCGGTTGCTACTAATTCTTCAAGTCTTCAAATCTTCGATGCTTGAACATATTACAAACATATTTATACAATAAAAATACTGCAGTTTTTTTTTTTATTTTTTATTTATTTTTTATTTATTATTATTATTTTTTAATCACAGTAGTATTTAATACAAAAAAATACTGCACTATATTTTAATACATTAAAAAAAATATTGCAGTTTAATATAATACATAAAAAAATATTAGCAACTACCAAGAAGGAAATTGTGACGATAATGGGCCACCCTTCTTGTTACAATTCCGAAACAAAAAATACATTGAAATTCTAAGATCAAAATCGAGCAATAACAATTCACTTTATATCAAAATATAACATATATAAATCAATACATTCCAATGTAATTATATATGAGAATACCTAGAGTGCCATCTCTTTCTAAACATGCATAATCACAATAAAAAGAAAAAGATTCACGTATATATACATTAATTAATTAAAGGGTACAACCTGGCTCTGATACCAATTCTAGGGAAAAAAACGTGCATGCAACGGAAGTGAGACTAAAAGAGAGTTTAGCAGATTTTAAATTTTTTTCCATATTGAACCTTAACCCTTTAATTAATTAATCATACATACGAAAAGATGAAATACCTTTGTCGCATGATCCGATTGACTAACGTCGATGGTAATCCGCTAGATCTTCTAAAGCCGATCACGAACGTGAATCACCTAGGAGCGTGGTCTCCCTTCTTTGAATTGTGAACCTGAGAATGGACAAACAAACACTTTTTCTGATTTTGTTAGTCACTATAATCTCCAAAAGGTTGCTAAGAATGTTCTGGTCACTTTTGAATTCACAATAATAATATTGAAATTCGCGTGAACCTAATTCGAAAGTGTGTATAAGATTTCTTGATGTTAAGATCACTAGTAAACTATCGAAGCTAGAACAATTCTTCTCTCACAAACCACCTTGACCGAATTCTCACTAGTAATAGAGTAGGATTTTTATTTTTTCTCTTTTGCTAAAGAAAATAAATTCTTCAAAGAAAAAATCTAGGGTTGGCCGAAAATTCTCTTTATATATTTATAGTGACCGAATTTTCTGCCCTAGATTTTTTTAGGGTGGCTGAAATCCTACCCTAGTTTATTTAGGGTTTCCGAATTCTTACCTTGTCCAACAAGGTGATCACCAAAGTCCTTTTCCAAATAGGATACAAAGACTTCTTTAGAATTCAAACCCTAATCCAACTCTTTAGTGTATTTGTGACTAAATAAAAGACTTTCTAATTTGACTAAACAAATAAAGTCTTTTACTTTTAATATACTACTAATAGTAGTATACAACTAGGAAACATATTTCCTAATCAGAAAAAGATTTGATTCTTAATTAAATAATTAACTAACATATTAATTAATTTCCATTTAATTTTTTTTTTAATAAAATTGGACTGATCTAAGGGGAAAAAGCATCACAAACGATCATATGCTGAAAAACCCCAAGACAGTATCCATATATAAAAGAGATAAAAGAAAGTAAAAAGTGACATAAAGCAACAAAGCACAAAGAGCCAGGGAAAACAACCCCAAACAAAAAGAGGCACGCAGGCCACACCAAAAAGAAAATGAAAACATCAAGAAAAACGAAAAGACTCGTGGCGGCCCATGCAGTCATTGCCAACTAAAGAAGAATAGAACGGCGGCGCAGAAAACCACCAAGAATCAGCCTGAAGCTCCAAAGCATGCTTAGAAAAGTGCATTTGCAACTTGATTCCCCTCCCTAAAAATATGTGACACCTGAAAATCCATATGCGAGATTTAGAAGATGCAGCGCTGCCACGCCTGACAAACCCTCCAAGGAACCAACTCAGAACGAGAAGAACGAAGTTGAACCACATAAGAAGAATCACTCTCAAGCCAGATTCGATGCCACCCATACTTCCAAGTAAAACAATATAATGGGCTAATTATTTCCCATTGCCGCCCATGACAAGAGACTTGGGCCTACATATTGTTTTTTTTATTTTATTTAATCTATTTGGACTTTAATAAAAAGCCCACATGTGAACTAGACCCATTCTTACTAAAAGAAACAAGCCCACATGCCTTTCATTAATATATTAATATAATTAAATAGCCCATCAATTAAATAATGTGCAAATTATATTCTTAATATATTAAATACAATTCTAAATGGACCCACAAATAGTCCGGTAGAATATATCAAGTGTAGGGAAAAAATAACGTACCCGCAGCGGAAGCGAGACTAGAAAATAGTGTTTGGGTAGCTTTTAAAATTTTTCCAATTATGAACCTTAAACCCTTTTAATTAATCAAACATATATATATAAGAAAGTAATAAAATATATTAATACCTCTTGTAGCGTGATCCGATTGACTTGCGTCGATGGTAATCCGCAAGATCTTCAATCCTAGCACGAACGTGGATCACCTAGGAGTGTGGTCTCCCTTTTCTTTGAATTGCAAACCTGTGATTGGATTCAACAAACTTTTCTTGATCCGTTAGTCCCAAAAACAATCTAAAAGAACCTAAGATTATTCCGGTCACTTTTGAGTTCTCAATCTAATGATCGAAACTCGCGTGAACCTTAATCGATATAGTATTCACAAGCTCATAGATGAATAAGCAACTAGAATACAATCAAAGAATAATCTATGTTCTTTTTGTTCTTAGTAGAATAATAGATTTCTTGCTATGAGTTTAGAAGAAGAAGAAGAAGAAAAATTCTGCACCTTAGCACTAGGGGGTGGCCGAAATCTATATGTGGTCTTATATAGGTGGCCGAATTTTTCTCTTCCTTTTTGCCCTAGGGTGGCCAAAATCTCTACCAAATCAAATTAGGGTTGCCGCAATTTCACTCCTAAAATATTGGAGATTTAGTTGCACCCTAATTCCTATTTAGTTTAAGATTTCCAAACCCTAATCCAACTCAATAATCTTTTTATTCCTTATTGGACTAAAATAAAAAGACTTCCTATTTGATTAAATAAATAAAATTAATTATTTATTTTCCTTGTCAAACAAGTCTTTCTATTTAATTATACTACTACCAATAGTATACAAATAGGAATCATATTTCCTATTTAGAAAAGATTTGTTACTTTAATTAAACAATTAATTAATAAATTAATTAATTCTTATTTAATTAAATAATGAAACAAAATAATATTAAATGCCATTATAGCATGTTGCCGCCCCATATGTGTATTGGGTCAAATATTATTTTTCTTATTTCATTAAATCCATAGGACTTTAAATAAAAAGCCCACATATGAACTAGACCCATTCTTACTAAAAGAAACAAGCCCACATGTTATCCATTAATATATAAATATAATTGTGCAGCCCATTACATAAATAATGTGCAAATTATATTCTTAATATATTAAATTGCAATTCTAGATGGACCCTAAATTGGTCCGGTAGAATATTTCAAGTGATCCATGCAAGTCCGTGTGGATTGGGGATCTTGGCGGGCTATCTAAATTTAAGCTCCAATAGACATAACCTAATCACAATCAACAAATGATTCACTTAGGTCCGATCCATTAATTTTAGCTCATTCCACTAAAGAGCTAAAATTGAACTCTTAAATAAAGACAGAAAAGGAAGATGCTTCCTCATTCATACCCTACACAATCATATTGGAGATAGTGTATCCTCGTGATTAATATCAGTAATCGCCAAGAGTTCATAGACCGCCTATAACTCTCCAAGTTACCATATTTACTCATATGACCACATTTTGAACTTGGATATTTTGACTTGTCCAGAAGCCATGTTTTCAATAGACACTATTGAAAACTCAACGTTGAGATTTAATATCCAATTACCTCAAAACATCCATATGATGATATTATACTCTCATTTAATAAATGGAGCCACGATGTCCATATCTATAAATGAAGTCCTCTATCGATTAACAAATGAATATCACCAAACTATCGAGGATAGACTATGCGATATAATCGTACTCATTGATAGCTCAAATGATATCACCTGCAACCATAAGTCCATCATTTATCTCAGGATTAAGATAGACTCTCCGATTGTCCTGATAATGAAATTACTTTTATCTACTGACGGTTATAGATAAAGTATTTCATTGTGATCCTGTTCAATGCACCCAGTGCACTAGATCCTTTTGCTCGAAGACACTTCGATGATTTTAGACTCATCATATCTCATTTGATCCCACTCAAATGCTAGCAAAAGAATTTTACAACTTTAACAAGATAAAGGTGCCCAACCTTTAACTTAAGTTGTGAACGATATTCAAGACTAACTAAAGAATTGTGTCTACCACATACATATCCAGATGTATGAACAATTCTTCTTTTCTCATAGTCTTTAGACCTTATGATTATTTACTTTAACAATTATTAAACTATAAATGCTATAAGATTTGTTTAAACCAGAAATCACTTTATTAATATGAATAAGATTGTTAATTACACTATTACACTCTTGCTATTGAGCATAATCCTAACAATCTCCCACTTGCGCTATAGCAAATGTGTCATATCTCTCAAGCCCATATTCTCTAGGCGCCCATCGAAACTCTTCTGAGGTAGAGCCTTTGTGAAGGGATCTGCTAGATTTTCCGCTGACGCGATTTTGGTAATCGTCACGTCACCTCTTTGAACAATCTCCCTTAAAAGATGATATTTCCTTTCAATGTGTTTACCTCTCTTGTGACTTCTTGGTTCTTTCGAATTAGCCACTGCTCCACTGTTGTCACAGTAGATAGTGATCTGCTTATTCGCACTAGGAACCACTTCCAAGTCAATCAAGAATTGACGGAGCCAAACAGCCTCTTTGGCAGCCTCGCATGCAGCAACATACTCAGCTTCCATGGTGGAATCAGCAATACAAGATTGCTTGATACTCCTCCATATAACTGCTCCTCCTCCAATAGTAAACACAGCGCCTGATGTGGATTTTCTGGAGTCAGAATCTGATTGAAAATCAGAATCTGTATACCCAACGGGAATCAAATCCCCTCCAGAGTATACAAGCATATTATCTCTCGTTCTCTTGAGATACTTGAAAATATGCTTGACTGCCGTCCAGTGATCAGGACCAGGCTTCGATTGAAACCTGCTAACTATGCCAACAGCAAAACAAATATCTGGTCTAGTGCAGAGCATTGCATACATGAGACTTCCAACTGCCGAGGCATATGGAACTCTACTCATGAACTGCTCTTCATGCTCATTCTTAGGAACTTGTTCCTTAGAAAGCTTGATTCCATGTCTGAAAGGTAACATACCTTTCTTGGAATCCTGCATGGAAAACCTAGACAAGATTTTGTCTATGTATGAAGCTTGGGATAATGCAATCGTTCTATTCTTTCTATCCCTTATAACTTGGATACCTAGAATAAAACTTGCTTCTCCTAAGTCCTTCGTATCAAATTGTTTTGCTAACCATTCTTTTACTGATGTCAATACACCTACATCGTTTCCGATGAGTAGTATATCATCAACATAAAGAATCAGGAAAACCAACTTGTCGCCCTTAATCCTCTTGTATACACAAGGTTCGTCAAGATTCTGAATAAATCCAAAACCTTTGACTGCTTGATCGATCCTTATGTTCCAGGATCTGGATGCTTGCTTTAATCCATATATGGATTTCTGCAACTTGCATACCTTTTCCATTTGGCCCTTTTCAATGAATCCCTCTGGTTGCATCATGTAGATGCTTTCGTCAAGACTTCCATTAAGGAAAGCTGTCTTGACGTCCATTTGCCAAATCTCTAGATCTAAAGATGCTGCAATGGATAAGAGTATCATAATGGATTTAAGCATGGCCACAGGAGAGAAGGTTTCCTCGTAATCGATACCTTCTTTCTGTGTATACCCTTTAGCTACCAGTCTAGCTTTAAAGGTTTCCACCTTTCCATCCATACCTCTTTTCCTCTTGTATACCCACTTGCACCCAATGGGTTTTATCCCTTTAGGCAAGTCTACAAGGGACCAGACTTTGTTATTGAACATAGATTCAATCTCAGATTGCATTGCCTTTTGCCAATGGCGACTATCAACATCCTCCATAGCTTCCTTGTACGTATAGGGATCATCGTCGTCCGGGAGATTCTCTACAGATTCTCCCAGACCGATGTATCTTTCGGGTTGTGTTCTAACCCTCCCACTACGACGAGGAATGGTAGGTTGTTGACCTTGTGTTGGATCGGAACTTACAATTGGGTTAGGTTGTGTAACCTCTCATGGAATTGTATCTCCTGACATCTCATTCAGGACAATTCTACTTTTAGGCACAAAATCATTCATATAGTCCTTATCCAGAAATTTAGCATTTGTCGAAACAAATACTTTAAGATCTGAAGGACTATAAAAATAATATCCTTTAGTTTCTTTCGGATACCCTACAAATATACATGTTTCTGAACGGGACTCCATCTTTTCTGTCTTTCCTTTTAACACGTGCGCAGGACATCCAAATATCCTTAAGTGTTGTAAACTAGGCTTGCGCCCAGTCCACAACTCATGCGGTGTTTTAGGAACAGACTTAGATGGTACACGGTTTAGAATGTATATTGCAGTTTGTAAAGCATATCCCCAGAAAGAAATAGGAAGTGTTGAATAACTCAACATCGACCTAACCATATCCAAAAGAGTTCTATTTCTCCTTTCTGCTACCCCATTTTGTTGAGGTGTACCAGGTGCAGAAAACTGAGAAACTATCCCATTATCAATAAGATATTGCTGAAACTCACCAGATAGATATTCTCCACCACGATCAGATCTCAAGATTTTTATGTGTTTCTCAAGCTGATTTTCCACTTCAGCTTTAAATGCTTTGAACATGTCAAAAGCATCCGACTTATGTCGCATGAGATACACATAGCCAAATCTTGAGTAATCATCTGTGAAAGTGATGAAGTACTCATATCCACCTCTAGCTTGAATGCTCATAGGTCCACATACATCAGTGTGTATCAATCCTAAACATTCAGTGGCTCTGGCACCTTTGGCAGAGAACGTCCTTTTGGTCATTTTACCTTCCAAACAAGATTCACAAGTTGGTAGATCATCAACCTTTAAGTCACTCAAAGGTCCGTCACTTACCAATCTTTTAATCCTATTAAGGTTAATATGACCTAAGCGTAAATGCCAAAGGTAGGTTTCATCTTTTGATAATTTAACTCTTTTATGATCAGGTTCCGTTATTTCTGTGTCTAACGAGTGAGAGATATTTCTATGCAAGAAGTATAGACCGTTTTCCAATGTACCTTTGCAAATAACTTTGTCATTCTTACTAATAATAAAAACTTTATTAAAAGTAACCGAATATCCAAATTTATTCAAACAAGAAACTGAAATTAAATTCCTCTTGAATTGAGGTACATAATAAACGTCTATCAAATCTAAATGCCTTCTAGAATCCAAACAAACTCTAATATCTCCCACTGCACTTGCAGACACTAACGTTCCGTTGCCCAAGCGCAAATTGATCTCATTCTTATTCAGCCTTCTCCTTTCTTGGAACCCCTGCAAGGAATAACAAACATGATTAGTGGCTCCTGAGTCTATGATCCAAGAATCTGTAGAATCAGCCAAAAAACATGTTTCAAGTTAATTCAAATTACCTTCTTCCTTCTTGTTCTGGGACTTTGGGCAATTTCTCTTCCAATGTCCCTTTTCACCACAAAGGAAGCATTTCCCTTTGATCTTGGTTACTTTCTTGGTGTCCTTCTTGGTAGGCCCAAGTTGCTTTTTCTTCTGTTGTTTCTTGACCTTTTGACGGGCCTTAACAGTAGCAACTTTACCAACCACATGAATCTCTTGACCTTTGCCTTTCACAAGGATCTTTTCAGCACTTTGAACATCTTGCATCAGGCTCTGTAAGGTGTATTCCTTTTTGTTCAAAGTGTAGTCCAATTTGAACTGATCAAAGGAATCTGACAATGAATTGACAACCATATCAATCTTTGTCTCACCATCTATCTCAGCGCCATGCAGTTCAGCAATGTTGAGATGTGCTATGACTTTCATCATGTGATCCTTCACAGCCTGTCCAGGTTTCATCCTAAGATTCATAAAAGCAGTCACTGCCTCTCTCTTAGTCGTCCTGGACTTCATAGCAAACATCTCCTCTAGAGACATCATTATATCAGCAGCAGACTCCATTCCTTCATGCTGCTGTTGCAACACGTCGGAGATAGTGGCCATAATATAACATTTGGCCATATCATCTGAAGTCTTCCGCTGCTCATACTCATCTCTTTGCACTATGCTTGATTCAATATTAGGAGCAGGTGGTTTAGGAGTGGTTAGAACAAACTTATGTTTTTCACTTTGCAGCAACAACCCAATTTTCCTTTTCCATGTTACATAGTTATCTCCAGTTAAGGTGTTATCTTTCAGGATGTTCATAAGTGATGGGGTCATGATTTCTGAATGAAAACAAAACATATATAAGTAAATAATCATTATAAAGCACTTTTAAATATTTATCTTGAATTAAATGAATAACTCAATCATAAAAATTCAACGGTGATCTAACACCCATAAATGTTACGCCTCCTTTGGGAGTTCGCACCATTTACTAGTTAGACTAGGTCCCACCTAATTGATAACATAACAACCAGCGTTTTCAATTTTAGCCTTGCAATTTTACTGACAAGAACTCTTTGGAGGATATCAATAAAATTACATTGAGTGTGTTACCAAGATATCGACCCTCAATTTTCTCTCACGAAAATCCCTCCTTTGGGAGTAGATCTCGTTGAGTCCATTGTCTAGTCTATCCTTGTAAGGAAGTATATTGCTTAATTCCATTCATGGATGTCCCTTTGGGGAATTACCATAAAATAATTAAGCTCAACTAATTTTGGAAGCCATAGGTGTTACAAAAACACCTTCTCCCACTCAATTATTTAAGGCGTGTGATTAAATCCCATAGAATGATTTACCAAGTTATCTAGATGCCAATTTAGATACCTAAATCATTCAATGCATGTTCATACCAAAAGAGATATATGAGTGGCACTCCTATTCTATATGTCATGTTATCATACAACAACAAAAATTGTAATATTTAAGCATAAATTAAATAGCAACAATTTTGGCCCATCCTAGAAAAACAAATAAATTACATTGATATAGGAATACAAGATCTTCGAGTGGCCCATCACCATAAGCCCATCCTCCAGCCTCCCTCCACGGGATTGCACGGCCCACAACCCCACGTAAGGGGCTGCCATGCGCAGCCCATGGGCCTTGCATGGCTGCCGTGCGCAGCCCTCTTGGTGGCAAGGCTGCCGTGTGCAGCCCACTGGATTTCGGGCATGCCATGCGCAGCCCAATCCACTCCTAGGGTGCGCACGGTGCTCGTTCTCGGTTCCGGTTGCTTCGTTTCTTCGATACTTCGATGTAGAACGTGTTACAATTTAATTTAATCAAATAAAATTACTGCAGAAATTTTTTTTTTTTTTTTTATTCATGACAGTAAAAAATACTGCACATTATAATAAATAATACATTAAAAACTGCAGCAATTTTTTTTAATACATAAAAAAAAAAAATCCTAGCAACTACCAAGAAGGAATTATGGCGATGATAGACCACCCTTCCTGTTACAATTCCGAAACCAAAAATACATTGAAAATCTAGAGCCAAAATCGAGCAATAACAATCCACATAAAAACATATATTAATCCACACATCACATGTAATAATATATGCGAATACCTAGAGTGCCATCTCTTTCTAAAACATGCATAATCACAATAAAAGAAATCGATCCACGTATATATACGTTAATTAATTAAAAGGGTTCAACCAGGCTCTGATACCAATTGTAGGGAAAAAATAACGTACCCGCAGCGGAAGCGAGACTAGAAAATAGTGTTTGGGTAGCTTTTAAAATTTTTCCAATTATGAACCTTAAACCCTTTTAATTAATCAAACATATATATATAAGAAAGTAATAAAATATATTAATACCTCTTGTAGCGTGATCCGATTGACTTGCGTCGATGGTAATCCGCAAGATCTTCAATCCTAGCACGAACGTGGATCACCTAGGAGTGTGGTCTCCCTTTTCTTTGAATTGCAAACCTGTGATTGGATTCAACAAACTTTTCTTGATCCGTTAGTCCCAAAAACAATCTAAAATAACCTAAGATTATTCCGGTCACTTTTGAGTTCTCAATCTAATGATCGAAACTCGCGTGAACCTTAATCGATATAGTATTCACAAGCTCATAGATGAATAAGCAACTAGAATACAATCAAAGAATAATCTATGTTCTTTTTGTTCTTAGTAGAATAATAGATTTCTTGCTATGAGTTTAGAAGAAGAAGAAGAAGAAAAATTCTGCACCTTAGCACTAGGGGGTGGCCGAAATCTATATGTGGTCTTATATAGGTGGCCGAATTTTTCTCTTCCTTTTTGCCCTAGGGTGGCCGAAATCTCTACCAAATCAAATTAGGGTTGCCACAATTTCACTCCTAAAATATTGGAGATTTAGTTGCACCCTAATTCCTATTTAGTTTAAGATTTCCAAACCCTAATCCAACTCAATAATCTTTTTATTCCTTATTGGACTAAAATAAAAAGACTTCCTATTTGATTAAATAAATAAAATTAATTATTTATTTTCCTTGTCAAACAAGTCTTTCTATTTAATTATACTACTACCAATAGTATACAAATAGGAATCATATTTCCTATTTAGAAAAGATTTGTTACTTTAATTAAACAATTAATTAATAAATTAATTAATTCTTATTTAATTAAATAATGAAACAAAATAATATTAAATGCCATTATAGCATGTTGCCGCCCCATATGTGTATTGGGCCAAATATTATTTTTCTTATTTCATTAAATCCATAGGACTTTAAATAAAAAGCTCACATATGAACTAGACCCATTCTTACTAAAAGAAACAAGCCCACATGTTATCCATTAATATATAAATATAATTGTGCAGCCCATTACATAAATAATGTGCAAATTATATTCTTAATATATTAAATTGCAATTCTAGATGGACCCTAAATTGATCCGGTAGAATATTTCAAGTGATCCATGCAAGTCCGTGTGGATTGGGGATCTTGGCGGGCTATCTAAATTTAAGCTCCAATAGACATAACCTAATCACAATCAACAAATGATTCACTTAGGTCTGATCCATTAATTTTAGCTCATTCCACTAAAGAGCTAAAATTGAACTCTTAAATAAAGACAGAAAAGGAAGATGCTTCCTCATTCATACCCTACACAATCATATTGGAGATAGTGTATCCTCGTGATTAATATCAGTAATCGCCAAGAGTTCATAGACCGCCTATAACTCTCCAAGTTACCATATTTACTCATATGACCACATTTTGAACTTGGATATTTTGACTTGTCCAGAAGCCATGTTTTCAATAGACACTATTGAAAACTCAACGTTGAGATTTAATATCCAATTACCTCAAAACATCCATATGATGATATTATACTCTCATTTAATAAATGGAGCCACGATGTCCATATCTATAAATGAAGTCCTCTATCGATTAACAAATGAATATCACCAAACTATCGAGGATAGACTATGCGATATAATCGTACTCATTGATAGCTCAAATGATATCACCTGCAACCATAAGTCCATCATTTATCTCAAGATTAAGATAGACTCTCCGATTGTCCTGATAATGAAATTACTTTTATCTACTGACGGTTATAGATAAAGTATTTCATTGTGATCCTGTTCAATGCACCCAGTGCACTAGATCCTTTTGCTCGAAGACACTCCGATGATTTTAGACTCATCATATCTCATTTGATCCCACTCAAATGCTAGCAAAAGAATTTTACAACTTTAACAAGATAAAGGTGCACAACCTTTAACTTAAGTTGTGAACGATATTCAAGACTAACTAAAGAATTGTGTCTACCACATACATATCCAGATGTATGAACAATTCTTCTTTTCTCATAGTCTTTAGACCTTATGATTATTTACTTTAACAATTATTAAACTATAAATGCTATAAGATTTGTTTAAACCAGAAATCACTTTATTAATATGAATAAGATTGTTAATTACACTATTACACTCTTGCTATTGAGCATAATCCTAACATCAAGTGATTCATGCAAGTCCGTGCGGATTGGGGATCTTGGCGGGTCTATCTAAATTTAAGCTCTAATAGACATAACCCAATCACAATCAACAAATGATTTACTTAGGTTCAATCTATTAATTTTAGTTCATTACACTAAAGAACTAAAATTGCACTCTTAAATAAAAATGGAATAAGTTAACGATACTCATTCATACCCTAGACAATCATATAGGAGATAGTGAATCCTCGTGAAGAATATCAGTAAACGCTAAGAGCTCATAGACCGCCTACAGCTCTCCAAGTTACCATATTTACTCATATGACCACACTTTGAACTTGGATATATATTCTGACTTATCCAGAAGTCATCTTTCAATAGTCACTATTGAAAACTCAACGTTAGGATTTCATATCCAAAAACCACAAAGCATCCATATGATGATATTCTACTCACATTTAATAAATGGAGCCACGATGTCCATATCTATAAATGAAATCCTCTATCGATTGACAAATGAATACCACTAAACTATCGAGGATAGACTATGCTATATAATCGTACTCATTGATAGCTCAAATAATAACACTTGTAACTATAAGTCCATCATTTATCTCAGGATTAAGATAGACTCTCCGATTGTCCTGATAGTGAAAAAACTTTTATCTATTGATGGTTCTATAAAAAGTATTTCATTGTGATCCGGTTCAATGCACCCAGTGCACTAGATTCTTTTACTCGAAGACCCTCCGTTGATTTTAGACTCATCACAACACATTTGATCCCACTCAAATGCTAGTAAAAGAATTCTACAACTTTAACAAGATAAAGGTGCCTAACCTTTAACTTAAGTTGTGAACGTTATTCAAGACTAACTAAAGAATTGTGTCTACCTCATACATATCCAGATGTACGAACAATTCTTCTTTTCTCATAGTCTTTTGACCTTATGATTATTTACTTTGACAATTGTAATAATAAATGCTATATAAGATTTTGTTAACTAACAGAAATCACTTTATTAATATGAAAAGATTGTCAAGTACAACATTACACTCTTGCTATTGAGCATAACCCTAACATGATATTCCTCAGGTTGTTTAGTAGAGAGATATTTGGTCCCGTTTTATTCCCCCCTCTTGCTCAGCTTTGACTTGGCGTTTGATGTTGAACAGGCTTCCTACTGAGGATCGCCTTTGCATGTCTGGGTTCCAGTTGGCTTCTCGTTGCAGTATTTGTGGGGTTAGTAGTGAATCTGCAGATCATTTTTTTCTTCATTGTCCCCTGGCTGTTGCTCTTTGGGAGGCGGTTTTCTCGACTTTCCAGCGACATGTCTCTACCAAAACATGGCAATCCTTCTTCTTGCAGGCCATGTCGGTTTACTTTAGTGAGTAGGTCAGGATTTTATGGAAAGCGGCTATCCATGCCAATATGGGGGGTATGGACTTCTCATAATTAGTGGATCTTTGAAGGGAAGTCGGTGGACTTTAAATCCGTCTTTTCTTTGGTTTGGTGTGCGGTTTCAAAGGCTAATCACCTGGAGATTGGTTGTATGCGTAATTGTATGGGCGACCTTTTGATTCTTCATCGATTTGGTTTTCAGGGTCACCCTTCTAAAGCCCTGGTAATCAAGAGTGTGGTTTGGTCGCCTCCGGCCCCCGGTTAGATCAAAGTCAATACTAATGGCGCTGCTATGGGCTCTCCAGGGGTTGGTGGTTGTGGTGGTATCTTTCGGAACTGTAGAGCCTTTGTGAAGGGTTGCTTTGTTATTTCTCTTGGTCAGGTTTTTGCTTATGAGGCCGATCTTCTAGCAGCCTCATTGGCCATTAATTTTACTTGGAAGTATGGGTGGCATCAAATCTAGCTTGAGAGCGATTCTTCTTATGCGGTTCAGCTTCTTTCTTCTCATTCTGAGTTGGTTCCTTGGAGGGTTCATCAGGCGTGGCAGCGCTGCATCTTTCAAATCTCACATATGGATTTTCAGGTTTCACATATTTTTAGGGAGGGGAATCAAATCACGAATATGGCTCTTTGTGCTTTGTTACTTTTTGTCACTTTTTACTTTCTTTTTGAATGTTCACAAATTAACTCGGTGTGTTTAACAAATATTAATCTAGAGCCCTGAATAGATTTTAACTAATTTTCACCCAATTTTCGTTTAAGGTCAATATTTCGAAAATGCCCCTATAGTCAATATAAAAACAACAAGTGTAATATGGTGCAGAAATTAAATAACACTTGATGTATACGTGGAAAACCCAACCACTGGGAAAAAACCACGGGCTGTTTAGTGTGCCACACTCGAACCTTGAAATTCACTAATTGAAATGGAGTTTACAACCTATGTAGACCTCATCTAACACTCCGGTCTATAACCCCCCACTTTTACCCCGCGGGCCTTTAAAAGTGGCTCTAGTCCATCTTGCTTGTGGCCTAAGCAACCTTAGCCAACAAGACTTAAATTCTCAATGAAGAGATAATACAACCTATGTGAATATATAAAAATACTCAAAACATGCAATAAGAGCTAGGCAACCCTATATGCTTATCTAGGATGATAATTGATACGAACCTCGTCGATTGTAACAAGGATGATTCCTAGGATCGTTCTAACCTCTGGTTCGGATGGAAACCGCGACCCAACACCTATAGCGAGATGTGAACCTTGGTATAAGGAAGACGCCACAATCAAGGATGGAATACTTGATTGATAAGTCAAGGAGGAATGCCACAGAGAAAATCTGATAAGTTCCAATCAATTCTCAAAGAACAAAAGAGAAAATTCTCTCAATTTTCATTAAAATTCAAAACTGCCGAAAATTACATAAGATGGTTCCTTTTAAACTAAAACCCTAAATGACAAGAAAGGCATAACGCCAATCTCAAAAAGGAAACAAGAATTTCAGCCATTAAGGCCTTACAAAACGAAAACGAAAACTAAAAAGGGCAATAATTGCCTTACAAACGGGAAAGAAAATAAACACTAAAACAAGCAACTATTGACTTGCTCCCTATTTGGAAGGCTAAATTAGGAAACAAATCAGCTTTTTAATTTGGGAAACAAATCAACTCATTATTCTTTGAAAACTAAATAAAAAGGAAACAAATCAGCTGAAATTAAATCTCCTCCCAAACTTATGCCACACGCCCAACTTGTGCTTCACGCCCAAGTCTTCTCTTATTCAGCCCAATCCATTGCCTTGATGACATTAATTAAGCCTTGGTCTTCAAGTGGGCTTATCTTGGACTTCAACAATTTCGAATCAGCCCAAGTGTCTTGAATCAGGCCATTGAGTGCCTCTTTGAATCTCTTAGCCCTAGCCCTTGTTATTGGCCCAATCGGAGCATGCAATGGGTCCCTTGGTGCAGCTCCCTTATTCTTATCAATAGCTGCGGGTAGTGGATGCACATAATTTTTATTTTTGGACGATTTTATAGTTGAATATATATCAACTATTGTTACTCTTCATGATTCGTGCAGTGGTATTAAAAAAAAAAAATCATTGTAGTAGAAACTCATCTTTGTTATTCTAGCTTCGTTGTGATTCGTTTCGTGTGAACCTAGGAAATCTTTGTTTCTTTTGAACGTGGCTTAGAAATCCTGATTATTGTTTGGTTAGTTTGATAAGAACTATTGAGAAAATTACGAGTGGAAAAAGGCAAGAGTGGTGAGTATGTACTGAGGGTAAAAGCCAAGTATATTGTGTGAAACACGAGTGTTGAGTGAATTGATTATTTGAGCGAAACACGTGAGGGAATGCCGTGAGGTCCTTTTTATTTTCTAATCTTTTTCTTGCAGGAAAACATGTCTGACAACAAAGATAAAGGCACTACTGAGGATTCTTCCATTCCAAAAGATCTAAAGAATTAGAAAGAGGCATTAGTAGGGGAGATGAGACGGGTGATGAGGGGAGAATTGGAGCAATTACATGAGCGCTTAGATCAAGTGGAAAACGCACGTGCGGAACAGCCACGACCCGTTCCACAAGCACGTAGGAGAGAGAGAGTTCTGGTTAGGGAAGAAGTTCATGATTATTATGGGGATGAAAATGACATGGAGGGGGATGATCGCATGTCCAATGTGGGTGCAGGAAGATTTAGGTGTCGAATGGGAAGTAGAGGAGATAGGTATGGGAATAGAGAAGATAGGTATGGGAATAGAGGAGATAGGTATGGAGAAAGGGTTGATAATAATTTGGGTAGTATAAAGGTGAAGATTCCAACCTTCCAAGGTAAAACTGATCCTGAAGCTTATTTGGAGTGGGAGAGAAGAATAGAGTTGGTGTTTGATTGTCATGATTACTCCGAATTGAAGAAAATGAAATTGGCAGCCATAGAATTCACTGATTATTCTATTGTTTGGTGGGATCAATTGATTGTGAGTAGGAGACGGAATGGAGAAAGACCTATTGAGACATGGGAGGAGATGAAAACTGTTATGAGGAGGAGATTCATTCCAAGTCACTATTATAGGGGTTTGTTTCAAAAATTGCAAACTCTTACTCAGGGATCTAAGTGTGTAGAAGACTACTACAAGGAGATGGAGATTGCCATGATTCGAGCTGATGTGGAGGAGGACCGAGAGGCGACTATGGCTAGGTTTCTAAATGGGCTACACCAAGACATTGCAAATGTAGTGGAGTTGCAACATTATGTTGAATGGACTGACATGGTACACACGGCCATCAAAGTGGAACAACAATTGAAGAGGAAGGGTTCCACACGGGTTGGGCAAAATTCAGGTTCTTCATCATCATGGAAACCGAATTGGAGCAAGAAGGAGGACCAGCCTAGTTTCAAGGCCAAAGCCGAACTTCCTAAAGATCATAAGGCCGGAGGCTCATCAAATCAAGGTAAATCAGATCCTCAACCTTCTAGAAACCATGACATTAAATGCTTTAAGTGTTTGGGAGCAGGTCATATTGCATCACAATGCCCAAACAAGAGAGTAATGGTTTTGAGGGATGATGGTGATATCGAATCCAAGGATGAATCCGATGATGAGTCTATGCCACCTTTGGAGGATGCAAGTGACTTTGAATATCCGGTGGGTGGAGAGCTTTTGGTGGCAAGAAGAGCTCTTAGTGCTCAAGCCAAGGATGATGATGAGGTACAACGTGATAACATTTTTCACACCCGCTGCCATGTTAATGATAAGGTATGTAGTCTGATTATTGATGGGGGGAGTTGTACTAATGTGGCTAGCACTATTTTGGTAGACAAATTGAATTTGACAACTGTGAAGCACCCAAAACCATATAAGCTACAACGGTTGAATGATAGTGGGGAAGTTAGGGTGAATAAACAGGTGTTGGTGTCCTTTTCAATTGGAAAATACAAAGATGAGGTTATTTGTGACGTGGTACCAATGAATGCGAGTCATATCCTTTTGGGAAGACCATGGTAATTTGATAGGCGTGTGACTCATGATGGATATACCAATAGATACTCATTTGTAATCAATAAAAGGCCAATCACTCTTGTACCTTTAACCCCAAGCCAAGTATATGAAGATCAAGTGAGGTGAAAAAAAGAGAGAGATGTTAAAAAGGAGAGTGAGAGTTCAAAAGAAAGAGAGACAAATGAGAGGGAGTCCGAAACAGCAAAAAAAGAAAAGAAAATTGAAAAAGAAAAAGAAGTTGTTGAGAAAAAAAAAATGAGAAAACAAGTGAGCTTTTATGCAAAAGGGAGTGAGATCAAAAGGGCTTTGTTTTCAAATCAACCAATGATTGTACTTTTGTACAAAGAGGCTTGTTTTAGTGCTAACGAAATTGACTCTTCTTCGCCTAGTGTTGTTGTTTCACTTTTGCAGGACTTTGATGACGTGTTTCCCGAGGAGATGCCTATTGGTTTACCACCAATAAGGTGGATTGAGCACCAAATTGATTTTGTACCCAGAGCACCAATTCCAAATAGACTCGCATATAGAAGTAATCCCGAGGAGACAAAGGAACTTCAAAGGCAGGTTGAAAAGCTCATGGAAAAGGGGTATGTTCGTGATAGTATGAGTCCTTGTGCGGTTCCCGTATTGCTTGTACCTAAGAAGGACGGAACATGGAGGATGTGTGTTGATTGTCTTGCCATCAACAATATCACTGTAAAGTATCGACATCCTATTCCTAGATTAGATGATATGCTTGATGAATTACATGGTTCTATTGTTTTCACTAAAATTGATCTTAAAAGTGGATATCATCAAATTAGGATGAAAGAAGGTGATGAGTAGAAAACTGCTTTCAAAAGAAAATATGGTTTATATGAGTGGTTAGTTATGCCTTTTGGGTTGACTAATGCACCAAGTACTTTCATGAGATTAATGAACCATGTTTTGCGTGCTTTTATTGGAAAATTTGTGGTTGTTTACTTTGATGACATTCTGATTTATAGCAAAAATTTGGATGAGCATATTGAACATTTAAAACTTGTTTTAGGTGTTTTAAGAACATAAAAATTGTTTGCTAATTTAAAAAAGTGTACCTTTTGCATGGATAAGCTTGTATTTCTGGGTTTTGTTGTTAGTGCTAAGGGAATTGGGGTTGATGAGGAAAAGGTTAAGGCAATTAAGGAGTGGCCGAAACCGACAAATGTGGGACAAGTGAGAAGTTTTCATGGGTTGGCTAGTTTCTATAGGAGGTTTGTGAAAGACTTTAGTAGTCTAGCTGCACCTTTAACTGAAGTTATCAAAAAGAATGTGGGTTTTAAGTGGGGTAATGAACAAGAAAAGGCATTTAACTTGATTAAGGAAAAACTAATGCACCTTTGCTTGCTTTACCTGGCTTTGCTAAAGCTTTTGAGATTGAGTGTGATGCTTCAGGAATAGGTATTGGAGCTGTTCTAATGCAAGATGGACGTCCCATAATGGAGCAGCCTTGAATTATCCTACCTATGACAAGGAGATGTATGCGTTGGTTAGGGCATTGGAGACTTGGCAACACTACCTTTGGCCAAAGGAATTTGTGATCCACACAGATCATGAATCCTTAAAGCATTTAAAGGGGCAACACAAGCTAAATAAGTAGCATGCCAAGTGGGTGGAGTTCATAGAAACATTTCCATATGTGATCAAGTACAAGAAAGGTAACGAAAACGTCGTCGCTGATGCTTTATCTAGAAGGTACATTTTACTTTCCACTTTGGATGCTAGATTGTTTGGTTTTGACTACATTAAAGAACTGTATGTGGGAGATACTGATTTTGGCAATGTATTCAATGCATGTGAAAATGTTGCATTTGGCAAGTTTTATAGGCATGATGGATTTTTGTTTAGAGAAACTAAATTATGCGTGCCTAAGAGTTCTTTGCGTGAATTGCTTGTTAGAGAAGCTCATGGGGGAGGTCTGATGGGGCACTTTGTTATAGCCAAGACACTAGATGTTTTGCATGAACACTTCTTTTGGCCTCATATGAAATGTGATGTAGAGAGAATTTGTAAGAAATGCATTACATGTAGACAAGCTAAGTCTAGGGTTCAGCCTCATGGTTTGTGTACTCCTTTGCCTATACCTAGTGGACCTTGGATTGATATTTCTATGGATTTTGTGTTGGGTTTGCCTAGGTCAAAGAGGGGTAGAGATTCTATATATGTGGTTGTTGATAGGTTTTCTAAAATGGCACATTTCATTCCTTGTCATAAAACTGATGATGCATCACATATTGCTGATTTGTTTTTCAAAGAAATTGTTAGATTGCATGGCATGCCTAAAACCATTGTTTCGGATAGAGATGCTAAGTTCTTAAGGTACTTCTGGAAAACTCTATGGGGCAAGTTAGGAACTAAACTTTTATTTTCTACTACTTGTCATCCACAAACTGATGGTCAAACTGAAGTAGTTAATAGTACTTTATCTGCCTTGTTGCGTGCAATAATACAAAAGAACTTGAAAACCTGGGAGGATTGTTTGCCGCATGTAGAGTTTGCTTATAATAGAAGTGTGCATTCTGCAACTCATTTTTCGCCTTTTGGAATTGTGTATGGTTTTAATCCGTTAACTCCTTTGGATTTAATTCCTTTACATGTGAATGCGCATGTTAACTTGGATAGTAATAAAAAGGCAGATTTTGTTAAGCAAATCCGTGAAAAGACTCGACTAAATATCAAGAGGAGAACTGAACAATATGCCAACCAAGCTAATAAAGGGCGCAAGAAAGTTGTGTTTGAACCAGGTGATTAGGTGTGGTTGCATATGAGGAAGGAACGGTTTCCAATCCAACGGCGTTCTAAATTACTTACTAGGGGAGATGGCCCATTTCAAGTGCTTGAAAGGATCAATGACAATACCTACAAGTTAGATCTTCCAGGTGAGTATAATGTTAGTCCAAGCTTCAATGTTTCTGATTTGTCTCCTTTTGATGTAGGTGACGATTTGAGGACAAATCCTTTTCAAGAGGGAGGGAATGATGAGAATAAGGGAGCTGCACCAAGGGACCCATTGCATGTTCCGGTTAGGCCAATAACAAGGGCTAGGGCTAAGAGATTCAAAGAGGCACTGATACTCACTTTTTCCATCGTTGAAAGAATCGCGAGGATCAAAAGATTTTTTCATTTGTATAAGGGGTTTCCTACGCAATGTGCTCTAAACTAGCAAAAGACTAGTAAAGCGGCAAGCAAGGGTATCGTTCCGCAGGGAGGTGTGATTTGTCAACCATTTCAAGTTCTAGTGTTTATTATAAGCATGTAAATAGAATACGGAAATGTGAGAATGGTGTGTGTGAAATGTATGTACAATGCGGTGTGTGTGTGAGTAGAGAATGGAAATGAAAATAAATAAAAACAAAGAGAATATGGAATGGTGAGAATGGTGTTTAAAGTGATAAATAAAATGGTGGATTGGAGAGATGCATGAAAATGGTCACCCAAGGTTCAACAAGTTCACCATACATAAGTGCACAAATATTTGGTTGTTAGACATTAAGGACATCCAATTTTAGTTAGGGGTTCGTTCTTGCCTCGATCCGATTTATACCCATTCATAAAGCTAAAGGTCGAAGAGTGTGTTGAGAACCTCTCAAACACGAAACCGCAACCAACATATGTGAACCGATTCTACAAACAAAACTACATTTAGCCCAATGATAGCTTCGTAATGTAAAATGGCAACGTTAGGTACAATGAATGTGGAAATAGTGATTGTATCTCCAACCATAACTCACCTAGAGCCCCTAGCATGAGAGATAGCCAAAAACCAATAATTGTAACTCTAACCATGACTCACCTAGAGCCCCTAGAGTGAGAAATAGCTAAAGTCCAATTGTTAACAAGAACAATAAACCAAACCCTTATAATATGGCAATTTATAGGTTCACCCACTCTTCCTAGCTAATTAGCCAAGACTATGCCTAGAGAGCCCCTCCAAAGGCACAATCCTAACTCTAAGTCACTCAAACCCATTCATGACATGTAATTTTGACCTTCCATCAGCATACAAACACAAAATGGGATATTTGATTACAACTACTCCTAATTTACATTAATCTACTCCTAATCCCATCCACGAATACATATTAATTTCCAATCATCCATAAACATGCATTTCAAGATAAGAGATATATTCTATAACAATCAAGAATGAATTAAAACACAAATTGAATATAAAAACAACCACATATATATATTGAGCATAAATTAGGTTTACAAATATTCCCAAGTGGGGATTACACATCTAAGAAAACAAGAAATACAAAGAGAATGAGATAAAAGAGAAAACCCAAGTGGAGAGCTCCTCCAAAATGTGCTAATCTCCTTTGATCCATGCTTGGCTCGAATTTGGTCCAAAGACCATCCTTTCTCCTTGTAATCTACTCCTAGATGGATGAAGGATGGGTAGAAGGTGAGATGGGGAGCATCCATGGAGGAAAAACCTCCATGGAAGCTCTAGAAAGCTTCTCTCTCTCTTATTTAGATGGAAGAAAATGAAGAAGAAGAAGAAGAAGAAGAAGAAGAAAAAGTGTGTGGAGAGTGTATTTTGTTGGGAGAGGAGAGAAGAGAATAAGGTGTTTATATAGTGTTGGGAGGTTAAGGCTGAAGGTTGGGGTGAAAGGACGAAACAGTCCTTGAAATTCACCCAAAAAATGATTTTCTGGAGTGATTCGGCGGTTTGGTTCGGCGGCCTGGCCGCCGTTTGAAGTAGCCGTTTAGACCTGACAGCATTTCAGTATTTCAGCATTTCAGCATCGTGCACCGTTACGGAAATGGGCATAACATCCTGTAGAAAGCTCGGAATCGCAATCCGTAAAATGTTCTGCAAACTATACTTCCGGGGCTTTCTGAATATATAAAGATATTAGTGTGGTTCTATCTGAGAAGGAAGATATGACCCCCAAAAGTTGTACGTTCTGCACGAGCATATACAATTTCTTCTGTTTTTGGCTCATTTTGCCTCCCAAACATTCTTTAAGCTCAAAACCTTATTGTAGGGAATATGTACCTACACAAGGCTCAAAAAAAACATTATATACAAAAATACGCTCGAAAACGAGACAAACGATCGAAAATGGGGGACCTCAAATAGGTATAAAATAGTCCGATCAGGCACTCAATGGCCTGATTCAAGACACTTGAGATGATTCGAAATTGTTGAAGTCCAAGATAAGCCCACTCGAAGACCAAGGCTTAATTAATGTCATCAAGGCAATGGATTGGGCTGAATAAGAGAAGACTTGGGCGTGAAGCACAAGTTGGGCGTGTGGCACAAGTTTGGGAGGAGATTTAATTTCAGCTGATTTGTTTCCTTTTTATTTAGTTTTCAAAGAATAATGAGTTGATTTGTTTCCCAAATTAAAAGGCTGATTTGTTTCCTAATTTAGCCTTCCAAATAGGGAGCAAGTCAATAGTTGCTTGTTTTAGTATTTATTTTCTTTCCCGTTTGTAAGGCAATTCTTGCCCTTTTTAGTTTTCGTTTTGTCAGGCCTTAATGGCCGAAATTCTTGTTTCCTTTTTGAGATTGGCGTGTTTCCTTTCTTGTCATTTAGGGTTTTAGTTTAAAAGGAACCATCTTATGTAATTTTCGGCAGTTTTGAATTTTAATGAAAATTGAGAGAATTTTCTCTGTGGCGTTCCTCCTTGACTTATCAATCAAGTATTCCATCCTTGATTGTGGCGTCTTCCTTATACCAAGGTTCACATATCGCTATAGGTGTTGGGTCGCGGTTTCCATCCAAACCAGAGGTTAGAATGATCTTAGGCATCATCCTTGTTACAATCGACAAGGTTCGTATCACTCACTCTCTTATGTGATAACATGAGTGCTATTAATATTTCCAAGAATCCGATACACCACTCTAGAACTAAGCATATTGACATTTGCCATCATTTCATTAAAGAACTAGTTAAGCATAAATGCTTAGTACTTGAACATGTAGGTACTAATGATCAACTAGCGGACTTATTTACTAAACCTTTAAATGCTACTCATTTTAAAACACTTAGTAGATCTATTGGGATATGTCTTGTGGAGTGATGAGTTTTTGTGATTGACCCCATATGGGGAACTCAAGCAAAGAGAGCTTTTACATACTTGATGCATGCAAAATATTTGAAAGATCTTATTCTTCTTCATTAATTGCTTGAAGTAAGCTTGGGCACATATGTATATATGCTTTTATCTCAATAAGTGTGAGCCATGCTAGCATTTCAATCCATGTCATATATATATTCACTCATGCATTTTTGGAATAGGAAATTTACATAAGAAGTACGATTTGAATGACCTATAGTTATCTCCATGACAATATGATTTTTAATTGACATGCTAATGTAATATGAAAAGCATGATTTCAAATGACAAGCTAAATTGAAAAAGCATGAATTGATGATTACAATTTCTTAAATGCAAAACAATGTGTGAAAAAGCTTATGAGACTAAAAATGATAAAGGATCTTGTATCCATTGAAAGGATGTTTCAATCCAAATGTCTCTTTTTCTTTATTTGTTGATCATGGCTACTATCATACAGGTTTCATACCCGGAAATTTCAAATAGGGTGCAAAGTCACTTATGCCATGTTTCGCTTATAAAGTAGGATAGAGTTGCTATTAAAATTGAAATCAATGAATTCTATATCCTTCCTTCTCTCATGTCAATTGGTAAAATTGGTTTGAATTCTATTGGAAACCTTTGTCATTTGCTTTGCCAAATACCATTGTATTTTACACTTGAATACAACATGTCTTGTATGTAGGGAAAAAATACGTGCACGCAGCGGAAGCGAGACTAAAAAAGGGTTTAGTATAGTTTTAAACTGTTTTCCATAATGAACCTTAACCCTTTAATTAATAAACATATATATCAAAAGATACCGTACCTTTGTCGCGTGATCTGATTGACTATGCGTCGATGGTAATCCGCAAGATTTTCCAATCTGATCACGAACGTGAATCACCTAGGAGCGTGGTCTCCCTTCTCTTTGAATTGTATACCTGAGAATGGACAACAAAACTTTTCTGATTTCTGTTAGTCACAAAAATTCCAATAGATTGTTAAGAATGTCCCGGTCACTTTTGAATTCACAATCGTTAGATTGAAACTCGCGTGAACCTTATTCGAAATTGTGCACAAGATCTCTTGATGTAAAGATCACTAGTGCACTATCGAAATAAGAACAATTCTTCTCACAATCTCTCTTGGCCGAATTTCACACTAGTCTAAGAGTTGGATTTTATTTTTCTCTAGCAAAAGAAAAATCTCTCAGTTGCAAAAACTAGGGTTTGCCAATATGCAAAGAATATATATATATATATTTGAATATAATTCTACACACCTAATGTATATATATATATATCTAATACAATTAATGCACGCCTAACATATACATCTTTAGTACAATCACTGCATGCATTATGAATTATATATATATTGCGCACGACACTAAATATATCTTTTGCCAAAGAAAACTATATCTATAGTGCACGAATTCATCTTGCATTAAACCTCTATAGTACAAACCCTAATCCAACTCTTTATTGTATTTGTGACTATATAAAAGACTTCATAATTTAACTAAACAAATAAAGTCTTTAATATTTAGTATAATACTAATAGTAGTATACTACTAGGAAACATATTTCCTAATCAGAAAAAGATTTGATTTTTAATTAAATAATTAATTAACATATTAATTAATTTCCATTTAATTAAATAATAAAATAAAACAATATAATGGGCTAAAAATTAGCCATTGCTGCTCATGACTAGAACTTGGGCCTACATATTGTTTTCTTATTTTATTTAATCCATTTGGACTTACTTTAATAAAAAGCTCACATGTGAACTAGACCCATTCTTACTAAAAGAAACAAGCCCACATGCCTTTCATTAATATATTAATATAATTAAACAGCCCATTAAATAAATAATGTGCAAATTATATTCTTAATACATTAAATACAATTCTAAATGGACCCACAAATAGTCAGGTAGAATATAACAAGTGATTCATGCAAGTCCGTACGGATTGGGGATCTTGGCGGGCCTATCTAAATTTAAGCTCCAATAGACATAACCCAATCACAATCAATAAATGATTCACTTAGGTTCAATCTATTAATTTTAGTTCATTCCACTAAAGAACTAAAATTGCACTCTTAAATAAAGATGAAATAAGTTAACGATACTCATTCATACCCTAGACAATCATATGGGAGATAGTGAATCCTCGTGAAGAATATCAGTAATCGCCAAGAGCTCATAGACCGCCTATAGCTCTTCAAGTTACCATATTTACTCATATGACCACACTTTGAACTTGGTATATATTATGACTTGTCCATAAGTCATCTTTCAATAGACACTATTGAAAACTCAACATTAAGATTTCATATCCAAAAACCATAAAGCATCCATATGATGATATTCTACTCACATTTAATAAATGGAGCCACGATGTCCATATCTATAAATGAAGTCCTCTATCGATTAACAAATGAATACCACCAAACTATCGAGGATAGACTATGCTATATAATTGTACTCATTGATAGCTCAAATGATAACACTTGCAACCATAAGTCCATCATTTATCTCAGGATTAAGATAGACTTTTCGATTGTCCTGATAATAAAAAGACTTTTATCTATTGACGGTTCTAGAAAAAGTGTTTCATTGTGATCCGGTTCAATGCACCCAGTGCACTAGATTCTTTTACTCGAAGACCCTTCGATAATTTTAGGCTCATCACAACACATTTGATCCCACTCAAATGCTAGTAAAAGAATTCTACAACTTTAACAAGATAAAGGTGCCCAACGTTTAACTTAAGTTGTGAACGTTATTCAAGACTAACTAAAGAATTGTGTCTACCTCATACATATCCAGATGTACGAACAATTCTTCTTTTCTCATAGTCTTTTGACCTTATGATTATTTACTTTAACAATTATAATTATAAATGCTATAAGATTTTGTTAACAAACATAAATCACTTTATTAATATGAAAATATTGTCAAGTACAACATTACACTCTTGCTATTGAGCATAATCCTAACATTGTATGCAAAGCATTTTTAATTCACATATTTTCAATAAAATAAATCTCCTTGTTTCTCTTCAATTAATTGAATGCATAAAGTGACTTATATGATTATGCAAATATCTAGTATGCTTCTATCTCTCTTTGATAAAGTGACCCGGTTGGGGACTACTTCCTTGCCTATATCATGATAAAAAGGGGGAGTAGAATGTGGTAAGGGGAGTTGCTATTGTAGTAACAATTGTGCACTTTCGGGAGACTAAATATTGAGGGGGAGTAACCCAATGAGGGGGAGCATTGCATTAACATTCATTGCATGATGTTGTACTCAAATTCATAAATGCAAATGCTTGTTTTATTTTTCACTTGATCTTCTCACATACACTTGCTTTGGAAAGTGTATTTTTTTTGTGTTGTAGTGTTGACGGTTCTACAAGAGATTGAAGACTTGAAGTTTTTACTTTTTAGTATCTCTTTGCAATGTAGAATGTTATTGTTATCCCGTAGCTTCAATTATGTTGTAAGGATCATGTGAGTGGTGGTTTTGTCACGAAATAGCCAAAGGGGGAAATTGCAAGGTCTCAATTAATTATTGACTTATTTCATAGACAAACCACATTTGGGGGTTTTGATGTAAGGGTAGCTTAGGCCCTCAAGATCTTAAGAGAAGAAGCACTCCGAAGGTATATTTTTTAGTGTTTCTTGCAAATGAAAAGATGTAGTTGCACACACACAAAACTCATGCATATATGTTTATCTTGTATGTTGTGTATGTTATTTAGGTGCACTAATGTTCTTTAATCTCTCTTCATGCTTGCCCACATGATTGCATCTTGTGTTGATTATTGCCATGTCACATTTAGGCATTAGGATGCACCAATTGTGTTGTGCGCTATTCAAAGCGCTGTACAAAGCTACATTCGAATAGTGCCTATCTGAGACTTGGTGAGGCTTGGGAAAGGTGTTGTACAGACTTGATGCATTTTTATGGTCGTTGTTGGGTCGCTGTATGCGGTGCTGTACAAAGCGCTATACATATAGCGACACTCTGTTGTGGCGCTGTTGGGTCGCTGTTCAGAAGCGCCCTACGAACTGAGTCAATGATGAGCATGCTTCATTTTCCCAAGTAGGTGCAGTACAAGTCGCTCTACTTACAGCGGCTCGTACAACGACCAAGGTAAAAATTGTGTTACTTTTCAAAACAATGTCACTTCACTTTGGCACCCTATATATATATGCCTCTTTGGCTTAGGTCAGCCTCAAGAGTTCAAAATTTTATATTTTTTACTTAGAAAATTTTTCAAGTGAAAAATTCTCAAGAACTCTCCTTTAAACACTCAAAGACATTCCTTTGTGCATCAAAGAAAATCTTGCATCATTCATGCATGGTTTTGCATCATCACAACTTGCTTGGTGAGATTTTGACTAACTTCATCTAATTTTAGTTTCTTTCTTGTCAAGCCATCTCTTTATTTACTTGTATGTTTTAAGTTCACATGCTAAATACAAGATAGAGATTGTTTGTGATGAATATGATTGAGTGTTGTATTGTGATAGCTATCTAGGTTTTGCTTAATCTTGATTAGCTAAGCTTTATGATATGTCATTTAGCTTTAGATATCTAGGATTGTTTTAATTGATATATCATTATCCTAGATAAGCATATAAGGTTACCTAGCTCTTGTTGCATTTTGAGTATTTCACATATTCACTTAGGTTGCATTCTCTTCATTGAGAACTAAGTCTTGTGTTGCTTCCGGGATTAGGTTGCATAAATCACAAGCATTAGGACTAGGTTCACTCATACCGAGATTAGATAGGTGTGTGATTATATACCGAGATTAGGTTGTAATTTTTAACACATTTAGTGGATTCAAGATTCGAGGTTCGAGTGTGGCTCAAGTATTAGCTCGTGGTTTTTCCCGTGAGGGTTTCCACGTAAATATCAAGTGTTATTTAATTTCCGCACCATATTACACCTGTTATAATTATATTGACTATTAGGGGTATTTTCGTAATCTTGACCATACATGAAAATTGGGTAAAATTTGTTAAAATTTATTCACCCCGTCCCCCCCAGATTAATATTATATCACACCATAATTTGTTTCAACTAACAACTCTTGAAGTAAAGACACTCTTTCTTCTAATTCCATGCTTCGCTCATGGTACTTCGGTGGTCCTTCCTCTTTTCTCGCACCCTTCTCAAATACTTGTACAAGAGCATGTACACAGTTCCATGACCTCCCTTGCTCGGGATTGATTGATTCTAGTGATAAGTTTGACAAGCTAGGTAACACATGGTTGGTCATCCTCTCCTCATGTGCTTGTTATGCGAATTGGAATAACTCCATGGTCTATCATTGAGAATCTTGGAATCTCTTACTCTCCTGAAGGTGATTCTCCATGAAATTTTTCCTCTCATCATCAATGGCATTTGATTGGTATGAAGAGAAGGAATCTTGGTTAGTCCACCAATCCATATTGAAGCTATTCCCATGAGTCTCGTAGCTAGACCCTTGATATTCCATGAAGAAATCAATAGAATCCTGAAACAAAAGAAACAAAAACTACCAAAGAAGTAAAAAGAAACTAAAAAGACTAAAAACAACTAAGAGACTAAAAGTTAATAAAAACTAAACTAAGAAAAGTTAATTGATTCAACAATCGCTTTAACTCCCCTGCAGCGGCGCCAATTTTGATGAGCCGTCGTTGTGCACTCAACAAAATAATGTTTTAAATGTGATCGTTTTGAAAATTGATTTCACCACTTAAAATTCCACTTACATAGAAAATTAGTAAAATAGTAAGTGGGATTCGTTCCACAGGGAATTAGAGTGATTAGTTGAATAAATTAACCATTCTAAATGCGATAAAGAAAATCATAAGCAATGGATGGTTGTATAGTTTGTCAAGCAATGCATTTAGGAATTGTTAATTTATTCAACTAATTACTCTAATTCCCTGTGGAACGAATCCTACTTACCACTTTATTAATTTTCTATCTAAGTGGATTTTTAAGTGGAGAAATTAGTTTTCAAAACGATTACATTTAAAACATTATTTTGTTGAATACACAACGATGGCTCATCAAAATGTGGCTCCGCTGCCGGGGAGTTAAAGCGATTGTTGAATCAATTAACTTTTCTTAGTTTAGTTTTTATTAATATTTAGTCTCTTAGTTGTTTTTAGTTTTTTAGTTCCTTTTTTATTTCTTTGGTATTTTTTTTAACCAAAAACTGTCACTGGGAAGAATTTCCAATTAACAACTTAATGACTGAAATCGGGGTAGATCTCAATCGGAGAGGTATCAAGTAGTTCGATACCTATGGATCCTTAATAAAATACATTAAACACAACAAGAGTGAATGGACATAACTAGTCGAATAGAGTCGTATTTCACACTTTTTATTGATTACAAATGAAATATGAAATTACAATGAGAATGATATGTGGCTACAGTGATGGGGATATGGCTCAAATGGCGATGGTAGTGGAGTTCTCGTGCATGTCGATAAGTAGAAAACGTAAAGTAGGGTTTTGCAATCCAAGTTGCGATCCTTTTCTGTATGATAGCATATTGTATACATAGTCCCAATACATGCTAAATACTTCACCAAATCCGGTCTTGTGACCTAGAGATTTTTGGGACGTTTCATGGCAATTGGTGAAAAGATAGTCGCCTTCTTTCTAAGAATCAAGTGATCCCTTATTTGGCGGAATCTGATAGAGTTGACTCCTCTTTCAAATAGAACTCTCGAGTGGCAGGAAGGAATCAACTTCCTTGTTATCAAAACGATGGCGCTTTACTGTCCTTCTATGTGGCTTGTTCTTACCTTTGTACTTGGCAGTCTATTAATCTGACACTTATTGTTAGATTAACTGGCTTAGGTGGGATTAGGGTACATGGGCATCTCGCTTCCCACTTGATCGTTTAAACTCAGTATAAATGTATCAAGGTACAAAAGTATCGGGGTATCGGGATACAAGGACTTGGTAGTAACGGTTGGTTTATGTGTCCGCTAGTATCCCGGAGCTCTAAGAAGCCCTGATCTTGATCTAGACCGGTAGAGGGCTTACTTTGTCTAATTTCTTTGGTAGGGTACTAGGAGGTCCTTCCTTCTATCCAGATTCTTCTCTTGTGTAGATGGAATAGAGTCAAGATATCGGGATGCATGAAGGGTTTTCCTTATCCTGCTGGCTGTTTTCCACTGTCTTGGAGAAAATCCTCCTTTAATACACAAATCTTTCTTCATCACGCTCGCAATAAGTGGGATGTCCATGTGTCAGGCCGTGAGTGGTCTAGCTTATTTTGAATGGGTCGTTTTTAGTGCGACTTTCTCGAAACCGTCTCCTACACGTTCCCGATCATTAATTTTGGTTTCCTTGACGATTTAGGTAACCTTCTGTTTCCCTCTATAAATAACATGGATTTTCTTTCTTCCGTCAAATTGATTCCAATTTTCAAAAAGTACCCTAGCCTTCTCTTCCTAAGCTTCTCCCCCGTTCATAGCAATTCTTCCAGGTTTCCTTTCCTCTTCCCTCTATGATGGCAACTTCACCAAATCTTCCTACAACTTCACAAAGTCCTCCTCCTACTCTGCAATACCCTCCTCCAATTTCGCAAAACCTTCCTCCAAATTCTCCAAGCCCTTCTGATAGCCTCAATGATCTTTTAAACATGGAGAAGGTCGACCTAATAGAGAGTTCTTAGTCAACTAGGAAGAATAATAGGGGTCAAGAGGAGGGAAAATCCACTGATAGTAGCCCGCCTTTTCAGCACCGTCGCTCTGGCAGGAATCCTCAGATCGGGTCAGGTTTTAACAACAAACCCGAGGACCCAATTCAAATCGTTGATGAGGAGGACGATGGAGATGTTGGGAATAAGGAGGATGGTGTTTCGGCCATGGATTCCGGAGGTGTGCTTAGTAGTTCTTTTGCCTCCTTTCATGACTGTCGAATTATCCCGGATTCTGTGTGCACAGTTGATACCTTGGCTAGCTTGAGGAGGGATTATAATATCCCTGATAGCATCTCCCTATCACTTCCTCACGAGGGTTATTATGTGTACACCCCTCCTCAAGGTCGTTTTCTCATCTATAAAGCAACCTTCGAATGCGGGGTCAGGCTCCCTCTTTATCCCACCTATCGCAGGGCGCTTGTTGCTCTGGAGCTGGCCCCCTACAGATCTCACAGGGGTTTTGGAAGCACTTGACGGGGTTCCTAGTGCTTTGGAAAGAGTAATGTGAGAAAGACGATGTGGCAAGGGAACTCGGTTTTGATAAACTCTTGTACGTCTTTCAGGGAGCAAACTTGGTGAGTAGTGGCTAGTTTTATTTGAGAGCATATATTGAGATGAAGTTCATAGTCCCCAGGGTCAATGTGACCAAACCTGTAAGGACAAATGGGTTGTAGTAGAGGGGGATTGGGGTCATTCAGCGCATGTCGGGGGAATTGAGTACCCAATCCCTACCCATTTTACCATGAGGGATAAATGGGGCAAGGAAACAATTTCAGCAGAATCTAGAGGCGTCCTTCAAAGGATCCAAAAAAGGAAGTATAGGAACCTGAAGTATCCCGCCAATGACCCCTTTGAAGGAGATAAGTTGGACCGGTATCTTAGGATATCCATTGCTCATTCGGGTATGTGATTCAGTCCCTTTTGTTCTCTCTTTCTCCTTTTTTTTTTTAACTGATCCTTTTTCTGGCAGTCTCTGCAACTCCCTTCCTGCCTCCTTCTCCCTCTTCACTAAGGTTGGGATTCCCAGATCCCCTTCCAAACCCTTCTCCGGTCCCTTATCCTTCATTGGATGTTAGTGCCTTGTCTGGTTCTAAGTTACCTGTTTCTGAAATTCCCTTAAAGCAAAAGTGTATATTATACCTAAGAGAGGTGGGGGGTGTGAATAGGTATAGTTCCAAATTCTTCCAATATTAAAAAATGTGAAATATAAGAATGAAAAGAATACTTGAAATGATATAGCAATTGTATAGAAAGAATCAATACATGTGAACATCAACATACAAAAGAATCAATACAAGTAAAATATGGAAGATAACAAAAACTTAAAGCGAAAAACGAGACACAATGTTTTTTACTTGGTAAAACCTCAAAGAGGAAACATCCACGAGTTGATACCACAACCACCAACAAAGCAAATCCACTATACGAAACAGACTTACACACTCAAAGCTATTAACATTATGATATACACTTCAATCTATCACCTCCTAATCAACCCTTGGGCTAGTGATTCACTAAGCCTACTTTCTATCCAAGGTGTGTCCTACACCTCTAGAAAGAAACTCCCTATCCAAGGCTCTCAAGCCTCTAGGAATATTTCCTTGCTTATCAATCTAGATCAAAAAATCCTAGTCAAGCTCTCCTAGCTCAACTATCTGGAGTACTAAACTCCTTGCAAAGACTTTTGCTTGGCTATCCGAAACTCATTCCTAGCCAAGTCTTCTTGCCCAATACAAAGCTTCACTCACTTTGAAAGAGACTTCAACCTATTACAAGGCAATGATCTAAGTGATGCAAATGAAGCAAATCACAATCAAATAAAGCTAGATGATCAATCAAGCTATATGTACATGCTTAGAGACATTCTAGGATATTCTATCAACAAACTGTTAGGATTATGCTCAATATCAAGAGTGTAATAGTGTAATTAACAATCTTTTTCATATTAATAAAGTGATTTCTGTTTTAAACAAATCTTATAGCATTTATAGTTTAATAATTGTCAAAGTAAATAATCATAAGGTCTAAAGACTACGAGAAAAGAAGAATTGTTCATACATCTTGATATGTATGTGGTAGACACAATTCTTTAGTTAGTCTTGAATATCGTTCACAACTTAAGTTAAAGGTTGGGCACCTTTATCTTGTTAAAGTTGTAGAATTCTTTTGCTAGCATTTGAGTGGGATCAAATGAGATATGATGAGTCTAAAATCATCGGAGTGTCTTCGAGCAAAAGGATCTAGTGCACTGGGTGCATTGAACAGGATCACAATGAAATACTTTATCTATAACCGTCAGTAGATAAAACTAATTTCATTATCAGGACAATCGGAGAGTCTATCTTAATCCTGAGATAAATGATGGATTTATGGTTGCAGGTGATATCATTTGAGCTATCAATGAGTACGATTATATCGCATAGTCTATCCTCGATAGTTTGGTGATATTCATTTGTTAATCGATAGAGGACTTCATTTATAGATATGGACATCGTGGCTCCATTTATTAAATGAGAGTATAATATCATCATATGGATGTTTTGAGGTAATTGGATATTAAATCTCAACGTTGAGTTTTCAATAGTGTCTGTTGAAAACATGGCTTCTGGACAAGTCAAAATATCCAAGTTCAAAACGTGGTCATATGAGTAAATATGGTAACTTGGAGAGTTATAGGCGGTCTATGAACTCTTGGCGATTACTGATATTAATCACGAGGATACACATTCTCCAATATGATTGTCTAGGGTATGAATGATGAAGCATCTTCCTTTTCTGTCTTTATTTAAGAGTTCAATTTTAGCTCTTTAGTGGAATGAGCTAAAATTAATGGATCGGACCTAAGTGAATCATTTGTTGATTATGATTAGGTTATGTCTATTGGAGCTTAAATTTAGATAGCCCGCCAAGATCCCCAATCCACACGGACTTGCATGGATCACTTGATATATTCTACCGGACCAATTTAAGGTCCATCTAGAATTGCAATTTAATTTATTAAGAATATAATTTGCACATTATTTAAGTAATGGGCTACACAATTATATTTATATATTAATAGATGACATGTGGGCTTGTTTCTTTTAGTAAGAATGGGTCTAGTTCACATGTGGGCTTTTTATTTAAAGTCCAAAAGATTTAATGAAATAAGAAAAATAATATTTGGCCCAATATTACATATGGGGCGGCAAGGTGATTTAAAAGCCTTAAATATTATTTTGTTTTCATTGTTTAATTAAATAAGAATTAATTAATTTATTAATTAATTGTTTAATTAAGAAACAAATCTTTTCTGAATAGGAAATATGATTCCTATTAGTATACTATTGGTAGTAGTATACTTGAATTAAAAGACTTGTTTGACAAGGAAATAAATAATTAATTTTATTTATTAAATCAAATAAGAAGTCTTTTATTTTAGTCAAATAAGGAATAAAAGATTTATGAGTTTGATTAGGGTTTGGAAATCTTAAACAAAATAGGAATTAGGGTGCAACTAAATCTCCAATATTTTAGGAGTAAAAATTGCGGCAACCCTAATTATTTTTGGTAGAGATTTCGGCCACCCTAGGGCAAAAAGGAAGAGAAAAATTTGGCCACCTATATAAGGCAACTTATATTTTCGGCCACCACTAAGGCTTGGGTGCAGAATTTTTTTTTTTTCTTCTTCTTCTCAACTCATAGTTAGAGATCTATTATTCTACTAAAAACAAAAGGAACATAGATTATTCTTTGATTGTATTCTAGTTGCTTATTCATCAATAAGCTTGTGAATACTATATCGATCTAGGTTCACGCGAGTTTCGATCATAAGATTGAGAACTCAAAAGTGACCGGAATAATCTTAGGTTCCTTTAGATTGTTTTTGGGACTAACGAATCAAGAAAAGTTTGTTTAATCCAATCACAGATTTGCAATTCAAAGAAAGGGAGACCACGCTCCTAGGTGATCCACGTTCGTGCTAGGATTGAAGATCTTGCGGATTACCATCGACGCAAGTCAATCGGATCACGCGACAAGAGGTATTAATCTTTTGTTTATTTTTATATATCTTTAATTAATCAAAAGGGTTTAAGGTTCATAAAATTGAAAAAAATTTAAAAGCTACTAAAACTATTTTCTAGTCTCGCTTCCGCTGCGGGTATATTTTTTCCTACACAAACAACCACAAATGTACCAAGAAATCAAAGCATGTGAATTAATAAGAACAAGATATGAGCATTCAATATATCACACCAAACATTCTAGAACACCGTCATTTAGACAAGTAGAAGAAGTAGACTTTTTCCTGCCAACTGAGAGTTCTATTTGAACAAGGGGTCAACTCAATTAGAATCCTACTAGGAAGGAATGACTTAATTCCGATGATTAAAGCTCCTACGAGATTGTCTCCTTCAAGGAAGAAAAGACTTGATTCTAATGATTAAAGCTCCAACGAGATTATCTCCTATCAAAAAGGAAAGTCCTATAATCGCCAAACCCTAGACCGAAATTATAGGAGTGCATGGCAAGCAACGGGACCAACATATACAACATCATACTCACCAGAAAAGGGATCCGAAAATTATTTCCAGAAAACCCTAACCTACATCTAATGATACTTATCGACACGTACGAGTTCACCACCACCATCTCCATCACCTACTAAAGCTTAACACTCAACCCTAACCTAGAGAACGCACCTTTTGTTTTCATAATACAAAGTTACTGTCAATAAAGATCTTATTTATTCACCCTATTTTCTACGTTTAAATCTTACTTGTTTCATTAGGAACATCATTTGTAACAAACTATGTGATACCCCTCCGACCGGGATCGATCCCGATCTTGGTCTTTAAAGTTGTTATTTGGAGTTTCACCCCAGTAACAATTTTCCAGTAAAACTTTTTGGCACCATCTGTGGTGAATTTTAGTTTCCCAACCAATCTCAAAACAACTTAGTTCTATCCAAAGATTTTTTAGAATGAGACTTCGATCCCCTCAGGTCCACCCCGATCCATCAGGACCCCAGTCCTTCGCTTCCACTCAAAGCCTATATAGAATCGATCAGGGCACACTTAAGCAGCAAACTAAAGCCTATATAGAATCTATCCGCCTCCGGATGATAGCACAGGGGATTCCCTTTGAAGTAGCCGGGCTCGCAGGAGATGTTGGCCCAGGTACCCGGGTGCCAATCTTTGATCGACTAGGACCGCCTCTCCCCGTTCGTCAGGCGAATCTTAGAACCAGATTAGTGAAGTACACCATCGAGATTCCTCATATTGGAGCTCAACCCTCAGTGAAGCCCAGGGCAAAAGAGAAAAATCCCTAGCCCGACTCAGAGGGAAGTACTAGATCCAGAAGGAGTCCCAAAGTAAGGCACCAAAAAGCAAAGCGGAAGGAAGTGGCCATTGATTTAGAAACCTCGGATGAAGAAGTTTCGATGGCTTGATCCGGGAATAAAAAATCCAAGCGCCTGGAAGATCAGATGGTTAAGATGGCAAAAGAGCTTGAGGAATTGAAGAAAGGAAAACACCAAACAATTCGGAAGAACCCCCTAGGGGAAATGAATGCACCATTCTCAAGGAGGATCAGAGAGGTAGAATTACCCCCCATGTTCAGGATGTTCGCTGAAAAATATTTGGGAACGGAGGACCCCGCCAGCCACTTGGAGAGTTTTGTCCACCAAATGGAAGTTCAAAATGCAACCCGGTCCGCTATGTGCCGGATGTTCACTTCAACTATGATCGACTGTGCTAAGATGTGGTTCAGGAAATTACCATCAGGTAATGTTGATTCATTTTCTAAGCTTACCGCGGCCTTTTGTGCGCAGTTTTAGGGAGTCAAGCCTCGTCCCAAGGACCCAATTTTGCTTCAGTATGTGACCTAGGAGCGGGGTGAGACACATAAGGTTGTTATCCAGATGGGAGTGTTCGATGAGAAGGAGACCTTGGTAAATTTCAGGAGAAACTTATGGGCTGGCAGATTGTTCCAGTCATTTGCTTAGCATCCACCACAGACTTATCAAGAGGCTTACAACCAAGCACTGAAACAAGTGGACATAGAAGAACAACTCCGGATCAAGGTCGAACATGATGAAGCCCAATTAGCACCCCGTCCTAAGAAGGAGGTCTCAAAGCCTACAACAGCAAAGAGATTCCAAAACCAGCCTCCAAACCGGTCAACCTATAGGCCTCTTCACCTCCCTTCATACCAGGAAAGGTACCCGGCCAGAAGAACACCTCCTAGAACTGCTACGCTGAAGGAAGTATCCAGAATTACGGAGGAGGAAGATGGGTACAACCATTACACCCCCCTTAACGCTTTACGGGAAATCATTTACCTAGCCATCCGGGATAAGGGCCTACTTAGGAAGCCGGGTCCCCTGAAAGCCCCCGTTGACAGGAGGAACCGGTACAAGTACATCGATTTCCACGAAGACATAAGACATAACACCTCTGTAACCAGATCGAAGGATTGGTAAGGGGAGGACTATTAACTGAATTTTTACAGCAGGTACGAGTTAGCATCAATGAGGGGAAGCAGGTGCAGAGCGAGACACGGGAAACAGCAGAGAGGCGGAGAGACAAGGAAAAAGATATAATACAGCATATTCAGGTGATTCATACCATTAGTGGAGGCCTTACCTTGGCTGGGATCTCCAACAATTCGAGAAAGAACCACGCTAGGAAGATACCTAGGCTCAATACCGGTCATGAGATGCTCAAAGTCAGCAAGGGATCCCGATATTCATCCTGCTCCACCAGGATCATTTTCACAGAGGAAGATGTCCACAATATAGTTCAGCCCCATGATGATCCCATGGTAATCTCAGTGCAGATCGCCAACTGCCGAGTACATCGCATCCTGATAGATACGGGAAGCAGTGTTGACATTTTGTTCAAGGGAGCACATGAACAACTCAACTTGAAGAATTCATGTTACAACAGCTGCACCTCACCATTGTACGGGTTCACAGGGGACTTTGTCATGCCTATGGGATAAAAAATTCCGCTCATCATAGTCGGGGATGCTCCTCAAACAGCAAAACGTGATGACAGAATTCATTATGGTAGACACCTCGTCTGCTTACAATGCAATTTTGGGTAGACCCTTCCTATTAGGGATTTGGGGGGTACTATCCATCTACCACAACGTCTTGAAATTCTCAGTAGGAACTAAAGTAGGAGAAGTTAGGGGTGATCAACAGGCAGCCCGTAACTGCTACGCGGTGTCTACCAACCCCGCAGCGCTTGCTAGACAATGTGCACATGTGTTTGATGGACCAAGTTAGGATATGCTAGAACAGGATTACTACGCCTTAGAGGATGGAAAGGTACCAGACATTGTCATAGAGGAGCCAGATGAGGAAGAGGAAGAGCAAGGCTGGACCAGTGGACATCCCACATATCAGTTAGAAGAAATACCTATCAGGGGTAAAGACCTGACTAAGGTGGTGAAAGTTGGGGGAGGACTGGACCCCGAAATCAAGAAGGACTTAGCAGAGCTACTTAGGGAGTATAGTGACATCTTCGCTTGGAGCAATGAAGAGATGCCTGGCATCCTAACCTCTTTAAGGGGGGAGGTGTCCGCTGTGAAAAGAGATGCCCAGTGCCTATGCATGGTTCCCCCCCATCCATCATAAAGGATGGGTGAGCCTTGGCATAAGCATACCCCAGTCGGTAGATCGATGATAGGTTGTGGGTTTTTCGACAGTCGGAACCTTTCATGGATCTGCTGGCCACAGCTTGTGGGAAAGTAATGTTGTGTTCATTCTTTCTCAAGAGGAGAGGGATGATTCATCTCCGGCTTTGATCTTTCCAACGTATCTGAAGGAAACGTGAGCATGGCTTCGGCTGTGGGAGCGTGATAAATGAGGATATTGCGATGGATCAAGATTTGAGTTTTAACCTCTTGTTGGAGATCGGCACTATCAATACTTTCTCTTAGTTTGGCTACCCACAGGTTGGCAGTAGACGCAAGCTTCAAACCAATAAAACAGAAATGAAGACATTTCAATGCCAAAAGGAACGTTGCAGTCTAGGAAGAAGTAGACAAGCTCCTAAAGGTCGGGTTCATCAGGGAATCCTGGTACCTCGAATGGATCACCAATATGGTCCTAGTAACCAATTCTAAAGGGAAATGGCGAATGTGTGTAGATTACACCGACCTCAATCGGGCTTGCCCTAAGGATAGTTTCCCTCTACCTAAGATAGACTAGCTCATTGATTCCACCGGTGAAACAAGCTCCTAAGTTTCATGGATACATTTTCGGGGTACAATCGGATCATGATGCACCCCTCAGATCAAGACAAGTCAGCTTTATCACCGGCTAGGACCTCTACTGCTATAAGGTAATGCCTTTCGGACTTAAAAATGCAGGTGCCACATACCAGCATATGGTGAACAAATTGTTCAAAAAACAGATAGGAAGATCTATGGAGGTATACATAGATGACATGATCACAAAATCTCGGGAGGCCGAACAACATACAGGAGACATGCGCCAAACTTTTCAGGTGATAAGACAAAACAAGATGAGACTAAACCCTGCCAAGTGTGCTTTCGGGGTAGCTACAGTGAAATTTCTATGATTCATGGTGCATGAGAGAGGGATCGAGGCCAACCTCGAGAAGATCAAAGCTTTCTTAGGTCTCAAATCGCCTACTACACTCAAGCAGGCACAAGGGTTAATAGGCTAGATAGCAGCCTTGAGCCGGTTCATATCCCGCTCAACTGATAAGTGCCTTCCTTTTTTCAAGGTAATCAAACAGGGAAAAAAGATGAAGTGGGATGAGCAAAGCGAACAGGCTTTCCAAGCTTTGAGCGAGTACCTATCCAACCTGCCTTTATTGGTAAAGCCGACCCTTGTAGAAGAACTCTTACTCTATTTGGCTATTTCAGAGGCGGCTACAAGCGGAGCTTTGGTAAATGAGTGCATTGACGGGGTACAGAGACCAATTTACTACGTGAGCCGTGCTTTCACTAAATCTGAGAAAAATTACACCCTCTTGGAGAAGCTTGCCTATGCCTTGGTAACTACAGCTAGAAAGCTCTGGCCTTACTTTCAAGCACACACCATTGTGGTAGTCACGGACTAGCCCTTGCGACAATTCCTCCATAGGCTGGATGTATCAGCCAGATTGGTCATATGGGCCCTAGAGCTCACCCAGTTTGACATCAAATACAAGGTAATAACCACGATCAAAGGCCAAGCTCTAGCCAACTTCATAATGGAATTCAGCACAACTTCAAACCTGGATGAGTCAGTAGACCCGGGTCCAGATCTAACCAATCCGGACTGGCCTGAATGTAGTAAGACCTGGTTCCTATACACGGATAGGGAGTCAAATCAGTTGGGATAAGGAGCAGGAATCGTCGTGATTGACCCCGTCGCAGCCACTATTTCAGGTTTGAGTTCAAAGTCACTAATAACGAAGCAGAATATTAAGCCTTGCTAGCAGGATTGGGAGTAGCAGAAGCCTTGGGGGCTAATTTCCTCCTAGTCAAAAGCGACTCTCAACTGGTAGTCAACCAGGTATCAGGGTTGTATCAGAAAAAAGGTGATAATATGGCAGCATATTCAACTAAGGTCTAGAAAGCAATGAAGAGATTCAAAGGTGTACAAATAGAGCAGGTTCCTAGAGAGAAGAACCATCGTGCTGACGTTTTAGCCAAGATTACAACAGGTGAAGGGCGCGCTTTACCCAAAGGAGTACCTCTCTAGCTAATACCCCATCCCAGCATAGCTAAAGGGGGAGAGGTCCACCAAGTCGACCGACTGCCCTGTTGGATGGACCCTATAGCAAACTACCTCCAGAGCAACGTTCTCCCTACAGAGTCAGATCAAGCACGCATGCTTAAGAGAATTGCTACCAGGTACTGCCTTGCAGATGGATGACTCTACCGCAAAGGGAAGTCTCTTCCATTATTGAGATGTCTGGATCCAGACAATGCACACAAGGCACTTAATGAGGTACATTCAGGAGATTGTGGTAACCATGCATCAGGAGAGACACTAGCTTACTAGATACTTAGAATGGGCTACTTCCGGCAGACTATACATCGGAATGCAAAAAAGTTTACGCAATCCTGCAAAGCTTGTCAGAACAGTAAACCTCTATCATCTCCCACCAGAAAGACTTTCCTCGATCAGTACACCCCACCCCTTTGCTATCTGGGGATTGAATCTAATCAGTCCACTACCTACTACATTAGGCCAGGCTAAACATGCAGTAGTGGCAATAGACTACTTCACCCGGTGGGTAGAAGCTAAAGCTCTCACTTGGATAACTAAAGAAAAGACCACCATGGAATGCGATCAAAGCACAAGCTGGAAGACATGGAAGGATATCCTATTGACCACACATGGAATGCTCTGATCACCTCAGAAAATTCTTTCCTTAGAAATCTTGTGAGAGGCTTAAGTAAGGTAACATGCCTACCCCCGAATTTACTTTCTGTTTTCTGAATAATTCAATAAAATCAGTTATTTCGCCTACATGACCCGCCTGTGTTTATCCTACAAATTCTTTCGCCATAACTGAATGGCCTCAAGACCAGGAAATAGCCTGATGGTGCTACTGCTACCTTGGTTGGGGTATACCTTCCTCCAAGAAGATTCTTGGTTATCAGACTAAGGACCCTGACTCGTGGCCTTATGGCGCTCCTGTTACCTTGGTCGAGGTATACCCTCATCCAAGAAGGATCTGATTTACCAGATTAAGGATCCAGACTTAGGGCCTTAGTTGCCCACCGTATCCTCAAGACCAGGAAATAGCCTTATGGCGCTCCTGCTGCCTTGGTCAAGGCATACCCTCCTCCAAGAACGATCTAATTTACCAAACTAAGGATCAGGACTCGTGGCCTTAGTTTCCCATAGTATCCTCAAGACCAGGAAACAGCCTTATTGTGCTCCTACTGCCTTGGTTGGGGTATAACTTCCTCTAAGAAGATTCTGGGTTATTAGACTAAGGACCTGGACTCGTGGCCTTAGTTGCCCACCGTATCCTCAGGACCAACAAATAGCCTTATGGCGCTCCTGCTGCCTTGGTCAGGGTATACCCTCCTTCAAGAAGGATCTAATTTATAGGACTAAGGATCCGGACTCAGGGCCTTAGTTGCCTGCCATATGCTCAAGACTAGAAAATAGCCTTATGGCGCTCCTGTTGCCATGGTCGGGGTATACCCTCCTCCAAAAAGGATATTATTTACCAGACTAGGGATTCGGACTCGTGGCCTTAGTTACCCGTCGTATCCTCAAGACCAGAAAATAGCCTTATGGGGCTCCTGCTGCCTTGATCGGGGTATACCTGATCGGTCATTTATTGTATATGTTTTTGATCCCCATTCCTCCAATCAATTGCTTGCTTCTTAAGTCTTTTAGTGCTTTAATGGGTGTGTTTGAGTGTTTTCAGGTTATTGGACCATTTTGATATATTTGAAGAAATTCAGATAAAAAGTGCTATTTTGAAGTAGTCAAGGGTCTTTTCTGCAAATTGAGCAAAAACGCTTTCACACCGCTGCTATTTTCAGAGAGAGGCGTTGCAGCGTTTAAATGGGTAGAGGAGTACACTGTGACAAACGTTGCCCAACCGCTGCCACATCGCTGTCAAAGTGGCAGCGGTCCGGCAGCGGTTTGGCTTAATTTCGTGATTTAATAGGTTTTCTCCACTGAAGCCCGAGAGGATATAAATAGAGGAGTATTTTCTTCAGAACGGGGGGGTCGTCTCTGACAATTATACAGCCATCCTTCATAACCTAAATTACTCAACAAACTCTCATCCACCTGGCAGATAGAAGATTTGATGACAAAGGAGAAGATTTCAGCATCAGAGATTGGAAGAGTGCCTACTATTTCCATGGGTTCTATCAATTACTTCTCTCTTCTTTTTATTTCATCTATGTGTAACTAAATCCATAACTAGGGATTCAATGTGAACCTCTATGAATACTCTTTGTTAGAATTGACTATATTTTCTTAATTCAAGTTTTGATTCATTCAATTTGTGATTTACTGTTGTTGATGCATGGTTAGTGCTTAACTTGAATATAGGGTTTAATATGTTAAAGGTTGAGATGCGCGTGGGTTTCACCATTCTCAACCAATATGCAATTGAATGAATGAATTTTATCGTACCAGGATATCGCACATTATTTTCAGTTCTCTTGTTCTTGTGCTTAATGGATTCTCAATCATAGTTTACACACAGGTTTTGTTCTAGACTGTGATTGAGAATACTTGATCTTGTGCTTTTTGGGTTTTAGGTTATAGTTTACATGCAGGTTTTGTTATAGACTTAACTGAGAACTCTTGGTGTATGGTTGATGTATTTTCTGCTATAGTTTACACGCAGGTTTTGTTCTAGACTGCAGTAGAGAATACTTAATTTATTCCAGGACCACATAGCATTAATTATACATAATTAAAAGAACGAACCCTTAACTTGATTAACATTCTTTGTAAAAGTCAATTCGAAGCATTGAGTAAACGTAGTTGGGGAGCATTGATGACCAAGTCCTCTCACCTCTTGATCACATTCACATATTCTTGTTAACTGCTTTCTTAGTTTACTATAGTTTTAATATCAAATCAATCAAATCAATCTCAAATCTCTTGGTTACGGTTAATTGCTTAGCTTTAATTAGAATTAGTTTTAGTCGATAAATCACTTTTCCTCGTGGGAACGATCCCTATTTGTGGCTGTACTTATCTCACGATTCGTGCACTTACGAGTTAGGTTTTTATAACATAATTTTACACATCAAGTTTTTGGCGCCGCTGCCGGGGGACTAGTTAAATTTATTGGTTATTTCTAGTTTTAGTTTTAGTTAATAGATTTATTAGTTCAGGTAGTCGATTCATTAATTTTTAGCTTTTTATATTTTTCTTTTTTTATATTTTTATTTTTATTTTTATTTTCAGAGTTTACTAGTGATTTGTTTATCTCATTGCAGGTATGGACAACAGATGCAAGGTAGAAGATCTCAACAGGGAGAATTATTACCTTTGAACGATAACATAGATCGTGTCAGAAATTTAGCAATGGAGGACGAGCAAAATCAAGATCAGAATCAAGAAAGGACACACCAGGGTCCTAACCTTGTTCCTAATCCAATATTTGAGCCAGAACCCATCAGAACTATAAAGGATTACAGTAGGCCAGTTGTAAGCAATCATCCTTTGTGCATTGTGCTAGAACCTGCAGCAAGGAACTATGAGCTGAAGAGTAGCCATTACAGTCAGCTACCTAATTTCCATGGTTTACCAGATGAAGATAAACTTTTGTTCTTCAGAGAATTTTATGGAGCAATACAGTCCTTACCTAACTACAGGATTACTGAAGATCAGCTGTGTATGAGATGTATTCTGCATGCATTGAAAGGAGAGGCGAAAGCTTGGCTGTTAACATTGCCTCCTGCATCTTTGAGAACATGGGATGAAGTGCAAGAAAAGCTTAGTGATCAGTATTATGCACCTCAGAAAACCAGTGAAATCTGAGCCAAAATTTCGAGTTTCTTTCAACAAGACAATGAGACCTTTTACGAGGCATGGGAGCGTTTCAAGAAATATAACAAGGACTGTCTTCAGCATGGGTTTTTGACTAATCAGTTGTGTCAATGGTTTTATGATGGTTTAACTGAAGTATCAGGACTCCTAGTGAACAATGCTTGTGGTGGATCTATGTATGACAAGCGGCCTGATGAGGTGTACGCTATCTTTAAGAAGTTGGCTCAGAATTCTCGTCATAAGAATTCCAGAACGAAGTAGGGAATCTATACCGTGGATGCTAGCACAGAGAGTTCCATTCAGATGACACAGATGATGAAGAAGATAGATTCTTTTGCTACTGAAATTGGTCAATCGAAACAAAAGGTATTTATGGGAGAGCACCAGGCAACAGGTCCTGGACCGGAAGAAGAAGAAGAAGAAGTTAATGCCATGAACAACTTCAACCCCAGGCCTAGGAATGACCCATATTCCAATACCTACAATCCAGGGTGGAGGAATCATCCTAATTTTTCATGGTCAAACAATCAGAACTCTCGTAATCAATGGGGAAACCACAATAGCAATCAGAGACAGATTAACACCGGTGCTCAGCAAAACTTCGAATCTCAACCCAAGAAACCTTCAATGGAAGAATTACTGCAACAAATGCAGCAACAAATGCAGCAGCAATTCCTGCAATTAGAGCAGCGTATAACGCAAACTGACCAAAGGAATGAGGTACAATTTCAGAATATTCATGCTTCAATGAAGAAGACAGAGATTCAAGTTGGGCAACTAGCCGAGGCTCACCAAAGAAGGGAACAAGGAAAATTTCCAAGTTACACTGAGCAAGCTAAAGCTATGACAATTCTCCGGAATGGTAAGGTGCTAACTGATAATACACCTACTGAACTTTCTGATCAACTTGTTACTGTTTCTGGTCCTTCAAAAGAAAATCACAAATCCCAGGAGGAGGAGTAGTGGTGGAAAAGTCCAAGGATTCACCACCCCTACACAAATCAGCAAATCCATATGTGCCACCCATTCCATTCCCAGGGAGACTGCAAAAGAGCAAGTTGGAGAAGTCATACAAGGACATATATGACATCCTTTCAAAGGTCAATGTCAACTTACCCCGGTTGGAGATGATTCAGAAGATGCCTGCATACGCTAAGTTTTTCAAGAGCCTTCACACATACAAAACAAGATTTGTGGAGAATCATCAAGAATTTATGACTGGAAGTGCTAATGTCGTCCTTCAAAAATCATTACCACCAAAACTTCAAGATCCAGATAGTTTCTGCATTAACATTACTATTGGTGGAACAACTCTGGAGAGGGCCATGCTAGATTTAGGAGCCAGCATCAATTTAATGCCGTCAACTGTTTATAAGCAATTGGGATTGAATGATCTGAAAAAGACAACCATGTCGCTTCTGTTGGCCGATGGCTCTGTCAGGTACCCTAGGGGTTATGTGGAAGACGTGCTAGTACAAGTAGAGAATCTTATTATTCCTGCTGATTTTGTGGTGTAAGATATGGATGAAGATGCCAAAGATAGGAACTGCAAGCCTATTCTTTTAGGGAGACCCTTTATGGCAACTACAAAGACTTTTATAGATGTCTAGAATGGGAAGCTAACGATGACTGTGTTAGATGAGACAGTAGAATTTAAAGTCTTTGAGTCCCTGAAGTTCCCTGAAGCAGCCGACGACTGTTACTTTGTTGAATGTAGTACAATTGAAGTGGTGAAGTCGGCAGTACAAGATGAGTTGTTAGAAGACATATCTGGAGAATTATTAGATTGGGTTTGTGATGTATTTGAAGATGATGAAGAACTTCAACAGTTAAGAGTTACAAAAGAGGATTATGATATTGAGGAAGTTTATACTGAAGTGGAAGATGAGATCAACAAGTCGTTAATCCCATCTATTAGTTCTCCACTTGCATTGGAGCTGAAACAACTTCCTTTTAACCTCAAATATGCCTTTTTAGGGGAGAATGAGACTCTTCCAGTGATTATAGCTTCAGACTTAGAGTCAGGAAAAGAGGAGAGACTTTTGGCGGTGCTTCAATAGCAGAAAGCCGCCATTGGATGGACTATAGCAGATATCAAAGGAATAAGCCCTGCCATTTGCATGCATCATATTCTTTTAGAGGAAGGTATGAAGCCATATAGAGAAGCTCAGCGAAGACTTAACCCAAACTTGAAAGAGGTGGTAAAGGAAGAGGTCCTAAAGCTACTCAAAGTGGGTATCATTTACCCTATATCTGACAGCAAGTGGGTAGTCCTGTTCATGTTGTACCAAAGAAATCTGGAATCACAGTGGTAGTAAATGAAAACAATGAACTGATCCCTACAAGGAAGACTACAGTATGGAGGGTGTCAATAGATTACCGCAAGCTCAACATAGCAACAAAAAAAGATCACTTTCCTTTACCATTTATTGATCAGATGCTTGAGCGGTTGGCAGGACATGCTTATTACTGTTTCCTGGATGGTTTTTCAAGATATAATCAGATTGCCATTGCCCCAGAAGATCGAGAGAAAACAACATTCACTTGTCCTTTCGGTACTTTTGCTTACAGAAGAATGCCGTTTGGGCTGTGCAATGCCCCTGCCACTTTCCAAAGATGCATGATGTCGATCTTTTCCGATATGCTAGAGAAGTATATCGAGGTATTTATGGATGATTTTTCTGTTTTTGGTAACTCTTTTGACCACTGCCTTGATAATTTAACTAGAGTTTTGAAAAGATGCACTGACACTAATTTAACTCTTGGTTGGGAGAAAAGTCACTTTATGGTGAAATATGGAATAGTGCTAGGACATGTGATATCTGATAAAGGCAAAGAAGTAGATAGAGCTAAAATGGAAGTAATTGCTAAACTTCCACCTCCTACTTCGGTAAAGGGTGTGAGGAGTTTTCTTGGTCATGCAGGTTTTTACAGGCGTTTTATAAAAGATATTTCAAAAATTAGTCGCCCCCTGTGTAATCTATTAACCAAGGAATCTACATTTGATTTCAATGATGAATGTATGCTTGCTTTTACAACTTTGAAAGATAAACTGACATCTACTCCTATTATCATGTCTCATGATTGGTCTCTTCCATTTGAATTAATGCGTGATGCATCAGACTATGCTGTAGGTGCTGTTTTAGGACAGCGAGTAGTTAAATTGCCACATGTTATTTACTACACTAGTCGCACTTTGAATGATGCACAATTGAATTTCTCCACTACAGAAAAAGAATTATTTGCTGTTGTTAGTGCCTTGGAAAAATTTCGTCAATATTTGATTGGGTCTAAAGTAATTGTTTATTCTGATCATGCTGCTTTGAAATATTTACTAACAAAAAAGGAAGCGAAACCGAGATTGCTCCGGTGGATCCTTTTGCTGCAAGAATTTGATTTGGAAATCAGGGATAAGAAGGGCAGTGAGAATGTGATAGCTGACCACATTTCTCGATTAATGGAAAAGGTGATGAGAATCAAGAAGCATCACCAAAGGATCCATTCCATGTTGCAGCTATGCCAATTACAAGGCGCTAAGAGGATCAATGAAGCATTTAATGGGCTGATTTGATTTGTTAAAGTCTGAGTTCGGCCCATATGAAGACCAAGCTAGGGCGTGTGGTACAAGTTAGGGTTAGAGAAGTTTCAATTTTTAGCTTTTTCCTTTTTAATTTCCAAAGAATAATGAGCTGATTTGTTTCCTAAAGTAAGGGGCTGATTTGTTTCCAAAATTTAGCCTTCCAAATAAGGAGCAAGTCAACAAATTGTATGTTTTAATCTTTAATTTCTTTCCTGATTGTAAGGCATTAATTGCCCATTTATTTTCCTAATTGTAAGGCATTGATTGCCGAATATTTGTTACCTTTTAGGTCTTAGATATTTTAGTATTTAAGGGACTCAATGATGTATTATTCAGCAGACTTTGAATGGAATAATATTATTTGAGAGAATGTTTTCTCTTGGTTCTTCATTGAACTATGAACTTATCAAGGGTTATACCTTGTGGCGTTCAAACTTGACTTATCACTCACCTTCTTTCTTGTTCTTGAGTGTGGCGTCTACAACCTTCTTGATACCGTTGGATTTTTTTTTTTAATAAAATTGGATTGATCTAAGGGGAAAAAGTATCACAAGCGATCATATGCTGAAAAACCCCTAGACAGTATCCGAATATAAAAGAGATAAAAGAAAGTAAAAAGTGACAAAAAGCAACAAGGCACAAAGAGCCAGGGAAAACAACCCCAAACAAAAAGAGGCGCGTAGGCCACACCAAAAAGAAAAAGAAAACATCAAGAAAAATGAAAAGACTCGCAGCCCATGTAGTCATTGCCAACTAAAGAAGAACAAAATGACGGGGCAGAGAACCACCAAGAATCTGTCTGAAGCTCCAAAGCATGCTTAGAAAGCGTATCTGTAACTTGATTACCCTCCCTAAAAATATGTGAAACCTGAAAATCCATATGTGAGATTTGGAAGATGCAGCGCTGCCACGCCTGACGAACCCTCCAAGGAACCAACTCAGAACGAGAAGAAAGAAGCTGAACCACATAAGAAAAATCGCTCTCAAGCCAGATTCGATGCCACCCATACTTCCAAGCAAAATTAATGGCCAATGAAGCCGCCAGAAGCTCAGCCTCAAAAGCGAAAACCTGACCAAGAGGAATAGCAAAGCAGCCTTTCACAAATGCTCTACAGTTTCGAAAGATACCACCATAACCACCAACCCCCAGAGAGCCCATAGCAGCGCCATCAGTATTCACTTTGATTCAACCGGGGGCCGGAGGTGACCAAACCACACTCTTGATTACTGGGGCTTTAGAAGGGCGACCTTGAAGACCAAATCGACGAAGAATCAAAAGGTCATCCATACAATTACGCATACAACCAATCTCTAGGCAATTAGCCTTTGAAACCACACACCAAACCAAAGAAAGGACAGATCTAAAGTCCACCGACTTCCCTTCAAAGATCCACTGATTACGAACAGTCCACACCCCCCATATCACTGCATGGATAGTTGCTTTCCACAAAATCCTGACCTGCTCACTAAAGGAAACCGACATGGCCTGCAAGAAGAAGGATTGCCAAGTTTCGGTAGAGACACATCGCTGGAAAGTCGAGAAAACTGCCTCCCAAAGAGCAACCGCCAGGGGACAATGAAGAAAAAGATGATACCGTTGGTTCTTATCTCAATATAGATAACGGGTTGCGGTCCTATTATTTTCTTTGTTTATAAACTTGAATTAGAAAACGATCCTTCCTTACCATATATTGGTTCCGGGTCTCACTACTCTTGGTGAAGTTCATATCAGTTGGTATCAGAGCGTAGGTTTCTAAATCAGGTTTGATCTATCCTTTTTTTCTATTTCTTTTTATTTCGTTAGATCAAAAAAAAAAAAATTTGATCAGATCCGTTACCACAAAAAAAAAAAAAAAAAATTTGATCTGATTCCGATTAAAAAAAAAATTGATCAGATCCGTTACCAAAAAAAAAAATTGAACGAAGAGTGGAAAAAGGCAAGAGAGTGCGAGCTCATCAGAGGGTAACAACTGAAATTGAGTGAAACACGAGTGTGAGTGCCTTCATTATTGAGAGTAAACACGTGAGGGAGTGTTTGTGAGGCTTACCAATTTGTTTTTGCAGGTTAAAAAAAAAATGTCTGGCGATGCACCAGAAAAGAATGATTTCAAACTTTTTTTTAAGGTCCTTGGATCAAAAGTTTGATTAGTTGGAGATGAGGTTGGATCAACGATCGAAGAGGAAGGGTACCACACGAGTTGGGCAACATTCGGGTTCTCTATCATTATGGGAACCGAATTGGAATGAGAGGGATGACCACCCTAGTTTCAATGCCAAGGCCAAACCTTCCAAAGATCACAAAGATAGAGAGCTTTCGGTCGCAAGAAGAACTCTTAGTGCTCAAGTAAAGGAAGATGATGAGGTACAACGTGACAATGTCTTTCACACCCGATGCCGTGTTAATGATAAGGTATGTAACATGATAATTGATGGGGGAAGTTGTACTAATTTGGCTAGCACTAGTTTGGTGGAAAACCTAAATTTGGCCACTTTAAAGCACCCAAAACCTTATAAGCTACAATGGTTGAATGATAGTGAAGAAATCAAGGTGACTAAACAGGTGTTGGTGTCTTTTTCCATCGGGAAGTACAAAGATGAAATCTTGTGTGATGTGGTACCAATGCATGCGAGCCATATCCTTTTGGGGCGACCATGGCAGTTTGATAGGCGTGTAACTCATGATGGTTACACAAATAGATACTCCTTTGTACTCAATAAAAAGCGAATCACTCTTGTACCCTTAACCCCAATACAAGTTTATGAAGATCAAGTGAGGTTAAAAGAAAAAATAGATGGAAAAAAGGAGAGTGAGAGTTCAAAAGAAAGAGAGATTGAAACAGCAAAAAAAGAAATCTCGACTGATGAGAAACAAAAAAAGAAAAAACAACAAGTGAACTTCTATGCAAAAAAATGTGAGATCAAAAAGGCCTTGTTTTCAAATCAGCCAACTTCTTGGCCTAGTGTTCTTGTTTCTCTTTTACAGGACTTTGATGAAGTGTCGTAGGCTATCAACAACATTATGGTGAAGATTCGAGGACGAATCCTTTTGAAGAGAGGGTGAATGATGAGAATCAAGAAGCATCACCAAAGGATCCATTCCATGTTGTAGCTATGCCAATTACAATGGGCTAAGAGGATCAATGAAGCATTTAATGGGTTGATTTGATTTGTTGAAGTCCAAGTTCGGCCCACATGAAGACCAAGCTAGGGCTTAGGCGTGTGGTACAAGTTAGGGTTAGAGAAGTTTCAATTTTTAGCTTTTTCCTTTTTAATTTCCAAAGAATAATGAGCTGATTTGTTTCCTAAAGTAAGGGGCTGATTTGTTTCCAAAATTTAGCCTTCCAAATAAGGAGCAAGTCAACTAATTGTATGTTTTAATCTTTAATTTCTTTCCTGATTGTAAGGCATTAATTGCCCATTTATTTTCCTAATTGTAAGGCATTAATTGCCGAATATTTGTTACCTTTTAGGTCTTAGATATTTTAGTATTTAAGGGACTCAATGATTTATTATTCAACAGACTTTGAATGGAATAATATTATTTGAGAGAATGTTTTCTCTTGGTTCTTCATTGAACTATGAACTTATCAAGGGTTATACCTTGTGGCGTTCAAACTTGACTTATCACTCACCTTCTTTCTTGTTCTTGAGTGTGGTGTCTACAACCTTCTTGATACCGTTGGTTCTTATCTCAATATAGATAACGGGTCGCGGTCCTATTATTTTCTTTGTTTATAAACTTGAATTAGAAAACGATCCTTCATTACCATATATTGGTTCCGGGTCTCATTACTCTTGGTGAGGTTCATATCAAGAGGAATCTGGAGAAGGAAGTACCAAGCTCGTACCAATAAATGAGAACTTTCCAGATGAACAGCTGATGAATGTGGGAACCAATGATCAATGCTACGCGAATATAGTGAATTATCTTGCGAATGGTATCGTACCAGCTGACTTGAACTCGCAAGCAAAAAGAAGATTCATCTCCCTCACTAGGCAATACTTTTGGGATGAGCCATACCTATTCAAATATGGCACTGATCAGATCATTCTGCGATGTGTTCCTGAAGAAGACCAGCAAGATGTGCTGAAATTCTGCCACAACCTTTGTTGTGGAGGGCACTTTAGTGCCAAGAAGACTGCTCTGAAAGTTCTCCAATCAGGTTTCTTTTGGACCTCTTTATTTAAAGATGCTTATACTTTTTTATATTTCTTGTGAAGGGTTCCAGAGAACGGGGAACATTGGTAAAAGAGATGAGATGCCCCTTTCAAATCAGTTGGTGGTAGAAATATTTGACGTGTGGGGAATTGACTTTATGGGTCCCTTCCCATCCTCACACGGGTTCACTTTCATCTTGGTAGCCGTGGACTATGTTTCGAATTGGATTGAAGCACTTGCAACCAAGACAAATGATAGCAAAGTGGTGGTAAAATTCATGAAAGAGCACATATTTACTAGATTTGGAACACCTCGTGCTATCATAAGTGATGGTGGGAGCCATTTTTGTAACAATGTTTTTGCCTCTTTAATGAAGAAATATGGTGTCAAACACAAAGTGGCAACCCCATATCACCCTCAAACTTCAGGACAAGTGGAGGTGAGCAACAGGCAGATTATGCAGATATTAGAGAAGACAGTGCAACCAAATTGGAAGGATTGGTCAACTAAGCTTAATGATACATTATGTGCATACAGAACTGCATTCAAAACCCTAATTGGTATGAGCCCCTATAGGATAGTATATGGAAAAGCATGTCATCTGCCTGTGGAGTTGGAACACAATGCCTATTAGGCACTGAGGAAGCTGAATTTCAACTTAAATAAGGCAGGAGAGGAAAGAAAATTGCAGATGAGTGAGCTTGAGGAGCTTCGGGACAATGCTTATGAGAATGCCAAGATATACAAAGAAAGTACAAAGAAATTGCATGACAGCAGAATCATTCGGAAGGAATTCCAACAAGGGATACTTGTCCTTTTGTATCAGTCAAGGCTAAGGTTGTTTCTAGGGAAGCTGAAATCACGATGGACGGGACCATTTAGAGTTACTCAGGTTTTCCCACATGGAGCTGTGGAAATTAAAGTTCTTGAAGGTCAGAAGAGAATTAAGGTTAATGGACATCGACTCAAGCCATACCTGTGTGCATCCAAGCTCAGGAATGCTGAGTTTTCCCACCTCAATGAGCCGTAAGGCTCTTGTGCGTCTTGCCCAGACGTTAAATAAAGCGCTCAGTGGGAGGCAACCCACCCAGGTATTTTGTTTTTGAAAAAAAAAAAAATCTTTTATGTTTTGCACCTGAAGCCACCGCTGCTAATGTGAAAGCGGTGTGGCAGCGTTTTGGGAAGCGGTCCCCTCTGTCCCAAAAACGCTTCCCAACCGCTGTTATTTTTTGAATTGGTAGTCAAAGCAGTGTGGCAACAGTCACACCTGACGTGAACCGCTGCCTGACCGCTGTGTCTATGGCAGCGGTCCTAAATAAAACGGGGCGTTTTAGGCCACCGTTGCCCGAGCCAATCGATGATAACCGCTGCCCGACCGCTGCCTATTTGGCAGTGGTTCCGCAGCAGTTTTGCACAAACATAAAAGGTTGCTTCGTGCGACAAACGGGCAGTTTTCTCACTTTGTTTTCTCTACTTTCCTTCTTCTTCTTCTTCCCTTCTCTCTTGCCTCCATTCACGCCCCAGGCCAAGGTATGCTCCCTAACTCTACTCTATTAGTTTAAATTTTTACTTCATCCTGTGCTGTCATATGTGAGTCTCTGTTAGTTCCTTTAAACTGATGAATTTCGGTTCCTAGGAATTAGAAGATGAAATTTGACCTGTCTAGTGTTTTTATCTGATGCATGTGCCTAATTGTTGGCTATTTATGAGTCATGAACCAATTGGAACGAATTTAGGCTACTACTAGACATCAACACAACAACTTTAACAATTGGTTGAGATGTTTGTGTACTTCAATTTAAACCTTGTTAAGTTGTACTGTGTGTTGGAGAATGTACAGGCACTTTTGGGAAGTTATGGTGTTCTAATTCCTTGTCGGATTGCTCCTGAAATATTGTTTTAATGTTTGCCCCATTCTGGAAACTAATTTGCTTTGTGTGCTTCATTTTATCCAGCTATGGTGAGGACTGCCATCAGAGGAGGCCATGCTCCTGCAGACCCCAGTAGGAGGAGAGACAAATGGCCAGTTGAGGTGTCATATGTTGGCCATCCTGATTACAGGGACAGATTGAAGAATGAGAGGAAATTCATTCTTGAGAGGGGGATAGCGCTGGAGGAGTTGGGAGACACTCCTATCCCTGCTATCGTAGAGGCCAGAGGATAGACAGGATATGTTAGGCGATCCTTTAATGCCAACATCACCCTAGCCCGTGAGTTCTATGCAAACATGGTGGACGCTCAGTTCTCCACACACGGGGTGGTGATTGTTCGGAGGGAGCCAGTAGTGATCACAGTAGAGTTGATCAACGAGTATTACAACTTGCCTCCTATAGAGATTGCTGATGCCGTGTGGCCGAACAAGTACAATATCGGGTGTGAGCTACGCAGAGTGGGAGCAGCTGGGTGAAATAGGCAGCGGTTGATGAGAGGTGACTTGCATTTGGAGAGCGCTTTTTGGAACCTCTTCATTTCGGCTTCTCTGAAGCAGTCGAGCCATACAGGGGAGGTCTTCAAAAAGGTCTCTCAGATTCTATATGCCATCAAGACAAGGAGATACATTAATGTCGCCGGTTTCATTAAGAAGGAGATTCGTGGCTGTGGGCGACAGGTGAGCACTAGTATTATTTTCCCGTGTCTGATCACTGCCATGTGTGCAGCAGCTGGTCTAGTAGTTGATGATGACTCTTGGGATGACACATCAGAGCCCGACACTCCACTTTGCCTGTTGACATGGAACACTCAGGCAAGTGTACGTGGCCTTCCCATGATCAGAGAGTTCGCTGTGTGGAAGAGGCGTCGGGGGGATGATATTGTGGAGGAGCAAGATCAGCAGGTTGAGGACCAACAAGGTCAACACCCAGCTCAGCAGGCTTATGGAGATCCTATGCCGGGGTATCAGATAGATGCAGAGGCTGGGTCGTCACAGCAGCAGAGGCCTGAGTGGGTCGAGTACATGCTTACCACGATGAAGGGCTATGTCCATTCAGAGATCGACAGCTTGAGGAGCGACATGTACGCACGCTTTAACGACATGCAGCTCTCGATAGACGAGATCCATCGGGCCACAGTTCGGCCGACCAGCCTTCTGACCCATCTCACTCCCATGTTTCAGGTGCTGATGCTGCCTTTCCAAAGACCGCGGCCCAGTATGGAGATTTTTTCACTGCACCCCCTGGAGGTGATTTTTTCGGGCCGGGCTCGAGCCAGTAGCGTGAGGATGATTGCTAGAGGCACTGTAGACGGACCTGAGTCTACAGACTGATATGTTTCTTTTCACTTTTTCTTTTTCTTTTCTTTTCTTTTTCTCTTTCATCTAAACTTTCAAATATTGTGTTATTCAGTTTTTACTTTGTGGATTATATTTACTATGATTGACTTTGTTTCTTTTTTTTTTTTTTTTGTTGTGTTAAATTCGCGCTGCCTTGTCTTTATCCATGTTGTCATGTGTTCTCATTTTCATACATTGAGGACAATATTGGATCTAGGTTTGGGGGTGTGGCTCCTTTAGTTTAGTTTTGTTTTGTTTTGTTTTAGAGTCTGTCGTTCCAGTGTCTTTCAAGACAAGATACTTTGAACTGTGCCTTAGAGATAATATGCTTTTCTCAATGAGTTTACACTAACATCTAGCCATTTAGAGTACTATATTGCGGTTTTCAAAACTTATGACATGCTCTTATATGATAGTGGATAGGATGTTGAATTGAATTGCCATGATTAATAGTGGAGACTACCCTTGTGAGTTCACTAAACCAAAAAGCGTACATATATGACATGCTATGAGGGTTCCGTTGTTTCTACTCTTTAAACACTTACTAGGTTATTAGCATTAGATTCGATCTCTATAGGTAGTACATTGAGCATTATAGAACAATCATCATAAAAGATTTCACATGTTATATTTTGATCTTGAGTAAGATGAACCAGTGGAAGTGATGATAGACTATGTGTGCTTTAGCTACTTAAAAGGCCTGAAATATTTCCTACCTTATGTGTGTGCTCCATAGCCCTGTTTGAAGCCAAACACTATAGCCTTGTTTTTCTTTCTTCACCACATTAACCGTAACCCAATGAGCCAATATCTTAGGCCTGACCTTACAGCTTGGGATCATATTTTGAGATAGTGAAGAAAAGGTGCTATTTCTGCACGTAACTATGTGCAGATTTCAATGCTAAGGCCGAGGAGAAGAAGAGCTGCATTCAATCCAAAAAGTTCGAAGCAAAAGTCAATTTATCATTCAAGTTTTGATTCATTCAAATGAGTAAAAAAAAAACATGTAAGTGCAATTGAGTCAAAGAAGATTGTGAGCTTGCATTCAAAAAAAAAAAAAGAAAAAAAAAAAAAAAGAAGAGAGAAGTAGATGATGTGATGTAAGTGGTGTCATTCCACTTGTAAAGGAGACCAAGATATTTGTGCGAAGCTGAAAAGGTAATAGAAGACTCTCATGATATGATCCTAGGTTGTTGAATTCCAATTTTCCGTTCTTTCTTAAACCCTCGCCCAATGGCCCCATTACAACCTAAATGAAAGTCTTTTTGATCTACTGGTTATCCTTATTATGAAAGTAGAGATAGAGCATGTGATTATCTTGTTCATAATGTTTGATTCTTTCCATGAGATCTTTTGCATACAAATCAACCATTCTTTCAATGATATTTTCATATGCGATAATTCTTGATATTTCTTGTGCATAATTCCATTCGCATATGCTTGATGAGTGATTGTGCCTAGGATCTGTGTGAATTATGAGCGATATCACGTGAGAATTAGAGTCGAGGCGAATTATATCTATGGCATTTGATGATGTGTCCTCGAAACTAGAATGTTCGAGTTTGGGCTTTTCTATTTAAATTATGCAATGTTTTCAGATTTATGGCTAGGTATTAGTCTTTACTTATTGATTTTTGCATGTTGTCTCAACTTAGGCACATTTTGTGGTATTTTGGATGATAGGATGTCGCTGGATATGTTTGTGGGTGTCATAGCTGTAAACCCTTAGGAGACAAAACTCCTCCTATTAGGGACACCTAGAGGTTTAAAGGCTTGTAGCATACGCTCAATGCTATCGTGTTCCCTACGAAAGTGGCTTAGTTAGGATTTGTTTTTCTAAGGTTTAGTTCTTAGTTTTTGTTTTCTGTTTTGCTCGAGGGTTAGCAAAAGATAGGTTTGGGGGTATTTGATCGGTCATTTATTGTATATATTTTTGATCCCCATTCCTCCAATCAATTGCTTGCTTCTTGAGTCTTTTAGTGCTTTAATGGGTGTGTTTGACTGTTTTCAGGTTATTGGACCAGATTGATATATTTGAAGAAATTCAGATAAAAAGTGCTATTTTGAAGTAGTCAAGGGTCTTTTCTGCAAATTGAGCAAAAACGCTTTCACACCGCTGCTATTTTCAGAGAGAGGTGTCGCAGCGTTTAAATAGGTAGAGGAGTACGCTGTGCCAAACGCTGCCCAACCGCTGCCACACCACTGCCAAAGTGGCAGCGGTCTGGCTTAATTCCGTGATTTAGTAGGTTTTCTCCACTGAAGCCCGAGAGGATATAAATAGAGGAGTATTTTATTCAGAACGGGGGGTCGTCTCTGACAATTATATAGCCATCCTTCATAACCTAAATTACTCAACAATCTCTCATCCACCTGGCAGAAAGAAGATTTGAAGACGAAGGAGAAGATTTCAGCATCAAAGATTGGAAGAGTGCCTACTATTTCCATGGGTTCTATCAATTACTTCTCTCTTCTTTTTATTTCATCTATGTGTAACTAAATCCATAACCAGGGATTCAATGTGAACCTCTACGAATATTCTTTATTAGAATTGACTATATTTTCTTAATTCAAGTTTTGATTCATTCAATTTGTGATTTACTCTTGTTAATGCATGGTTAGTGCTTAACTTGAATCTAGGGTTTAATATGTTAAAGGTTGAGATGCGCGTGGGTTTCACCATTCTCAACCAATATGCAATTGAATGAATGAATTTTATCGTACCAGGATATCGCACGTTATTTTCGGTTCTCTTGTTCTTGTGCTTAATGGATTCTCAATCATAGTTTACACACAGGTTTTGTTCTAGACTGTGATTGAGAATACTTGATCTTGTGCTTTGTGGGTTTTAGGTTATAGTTTACACGCAGGTTTTGTTCTAGACTTAACTGAGAATGCTTGGTGTATGGTTGATGTATTTTCTGCTATAGTTTACACGCAGGTTTTGTTCTAGACTGCAGTAGAGAATACTTAATTTATTCCAGGACCACATAGCATTAATTATACATAATTAAAAGAACGAACCCTTAACTTGATTAACATTCTTTGTAAAAGTCAATTCGAAGCATTGAGTAAACGTAGTTGGGGAGCATTGATGACCTATTCCTCTCACCTCTTGATCACATTCACATATTCTTGTTAACTGCTTTCTTAGTTTAATATAGTTTTAATATAAAATTAATCAAATCAATCTCAAATCTCTTGGTTACCGTTAATTGCTTAGCTTTAATTAGAATTAGTTTTAATCGATAAATCACTTTTACTCGTGGGAACGATCCCTATTTGTCGCTGTACTTATCTCATGATTCGTGCACTTGTGAGTTAGGTTTTTATAACACGATTTTACACATCAATACCCTCCTCTAAGAAGACCTGGTGCTAAAGTTGCCCAAGTTGCCTACCATGATAGATCATCAAAAGGATCAGGATACCTTAACAAGATACCCGATACCTTATCTCTCCATCTCTCCAAAAAGACCTGGTACTAAAATAGCCTAAGTTGCCTATCAGGACAACTCTTCAGAAGGATCAGGATACCTTAACAGGATACTTGGTACCTTATCTCTCCATTTCCCTACGAGGACCTGGTTCTAAAGTGGCCTAAATTGACAATCTGGATAGTCAGCCTATAAGAGCAGGGTTCCATATCAAGATACCTAGAACTCTAAACTATTACATGTTCATGAAGACCCAATTTTAGAAGGAGACATGGATACTTGAATAGATCCAGCTGGTATTAGAAACAACAAAGCACAAGGATGTTAAACATTTAATTACCAAGTTTCTTGGTTTATTTTATCAGGGTACAGGCATCCAACTTGAGTTTAACTGTTCACAAATGTGTAAAGCTTCAAGATTTTTTCTAAATTAGAAGAATAAGCAAGATAGTATATGAATCAACAAAATGGGAAATTTGTATTGATCAAATAGGGTGCCCAACCCCCCTTTCCGGGCTACAGGAAAACACATGATTGCAAAAAATAAAAAATATGAATACATCTAAATGCCAACTCAAGCGCCCCTCTCCTCCTCCTCCTCCATGTGTTCCATTGGGCCGGCTACTTCTACCCCTTTGACATCGACTGCAATGTTAGATTGGGTCCCCTCAACAGCTGAAACCCGGGGTCCAGTTGGGTCATCCTCCTCCTCTACAGCTTCAGTACCAGTTTAGGTCCCTTCGACACTTGGAACCCCAGATCCAGCTGGGTCATCTTCCTCCTCCACTAAGACAACCTCTGAAGAAGGCACGGAGTCTTGCGTTTGCTTTTCCTGAGTAGAGGGAGGGTACTGGACCACCTTCTTAGTGCCATCAGCTTGAACCCTAGTAGGAAGATCAGATCCCTGATCCGGATGCGCAGGGTCCTATGAAGGAACCTCTTGTTCCTGATCCTCGCCTGTTAGCTGGGCAGCCTTTGCCATGATTTGATCTCGATCCCAGTTCAAGTCTGCCTGAAGATCGAAAAGAGGAGGCAAAGCCGTGGACACCTCATAGCAGGCCATGAAATAACCTTCTTCGAAAGTAGGACCCTCCTGGTCCTCTAGGCTTCTCACTGTATCCCACAGAATCTGGTTTTCATGTTGCAGCGGTTTCTTCTCTCTCTTCAGGCATTCCCTCTCCTCTTGACGACGTATTGACTTGACTGTCTCCGTATCCAGGCAGTGCTTATAATGCCTGGCTTCCAACAAGGCGACCTTCCTACCCTCTTCAACTTCTGCAACAGCCTGAATCAAAGGGGATACACTTTGTTGAGCTTGAGATAGCTCCTGCCTTGCACTCTCCAATTTAGCCTTGAGTTCAATATAAGCCTCCTTCAAGGTTAACACTTGCTTCTCCATGGCTAAAGCAAATTTAAAACCCTACAAAGATGAGTGAAGTTAGCACCTACAAAAGAAAAGAAGGAGAATAGCATGAAAGTGTTAGGATTATGCTCAATAGCAAGAGTGTAATATTGTAATTAACAATCTTTTTCATATTAATAAATTGATTTCTGGTTTAAACAAATCTTATAGCATTTATAGTTTAATAATTGTCAAAGTAAATAATCATAAGGTCTAAAGACTATGAGAAAAGAAGAATTGTTCGTACATCTGGATATGTATGTGGTAGACACAATTCTTTAGTTAGTCTTGAATATTGTTCACAACTTAAGTTAAAGGTTGGGCACCTTTATCTTGTTAAAGTTGTAGAATTCTTTTGCTAGCATTTGAGTGGGATCAAATGTGTTGTGATGAGTCTAAAATCATCGAAGGGTCTTCGAGTAAAAGAATCTAGTGCACTGGGTGCATTGAACTGGATCACAATGAAATACTTTATCTATAACCGTTAGTAGATAAAAGTCTTTTCATTAGTAGGACAATTGGAGAGTCTATCTTAATCCTGAGATAAATGATGGACTTATGGTTGCAAGTGATAACATTTGAGTTATCAATGAGTACGATTATATCGCATAGTCTATCCTCGATAGTTTGGTGATATTCATTTGTTAATCGATAGAGGACTTCATTTATAGATATGGACATCGTGGCTCCATTTATTAAATGAGAGTATAATATCATCATATGGATGTTTTGAGGTAATTGGATATTAAATCTCAACGTTGAGTTTTCGATGGTGTCTATTGAAAACATGGCTTCTGGACAAGTCAAAATATCCAAGTTCAAAACGTGGTCATATGAGTAAATATGGTAACTTGGAGAGTTATAGGCGGTCTATGAACTCTTGGCGATTACTGATATTAATCACGAGGATACACTATCTCCAACATGATTGTCTAGGGTATGAATGAGGAACATCTTCCTTTTCTGTCTTTATTTAAGAGTTCAATTTTAGCTCTTTAGTGGAATAAGTTAAAATTAATGGATCGGACCTAAGTGAATCATTTGTTGATTGTGATTAGGTTATGTCTATTGAAGCTTAAATTTAGATAGCCCGCCAAGATCCGCAATCCACACGGACTAGCATGGATCACTTGATATATTCTACCGGACTATTTGTGGGTCCATTTAGAATTGTATTTAATATATTAAGAATATAATTTGGACATTATTTATTTAATGGGCTGTTTAATTATATTAATATATTAATGAAAGACATGTGGGCTTGTTTCTTTTAGTAAGAATGGGTCTAGTTCACATGTGGGCTTTTTATTAAAGTCCAAATGGATTAAATAAAATAAGAAAACAATATGTAGGTCTAAGTTCTAGTCATGGGCGGCAATGACTAATTTTCAGCCCATTCTATTGTTTTATTTTATTATTTAATTAAATGGAAATTAATTAATATGTTAATTAATTATTTAATTAAAAATCAAATCTTTTTCTGATTAGGAAATATGTTTCCTAGTAGTATACTACTATTAGTATTATACTAAATATAAAAGACTTTATTTGTTTAGTCAAATTAGGAAGTCTTTTATATAGTCACAAACAAACTAAACAGTTGGATTAGAGTTTGAATATTATATACATGACAAGTTGTATTTAGATTGCTATAAAAAATATATAATATATATGGCAACTTAATTATGGCCGAGATATATAATTTATATATATAAAAGCAAAATACAAGTCAAAGAAAAGTAGATATGATTTTGCAAAGTAAAAGTGGCTGATGCACTATATATAAATATATATATTAGGCGTGCAATTAATTGCACTATATATATAGATGTATTAGGCGGTGCAGTAATATAGATAAATAATGATATATGTTAGGCGGCAATATATATATATATTCTTTATATTTTTGTAAAACCCTAGTTTTTGCAATTGAGAGCTTTTTCTTTTGCTAGAGAAAAATAAGATCCAACTCTAAGACTAGTGAGTGATTCGGCCTAGAGGTTTGTGAGAGAAGAATTGTTCTTGTTTCGATAGTGTACTAGTGATCTTAACATCAAGAGATCTTGTACACACTTTCGAATTAGGTTCACGCGAATTTCAATCTTACGATTGTGAATTCAAAAGTGACCGGAACGTTCTTAGCAACCTATTGGAATTTTTGTGACTAACAGAAATCAGAAAAGTTTGTTTGTCCATTCTCAGGTTTGCAATTCAAAGAAAAAGGGAGACCACGCTCCTAGGTGATTCACGTTCGTCCTAGGATTGAAGATCTTGCGGATTACCATCGACGTAAGTCAATCGGATCACGCGACAAAAGGTATTCTTCTTTTGTTGATTATATATATGTTTAATTAATTAAAGGGTTAAGGTTCATAAAAAGGAAAAAAAACTTTAAAGTTACTAAATCTAATTTTTAGTCTCGCTTCCGCTGCGTGTACTACGGTATTTTTCCCTACAGAAAGAGGGTAGATTTCTACCTCAGCCAAGACAGAAGCACCCTTGGCCGCCAATATCTCAAAGGAAGTTTTGCCATGCTCATCAGGCTCCCTCAAGGGCAGGAGGCGATAAACAGGGATACCACCTTGTCGTGGGTGGCACCCCCTAACCCCGACCCCGATGGAATGTTTACAACTGGAGAAGAAGTAGGAGCAGCTTCCTCCTTCTTTGTAATCTCGGCTTTGTCCTTGGTAGGGGTTGTAGGAGGATGAGAGATAGGAGGAATACTCACAGTAGGCGGAGCAGTAGCTGTATAAGTCTTCCTCCAGGTTTATCTTGAAGAACCCCGAGCCTTAGCTGCCCAGGCCAGCAATTCCTTAATTGACGGGCATATTGGAGTAAGAGTGCGAAGATGGGTAGGAGTCTTGGCATATAACCCCGCTGAAGTCGAAGGGGGTGTAGAAATCTTGGCGGGTGACCTTGCTAGTGCAGGAGGAAGACTAGGATCAGTTCCAGGCCGTGTAGGCTCAGACATAACTTTGGCAGTAGAAGAAGGAGAAGGGATAGGGGAAGTAGAAGGAGGCAAGACCAACTCTCTCGTCCTAGAGCAAGATGGAGACCTAGTCACCAGTGGAGTAGCAGAAACTACCAAGAAAAAGAAAAGGAAAGAATGTTACACATAAACAAGAAAGACATATGAAGTTACATACCCAGAAGCGCGAGGAGATCCTCAAGTACCATTCCAACCGGTCACCCTCAAAGGGATCTAGAGTGGGGTATTGCATATTGGTATAGCCCTTCTTTATAATTCTCCTAAGGATATCTCGGGATTCCAAGGAGAGTACCTCATTCTCCCATTTGTCCTTCGCTATGAACTGGGTTGGGATGGGGGTACTCAAATCCCACAATGAAGGCTGTATGCCCCAATTCACCTTCAACCACGAGCCACTCCTCCTTCCAAGGTGCAGCATACTTCACATTCACCCCAGGAATGACGAACTTCATGTCATTGGCCGCTCTCAGGTAGAACTGACCCTGAGGCACCATGTTCGCTATATTAAAACAGAATTGTAGCTCATCGAAGCCTGGCTCCCTATCTATCTAGTCCTTCTCACACTGCTCCATCTAGAGCACCAAAAACCCGGTCAGGTGCTTCCAGAACCCCGGCAAGAGCTAGAGGGGGGCTAACTCCAACGAGACAAGGACTCGGCGAAGAGTAGGGTGAAGCGAAAGTCTGACTCCGCATTCAAAGACGGCCTTGTGAATAAGTAGGCGATCGCGAGGCGGGGTGTATACATTGTAACCCCGATGAGGAAAAGACAACGTGATATAATCCGGGATCCTATACTCCTCTCTCAGCTTGGCGAGTGTGTCTAGAGTGCACACAGAGTTTGGCACTATCCTGCCATCATGGAAGGAAGCGAAAGAGCCAGTCTGGACCCCGACTAAGGTGACATCTCATTTGCCACCCTCCTCATCACCACCGACATTTGCTGATATGAACCTCACAAAGAGTAGTGAGACTCGGAACCAATATATGGTAACGAAGGATCATTTTCTAATTCAAGTTTATAAACAAAGAAAATAATAGGACTGCGACTCATTATCTATGTTGAGATAAGAACCAACGGTATCAAGAAGGTTGTAGACGCCACACTTAAGAACAAGAAAGAAGGTGAGTGATAAGTCAAGTTTGAACGCCAAAAGGTATAACCCTTGATAAGTTCATAGTTCAATGAAGAACCAAGAGAAAACGTTCTCTCAAATGATATTATTTCATTTTAAATGTCTCTTGAATAATACATCATTGAGTCCGTTAAATACTAAAATATCTAAGACCTAAAAGGTAACAAATATTCGGCAATTAATGCCTTACAATCAGGAAAATAAATGGGCCATTAATGCCTTACAATCAGGAAAGAAATTAAAGATTAAAACATGCAATTAGTTGATTTGCTCTTTATTTGGAAGGCTAAATTTTGTAAACAAATCAGCCCCTTACTTTGGGAAACAAATCGGCTCATTATATTTTGGAAATTAAAAAGGAAAAAGCTAAAAATTGAAACTTCTCTAACCCTAACTTATACCACACGCCCAAGCCCTAGCTTGGTCTTTATGTGGGTCGAACTTAGACTTCAACAAATCAGATCATCCCATTAAATGCTTCATTGATCCTCTTAGCCCCTTGTAATTGGCCTAGCTGCAACATGGAATGGATCCTTTGGTGATGCTTCTTGATTCTCATCATTTGCAGCGACTTCCTCATCAATAATCTGAACCGGGTCTTCAGGCCTGTTGTTGAAACCCGACCCAATTCATGGGTTTCTTGTAGAGCGACGGCGTAGAGGCCTCAGGGTGTCACCATCTATGTCACCATTATCTCGACACCGCTTCTTCCTAGTCGACGTCGGAGAACCCTCTCCTGAGTCGACCTTCTCCATATTGAATAGAGCATTAAGACTGTCGGAGGGATTTGGAGAAGCTGGATTGGGGTGTAAGGGGGCGGGGTTAGAATGAGTCTGGTCAGCGGGGATTTCTTGTGAAGTAGTAGGGAATTTTGAGGGAGATGCCATTGAGAAGATAGAAGAAGGAAGAAGAAACTCGAGAGATAGCTGGTAAGAGGGAGAAAGAAAAGAGAAGCTAGGTTTTCTTTTTTGTGTTCTTGAAATCTGAAAGTGGTGGAGAAGGCACCAAGAATCCTTGTTTATTTATAGAGAAAGATAGGCGGTTATGCATAAGGAAACCAGAATTAGTGACCGGCAACGTCCTTGGGGGACGTGCTGGAGACAGTTTTGCATTAATTGCATAAAAAACAGCTCTTTTTGAAATCCAAAGGCCAATCATCGTCTGACATATGGGCTGTGAAGTAATTACCAGCATATCAAAGGAAAATTTCCTCCCAAATAGTGACAGCCAACTGGACGAAGTACAAGCGGACAAACGAGGTAAAAAATCCTTTAAGCAAAATCGGAATCCTAACTCTAACCCCGGCAAGATGTCGGTGTTCAAGTCAGGAGGGACTTATGTTAACCGCCAAAATTGGTGAAGGACCGAAGAATAATTTTCCACCCCGATACAAGGGGTAGCCAAGAATCCAGATACCATCCGACTAATCTAAGAGAGGGAGGATCCCGGTTAATCCAGATACATACCCCCTTCAGAGGGATCCAGCCCAGTAATTCCCTAGCTTCTCATGAACCCCGCGGTATCCCGACATGGAGTTCCACTCGGTATCCTGATACGAAGCCCTCCAAGCAGTACCCCGCCACTACAACATCCATATATCCCGCCATAAGTACAGCTGATATCAGGACACCCCACCGACCAAAGGACCGACAGAAAAGCTCGAAGCCAACAGGAGGTGGGGTAGCCAAGGACCTAGATATCTCCTGGGATCGGCCCGCTAGGTAGCTAAAAATCAAACAAAGAATTTCATAAAGATTAAAGACTCATATGCCCGGCAGACAGATTTTTAAAGCTCCAAACAGGGGGATAAAATGCCTTCATTTAGTCAAACAGAGGAAGTAAAGTCCTTCCCGCCAGATGAGACCATTTGAACAAGGAGTCAACTCTATTAGAATCCTTCTAGGAAGGAATGACTTGATTTCTTATGATTAAAACTCCTACGAGATTGTCTCCTTCTAGGAAGGAATGACTTGATTCTGATGATTAAAGCTCCTATGAGATTATCTCCTATGAAAAAGGAAAGTCCTGTAATCACCAAACCCTAGACCGAAATTATAGCAGTGCATGGCAAGCAACGGGACCTATATATGCAACATCGTACTCACCAGAAAGGGATGTATAAAAAAAATCATCTCCACAAAACCCTAACCTTGATTTAGTACTACTTATCGACATGCATGAGTACGCCACCACCATCTCCATCGCCCTCTGAAGTTCAATGTACTACTCTAGTCTAGAGAACTCATTATTTGTATTCATAATATAGGATTACTATCAATAAAAATCTTACTCATTGACCCTATTTTTTTTTTTTTAATAAAAAAAGGACTGATCTAAGGGGAAAAAGCATCACAAGCGATCATATGCTGAAAAACCCCTAGACAGTATCCGTATATAAAAGAGATAAAAGAAAGTAAAAAGTGACAAAAAGCAACAAAGCACAAAGAGCCAGGGAAAACAACAACAAACAAAAAGAAGCACGTGGGCCACACCAAAAAGAAAAAGAAAACATCAAGAAAAACGAAAAGACTCGCGGCCCATGCAGTCATTGCCAACTAAAGAAGAACAGAATGGTGGGGCAGAGAACCACCAAGAATCTGTCTGAAGCTCCAAAGCATGCTTAGAAAGCGTATCTACAACTTGATTTCCCTCCCTAAAAATATGTGAAACCTGAAAATCCATATGTGAGATTTGGAAGATGCAGCGCTGCCACGCCTGACGAACCCTCCAAGGAACCAACTCAGAATGAGAAGAAAGGAGCTGAACCATATAAGAAGAATCGCTCTCAAGCCAGATTCGATGCCACCCATACTTCCAAGCAAAATTAATGGCCAATGAGGCCGCCAGAAGCTCAGCCTCAAAAGCGAAAACCTGACCAAGAGGAATAGCAAAGCAAGCCTTCACAAAAGCTCTACAGTTCCGAAAGATACCACCACAACCACCAACCCCCGGAGAGCCCATAGCAGCGCCATCAGTATTCACTTTGATCCAGCCGGGGGCCGGAGGCGACCAAACCACACTCTTGATTACTGGGGCTTTAGAAGGGCGACCCTGAAGACCAAATCGACGAAGAATCAAAAGGTCATCCATATAGTTACGTATACAACCAATCTCTAGGCGATTAGCCTCTGAAACTGCACACCATACCAAAGAAAGGATGGATCTAAAGTCCACCGACTTCCTTTCAAAGATCCACTGATTATGAGCAGTCCACACCCCCCATATCACAGCATGGATAGCCGCTTTCCATAAAATCTTAACCTGCTCACTAAAGGAAACCGACATGGCCTGCAAGAAGAAGGATTGCCAAGTTTCGGTAGAGACACGTCACTGGAAAATCGAGAAAACCGCCTCCCAAAGAGCAACTGCCAGAGGACAATGAAGAAAAAGATGATCTGTAGATTCACTACTAACCCCACAAATACTGCAACGAGAAGCCAACTGGAACCCAGACCTGCAAAGGCGATCCTCAGTAGGAAGCCTGTTCAACATCAAACGCCAAGTCAAAGCAGAGCGAGAGGGGGGAATAAAACGGGACCAAACATCTCTCCACCAAACAACCTGAGGAATATCACGGAAAAACTGGGAATAAGCAGCCTTGCTAGAAACACGACCATCCCGAGAATTACCCCAAACCAGAGAATCCACAACAGGAGAAATTACAATACGATCAATCCGAAAACACAAATCCGAGAAGCGCGCTCGAAAACAATCGTCTAGCACCCATCTACCCTGATGAATAAAATCCGAAACCCTCGCCCGGAGCGGATTAGCTAAATAATCAGGAATCCCTAAAAGGTCCAAAATGGGAACCCCCAACCAATTATCCTGCCAAAAGTCCCTCTGAGAGTTCTCGCCAATCAGCCAGATACCTTCCTTAAGAAGGGAACTATAATTAGACCGAAGAGAAGACCAAATCGAGGAGGTGACATACCCTCCATGAGGCTTCTGCTAATGCCTGAGATACCTCTCCCGAAGAAAAGAGAAAGCAAAACCATCAGAGGTCAACCCTATTTCTTATACCTAAATCTGATTTATTGTGATACCCCTTTGATCGGGATCTACCCCGATCTCGGTCTTTAAAAGTTGTTATTTGGGGATTCACCCTATCGACGATTTTCCCGTAACAAAAACGTCTATAGTTGAGAGAGTGCAGTTTTGGGTTTTTAGTGGAATAACACTGAAGTTAATAATCGTTAAATATTAATTAAAGAGTTTAATTAATTATTTCTAAGGATCAAAATACTGTGGGTCCATTAGGTTCCTTTGCTAGCCCAATCGAATTAGGTAACAAAGGTCACGGTTAATTAATTGGATTATCCAATTAATTGTGTTACGAAAATGACATGTGTTTAATCGGGAATTAGTTGAATAATGAGATTATTTAATTAATGGAAAATAATAATTATGTTAATTAATTAATTAGATTATTTAATTTTGTAATTAATCATTATTGGAGGGTCTTTTTTGATATTTAATTTTGAAAGATTAAATAATGTGATTATTTTATTTTTAATTAAATATTGAATTTGAATTTAAAAAGTTTAAATTCAAACTTTATTAATATCTATTAAAAGATATCTAATATCTATTAAAAGGATTTAATAAAAAAATTAATCAGTTTAAAAAATATAGATATAATATATATATATATATATATTTTAGGCAACCAATGAGAAGAGAACACAAACTCTCGCATTAAGTGAAGAAGAGAACACAAACTCACGCATGAAATGATAAGAGAACACAAACTCACGCATAAAGTGAAGAAGAGAACCCAAACTCACGTATTAAGTGAAAAAGAGTTGCTTCGTGTGTCTCTTCATCCTCCTGCTTTGTGTGTTCTCTTCATCCTCCTTGTTCCTGAGTACCATGACACACCAATATGCCATTATCAATCTCGAGTCATAGCGAGGAAGATCTTGTGGTTCAAATCAAGAAGCAAATTGTATTAAAGAGAAGGAGCCTCCAACGCTGGTATGAAGAAAATTGTTTCTTCTCTTCTCTTTTATGTATTTTGATTTCGATTTCTTTTATTGTTCCGAGAAATAGATCCTAAGGTTTATTAGTCTTAGTATTTCTTTGACATAATTTATAAAATGTTCCTTCCGCTAGGCAATCGGTAAACTGGGGTCACAACAACACACACCATTCACATTATGCATACACTTCACACACACCATTCTCACCACTTCCATGTTCTATTTACATCGCTTTCAATAACGCTTTAGCTGGAGAAAGTTATAGGGATACCACCTCTTTGTGGGAGCAACCCTTGCTTACTTACTATACTAGTCCTTTGACTCGTTGCATTTGCTAGGTAATTAGAATAGATAAAATCTTGTTGGCATGCACAACGACGGCCTCATTAGGCAGCCTCCATGTGGTCCCCACACATCCACCTCACTTTCCCTTCAAATCTCCTTTAAATATTCCCTCTCTCTCTCAGTTGTTCATTACTAAGAAGAAAAGTGCAGAATTTTCTTAGAGATTTTCCCAACTTCCAAACATCATAACTCCCTCATCTCTTATCCGATTTGAGTGATTCAAGTTGGAGAATCTCCATATTCAATTCCTCTACAAACCCCATGCAACCTTGAGGTCATTCGATCGAGTTTTATTTTGGTTCAACACCAAATGCTGCATTTTTTGTTCTAGGTAATTGACTAATCCTTTGTGTTTTGAGCTTGATGATCTTCAATTACTTTGGCCTTTCTTCATCTATATGTGTATGTTACTTGATCAAATTCTATTAGGATTTAGAGCTTCAATTAAAAGCTAATTGTGCTTAATTAGAATCTTGAATGTGAGTTAGAATTTTCTAAAACCTATGTTTTATGCTTGTGAGTTGTATTGTGATTAGCTTTGTATCTCGGTCTATTTGAGCTTTGATTATGAATATTATAATGACTAATAGTTCCTAGTTGTGCTATGTGTCTTTGATTGAACATATTTAAGAATAGCACAAGTTGTTGTATGTTTAAAGCATTGTTGGATTCAATTAATTTATTTATGAATATATGCTCTAATTGATTTCTAGAGAAGTTTGTAGATCTAATCTCATTTCTCTAGTATTTTAGTTTTTGTTCTAAAGTCTTGAATATATGCTTCATGAACATGATTAATTTCAAGCTTTAGTTTCATGAATCAAATCTAGGATTTAAGTATGTTTGGTGATTTTGGCATACTCTAGATTTTGATTTTCATATGCTAGACCTACACTATTTTATTGTGAACTTTGTTGCCTATGTCTAGTTCTTCATAAAGTGTACATAATCCATACATTTCATATGTTCATGCATCATTCTGTGTGATTGCATATTTTTTATTATTAACTAGAAAATCATACATTGTGTGCTCATTGTCTGTTTCTAGTTTCCATAAGACATGTTGATCATCATTGTTTTATGTTGCATGCTTGTTTGCATTTTGCATTCATTGATCACTTAGAAAGCCTTGCAAAAGGTGGAAGTCTCATGTTTGAGTGGATTATTCGATTTGAGCAAGGAAGACTTAACTAGAGGCATGAGATGTGTCTTGGTTAGTTAAGCAAGGAAGACTTGGCTAGGGGTGTGAGGTTTCGGTTAGCTAAGCAAGGAAGTATTGTCTAGGAGTGTGAGGTTCCAGTTAGACAAGCAAGGAAGTCTTGACTAGAAGTGTGGGGCTTCGGTTAGTCAAGCAAGGAAACTTTCTAGAGACATGCATTGTGTCTCGGTTAGAAAGTAGGCAAGTCTCTCTCTAGTAGAAATAGGTAGGAGGGACATCAAATAAAGAGTGAGTCATATGATTTGGTCACTTTTGAGGGTGAACTCTTATTTAACTAGTGAAAGATAGTATGCGGGTGGTTGTGGATTCAACCCATGGATGTTTCCTCTTTGGAGGTTTACCACGTAAAAAATCATGAGTCAAGTATCTCTATCCTTATGTCTTTGATATTTTTTTATTTCAATCAAATTGATCCTGTATGAATTCTTATTGATAATATCCTATAAGACAAGATCTTTGATTAACATTGTTTCCTTAACATGTAATTGATCATATGAGATATTTATAAAAGAATACAAGTACTGTTAGGATTATGCTCAATAGCAAGAGTAAAATGTTGTATTTGACAATCTAATCATATTAATAAAGTGATTTATGTATTAACAAAATCTTATAGCATTTATAATTATAATTGTCAAAGTAAATAATCATAAGGTCAAAAGACAATGAGAAAAGAAGAATTGTTCGTACATTTGGATATGTATGAGGTAGACACGATGTTAGGATTATGCTCAATAGCAAGAGTGTAATATTGTATTTAACAATCTGTTTCATATTAATAAAGTGATTTCTGGTTTAAACAAATATTATAGCATTTATAGTTGAATATTATAATTGTTAAAGTAAATAATCATAAGGTCTAAAGACTATGAGAAAAGAAGAATTGTTCATACATTTGGATATGTATGTGGTAGACACAATTCTTTAGTTAGTCTTGAATATTGTTCACAACTTAAGTTAAAGGTTAGGCACCTTTATCTTGTTAAAGTTGTAGAATTCTTTTGCTAGCATTTGAGTGGGATCAAATGAGATATGATGAGTCTAAAATCATCGGAGTGTCTTCGAGCAAAAGAGTCTAGTGCACTGGGTGCATTGAACTGGATCAAAATGAAATACTTTATCTATAACCGTCAATAGATAAAAGTAATTTCATTATCAGGACAATCGGAGAGTCTATCTTAATCCTGAGATAAATGATGGACTTATGGTTGTAGGTGATATCATTTGAGCTATCAATGAGTACGATTATATCGCATAGTCTATCCTCGATAGTTTGGTGATATTCATTTGTTAATCGATAGAGGACTTCATTTATAGATATGGACATCGTGGCTCCATTTATTAAATGAGAGTATAATATCATCATATGGATGTTTTGAGGTAATTGGATATTAAATCTCAACGTTGAGTTTTCAATAGTGTCTATTGAAAACATGGCTTCTGGACAAGTCAAAATATCCAAGTTCAAAACGTGGTCATATGAGTAAATATGGTAACTTGGAGAGTTATAGGCGGTCTATGAACTCTTGGCGATTACTGATATTAATCACGAGGATACACTATCTCCAATATGATTGTCTAGGGTATGAATGAGGAAGCATCTTCCTTTTCTGTCTTTATTTAAGAGTTCAATTTTAGCTCTTTAGTGGAATGAGCTAAAATTAATGGATCGGACCTAAGTGAATCATTTGTTGATTGTGATTAGGTTATGTCTATTGGAGCTTAAATTTAGATAGCCCGCCAAGATCCCCAATCCACACGGACTTGCATGGATCACTTGATATATTCTACCGGACCAATTTAGGGTCCATCTAGAATTGCATATAATATATTAAGAATATAATTTGCACATTATTTATGTAATGGGATGCTAAATTATATTTATATATTAATGGATGACATGTGGGCTTGTTTCTTTTAGTAAGAATGGGTCTAGTTCACATGTGGGCTTTTTATTTAAAGTCCTATGGATTTAATGAAATAAGAAAAATAATATTTGGCCCAATATATACATGTGGGGCGGCAAGGTGATTTAAAAGCCTTAAATATTATTTTGTTTTCATTGTTTAATTAAATAAGAATTAATTAATTGTTTAATTAATTGTTTAATTAAGAAACAAATCTTTTCTGAATAGGAAATATGATTCCTATTGGTATACTATTGGTAGTAGTATACTTCAATTAAAAGACTTGTTTGACAAGGAAATAAATAATTAATTTTATTTATTAAATCAAATAAGAAGTCTTTTATTTTAGTCAAATAAGGAATAAAAGATTTATGAGTTTGATTCGGGTTTGGAAATCTTAAACAAAATAGGAATTAGGGTGCAACTAAATCTCCAATATTTTAGGAGTAATAATTGCGGCAACCCTAATTGGTTTTGGTAAAAGAATTCGGCCACCCTAGTTAAAAAAAGAGAAAAAGAAAATTTGCCACATATAAGGCTATTGATGATTTTCGGCCAGCCTAGGGTTTATGTGCAGAAATTTTATTTCTTCTTCTTCTTCTTCTCAACTCATAGTTAGAGATCTATTATTCTACTAAAAACAAAAGGAACATAGATTATTCTTTGATGGTATATTGTTTGCTTGTTCATTAATAAGCTTGTATATACTATATCGATTAAGGTTCACGCGAGTTTCGATCATAAGATTGAGAACTCAAAAGTGACCGGAATAATCTTAGGTTCCTTTAGATTGTTTTTGGGACTAACGAATCAAGAAAAGTTTGTTTAATCCAATCACAGGTTTGCAATTCAAAGAAAGGGAGACCACGCTCCTAGGTGATCCATGTTCGTGCTAGGATTGAAGATCTTGCGGATTACCATCGACGCAAGTCAATCAGATCACGCGACAAGGGGTATTAATCTTTTGTTTATTTTTATATCTTTAATTAATCAAAAGGGTTTAAGGTTCATAAAATTGGAAAAATTTTAAAAGCTACTCAAACTATTTTTTTAGTCTCGCTTCCGCTGCGGGTACAATTTTTTCCCTACACACGATTCTTTAGTTAGTCTTGAATAGCGTTCACAGCTTAAGTTAAAGGTTGGGCACCTTTATCTTGTTAAAGTTGTAGAATTCTTTTGCTACCATTTGAGTGGGATCAAATGTGTTATGATGATTCTAAATTAATTGAAGGGTCTTCGAGTAATATAATCTTGTGCACTGGGTGTATTGAACTGGATCATAGTGACATATTTTATCTAGAACCGTCAATAGATAAAAGTCTTTTCATTATCAGGACAATCGGAGAGTCAATCTTAATCCTGAGATAAATGATGGACTTATGGCTACAAGTGTTATTAATTGAGCTATCAATGAGTACAATTATATAGCATAGTCTATCCTCGATAGTTTGGTGGTATTCATTTGCTAATCGATAGAGGACTTCATTTATAGATATGGACATCGTGGCTCTGTTTATTAAATGTGAGTAGAATATCACTATATGGATGTTTTGAGGTTTTGGATATTAAATCTTAACATTGAGTTTTCAATAGTAACTATTGAAATATGACTTCTTGACAAGTCAAAATATATATCCAAGTTCAAAGTGTGGTCATATGAGTAAATATGGTAACTTGGAGAGCTATAGGCGGTCTATAAGCTCTTGGCGATTAATGATATTCTTCACGATGATTAACTATATCTTGTAAGATTGTCTAGGGTATGAATGAGAATCATTTACTTATTCCATCTTTATTTAAGAGTGCAATTTTAATTCTTTAGTGGAATGAACTAAAATTAATAGATTGAACCTAAGTGAATAATTTATTAATTGTGATTGGGTTATGTCTTTTTTTTTTTTTTTTGGGTAAATAAATAGTATCATAGAAAGAGAGAAAGAATGTACAAAATACAAGGGGCATACCCCAGGAAAAACAAGAGCAAAAAACAAAAGCTTAAACCAGCTCAAACACATGAGCAAAACAAGAAACAAGAGCTAAACAAGGGCTCAAAGAAACAAAACACATAAGGCAAACAAATCAAATAATAGAAATATTCCACTTTAAGGCAACATGAGGCTAATCCTTCAAGTTGATAAATAAGAGCCTAATACAAATAGTATCAATAATGAAACGGGTAACGACTATACTGGTCTTATGAGGGCTCCCATATATTCTATTGTTCCTTTCTCTCCAAATAGAGTAAACCGCCATAGGAAGACAAAGCTTCTTAATAACAATGGAAGGAGATTTCCCCCTCAAATGTTGAGAAACCCAATCAATAAAACTAGGCCATATCTGACCATTCCAAGGCTGGCCACACATATCCTTCAAATGAGACCATATGACTTTTCTATAAGCACATTCAAAGAAAAGGTGGCATAAGTCTAAGGAAAATTGGAGCAAAGAACACAAAGAGTACTAACATGAGGAGTATAAGGGTGAACACAGTCCAACGTTGAAAGTCTCCCTCTAATAGCTAACCAAAGAATGAAGTTCATCCTTGGAATATTATGAGAATACCAAACAAGCACAAACCAAGAACCAAAGGATGAGGAGCCTTAAGACTAGCCATGGTAGAGGCTGCGGGTTAAATACCACCAGAGGTAGGAAGCCACTTAATACAATCCTCCAAACTATAATTAGGGTTATAAGAAGGCATGTGGTTCTTGATTTCAATGAGGTCAATCGACATAGAGCAAGGCCAAACCCATTGATCACAAAGAATAATAGAACTGACTTTAGCCTTATTCGAAAGACCTAAGTCATAAATTGCCCTAGAGCTCCAATTTAAAAGAATAGTTATGAGAATAAAGAAGCATCACCAAAGGATCCATTCTGTGTTGCAGCTGGGCCAATTACAAGGGGCTAAGAAGATCAATGAAACATTTAATGGGCTGATATGATTTGTTGAAGTCCAAGTTCGACCCACATAAAGACCAAGCTAGGGGTTGGGCGTGTGGTACAAGTTAGGGTTAGAGAAGTTTCAATTTTTAGCTTTTTCCTTTTTAATTTCCAAAGAATAATGAGCCGATTTGTTTCCTAAAGTAATTTGTTTCCAAAATTTAGCCTTCCAAATAAGGAGCAAGTCAAATAATTGCATGTTTTAATCTTTAATTTCTTTCCTGATTGTAAGGCATTAATTGCCCATTTATTTTCCTGATTGTAAGGCATTAATTGCCGAATATTTGTTACCTTTTAGGTCTTAGATATTTTAGTATTTAAGGGACTTAATGATGTATTATTCAATAGACTTTGAATGGAATAATATTATTTGAGAGAACGTTTTCTCTTGGTTCTTCATTGAACTACGAACTTATCAAGGGTTATACCTTGTGGCGTTCAAACTTGACTTATCACTCACCTTCTTCTTGTTCTTGAGTGTGGCGTCTACAACCTTCTTGATACCGTTGGTTCTTATCTCCATATATACAATGGGTCGCGGTCCTTTTCATTTTTCTTTATTTGTAAACTTAAACTAGAAAACGATCCTTAATTACCATATATTGGTTCCGAGTCTCACTACTCTTGGTGATGTTCGTATCAGTTGGTAACAGAGCTTAGGCTTCTAAATCAAGTTTGATCTATCCTTTTTTTCTATTTCTTTTTATTTCATTAGATCAAAAAAAAAAAAAAGTTGATTAGATCCGTTACCACAAAAAAAAAAAAAAGTTTGATCTGATTCTGATTAAAAAAAAAATTGATCAGAAACTTTACAAAAAAAAAAAAAAAGTTGATCAGATCCGTTACCAAAAAAAAAAAAAAAAAAGAGGGAACGAAGAGTGGAAAAAGACAAGAGAGTGCGAGCTTATCAGAGGGTAACAGTTGAAATTGAGTGAAACACGAGTGTGAGTGCCTTCATTATTGAGAGTAAACACGTGAGGGAGTGTTTGTGAGGCTTACCAATTTGTTTTTGCAGGTTAAAAAAAAATGTCTGGCAGTGCACCAGAAAAGAATGATTTCAAACTTTTTTTTAAGGTTCTTGGATCAAAAGTTTGATCAGTTGAAGATGAGGTTGGATCAACAATCGAAGAGGAAGGGTACCACACGAGTTGGGCAACATTCGGGTTCTTCTTCATTATGGGAACCGAATTGGAACGGGAGGGATGACCATCCTAGTTTCAATGCCAAGGCCGAGCCTTCTAAAGATCACAAAGATGGAGAGCTTTCGGTCGCAAGAAGAGCTCTTAGTGCTCAAGCAAAGGAAGATGAGAGGTACAACGTGACAATGTCTTTCACACCCGATGCCATGTTAATGACAAGGTATGTAGCATGATAATTGATGGGGGAAGTTGTACTAATTTGGCTAGCACTAGTTTGGTGGAAAAACTCAATTTGGCCACTTTAAAGCACCCAAAACCTTATAAGCTACAATGGTTGAATGATAGTGAAGAAATCAAGGTGACTAAACAGGTGTTGGTGTCTTTTTCCATTGGGAAGTACAAAGATGAAGTCTTGTGTGATGTGGTACCAATGCATGCGAGTCATATTCTTTTGGGGCGACCATGGCAGTTTGATAGGCGTGTAACTCATGATGGTTACACAAATAGATACTCCTTTGTACTCAATAAAAAGCGAATCACTCTTGTACCCTTAACCCCAATACAAGTTTATGAAGATCAAGTGAGGTTAAAAGAAAAAAAAGATGAAAAAAAGGAGAGTGAGAGTTCAAAAGAAAGAGAGACAAAAGAAAGAGAGATTGAAACAGCAAAAAAAGAAATCTCGGCTGATGAGAAACAAAAAAAAGAAAAGGCAACAAGTGAACTTATATGCAAAAAAAAGTGAGATCAAAAAGGCCTTGTTTTCAAATCAACCAACTTCTTGGCCTAGTGTTCTTGTTTCTCTTTTACAGGACTTTGATGAAGTGTCGCAGGCTATCAACAATATTATGGTGAAAATTCGAGAACGAATCCTTTTGAAGAGAGGGGGAATGATGAGAATCAAGAAGCATCACTAAAGGATCCATTCTATGTTGCAGCTGGGCCAATTACAAGGGGCAAAGAGGATCAATGAAACATTTAATGGGCTGATATGATTTGTTGAAGTCCAAGTTCGACCCACATAAAGACCAAGCTAGGGGTTGGGCGTGTGGTACAAGTTAGGGTTAGAGAAGTTTCAATTTTTAGCTTTTTCCTTTTTAATTTCCAAAGAATAATGAGCCGATTTGTTTCCTAAAGTAAGGGGCTGATTTGTTTCCAAAATTTAGCCTTCCAAATAAGGAGCAAGTCAACTAATTGCATGTTTTAATCTTTAATTTCTTTCCTGATTGTAAGGCATTAATTGCCCATTTATTTTCCTGATTGTAAGGCATTAATTGCCGAATATTTGTTACCTTTTAGATCTTAGATATTTTAGTATTTAAGGGACTTAATGATATATTATTCAACAGACTTTGAATGGAATAATATTATTTGAGAGAACGTTTTCTCTTGGTTCTTCATTGAACTATGAACTTATCAAGGGTTATACCTTGTGGCGTTCAAACTTGACTTATCACTCACCTTCTTCTTGTTCTTGAGTGTGGCGTCTACAACCTTCTTGATACCGTTGGTTCTTATCTCCATATAGATAATGGGTCGCGGTCCTTTTCATTTTTCTTTATTTGTAAACTTGAATTAGAAAACGATCCTTCATTACCATATATTGGTTCCGAGTCTCACTACTCTTGGTGATGTTCGTATCAAATGGGGCCATCGGGATGCCAATTATCAAATCATGAGGAAGTTCTAAGACCGTTACCAATGATATGCCGAATCAAGGGACGAGCAATGGGATGAAGCCTAAGGAGCTTTCTCCAATTCCAAGAACAGGTTTGAGGAGCATTAACCTCCCAAATACTCATATCTTTGAGATGATGGGTTTTAATCCAAGTAGACCAGAGGTTATTAGAACCATGCACTAGATTCTACAGTTGTCGAATCATTAGAGCTTTATTCCAAAGAAATGAGATCCTCGATGCCAAGACCACCCTCAGTTTTAGGAAGACAAATATCAGCCTAAGCAACTTTCGCCCCTTTACAATTTCCATCAACACCTTTCAACAAAAAGGAGCAAAGCTTCTACTCAATATTCCTCAGAACTTTTGAAGGAAGACAAAGGTGACTAGTCCAAAAGGCTTGAATACTAGACAAAACTGAAATAATAAGTTACAACCGACCCGCATATGAAAGACAACGATTCATCCAAGAAGAAATTCTAGTCGAAACTTTAACCAAAAGAGGAGAGCAATCAAGATCACTTAACTTTGAAGAAATGATTGGAATACCCAAATACCTTATAAGGAATGAGCCAACATTATAGCCAAAAATATGAGCTGCTGCCTACTATCATTGTACACCCCGGAAAGAAATATATTACTCTTGGCCGGATTAGCTTTGACGCCCAAGAGAGAAGAGAAATCATCAAGAGACTTCTTGAGAACAGTAGCAGAAGGAGTAGAACCGGTAGGGAAAAATTCGCGCACGCAGCGGAAGCGAGACTAAAATAAAGTTTATATATTTTAAAAAAATTTCCATATTGAACCTTAACCCTTTAATTAATTAATCATACATACGAAAAGATGAAATACCTTTGTCGCGTGATCCGATTGACTTACGTCGATGGTAATCCGCAAGATCTTCCAAAACCAATCACGAACGTGAATCACCTAGGAGCGTGGTCTCCTTTATTTGAATTGTGAACTTGAGAACGGACAAAGAAACACTTTTTCTGAATCTGTTAGTCACTATAATCTCCAAAAGGTTGCTAAGAATGTTCCGGTCACTTTTGAATTCACAATTGTGAGATTGAAATTCGCGTGAACCAAATTCGAAAGTGTGTACAAGATCTCTTGATGTTAAGATCACTAGTACAATACCGAAACAAGAACAATTCTTTTCTCACACCCCTCTTGGCAGAATCACTCACTAGTCTTAGAGTTGGATCTTATTTTTCTCTAGCAAAAGAAAAATCTCTCAATTGCAAAAAACTAGGGTTTTTTATTTGAAAAATAAAGAATACAATGAAGAAGAAGCTTTTTATATATATATATATATATGCACGCCTAATATATATATATATATATATGTAGTGCAATTACCGCATGCCTCTTATTTATATATTTTAGTCTCAATCAAACACTTCATGCATTATATAATATATATTGTTTTGTTTCAAAATACTGCATGCATATATGTATGTATAATTTATATATACCGCATGCATATATGTATAAAAACTATATATATTCCGCATGCATACATATAAATTATATACCTACTATATATTCCACATGCATATATATTATATACAAACCCTAATCCAACTCTTTAGTGTATTTGTGACTATATAAAAGACTTCCTAATTTGACTAAACAAATAAAGTCTTTTATATTTAGTATAATACTAATAGCAGTATACTACTAGGAAACATATTTCTTAATCAGAAAAAGATTTGATTTTTAATTAAATAATTAATTAACATATTAATTAATTTCCATTTAATTAAATAATAAAATAAAACAATATAATGGGCTAATAATTAGCCATTGCCACCCATGACTAGAACTTGGGCCATCATATTGTTTTCGTATTTTATTTAATCCATTTGGACTTTAATAAAAAGCCCACATGTGAACTAGACCCATTATTACTAAAAGAAACAAGCCCACATGCCTTTCATTAATATAATAATATAATTAAACAGCCCATTAAATAAAGAATGTGTAAATTATATTCTTAATAAATTAAATACAATTCTAAATGGACCCACAAATAGTCCGGTAGAATATATCAAGTGATTCATGCAAGTCCGTGCAGATTGGGGATCTTGGCGGGCCTATCTAAATTTAAGCTCCAATAGACATAACACAATCACAATCAACAAATGATTCACTTAGGTTCAATCTATTAGATTTAGTTCATTCCACTAAAGAACTAAAATTGCACTCTTAAATAAAGATGGAATAAGTTAACGATACTCATTCATACCCTAGACAATCATATGGGAGATAGTGAATCCTCGTGAAGAATATCAGTAATCGCCAAGAGTTCATAGACAGCACTTTAAACTTGGATATATATTATGACTTGTCCAGAAGTCATCTTTCAATAGACACTATTGAAAACTCAATGTTAAGATTTCATATCCAAAACCACAATGCATCCATTTGATGATATTCTACTCACATTTAATAAATGGAGCCACGATGTCCATATCTACAAATGAAGTCCTCTATCGATTAACAAATGAGTACCACCAAACTATCGAGGATAGACTATGCTATATAATCGTACTCACTGATAGCTCAAATGATAACACTTGCAACCATAAGTCTATCATTTATCCCAGGATTAAGATAGACTCTCCGATTGTCCTGATAATGAAAAAACTTTTATCTATTGACGGTTCTAGAAAAAGTATTTCATTATGATCCGGTTCAATGCACCCAGTGCACTAGATTCATTTACTCGAAGACCCTTCGATGATTCTAGACTCATCACAACACATTTGATCCCACTCAAATGCTAGTAAAAGAATTCTACAACTTTAACAAGATAAAGGTGCCCAACCTTTAACTTAAGTTATGAACGTTATTCAAGACTAACTAAAGAATTGTGTCTACCTCATACATATCCAGATGTACGAACAATTCTTTTTTTCTCATAGTCTTTTGACCTTATGATTATTTACTTTGACAATTATAATAATAAATGCTATATAAGATTTTGTTAACAAACAAAAATCACTTTATTTATATGAAAAGATTGTCAAGTACAACATTACACTCTTGCTATTGAGCATAATCCTAGCAATCTCCAACTTGCGCTATAGCAAATGTGTCATATCTCTCATTCCCATGTTCTCTAGGTTCCTATCAAAACTCTTCTGTGGTAGAGCCTTTGTAAAGGGATCGCTAGATTTTCTGCTGACGCGATTTTGGTAATCGTCACGTCACCCCTATGCACAATCTCCCTAAGAAGATGATACTTCCTTTCAATGTGTTTTCCTCTCTTATGACTTCTTGGTTCTTTCGAATTTGCCACTGCTCCACTGTTGTCACAGTAAATAGTGATCTGCTTATTCACACTAGGAACCACTTTTAAGTCAATCAAGAATTGGCGGAGCCAAACAGCCTCTTTGGCAGCTTCGCATGCAGCAGCATACTCAGATTCCATGGTGGAGTCAACAATGCAAGATTGCTTGATACTCCTCCATATGACTACTCCTCCTCCAAGAGTAAACACAGATCCTTATGTAGATTTTCTAGAGTCAGAATCCGACTGGAAATCAGAATCTGTATACCCTACGGGAATCAAATTCCCTCCAGAGCATACAAGCATATTGTCTCTCATTCTCCTGAAATACTTGAAAATATGCTTGACTGTCGTCCAGTGATAAGGGCTAGGTTTCGATTGAAACTTGCTAACTATGCCAACAGCAAAAAAAATATCTGGTCTAGTGCAGAGCATTGCATACATGAGACTTCCAACTGCCGAGGCACATGGAACCCTACTCATGAATTGCTCTTCATGCTCATTCTTAGGAACTTGTTCCTTAGAAAGTTTGATTCCATGCCTGAAAGGTAACATACCTTTCTTGGAATCTTGCATGGAAAGCCTAGACAAGATTTTATCTATGTATGAAGCTTGGGATAGTGAAATCGTTCTATTCTTTCTATCCCTTATTACTTGGATACCAAGAATATAACTTGCTTCTCATAAGTCCTTCATATCAAATTGTTTTGCTAACCATTCTTTTACTGATGTCAATACACCTACATCGTTTCCGATGAGTAGTATATCATCAACATAAAGAATTAGGAAAACCAACTTGTCGCCCTTGATCTTTTTGTATACACAAGGTTCGTCAAGGTTCTGAATAAATCAAAAACCTTTCACAGCTTGATCGAACCTTATGTTCCAGGATCGGGATGCTTGCTTTAATCCATATATGGATTTTTGCAACTTGCATACCTTTTCCACTTGGCCTTTTTCAATGAATCCTTCTGGTTGCATCATATAGATGCTTTCGTCAAGACTTCCGTTAAGGAAAGTTGTCTTGACGTCTATTTGCCAAATCTCTAAATCTAAAGATGCCGTAATGGATAAGAGTATCCTAATGGATTTAAGCATGGCCACATGAGAGAAGGTTTCCTCGTAATCGATACCTTTTTTCTGTGTGTAACCTTTAGCTACTAATCTAGCTTTAAAGGTTTCCACATTTCCATCCATACCTCTTTTCCTCTTGTATACCCACTAGCACCCAATGGATTTTATCCCTTTAGGCAAGTCTACAAGGGACAAGACTTTGTTATTGAACATAGACTCAATCTCAGATTGCATTACCTTTTGCCAATGGCGACTATCAACATCCTCCATTGCTTCCTTATATGTGTATGGATAATCATCGTCCAGGATATTCTCCACTAATTCTCCCAGACCGATGTATCTCTCGGGTTATCTTACAACCCTTCCACTACGACGAGGAATGGTAGGTTGTTGATCTTGTGATGGTTCGGAACTTACAATTGGGCCAGGTTGTGAAACCTCTTGTGGAATTGTATCTCCTGACATCTCATTTAGGAAAATTCTACTTTTAGGTATAAACTCATTCATATAGTCCTTTTCTAGAAATTTAGCATTTATCGGAACAAATACTTTAAGATCTAAGGACTATAGAAATAATACCATTTAGTTCCTTTTGGATACCCCACAAATTTGCATGTTTTTTTACGGGACTCCATCTTTTCTATCTTTCCTTTTAACATATGCGCAGGACAACCAAATATCCTTAAGTGTTGTAAACTAGGCTTTCGCCCAGTCCACAACTCATGCGGTGTTTAAGGAACCAACTTCGATGGTACATCGTTTAGAATGTACATTGCAGTTTGTAAAGCATATCCCCAAAAAGAAACAGGGAGTGTTGAATAACTCAATATTGACCTAACCATATTCAAAAGAGTTCTATTTCTTCTTTCTGCAACCCCATTCTGTTGAGGTGTACCTGGTGCAGAAAACTGAGAAATGATTCCATTATCAATAAGATATTGCTGAAACTCACCAGATAGATATTCTCCACCATGATCAGATCTCAAGATTTTTATGTGTTTCTCTAGCTGATTATCCACTTCAGCTTTGAATGCTTTGAACATGTCAAAAGCATCCGACTTATGTCTCATGAGATACACATAACCAAATCTTGAATGATCATCTATAAAAGTGATGAAGTACTCATATCCACCTCTAGCTTGAATGCTCATAGGACCACATACATCAGAGTGTATTAATCCTAAACATTAAATGGCTCTTGTGCCTTTGGTCCTGAAGGACCGTTTTGTCATTTTACCTTCCAAACAGGATTCACAAGTTGGTAGATCATCAACCTTTAAGTCACTTAAAGGTCCATCACTAACCAATCTTTTAATCCTATAAAGGTTAATATGACCTAGGCACAAATGGCATAGGTAGGTTTCATCTTATGATAATTTTACTCTTTTATGATTAAATTGCGTTAACTATGTGTCTAACAAGTGAGAGATATTTCTATGTAAATAGAATAGACCATTTTCCAATGAACCTTTGCAAACAAATTTGTCATCCTTACTAATAATAAAATTTTTATTAAAATTAACCAAATATTCAAATTTATTTATTCAAGAAACTGAAATTAAATTTCTCTTGAATTGAGGTACATAATAAATGTCTATTTAATCTAAATGCCGACTAGCATCTAGATTAACTATAATATCTCCCACTGCACTAGCAGACACCAACGCTCCGTTGCCTAAACGCAAGTTGATTTTATTCTTATTTAGCCTTCTCCTTTCCTGAAACCCCCGTAAGGAATAACAAACATGATTAGTGGCTCCAGAGTTTACGATCTAAGAATCTGTAGAATCTGCCAGAAAAATATGTTTCAACATAATTCATATTACCTTGTTCCTTCTTATTTTGAGACTTTGGAAAATTACTTTTCCAATGTCTCTTTTCACCACAAAAGAAGCACTTCCTTTTGATCTTGGTTACTTTCTTGGTAAGACCAAGTTGCTTTTTCTTCTATTATTCCTTGACCTTCTAATGGGTCTTAATAATAGCAACTTTACCAACCATATGAATCTCTTCTAGAGACATCATCATATTAGCAGCAGACCCCGTTCCTTCATGTTTCTATTGCAACACGTCTGAGATGGTAGCCATTTGGTCATCTCATTAGAGGTCTCCCACTGCTCATACTCGTCTCATTGCATCACATTAGATTCATTAGTAGGAGCAGGTGGTATAGGAGCAGTCAGAACAAAATTTATATTTTTTCAACTTGCAGCAACAACCCAATTTTCCTTTTCCATGTGACATAATTATTACCGGTTAAAGTTTTATCTTTAAGGATGATCATTAGGGATGGGATCATGATTTCTTAACAAAAAATATATATGAGTAAATAATCATTGTTTAGCATTTTCGAATATTTATCTTGAATTAAATATTTATAATTCAATCATAAAATTCAACATTCGATCCAACACCCATAAATGTTACGCCTCCTTTAGGAGTTCGCACCATTTATTAGTTGGACTAGGTCCCACCTAATTGTTAACATAACAACCAACGTTTTCAATTTTAGCCTTATGATTTTATTAACAAGAACACTTGAGAGGATATCAATAAAACCACATTGAGTGTACTACCAAGATTTCAACCCTCAATATATTCCTTCACGAAAATCCCTCATTGGGGAGTAGATCTCGTTTGAGTCAACTGTCTAGTCTATCCTTGTAAGGAAGTATCTTGCTATATTCCATTCATGGGCATCCCTTGGGGGATTACCAAAAATAATATAGCTCAACTAACCTTGGAGGCCATAGGTGTTTGCAATACACCTTCTCCCACTCAATGATTTAAGACATGTGATTAAATCCCATAGAATGATTTACCAAGTTATCTAGATGCCAATTAGATACCTAAATCATTCAATGCATGTTCATACCAAAAGAGATATATGAGTGGCACTCCTATTCTACATGACATGTTATCAAACAATAACAAATATTGTAATATTTACACAAAATAAATAGCCACGATTTTGATCCATCCTAGAAAAGCAAGTAAATTACAATTGTTTGGAATACAAAAAATCTCCTTTCTTGGAGAACAAATCTTCAAGTGGCCATGGATCACGTGAGCACCCACGGCTGCTCAATTGGCGTGCACACTCCACAACCCTAACAATGGCTACCGTGTGCAGCCCATGGACTCCATGGGGCTGCCATGCGCAGCCCACAGTCCAACAAGCACAGCTGCATGCAATTTTACGCGCGTGCATGTTGCTATGGTGCGCATGGTCCCAAACTCGTTCCGGTTGCTACTAATTCTTCAAGTCTTCGAATCTTCGATGCTTGAACATATTACAAACATATTTAAACAATAAAAATACTGCAATTTTTTTTTTAATCACTGCAGTAGTTAATACAAAAAAAAAATACTGCACTATTTTAATACAATAAAAAAAAATACTGCAGTTTATTTTAATACAATAAAAAAAAACTTAGCAACTACCAAGAAGGAAATTGCGACGATAAAAGGCCACCCTTCTTGTTACAATTCCGAAACAAAAAATACATTGAAATTCTAGGATCAAAATCGAGCAATAACAATTCACTTTATATCAAAATATAACATATATAAATCCATACATTCCAATGTAATTATATATGAGAATACCTAGAGTGCCATCTCTTTCTAAACATGCATAATCACAATAAAAAGAAATAGATTCATGTATATATACGTTAATTAATTAAAGGGTACAACCAGGCTCTGATACCAATTGTAGGGAAAAATATGTGCACGTAGCGGAAGCAAGATTAAAATAGAGTTTAGTATATTTTAAAAAAATTTCCATATTGAACCTTAACCCTTTAATTAATTAATCATACATACGAAAAAATGAAATACCTTTGTCACGTGATCCGATTGACTTACGTTGATGGTAATCCGCAAGATCTTCCAAAACCGATCACGAACGTAAATCACCTAGGAGCGTGGTCTCCCTTCTTTGAATTGTGAACCTGAGAATGGACAAACAAACGCTTTTCTGAATCTGTTAGTCACTATAATCTCCAAAAGGTTGCTAAGAATGTTCCGGTCACTTTTGAATTCACAATCGTGAGATTGAAATTCGCGTGAACCAAATTCGAAAGTGTGTACAAGATCTCTTGATGTTAAGATCACTAGTACACTATCGAAACAAGAACAATTCTTTTCTCACACCCCTCTTGGCCGAATCATTCACTAGTCTTAGAGTTGGATCTTATTTTTCTCTAGCAAAAGTAAAATCTCTCAATTGCAAAAAACAAGGGTTTTAAAAAAAAAATTAAGAATACAACGAAGAAGAAGCTTTTTATATATATATGCACGCCTAATATATATATATATATAGTGCAATTACCGCACACCTCTTATTTATATATTTTAGTTTCAATCAAACACTTCATGAATTATATAATATATATTGTTTTGTTTCAAAATACTGCATGCATATATGTATGTGTAATTTATATATGGTTTTTGGTGATCTTAACTCTACCATTGCTGGGAAGTGTGCGGAGCTTCATTCTATTCAGCTAGATTTGTCTAACCGGGGTTTTTCAGATGATCTTTTTATGGCCGAGGCGAGTGTTCATTCTGAGCTAGATGTGTTGTTACGGAGACAGGAGTGTTTTTTTCGGGATCGGTCTAGAGTTAGGTGGCTTTGTGATGGGGATCGGAACACATCATTCTTTCATGCCTCTATCAAACGTAGGCAGTATCGTAATGTTATTTCAACCCTTTCGATTAATAGGGTTATCTCGGAGGATCGACCTACCATCAGGGATCATATCATTAGTTATTATTCTGACCTTTTTTCCTTGGATGTTTCTCAAGTTGGTAGAGATTTATCTATTGTAGATGATGTGATTCCTTCCTTGGTAACTGCCGTAGAGAACGTTTTCTTGACTAGCGTTCCATTTGCAGATGAAATTCACGATGTAGTCTTTGCTATGGATGCTGCTTCTGCCCCTGGGCCAGATGGGTTTTCTAGTAGATTTTATCAAAGATGTTGGGATGTTGTAGGTAATGACGTGGTCCTTGCTGTTCAGGATTTTTTCATCACTGGAGTTATTTTCCCGGGTCTCAATTCCAGTTTCATTATTCTTCTTCCGAAGCTGAGGGAATCCATTTCGGTTGATCGGTTTCGTCCGATTGTTCTTAGCAACTTTCTATTTAAAATTTCTTTGAAGATTTTGGCTGATCGTTTAGCTCGTGTTGCCTCCAGGATTATTTCTCCTCAGCAGTTCGGTTTCATTCGAGACCGGCATATCGAGGATTGTATTGCTTTGGCTTCTGACTATGTGAATGTGTTGCATAAGAAGTGCTATGGGGGTAACTTGGCCATGAAGATTGATATCCGTAAGGCTTTTGACACCCTGGATTGGTCTTTCCTTTGCAGAGTGCTTCAGGCTTTTAGGTTCTCTTCTGTTTTTGTGGATTGGATGGACAGTATTCTTCGTTCGTCTAGGCTTTCAGTTCTTTTGAATGGGGTCCCAGAGGGATATTTTGGCTGCTCTAGAGGGGTTCGTTAGGGAGATCCGCTCTCTCCGCTTTTGTTTGGTATTGCAGAGGACTTCCTTAGTAGATTATTAACGAGGTTGGTGGGTTCTTCTCAGATTCTGCCGATTTCTTCCCCAAGGGGTTTTTTGGCTCCAACTCATTTGCTCTATGCAGATGATGTTTTGATCTTTTGCAGAGGCACTCAAAAGAATCTAAAGCATATCATGGGTGCTTTTGGCAATTATGGTGATATTTCAGGCCAATTGGTTAACTGGGGTAAGTCTTCGATTTATTTCGGTTCTTCTATCTCCCTCTCTCGGATTGGTAGTTTGCAGTCTCTGGTTGGTATGCAGATTGGGCATCTTCCATTTTCTTATTTGGGAGTCCTTTTATTTCGGGGTAAGCCACGAAAAGCAGTGCTTCGCCCTATTGCGGATAAGATCTTGTCTAAATTCGCTAAATGGAATGGCAAGTCTCTCTCTCTGGCCGGTCGTGCTACTCTGATTAGGTCTGTCATCACTGGTTCATTTGTGCACTCTTTCATGATTTACAAGTGGCCTTCTTCTTTACTGTCTCTAATTAACCGCAAGTTGAGAAACTTTTTGTGGACCGGTTCCTGTGAGGAGACTAAGTTGGTTCGGGTTGAATGGGATCGTTGTTGTAGGCCTTACTCACAAGGTGGTCTTGGTTTGAAAGATATTGGGTTGCTGAATGACTCACTGTTACGGAAATTCACCTGGAAGTTTATGACCTCTGATGGTTTTGCTTTCTCTTTTCTTCGGGAGAGGTATCTCAGGCATTTGCAGAAGCCTCATGGAGGGTATGTCACCTCCTCGATTTGGTCTTCTCTTCGGTCTAATTATAGTTCCCTTCTTAAGGAAGGTATCTGGCTGATTGGCAAGAACTCTCAGAGGGACTTTTGGCGGGATAATTGGTTGGGGGTTCCCATTTTGGACCTTTTAGGGATTCCTGATTATTTAGCTAATCTGCTCCGGGCGAGGGTTTCAGATTTTATTCATCAGGGTAGATGGGTGCTAGACGATTGTTTCTAAGCGCGCTTCCCAGATTTGTGTTTTCGGATTGATCGTATTGCAATTTCTCCTATTGTGGATTCTCTGGTTTGGGCTAAGTCTCGGGATGGTCGTGTTTCTTGCAAAGCTGCTTATTCCCAATTTTTCCGTGATATTCCTCAGGTTGTTTGGTGGAGAGATGTTTGGTCCCGTTTTATTCCCCCCTCTCGCTCTGCTTTGACTTGGCGTTTGATGTTGAACAGGCTTCCTACTGAGGATCGCCTTTGTAGGTCTGGGTTCCAGTTGGCTTCTCGTTGCAGTATTTGTGAGGTTAGTAGTGAATCTGCAGATCATCTTTTTCTTCATTGTCCTCTGGCAGTTGCTCTTTGGGAAGCAGTTTTCTCGATTTTCCAGCGACGTGTCTCTACCGAAACTTGGCAATCCTTCTTCTTGCAGGCCATGTCGGTTTCCTTTAGTGAGCAGGTCAGGATTTTGTGGAAAGCGGCTATCCATGCTGTGATATGAGTGGTGTGGACTGCTCATAATCAGTGGATCTTTGAAGGGAAGTCGGCGGACTTTAGATCCATCCTTTCTTTGGTCTGGTGTGCAGTTTCAGAGGCTAATCGCCTAGAGATTGGTTGTATGCGTAACTGTATGGATGACCTTTTGATTCTTCGTCGATTTGGTCTTCAGGGTCGCCCTTCTAAAGCCCCAGTAATCAAGAGTGTGGTTTGGTCGCCTCCGACCCCCGACTGGATCAAAGTGAATACTGATGGCGCTGCTATGGGCTCTCCGGGGGTTGGTGGTTGTGGTGGTATCTTTCGGAACTGTAGAGCTTTTGTGAAGGGTTGCTTTGCTATTCCTCTTGGTCAGGTTTTCGCTTTTGAGGCTGAGCTTCTGGCGGCCTCATTGGCAATTAATTTTGCCTGGGAGTATGGGTGGCATCGAATCTGGCTTGAGACCGATTCTTCTTATGTGGTTCAGCTTCTTTCTTCTCGTTCTGAGTTGGTTCCTTGGAGGGTTCGTCAGGCGTGGCAGCGCTGCATCTTCCAAATCTCACATATGGATTTTCAGGTTTCACATATTTTTAGGGAGGGAAATCAAGTTGCAGATACGCTTTCTAAGCATGCTTTGGAGCTTCAGACAGATTCTTGGTGGTTCTCTGCCCCGTCATTATGTTCTTCTTTAGTTGGCAATGACTGCATGGGCCGTGAGTCTTTTCGTTTTTCTTGATGTTTTCTTTTTCTTTTTGGTGTGGCCTACGTGCCTCTTTTTGTTTGGGGTTGTTTTCCCTGGCTCTTTGTGCTTTGTTACTTTTTATCACTTTTTACTTTCTTTTATCTCTTTTATATACGGATACTATCTAGGGGTTTTTCAGCATATGATCGCTTGTGATGCTTTTTCCCCTTAGATCAGTCCATTTTTATTTAAAAAAATGTGTAATTTATATATACCGCATGCATATGTGTATAAAAACTATATATATATATTCCGCATGCATACATATAAATTATATACCTACTATATATTCCACATGCATATATATTATATACAAACCCTAATCCAACTCTTTGGTGTATTTGTGACTATATAAAAGACTTCCTAATTTGACTAAACAAATAAAGTCTTTTATATTTAGTATAATACAACTAGGAAACGTATTTTCTAATCAGAAAAAGATTTGATTTTTAATTAAATAATTAATTAACATATTAATTAATTTCTATTTAATTAAATAATAAAATAAAACAATATAATGAGCTAATAATTAGCCATTGCCGCCCATGACTAGAACTTGGGCCTTCATATTGTTTTCTTATTTTATTTAATCCATTTGAACTTTAATAAAAAGCCCACATGTGAACTAGACCTATTCTTACTAAAAGAAACAAGCCCACATGCCTTTCATTAATATAATAATAAATTAAACAGCCTATTAAATAAATAATGTGCAAATTATATTCTTAATATATTAAATGCAATTCTAAATGGACCCACAAATAGTCCAGTAGAATATATCAAGTGATTCATGCAAGTCCGTGCAGATTGGGGATCTTGGCGGGCCTATCTAAATTTAAGCTCCAATAGACATAACCCAATCACAATCAACAAATGATTCATTTAGGTTCAATCTATTAATTTTAGTTCATTCCACTAATGAACTAAAATTGAACTCTTAAATAAAGATGGAATAAGTTAACGATACTCATTCATACCCTAGACAATCATATGGGAGATAGTGAATCCTCGTGAAGAATATCAGTAATCGCCAAGAGCTCATGGACCGCCTATAGCTCTCCAAGTTTCCATATTTACTCATATGACCACACTGTAAACTTGGATATATATTATGACTTGTCCATAAGTCATCTTTCAATAGACACTATTGAAAACTCAACGTTAAGATTTCATATCCAAAACCATAAAGCATTCATATGATGATATTCTACTCACATTTAGTAAATGGAGCCACGATGTCCATATCTGTTGACGGTGATTTTTGGATTGACTCGGTCAACAATAATATGTTAATCAAAAAGAATAAATAAAGAAATAAAATCAATGCATGCAAAATAGTTTTTATGTGGAAAGCCCTTGAATGGGAAAAAACCACGGCGCCCCTTGAGGGCGAGAGAATTCACTATGAATCGATTATGATTTACACACTCAAATCTCTCATACAATAGCCTGACTATTCTCTCTACGATCTCGAACCCTTTTTCATGGGACTTAGGGTTCTATTTATATTGGTTTTTCTAGGGTTTCTTGTATCTATGCCGTGTTGGTAGGGGAGTCCTTACTTTGTATGGTACAAGGAGTCTAGAATTTGTAGATAACTTCTTTAGGATTTGTTTCCTGTTTGGACTCTTCCTTGTTCGATGAAGATTATGTTTTGTTCGGAATAGGATTTAATCCTTGAGTCTTGTATATGATTAAACCCTCGCTTGTCGTGGAAATATGTTTGGAGCTGGATTACTCTTCTGGCTGCATGTTCTTTGGCGAACACCTTGGGTTGGCGAACATATCTTTTCTTTTAATCGGCGAGCACGTCAGCTGGTATGTCTTTGACTGGTCCCCATCCTGTTGACGAGTCAACAGGTGACGTGTTTATCTACTTGTTCCGTCTTTATTGCCTCTTTTGCTGACGTGGTCTATTGTCAATTTTACACATACAACAATACCCCCATAAATACTTCGAGTTGATCCAATGTAGGCCGGTTTCTTTGGTTCTGTGAGCAGTATTTATATGACTTGTGTTTTTCTGACTTTCCCCATTTTCTGAAATTCTTACAGATGTTTTCCCTCTCTTTTTTCACTTTTTACCACGTGTTCCTTTTGATACTAAGTCTTCTACGGCAAGCTTTCTTTTTTAGCCAAAGAATTTCAAACGATGGGTACTGATGTGACGCGCTGCAACTGATGTCACGCCTGCAGTGATGTCGCGTCTGTTGTGAACCCCCATAACGCCATGTGTCCTTCGTTTGATGGACACTTTCACCACAGCCTTTACTCACAGGCGGTGGCGCTTTATCACAGCCGTTTTTTAATTATTGCTTTTTCTTGAATTTTGAATTTTCCCCTTTAAAAGGACGAAACTGTTTCACTTCGTCTTCTTCTCCATTTCTGCTCGTTTTTATTTTTCACAGAAAGAACTTCTCTGAGAGAAAATTTTCCAAAGTCTCCGATTCGACGTTGTTCAAGCTTCTGGTGGTTTTCCTTGAAGCATGGTTCTGTCACCCATCTTCTTTCTTCCTTTTTTGGGAACATTTATCTCTGGTGAGTTTCCATGGATTTTCCTCAACGTGCTTTTCCTTTTAATCAAATGATGCAAGCCCTTGAGCTTGGTGATAAGGAAGTTGCTGATAAAATCGAGTCATATTTGCGCAATTATAACCCATCTTCTCCTGTTCCCATTCCTCTTTATACTTCTTTTAACTCCGAATCCGATGCTCCTGATTTTATTTTTCTCTCGACTTCTGACAGCAATTCCTCAGATATGGCAAAGACTTCAAGCGCTGCTGGCAGTGGTCGACGAGGGCCTAGAGCCCCTAGAGATTCTCTCATTGGTGCTCAAACAGTAGTAGGCTCAGACGTTGAGGACCATCGGCGAGACGCTTTATGTTTTGCGGCCGACCGCCCTAGTTCCTTCGGTACTGAGGTAAATGTGGTCGGCGAGCAGGAGCTTGGAAAATATAAGAGAAGATATGACATTCCGAGCTCGGTTGTCCTTATTCCTTCAGGCGATCGAGCTGCATGGAATCCGCCGAGCGGCGCCGTCGCCATCTTTGGGTCGATGTTCGGCTGTGGAGTGACTCTACCCCTTCAGCCGTTTATAGCCAGGTTTCTGGCTTACGCTAGGATTGCTCCTGCACAGCTTTCGCCAAACAGTTACAGGATTTTGATGGCCCTGTGCGTGATGTGGAAACCAATGGGTCGACGGTCGCCAACTCCTCGAGAAATCCGTCATTTCTATGTTCTGCGACAATCTGGGCATGGCGGGACTTATTATCTTCAGTCAACCCCTGTGGAGAATTGGATCCCTGAAGGTGTATCCAACCCAGGACAGGTGGAAATTTCAAGCGACAAGAAGAAAATGGGCTTTGTCTGGGGTTTCCCCACTTCAAACAAGAGATGGAAGAACAGCTGGTTCTTCGTTGGTGGCGAGTGGGGAAGAAATAACCCTGCTGATCCTCGCTGAAATCTTCGGGCGAGTAAAGTTCCGAGGCACTTTACTTCTCCCGAAGCCTGGACGAAGGCTTCCCCTGCCTTGACCCCACACGAGGTGAAGAATGTGACTGATGCCGCAGTGCTTAGTTTAGCAAAGAGGGGTCAGGAGTACCTCCTCGATGAGGCTAGGATGGTCACCTGTGGTGTTTTTCCCCGCTTGTCCGCTAGACGATGCCGCTGTAAGCTTTCCTTTTTAAACTTCTCATTAAAATTTGTCTTATTGGTTTTCGCTTTGGATGACGCTGTTATTATTTTTCAGTGAGTGAGTTCGATATCATCTGCGACGAACAAGCCCGGGCAGTGAAGAATGCGGAAGCTGCAAGTCAAAGGCATGCTGCGGGCTTGTCCAAGGAGGGGGTTGTGCCACCCGAGGGTGATGATTCTCCGGATGCAGGAGCGGGCGGCGTTCCTGACGTTGCAGAGGTTGTTGTCCAACCCCGTGATGGTGGTAGGGATATGCCGCCTCAAGTTCCTAGCCGCAAAGGCAAAGTGAAAGTTGGGGCTCCTGTGGTGAGTGCAGGTGTTGTTGTTGTTGCTGAGGCGGTTGCCCAGCCTCGCGGGTGGTCGAATTGACACTTCGCCCCGCAATCTTGGCAACAAGAGGAAAGAAAAGGTTGTGGCTCCTGCAGCGAGTACGGACGTTCCGGTTTTTGATGCGAACGTTCCTGAACCCCCTGAGGACCCTTCCAGTGATCTTCACCCAAGGAATGGTCGGGGTAAACGCCCTGCAAAGACTACCCCCGAAGGTGCTACTCGTCCTTTGAAACGGGCGTCGAGGGTGGTTCAATTTGTAGTCTCTTCGGATGAAGAGGGAGATGGCAAGCCTACTCGCCCTGAGGGTGCTTGTATTGGCGAGACTAACACTGATGTCCCTCAGCCTATGGGTCCATTCCCCCAGGCAGAGGAAGGTGGTGAAGCAGGGAGTGCGCCTTCACCGGTGGCTCAAGGCCCGGCTCCCGACAAGTTTGGGCCCTCAGCACCCCCGGCGAATATCGAAGCGCTGGGTACGGCTGTGGGAGAAGATACCCCCAGGCCTTCGTCCCCCACCATGGCCGCGGGTGAGGATGCTGCTACTCCGGCTGATGTTCCTGGCCCATCGTCGACCCCTGCTACAGACTTTGGGGATTCTCGTGAAGGGCCATCTGTGGATCCTACCGGTCAGGGCGAGGGATCGGGAGTCGTCTCCTTGTTCGATTTTTCTCTCGCCGAGCTCCTTAACCACTTCATAAGCAATGATATTTATTTTGGAAAGGGTTGGGAGCAGGTGAAGGGAAAAACGTGCAACAGCAAGATGAAATTTTTCTTCAACTGCCATTCTTTGGTAATTTCTTTTGACCTTGTTCCTTACTTCTATCATCCTTTACCTTACTTCTCTGTTCCTTTTTTAAGCTTGTTTAATTCGCAGATGATGTCGGAGATGGCGAGCGCCTATTGGCGAGCGAATAAGGCTTTGAGCGATAACAAGCGCTTGCAAAAGACAATTTCTCGCTCGGCGGCTGAAAAACTATCGGCTGAAGAATCACATACGCAACAAATCGCTCGAATGCAGGAGTTCGCCGATAGTTCTTTGGCTGCCCAACTTGCTGCCGAAGAAAAGCTTCTCGTCGCTGAGGAACAAATCAAGCTACTCAAAGAGCAGTTCGCCGATAGTCAGGATGCTTTAGTGGCTCACATGGAGGGAGAGAGTTTGGCGAATGAGGCCAAGGAGAAGGCGGAACGTGAATCTGAAGATTTGCGGCATCAGCAAGCTACTCAAGACCTTCTTATGAATGATTTGAAGGCTGTCTTAGAAGTTGAAGCCGTAGATCGCTTTAAAAGATCTCCTGCGTATGACGCACTCCTCCTCCGTGAGTTCGAACGGGGCATGCGCCAAGCGAAGAAGTTCTTCCCTCTGAAGGACCACTCGAATGAGAAAGCCCTGCGGTGTTATGACCGAAATCTTCAGCGGCATATGGATGGTGCAGTACGCTCGGTAAAGGGCCAGCTGAAATTGTGGAAGGCCCATTGCCGCTATACTCAAACAGAGCCTCTTCCTATGCACCTGGAGATCCCCACCAAACGTGCTGGCAGCACTTACTATTCTGGTCCGAAAAAGATTTGATTTTTAATTAAATAATTAATTAACATATTAATTAATTTCCATTTAATTAAATAATAAAATAAAACAATATAATGAGCTAATAATTAGCCATTGCCGCCCATGACTAGAACTTAGGCCTTCATATTGTTTTCTTATTTTATTTAATCCATTTGAACTTTAATAAAAAGCCCACATGTGAACTAGACCTATTCTTACTAAAAGAAACAAGCCCACATGCCTTTCATTAATATAATAATAAATTAAACAGCCCATTAAATAAATAATGTGCAAATTATATTCTTAATATATTAAATGCAATTCTAAATGGACCCACAAATAGTCCAGTAGAATATATCAAGTGATTCATGCAAGTCCGTGCAGATTGGGGATCTTGGCGGTCCTATCTAAATTTAAGCTCCAATAGACATAACCCAATCACAATCAACAAATGATTCACTTAGGTTCAATCTATTAATTTTAGTTCATTCCACTAAAGAACTAAAATTGAACTCTTAAATAAAGATGGAATAAGTTAACGATACTCATTCATACCCTAGACAATCATATGGGAGATAGTGAATCCTCGTGAAGAATATCAGTAATCGCCAAGAGCTCATGGACCGCCTATAGCTCTCCAAGTTACCATATTTACTCATATGACCACACTGTAAACTTGGATATATATTATGACTTGTCCATAAGTCATCTTTCAATAGACACTATTGAAAACTCAACATTAAGATTTCATATCCAAAACCATAAAGCATTCATATGATGATATTCTACTCACATTTAATAAATGGAGCCACGATGTCCATATCTATAAATGAAGTCCTCTATCAATTAATAAATGAATACCACCAAACTATCGAGGATAGACTATGCTATATAATCATACTCATTGATAGCTCAAATGATAACACTTGCAACCATAAGTCCATCATTTATCTCAGGATTAAGATAGATTCTCTGATTGTCCTAATAATGAAAAGACTTTTATCTATTAACTGTTCTAGAAAAAGTATTTCATTGTGATCCGGTTCAATGCACCCAGTGCCCTAGATTCTTTTTCTCAAAGACCCTTCGATGATTTTAAACTCATCATATCTCATTTGATCCCACTCAAATGCTAGCAAAAGAATTCTACAACTTTAACAAGATAAAGGTGCCCAACCTTTAACTTAAGTTGTGAACAATATTCAAGACTAACTAAAGAATTGTGTCTACCTCATACATATCCAAATGTATGAACAATTCTTCTTTTCTCATAGTCTTTTGACCTTATGATTATTTACTTTGACAATTATAATAATAAATGCTATATAAATTTTGTTAACTATTTGAAATCACTTTATTAATATGAAAAGATTGTCAAGTACAACATTACACTGTTGTTATTGAGCATAATCCTAACAGAACCATGACAAAGCATAATAAGATCGTCCGCAAAACAAAGGTGAGATAGCTTAATCTTGTCACACTTCCAATGAAATTTAAAGTGAGGGGAATCTTGAATGTGCTTGGCTAATAACTTAGTAAGAACCTCCATCGCAATAACAAAAAGAGAGGGAGACATAGGATCACCTTGACGTAGCCCCCTATTCTCTTACTATGAAAGAAACCAGCAAGCTCACCATTTATAGAAATACAGAACTTAGGAGTTGTGATGCACACCTTAACCCAATTAATTACCTTCGAAGGAACATGAAAAGCAGCAAGGGTCTCTAACAAGAAGTCCCATTCCACCGTATCAAATGCCTTCATTAAATTCACCTTCAGAGAACACTCGGGAGAGCCATCATCTTTATGGTAATTCCTTATAAGCTCTTGGACAAGAAGGATATTATCACCAATCCGTCTTTCAGCCACAAAAGCTGATTGCGAAAAGCTTATAATGTCAGGTAGGATGATCTTAATCCTATTAGCAAAGATCTTCGTGATGATCTTATAGAGAGTTTTGCAACAAGAGATCGGTCTAAAGACCGTCATTCTAGAAGGATTTGGAACTTTAGGAACCAAAGCTAAGATCATTGTATTGAGCTTTTTGAAAAGATGACCGATTCGAAAAAATTCTTGAACAGCATTGAACACATCTCCACCAACTATATCCCACGTCTTTTTAAAGAAATGGGCATTGAAACCATCAAGCCCAGGAGCTTTATTAGGGTGAAGCGAGAAGCAAACCTCACGAATCTCTTCATTAGTGACACCCCTGCTCATCAAATCAGCTTGATCATTTGAAATATGATTATGAATTAAAGTTCAAAGCGTACCAGCTCTATTCAAAGAGGGAACCGAGCAGCCAAGAATATTTTGAAAGTAACGGATACCCTTATTTTGAACAGGAACAACACCATCAATCAAAGCACCGTCTTCCCCCAAAATAGAAAGAATTTTATTTCGATTTTGCCTATCATTGATGGCCTTGAAAAAGTAAGACAAATTCCGATCCCCGACATGTAACCATTGGATTCTTGACTTTTGCTTAAGAAAATCTTCCTCAGCTTGAAGAGCCCTAGTATAAGATTTAATAATATCATTTTCTTGCAATCTAAGAGTATTATCAGTGGGATTGGCATCAAGAAGACGTTGACACTCTTCAAGCGCTTCTTTAGCCTCATTTAACTTGACCGTCACATCACCAACCTGGTTCTTATTGAGAGATTTTAAAGCCTTCTTGAGAATACGAAGCTTAGAGCAAAGCTTAAATTGCATAGTACCATGAACTTGTTCCTGCCAACAGCTCTTAACAAGAGGAAGAAAATCTTCCCTCTCCGTTAGAAAATTAAAAAACTTAAACAAGCAGTTCTTCCTTCTTCCTTGTAACCCAAATTTAAATAGGCCCGCCAAGATCCCCAATCCACACGGACTTGCATAAATCACATGATATATTCTACCAAACTAATTATGGGTCCATCTATAATTGTATTAAGGCATGTGGACTTGTTTCTTTTAGTAAGAATGGGCCTAGTTCACATGTGGGCCTTTTAATTAAAAGGTCCAATGGATTTAATAAAATGGAAAAATAATATATGGGCCTATCTTAGTGTATGGGTGGCAAGGCTTATATAATAGTCTAATATATTATTTTATTTTATTATTTGATTAAATAGAAATTAATTAATTGATTGATTAATTATTTAATTAAGAATCAAAATCTTTTTCTAACTAGGAAATATGTTTCTTAGTGTTATACTATTGGTAGTAGTATATTAAATATAAAAGACTTTATTTGGAAAGTAGATAAATAAGAGATTTATTTATCTAGTCAAATTAGGAAGTCTTTTATATAGTCACAAATACACTAAAGAGTTGGATTAGGCTTTGAATTCTAAAAGATTAATTGAAGTCTTTTGTGGAAACACAAATCCTTTTTTGTAGAGGATTTCGATCACCACCTTGTTAACACAAGATAGAATTCGGAACCATAGTTTTTTGGGAAAAAGGATTCGGAACCATAGTTTTGGGAAAGAATTTGGAACCATAGAAAGAATTCAGCACTATAGTTTCTTTGGAAAGAATTCGGTACCATAGTTTTTGTAACTATGGATTCGGCCACCATAGTTTTTGTAACTTTGGATTCGGCAAACCCTAGGTCTTGCACTTGAGAGTTATTTCTTTTGCTAGAGGAAAATAAAATCCATCTCTTAGACTAGTGTGATTTTCGTCCAAGAGGAATAGAGAGAAAAGTTTGTTTTTATTTCGATAGTGCACTAGTAAATTTTACATCAAAAGGTTTTGTGCACAATTTCGAGAAAGGTTCATGCGAGTTTCGATCTAACAATTGTAAATTCAAAAGTGACCGGAACATTCTTTGTTGTCTCTTGGAACATGTTGTGACTAATGAAAAAGAAAAAGGTTTGTTAATCTATTCTCAGGTACACAATTCAAAGAGAAGGGAGACCACGCTCCTAGGTGATTCACATTCGTGATTGGATTGGAAGATCTTGTAGATTACCATTGACGCAACGTCAATCGGATCACTTGACAAAGGTATGATATCTTTAGTATTATATGTTAATTAATTGATGAGGTCGTTTGTGTACACAACAAAATAATAATATAGTTTTTGGTTGATTCTTTGAAAACTCTTTTAAGCCACTTAATCGTTTTAAAATATGACTTGATAGCAAAATAGTGAGCAAGTTCGTTCCACAAGGAATGGAGTGTTAATTAGATAAATTGACTAATCTTTAAATAATAAAATAAATCATAGTGTTTGATAGATGTGTGGTTTCTAAAACCACCAATGCTAACTACTAAAATGAAAATACACAAAAATGTTATGAAAAATAGAATACTCAACACCTTGATAAGAGTAATGATGAAAACAATTAATAAGATAGCTAGGGAATAGATCGATTAACAATTGAATGTGGGTTATGCGAAATAGCTACTTTAATGCACCAATCTCATTATGTTAACCACTAAAGGCTTAGATTAGTGGGGTTGATATACCCACCACTAATCTATCCTATTCAATGGGTACTAAATCACACAAGGAGTGTCAATCCACATATGAATATATAACAAATTACTCTACTCAAGATTGCAATTAACAAGTGATATACAAGTTAATTACATAATGAATAGAATCTATTAATTTGAATGAATAGAACACATAAGAGATTCATTACAAGCTAAGCTAAACCCACAACCAATTGATCCTCAAATCTATCCACTAGATTAGGGGTTTAGTTACACATATTTGCAATAAATGAAAAGAAGTAAATAGTAAGGAAATAACCCTTGGGTCACCTTCTTTAAGCTTGATCCTTCTTCTCCTCTATGCTCCTAGATGCAAGGAATGGAAGTAGAGGATATGTCTTGAAATGTGGGTGTTTTGGTGGAAAGTGACAAAGGATTTTGGTGGAGAAATGGTGGGATGAGGAATGATGTAGGGAAGGAATCAAGGCTTTGTGTTGAGGTTCGGATGGATTAGATGAGTTCAAGGAGAAAAATGGAGGATGGGGAATGGTGTGCCATGGATGAGAAAGCTGGATCTCAAGGAAGGTATTTGGTGCTCTTTTCTCTCAGAATTCGGATCCCTTTGAAGATGAATGGCCATCCTATTTATACACACTCTTGGATCTCAATGAAGGTATAACTGCTTGATTCGTTGATGTGGCACCTAGTTCGCAGTATAACTGCTCAATGAGAACCATCTTTTTCGCCATCTAGCAAGTGGCGACCAAGTGCAATTTGTGCAGAGGTCGCCACTTTCATCTCGAGGTCGCCATGGTGACCATAAGTGGTGACCCTGTAAAGTGTGAAGGGGTCGCCACTTGCACATCAAGGTCGCTATGGCGACCATAAGTGGCGACCTTGCCTTGAAGATTTGAGGTCGCCACTTGCAAGGGTGGTCGCCATGGCAACCCCAAGTGGCGACCCACCTGATGCTTTTGGAGACTTTCTGTCGCCATGGCGACCAAGTGGCGTCCAAATGGTGATCTTCTGAAGCTCTGAATATTCCTCTGTTGCCATGGAGCCCATGTAGCGACTTCCTCTTGCCTAAGTGGCGAAAATGCCCTTTTTCTTCCCATTTGTGGGCATTTTTGCACATAAGTCCTCAACTTCATCCCAATGGCTCTTGAAACCTGATAAAACCTGAAACACTCAATTTAACACCATTAAACATAGGGAAATGCCCGAGAAACAAGAAAAATGAATCGAAAGTGAGGGCCAAAATCATACCAATTTTGGCTTGATCATTAATTAGGGGGTTAAGGTTCAATTATGGAAAAATTTTAAACTATACTAAACTACTTTTTCGCTTCTGCCGTGTGTATTTTTCCCTACAAGTACTTATTGATTTATGTTTCTAGTATAAATCTCTTCATGCAAATCATAGACTATGTTTGATCTTTCAAATTGAATACGCTTATCAATAGTCTATATGTACTTGTATGTGCTTATTCAGGTGTGATACATGCTATCTAGAGGGACAAACTTTTGTTTGTTCCAAGGGATTGAAAAACGATTAAAAACCTATTCACCCCCAATCGTGATTGTATTTACACTCCCAGAATCCATGACGTGCCCACACACAGTTGCTAGATTGTATGTCATAGCTTGGAAGACTTAGTGGTGAAGGATCAAAAAGAAAAGAAGGAGAGATCTTCAAAGGTATGAAAACAAATCCCTCCTCATATTCATGTATACAAAACGGTCCAAGATAATTTTAAAAAAATCAATCTATCCTCTTTTTTCCACTGCACTACTTACATAGAACATTCATGAAAAGTGTTTGTGTGTGCAACTAATCTCTTCAAGATTTAGGCACAAGTGATATACCTTTGAAGTGCTCCTGAGCTTGATGTCCTAAAAGGCCTTTGAATCTTGATCATGCACAATGAAAGCCTAGTCTACCCTTACACATATAAACCCCAAATGTAGTTTGTCAATGAAATAAGCCAATTAATATATGAGGAACTGACATCACCCATGAGCCACCTTCTTGAAGTTTGATCCCTCCAAGCTCCTTCTTGAACCTTGATGTAAAGAATGGTAGATAAGGTTGTGTAGTGTTATGGATGTCAAATAGGAAGTGACAAGGGAGGATGTGTAGAGAATGGGTAGAGAGGAATGATTATAAGGAGAGTAATCTAGATTTGGTTGTTGAGTTTTTTGATGGAAAAGGTAGTTCTGCAAGTTTCTCAAGTTTGATTGGCTTATTTCGCTGACAAACCACAATTGGGTTTTGAGATGTAAAGGGTAGTTTAGGTGTTGATGATTAAGCTCAAAGGCCCTCTCAAGACCTCAAGATGATAAGCATTCGAAAGGTAAAACACTTGTGCTTAATTGCATTGAAGAGATCTAGTTGCACACACACACAACTCTTGTATGTTGTGTGTTTGATGTATGTGTATTCATGTTCTTGAATCCTATTCATGCATGTTTTAATTGATTGCATCCTATTTTGATAAATTTCCATGACATGTTAGGCATTAGGATGCAAGTTGGTATGTGGGTCGCTGTACAGGCGCTATACAACGTATAGTGCCCATCTGAGATCTGGTAAAATTTAATCTCAGGCACTGTACAATTGCTCTACGTACAGTGCCACACTTGATGCATTTATTTAGGCTCTTTACAGTCACTGTACAAAGCATTGTTCGTACAGCGACCTCTGTAGACCCAAGAAGAACAGAGTTTAGTCAATGTTGGGTCGCTCTACAAAGTCACTATACGTAGAATGACTATGAAGAATGTTCCTCATTTTCCCAGGTGAGAGCTGTACAAGTCGCCCTACGTACAGTGACCCGAACAGTGCCCAAGGCAAATTTTGTGTCTCTTAAGCAAAACGTTGTAGTTTCATTTTGTCACCCTATATATATGCCTCTATGTTCTTAGGTCATTTTGAAGAGTTCTAAATCAGATTTTTTACTTAGAACATTTTCCAAGAGAGAAAATTTCAAAAGAACTCACCTTTAATTACTCAAACACACATCCATGTGCATCAAACATCATCTAGCATCATCTAAGTTGCATCTAATCATAGGTCTTCTTCAACACACTTAGCTTGGTAAGTTGTTCACTAATATCATACATATTTAGTGTCTTACTTAACAACAAATCTCATTTATTACTTATATGCTTTTAGAACATATTCTATCTATAAGATTTAGATTATTATGTTGATTGTTTGAGACTTGTATTTTGATAGCTATAACATCTAGGATTATTTTATCTTTGATAGCTATGTTTTATGCCATGTCATATTGCAGTATTGATATCTAGGATTGTGATTATTGTCATCTTTCATCCTAGATAAGCATGTAGTGTAACCTAGCATTAATTGTATAATTGAATATCATGATATTCACTTAGGTTGTTGATCTTTGTTGTGAGAATTAAGTCTTGTGGCTAAGGTTGCTTAGTCCACAAGCAAATTGATCTTGGTTCGCTATTAAAGGCTTGGGTAGTAGTGGTGGGTTAGTGACATTGTAGGGTTTGACATGGTCAACCTAGGTTGTAAACACCATTACAAGTAGTGGATTCGAGGATCGTATGTGGCACACATATTAGCCTGTGAGTTTTTCCTTATTGAGGGTTTCTCACGTAAATCAATCAACGAGCAATTTATTGTCTTCCACACTTATAATCAGGTTTATTGATTTTTGACTTGTTTGGGGTTTTTATTGAATATTGACTAATCAAGAAAAATTAGTAATTAACTTGATTAAAATCTATTCACTCCCCCCCCCCCCCCCCCCCTCAATTAGCAAACCGTTGTTTGTTTCAAGTTCAAGATTAGAAAGTGGACGGAGTTGAAATGGGGAGAAAATGGATGAAGAAATGCTCTCAAATGGCTTATGTTCGGTTTTTCTCTATTCTTAGTATTCTCTATATATTTTTCAAAATGAAGAGGAAAACTATTTATATGAGTCGAAGGCAATGTCTTACAACTGCCAAATTTGTTGATGTGGCATCTGTCGCGGTCCGATTGTTGTGGCTTAGCGCCAACAAACATGACCGCGATAGATGGTTATACGGTCTTCAATCTGGTTGTCGTAGCCATTTTAATCTTTTTTGCAGTTGACAGACCAACAACCTTGATGGTAGTGACAATTGGATATAAGATCAATAGTGACTGTCGCGGTTGGCAAGCCAGCGACAATAGACAGTGACATTTGGACCTGATTGATTCTATGATTCTTCTCCTCTCTATCACGGTTGGCATGCCAACAATACTTGGACAGCGACATTTGGACCTGATTGATTTTCTGATTCTTCTCCTCTCTGATGCGGTTGGCATGCCAACAACACTTAGACAACAACATCACACCTAATTGCCTTCTCTGTCATCTCTCCTCTCTATCGCAGTGTCTGTGTAACGATATGTTAACCACGACAATTCTTTAAACTGGGTCGATGTTGTTTCCAAGTGACATGCCCGTGAAAATGCCCTGCTTCAATTTCACCTTTTCTTCTTCTTGCACATTTTGCAATTAACTTCTTCCATCTCTCATAAATGCCCTTGTGACCTAAATAATCTTGAAAACACTTGATTCACGATATTAAATCAAGGGATATCGCTCGATAACATGCAAAAAGAGTCAGAAATGAGGGTCAAAATCATATACTGTTTGGCTCGATCAAAGGTTTGGAGCATCAAATATGTTTATTTTTTTATTTATTTACACGTCATAAGACAACATACAATGCGCGTTTCATTAGTGTTTAATGCAACGTCTACCGCGCATTACAAAATGTCTATAAGGCTACGACAACATAGTTCTATGCATATTATCTTTATCTATAGACACACATTGTGCATTGCGAAAAGTCTCAAGACTTTTGAAAAAAGGTGTATCAACAATATGTAAATGTGTGTTGTCAAAACCTTTTGCAACGCATTTTGCACATTCCGAAAAGCCTCCAGACTTTTGGCAACAGGTGTATAAATAACACGTAAGCATGCGTTGCCAAAACATTTCGCAACACATTTTGGATGTTAGGAAAGACCAAATTTCTTGTAGTGTTTCGATGGACATTCTCGTTCTCTTGATTGAATTTCTATTCCACTTGAACTAAATAAACAGTAGATACATCAATAACAAAATTACTAGGTTTGACTTCTACTAATTTTGAAGGAATTATAATGAAGAAGAGTTTGGATTTTATGAAAATGACTTGTTGAAATCCTTTGCCAATTGATAGAGATGGAGTTTGAATTGATTGTAACCTAAGAAGAATCTCGTTCATGAGGAAGAAACGCAGAGGAAGAAATGAAGAGGAGTTAGGGGTTTTGAAAGATAAGTGGTGGTTGAAATACTATCAGATAAAGGAACACAAAGGAAGAAAGAACAAAAGAGTTAGGGATTTTAAAAGATCAGTTCTGGTTGAAAATTTAAATGCTGTCAAAAAATTAATTAAGGTACAAATGATGTGGTTTGAAGTAAGTAAGAAAGGAAGGAAAAAAAAATGAAATTAGGACCATTCATTTGATTGAATGCCACAAATGAAATTAAGGTACAAATGATGTGGTTTGTCTCTGGATCATTACTAGTTTTGGCAAATCTTAACTTAGAAGAGGATCCAGGTCCTTCTTGAAATATTGTGAATGGAGATTCCTAGATCTTCTAAAAAAAAATTTAATTTTCTCTTTTTAATAATGTGAATGGAAGAAATTTTATTCTTATTTTTATTTTTAATAAATAAATATATTTTAGATGATGTGGTATAGGTAAAATTTTCCTTTCGTAGATTCGGTTGGTCAACCAATAGCTTTAATGGTTTGACTTTAACACCGATGTATGTTTGTGTTGAATTTAAGAATAGTGTTGGCAAAATGAGCCAGGCCCTGGTGGGCTGCCCGGCCTGGCCTATTTCAGTCGTGGGCCCGGGCCGACCCGGCATGGCACGCCAGCTTACAAGCCAGGCCCAAGCCTGTTAAGCCAACGTGTCGTGCTGGGCCCAAGTGGAGCAGCTGGCTTGTTAGGGCCTGTCAGAATTCATATTTTCAATTTTTTTTTAAAAAAAATCCAAAGCCCGTTGGGCCCTGCCCATTAAAGCCTTAACGGGTCGGCTCGCCACAGGCCCCACCTAGGCACGGCCTGGCACGCCTCGGCATAGGCCAAGTGCCCAAGCTAGGCCCACCCTCCCCCAAAACAGGGCGGCCCTGCATGGCTTGTCTCCCTAACAAGCCATGCCTAGCACGGCCCATTAGGCCAACGAGCCGGACGAGCCCGGGCCTAATAGGCTGGGTCGGCCTGTTTTGACACTACTATTTAAGAAACATACTGATATTTTAACTTAGGAAAAAAAAATTAGGGTACTTTAGTGCAATTAACCCCACAATTAATAATGAAAATATATAAATATATATATATATAATAACTTTATTAATTTTAGAGCAAACTGCACAAAACTCCTTTGAGACTTGCCATTTTATACTTAGAAACAACTTTATTGTTAATCGACACTCACCTTCCCTACTGTTAGTCAAACTTAACTGTTGACCAAGTTTGACTATCAAAACCGAGAGGATTTTAGTCATTTGAAGCTTTAAAAAAAAATAAAACATATCAAAAATTGAATAAAACTAGAGATTAAAAATTGTTTAAAAAATAATATTAGTTGAAAATTAAGAATGTTTAAGAGAAAGTTAAATCTATTTTAATAATTTTTTTAAGCAAAACAAATAATTCTATTTCAAATTATAAGAAAAATAATAATAATAATTTAAAACAAATGTTTTTTTTTTTTTTTTTTAAAAAAAGAAAAAAAGAAAAACTAATCTCCACCAACTATCTCCATTGATGGAGAGATGGCTAGTGGAGGATCTCCACCCTTTTCATCGTCAACGTGACGATGCAGATCCCTCTCGGCAATGGAGACCTAGCAGACTCTAGATTGAGATCTAGCCTCCATCAATGGAGACCCATCTCCATAGATGGAGATGGCTGGTAAAGATCTTTGGTTCTCCAATCTCCACTAGTTTTTCACTTTTTTTTTTTTTTTCCATTTTCTTAAATTTTTTAAAATTTGATATCCACCATCTATCTCATCAATCTTCTTATTTATTGTTTTTATTTCTTTATAAATGTATTTGGGGTATTTCCATCTTTCTCAATTTTTAAACGGTCAACCCTCACTTTTAATGGTCAAACCCTAACGAAAGGGGATGAGAATTTCAATTAACAATAAAGTTGTTTCCGGGTGTAAAAGGACAAGCCTCGGGGAGTTTGGTGCAATTGTCTCTTAATTTTAACAAGGTTCTGTGATTTTAGCTTTAACCAAAGCTCAGGCCAAACAACAAAAGCTTGGACCCACTTTTGAAGGATCGACATGCAAGCCCATATCAACTTACAACTTACTAATGGAGCCCTATCTAATCAAATTATAGTTGTCACAACAACAAGCAAAGTTTCCCATGGGAAAAGGAAACAAGTAAGAAGATAAATGAGTAAGTGGAGATGGATTTTCTTTTCTAATGCTGCTAAAGATCAATAAGGCTAATGCAAATCACCTCTTAGGAGAGATGGTACTGCATCTTCCTTCCATAGTGGTGGTGAAGTGTTCGAGTTCTACCATACATATTTTGAAAGCATATGAGGGGGCGTTTTTTCTTTAGTGTTTGGGAGTAGTTATTTAGGCCCACACATGTATTGTCTTATCTTGGCAGGTCCTGAGAGTCTTATTGTAACTTGTATTCTTCATAAAAAATAAAAAAATAAAAATAATTCTATAAGGATGATAAGACATGGAAAAGAAAAGGCTTTGAATTCTTGTAGTTTGAGATTGAATTCTTTTAATTGGATGTATAAGTTCCTCATATTTTGATTGGCTTATTTCATTGACAAACCACATTTTGGGATGTCTATGTAATAGGTAGCTTAGGTTCTCGCTGACAAGCTTCCAAACATCCCGGTGACTTCAAGAGCAAGAGCGAAAGGTAAATCACTTGACTTGCCTCTTGAAGAGATTAGTTGCACACATACACTTCTTCATGCATGTTCTATTCATCTTGCATTTGTGCTTCAATTCTTATATGTGTGCATTCTTCACACTTCACACTTCACACTTTCACCTCTTTGTTGGATTTTGTTGTGTGATAGTGTCAAGTAATTCGTTTCCATTTGTGTGATCGGAAACGTCGTGTTTGCACGATGGTGTGCATGTCTTAGCACGATGGTTGACCATTTGAGAAGGTCCTATTCTTCTCTCGGATAAGTTTTAGATTTGGTTTGGTTGTTTTGAGTAAAGTGTCTAGTTTCAAAAGATTGGATTTCAATGATTTAAATTATTTTCAAAATTGTCCTTTGTATGGTCTTGTAACCATAACTTTTTAAACAAAGCTTCAAAATGAGTTTTGAAAATTTCTGTACAAACTAGACACCCATACCTTTCCAACGGTATATGATTTGTAATATTTCATGACCGTTTGGATTGGTTTTGATATCTCCAAATGACCATTAAAACAAGGCATCTCTGCTGTTTTCCAAATCTGACCTTTGGTTACTCAAATAACCATAACTTTTTCTACAATATTCCAAATCATGCTTTTTTTAATTGGAGTAGAAAGTAGACATCCATACATTTTCAACGGTATATTATACGATAGGTTTCAATGTCGTTTGATCATGTTTTGAGTCGCTTGAAAATCAAGCTTGTGTGCCGTGACGCTTCGCCAAGGTTCCAGTGCCGTCTTGGCTAACAACGGCATGCTAACGGCAACAATTTCAGCGGTCCAACTGCTGTCTTGTCTGACAACGGCACCTAGACCGCGACAAGCCTAATTTCTGACCCTGTTTCGTAATTTGGTCATATCTCACTCATTTGGAGTCCGATTTGGCTTATTTTTTAAAGGCAATTCATGAAATTTAAAGGGCTGTCATCTAAGCACTATAAATACATATTTTTCTCTCATTTGTATTTAAGGAACAAAAATTACAAAACCCTAGAGAGAGATTAAGAGTTCCCTGGTGAGAGAAAGCACCAAGATTGCTTCTTTAACTCTCCCAACCCTTTTCCATGTGCATAAAACATCATCTAAGCATCATCTAGGATCATCTAGGATATATCTATGCATGGATCTTCTTTAACACACATGACTTGGTAAGTTGAACACCATCCATTCATTTTTGTGTTCTTACTTAGCAAGAAATCTCATTTATAACTTGTATGCATTTAAATTGTATTCTATCTACAAGATTGAGATTATGCGTTGATTGATTGGGTTGTTTTGTGATAGCTAGGATTTCAAGTTTATATAACATCTAGCTAATTTATCTCATTGTTTGATTGAGATTGATTGTGATAGCTATTATATCTAAGATTGGTTATCCTTTACATAGCTAAGTTGTATGCTATGGCATATAGCAATATGATATCTAGGATTGATTTTATTGACATCATTTAATCATAGATAAGCATTTAGTGTTGCCTAGTATTAACTGCATTTTGAATATCATTGCATATTCACATATGTTATTGATTTCTTCGTGAGAAGTAAGTCTTGTGACTAAGTTGCTTAGTGCACAAGCAATCAGTCAAGTGCCACTGTAAAAGGCATACGGTTAGAGTAGGAGGTGCTCATGCCAAGAGTAGTGATCGAGGGATGTCACTAGAGATTGAACCAAGAGTGGTGAGTGGTAGTGTCCATAGCCTGAGGTTGTAACCTTTTATTCATATAGTAGATTTCGGTGACCGTGAGTGGCTAGCATAATAGCTCTTGGTTTTTCCTTGTTGAAAGTTTTCAAGTAAAAATCAAGTGTTCTTTAATTTCCGTTCTTTATACTTGATTTTGTTGTGTGTTGAATTGGGTTTATAATTGAATATTGACTAATCTGAAAAAGTTGGTAATAATCAGATTAAGAACCCATTCATCCCCCTCTAAGTTGTTTTAGGCATGCTATAATTCTTTTTCAGGATGCTATGAAATGCTTGTCTCTTTTAACATGTTACTTTACATGATATTGTAGAAAGGCTTTCATTTCTCTCTGTATGTAACTCAGTCTTAGCTGAATATTGTTTGCTGTTTCTGTCCAATTTTTGTTGGCTATTCTAATACATGTTTGATAATGAGATTTTTTGAATACATGGATTGTTTCTTGTTTTTCTTAGAACATTTTGAGAAGGGAATTCTCACAAAAAAGATCAACAAAAAAAAAAAAGGAAATTTATTATTGAATTCAACTTACACTTCCTAAAAAACATTGATGATTGATGATTCATCCTTGAAATATCATAGGAAAACTTGTATCTGAATCTTTCATGATGATATGATGTGAATGTGAATCCTAAAAGCCACTAGACTTTAAACTGTTTTTAGACTAGTAAATTCCAAATTGGAAACTTGAAGAACCGATAAAAAGATCACATTGAGGGACTTGTGATCTTGCTGTCATTTCCAAGTTCTAACGCTGAATCATCAGTAGGTAAACGCCTCCTCTTCTCCTCTTCTCCTTGCTGTTTGAGGGTTTCAAATAGAGGAGCATCTTTAGTCTCTGGAAGCCAAAAGCTCACAAATCCACTAATTATGGAGAGTGCTCCAAATATAATGAATGAGAGGGAAGGACTCAAGCGGCCGAGAGCAACAAGCAACGGCGATACAGATGCCCCCAACATCAATGCTTGTCGCATAAATGACATTGCAAAGTTTCTCACATTGGTAGGGAAGAGCTCAACACAGTATATGTATAAGATATCATATGATGTTGAAGCAGCCATGAATCCCAGTGCTTCAATGCTCAGTTGAGGCCAACTCCCTCTTGGTTCTTTACTAGTCATCGCCTTTGGTCCCTTCGATCCTTTTGAGAAAATTATGCAGAGGAAGCATGACACTCCTGCCAAGAAAGCTGAGATAGAGAAAAGAAATCTCCTGCTTGTGAAACTGAGTAGTATCGTGCCGATTAAAACCGCAGGAATCTCCATTATAGCATTCACAGCAACTGTGAAGTAGATACTGAAGTTGAGATTTTCGACATTTAGTTGAACCCCATAATAAACAAACCCAATTCCGAATCCAGCAATCATGACTGTAATTAGTCTCTTTGCAGCCCATTTTGTAGTCCACAAGTTCCCATATGTCTCTGTTTCTCTATTACTTATTACATCTGCAAGAGTCAAATTGGTGGGCAACTCTTTCCCATTCAATTTTGCAAATCTCTTCAAAACTGTAATGGATTCTTTGCTCTTTCCTCTTACTAATAACCAGCGAGGGGATTCAGAGACAAAAGGGAGCAGAAAAAGAGAGTAAAACATAGGGAAAATGGCTAGTATTCGGTGTAACGTTCTCCAGTTATTTCTTGTAGGGTAAGCAATCAAAGGAAGGGAGATAAAGCCTACTGTGAATAAGAAGAAGCCATATTGTCCAACTTGGCCACGCCATTTTCGACCAACCACTTCTGTGGAGAGAACTAGGCAGGCAATTCCGATCCCAGAACGAGCAAAGCCGTTGGCGCAACGAAGGAGAGAATATATCCAAATGTTTGGTGAGAGGGAAGTGAAGAAAAATGTTGCAGAGGTTAGAACACACGAGACCAGAACCGTTTTCTTTCTTCCTAGCCTTGTGTCCGCCAGGCGCCCGAAAATAGCAGAACCTGACCAAACAAAATCAAAATGGTAAATCATGGATGATGTGGTGAATAACATTGGAATGACATTGTTAAGACAAATTACTTGCCCAATATTTTTCTTTTCCATTATTCTAGTCAAATCCATTGTAAAGAATATAAGTCAACAAAGAAAAAGTAAGTGGACCTAACCCATTGAATCATGGCTATATCTACTATTATGATATTAAAATTTAAAATTCGATAAATACGAAATTGGAATTGTAAATCTTTATTTTTTACTTCATATTATTTTTGTCTACAATAGGAAAACTCCTCCATATGCTTTTAAAATATGAATGGTGGGACTCGAACCCCTGACCACCAATATGGAAAGGAGGTGCACAACCACTGTACTAAGATGCGATGTGCAAAAGTTACATACATCATTTGAGTTGATTTTTGAATTAATTATTTTGGTTGTCTAACATTAGAGTACGTTAATTATATCAATCAAATTTTAAGCATAACTTGTATGAAGTTTTTTTTATTATTTTTATTTATAGATGATAATTTAAAAATATGTAATCAAAAAGAAAAAGAAAAAGAAAATGGTAGCTTGGCCGCAGCAGCAAACACTTCTCCTTTCTCTCCAAGGTTTCAAAGTGGTTCTTCGTTAGACGACTGCAATGGCTCCTAAAGATAGCACAAAAAAGTCCGACGCAAAGGTTGCCAAGGCTGTGAAATCCGGGCCGACTTTTGAAAAGAAGGCCAAGAAGATGAGGGCATCTGTCACATTCCATATGCCAAAGACACTTAAGAAGGACAGGAGCCCAAAATACCCTTGGTTTTCGTTGTTGACAAGAAGAAGATTAAGGATGAAGTGAAGATGTACAACATTCAGACCAAGAAGGCCAACACCCTAATCAGGCCTGACGGAACTAAGAAGGCATATGTTAGGCTGACCCCAGACTACGACGCGCGCCTTGGACTTTGCAAACAAGATCGGAATTATCTAAGTGATATCATTTGTATTTTTGACAGTTTTGTTAGGACTCCAATATCATTTTCATCATCTTTATATATGTATTAGGATCTATGGGTTCTTTTCAATTTTTTGCATGTTATGAGAATTAAGTTTTATGTTATCAAAAAGAAAATGGTAATTAAGTATATGCATGTAGAGTTACCTAATAGAGAACCAAGAAAGAATAGTGAAGCAGGAATGGCAGCTAAAAGCTTGCGTTCGCAGACCAGATTCCACTCAGCTATGGTGGAGCTTTTGTGGCCTCCAACCCACTCCCAACTCCCTGGTTTCAACCCACAAACACTTGCAATGTTGTCATGATTTCCACCATTCAAGGCGCTGCTCTTCCATGAAGATGGCTCAGCATCACTGAAAATTGTCACCAAAGTGCTCTGCGAATCAAATATCCATGCCACTGACACTAAGAATACGTGCAAGAACTGCGACCACCCGAACGATCCAATGTGTTTTTCAATCACTTCATCCACCGTTAGAGCTTCCAGCGTCTCCGCCGGAACCTCTACTGTGTTTGCTATCTCAACAAGCTGCTGGTTTTGTTGCTCTCCTTCCATTTTCTGTGCTACGTATATCTCTTACCTCAACATGTCTATTTATATATACACATATATTACTATTACTGTCTTTTTATTCACGTTAATGGTATGACATATTTGATAGGAAATATAAAATTTGTCCATTTTAGGTTTAAGGGTAAAAATTGAAACTAACTATAAAATTAGTGGAGATTTTATTTTTACCCTTGACCTTCTTTTCACAATCCAATTTTTTCTTTTTATAATTATTTTCTAAAGACACTTTATTCTCAAAAATTAAATTTTAAAAAAAATTCTAAAGAAACTTATTTTTGTTCCAAGATTATCCTTTTTATCTTTTGATATTTCTAATCTAAAGACACTCCATTTTAAAAAATAAATTTCTAAAAACACTTCATTTTATTTTAATAAAGGTTAAGATGAACCATCATAACTTATGGATTCATCCGAGAAGTAATCTTTTTTGAATTAAATTATTAAAAAAGGAATTATCTCGCATAAATCATTAAATTAAATATTACATATTAAACTCTCTCTCCTCCAATATATATCTCTAACTTTCTATCTCCATTTTTTTTCAAGCAAGACTTACCGTTAAAAATAAAAATAAAAACTACAAATAAGCTTGTTTTTTAGAAACCGTATATATGTATATATTAAAAAAAAAAAAGGTATCTTGTTTTCCGAAAAGAAATCGAAATATGAAAATGTTTTTTATTACTTTTGTGTGTATGTGATTACCTAGAGAACTTTAATTCTTTAATTAGTCTTAGAAATTCTGAGTTTAATCAAATCTAGTTGCAACAAATCAAGTTTTCAAGTATCTAAATTTTTTTTTTTTTTAAAAAAAAAAGGTATTTGTATTGACTTTTTAATATATATATATATATATAAATGTGTGTATATATATATATTTATTACTATTTAAAACCAAACATAAGGTTTTTTTTTTTTTTTAACTATTAATCAAAAATTGATAGAGAAAGTACGGAGATAGGATTTTTTTTAAGTGAGAGAGAGAGAGAGTAATTAGGAGAGAGTGTTTAATATGGTAATAATAGATTCATGAGAGAGAGTTTAATACATATTATTTAATCTAATGATTTAGTAGAGAGAATTTCTTTTTCTTTTTTTAATAATTTAATTAGTTTGGGGTGTCTTTAGAATTTTTTTGTCTTGTTTAATAATTTTAATTCTGGTTAAAATTGTCATTAATATAAAAAATTAAATTGGAATGTAAATAAATAATTTCTATCATGTTTAGTTCCTAGTGTATTTAATATATGTGTGTTTAATTTCTAGCATGTTTTATCTATCGTGTTTAATCCTATTCATGCATCTTCATAGATTTTTTTTTCTCTTATTCCCAATTTTTTTTTTTTTTTGGCCCAAACCTCCAATAATTTAAAAAATATATATATATATATAAAATGTTTTTTTTAAACAAAATTAGTTTTAAAATATATAAATAAATAGAAAAAGCATGGGTAATTTTGTCTCTTCATTGGATTGTTTTGTAAAAATAATAAAAACACAAACTCAGGATAATAATAGAAGCCCCCTTAATTATTTGGTTAGAAAGTGCTATTTCCTCTTAGGTTTAACATGAATAACTCCATCATCTATTCTGTACATATAATATTAATATTTTTCTAGATATATGTATTAAAATTATAATTATGCATGTAATATTAGTTTTTTTGAACAGTAAATTATATAAAAGCCACCCAATGGACAGCAGAAAAACTGGGGAACAACTTACAGAAACAACCAGGGCAAAACACACATGGAGCGCAACAAAAAATAAACCAAAGAGAAGAAACCCCAAAACACCAAAACAAAGCAAAAATTGACCAAGGAAACACCCAAGAAAAGTCTTGAACAACAACAAAAAGAACCAAAGGAAAACCAACAGAAACGATACAAAAATCAGAAAACATCACTCCGTTCAACAAAATCCCCACTCATTCTAGCTCCCATCTTAGCTAAATTATCTCCAAAGCCGTTAGATGCTCTGGTATGGTGAGAGATGTTAATGCTACCTATATTATACATATAGCTCCGAATGTCGTAGATTTCGTTTACATGTTTAAGGTTACCCATGCCACCATTTTGAATTCAAGAAACCGCAATTTTTGAATCACTAATAATCTAGATTTTACGACCCAGAAGCAGAGGATTAGAGATAACCAATTCATAGGCTTTATGAATAGCAAGAATTTATGTTGTGTTAGAATCATTTAAACCAATACTAAGCGAATATAAGCAAAGGACTTTGCCATTAGAGTCCCTCAACACCTCGCCAATACCTGCCGGACTTGGCTTCCCTAGAGTAGAGTCATCAATGTTAAATTTTAGACCTTTACCTATCAGAGGAATCCAAGCTTTCATTTTCTGATGCTTAGCCGAATTTGACTCTACACACATATATTTGACGTTCAAAAGGATCATTGTAAGAGGTTCCTTTGATCCCTTACCGTGATGCTTGAACCACCAAGCTAGTCTAAACCTCACCATGTTAGACGCTTGAGAGATGCTAGTCTCTTTATCCCCAAAGACCGCCTGATTCCTTGCATCCCAAGAAGTTCAAGCTACTACATAAAATAATAAATCCCAAGCTCTCACACTTTTGGGCGAAGGAACAAAAACCTCCCAATTATCCCACCACTCCTTTATAGAAACCATCAAGCAACACTGAACACCCCACCAATTCATGCAACTCACCCAAAGCTTCCATGTCCATGGACATAACAGAAACACATGGTTCAAAGTCTCCCTATTATTATTGCACAACTTGCAATTCAAATCCAAACCCATCCCAAATTTTTGAAGAACATTCCCCACCATAACTCTCCCTTACAGAAGTTGCCAAAGAAAATTTTCAACTTTAGGAGGACAAATCCCTTTCCACGAAAGCTTGCAAGACAACGCCTCCACACTCTAAAAATCTTCCAAGATATGACGAAAAGAAGAAACTGAGAACATACCAGTCGAAGCAAATCCCCACGCCACTGTATCTAGGATTGATCTACGAACCACAACACAACTTAAGCATTAGAGAAACAATACCACTGATCTTTCTCCCAATCGAATGGATGTCTTCTCAACCTCACATCCTAAACCCACTTTATGTCACTTCACTGACCAAAATCTATAATGTACCCTTCCTTGCGCGAAGACAAGGCAAAAATTATGGGGAAAGCCTCTGATAAAGGCTTCACATCCACCATAATATCCTGCTAGAACCTAGTATTGTCACCCCTCCCTATTACCATCTTAAATTCGTCCTGAATAACCTCTGTATTAAGAGAGCCAGGCTTTAAAAGCTAGGCGACAACTTTGACAAAAAATGAAGTGGCAGTATTACTCTGCCAATACCTTAAACTACTATCTGTAAGCCCATATTTGGCACACACCGCTTTTTTCCAAAGGGGCGACACTTCAAAGCCAAATCTCCAAATCCATTTTGCTAGCAAACTAGCATTCTTGTCACTGATTCTCCTAATCCTAAGACCACCCTCCCTTTTGCTTTTACACACCAAAATCCAATCAATCACACGCAATTTCCTCTTTTCTATCCCATCACCCAAAAGAAAACCATGTTGAATCTTCTCAATCTTCTGAGCCACTGCCATCGGCAATTTAAACACTGACATGTAATACACAGGAATACTACTCAAAACGGATTTGATCAACACCAGTCTACTAGCTTTGGATATAAACTTCCTATTCCCTAAAGCCAAATGATTCTCAATTGTTTCAATCACCGGGTTCCAAAAAGCTTTAGAGAATGGTTTGGCACCTAAGGGAAGGCGTAGATAAATAATTGGAAGTTCCTACACTTGAGCATCTTGGCCCACCTTTCCTCCCCATTTGAACTTCTCCCTACTCTTGCTAAACAAGACTTGTGGAAATTGATCTTTAACCCCGAAGCTAATTCGAAACAACGGAGAATCCTCTTTAAATTCAAAAGATAGGAGTCTTGAGGTATCATCCACAAATTGGAGATGAGACACTTGCAAACCATTCCTACCAAACTCCTCGCCATTCAACATATTCATCTTCATCGCCTTATTGAAGAGCAAACTCAAAACCTCCGCAACAATGTTGAAAAGAAAAGGGGAAAGTGGATCCCCCTGCCTCAACTCTCTCTCAATACTAAAATGAGGAGTAGGGCTACCGTTCACAATGACTGATAACATCTGAGTAGATATGCATCCCCCAATCCATTGCCTCCATCTACAACCAAAGCCCACACATGTAATATTAGTTGATATGACAAGATGAGGTTAGGGTAGCCGCCCAGTGGTTTACTCCTCATACCTATATCATGAGGTTCAAGTTTGTCCCAACTCCCCAAATATCGAATTATTGTAATATATATATATATATATTTTAAATGTTAGTTGATATGATCATTGTGATATAATAAAAATAAAAACCTCGTTTTGCAAGTAGGGGAATGATAAGGTCATTTTGTACTCTTCAAAACAATGTTTAATATGATCATTTGAACACCATGTTTAACCACTTAGGAATCCTCTTAGGATGTAAAATTTAGTAAATGGTAAGAAAAGATTCGTTCCACAGAGAAATGGAGTATTGCGTTAGATTGATTAACTAATCTATAATGCAATAAAGTATATCATGATAAATGGATAGTTGTGTGGTTTGATAAACCACCAAATATGCAACTAAAGTAAAAGTAACAAAATGTGATAGGACAAATAGAATGCTGAACAGTCTTGATAAGAGTAATGGATGTAAACAATTAAGAGAGATGCTAGGGAATTGATGGAGTTGCAATTGGATTATGGGTAATGCTTTTCAAGCCACTTTAATGGACCGATCTCTTATATGTTAACCATTTGCATTCTTAGATGTGTTTAGGTCATTACTATGAACCCTAAATATCTTCCTACCAAAATGCCTAACCGATTAAGGAAAGGGGGTCAAGGTGGGATTGGTTTCTTACAAATCAAGGTTTAGATTATTGTGGTTGATATATCCTCCATTAATCTATCCTATTCACTATATTCCTAATCAATCATGGGTGTCAATCCAAGATTGATTACATAACAAATTATCCTACACAAGAATATGATCAACTAGTGGTATACAATGCAAATCATATAATGAATAGGATCTAGTTATCAAGTGAATAGGACACAAATAGAGATTCAAATACAATAGCTTAAGCAAAACCCAAATCCAAATGTTCCTTACATTTATCCCCTAGATTAGAGGTTTAGTTACTCATAGTTACAATTTATAAGCAAGAAAGTGATAGATAAGGAAATCACTCTTGGGCCACCTTATCTAATGCTTGCTCCTTCTTTTCCTTATATGCTCCTAGTGCAAAGAGTGGTAGATGAGGATGTGTCTAGATAGGTGGGTGTCTAATGTGAGTGACAAAGGTATTGGGATGTAGAGAATAGGAAGAGAGGAATGGTTAGGAGAAGTAATCAAGATTTAGTGTTGAGTTTTTTTGATGGAAAAGGTAGTACAAGATTAGAAATGGAGGAAGTTGAATGTGGGAAGTATGTAAGAGAATGCTAGGTCTAAAACTCTATATATTCGTGCTTAGAAGAATGCTTGGATGTTTCTTCAACTTGGAGGAGAAAAATATATATAGTGGCTCTTGAACTTGTACTTCTAACTGCGAGAAATGCTGATGTGGCAGGGTGTCGCGATATGTTATCGCTGTAATGACACCACCACAGCAGACGATTACACATTCTAAGATTCAATTGTTGTGGTAATTCTTATCTTTTTCGCGGTTGTGACGATAGTGACATTGGAAAGGCAACAAGGAGATTTGAGATTTCTGATAGTGGTCTCTGTTTGGTCACATGACAACACTTCACAACGACGCCATACCTGATTGATAATCAGGATTTCATCTCCTCTATCGTGATTTGGCTCAGAGAGACATCACACTGTGACACCATACTTGATTGATTTTTAGGATTTAAATCTCTCTGTCGCATTTTTGTCGTCACAACGACAACACGTCGACAACTCTTAGCTTGAGTCCTTAGTGCTTCATGCTTTCTTTTGCCATGTGCTCTAGGTGACGCCATCAAAGGGTGACAATGCCCCGTTTCTCATACTTTAATTGCACTTTTTGTACCAAATCCATCTCTTCTTCACAAATGCCCTTGTGGAATAAATAAACCTTAAACACTTGATTAACATCATTAAAACATGGGGAAATGCCCGAGAATCAAGCATAAAGAGAAGGAAATGAGGGCCAAAATCATACTAATTTTGGTTCGATCAAATACCCCCAAACCTATCTTTTGCTAGTCCTTGAGCAAAACAATCACAAATCAACCCAAAGACATGCATCAAGCCATTTCAAAGATTTTCAATAAAGTTCTAACTCATCCTAGCAAGGATCTACTATCCAATGGTCAATATACGAAAGCAAAATGAAGAGATTGAAACAATGATACACTAGCGAGGACTCATTCATGTGAGAAAATGTTAAGTAAAGATTAAGAGCATGCCACTGTAGATATGATTGTACATAGCGCGATCCTACATTCAAAATGCCAAAGCTTCAAAGCAAAGGTACTATTCGGTTTAGAATGTTATTCACCTCGATATCCAATCCTCACAAGATTCTCTCATTTCTTCTCTCAGATTCCTAAGCTTCACTCAAAATACATATGCAATATGAGTTTATGTCATGGATATCAAATTGATTACATATGATGTCATTTAAAACACAATTTCTGAAAATTAAGTCCAATGAATGGAATTGCAAGCTATGGATTAGGAAGAACATGTGTCAACAAAAATTCACAAAGTGGACATTCCTAAAGATCATGAAGGTCTTTCCTTGGTAGTAATGGGGTCTTAGGTGAATGGTGGGTCAAATAATGGACAATAGATAACAAGGAACCCAATGATTACACTAAGTCATACATTCTAATGATGACTTCCAATTTCCTTCACCCATTTTTCACACTTTTGGCATCCAAGCTTACAATTACAATTCATTTGCGCAACTATACTCTAATTTTTCATTTGAGTAGCTCAATCGACTTTCCATTTTCTAACTAGGCCAGCCTAATCCATAGTTCTCTTTTTTCTTATTTTCTTTTCTTTGATTTGCCTTTCTTTTTCTTTTCCTTGCATTCATCTTTTCATTTCACTCATTTTTCTTTTTCTTTGCTTTTCTTTCATTGTAATACTTTTTGCACACATTTATATGCCTAGGTACACACCTCCACATTTTCAATTACAAGAACTTACATCCTTTCCCTAAGCCTTAGCAAATCATTTGGTCAAGGTAAGTCAATTATATAGGCTATATAGTTCATGTAGATGTGGTTTATGAATGAAAAGCTTAAGATGTGTTTGGCTTCTAAAGGGATTAGGAGCACACACATTTAGAGGGTATGGAAGTATTTAGGCCAATTTAGTGATTTTTCACATGCATTGCCTAAAGTTATTTCTAAAGGTTTGTCCACAAAGCAAATTAAAGCATCTACAAGCAGTCCATATATTCTATGATAAGCAATATTTAAGTGCAAATGAGACCTATAAATGCTTGAATGAGTGTTTGAGAGTGAGTGTTTAAAGAGTGAATATTTGACAACTCAAAATACGCTTTTTAAAGCTGTGTTTGTGATCCTCACCGGAATCTCCACTATTAATTCCTAGTCTTCAAGCAAAATTGATAATTCACCCTAACATTGTGAGAAAAAAAAAATTAACGCACTTTGTTCAATGAAATCCTAATTGACATGACGTTAATCTAAACCAAACAATGGCAAAGATGCACAATTCCTCATCACTCATGTAAATCACAATCTCAACAAGCAAAGTATGCTCAATTATAGCGTTATCGCAAGAATTTGAAAATTTTGGCTCATATTTTAAAAACCAAGAAAAGTGGTGTTGCGCAAATGTAACCTCAAACCCAAATTCGACATTGTCCTTGTAGGGAAAAATACGTGCACGCGGCAGAAGCGAGACTAAAAGAGAGTTTAGTATATTTTAATTTTTTTTTCCATATTGAACCTTAACCCTTTAATTAATTAATCATACATACGAAAAGATGAAATACCTTTGTCGTGTGATCCGATTGACTAATGTCGATGGTAATCTGCAGGATCTTCCAAAACCGATCACGAACGTGAATTACCTAGGAGCGTGGTCTCCCTTCTTTGAATTGTGAACCTGAGAATGGACAACAAACACTTTCTGATTATGTTAGTCACTACCATCTCCAAAAGGTTGCTAAGAATGTTCCGGTCACTTTTGAATTCACAATCGTAAGATTGAAATTCGTGTGAACCTAATTCGAAAGTGTGTACAAGATCTCTTGATGTTAAGATCACTAGTACACTATCGAAGCAAGAACAATTCTTTTCTCACAAAACCCTCTTGGCCGAATTCTCACTATTCTAAGAGTAGGATTTTTAATTTTCTCTAGCAAAAGAAAAATCTCTCAATTGCAAAAACTAGGGTTTGACAAAAAAATATGAAGAATATATATGTCTATTGGCTGCCATTCACTTGCCAAAATATATATCTAATTGCACGCGTAATATATATCTTTATATATATGTTACTGCACAAATCCTTATATATATGTTACTGCACAATAGCCTAATATATATATATAGTGCAATAACTGCATGCCTAATATATATATATATTTATATTGTGCACAGCCATATGCCCATATATGCATGAATTCTACTTTTCACCTATATCATATATATCTCGGCAATAAGTTGCCATATATATTATATATATTTTATAGCAATTTGAATTCAACATGTCATGTATATAATATGCAAACCCTAATCCAACTCTTTAGTGTATTTGTGACTATATAAAAGACTTCCTAATTTGACTAAACAAATAAAGTCTTTTATATTTAATATAATACTACTAGGAAACATATTTCCTAATCAGAAAAAGATTTGATTTTAAATTAAATAATTAATTAACATATTAATTAATTTCCATTTAATTAAATAATAAAATAAAATAATACAATGGGCTAAAAAATAGCCATTGCCGCACATGACTAAAACTTGGGCCTAAATATTGTTTTCTTATTTTATTTAATCCATTTGGACTTTAATAAAAAGCCCACATGTGAACTAGACCCATTCTTACTAAAAGAAACAAGCCCACATGCCTTTCATTAATATATTAATGTAATTAAACAGCCCATTAGATAAATAATGTGCAAATTATATTCTTAATATATTAAATACAATTCTAAATGGACCCATAAATAGTCCGGTAGAATATATCAAGTGATTCATGCAAGTTCGTGTGGATTGAGGATCTTGGCGGGCCTATCTAAATTTAAGCTCCAATAGACATAACACAATCACAATCAACAAATGATTCACTTAGGTTCAATCTATTAATTTTAGTTCATTCCACTAAAGAACTAAAATTGCACTCTTAAATGATAGCTCAAATGATAACACTTGCAACCATAAGTCCATCATTTATCCCAGGATTAAGATAGACTCTCTGATTGTCCTGATAATGAAAAGACTTTTATCTATTGACGGCTCTAGAAAAAGTATTTCATTGTGATCCAGTTCAATGCACCCAGTGCACTAGATTCTTTTACTCAAAGACCCTTCGATGATTTTAGACTCATCACAACACATTTGATCCCACTCAAATGCTAGTAAAAGAATTCTACAACTTTAACAAGATAAAGTTGCCTAACCTTTAACTTAAGTTGTGAACGTTATTCAAGACTAACTAAAGAATTGTGTCTACCTCATACATATCCAGATGTACGAATAATTCTTCTTTTCTCATAGTCTTTTGACCTTATGATTATTTACTTTGACAATTATAATAATAAATGCTATATAAGATTTTGTTAACAAATAGAAATCACTTTATTAATATGAAAAGATTGTCAAGTACAACATTACACTCTTGCTATTGAGTATAACCCTAACAGTCCTCAATGTTGATGGGAAACAAAATTGGTCAAATGGCGCAACCCAACGAATTCAAAGCAAAGAATGCATATATTTCCTAAAACAATCAAAGTTCCCAAAATTTTTGGCAAAGTGCCTTCTAAACCTAATATGCACAAAAGCATCCAAAAAGGATATATATCATGAAATGCACACTCATCATTATTCCAATCATCCAAAATCAAAAATATCAAAAATGAAAGCACAACCATCCTAAATCCACTACCAAAATCATCTAACACCCTAATTCTAAACAAAAACAAAATAGGAGCAAAATGAAGCAAAAACAAAAAAAAAATGGCTAAACAAATAACTCACAATAATAAAGCTAAAAGAAAGAGAAAGAACAATGGTTACCCAAGTGGATCGGTCAATTATTCATTTGAAATAGACACCCAAGTTGGGTCTCATCCCTTATATGGTTTCAACAAGTGTCATTTCACTTTAAACCTCTCCCCCTTCTTCAAACTATCAATCTCAATATGTTCTACTATTTCCCTATGGTCGTTTTGTACGCTTCAAAATAATGTTTAATGAGATCATTTGAAAACAATGTTTAACCACTTAGGAATACTCTTAGGTTGTAAGATTTAGTAAATGGTAAGCAAAGATTCATTCCACAGAGAAATGGAGTAATATGTTAGATTGATAGACGAATCTATAATGCAATAAAGTAAATCATGATAAATGGATAGTTGTGTGGTTTGATAAACCACCAAATATGCAAGCAAAGTAAAAGTAACAAAATGTGATAGGACAAACAGAATGCTCAACAATCTTGATAAGAGTAATCGATGTAAACAATTAAGAGAGATGTTAGGGAATTGATGAAGTTGCAAGTGGATTATAGGCAATGCTTTTCAAGCCACTTTAATGGACCAATCTCTTATATGTTAATCATTTGTATTCTTAGATATGTTTAGGTCATTACTATGAACTCTAAACATCTTCCTACCAAAATGCTTAACCGATTAAGGAAAGGAGGCTAAGGTGGGATTGGTTTGTTACAAATCAAGGTTTAGATTATTGTGGTTGATATACCTTCCAATAATCTATCCTATTCACTATGTTCCTAATCAATCAAGGGTGTCAATCCAAGATTGATTACATAACAAATTATCCAACACAAGAGTATGATCAACTCGTGGTATACAATGCAAATAAGATAATGAATAGGATCTAGTTATCAAGTGAATAGAACACAAATAGATATTCAAATACAATAGCTTAAGCAAAACCTATATCCAAATGTTCCTCACATCTATCCCCTAGATTAGTGGTTTAGTTACACATAGTTACAATCAATAAGCAAGAAAGTAATAGATAAGGAAATCACTCTCGGGCCTCCTTATTTAATGTGTAAGGTCCTTATATTTTGATTGACTTATTTCGTTGACAAACCACATTTAGGAATGATTGTGTAATGGGTAGCATAGGTCTTCTTGATGACTATCAAGGCAAGCTTCCAAGCATCCCAGTGACTTCAAGAGCAAGAACGAAAGGTAAATCACTTGACTTGCCTCTTGAAGAGATCAGTTGCATACACACATCTTCATGCATGTATTATTCATCATGCATTTTGTGCTTCAAATTCTTATGTGTGCATTATTCACATCCCACACTTGCACTTCATGTATGTTAGTCTTAAGTGTGGTGTAATTTGTTTCCCAAAGTATGTTCATAAACATCCACTTATGCACATTGGTGTGCTTGGTTTAGCGTGATGATCGCCATTGGAGAAGCTCTTGTCTTCTCCTTTGGTTTTACCATTTTTGGTGAAACGACGATTTGTGATCGGCGGCCACACTGCCGATTGAAACCACCTTTTGAGACCTAATTGATTTATTGTCTTGGGTCCAAATTGGCAGTTGTGATCGACGGTTATGAAACCGTCGAATGAAGACGCCTTTTGAAACTAGTGCTCTCAATTCCAATTCCGGGGTTGAAATCGGTGGCCTCGATAGCCGATTGAAATCGCCGTTTGGCACGTAACTAGGGTAAACTTGTCTTTTCATCCAGCTCATTTTTAGTCTCTATAAATATACCATTATCTCTTATTCTGAAATTATGGTCTTTGATATCAAGAACCCTAAAGAGATATTGAAAGAGACTTAAGAGAAAAAGCATATAGATTGCTTCTTTAATTCCCTAAAGTCACTTCCATGTGTATCAAACATCATCTAAACATCATCTAGGATCATCTAGGATGTATTTAAGCATGGGTCTTCTTCAACACACATAGTTTGATAAGTTGAACACCATACTCATCCATTTTAGTGTTCTTACTTATCAATCAATCCCTTTTATTACTTGTATTCATTTATATTATATTCTATCTATGAGATTGAGATTATTGTGTTGATTGATTGTGAGTTGTATTTTGATAGATATTGCCTGGATTGTTTTATCTATGATAGCTATGTTGTATGCCATGACATATAGCATTATTGATATCTAGGATTGTTATTATTGGCATCTTTAATCCTAGATAAGCTTTTAGTGTAACCTAGCATTAATTGCATAATTGAATATCATAATATTCACATAGATCATTGATCTCTTCATTAAGAAGTAAGTCTTGAGACTAAGGTGGCTTAGTGCATAAGCAAGTGGTCTAGGTTCGCTATTAAAGGCCTGCAGGGTAATAGTAGTGGGTTAGTAACCTTGTACAGTTTGACGGTGATCAACCTAGGTTGTAAACATCATTACAAGTAGTGGATTCGATGATCGAGTGTGGCTAGTTGAATAGCTCGTGGTTTTTCCTTGTTGAAAGTTTCCACGTAAAATCAAGTGTTTTTTAATTTCCGCATTTTATACTTGATCTTATTGATTGTTGAAATTGGGTTAATTTGGTAAAATTGACTAATCCGATAAATTGGTAATAATCGAATTAACAATTCATTCACCCCTTTCTAGGTTGTATTAGACGCACACAATATTTGTTTCATAATGCTTGCTCCTTCTTTTCCTTAGATGCTCTTAGTGGAAAGAGTGGTATATGAGGATTTGTCTAGATAGGAGGGTGTCTAATGGCGAGTGACAAAGGTATTGGGATGTAGAGAATGTGAAGAGAGGAATGGTTGGGTGAAGTAATCAAGATTTAGTGTTGAGTTTTTTGATGGAAAAGATAGTACAAGATTAGAAATAGAGGAAAATGTTAGGTATAAAACTCTGTATATTCATGCTTAGACGAATGCTAGGATCTTTCTTTAACTAGGAAGAGAAGAGTATATATAGTGGCTCTCAGACTTGTACTATTAACTACCAAAAATGCTAATGTGGTAGGGTGTCGTGGTATGTTGTCACTGTAGCAACACCACCACAGCAAATGGTTAGACATTCTGAGATTCAATTGTCGTGGCCATTCTCATCTTTTTCACGGTTGTGACGACAGCGACATTGGAAAGGCGACAAGGAGATTTGAGAATTCTGAGAGTGTCATTGTTTGGTCACATGATGACACTTCACAGTGATGCCATACCTGATTGATAATCAGGATTTCATCTCCACTGTTGCAGTTTGGCTCAGAGCTACATCTCACTGTGACACCATACCTGATTGCTTTTTAGTATTTAAATCTCTCTGTCGCATTCTCGTTATCATAGTGACAGCACTGTGATAACTCTTGGCTTGAGTCCTTAGTGCTTCATACCTTCTGTCACCGTGTGCTCAAGGTGACACCATCAAAGGGCGACATTGCCATGTTTCTCATACTTTAATTGCACTTTTTATACCAAATCCATCTCTTCTTCACAAATGCCCTTGTGGAATAAATAAACCTGAAACACTTGATTAATATCGTCAAAACACGGGGAAATGCCCAAGAATCAAGCATAAATTGAAGGAAATAAGAGCCAAAATCATACCAATTTTGATTTGATCAGGGAACATGAACAATATTTGATGGTTCAGGGAACATGAGCAAAATGGAAGACATTGAAGAGAGACACAAATTGTAGTGATGAAATATTAACGCTTTTGTAATCATACAACAAACACATCCCCCCCCCCCCCCCCCCCCCCCCCCATTGAAGAGAGACACAAATTGTAGTGATGAAATATTAACGCTTTTGTAATCATACAACAAACACATCCCCCCCCCCCCCCCCCCCCCCCCCCCCCAATTTGAAATTTTGTATATGTAATCATGATTTATAAATAAGCAAATTACAACCAACCTTTTTGAGGTTTTCTCTTTGACAAACAGAAACAACCTTAACTTAATTAATAATGACCTTTAATGCTGTTAGTTTGATTGACTTTGACTAACGGCAGAAGAGTTCATTACCAATTAATTGTAATGTTGTTTTCGGTTGTCAAAGAGCAAACTTCAAGGAATTTAGCAGTAATTTGCTCTATATAAATTACCAACACATATTTAATTAGTGTTGGAATAAAATACAAGTACTACCGATAAACTATTGTTTATGGAGGGTTGAGAGACTGGGACCAGGATTCAGGAACATATGGTAGTGGAGTTTGGTGTATAAAACAAATTAGTAAGATTTTTTTTGGTTTCTTTAATTAACATTAATGTTGTTCCCTGTGTATGGATATATATATATATATATTTTCTCGTGCATTTTCTTACTCATTAGCATCAAATTGCATTAAGAAAAGACTTTCTAATTTTTTCTCAATAAAAACCGTAAAAATACTAACAAGCGTCTTTTTATTTTTTTTTCTCAATAATAAGGGATTAAGGGAGTTCTCTTGTTACACAGTCTTTTATTTTTAAAATACTAACAAGCGAAAGATATAATTAAAGTCGAACCCACTACATAAATTGCTATGAAGGAATTTGGTTTTTTTATTATTTTTTTATTTGTTTAATAGCAATCAAAAGCAATTAATATTCAGATCGGGACCTAAATAGGGGAAATCTTTTTTTTTATTTTTATTTATTTTTATTTATTTATTTATTTATTTATTCGAAAAAAGTATAAATTTGAGTTATCGACTAATTCTAAAAGAGCTTTCCAAAACTATCTCAACAAAACAACCGGTATTAAAAACGAAAATCCCTACTAAAGGTTATTATCATCCGAAAATGCAATAGCTAGTTTAAGTGATGGGATCTCATAATTTTACGATTTAATCACTCATATGTGGTAACTTTTGGTAAATAATTTACGTCATTTTTGACTTATTGTCTTCATTAAAAGGCAGCTAATAATGCAACAAGATTTTGAACAGTACTACATCGATCTAAAAATTTAATAGACGGTTCAAAAGATAAGGTTTCAGTGGGAAGTTGACAAGAGGAGAGAATTCCTCTAAAAACTCTTTTAGAATTGAGTCAGGATGCACTATCTTAATTATTGATGTTTATTCACAATCATGTTACCAAAAAAATGCATCGTAAGCAACTTTAATTTTATTAAAGACAGGGAACAATTCTTTGGTTCTTAGCATATTCCCCATAGCTCATTTACAAGCGTTCTAGAATTTGAGAGTCAGGAGGAGAGAGGCTCACGAAGTTGGTCCAATGGTATATTCATCACATCTACATCATAAGGTTATGAGTTCGAATTCTCTCCCTCCTAAATCCCTCATTTTATGTATTACTTAAAAAAAAAAAAAAAAAAATAGACCACCCTAACTTCGGTCAATTATACTTTTAATTTGATACATGCAATTAAGAATATCAATTATTAATTTGATTAGGTGTTTAAATATAATTAATTTCACCACTGATCAATGTGACCGAATGGTGAAGAGTGCTCATCCGACCTAACAATATTCCAAATTCAAGTTGTCATACTTGCAGGTAATATAAATATATATATGGACCATTCTATTGTGCAACGTTGCACGATGCAATGGTAGGTGATCACATATGATTTCATATGATCACATATATTTAATGTTATCGGATATGAATTGCATGTGATCACGCAATTAAGTTTAGTGTGGTCGCATGTGATAACATGTGATTACATATGAGTTGATGTGATCGTACAAAAAAAGATAAGATCACAATCAAATTTTTTTGAATTTTCACCATATAATGTTGCACACAAGGACATCACATTCATTTATATATACAATCTTTCTCCTGCCTGATACAAAATGCATCAGTTCCTTGAATGTGAGTTATTAGATTCTCATGATTTGACTTGGTCTATATGCACTTGTCAGTGCTTCTCCATAATCTATGGCCCACATGTAAAGAACTGATGCATTTTATTTGGAGAAAGACAGATATATGTATATATATATATAACAAATTATAATAAATTTCAAGAAATATAATGTTGTCCACAACCACAAACAATAAAAGAATGCCGTGAAGGAAGAGAAAACTGATCTCCGATGCGTGGCGATAGCATATATATATATAAGTATATGCCTATAGAGTAGGTGAGTAAAAGAACTTTTTTTGTTATTAGTATTACTCCATCTCCATCCAAATGTACAAGTGCTTTATGACGTATCAAGCCACTTTCATGATAAAGCCGTTCTTTTTTTTCTCCTAGTATTTCCAAATGGTGGCATTCTGAGTAAGACACCTTTATATATTGTTTAGTTTTATTTAATTGAATCTTTTGGGTTTCTTATCATCAGCTTCACGTACTTCTGTTCATTCTAACTTTTTTTTTTTTTTTTTTTTTGTTTCCCACCTATTTCCATAACTTGTGGCTGTAATCTCTCTCGGATTTGGATTCTATAATTTGTATATCAGTCTATATTAATGTTAAAAACGTATCGTTAAGGTTTGATTCTTTTGACTAAGTTGAGATCGAGCTATCTCAATAACATCAAAATGATTATGGGTTTGAGTATCCTCCTCTTCTTCTAATTATCATATCTGTAATAGTTTAAGAACATAATTTGATTTTTTTAGTAGTTTTTTATTTATTTTTTATTTTTTTATGACTATCAATCACAACTTTCACATGTTTATCTAAACGTTTTGGCCATCTCTGATGGAGAGTTAAAGAGTTAAAATGTTATTTTAACTCTCAAAATAATCTCCAATGGTGGTTTAAATTGAGAGTTAAAATATGCCGAGAGTTATTTGGTTAAGTTATATATAGCAAAGGTGAAAGTGGGAGTTATATGTGGGACCTAGGTAAAAAGTGGTGTGACATATGTGCTAGATGAATAAAATAATTATATTTTTGGTTTTCTTTTTTTGTGGTGTAAGTTTCTCATTTTTTATTGGCTTATTTTAGTGACAAACCATAATTGGGGTTATGATGTAAGGGTAGCTTAAGTGCTAAATTGTTAGTGATCAAGCTCAAAGTACCTCTCAAGACCTTAAGATGATAAGCATTTCAAAGGTAAATCACTTGTACTTATTTACATTGAAGAGAATAGTTGCACATAAGGACACCTCTCTTGTATGCATGTGTGTTTGTTGCTTAATGTGTGCTTTTCTTCACACTTCACAATTGCACTTTTTTGTTGAATCTTATTGTCTGTTAGTGTGTCTAGTAATTCGTTTCCCTGAGTTTGTTCGGAAACATCTGCTCATGCACGTTGGTGTGCTTTGTTTTAGCGTGAGAATCACCGTTAGTGAAAGCTCTTGTGTTCTCGTTTGGTTTCACCATAATTGGTGAAATGACGATTATGATTGGCGGCCAGGCCGCCGAATGAAACCGCCATTTGAGACTTGATTGATTTTATCTCTCGGGTTCAAAATCGCGGTTGTGATTGGCGGCCATGAAACTGCCGAATGAAACTGCCATTGATACTTGATGCTCTCATGTTCAATTCAGCGGTTGTGATAGGCGGCTTGAAACCACCGAATGAAACTGCCAATCGATGCATTTCAGGGGTAAATTTGTCTTTTCACCGAGCCTTTTCTTGCTCTCTATAAATACACCATTATATCATTTTCTCTAAAGAAGCTCTAAAACACCAAGAACCCTAAAAAGAAATAGAGAGATATTTGAGAGAAAAAACAACAAGTTTGCTTCTTTAATTCCCCAAACTCATTTCCATGTGCATCAAACATCATCTAAGCGTCATCTAGCTTCATCTAGGATGTGTTCTTGCATTGGTCTTCTTCAAAACATATGACTTGGTAAGTTGATCACTAGTTTAATCCATTTTAGTGTTCTTACTTAGCAAGAAATCTCATTTATTACTTGTATGCATCTAGAATAGATTTTATATATAAGATTGAGTTTTTTGTGTTAATTGATTGAGTTGGTGTAGTGTGATAGCTATTGCATCTAAGATTTTTTTTAATCTTATATAGCTTATATGACATGTTGACACATGATATTTAGGATTAAACGACATGCTCATGCATGATTTGACAAGCATTAAATGTGTTATCCAGGCATTTATGCACTTGATATTCACATAGGTTGTATTATCTTCATTGTAATTAAAGCCTTGTGACTAAGTTACTTAGTGTGCAAGCAAGTAGGTCTAGAATCGCTGTTAAAGGACATTTGTGTAGAGTGGAAGGGTTAGTGACCAAGAATGGTTGAGGTCAACCTAGGTTGTAAACTTTCATTCAAGTAGTGGATTTGGTGACTGTATGTGGCTAGTATATTAGCCTGAATTTTTCCTAGTCATGGGTTTCTCATGTAAATCAATCAACGTGCAATTTATTGTTTTTCACACATAGATTTAGTTGATTGTATTTTGCTTAGATTGGATGTTTTATTGAATATTGACTAATCAAGAAAAATCAATAATTAACTTGATTAAAACCTATTCACTCCCCCCCCCCCCACCCCACCCCACCCCACCCTCCTCTAGGTATATTTAGAAACACATTAATAGTTTCAATTGGTATCAAAGAGAGTTCCTAAACGTAATTAGGAGATCCTTGCTTTTGGTGTGTTTTGCATTTTCTGTGTTTTTGATTGATACATGCATTTGCATTCGTCTCATTCATAAATAAACACTATGAGTGGGAACGGTGGTGGAAACAAGGGTGCTTCAAGCACAAGACCTCTATTGCTCACCGAGATTAATTATGCCTCTTGGAAAGGTAAAATGGAGTCTTATATTTGCCAAATTCATGACCATGCTTGGATGGCAATTGAAGACGGCTACACTCCACCAACAATGACCTTTACGGGAGGTGGAGAGGATGTTCACAAGCCGAAGGCACAATGGAGCACTCAAGAGTTTGAGGCCTCTAAGTGGAACAACAAGGCGATGCATACCATCCTATGTGCTATGGATGACAATCGATACAAATTGATTCAAACCACTAGGATCGTAAAAGAGGGGTGGGACATCCTAGAGATATCATAAGAAGGAACCAAAGTAGTTAAGGACTCCAAACTCCAAGTCCTCAAACTCAATTTGAGACCATTAGGATGGAGGAGAATGGGTGCTTCAATGACTTTGAGGTGAAGTTGATGGACATTATGAATCAAAGTCATCAACTTTGTGACCCCTACTTGGATAAGAGGATTAAGCAAAAGATCATGAGTTCTCTTCCCGAGAGATTTAAGTCCAAGGTGACGACTTTAGAAAAGAATAGTGATTACAAGAATATGAAACCGAGTGAAGTGATTGGGAGGCTTTTAGCCTATGAGTCTAGAAAGGGTCCTACCTCCACACCTCTTCAGAAGCAAAAAGGAATAGCCTTGAAAGTCTCCAAGGTTAAGAAGAAGGATAATGATGAGTTCGGACGAAGACATTGATGGTGAGAAGGTTCAAGAAGTTTGTCAAGTTCAAGAAGGAGGGCTTTGGATCCAAAGCCCAAGACTTGAAGAAAAAAGCTTCCTTCAAGAAGTTTGAGCAAAGGCAAGATAAGAACGAAAGAAAGGGAATCCAATGTTTTGAGTTTGGTGGAATAGGACACATCTCTCCCGATTGTGGAAATTTGAAGAACAAGAAGAAGGGAAGGGTGATGATCGCCATTTAGAGTAGAAGTGAAGACTTGGAGAGAGAAGAATCTTCGGATGATGAAGATCAAGTGGCTAACTTCATAGCCTTTGCTTCCTCCAACAAGAGCAAAGATGTTGATGAAGAGGAAGAGAGTCAAGAGGAAGATGACTCAATTAATGATGGCTCTTTATCCCACTCCATAAATGGAAATGTGGATGCCATGGATCTTGAAGACTATATCACTAAGTTTGAAAGCTCAAGGATGAAGAACAAAAAGGATATTTGAAGGTTAAAGGAAGAAAAACTTAAGCTATCAACCAAAGTGACCTACCTAAGTGAGGAAGTAGTGAGATCCAATAAGATTGAAGATAAGCTAAGAGATGAGTTAGCTTTATCTAAGAGGAATGAAGAAGGAATGAAGAGGGAGCTTGAAGAAGCTAAAGAGTCAATGACTAAGATGGCATCAAGCACCGAGAAGCTTGACCACATGTTATGAGTTGGAAAAAGACCAAGTGACAAGAGAAGTCTTAGGTACCTTGATTACATGGAGGTATCCTCCTCAAGCAAGATTGTGTTTGTCAAGAGCACAAACATCTATGAACTGTTGGGGTTTTTGCCCTAAAGCTTGTAGTTTGTAAATGTGAATTGAACAAGAAATAAAAGAAGTAGTTTATTCATTCAAATTGTCTCATACATTTATAATAACATGTGTACTTAACATCCAAGATTGCCGGATGTAATTTCAAACTGAGTATATGAATGTCATATATAGATGGATTCAGTTTGAAGGGAGCAATCTTAAGAGTCCGTAGATAGCAAATAAAGCTGGGTACTTTATTTGTGGTCAATCTACAGCTGCGGTCCATTCCGTAATGTACGGTGATCTTATCCTAGATCATTCATATGGAGATATGAGAATGGAGGCACCTTATATGATTTGATCATATAGGACTGGGCCATGATCTATATGAATCTCTCACCAAGATCCGTTAAAAGATGAAATTCATATATATCAACAAATGATGGCTATATATGGGTGATCTTAATCCTGAGTGTCTTATCGACTCCTTCAGGTTAGATCGTGGTTTTTGATATACCATGGGTGAGATCGGAGTTGCATTCCCGGTCAATAACTTCGTATGTTGGAATCACGGTTTGGCTTGTGGCTGGGAAGGTTTGCACACAATAGTGGAATCCACTCCTTCTTGTGAGAAGTAGATAGTAGTTCCCTTAAGGGTTGATTCGGGGCTTGAACAATATGAGCGCTCTCCTAATTCCGTAAGGAATGTAGGATTTATTGTTCATTAGAGAATCAATGGTACTTAATGGAAAGATATAATTAGAGGGGTATAACGGACATTATGACCCAGCTCTAATTATGAACTACCTGTGGAGGATTATACCATATGTAATAGCTATATCGATGGACACCAAGAATTGTTGGTTTGTGTAAAAACGTCTACAGTTGAGAGAGTGCAACTTCGGGTTTTTAGTGGAATAACACCGAAGTTAATAATCATGAAATATTAATTAAAGAGTTTAATTATTTATTTCTAAGGATTATTGGAGCTCAAAATACTGTGGGTCCATTAGGTCCCCTTGCTAGCCCGATCGATTTAGGTAACAAAGGTTACGGTTAATTAATTGGATTGTCCAATTAATTGTGTTACAAAAGTGACACGTGTCTATTCAGGAATTAATTGAATAATGTGATTAATGAATATTAATGATTATGTTAATTAAATAATTAGATTATTTAATTGAGTAATTAATCATTAGATGGAGGGTGTTGATTGATATTTAATTTTGAATGAAGAAAAGATAATTTGATTATTTTATTTTCATTTAATTAAATATTTAAATTTGAATTTAAAAGAGTTTTGAATTCAAATTAAATCAAATAAATTAATTAATATCTTTAAAAGATATTCGATATCTAAAAAGATTTTATTAGTTTAAGTTTAAAAAATTTATATATATATATATGATATATATGTGATTTTTTAGAGATTTGATTTTAGTGATGTATCTGATACAAACATCACAAAAAGAGAAATGGGGGCGGCCAACTAAAAAAAACTAAATAGAAAGAAAAAGAAATTTTATTGGTTTTGAAAATTTGGGTGGCCGAACTTCAACAATACACAAAGCACAAGAGTTGTCCTTCGTGTGTCTCTTCATCCTCATTGTTCATGAATACCGTGACGCGCCCACACGCTGTTGCCAGTTCCGGGAGATAGCAAGGAAGATCAAGTGGTTCAAATTAGGAGCATATCGAATTAAAGTGAAGGAGCCTCCTACGTAGGTATGAAATCGTTTCCCCTTCTTTATCGTTTTCGATTATTACTGTGCAAATAGGTTTAGTTTATGATTGCATAAAAAAATTTTAAAAACCTTTCCGCTGCGCAATCTGTAAACTTAGGCACCGACAATTGGTATCAGAGCCAATTTTTGTACAGTATAATTGAATTCGATTGCATCTGATTGCATGTATGAATGTGTAGGCACTTTCTAATGATTATTTGGTGTTTATAATTTTTATTTATTTATTTATTATAAACATGGTTGATCGTTAATTGTATGGTACAATGGGTTTAGGATTCGTTTTTAAAAAGGTTGTAATATTAATGTAATATTAATCCCGGGATGTAATTTTAATATTTTATTTTAATTTTCTACTGTATTTTCTTTGTTGTAAGTTTACTATTATGTATTTTATTGTAAAATATGTACGATGAAATCAGTCAAAGAAGAAGAACAAATCGGATGTGTGTTGGACACACAAACGGAAGTGCAAATGTTGCACAACAGCAGGCTGCTGCACAAGCCACACGCATGATTGTCATGCACAAGGCACATGCATATTGTCATGCATGATTGTCATGCAAAATATAATTGTTATATTTTTTTTAATCATGCACTCATAATTTTGGGCGTGTGATGTTATGCACTTATGCATGATTGTCAAAGAAGTTGCACAGCTGTTGCAATTACAGAACAGCACACAATTGTGCAATGCATTGTGTAGCACCAAGCAAGGGATGCGCAACGCGTGTGCATAGGCTGTTTTGCGCAAAGGGTGGCAGCAGCGTGCGAGGGTCGCACAAGGCTGCTGCGCACTTACGCGCAAGACTGCTGCGTGCAGCCACCCTCTCGTGTGAATGACGCCTACGCGTGAAAGCGCAAGGCTGAATGTTCGTGACACTAGGGTTGCGTATTCGGAAGCGTGCATGGGCCCAAAAGACTCAGAAGATATTACCCAAAGACTTGAAGAAAAAGATATTACAAGAAGACCAAGGAATGCCTTGGATCAAATTTTGTAATTAGATTTTTTTTTTTAAGTTAGATAAACCCATTGTACTCGGTCAACTCATGTATGCTTTTATTATGTTATAATTAAAGCATTGCCATGCATATACATATCATTTAGATTAGGTGTGCCTACACATATATATGTTGATATGTCATGCATGCATTATAGCCATCTATATTATGTGTTTATTTTTTTTTAATTTGATTAAAATGAGTAATTCACATAATTGGCTATAAATTAATGGGATTAGTTTTTAGGAGTAAAAACTTGGTAATTCTCATTAATCACTAATCTATTTTTTAAAGAGTTTAATTACTTGTATTAGTAGGGTCCTTTAATATATATTAGGATTAATTTGATTAAGCCCCTAATAATAATTGGACCTAATAATGTGTTTAGTTTTAATAGTTAAAACTTGGTAAATACACATTTAATAATTCTAGTCTTAGTATATAGTATACATAGATTAGAATTATCACTAATGAACTAGATTTTTAAGAGTTAAAAATCAAATTAGTTTATTAGCTATTGGAATAGGATTCTAATAAATTGTGGTTAATGCACTTGACACTTAGATTGAAATTAGCCATTTAATCTAGTTTTATCTAGGTGCATTAATATTAATAGAAAACCCTTATTATAAAATAGTGAGTGGGAGAGGGATATATGACATTATATCCCGCGGTCTCCATCATTAGTTCAACACCGTAAGATTCGAGTGGGGCCTCGTGACGGCATTGTTTTCGTCCTCCCTAAGGAGGGTTTCCATAAGAATCGATATCAAGGTTGACTTCCTAACGGATAGGATTTCTTAGGGGATTTCAGGATTAACCGACCCTAAGGCGGCAATTCTCGAGTTAAGCTCATGTGATCTGAAATGATGGGCTACGCTCATAAGGTTTTAATTAAATTGGTTAATTAGAAACCTGACTGAAATATACGATGGTTGAATGTTAAAGGGATAAGAGTTATTTGTAGGGAAAAATCGTACCCGCAGCGGAAGCGAGACTAAAAAAAAAATTAGTTTGAGTAGCTTTTAAAATTTTTCCAATTTTATGAACCTTAAACCCTTTTGATTAATCAAACATATATAATAAAGTAATAAAAGATTAATACCTCTTGTCGCGTGATCCGATTGACTTGCGTCGATGGTAATCCGCAAGATCTTCAATCCTAGCACGAACGTGGATCACCTAGGAGCGTGGTCTCCCTTCTCTTTGAATTGCAAACCTGTGATTGGATTTAAACAAACTTTTCTTGATTCGTTAGTCCCAAAAACAATCTAAAGGAACCTAAAATTATTCCGGTCACTTTTGAGTTCTCAATCGTATGATCGAAACTCGCGTGAACCTAGATCGATATAGTATTCATAAGCTTATTAATGAACAAGCAACTAGAACACAATCAAAGAATAATCAATGTTCCTTTTGTTTTTAGTAGAATAATTGATCTCTAACTATGAGTTGAGAAGAAGAAGAAGAAGAAGAAGAAAAAATTCTGCACCAAAAACCCTAGTCCTTAGAGTGGTGGCCGAAATCTATATGTGTACATATATATGTGGCCGAAATTTCTCTTCTTCCTTTTTTAGGGTTGGCTGGCCGAATTCTCTTCCTAAAATAATTAGGGTTGCCGCAATTTCCAAACAAAATTAATTAGTTTGAATTGCACCCTAATTCCTATTTAGAAAAGATTTCCAAAACCTAATCAAACTCATAAATCTTTTATTCCTTATTTGACTAAAATAAAAAGACTTCCTATTTGATTAAATAAATAAAATTAATTATTTATTTTCCTTGTCAAACAAGTCTTTCTATTTAATTATACTACTACCAATAGTATACAAATAGGAATCATATTTCCTATTTAGAAAAGATTTGTTACTTTAATTAAACAATTAATTAATAAATTAATTAATTCTTATTTAATTAAATAATGAAACAAAATAATATTAAATGCCATTATAGCATGTTGCCGCCCCACATATATACATTGGGCCAAATATTATTTTTCTTATTTCATTAAATCCATAGGACTTTAAATAAAAAGCCCACATGTGAACTAGACCCATTCTTACTAAAAGAAACAAGCCCACATGTCATCCATTAATATATAAATATAATTGTGCAGCCCATTATATAAATAATGTGCATATTATATTCTTAATACATTAAATTGCAATTCTAGATGGACCCTAAATTGGTCCGGTAGAATATAACAAGTGATCCATTCAAGTCCGTGTGGATTGGGGATCTTGGCGGGCTATCTAAATTTAAGCTCCAATAGACATAACCTAATCACAATCAACAAATGATTCACTTAGGTCCGATCTATTAATTTTAGCTCATTCCACTAAAGAGCTAAAATTGAACTCTTAAATAAAGACAGAAAAGGAAGATGCTTCCTCATTCATACCCTAGACAATCATATTGGAGATAGTGTATCCTCGTGATTAATATTAGTAATCGCCAAGAGTTCATAGACCGCCTATAACTCTCCAAGTTACCATATTTACTCATATGACCACGTTTCGAACTTGGATATTTTGACTTGTCCAGAAGCCATGTTTTCAATAGACACTATTGAAAACTCAACGTTGAGATTTAATATCCAATTACCTCAAAACATCCATATGATGATATTATACTCTCATTTAATAAATGGAGCCACGATGTCCATATCTATAAATGAAGTCCTCTATCGATTAACAAATGAATATCACCAAACTATCGAGGATAGACTATGCGATATAATCGTACTCATTGATAGCTCAAATGATATCACCTGTAACCATAAGTCCATCATTTATCTCAGGATTGAGATAGACTCTCCGATTGTCCTGATAATGAAATTACTTTTATCTACTGACGGTTATAGATAAAGTATTTCATTGTGATCCTGTTCAATGCACCCAGTGCACTAGATTCTTTTGCTCGAAGACACTCCGATGATTTTAGACTCATCATATCTCATTTGATCCCACTCAAATGCTAGCAAAAGAATTCTACAACTTTAACAAGATAAAGGTGCCCAACCTTTAACTTAAGTTGTGAACGATATTCAAGACTAACTAAAGAATTGTGTCTACCACATACATATCCAGATGTATGAACAATTCTTCTTTTCTCATAGTCTTTAGACCTTATGATTATTTACTTTAACAATTATTAAACTATAAATGCTATAAGATTTGTTTAAAACAGAAATCACTTTATTAATATGAAAACGATTGTTAATTACACTATTACACTCTTGCTATTGAGCATAATCCTAACATTATTTCGGTATAACATTTGATTGAGAATGTCTCGATCCAACATGCAAGAATTTGACTGACCCTAAGGCGGTACTTGCTTGTGGTATGTTGGATTGTCGTGGCATAGAAACACTTTTTAGGGTTGTTCTTGTTCATTAAACATTTTCATGCATCATGTTTAATTTTATGTCGAACATTCACACATGTTTTGAATGTATGAATGAATGAATTCTTTATTTATGTTTTTTCAGCCATGTCAACTGCACTATTACAAATCATAGCCAATGACAAATTAACTGGTGATAACTACACTAAATGGAAACACAATATCAATGCAATTTTGGTCACCAAGGACCTTAAGTTTGTGCTTACGGAGAAATGTCCTCCAACGCCTACTGCCAATGCCGCACGAACTGTTCGTGAGGCATATGAGAAATGGGTCTCATCAGATGAGAAAGCCCGAACATATCTGTTAGCAAGTATGACAGACGTGCTTGTCACTAAGCACGAAGCAATGGGTACTGCATTTGAAATAATGGAGTCATTGCAGGCTATGTTCGGGCAACCCTCTGAGCAAAAGCGGCACGAAGCTGTTTGTTCCGCTATGCTCGCTCGTATGAAGGATGGTGCATCAGTTCGGGAACTTGTCCTGAACATGATGTCCTACTTCAACACGGCAGAAATCAATGGCGGGGCCATTGATGAACCCAGTCAGGTGAGCATCATACTGACGACTCTTCCGAAGAGTTTCGATCAGTTCAAGAGCAACTATGGGATGAACAAACTTAAGTTCAGTCTCACACAGTTGCTCAATGAGCTCACTACCTTTGAGTCCTTGACTAAGGACAGCAAGGGCAGGACCGGTGAGGCAAATCTTGCCAAACCATCTTCCTCCAATAACAAAAAGAGGAAGAGGTCTGCTGGGAAGGCGAAGGGTAAGCCCAAACCCAAGAAAGCCCAGAGCAAAAAGAAAGGTGCTTCCATCGACAAGAGCAAAGGAAAATGTTTCCATTGCGACAAAGTCGGGCACTGGAAGAGGAATTGTCCTCAATATCTAGAGGAGGTAGCCAAGAAGAAGAAAACGAAAGGTAAATATGATTTACTTGTTCTTGAATCGTGTTTAGTGGAAGATGATTCTTCACCTTGGATAGTTGATTCGGGGGGCCACTAACCATGTTTGTTCTTCTTTGCAGTGGACTGATTCTTGGACACAGCTTGAGGAGGGAGCTTTCTCTATGTGTGTGGGGTCAGGGGATGTCGTGTCGGCATGAGCAGTGGGCGTAATTAGATTGCGTTTTTGTAATAATAATTTCATATTGTTGGACAATGTATTTTTCATTTCTGGATTTACACGAAATTTTATTTCCGTTTCTAAATTGTTAGAACAATTATATTCTGTTTCTTTTGATAATAAATCAGTTATTATTGCAAAGAATGGTCTGAATATTTGTTCAGGAATTAATGAAAACAATTTATATGTGTTGAGACCGTTAATACATACAACACTGCTCAACACCGAAATGTTTAAGGTTGAAAAACCAAAAACTAAACAACAAAAGATTTCTCCAGAAAACGAAACGTATCTATGGCATCTAAGACTTGGCCACATCAACCTTGACCGGATAGATAGACTAGTGAAAAGCGGACCTTTAAGTGAGTTAAAGGTTGGCACCTTACCTATCTGCGAATCCTGTTTAGAAGGTAAAATGACCAAGAGACCTTTTACTGGAAAAGGGCTGAGAGCTAAAGAACCATTAGAGCTTATACATTCAGACGTCTGTGGACCGATGAATGTTAAAGCAAGGGGTGGTTATGAGTATTATGTCACCTTTATAGATGACCACTCAAGATACGGATATGTCTACCTAATGCAACGAAAGTCAAACTTTTGAAAAGTTCAAAGAATTCCGAGCTGAAGTTGAAAATCAGTTAGGAAAGACTATCAAGACTCTACGATCAGATCGTGGAGGTGAGTACCTTGACCAAGAGTTTGAAGACTTCATGGTCGAGTATGGGATAGTGTCCCAACTCACAGCTCCTAGTACACCTCAGCAGAATGGTGTCGCGGAGAGGAGAAATAGAACCCTAATGGAAATGGTGAGATCTATGATTAGTTTCTCATCGTTACCAAATTCCTTTTGGGGATATGCATTACAAACAGCGGCATACATTTTGAATGTAGTGCCATCCAAATCTATTCCTAAGACTCCTCTAGAGTTGTGGAATGGTCGTAAAGTTAGTTTGCGACATTTTCGCATATGGGGTGTCCAGCACACGTGCTGAAGAACAGAAGTGGAAAGCTAGAGCCCAAGTCTGTGATCTACTTGTTTGTAGGATACTCCAAGGAGACCAGAGGTGGATACTTTTATAGTCCTGAAGATAACAAAGTGTTTGTATTGACAAATGCAACATTTCTTGAGGATAACTATATTAGTGACCATAAGCCTCGCTCTAAAATTGTATTGAATGAGTTGGAGCCTGGTGAGACCAGTTCTCAGTCAATAAGAGTTGTTGATCCATTAACATCTGAGAGTCAGATGATTCCTAGTCAGGATATACTACCACTTAGACGTAGTGAGAGGGTTGTGAGACAGCCTGAACGCTATTTGGGTGTAAGTGAGGGACAAGATGTTGTCTCTGCTGATAGTGTGGATGATCCATTGACATTTAAGAATGCAATGGAAGATCCTGATAAAGAGGAATGGCTTAAAGCCATGAATCTCGAGATGGAGTCCATGTACTCTAACTCAGTCTGGGAACTTGTAGACTTACCGGATGGGGTGAAACCCATAGGGTGTAAGTGGATCTACAAGAGAAAGAGAGGAGTAGACAGGAAGGTAGAGACCTTCAAGGCAAGGCTAGTGGCCAAGGGTTATACCCAAAAGGAGGGGGTCGATTATGAGGAGACCTTCTCGCCAGTAGCTATGTTTAAGTCTATTCGGATTCTCTTATCCATTGCTGCCTATTTTGATTACGAAATTTGGCAAATGGATGTCAAGACTGTATTCTTGAATGGCAATCTTGATGAGAGCATCTACATGATGCAACCAGAGGGATTCGTGTCTCCAGATCAAGAGCAAAAAGTTTGCAAGTTGCAAAGATCCATTTATGGACTTAAGCAAGCATCTAGATCTTGGAACATAAGGTTTGATGATGTGATCAAAACCTATGGGTTTGAGCAAAACGTTGATGAGCCTTGTGTCTACAAGCGCATCATTGACAAGAAAGTAGTTTTCTTGGTCCTATACGTAGATGACATCCTACTCATTGGGAATGATGTGGGAGTATTGTCTGATGTAAAGGGCTGGCTGGCCAGCCAATTCCAAATGAAAGATTTGGGAAAGGCGAATTATGTTCTAGGGATCCAACTTATAAGGGATCGCAAGAACAAATTTATAGCACTGTCTCAAGCATCGTATATCGACAAAATTCTTGTGCGATTTTCGATGCAGAACTCCAAGAAAGGTAATTTACCTTCCAGGCATGGAGTTCACTTGTCTAAGGAATAGTGTCCTAAGACACCTCAAGAAGTTGAGGATATGAGACGAGTTCCCTATGCGTCAGCAGTAGGTAGTCTCATGTACGCTATGTTATGCACGAGACCGGACATCTGCTTCGCAGTGGGAGTAGCCAGCAGATACCAGTCCAACCCAGGATTAGATCATTGGGTTGCTGTCAAGACTATTCTCAAGTATCTTCGGAGAACGAGAAACTATATGCTAGTGTATTATGGACAGGATTTGATCCCGTTAGGATATACGGATTCTGATTTTTAGACAGACAAGGATTCCAAGAAATCCACTTCTAGATCAGTATTCACCCTTGGTGGTGGAGCCATTGTGTGGAGGAGTGTTAAGCAATCTTGTATTGCTGATTCCACCATGGAAGCCGAATATGTAGCCGCTTGTGAAGCTGCTAAAGAGGCTGTTTGGCTCCGCAAGTTCTTGAGTGATCTGGAAGTTGTTCCGAATGTGGATAAGCCCATCACACTTTATTGTGATAATAGTGGTGATGTGGCTAATTCCAAAGAACCAAGAAGCCACAAGAGAGGTAAGAATATAGAGAGGAAATATCATCTCATCAGAGAGATAGTGCAGAGAGGTGATGTGACCGTGACCAAGGTAGCATCACAGGATAATCATGCTGATCCATTTACGAAGACCTTTCCGGCTAAAGTGTTTACGGGTCACCTAGAGAGTCTAGGTTTACAAGACATGTCTCATATGCTTTAGTGCAAGTGGGAGATTGTTGGGGTTTTTGCCCTAAAGCTTGTAGTTTGTAAATGTGAATTGAACAAGAAATAAAAGAAGTAGTTTATTCATTCAAATTGTCTCATACATTTATAATAACATGTGTACTTAACATCCAAGATTGCCGGATGTAATTTCAAACTGAGTATATGAATGTCATATATAGATGGATTCAGTTTGAAGGGAGCAATCTTAAGAGTCCGTAGATAGCAAATAAAGCTGGGTACTTTATTTGTGGTCAATCTACAGCTGCGGTCCATTCCGTAATGTACGGTGATCTTATCCTAGATCATTCATATGGAGATATGAGAATGGAGGCACCTTATATGATTTGATCATATAGGACTGGGCCATGATCTATATGAATCTCTCACCAAGATCCGTTAAAAGATGAAATTCATATATATCAACAAATGATGGCTATATATGGGTGATCTTAATCCTGAGTGTCTTATCGACTCCTTCAGGTTAGATCGTGGTTTTTGATATACTATAGGTGAGATCGGAGTTGCATTCCCGGTCAATAACTTCGTATGTTGGAATCACGGTTTGGCTTGTGGCTGGGAAGGTTTGCACACAATAGTGGAATCCACTCCTTCTTGTGAGAAGTAGATAGTAGTTCCCTTAAGGGTTGATTCGGGGCTTGAACAATATGAGCGCTCTCCTAATTCCGTAAGGAATGTAGGATTTATTGTTCATTAGAGAATCAATGGTACTTAATGGAAAGATATAATTAGAGGGGTATAACGGACATTATGACCCAGCTCTAATTATGAACTACCTGTGGAGGATTATACCATATGTAATAGCTATATCGATGGACACCAAGAATTGTTGGTTTGTGTAAAAACGTCTACAGTTGAGAGAGTGCAACTTCGGGTTTTTAGTGGAATAACACCGAAGTTAATAATCATGAAATATTAATTAAAGAGTTTAATTATTTATTTCTAAGGATTATTGGAGCTCAAAATACTGTGGGTCCATTAGGTCCCCTTGCTAGCCCGATCGATTTAGGTAACAAAGGTTACGGTTAATTAATTGGATTGTCCAATTAATTGTGTTACAAAAGTGACACGTGTCTATTCAGGAATTAATTGAATAATGTGATTATTCAATTAATGAATATTAATGATTATGTTAATTAAATAATTAGATTATTTAATTGAGTAATTAATCATTAGATGGAGGGTGTTGATTGATATTTAATTTTGAATGAAGAAAAGATAATTTGATTATTTTATTTTCATTTAATTAAATATTTAAATTTGAATTTAAAAGAGTTTTGAATTCAAATTAAATCAAATAAATTAATTAATATCTTTAAAAGATATTCGATATCTAAAAAGATTTTATTAGTTTAAGTTTAAAAAATATATATATATGATATATATGTGATTTTTTAGAGATTTGATTTTAGTGATGTATCTGATACAAACATCACAAAAAGAGAAATGGCGGCAGCCAACTAAAAAAAACTAAATAGAAAGAAAAAGAAATTTTATTGGTTTTGAAAATTTGGGTGGCCGAACTTCAACAATACACAAAGCACAAGAGTTGTCCTTCGTGTGTCTCTTCATCCTCATTGTTCCTGAATACCGTGACGCGCCCACACGCTGTTGCCAGTTCCGGGAGATAGCGAGGAAGATCAAGTGGTTCAAATCAGGAGCATATCGAATTAAAGTGAAGGAGCCTCCTACGTAGGTATGAAATCGTTTCCCCTTCTTTATCGTTTTCGATTATTACTGTGCAAATAGGTTTAGTTTATGATTGCATAAATTTTTTTTAAAAACCTTTCCGCTGCGCAATCTGTTAACTTAGGCACCAACATGAACCTCCACCTCCACAACACCCTAGGATGGATATTGATCTAGGGGAGTGTTCAAGAAGTGTCCAAGTAAAGGTGGCACCTAAAGGTCAAGCTCTAGCTCAACCAAAAAGGGCTTATCAAGCTAACTTCCCTCAACCTAAAGCTGAAATTCCCTTAACCACTTATAATGTATGAACCTCCACCTCATGGATATTGATCTAGGGGAGTGTTCAAGAAGTGTCCAAGTAAAGGTGGTACCTAAAGGTCAAGCTCTAGCTCAACCAAAAAGGGCTTATCAAGCTAACTTCCCTTAACCTAAAGCTGAAATTCCCTTAACCACTTATAATGTATAATATACCTAGAGGGGGGGGGGGGGGGGGGGGGGGGGGGTGAATAGGTGTATGCCAAATTCTTGAACTTCTTTTCCATTCAACCAATACACATACACTTAAAGAGCTTCACAATAGAATTTCTTAAACAAGATGATATGAGTTCAATTAAACAAGTGTTATAAGCAATGCAATATAAAGCAATTAAAGAAACTAAAGGCATTAAAAATCAACACAAGTGATTTTTACATAGTAAAACCTCTAAATAGGAAACATCCAAGGGTTGATACCACAACCATCGGCAAAGAAACTCATTATAATGAAAAGGACTTACACACTCAAGGCAATCAACACATGATATCCACCCTAAGCTATCAACTCCTAGTCTACCCTTGGGCCTAGTGAATCACCTAGCCTACTTCCTATCCGAGACATGTCCTACACCTCTAGGAAGCAACTTCTTATCCAAGACTCTCAAGTCTCTAGGAAGGTTTCATGCTTAGCTATCCGGATCTCAAAGATCCTAGTCAAGCTCTCCTAGCTTGACCATCCGAAGTACGACACTCCTAGCTAAGTCTTTTTCTTGACTATCTAGACAACATGTCCTAGTCAAGACTCCTTGCTCAAATAAAAGCTTCACTCACTTTGACAAGAGACTCCAACCTTTCACAAGGCAAAGATCTAAGTGATGCAAATAAATGCAAAAACAATCAAATAAAGCAAGATCAATCAAGCTCTATGAATATGCTTAGTGATAATCTAGAATATGCTTTCAACAAACAATCACAAATGTATCTAGAAATCAAAGCATGTGAATCAATAAGAACAAGATTAGAATATTCAATATATCACTTAAAAAATCCTAGTTCTTAGATCATGAAATTAAACCTATAAATCATCATAAAGCACATCATACAAAACATTTCTAGAATCAATTTCATGTAAATCAAGTTTAGCTATAATATGTTCAAATGAGATCACAAAGCTAAGACTCAACAATCAATCAATCAAACAAACCTAGAGTGAGAACTAACATCATTCTCAACATATTTCATCAATTAAATAAGAAGATTAAAAGAGATGATCAAAAGAGAAAGTAAGAAGAACATCTTCACCTACAAAATTGAGACTCAGACTGAAATCAGCTTGCTGCAAAACATCACGAACTCAAATGACTCTAAAAATGCATGGGTTTTGTTTTCTCTTCAAGAACAACATTTTTGGCTTCTGAATCACTCAATTTCAAGTTGAAATGAGAGAGTTATGATCAAAACAAGAAATCAAAAATCATAAAGAAAATTTTGCACTCTATCTTTTTCAATTTTTTTTTTCTTGGAATGAAATAGAAGGAAACAGAAATATTTAAAATGAAGAGAGAGAAGGAAAGAAGCCACCAATCACGTGGTGCCATGTCAGTAGCCCATGTGGGGTGTGTGTGGCACATGTGGGTAGAGGTCCTACCTAGCCGTGTGGCACACAGCCTCCACACGTGGCCAGCAAGCTTGGCATTTGGCCATGCTTGCTTCTCTCACGCTCCGCTCGCGTTCTTCGGCCGTATCCGGGCCTCCGAACTCCAATTTAAAATTCGCCTTTTGATTACGAATGGTGACTCCCTCACGCACAACTATGAAACTTTGACAAAAGGTTAAGAATTCATCTTGGAAAATGATGACGAAGACAACTCAAAGAATAAGAACTCAAACTAGCATAACTACATCGTTTGGACTCGAAACCTAATGAATGAGCAACCGAAATGACTGAGACTCAATTAGGAATCATATGAGATCATGTTCAAGTCCAAAATACAATAAACTCAAACAAATAAACACAAAGTCACGCAAGCATGCCATATCAAAGCGATAGTCATAAAACATACAAATGAGTGTGAATGTGTTATACCAAATGTTTGAACAACGATGCAGGGACACACATGTATGAAATATGTGTGTGTGTACTTACGCCTTGCAAGAGGGAGAAGTATCATGATACCTTAGCATCCAAGTATGCGTTTTTCCTCTTGAAGACGATATTTGCATGAGAAGTTGCTTTTCTCCTTTGAAGCTTGTTTTCACCAAGAATCACTGATCAAACCAAAATTGGTATGATTTTGGCTCTCACTTCCTTCTCCTTTTGCTTGATTCTCGGGAATTATCCCGTGATTTAATTGTGTAAATTAAGAGTTTTCAGGTATTTATGAAGTTCAGGGGCATTGGAGTAATTTTGGTGAAATAGGGGTAAAAGTGTAATTATTGAAGGAAAAATGAAGTTATTGTGATTTTATAAGAGATCAAAGGTGCATTCCGTAAATGACTAAGCAAAGCAGAGAAGCGCGCCACGTGGACAAGCTATACGATGCGTTTTGAAGGATGTTGGGCCTCTAAATGCAGCCCACGCCACTGCTAAATACACCCTAATTAAAGACAAGAGAAGCATGGCCTAAGTGCACCCCTGCCCTGTTCTAAATGCAACCCAAAGGCAATCAGCAGGCCCAAGTCAAACAGGCCAGCTCCTTAGAGTTATTGAAACTGTGCATTTCAATAATGAAGAACAAACTAAGCTTGAGCCAGACGTGCAAGGCCCAAACGCTAACCCATCAACCTGATCTAGTGAAGTCTAATTGCACCCTGTCTTGTTCTAATTACACCCCTTATAAAAGACTAGTTGCAGCTGCCGCGTGCACCCCTGTGCAGTGCTAAATGCACCCCAACACTATTCACTTTCTTCTTCCTATTCACGCTAGTAGCCATGGCAAGCCTTCCCCAAACCCTAACCGAACGAAAGTCGTTGGAAACTAACCTATCTTCGACTGGTTTCCGGCCCAAAACAACGGCCACCTCAACGGCAGCCTAGTCGGCCACTTTTCAGACCTCCAATAGCTGGAATCCAAGCCACCCAATCATGCCTCCCTTGCCACTTTGTGTCGCCACTTCCCAAACTGCGACAAAACCGTGTAAATCAATGTCACAGTTTGCATTTCGATGTCGCCATAGTGACAAGGAGTTGTTTTGCTATCTGATGGAGTCGTCATTTGTGTTGCCCCTGGTGTTGCCATTGTTAGGATTATGCTCAATAGCAAGAGTGTAATAATGTAATTAACAATCTTTTTCATATTAATAAAGTGATTTCTATTTTAAACAAATATTATAGCATTTATAGTTTAATAATTGTAAAACTAAATAATCATAAGGTCTAAAGACTATGAGAAAAGAAGAATTGTTCATACATCTGGATATGTATGTGGTAGACACAATTCTTTAGTTAGTCTTGAATATTGTTCACAACTTAAGTTAAAGGTTGGGCACCTTTATCTTGTTAAAGTTGTAGAATTCTTTTGCTAGCATTTGAGTGGGATCAAATGAGATATGATGAGTCTAAAATCATCGGAGTGTCTTCGAGCAAAAGAATCTAGTGCACTGGGTGCATTGAACAGGATCACAATGAAATACTTTATCTATAACCGTCAGTAGATAAAAGTAATTTCATTATCAGGACAATCGGAGAGTCTATCTTAATCCTGAGATAAATGATGGACTTATGGTTGTAGGTGATATCATTTGAGCTATCAATGAGTACGATTATATCGCATAGTCTATCCTCGATAGTTTGGTGATATTCATTTGTTAATCGATAGAGGACTTCATTTATAGATATGGACATCGTGGCTCCATTTATTAAATGAGAGTATAATATCATCATATGGATGTTTTGAGGTAATTGGATATTAAATCTCAACGTTGAGTTTTCAATAGTGTCTATTGAAAACATGGCTTCTGGACAAGTCAAAATATCCAAGTTCAAAACGTGGTCATATGAGTAAATATGGTAACTTGGAGAGTTATAGGCGGTCTATGAACTCTTGGCGATTACTGATATTAATCACGAGGATACACTATCTCCAATATGATTGTCTAGGGTATGAATGAGGAAACATCTTACTTTTCTGTCTTTATTTAAGAGTTCAATTTTAGCTCTTTAGTGGAATGAGTTAAAATTAATGGATCGGACCTAAGTGAATCATTTGTTGATTGTGATTAGGTTATGTCTATTGAAACTTAAATTTAGATAGCCCGCCAAGATCCCCAATCCACACGGACTTGCATGGATCACTTGATATATTCTACCGGACCGATTTAGGGTCCATCTAGAATTGCATTTAATATATTAAGAATATAATTTGCACATTATTTATGTAATGGGCTGCTAAATTATATTTATATATTAATGGATGACATGTGGGCTTGTTTCTTTTAGTAATAATAGGTCTAGTTCACATGTGGGCTTTTTATTTAAAGTCCTATGGATTTAATGAAATAAGAAAATAATATTTGGGCCCAATATTAGTATATGGGGCGGCAAGGTGGTTAAAATAACCTTAATATTATTTTGTTTTCATTATTTAATTAAATAAGAATTAATTAATTTATTAATTAATTGTTTAATTAAAAAACAAATCTTTTCTAAATAGGAAATATGATTCCTATTGGTATACTATTGGTAGTAGTGTACTTAAATTAGAAGACTTGTTTGACAAGGAAATAAATAATTAATTTTATTTATTTAATCAAATAAGAAGTCTTTTTAATTTAGTCAAATAAAGATTAAAAGATTATTGAGTTGGATTAGGGTTTGGAAATCTTAAACAAAATAGGAATTAGGGTGCAATTCAAACTCTTCTTTTTGTTTGATTTTTGCGGCAACCCTAATTGATTTTGGCTAAGGATTTCGGCCACCCTGATGAGGTCGTTTGTGTACTCAACAAAATATTAATAATAGAGATTATGGTTGATTCTTGAAAACTCTTTTAATGTCACTTAATCCTTTTAAAATGTGATTTGATAGCAAAATAGTGAGCAAGTTCGTTCCACAGGGAATGAAGTGTTAATTAGATAAATTGACTAATCTTAGAGCAATAAAATAAATCATATTGTTTGATAGATGTGTGGTTTCTAAAACCACAAATGCTAACTACTCAAATGAAAATACACAAAATATTTTATGAAAAATAGAATACTCAACACCTTGATAAGAATTGTGATAGAAATCAATTAATGAGATAGCTAGGGAATAGATCGATTAACAATTGGATGTGGGTAAGCTAACTAGCATCATTAATGTACCAATCTCATTATGTTAACCACTTAGAGGCTTAGATTAGTGGGGTTGGTATACCCACCACTAATCTATCCTATCCAATGGGTTCTTAATCACACAAGGATTGTCAATCCACATGTGAGTATATAACAAATTACTCCACTCAAGATAGCAATCAACAAGTGATATACAAGTCAATTATAATGAATGGAATCTAATTAATTTGAATGAATAGAACACATAAGAGATTCATTACAAGCTAAGCTAAACCCACAACCAATTGATCCTCAAATCTATCCCCTAGATTAAGGGTTTAGTTACACATATTTGCAATGAATGAAAAGAAGTAAATGATAAGGAAATAACCCTTGGGTCACCTTCTTTAAGCTTAATCCTTCTTCTCCTCTATGCTCCTAGGTGCAAGGAATGGAGGTTGAGGAAATGTCTTGGAATGTGGGTGTTTTGGTGGAAAGTTACTAAGGATTTTGGTGGAGAAATGGTGGGATGAGGAATGATGTAGTGAAGTAATCAAGGTTTTGTGTTGAGGGTTGGATGGATTAGATGAGTTCAAGGAGAGAAATGGAGGATGATGAATAATGTTCCATGGATGATGATCTAGATCTGAAATGAGTGTTCTCTAAATTTTATCTCTGATTTTCGATGCCTTGAAGATGGAGAGACGCTTCATATATATACTCACTCATGGACATGTACTGGTAACTGCTTGATTCGCTGATGTGGAGGCTAGGTCGCTATTTGGTCGCTATGGCGACCATGACCAATATGTGTAGAGGTCCCTGAGCGTAAAACGGTTAGATGAAAAGGTCGCTTCGAAAACCATCTTTCTCGCTATTTGTCAAGTGGCGACCATGACCAATATGTGTAGAGGTCGCCACTTGTAACCTCTAGGTCGCCATGGCGACCATAAGTGGCGACCCTAGAAAAGTGAGGAGGTCGCCATTTGCACCATCAAGGTCGCCATGGCGACCCCAAGTGGCGATCCCACCTGATTGTTTTTGTGACTTTCTGTCGCCATGGCGCTCATGTGGCGACCAAGTGGCGACCTTCTGATGCCCTTGGAGAATCCTCTGTCGCCATGGCGCTTATGTAGCGACCTCTTATGTCCAAGTGGCGAAAATGCCCTGTTTCTTCCCATTTGTGAGACATTTTCGCACAAGTCCTCCACCTTCATCTCAATTGCTTCTGAAACCTAATAAAACCTGAAACACTCAATTTAACAACATTAAACACGGGGAAATGCCCGAGAATCAAGCAAAAAGAATCGGAAATGAGGGCCAAAATCATACCAATTTTGGCATGATCAAATACCCCTAAACCAATCTTTTGCTAGTCCTCGAGCAAAAACAATAACAAGCACAACCCCAAAAACATGCATAGAGATATTTCAAAGGTTATCACTTCAAATGGTCAATGTGCGAAGCCAAAATGAAGAGATTAAAACAGTTATGCCATGGTGAGGATTTAAACATGCAAGAGCGTGTATAGTTATGATTAAAAACGTGCCACCTTAGACATAATTGTACGCAATGCGATCTTACATTCAAAATGCCAAAGCTTCAAAGCAAAGGTGCTATTAGTTTAGAATGTAATTCGCTTTGATACTAAACCTCACCGGATTCTCTCTTCTTTTCTCCAAGACTCCTAGGTTCACTCAAATTTGTACATGTGCAATATGAGTTCATGTTATGGCAACAAATTGATTGCACATGCTAATCATTAAAACGCAATTTCCTGTAAGTGATCTCATGAATGGAATTGCAAGCCATGAATTAGAAAGAACATGCATCAACCAAATTGTACAAAATGGACAATCCTAAAGATCATGAAGGTCTTTTCTTTGGTTGTAATGGGGCCTAAGGTTATGGTGAAACAAAGAATGGAAGAAATGGATATCAAGGGACCTAATGATTTCATTAAGGCATACATTCTAATTCTTTAAGTTCCACAAGATTCACACATATTGTTCCCACTTCAAGGTGTCCAGGCTCACAATTACACATGTGTATGCTACTCCTATTTTCAACTTGAGTAGTTCAATTACTTCTCTTCCTTTTCTAGGCCCTTTGTGCCTAATTTCTTGATTCCTTTTTCTTTGCTTTTCTTTGCTTGCCAATTCTTTTCTTTTCATGCTTTTCATCATATATATATATATATATATTTTATTTTCTTTTCTTTTCTCATTCTTTACAAGCTTTTGTTTTCTTTTCCATTTTCAAACATCTCTTGCTTTGCAAGACTCTTACACACATTCACATGCCTAGGTACACACCTTATATTTATAAATTCAAAATTTTACATTGAGTTCCTAAGCCTTAGCGAATCATTTGGTCAAGGTAGGTCAATTATTATAAGGCTATAAGGTTCATGTAGATGTGGTTCATGAAAGAAAGGCTTCAAATGTGTTTGGCTTCAAAGGGGCTTGGGAGCACACATATTCAAATTGGTTGGAAGTGTTTAGGCCAAAGAGGTTTTCACATGCATCATCTAAAATCATTTCTAAAGATTCGTCCATTAAGCAAAATAAGGCATCCACAAGCAGACCATAATATTCTATGGCAAACAACATTTAGTGCAAATGAGACCAAAACATGCTTGTATGAGTGTTTTAGAGTGAGTGTTTAAAGAGTGAATGTTTACAACTCAACGTATGCTTTTTAAAGGCTGTGTTTGTGATCCTCACGGGAATCTCCACTATTAATTCTTAGCCTTCAAGCAAATTTGATCATTCACTCAACATTAAGAGAAAAAGATTAACGCATTTTGTTCAATGACACCCTAAGTGGCATGGTGTTAATCTAAACCAAACACTCTCAAACATGCACAATTCCTCACTACATCATGTAAAGAACAATCTCCACAAGAAAAGCATGCTCAAATATGGCAATATCGCAAAAATTTTAAAAATTTTGGCACACAATCCTTTTGAAAACCAAGCATCATGGCGTTGCGCAAAAGCACCCCCAAACCTAAATTTGACATTGTCCCCAATGTTCAAAGGTGGAAAAAACATAAAGACAACAAGCGCAACCCACTAAGTTTCAAGCAATAATCCAACAAGCAAGAGCAAAAACAAAATATCCAATCATCCGGCATATTGCCCTCCAAATAATCATACACAAAATCCCAACAACACATATAACAATGAAGCACAAATGTCCTAAATCCACAACCAAAATCCAATTCACACCCTTATTCTATGCGGAAACAAAATAAAGGCAACAATGAGAAATAATGATTAAAAGGAAAAACAAATGCGAAAATTAAAAGTATATGAAAATCAAAACTACTTAAGCAAAAAGGAAGAGCAATCGTTACCCAATCGGATCAGTCAATTCTTCATTTGAAATGGGCTCCCAAGTTGGGTCTCCTCCCCTATACGGCTTCAACCGATGGCCATTCACTTTAAACCTATCGCCCTTTTTCAAACTTTCAATTTCAATGGCGCCATGAACAAACACTTGCACAACTCTGTAAGGTCCTGTCCATCTTGACTTTAGCTTACCCGGAAATAACCTCAAACGGGACTCAAATAGGAGCACTAACATTCCCGGATGGAAATCTTTCCTTCTCAGCTTCTTATCATGGTAGAATTTGGTCCTTTCCTTATAAAGCCTAGCGCTCTCATAAGCTTCTAAACGGAACTCCTCAAGCTCACTAAGTTGTAGCTTCCTTTCCTCTCCCGCTTTGTCAAGATCTAGGTTTAGCTTCCGAATAGCCCATAAAGCGTTGTACTCAAGCTCCACCGGTAAATGACATGCTTTCCCAAATACTATCCGGAAAGGACTCATTCCTATCGGGGATTTGTAGGCTGTCCTGTATGCCCACAATGCATCACTCAGTTTAGATGCCCAGTCTTTCCTAGTCCCGTTGACAGTTTTTTCTAGTATTTGTTTAATGTGCCGGTTACTCACCTCCACTTGTCCCGAGGTTTGAGGATGGTATGGAGTTGCCACTTTGTGCCGAACCCCATATTTCTTCAATAAGGCCTTGAAAACTCTATTACAAAAATGACTTCCACCGTCACTTATTATTGCCCTTGGTGTTCCAAACCTTGCGAAGATACATTCCTTGATGAATCCAACAACCACGTGACTATCATTTGTTCTAGTGGGGATTGCTTCCACCCACTTAGATACATAATCCACTGCCACCAAGATAAAGTTGTAACCATGGGAAGTAACAAAGGGCCCCATAAAATCTATCCCCCATACATCAAACAACACGATAACATGCTCACTATTCAATGGCATCTCATCCCTTTTCCCAATGTTCCCCGACCTTTGGCATCTATCGCACCTTAAACAAAATTCATAAGAATCCTTTGCCAAGGTTGTCCAATAGAATCCGCTTTGGAGAATCTTCAACATTGTTTTCTTACCACTATAATGTCCTCCACACTCACGCTCATGGCAGAATCTCAAAATTTCTTCTTGCTCGTTTTCTGGAACACATCTTCGGATAATCTGATCTGGACCTCGTTTAAACAAGTATGGCTCATCCCAGAAGTAAAATCTAGTGCTAGCTATGAACCTTTTCCTTGCTTGAGAGTTCAATTCCGAAGGGATCACCTTTGATGCTAAAACATTGACGATGTCTGCAAACCATGGGTCTTTATCCTGTATTACCCACAACTGTTCATCGGGAAAGCACTCTCTTAGTGGAATCACATCATCCTCCATAAGAGTTCCTTGAGTTAGTCTACTCAGATGGTCCGCCACTACATTTTCACAACCCTTCTTATCCCTAATCTCAAGGTCAAATTCTTGCAATAAAAGTATCCACCTAATCAATCTTGGTTTTGCGTCTTTTTTGTGCAAGAGATACCGAATAGCAGCATGATCTGTATAGACAACTACCTTGACACCCACCAAATACTGCCTAAACTTTTCCAAGGCAAATACTATTGCCAACAACTCCTTTTCCGTAGTTGAATAATTCATCTGAGCGTCATTGAGAGTTCTTGATGCATAGTAAATGACATGTGGAAGCTTTTCTATGTGCTGTCCCAAAACTGCCCCTATAGCATAATCGGATGCATCACACATAAGCTCAAAGGGAAAACACCATTGCGGTGGCATGATGATAGGAGCCGAAGTTAAGGCCTCCTTCAAAGTCTCAAAGGCAATGCTACAAGCTTCATCAAAATTGAATTCTACATCCTTTTGAAGGAGGGTACACAACGGTCTTGCGATTTTCGAGAAGTCTTTAATGAACCGCCTATAAAACCCCGCATGCCCCAAAAATGACCTAATATCCTTGACCGACCTAGGTGGAGGTAAACTTTTAATCACTTCGATTTTAGCCTTGACGACCTCAATGCCCTTCTCGGAAATCACATGCCCTAGCACAATACCACTTCTAACCATAAAGTGGCATTTCTCCCAATTGAGCACTAGGTTCGTCTCCTCACATCTCTGAAGTACCAACGATAGATTCCTCAAACATTCATCAAAAGAAGCTCCAAACACCGAGAAATCATCCATGAAGATTTCTATTATGTTCTCAACCATATCCGAAAAGATTGAGGTCATACACCTTTGAAAAGTGGCTGATGCGTTGCATAACCCAAAAGGCATTCTCCTATACGCATACGTGCCAAAAGGACACGTAAACGTAGTCTTTTCTTGGTCTTCCGGAGCCATGGCTATTTGGTTATATCCTGAGTACCCATCTAAAAAACAGTAATGACTATGACCGGCGAGACGCTCCAACATTTGGTCAATGAAGGGAAGAGGGAAGTGATCTTTTCTGGTGCCAGTGTTCAATCTCCTATAATCTACGCAAACCCTCCATCCAGTCTGTAGCCTTTGTGGAATTAATTCATTCCGCTCGTTCTTCACTACCGTGATTCCAGATTTCTTGGGCACCACGTGTATGGGGCTTACCCACTTGCTATCCGAAATCGGGTAGATGATTCCCACATCTAACAGCTTCAATACTTCCTTTTTGACCACCTCTTGCATGACAGGATTCAGTCTCTGTTGTGCCTCCCTAGTCGGCTTTGCGTCCTCCTCCAACCGGATCTTATGCATGCACGATGTTGGGCTAATTCCCTTGATATCTTCCAGTGTCAATCCTATAGCTTTTCTATATTTCCTCAAGATCACAAGCAATCTCTCCTCCTCACTTGAGTCTAGGTTAGCTACAATGATAACCGGAAAGGCTTGATTCTCTTCCAAGAATGCATACTTCAAGGTCGAAGGCAGTTCTTTCAACTCTAGTTTCCTTGGGGAAGGTTCATCCTCATTGCTCCCCTGTTGTTCTACCAAATCACTTCTTTCTCTACTATCCTCCGTAACCACTTCGTCAACTACTTCTTGATAACATACCCTCATGTTAGCTTCTTCCTCAATCTCATCTAAGATATCCACACTGTAGCAATCGTGTGCCCCAATTGGACAAGCCAAGGACTCAAACACCTTATACTCCACCACTTCATCCAAAACCTTCAATGTTAACTATCCCTCATGCACATGTTAGGATTATGCTCAATAGCAAGAGTATAATATTGTATTTAACAATCTGTTTCATATTAATAAAGTGATTTCTGGTTTAAACAAATATTATAGCATTTATAGTTGAATATTATAATTGTTAAAGTAAATAATCATAAGGTCTAAAGACTATGAGAAAAGAAGAATTGTTCATACATCTGGATATGTATGTGGTAGACACAATTCTTTAGTTAGTCTTGAATATCGTTCACAACTTAAGTTAAAGGTTGGGCACCTTTATCCTGTTAAAGTTGTAGAATTCTTTTGCTAGCATTTGAGTGGGATCAAATGAGATATGATGAGTCTAAAATTATCGGAGTGTCTTCGAGCAAAAGGATCTAGTGCACTGGGTGCATTGAACAGGATCACAATGAAATACTTTATCTATAACCGTCAGTAGATAAAAGTAATTTCATTATCAGGACAATCGGAGAGTCTATCTTAATCCTGAGATAAATGATGGACTTATGGTTGCAGGTGATATCATTTGAGCTATCAATGAGTACGATTATATCGCATAGTCTATCCTCGATAGTTTGGTGATATTCATTTGTTAATCGATAGAGGACTTCATTTATAGATATGGACATCGTGGCTCCATTTATTAAATGAGAGTATAATATCATCATATGGATGTTTTGAGGTAATTGGATATTAAATCTCAACGTTGAGTTTTCAATAGTGTCTATTGAAAACATGGCTTCTGGACAAGTCAAAATATCCAAGTTCAAAACGTGGTCATATGAGTAAATATGGTAACTTGGAGAGTTATAGGCGGTCTATGAACTCTTGGCGATTACTGATATTATTCACGAGGATACACTATCTCCAATATGATTGTCTAGGGTATGAATGAGGAAACATCTTCCTTTTCTGTCTTTATTTAAGAGTTCAATTTTAGCTCTTTAGTGGAATGAGTTAAAATTAATGGATCGGACCTAAGTGAATCATTTGTTGATTGTGATTAGGTTATGTCTATTGAAGCTTAAATTTAGATAGCCCGCCAAGATCCCCAATCCACACGTACTTGCATGGATCACTTGATATATTCTACCTGACCAATTTAGGGTCCATCTAGAATTGCAATTTAATGTATTAAGAATATAATTTGCACATTATTTATATAATGGGCTGCACAATTATATTTATATATTAATGGATGACATGTGGGCTTGTTTCTTTTAGTAAGAATGGGTATAGTTCACATGTGGGCTTTTTATTTAAAGACCTATGGATTTAATGAAATAAGAAAAATAATATTTGGCCCAATGTATATATGTGGGGCGGCAACATGCTATAATGGCATTAAATATTATTTTGTTTCATTATTTAATTAAATAAGAATTAATTTATTTATTAATTAATTGTTTAATTAAAGTAACAAATCTTTTCTAAATAGGAAATATGATTCCTATTTGTATACTATTGGTAGTAGTATAATTAAATAGAAAGACTTGTTTGACAAGGAAAATAAATAATTAATTTTATTTATTTGATCAAATAGGAAGTATTTTTATTTTAGTCAAATAAGGAATAAAAGATTTATGAGTTTGATTAGGTTTTGGAAATCTTTTCTAAATAGGAATTAGGGTGCAATTCAAACTAATTAATTTTGGTTTGGAAATTGCGGCAACCCTAATTATTTTAGGAAGAGAATTCGGCCAACCCTAAAGAAGGAAGAAGAGAAATTTCGGCCACATATATATGTACACATATAGATTTCGGCCACCACTTTAAGGACTAGGGTTTTTGGTGCAGAATTTTTCTTCTTCTTCTTCTTCTCAACTCATAGTTAGAAATCGATTATTCTACTGAAAACAAAAAGAACATAGATTATTCTTTGATTCTATTCTAGTTGCTTATTCATCAATAAGCTTGTGAATACTATATCGATCAAGGTTCACGCGAGTTTTGATCATTAGATTGAGAACTCAAAAGTGACCGGAATAATCTTAGGTTCTTTTAGATTGTTTTTGGGACTAACGAATCAAGAAAAGTTTGTTAATCCAATCACAGGTTTGCAATTCAAAGAAAGGGAGACCACGCTCCTAGGTGATCCACGTTCGTGCTAGGATTGAAGATCTTGCGGATTACCATCGACGCAAGTCAATCGGATCACGCTACAAGAGGTATTAATCTTTTGTTTATTTTTATATATATCTTTAATTAATCAAAAGGGTTTAAGGTTCATAAAATTGGAAAAAATTTAAAAGCTACTCAAAACTATTTTCTAGTCTCGCTTCTGCTGCGGGTACAATTTTTCCCTACAATTGGTATCAGAGCCTTGGTTGAACCCTTTTAATTAATTAACGTATATATACATGGATCGATTTCTTTTTATTGTGATTATGCATGTTTTAGAAAGAGATGACACTCTAGGTATTCGCATATATAATTACATGTGATGTATGGATTTATATATGTTTTATGTGGATTGTTATTGCTCGATTTTGGTCCTAGATTTTCTATGTAATTTTGTTTTCGGAATTGTAACAAGAAGGGTGGTCTATCATCGCCATAATTCCTTCTTGGTAGTTGCTATATATTTTTTTTGTATTAATTATAGCTGCAGTTTTTTTAATGTATTAAAAAAAAAAGGTGCAGTATTTTTTCTGCTGAGAATAATATATGTGCAGTATTTTTTTACTGCAGTGATTAAAAAAAAAAAAAAATTTCTGCAGTATTTTTTTATTTTGTTTAAATTAAATTGTAACACGTTCTACATCGAAGAATTGAAGACGTGAAGCAACCGGAACCGAGAACGAGCACCGTGCGCACCCTAGGAGTGGATTGGGCTGCGCATGGCAGCCCCTTTGTGGGGTGGTGGGCCGTGCAATCCCAAGGGTGGAGGCCGAAGGATGAGCGTATGGTTGATGGGCCACTTGAAGATCTTGTATTCCAAATTCATTGTAATTTACTTGTTTTTCTAGGATGGGCCAAAATTGTTGCTATTTATTTTATGCTTAAATATTACAATATTTGTTATTGTATGATAACATGTCATATAGAATAGGAGTGCCACTCATATATCTCTTTTGGTATGAACATGCATTGAATGATTTAGGTATCTAAATTGGCATCTAGATAACTTGGTAAATCATTCTATGGGATTTAATCACATGCCTTAAATAATTGAGTGGGAGAAGGTGTTTTTGTAACACCTATGGCTTCCAAGATTAGTTGAGCTTAATTATTTTTGGTAATCCCCCAAAGGGGCATCCATGAATGGAATTGAGCAATATACTTCCTTACAAGGATAGACTAGACAATGGACTCAAATGAGCTCTACTCCCAAAGGAGGGATTTTCATGAGAGAAAATTGAGGGTCGATATCTTGGTAACACACTCAATGTAATTTTATTGATATCCTGCAAAGAGTTCTTGTCAGTAAAATTGCAAGGCTAAAATTGAAAACGCTGGTTGTTATGTTAACAATTAGGTGGGACCTAGTCTAACTAGTAAATGGTGCGAACTCCCAAAGGAGGCGTAACATTTATGGGTGTTAGATCACCGTTGAATTTTTATGATTGAGTTATTCATTTAATTCAAGATAAATATTTAAAAGTGCTTTATAATGATTATTTACTTATATATGATTTGTTTTCATTCAGAAATCATGACCCCATCACTTATGAACATCCTGAAAGATAACACCTTAACTGGAGATAACTATGTAACATGGAAAAGGAAAATTGGGTTGTTGCTGCAAAGTGAAAAACATAAGTTTGTTCTAACTACTCCTAAACCACCTGCTCCTAATATTGAATCAAGCATAATGCAAAGAGATGCGTATGAGCAGTGGAAGACTTCAGATGATATGGCTAAATGTTATATCATGGCCACTATCTCCGACGTGTTGCAACAGCAGCATGAAGGAATGGAGTCTGCTGCTGATATAATGATGTCTCTAGAGGAGATGTTTGCTATGAAGTCCAGGACGACTAAGAGAGAGGCAGTGACTGCTTTTATGAATCTTAGGATGAAACCTGGACAGGCTGTGAAGGATCACATGATGAAAGTCATAGCACATCTCAACATTGCTGAACTGCATGGCGCTGAGATAGATGGTGAGACAAATATTGATATGGTTGTAACTTCATTGTCAGATTCCTTTGATCAGTTCAAATTGGACTACACTTTGAACAAAAAGGAATACACCTTACAGAGCCTGATGCAAGATGTTCAAAGTGCTGAAAAGATCCTTGTGAAAGGCAAAGGTCAAGAGATTCATGTGGTTGGTAAAGTTGCTACTGTTAAGGCCCGTCAAAAGGTCAAGAAACAACAGAAGAAAAAGCAACTTGGGCCTACCAAGAAGGAGACCAAGAAAGTAACCAAGATCAAAGGGAAATGCTTCCTTTGTGGTGAAAAGGGACATTGGAAGAGAAATTGCCCAAAGTCCCAGAACAAGAAGGAAGAAGGTAATTTGAATTATCTTGAAACATGTTTTTTGGCTGATTCTACAGATTCTTGGATCATAGACTCAGGAGCCACTAATCATGTTTATTATTCCTTGCAGGGGTTCCAAGAAAGGAGAAGGCTGAATAAAGATGAGATCAATTTGCGTTTGGGCAACGGAACGTTAGTGTCAGCAAGTGCAGTGGGAGATATTAGAATTTATTTAGATTCTAGAAGGCATTTAGATTTAATAGACGTTTATTATGTACCTCAATTCAAGAGGAATTTAATTTCAGTTTCTTGTTTGAATAAATTTTGATATTCGGTTGCTTTTAATAAAGTTTTTATTATTAGTAAGAATAACAAAGTTATTTGCAAAGGTACATTGGAAAACGGTCTATACTTTTTGCATAGAAATATCTCTCACTCTTTAGACACAGAAATAACGGAACCTAATCATAAAAGAGTAAAATTATCAACGGATGAAACCTACCTTTGGCATTTACGCTTAGGTCATATTAACCTTAATAGGATTAAAAGATTGGTAAGTGACGGACCTTTGAGTGACTTAAAGGTTGATGATCTACCAACTTGTGAATCTTGTTTGGAAGGTAAAATGACCAAAAGGACGTTCTCTGCCAAAGGTGCGAGAGCCACTGAATGTTTAGAATTGATACACACTGATGTATGTGGACCTATGAGCATTCAAGCTAGAGGTGGATATGAGTACTTCATCACTTTCACAGATGATTACTCAAAATTTGGCTATGTGTATCTCATGCGACATAAGTCGGATGCTTTTGACATGTTCAAAGCATTTAAAGCTGAAGTGGAAAATCAGCTTGAGAAACGCATAAAAATATTGAGATCTGATCGTGGTGGAGAATATCTATCTGGTGAGTTTCAGCAATATCTTATTGATAATGGGATAGTTTCTCAGTTTTCTGCACCTGGTATACCTCAACAAAATGGGGTAGCAGAAAGGAGAAATAGAACTCTTTTGGATATGGTTAGGTCTATGTTGAGTTATTCAACGCTTCCTATTTCTTTCTGGGGATATGCTTTACAAACTGCAATATACATTATAAACTATGTACCATCTAAGTCTGTTCCTAAAACACCGCATGAGTTGTGGACTGGGCGCAAGCCTAGTTTACGACACTTAAGGATATTTGGATGTCCTGCGCACGTGTTAAAAGGAAAGACAGAAAAGATGGAGTCCCGTTCAAAAACATGTATATTTGTAGGGTATCCGAAAGAAACAAAAGGATATTATTTTTATAGTCCTTCAGATCTTAAAGTATTTGTTTCGACAAATGCTAAATTTCTGGAAAAGGACCATATGAATGATTTTGTACCTAAAAGTAGAATTGTCCTGAATGAGATGTCAGGAGATACAATTCCACGAGAGGTTACACAACCTAACCCAATTGTAAGTTCCGATCCAACACAAGGTCAACAACCTACCATTCCTCGTCGTAGTGGGAGGGTTAGAACACAACCCGAAAGATACATCGGTCTGGGAGAATCTGTAGAGAATCTCCCGGACGACGATGATCCCTATACGTACAAGGAAGCCATGGAGGATGTTGATAGTCGCCATTGGCAAAAGGAAATGCAATCCGAGATTGAATCTATGTTCAATAACAAAGTCTGGTCCCTTGTAGACTTGCCTAAAGGGATAAAACCCATTGGGTGCAAGTGGGTATACAAGAGGAAAAGAGGTATGGATGGAAAGGTTGAAACCTTTAAAGCTAGATTGGTAGCTAAAGGGTATACACAGAAAGAAGGTATCGATTACGAGGAAACCTTCTCTCCTGTGGCCATTCTTAAATCCATTAGGATACTCTTATCCATTGCAGCATCTTTAGATCTAGAGATTTGGCAAATGGACGTCAAGACAGCTTTCCTTAATGGAAGTCTTGACGAAAGCATCTACATGATGCAACCAGAGGGATTCATTGAAAAGGGCCAAATGGAAAAGGTATGCAAGTTGCAGAAATCCATATATGGATTAAAGCAAGCATCCAGATCCTGTAACATAAGGTTCGATCAAGCTGTCAAAGGTTTTGGATTTATCCAGAATCTTGACGAACCTTGTGTATACAAGAGGATTAAGGGCGACAAGTTGGTTTTCCTGATTCTTTACGTTGATGATATACTACTCATCGGAAACGATGTAGGTGTATTGACATCAGTAAAAGAATGGTTAGCAAAACAATTTGATATGAAGGACTTAGGAGAAGCAAGTTTTATTCTAGGTATCCAAGTTATAAGGGATAGAAAGAATAGAACGATTGCATTATCCCAAGCTTCATACATAGACAAAATCTTGTCTAGGTTTTCCATGCAGGATTCCAAGAAAGGTATGTTACCTTTCGGACATGGAATCAAGCTTTCTAAGGAACAAGTTCCTAAGAATGAGCATGAAGAGCAGTTCATAAATAGAGTTCCATATGCCTCGGCAGTTGGAAGTCTCATGTATGCAATGCTCTGCACTAGACCAGATATTTGTTTTGCTGTTGGCATAGTTAGCAGGTTTCAATCGAAGCCTGGTCCTGATCACTGGACGGCAGTCAAGCATATTTTCAAATATCTTAAGAGAACGACAGATAATATGCTTGTATACTCTGGAGGGGATTTGATTCCCGTTGGGTATACAGATTCTGATTTTCAATCAGATTCTGACTCCAGAAAATCCACATCAGGGGCTGTGTTTACTATTGGAGGAGGAGCAGTTATATGGAGGAGTATCAAGCAATCTTGTATTGCTGATTCCACCATGGAAGCTGAGTATGTTGCTGCATGCGAGGCTGCCAAAGAGGCTGTTTGGCTCCATCAATTCTTGATTGACTTGGAAGTGGTTCCTAGTGCGAATAAGCAGATCACTATCTACTGTGACAACAGTGGAGCAGTGGCTAATTCGAAAGAACCAAGAAGTCATAAGAGAGGTAAACACATTGAAAGGAAATATCATCTTTTAAGGGAGATTGTTCAAAGAGGTGACGTGACGATTACCAAAATCGCGTCAGCAGAAAATCTAGCAGATCCCTTCACAAAGGTTCTACCTCAGAAGAGTTTCGATGGGCACCTAGAGAACATGGGCTTGAGAGATATGACACATTTGCTATAGCGCAAGTGGGAGATTGTTAGGATTATGCTCAATAACAAGAGTGTAATAGTGTAATTAACAATCTTTTTCATATTAATAAAGTGATTTCTGTTTTAAACAAATCTTATAGCATTTATAGTTTAATAATTGTTAAAGTAAATAATCATAAGGTCTAAAGACTATGAGAAAAGAAGAATTGTTCATACATCTGGATATGTATGTGGTAGACACAATTCTTTAGTTAGTCTTGAATATCGTTCACAACTTAAGTTAAAGGTTGGGCACCTTTATCTTGTTAAAGTTGTAGAATTCTTTTGCTAGCATTTGAGTGGGATCAAATGAGATATGATGAGTCTAAAATCATAGAAGTGTCTTCGAGCAAAAGAATCTAGTGCACTGGGTGCATTGAACAGGATCACAATGAAATACTTTATCTATAACCGTCAGTAGATAAAAGTAATTTCATTATCAGGACAATCGGAGAGTCTATCTCAATCCTGAAATAAATGATGGACTTATGGTTGCAGGTGATATCATTTGAGCTATCAATGAGTACGATTATATCGCATAGTCTATCCTCGATAGTTTGGTGATATTCATTTGTTAATCGATAGAGGACTTCATTTATAGATATGGACATCGTGGCTCCATTTATTAAATGAGAGTATAATATCATCATATGGATGTTTGAGGTAATTTGATATTAAATCTCAACGTTGAGTTTTCAATAGTGTCTATTGAAAACATGGCTTCTGGACAAGTCAAAATATCCAAGTTCAAAACGTGGTCATATGAGTAAATATGGTAACTTGGAGAGTTATAGGCGGTCTATGAACTCTTGGCGATTACTGATATTAATCACGAGGATACACTATCTCCAATATGATTGTCTAGGGTATGAATGAGGAAGCATCTTCCTTTTCTGTCTTTATTTAAGAGTTCAATTTTAGCTCTTTAGTGGAATGAGCTAAAATTAATGGATCGGACCTAAGTGAATCATTTGTTGATTGTGATTAGGTTATGTCTATTGGAGCTTAAATTTAGATAGCCCGCCAAGATCCCCAATCCACACGGACTTGCATGGATCACTTGTTATATTCTACCGGACCAATTTAGGGTCCATCTAGAATTGCAATTTAATGTATTAAGAATATAATTTGCACATTATTTATATAATGGGCTGCACAATTATATTTATATATTAATGGATGACATGTGGGCTTGTTTCTTTTAGTAAGAATGGGTATAGTTCACATGTGGGCTTTTTATTTAAAGACCTATGGATTTAATGAAATAAGAAAAATAATATTTGGCCCAATGTATATATGTGGGGCGGCAACATGCTATAATGGCATTAAATATTATTTTGTTTCATTATTTAATTAAATAAGAATTAATTTATTTATTAATTAATTGTTTAATTAAAGTAACAAATCTTTTCTAAATAGGAAATATGATTCCTATTTGTATACTATTGGTAGTAGTATAATTAAATAGAAAGACTTGTTTGACAAGGAAAATAAATAATTAATTTTATTTATTTGATCAAATAGGAAGTATTTTTATTTTAGTCAAATAAGGAATAAAAGATTTATGAGTTTGATTAGGTTTTGGAAATCTTTTCTAAATAGGAATTAGGGTGCAATTCAAACTAATTAATTTTGGTTTGGAAATTGCGGCAACCCTAATTATTTTAGGAAGAGAATTCGGCCAACCCTAAAGAAGGAAGAAGAGAAATTTCGGCCACATATATATGTACACATATAGATTTCGGCCACCACTTTAAGGACTAGGGTTTTTGGTGCAGAATTTTTCTTTTTCTTCTTCTTCTCAACTCATAGTTAGAAATCGATTATTCTACTGAAAACAAAAAGAACATAGATTATTCTTTGATTGTATTCTAGTTGCTTATTCATCAATAAGCTTGTGAATACTATATCGATCAAGGTTCACGCGAGTTTCGATCATTAGATTGAGAACTCAAAAGTGACCGGAATAATCTTAGGTTCTTTTAGATTGTTTTTGGGACTAACGAATCAAGAAAAGTTTGTTAATCCAATCACAGGTTTGCAATTCAAAGAAAGGGAGACCACGCTCCTAGGTGATCCACGTTCGTGCTAGGATTGAAGATCTTGCGGATTACCATCGACGCAAGTCAATCGGATCACGCTACAAGAGGTATTAATCTTTTGTTTATTTTTATATATATCTTTAATTAATCAAAAGGGTTTAAGGTTCATAAAATTGGAAAAATTTGAAAAGCTACTCAAAACTATTTTCTAGTCTCGCTTCCGCTGCGGGTACAATTTTTCCCTACATAAATACCCTTCTCTTTTCAAATCCCAAGTACCACTTCCTAGTGAAATAAACCCAAGATATCACTTTTAACATTCTTTCATCATCATATTCCTTATTCACCTTACATCACCTTAGATTCGCCATCATCCATCATCATTTTGGCTAGGGACTTGAAGAAGAAGTTGGAGAGGAGAAGACATCAAACCTTAAAAGAGGGAGCTCTCTTCAAATAAGGTTTTTTGGGGGGTTTGCAAAAGTGTCCACTTCCAAGTTTGAAAGAGCAAAACGTCTCCCTAATATTTTCCTTGCAAAACTATCTGTTACTGAAGTTTACTTTACATAAAATGTCCCCTGTTGGACTAAACTACCCTTCCCTCTTCAAGGGGGTTGTAATGTCATAACTACCCTTAAGCATTTCACTTTCCCACAATTACCCTTCTCTTCCCTTCCCTCCCTTTCTTTCAACGACCCCTGTTGAATTCCCTCCCCCATTTTCGAACATATCCTGACCCGACCACAGTCCTCCATCTCCGTCTTCTTCTTTTCCTTCTTCCTTCCCTATCTTCAGTTCTCCTCATCTTCAGTCCTCCCCATCTTTGGGGCTTCAATATTCCTCATATTCTGAAATTCGTTCTGAACTGTTTTCAACTGAACAGACGATGGGGAAAACCGTTTAGAAACCCTAAAAATAGAGAGATAGAGAGAGACAGAGGCGACGAGGACGATGAGGGATAATGTGTTTGTCTCTCCAGTCTTCAAAAGTTTGCAATTGTGTTTGGGTTTCTCTCGAGTTAGAGTCATGGCAGAGATAAATCGAAGGCAAGGGTACCTAAGCTGTGGGTTATAAATCTTTGGCAAGGAAACAGGTTGAGAAAGGAACGATTGGCTTCTTCTCAAGGTTCGAATCATCAAATGAACCCATCTGCTGCAGGTTAGTGTTTCTTTTAATCTGTGCATTGGAACCTATGAAAGACGATTCTTTGTTTATTATGCTCCCTAATTGTTGTTGGTGTTGTCTTTTGTTGGATAGAGAAATTGCTTGATTGTGATGAGTATTTAGTTGTGATGAATGGGTGTGTGGGCTGTGTGGAGTGTTTAATGAATGGGTGCATGTATTTTGGGGTTGATAAGTCTGTCCATTTCTTGATTTCTTGAAATGTCTACATCATATGGTCTGAAATTTGTTCTAGAGATTCAGAATGCCAAATTGGGGAAGTGCTGCTGGTGTGTGGCATTTGTTGAAGTTCTGGTAGTTGTGTGGCCTTTTTTGTTGTTTTGTTTTCTATGTCATTTGGTCAAGTGCTGCTGCTGTGTGGCGTAGTTTTGTTGGGATTGATAACTCTTTCTAGGGCTTGAAGTTCGAGTCTGGGGCTTGAAACCCTTGTGCAGGGCTTGAAAATAGTTTAACAGGGCTTGAAATAGTTTTACAGGGCTTCAAGTCCTTTTACAGGGATTTAAAAATAATTGTCCATGGTTAGAAAGGCAATTGTTGTTTGTATAATTAGAGTTCAATGTCTTCATTATATTTTCTAGATGTCTTCAATATAGGTTCTGAAATTTGTTCTAGATTTGTTCAGTATAGGTTATGAAATTTGTTATAGATTTTCCTAATGCCATTTGCTATATTTCTTCATTTGCATATCTTGATTACTTTAACAACATTTACAGGGTCTATGGATACGCTGGATGGGTTCATAGTGCACTGAGATAGACATTGGATTGATGAGGAAGTGCTGGGTCCAATTTCCTTTGCATGTCATGACAACAAGTATAGTAAATTGTTGGAAACAGTTTGTCACCGGATTGGTGTTAGTAACGATAGATTCCGGATAAACTTAAGTTCAGAGATTGTAACGGCAAAAGGGAGTTGTACATTATCCATTTTGAGCGACAGTGATGTGTCTTGTTTTCTTTCTCATAATCGATCCTCGTGGACTGAAATACGGGTCGAAGTTGTAGAAAGACCTGTACTGCTGAAGGCAACTGAAAGAGTATTTCAAACTCCGATGAAGTCCAGTATGCCTAAACCCTTCGGTATTTCAGAATCCCCAATTAGCACTCCACAATTCCCGTCAGTGAGTGGTAGCAATCAGCCGTTTGGGCCAGTTGACAACCAACCAACCCCCGGATTTACATCTGCCGAGAAAGACGAGGGGACTCCAGGTTCGACTACCAAGCAGCCAAAGGCTGAGGTGGATGATTTGATAGTTCTGAAACCTCTGATACAGAGGATGATCATGAGTGTGGCAGTGACGCGGAATCGTCATCGGACTGTAAAGAAGCTAAAACAAATGGAGCAGCTAACAGTTCTACTCCCTCTATGACGACACGTTGGACAATACTGGGGTCAGAACTGTACTCAATTCAGCCTATTAGATCAAAAGAATTGTTTGAAGACAAAGGAGAATTTAGTGAACTATACAAAGGACAGATGTTCAAGGACAAGAAAACCTTGAAAGGGGTTCTAGGGTTCAATTCAATGCAAAAGAGGTTTGATTACAGGGTTCGACGATCGAATCATACACGATTCGTTTCAATATGTAAAAAGAGAGATTGTAAATGGGTTTTTAGGGCAGGGAAGTCAAGAAATGGGACGTATTGGAATGTGAAGTCCGTTGGCTCTGAGCACACATGTGGTGATAATGGAAACTACAACGTAGATTTTCACCGTGTAAGTTCCTATGTAATAGGGCAATTGTTTGCAAAACAGCTTGTCGATCCAGGACGCAACCTTCGTCCTAAAGATATAATGACTAACATGAAGGATAAGCACGGCATAAACCTGACATACAACAAAGCATACAGGCTAAGGACCGCACTTTAGAAAGTGTTTTCGGTGATCCGTGGGAGTCATTTAAGATGTTGCCCGCATACTTTCAGATGTTGGAAAAATATAATCCGGGAACGAAAACCAAGATTGTAACCGATAGGAAAAACCGGTTCAAATATGGATTCATGGCACTCGGGGCTTGTATAGAGGGATTTAATATAGTTATTAGGCCTGTTATTGCCGTCGATGCTACGCACTTGAAGTCCAAGACCAGGGGTGTTTTGTTAGTTGCAGTATGCAAGGATGGTAATGAGATGATATACCCGTTGGCATTTGGGTTTGCCAATTCCGAGTGCTCAAAGTCGTGGACATGGTTCTTGAAGCAACTTCACGACGTGATCTTGCATCCCGAACTTGTGATGATAGTTTCGGATCGGGTATCTATAATGGCATGAGATCAATATTCCCCAATGCAGCACATGGGGTTTGTGCATACCATTTGGCTAAAAATATGAAACAACATTGTAGGAAGCGAGGTGACGTGATTAGTCTTTACTATCGTGCTACATATTCCTACCTTGTTGATGATTTTGACCGTTCAATGGCTTCATTGAAATCCATTCATCCTAAGGTTTATAATGAGCTCATTGAGGTTGGGATACAGAAGTTTTCACGTGTCCATAGCCCCAGGAAGAGGTATCATATGATGACCACCAACATTGCAGAGTTAATGAATTCAGCTCTACTTGCAATCCGGAAGTTGCCTATCACATCTATTGCCGAATTTATCAGAGATTTGTTGCAACGTTGGTTCCACGATCGTCGAATTAATGCAAGAGAAACACCCACATTCTTGACTACTGATGCGGACCAACACATCAAAGATAGGGTGTTAGCATCGCAACGGTGTGTGGTTCACCCCATTGACTTCAATAGGTTCAAGGTACAAGACCAATGGAAGGGAGCCATTGTGGACTTGGAACAACGTTCATGCTCATGCCGTGAATGGGACCTAGATGAGCTACCGTGTACACATGCCATGGCTGTTGCAATGTATGTTTACATAATGTTTATTTACATTTTTAATAACAATCATAATCCAAGAATTTCTATTTGTTATTCATTTTTTATTATTTGTGTGTTTTGTATCAGGCTTAAAGGTATGCCCATCAACTCATTATGTTCCGACTTTTTCACAACCGGATGGTTGAAACAGGCATATGACATGTCTGTGAACCCTGTTCCAGAACCTGAAGCGTGGGACATTGGTGATGATGTTCGTAATCGCGTTGTCTTGCCATGGAAAAAAAAACGATTGACAGGAAGACCAAAGAAAAATCGGATGTCTTCTGTTGGGGAGAAACGAAAGCAACAAACATGTGGGAATTGTGGCCAGAAGGGACACAATAAAAAAAGTTGCTCGAACCCATCATGTAGCACAGGGAAACCAGAAAAAAAAAACCACGTGCTTGTAGCGTGTGCAAGAAAGAAGGACATAACAAACTTACGTGCCCAGATAGGGATAACCTACTCCACCCCAGTTTGGCACCCCACCTCAGCTCGGATGACAGTAACACAGACGAACAAGACGTTGATTATTAGGTATGGGTGAAACTCATCCTTTCCTTGTAATAGTTATTTAAAAAATAAAATATTTGAGAGATAGCAGTTGCTTACACTTTTGCTGTTGCATACACATACACCTTCATTGTAGGTTGAAATTCAGGACTGCAAGGAAGTTGTTGCTGTGCTGATGGTGCAGTCATACAATATGTACAACATTTTACAACATTTTAGGTGATGCTGTTTATGTTGTTACAACTATTTTTAAGTTGAAAAATAGGAGCCCCCCAGCCCAGCATGTGTTTACAATTGTTTTTCACTTCTTGTGTTGATGTATGATAATGGAATAATTGTGTATTCAGGAATATTTGTCGTGGCCTTGCCCTATGATGGAATAATACAATCTTGTAATTTCTAGTATATATTGTGGTATACTGTTCGTTGTAGTATATACATTCTGGCCTTGTCATTATTGATTCCAGGCAATTCATTGTCTGTTTCGTGCAAGACAGGGCTTCAATTTATATATCATTATTATTTTCATAAGCCTTGAACTAACAAATGTGAAGCCCGTTACATAACATTGATGTCTGTTTCATGCATGACAGGGCTTCAAATTCTTTATTTATATTTCCATAAGCCCTGACCTATGAATTTCAAGCCCTGGAAGAACATTAATTACCCAGATTAGTATGAAGAACATTGATTTGTTAAGGCTTACGGGCAGAGGTTTTTGTTTGGTCGTTAACGTTAAGGCCTAAACCCATGATAAATAAACTCAAATTAATGGTGTCTTTTCCATTTAAGGCCTAAGCCCATGATAAATAAACTCAAATTGAATGTAATTAACTATTTTAAATCCAAAAGAATTGATTTCTGAAATTAAATTAAATGGAATAAAAGGAAATTAAATGGAATTAAATGTAGTTGTAATGTAAGAGATATTAATGGTGTCTTTTCCATTTGAGAAACAGGATAATTGGTGCATTGGGTAGTGAACAGGCACCCAGATGCAATTATGCAGAAGACTGTTACAGTTACCAAAACTGTCATGACTGGTTACCATTGTGACTTTTCATTCATGGTTAACGTTTGCATCCTATTATAAATACCTTGTCCCTGTAACATATTCGTTTCACTGTTCATTTCTATTTGTTCATCTTCTTTTTTTTTTTTTTTCATACAATGGCAGCAAACAATATCGGTAATCATGTTGGCAGGCAAGTTCGTGAGACAGACAGGCTAGAATCAATCTTTGAGTGTCTGAGGCAACGAATTGCAAATGCAGAGAACACCATTCGTGATGAACGAGCAAATGTTGGACGCCTGACTGTTGACAATGCAGTTTTGATGGGAAAAGTCGAAAACCTGGAAGCAGAAATAATCAATTTACATGTTCAGACGGAGGCAAGAGACAATGAACTTAACGGTCTTTACACTCTTGTTGAAAAACTGCAGAAGAAGATGTTGGACTTCAATATTCCACCATCTCTCTAGAGAAAAGCCTCTTATCATGCCGTTCACAGACCCTACAGTTTGCTGCCCTTGTTATGCGTTTTATGTTTGTGTTACAAGTTTCTGCACTACAGTTTGTGTTTCCTGCCCTTGTTATGCCCTTGTTATGCTATGCCCTTGTTATGCCCTTGTAATGCCCTTGGTAATGTTAATTTCATCTTTTTTTGCATTTTAAGTTTGTGTTAATTATTTCTGCCCTACAGCTTACTGCCCATGCATTTCCGTTAGACAATATATCTCTAACATCTACACAAAAGGCAATATACATAACAATGAACCAAAAAGGCAGAAACACCCTGAAAGTTATCTTTTATTCATATTAAAAAAAGGCATAGAAGGCAATATACATAACCATCAACCAGTAACGCCATTTCACATACCATTTCACATAAATTTACCCACTGTTATTCCAATAACGAACACAACAATTAGGTATAGTGGAAATGGAAGGAAATTTATGTGGGTTTGTACGGGTTCGTTGTCTTCTGTTGTAGCAAGAGTATGAATACAAAGTTCACGCTGAACGTCACGGCTTCGGAGAGCTTGATATGCTTCATCAAGCGTACTAAATTTCTGGTAAGAAGCACCCTTGAATCCATCAATTTGATCATGACATTCCGGCCATGAGTTGAAGACACCGGTTTTCCTCCCTTTGAAAACGACATACACCGATTTCTTCGCCATTTCAAACAACACACTGTATGACACTTCAATAAACAAACAACCAACAAACGAAAATATCAGATTTAAATACATATTTAATAATGGCAAAACAACAAAGTAAATCTGTCGATAACAGAAAACATTCGACAACACAAACATTAAACCAAATCAAAGGTAGAAAGAAAATCGGTTATGGTTCATCGGAGGGACCAATCCAAAACACAAACATTAAACACAAACACTTCAATGCACTATTAATAGGGCATAGAAGTCTTTCAGAAGAAATCGGAGGTAGAAGCTATACTTGCTTGTAACTTCGATTTCTTCAGAAAACCTCCATGCCCATCGACAAAATTCACATAGCCTACAAAATTAACTTGTGCCCGTGTGCGGTGGTCGACAGTTATGGTGTAGAAGATGAAGGATGGAGATGGGTAGAAGTTGGGAACAATCGTGGTGTAGAAGATGAAGGATAGAGATGGGTAGAAGTTGGGGAGAAGATGGAAAATCTAATGACGATGAAGATCTGAAAATAAGATGATGATGATGTGGGAATGGGATCAGTAAATATCGTCCCGGAACCATAAATAACCCCATGTATGTGGGATCTAGCTGTGGTCCACTTTCAGTTAGTGGGATACAGCTGTGGTCCACTTGCTTCTTTTCAATGCAATACATTTGAAGCCCATAAACAATACATTTGAAGCCCTGTAATCGGAACTGAAGCCCAGAATCATTGTACAGGGCTTAGATGGTATACTCTTTTTTATTTAATATTAATTTTTGGAAATTTTTTAAATTTTGTCCTTCCATAAAGAATTAGTTACACAACATGTGGCAACACCCTAGATGTTCCACAGTACTGAAAAATGAAATCTAGTAAGTGAGGCCTTAGTGGTACACTATGTAGTGGTATAATAGTGTAAATGTCACATATTATTTTACTAGGGGGAGAAGTGTTACTAAGTAATTGTAATGGAGTTGGTAACGGGATATTTTTGTGACCGTCTGATTCTCCCAAAAAAAACTCTATAAAGTTGTCCACCTACGTTCCATCAAATTCGGACCGTCTCGATCGGGAAGAAAACGACTAGACCCACATCATCGGATGCATAAACAAAATACATTCAAGCCCTACCGTAATTTGTGAAGCGCAGATATTAAATAATGGACTTCTAGCATACAGGCATATTAATAGGTCAATAGCTGTGCTGAATGTTGAATAGGTGGGCTCAAGCCCAGATGAATCCCGAATAACTGGTAGGATAAAATCCCACCCGTTGAATTACCCCAAAACCGTTTTGGTGGGATACAACTGTGGTCCACTTGCTTATTTTCAATGCAATACATTTGAAGCCTAGAAACAATACATTTGAAGCCCTGTAATCGGAACTGAAGCCCAGAATCATTGTACAGGGCTTAGATGGTATACTCTTTTTTATTTAATATTAATTTTTGGAAAATTTTTAAATTTTGTCCTTCCATAAGGAATTAGTTACACAACATGTGGCAACACCCTAGATGTTCCACAGTACTGAAAAACGAAATCTAGTAAGCGAGGCCTTAGTGGTACACTATGTAGTGGTATAATAGTGTAAATGTCACACATTGTTTTACTAGGGGGAGAAGTGTTACTAAGTAATTGTAATGGAGTTGGTAACGGGATATTTTTGTGACCGTCCGATTCTCCCAAAAAAACTCTATAAAGTTGTCCACCTACGTTCCATCAAATTCGGACCGTCTCGATCGGGAAGAAAACGACTGGACCCACGTCATCGGTTGCATAAACAAAATACATTCAAGCCCTGCCGTAATTTGTGAAGCCCAGATATTAAATAATGGACTTCTGGCATACAGGCATATCAATAGGTCAATAGTTGTGGTAAAATATCAGATTTAGTGGGATCCAGCTGTGGTCCACTTGCTTCCTTTCAATGCACTGCATTTGAAGCCCAGAAACAATACATTTGAAGCCCTGTAGCAGGAACTGAAGGCTAGAATGATTGTACAGGGCTTAGATGTTATACTGTTTGATTTTAAAATTTTAAAATTTCAAAATTTTTTCCTTCCATATGGAATTTGGGTTTACACAACATGTGGCAACCCCCTAGAATTTTATAAAGTTTTCGACCTATGTTCAATCCGTTTCGGATCGTCTCGATCGGGAAAAAAACAACGGGACCCACATCATTGATTCCCAGACTGAATGGAGGTGAAGCCCTGGAACTGGAAATGAAGCCCACAATCACTGTACAGGTCTTACAAGGTAAACTTTTGCATTTAATTTAACATGTGGCAACACCCTATACATTTCCTTATTCCCCACCCAAGGTTACACAAATGCGTTTGAAAGTCTAAACTTTTTCAGTTTTTACAATTTTATCCTTGGTTTGCTATCAAATTAGAATGTAGCATTTCATCTTCATTGTTAGGTTTTTGGTTGTTGTTGGCATATATTCCATATCAAAACGTGTTTATCTTGTAAATGTTTATGTGGTCATGTTGATGATGATACAAAGCTTCAAAGAAAGATTTGACTACGGTACATACAAGATGATGGCTTGCTAAGAGGAAATAAGCTTCATTGCTCATCAAAGGTAAAATCGACCTCATTCCTCTTACAAGGCATAGGCACACACACACAAATCATTCATGAGTGTCCCTGCATTGTTGTGCACCATTTTTATAACACATTCACATGATTTTGTATGCTCATGCATTGAACTCAAATGCTCATACATTTTAGAGTTGCATGTTCTAGGACTATGTCTAGGAAATGGCATTCATATGTGAACTTGTGTTTGTATGTTTGTGTTTCTTGTGTTCTGGAATTTTAATAGTGCTTAATTTATTCCTTATTGAGTTCCGGTCATTTCGGTTACTCATTCGTTAAGTTTCGAGTCCAAACGATGTAGCTACGCTACTTTTCGTTCTCATTCGTTGAGTTGTGTTCGTCGTCGTTTTCCGAGATGAATTCTCAACCATTTTTCAAAGTTTCATAGTCGTTGTCGTGCGTGAGGGAGTCACGGTTTGTAATCCGAAAACGGATTCGAATTCGGAGTTCGGATGCCCGAATACGGCTGAAGAACGCGAGAGGTGCGCGAGGAGATCGCTTGGCCAAAAGCCAAGCAAAGGGTGGCCACGTGTGGACCACGTGTGCCACACGGCCAGAGCTCCTCTCTGGCCACGTGTGGCACACGCTGGCCACACGTGGACTTGCAAAAGTCCTCTCAAAAATTTGGACAATTTTGCCCCTTCTTTCATTCTTTTTAAACTCCTCAAATTCCCTCCATTCTCTCAAAAGAAGAAAAAGTTTGAAATCCCGTCTATGATTTTCTCTCAATTTTTCTCAACTTCCAAACACCATAACTTTCTCATCCGGAGTCGGAATTGAGTGATTCAAGTTGGAGATTGTTCGTATTTGAGTCCTCTACCTTTTCCAAGTGGTTGTGCAGCTGTTTGATCGAATTTCTGACAGATCTCCTCAGAAAAACGAACCAGCTCTTGTAATTGAGGTAGAGTTCATAACTTTGTGATTTCATCTTTTTAATCCTCCAATTTGCTTGGGGTTTCTTCTTCTATATATATATGTTTGTTTAGTGAATTCTATAGAGAAAGATAGCTTCATAATCAATCTAATTGAATAGTCTAATTAGAGACACATGTTGACTAGAATCTTGGATTCTTTGTTCTTAACATGATTGTGAGTTGTATTGTGATTAGATTGATATATAGGATTGTTTGAGACTTGATTGATCAAGTTTATGATTAATAATCCTTTCTATGTGACTTTGATCCATGATTGATGAAATCTAGGATTAGAGCCTTTTATGTGTTTTTAGAGATATATAGGATTGATTTGTTTTTAACATGTCTCCTATCTCTAAATCTTTGGCTAGAATAATTGTTGAAAACATTTTATAATTCTAGCATTTTTGATGTATGTTTATGACATCTTGAACTTGTGCCTTATGAATATGAAATTGTTCAAGTGTTGTTTTGTATGAATGAATCTAGAAGTTTTATGTGTTAATTGTATTCACATGCTCTAGGTTTTCATTCATGATTTTGCATCTAGATTACTATTGCTTGTGTTTTCACATCTCTAGATCTAGTTGTTCCATGGAATGTATTGATCACATGTTCTATGTTGTTTTGATTGATTGCATCACTTGCATTCACATGATCACACTAGGAAGTCCTTGTAAAAGGCATGAAGTCTTGGCTAGAGTTGGGATGACTCAGATAGCCAAGCAAGAAGTCTTGCCTAGAGTCGGGAGGACTCGGATAGGTAAGCAAGAAGTCTTGTCTAGAGTCGGGAGGACTTGGATAGACAAGCAAGAAGTCATGGCTAGAGTCGGGAGGACTTGGATAGTCATGCATGGGAGGCTTTCGAGAGGCACGTGTGCCTTATATAGAGAGTTGGCTTATATATTGGTAGGCCCGGGCGGTTGGTTAGACATAGAGTCCGATAGAGCGGGGTACATGGGATGTGTATGCACTCTTGAGGAATTTCTAATCTTCCAACGATGTTGGTTTTGGTATGAGTTCCAATATGTGGTGGTTTACATCATTGAGGGATTTTGTATCTTCCAGTAGGGTTGGGTAAACATAGACTCCACATGGGTTGGTGACTAGGATTGGTCATTTTGTGGAATTTCTAATTTACTTTCCAAGTATATATATAAGTACCCAATGGTTGTAATTCAACCCGTGGATGTTTCCTCCTTGGAGGTTTTACCACGTTAAAAAATCCCTTGTGTTAATTCTTCCTATCTCTCACTTTTATATTTGTTTATGTATATGTTGTTATCTTGTGACACATCAATTACTTGTGAAGTATATTGATACAAGATTTTGTATAGTGTGATTTGTAAATATATTCTTTTGATCATATTTGTAAATACATTTTTCTTTTGTATATTGTTTAGAATTTTATGTATAGCAATATTTGTATATACTTGTAATGATTGAACATATATTCATATACAAGTATTCTTGCTAATTGTTTTTGTATTTTCTTTATACCTCATACAACATATTGATACTTAGACAATGTATGAATGATCACATGATAACTTGTCTTAGTATGATTCCGTGATGTTTATGTTGTATGTAAGGCTACCTTGAGGGACAAACGTAAGTTTGTTCAAGGGATTGAAATTAGGCGAAAAACCTATTCACCCCCCCCCCCCCCCCCCCCCCCTCTAGGTACGTCTTAAGCAATTTAACCTTGTATGTATACTTTCATTCATTAAATTCGCCATTGCAAAACACAAACAACGAAAGCAAAGCCATTGCAAGGATTCTTCAAAAACAGGATAACTTGCATGTTTGGTTTCAATTCATGGTGAACGTTTGCATGTTTTACAATTAACTTGTAAATAACTTGTCCAAAATCCTTTTTTTTTTCACAGTTCATTTCTATTTGTTCATCTTTCTTTTTTTCATTCATACAATGGCTGAAAACAATATCGGCAATCAGGCCATCAATTTGATCATGACATTCAGGCCATGAGTTGAAGACACCGGTTCTCCTTCCTTTGAAAACAACATACACTAATTTCTTCCCCATTTCAAACAACACACTGTATAACACTTCAATAAACAAGTAATCAACAAACCAAATATCAGATTTTAAATAATGGCAAAACAACATAGTAAATCGAAAAGAACAGAGAAAACATTCCAAAACACAAATATTAAACTTTCCTATTTCCTTGATAACCGAACAGAATGACAGCACAGATAATTCGATATTTCTTACTTCACTTCTAAACAAAATGAAGCCCAGAAATAACACCAACAAATTATGGTTAATTGGGCATAGAAGTATTTCAAAAGAAACCAGAGGCACAAGCTATACTTGCTTGTAACTTCGATTTCTTTCGAAACCCTCCATGCCCTATTAACTATATGAAGGATATCGTGCAATAATAGGACCTGTGCCCATGTGCGCTGGGTAGAAGAGGTGGTGTAGAAGGTGAAGGATGAAGATGGGTAGAAGATGGATAGACGATGGAAATCTTAAGGTAAGAAGATGATGATGATGTGGGAATGGTATCCATAGTTATCGTCCTGGAACCATAAATAATAGGAGTTGTGGGATCCAGCTGTGGTCCACTTTCAGTTAGTGGGATCCAGCTGTGGTCCACTAACTTCTTTTCAATGCAATACATTTGAAGCCCAGAAACAATACATTTGAAGCCCTGTAATCGGAACTGAAGCCTAAAATGATTGTATAGGGTTCAGATGTTATACTGTTTTATTTTTTCCTTCTATATGGAATTTGGGTTTACACAACATGTGGCAACCCCCTAGAACTTCAAGACCACAAAAAAACCACCTACATTCACCTACATTCCATCAAATTCGGATCGTCTCGATCGCGAAGAAAACGACTGGACCCACATCATCGGATGCAGAAACAAAATACATTCAAGCCCTGCCGTAATTTGTGAAGCCCAGATATTAAATAATGGACTACTGGCATACAGGCATACAGCTGTGGTCCACCATGGATTCCCTTCCTTTAAAGGCATTGTATATGATTCCAAAATTGAATATAGGTGAAGCCCTGGAAATGGAATTGAAGCCCACATTAATTTCAATTTTGTCATCGGTTATGGTATCAATCAATTTCATTTAATTTCATTAAACTCGCCATTGGAAGGATTCTTCAAACAAATCGAGTCAACAAGAACACAGAAAATAAAAGACAGCCAACCGGAAGGAAATAAATGCTTACAAAACAACAACAACAAACCAACACAACCAAAGCAAAACACTAATATAACAACTGTAAAAATGTCCCAATTTCAGCACAATTAACCACAGTCAATGACCATTACGGGCTTGGATGTCAAGCCGGTAATGGAACCGATATTGTCAACGGCCTTCAAGACGTCATATCCTTGGACCACCTCACCGAAGACGAATTGCTTGCTATCGAGCCACTCGGTCTTAGCGGTACAGAGGAAGAACTGGGACCCGTTGCCTGTTTTGCCAGTTTTGGCCATTGACAGGATACCAGGACCGATGTGCTTCTTCACGAAGTTCTCGTCGGTAAAACTAGGGCCGTATATCGATTCACCACCGATTCCATTTCCGTGAATGATGTCTCCTCCATGGACCATGTACCCTGGTATCACGCGGTGAAAGGTTGAACCCTTGTAGTGGAGTGCTTTCCCAAACGTGCCGATACCTTCTCTCCAGTACAAAGAGCCCGAAAGTTCTCCGCTGTTATCGGGGTGCTGATCAGGCCAAAATTGGTATGATTTTGGCCCTCATTTCCGTTTCTTTTTGCTTGATTCTCGGGCATTTCCCCGTGTTTAATGTTGTTAAATTAAGTGTTTCAGGTTTTATTAGGTTTCAGAAGCAATTGAGATGAAGGTGGAGGACTTGTGCGAAAATGTCTCACAAATGAGAAGAAACAGGGCATTTTCGCCACTTGGACATAAGAGGGCGCCACTTGAGCGCCATGGCGACAGAAGAGTTCCCAAAGGCATCAGAAGGTCGCCACTTGGGCGCCACTTGAGCGCCATGGCGACAGAAGGTCACAAAATCAATCAGGTGGGGTCGCCACTTGGGGTCGCCATGGCGACCTCCCTTGCAAGTGGCGACCTAGTGCACTCAAGGCATGGTCGCCACTTAGGGTCGCCATGGCGACCTTGATGGTACAAATGGCGACCTCTTCACATTTCCAAGGTCGCCACTTATGGTCGCCATGGCGACCTAGAGGATACAAGTGGCGACCTCTACACATTTTGGTCATGGTCGCCACTTGACAAATAGCGAGAAAGATGGTTTTCAGAGCGACCTTTTCATCTAACCGTTTTACGCTCTATGGTCGCCATAGCGAACAAATAGCGACCTAGACTCCACATCAGCGAATCAAGCAGTTACCAGTACATGTCCATGAGTGAGTATATATATGAAGCGTCTCTCCATCTTCAAGTATCGAAAATCAGAGCAAAATTCAGAAAACACTCATTTTCAGATCTAGATCATCATCCATGGAACATTATTCATCCTCCTCCATTTCTCTCCTTGAACTCATCTAATCCATCCAACCCTCAACACAAAAACCTTGATTACTTCACTACATCATTCTTCATCCCACCATTTCTCCACCAAAATCCTTAGTAACTTTCCACCAAAACACCCACATTCCAAGACATTTCCTCAACCTCCATTCCTTGCATCTAGGAGCATAGAGGAGAAGAAGGATCAAGCTTAAAGAAGGTGACCCAAGGGTTATTTCCTCATCATTTACTTCTTTTCATTCATTGCAAATATGTGTAACGAAACCCCTAATCTAGGGGATAGATTTGAGGAACAATTGGTTGTGGGTTTAGTTTAGCTTGTAATTAATCTCTTATGTGTTCTATTCATTCAAATTAATTAGATTCCATTCATTATAATTGACTTGTATATCACTTGTTGATTGCTATCTTGAGTGGAATAATTTGTTATATATTCACATGTGGATTGACAATCTTTGTGTGATTAAGAACCCATTGGATAGGATAGATTAGTGGTGGGTATACCAACCCCACTAATCTAAGCCTCTAAGTGGTTAACATAATGAGATTGGTACACTAATGATGCTAGTTAGCTTACCCACATCCAAGTGTTAATCAATCTATTCCCTAGTTCTCTCATTAATTGATTTTATCACTATTCTTATCAAGGTGTTGAGTATTCTATTTTTCATAACATTTTTGTGTATTTTCATTTGAGTAGTTTAGCATTGGTGGTTTTAGAAACCACACATTTATCAAACACTATGATTTATTTTATTGTTCTAAGATTAGTCAATTTATCTAATTAACACTTCATTCCCTGTGGAACGAACTTGCTCACTATTTTGCTATCAAATCACATTTTAAAAGGATTAAGTGGCTTTAAAAGAGTTTTCAAGAATCAACCAAAAACCATTATTATTACTATTTTGTTGAGTACACAAACGACCTCATCAAAAATGGCGTCGCTGCCGGGGAATGGTAAGGTTGATTACATAGATTGACTTTTCTTCACATTTTATTGGTATTTTGTAGATTTTTAGTTTAATATTTTGTTTTGTGATTATTGACTTGTTCATAGTGCTGTTTTTACTTTTTTTTTTCCTTGTATCTCTTTATTTATTCCTCTTTCAGGTGCTCAGTTTTATGCACGGTAGGAGATCTCTAGGTAGAGGTGTTCATCCCCCACTAGAAGGCACTAGCCGTGTGAGAGAGTTCGAACCAATTCCAAGTCAAGCTATGAGTACCGAAGGACAACAACATGGTAGGGAAGACGAAGCTCCTTTGAGAGAGGAGATGACGGAAGAGACTCAAACCAACCGTGGTCAAAGGATGACCATGGGTGAGTATGCCTTGCCGGATATCGGGAACCAACCATCACCGATCGTGCTAGACCTGGTTGCTAGGGGTTATGAGTTGAAGACACTGCACGTCAACCTATTGCCGTCATTTCATGGGAAGTTGAATGAAGACTGCCTCCAGTTCATGAAGGAGTATAGTGCTATTATTAAGACTTTCCCCATCATGCGGCTCACACGTGAATAGTTGCAAATGCGTTGCTTCCAGTATTGTATGAAGGATGCGGCTATGACATGGCTCATGGGGCTTAGGCCGGGATCATTGACAAGTTGGGGCCAAATTTGCAAGGTGTTTTTCAACAGATTCTTTCCGGCTAGGAAAGCAAAGGAGTTAAAGGTGAAGATAGCCGATTTTTATGAGAGTGAGGGGGAGCTATTTCATGAGTCATGGGAGAGGTATCAACGCCTTGTGGCCCAATGTCCTCCTCACATGTTCACTGAGGAATACAAGGTGTCTTGTTTCCAAGGAGGTCTAACTCGGTTCTCCCAAGTGTTGGTGGATAACGCTTGTGGAGGTTCTTATGATACCAAGACCGCTTCGGAGATCTACGACATCTATGAGATGTTGGCACAAAACTCTCAACAAAGGAATGCCAACAGTATTCGAGGTGGGAAGTTTGATGTGAATGCTAGTACGGAAGCCGCCATCGAAATCTCTAGGATAAACAAGAAGGTGGAGACCTTAACTTCTCATATTGAAAGTATGGGATTTCCTAAGGCGGGAGTTAAGTTGCTAGGAAGGCAAGAAGGAGGCTCTAGCGGGCAATTCAATGAGAATGAAGGGTTTGAGGACACTTTTCAAGGTCAAGAGCAAGAGGAGGTTCAAGCTATGGGATTTCAAGGACAAGGCAACAACTCATATCCCAACAACTATGCTCAACCGTGGAGGAACCACCCAAACCTTTCTTGGTCAAATAACAACAACATTCTAAACCCACCACCAAGAAATCAACAAGGAAATCAACAACAAGGGGTGTACAATCAAGGAGGTAGCTCACAAGGGGGTTACCCGTCAGAATCCACAACAAGGGTTGAACACTCAAGGAAGTAGCTCCCAAGGAAGCTATCGTCAAAATCAATCACAAGGAGGATTCCCCCAAGGAGGAAATCAATGGGGAGGAAACCAATGGAACAACAACAACAATGCTCAACCAAGCTCGTACCAACCTCGCCGAAATATTGATGAAGAAATGAGAGGTATGATGCAAGGCTTCCAACGAGCTGAGAATACCTTGACAAGCTTCATGCAAGCTAGTGGTCAAAGGTTTGGCAACCTAGAGGCATCTTTTGGGAAATTGGAGACCCAAATGGGGCAAATTGCCGAGGCCCTTCAAAAGCAAGAAAAGGGGAAGTTTCCAAACCACACAGAGCAAGCTAAAGAAGGTAGTTTTGTCAAGAAGGATGGAGCTAGAGATGAGGCATTGTTGTTTGAAGAAGCATACATCCAGAAAGTGGAAGATCCGGGAAGCTTTGTGATTCCCATATCGATAGGAAATAGTGGAGTGCTTAAAGGAGTACTAGATTTAGGAGCAAGTGTGAGCATGATGCCCCTATCTACTTATGAAAAGTTAGGTTTGGTAGGATTGAAGCCATCCGGGAAGAAGCTTATGCTAGCGGATCAAACCTCACTTTCATCAAGTGGTGAAATAAAGGATGTCCCAATTGTCATTGAAGGAGTAGTAGTGCTAACGGATTTCGTAGTTCTAGACATTGGTGACAAGTCAAAAGATGTTAGGGAGTGGCAAGTTCTCCTTGGTAGACCATTCATGGCTACCGCTCAAATGAAGATCGATGTTTGCAAGAAGAAAGTTTGTATGCATGCATTTGAGAAAGAACTTGAGATCGATATAACCATATGCAATGATGACCTAAAAAGCATTGAGAGTTGCTATGTGGTTGAGTTGCAACCACCAAGGTCAACGGGTGGAAAAGTGTGTGATTTGGTGCAATTGTTTGAAAAGAATAGCCAAGAGGACGAAGTGGAGAGTATAGGTGACTCTGAAATTGAAGAGCTCAAGAATTCCAACCAAGAGCTCATGCTTGAGGTAGAGGTTCTTAAGGCGGAGAAGTATGCCTTGGAAAAGAAGCTTGATGACCTCGCAAGGAAAAATCATAAGCTTAAGAAGGTCAACGTGGCTCTCACAATGGAGAATGAGGTGACGGTGAAAGAGTTTGAAGATTTGGCTAGGCTCACCGAAGAATTTGAGGAAGAATCCTTAAGAAAGATGAGGAAGGCCCTCATGAATGTAGATGCCAAGAATAAGGCACTTGAGGAGTTGAAGGAGGAATTGTGCAAGAAGGAGATGTCCTTGAAGGTTGCTAAGGTAAAGGAGTGCGACTTTTTGGTGGAGATAGATCGGATGGATCAAGCCATCAAGGAACTCACCAATAACGGTCCCTCAAGGCCTAAATCTCCAATTAAAAAGGGAAGATTTCCTTCATATCCTTTAACTTGTTATTTTTGTCATAGAAAGGATCATGTAAAGTCTAAATGTTTTGAATTTTTGAAGCATGCCAATAATGATAAAAATAGACCTATAAGGAGATCTAACCATGTTAAGCAAATTTGGGTTAGGAAGGATTTGGTCAATCAAGTCCGGGATGAGTCTAGAGGTCCAATTTGGGTAGTCAAGAAAAAATTGAGTTATAATGTGATTGACTTGGATGATGAGCATCATGATTCCATTTCGCATAGTATGATGCGGTAGTTGGATTTACATTCGGTTTTTACATTTCATGCCATGAATAAATATGTTTGAGTTTAATTTTGCTTGTTGTGTGTTTTTCTTTTGTTCATTCTGTTTTTCTGAATAAATGTCCATCAATTCTTGATAGAAGTTTGAAGTATGAGCTTATTTGTGGATTTTGTTCATTGCAGGTGATGAAATACATTCGGGAGAGGACTTTAAGTCAGGGTCGCCATTTGGTCGCTATTTGCATACAAATGGCGACCTCACTTACATGAAGGATTCAGAGGTCGCCACTTACATGGTCGCCATGGCGACCCACATGTTGCAAATGGCGACCTTTGTTATCAGGTATGGTCGCTATTTGGTCGCCATGGCGACCTTACTTGTGCAAATGGCGACCACATGCAAAAATGAAAATTCTTCTTGGTCGCCATTTGGTCGCCATGGCGACCGAGTGACACAAGTGGCGACATAGGGCGTTCACTTATAAAGACTGCTGCTCAAACATAACGCCGCACACACAAAAGTTCTCTCTTCTCAAATTCTCTCAATTCCAAAGCCGTGGCACGCACGTAATCTCCAAACTTGGTAAGAAATCACTCTAGTTCTTCAATTCTTTTGATCAAATCCTTCCTACATTGCATCTAGAATTACTAAGGGTGGTTTTGAGTTTGATTTGAAGAGATTAGTGCTTAGGATTGGATTTTTTTTGTGTGATTTGATTCATATAGAAGTGATTGTGATAGTATTGAAGTGGTTTGGTTGATTGTGGTGCACATTGGTAAGTGCCGGAGTGTTATTATAGTGCTGTTGTGCTGCCGGATTTCTGTCAGAGAGTTAGTCCGAATTTAGGGGTGAAAAAAAAAAAATGGCTCCGAAGATGAAGTTGCCGAACAAGGGGGGCAAGGGTAGCAAGACCCCCACTCCTAGGAAGAGAGTAGTTCCCGAATGCAAACTGAACAGAAATTTTGATGAACGTTTGGAGACATTTGCTGAGAAGAAAATGTGGCCTGAGAGGGGCATTGATTTGGAGAACTTGAGGGATACCCCTGTCCCAACAACAGTGAATGACATGGGATGGGGAGGATTAGCGGCTACTCCGCCACATTACAGTGAGAGTTTGGTGAAAGAATTCTATGCGGGGATGAATCCGGGAGAGTATATGAGGGGTGGTCCCGTTCTTGTGAGAGGGGTTCCCGTGTACTTAAACGCACCAGACATTAACATATATTTTGGGACAACATTATTGGAAATTGAGGGGTTACGTGAGAGGATGGTGGAAGGAATCACCACAAATCCTTTGTATGTGAAGAATTTGGTGGAATTTGCTAACACTATGACCATCACTCCTATGACCATATGGATGGCAAAGAGGTTCCCTCTCAGGCAGTCAAACTTGAAGATTGAGCTCGCCTTTTGGCACATTTTCCTCACCTCTTCCCTTAGACCGGTTTCCCATAGGTTCACCGTTCCATTTGAGGCAGCCAGGATTCTACACAGTATTAGTGAGAAGCAGCCTATTGATGTGGGAATCATTGTGAAGATGGAGATTCAGCGGATTGGGAGGAATGAATCAGAGACAGATATCCTCCCTTTCCCTTGTTTGATCACGGAGGCCTGCAAGTTGGCGGGTGTAGATATCTCCGTGGACTTACTTAAGCCTCCCATGTCTGATATGGACTTGACCACCTGGAGACGTTTGATGATTAAGCGTGGAGAGATACCTACTGGGGGGAAACGTAGGAGAGTGCGGAGTTCAGAGGCTGGCACCAGTGTTAGGGAAGAATTTGAGAGAGTAGTCCCTGAGGAGGACGATGATGATGAGGAGGAGGAGATTCCTATTTGTGATGATCACGGGCAGCCGTTGGGGGTTCGGATTCTAGATGGTGTACAGCGCATTAGGAGGACTCAGACTGGTGATTTTGATATCCTTCATGCTGATAAACTTGATATTGAAGGAAGGCAGAAGGCCTTGGAGGACAGGCAGCTGAGGTTGGAAAGCCTTATTCAGGATTTGAGTGAGACAGTGATCACAGGTTTTACAGACCTCCGCCATGACCTTAAGCTCACTCCTTATGTCAGGAGACCGAAAAAGCCTGCCACAGTGATTCCACCTACCCCCACTACACCTTCAGGACATAGCACAGAGGAGCCTGACTTCCTATTTCAGACTGCACAGTCTGCTGTTGAGGAGGCAGCACAGTTGGAGGAGGCCATGGCCCGTTCCTTGACTGATCAGGGGCCCCGTTATGTGGGAGGTCCACCTATTGATGAGGCAGCCGCACAGAGGAAGTGGAGAGAGGAGCAGTCTAGGAGAGCGGCATTAGCTAGGGAGCAGAGAAGGAAGGACCCGAAAGGGAAGGGGAGAGTAGTGCAGGATGAGGAGGATGATTCAGAGTAGTTGGCCTACTAGCATTCCTAGGATTTGTTTTATCTTTTCATCATTTGCATTTTCTATCATTTTATTGGGACATTGCTAGCTTTATGTTCTTACTTTTGGATTATTTTGTTGGATATTTTTGTTGATTTATGTTTATTCGCATTTCTTTTCCTTTTAATCATTATTTCTCATTGTTGCCTTTATTTTGTTTCCGCATAGAATAAGGGTGTGAATTGGATTTTGGTAGTGGATTTAGGACATTTGTGCTTAATTGTTATATGTGTTGTTGGGATTTTGTGTATGAATATTTGGAGGGCAATATGCCGGATGATGGGATATTTTGTTTTTGCTCTTGCTTGTTGGATTATTGCTTGAAACTTAGTGGATTGCGCTTGTTGTTTTTATTTTTCCACCTTTGAACATTGAGGACAATGTCAAGTTTAGGTTTGGGGGTGCTTTTGCGCAACGCCATAATACTTGGTTTTCAAAAGAATTGTGTGCCAAAACTTCTAAAATTTTTGCGATATTGCCATATTTGAGCATGCTTTGCTTGTGGAGATTGTTCTTTACATGATGTAGTGAGGAATTGTGCATGTTTGTGAGTGTTTGGTTTAGATTAACACCATGCCACTTAGGGTGTCATTGAACAAAATGCGTTAATCTTTTTCTCTTAATGTTGAGTGAATGATCAAATTTGCTTGAAGGCTAAGAATTAATAGTGGAGATTCCCGTGAGGATCACAAACACAGCCTTTAAAAAGCATACGTTGAGTTGTAAACATTCACTCTTTAAACACTCACTATAAACACTCATACAAGCATGTTTTGGTCTCATTTGCACTAAATGTTGTTTGCCATAGAATATTATGGTCTGCTTGTGGATGCCTTATTTTGCTTAATGGACGAATCTTGAGAAATGATTTTAGGCGATGCATGTGAAAACCTCTTTGGCCTAAAACACTTCCAACCAATTTGAATATGTGTGCTCCCAAGCCCCTTTGAAGCCAAACACATTTGAAGCATTTCTTTCATGAACCACATCTACATGAACCTTATAGCCTTAAAATACTTAACCTACCTTGACCAAATGATTCGCTAAGGCTTAGGAACTCAATGTAAAATTTTGAAATTATAAATATAAGGTGTGTACCAAGGCATGTGAATGTGTGTAAGAGTCTTGCAAAGCAAGAGATGTTTGAAAATGAAAAAATAAAAAAAAATTAAAAAAAATTAAAAAAAATTAAAAAATTAAAAAATATATATAATAAAAAAAAATTAAAAAAAAAAGAAGATGAAAAGCATGAAAAGAAAAGAATTGGCAAGCAAAGAAAAGCAAAGAAAAAGGAATCAAGAAATTAGGCACAAAGGGCCTAGAAAAGGAAGAAAAGTAATTGAACTACTCAAGTTGAAAATAGGAGTAGCATACACGTGTAATTGTGAGCCTGGACACCTTGAAGTGTGAACATATGTGGGAATCTTGTGGAACTTAAAGAATTAGAATGTATGCCTTAATGAAATCATTAGGTCCCTTGATATCCATTTCTTCCATTCCTTGTTTCACCATAACCTTAGGCCCCATTACAACCAAAGAAAAGACCTTCATGATCTTTAGGATTGTCCATTTTGTACAATTTGGTTGATGCATGTTCTTTCTAATTCATGGCTTGCAATTCCATTCATGAGATCACTTTTCAGGAAATTGCGTTTTAATGTTTAGCATGTGCAATCAATTTGTTGCCATAACATGAACTCATATTGCACATGCACAAATTTGAGTGAACTTAGGAGTCTTGGAGAAAAGAAGAGAGAATCCGGTGAGATTTAGTATCAAAGCGAATTACATTCTAAACTAATAGCACCTTTGCTTTGAAGCTTTGGTATTTTGAATGTAAGATCGCATTGCGTACAATTATGTCTAAGGTGGCACGTTTTTAATCATAACTATACACGCTCTTGCATGTTTAAATCCTCACCATGGCATAACTGTTTTAATCTCTTCATTTTGGCTTCGCACATTGATCATTTGAAGTAAAAACCTTTGAAATATCTCTATGCATGTTTTTGGGGGTGTGCTTGTTATTGTGTTTGCTCGAGGACTAGCAAAAGATTGGTTTGGGGGTATTTGATCAGGCCAAAATTGGTATGATTTTGGCCTTCATTTCCGTTTCTTTTTGCTTGATTCTCGGGCATTTCCCCGTGTTTAATGTTGTTAAATTGAGTGTTTCAGGTTTTATTAGGTTTCAGAAGCAATTGAGATGAAGGTGGAGGACTTGTGCGAAAATGTCTCACAAATGAGAAGAAACAGGGCATTTTCGCCACTTGGACATAAGAGGGCGCCACTTGAGCGCCATGGCGACAGAAGAGTTCCCAAAGGCATCAGAAGGTCGCCACTTGGGCGCCACTTGAGCGCCATGGCGACAGAAGGTCACAAAACCAATCAGGTGGGGTCGCCACTTGGGGTCGCCATGGCGACCTCCCTTGCAAGTGGCGACCTAGTGCACTCAAGGCATGGTCGCCACTTAGGGTCGCCATGGCGACCTTGATGGTACAAATGGCGACCTCTTCACATTTCCAAGGTCGCCACTTATGGTCGCCATGGCGACCTAGAGGATACAAGTGGCAACCTCTACACATTTTGGTCATGGTCGCCACTTGACAAATAGCGAGAAAGATGGTTTTCAGAGCGACCTTTTCATCTAACCGTTTTACGCTCTATGGTCGCCATAGCGAACAAATAGCGACCTAGACTCCACATCAGCGAATCAAGCAGTTACCAGTACATGTCCATGAGTGAGTATATATATGAAGCGTCTCTCCATCTTCAAGTATCGAAAATCAGAGCAAAATTCAGAAAACACTCATTTTCAGATCTAGATCATCATCCATGGAACATTATTCATCCTCCTCCATTTCTCTCCTTGAACTCATCTAATCCATCCAACCCTCAACACAAAAACCTTGATTACTTCACTACATCATTCCTCATCCCACCATTTCTCCACCAAAATCCTTAGTAACTTTCCACCAAAACACCCACATTCCAAGACATTTCCTCAACCTCCATTCCTTGCATCTAGGAGCATAGAGGAGAAGAAGGATCAAGCTTAAAGAAGGTGACCCAAGGGTTATTTCCTCATCATTTACTTCTTTTCATTCATTGCAAATATGTGTAACTAAACCCCTAATCTAGGGGATAGATTTGAGGAACAATTGGTTGTGGGTTTAGTTTAGCTTGTAATGAATCTCTTATGTGTTCTATTCATTCAAATTAATTAGATTCCATTCATTATAATTGACTTGTATATCACTTGTTGATTGCTATCTTGAGTGGAATAATTTGTTATATATTCACATGTGGATTGACAATCTTTGTGTGATTAAGAACCCATTGGATAGGATAGATTAGTGGTGGGTATACCAACCCCACTAATCTAAGCCTCTAAGTGGTTAACATAATGAGATTGGTACACTAATGATGCTAGTTAGCTTACCCACATCCAAGTGTTAATCGATCTATTCCCTAGTTCTCTCATTAATTGATTTTATCACTATTCTTATCAAGGTGTTGAGTATTCTATTTTTCATAACATTTTTGTGTATTTTCATTTGAGTAGTTTAGCATTGGTGGTTTTAGAAACCACACATTTATCAAACACTATGATTTATTTTATTGTTCTAAGATTAGTCAATTTATCTAATTAACACTTCATTCCCTGTGGAACGAACTTGCTCACTATTTTGCTATCAAATCACATTTTAAAAGGATTAAGTGGCTTTAAAAGAGTTTTCAAGAATCAACCAAAAACCATTATTATTACTATTTTGTTGAGTACACAAACGACCTCATCAGGTGCTGTCTGCGAAGAGTTCCATCACAATTCTACCCGCAGGGTGGCCATCAATGCTTAGGTCAAAGAACACTCTAGGGTTCGCCATAATAGTAAATTTGATAAACAGAGAAAAACGAAAGGGGGAGGAACTGAGGAGGAACCTAAGAATGGGAACCAAAGGCGGGGCCCCTTTTCTTTACTTAGTTCGGTTGGGGTTCATCATCTCAAATGTCATGTGTTATTCTCTTATTGTTTATCGGGTTTGTAATGCAAAGGGCCCAGCCCAATAATAAAACGGTTCATGTGATTTCCTATTTTTGTGATAATGTCTGATGACTTAATTAATTAAACTTAAATTAATTAATTAATTAATTACACTTAAATTAATTGATTCATCAATATTTTATAAATATCAGTGTACCTTAAACAATTAATTAATTAAGTGTATCATAACCACTGAATGTTCATAGGATGGCAGCTTCACACTAGGTATGATAATGAAGAACTGTACTAAAGCTGGGCTGCCAATCCACAATTGCAACATATACATTCTTACATTCTTCTTCTTTTTCTCTACAATATAGTATCCTGAGATGAATGAACATGAATTTCACCAATTTACCAATTTCAAAAATCGAAAGTGCACATCTACCAATTTCACCTACGGCTGAATGGGGTTTACATTCTCGCCATTAACGAAAACGTCAAGTGCCATTGCCTTCCTAATGCTTGGTATATTCTTTTGTCCAAATTCGTGAATCCACGGTAAATCAACTCTGGATAGTACTAATTCGGCGAACTTTAACATGAAAACACCGCAGCTGCTACTGCACCATATGAAAATAACGGTAAGATAATGACGATTACATGTAAAAAAACACCAAGTTATATAGCAATGTAAATTAACTACCCATCGCCCTGTTGAGGAATTAAGAGTGGATCCACGTTTTCGGCAATGAATGGAGTTGTGGGCACAGGTAAGTTCAATTCTTCGTAATAATTTGATGCCTTCAAGATGGAGGGTAACAAATATAGTAATGGTCGGATTTCCCCTATTCGATTGTTCCTTCGTTGTCTTCCCCACCAGGAATCAAACATCCTCACTTTTCCTTCTTTTAAAAACACTTCTGAAATAACCCAATGGTCACCGACGTTGCAAGGAATCAAAACCTGCAAGGAATGTTCAGGAATTTCAAGCCCTGTAAAGCAATTTCAAGCCCTAGAAATGGGAATACAAGCCCTGCAAATGGAAATTCAAGCCCTGGCAGAGGGAGTGAAACATAACATACCAAATCCACCGAATCCATATTCATGCAAAACATACAAACTTACCGAATTCATCTTCCACCACGGTTCATTGTAAAGCAGATCATTACCCCAGACGTAATGTAAAAAATCATTGTCAGGGTGGAAATCCAATGGATTGAACTCGGGGTAATCTTCCCTAACTTCTTTCGTTTCGCACACTGCTGGTGGAGAAGGACCTTTCTTCTTCTTTTTCACACATTGCTGTATAACCTCTTTGTCTGATCCATCTTCCCCAGCCTTTCTGGCCTCCTCTTGTCCCATCCTATCTTCTTTTTCAAACTCTTTTAGCTCCCTTTGGGTTCGTATCTCCACCATTATTTTCTCCCACTGAATGTTCAAATTGAGCTGTGTAAAAAAAAAAAAACCAACCTTGTTATACAAAAAACCAACCATCTTAAGCAAATACATATTCCATAATCCAAGAATAAAAGTGAACTTACGAAAAACGCAGGAGAGACCAATCCTATATCCTGCCGGTAATTAAACTGTAATCCCAAACGCTTCTTCCAAAGCACGTTGAAGTAGCTGTCTATATGCTACAGTTACATGTAACGGTTCATGTGAATTAGAAAAGAAGTGTGCATGTTAACAATATAATAACAAAATTGAACACTATAAAAGAAGTTACCGAGTTTGAAATCCATTTGTCCGTGTTAATGAAGTCCTTCAACTCAGAACGCGTCATGTCTTTTACGGGGTGCCCGGTATATATTTTGTTCATTGTCAACGAGATTTTTATATTATGGCATAACAAATCACAACACCATAAATTGAACTAGCTTAGGTTAATGGAGGATAGGAAAAGAGCATTACCTGACTTCATTTTTGCCCTTCAAAAATGCCGTGAAGTCTTTGGAATGCTGATTTTCTTCTCCTTTCTTCTTCGTTTCCGGTATGGGGTCAACATACGGGATCAGGAGGAACCTTGACCGCCTTCGGCCCCTTTCCTTGTCTTCATTCTTGTAAACCACTGAGGGGTGAGCAGATTCATCCCATATAACACTAGGCATACTGGTTGGAAGCACATTAACAAGCCAGCAATCCGGGGATGGGAAATCATCCACACAAATTGGCTTTTTAGCAACATCCGCATTGTCTCCTTCAGACTTCTTACCAACTACCTCAACTTCAACATTACTCTCATCCTCGGCCTTCTCAATTTCTGTATCAACCTCGTCCTTCTCAACAAAACTTTCAACCTCTGCCTTCTCATTTCTACTCTTATCCTCGGCCTTCTCAATTTTGCTCTTATCCTCGGCCTTCTCAACGCCACTATCACCCTCGACCTTCTCAACGCCACTATCACCCTCGGCCTTCTCAACAACACTCTTATCTTCGACCTTCTCAACATCACTATCAACATCAGTCTCAACACTTGCCTCTCTGTCAAGTCTGTCACCTGGCAGTCTGTCACCCTTCAGATCATTCTCAACATCTGGCAATCTGTCACCCTCCTGATCAACTTCATCATCATGAATGTCATTCACAAAATGTACCTTCTCATCCAACCTATTTCTATCATCCTACAATGAGAACAATATAATTTAAGGACTGCCCTGGCGAAGGACTCTTATTATGTAATAAATGTTAGAGTAAACTAACAAATAATTGAAGCTTACCCTATCAAAACCTTTGTCCTTCATTTCTCTTGATTTTTTGGGTGAAGATGTATCTCCAACCTTGTTTTGTTTTGCAATCTTTGCAATTTCTTCTGCTATCCAACGCTTCATCCTCCCCTCACTTTCTTTTATTTACTATGTAATCATATTTTCCATACACGTATACAATTCAGGAATTGTATACGGAACCGATGTCTTCAATTTTGACTACAAATCCAATTCAAAATCCAAAATTAATGATTACATCATGCAAAAGAACTTAGTAAAATAACTTAGGATAATAAAACTTATGTATATTATGAATTTTTACCTTCGGAGTTTCTACATCTCCATGGAAGAGCCGCTTCTTAGACGCCGGTTGATCTGATTTTTTAGATTGGAGAGTCTTGGTGTGCTGAATGGAAGCAGCACCCTCTTCCATTGCATCTGCACGGTCCTCCACATCATCATGATCATGGTCCTCCCTTGCCACATCATCCAACATCAAAGATTTGTAGTAAACACTTGACTTTTCATGATCATAAACCTTCCATGGGAACAATTCCATCTGCATGTATAATGCACAAAACATTGAGGTTAATGAATATTTTCAAACAGAAACCCAATAGCAGGCAAAGGCTTTTCAAGCCCTAGAAAGGAATTTCAAGCCCTAATAACGAAATTGAAGCCCTAGTAACGAATTTCAAGCCCTAGTCACGAATTTCAAGCTCTGACTAAGATCTTTCAAGCCCCCCCTACAACCCACTATAATATTCAAGCAACCATTCATAATAAGAAAGTGTACCCTACAACCCACTATAATACAGATTTCAAAATGACCTTCATAGACAATTCATATACAATTCATAGAGTAATAAGTAATATAACACATAACCCCAAAATCCAATGTATCACAGAAATCAAGCAAAATAGGCAACACATCAAAATACAACTAGACACCAAATGGTAAAATACATACCGTTGTACTGAAATAGGATTCAACTTTTAGAACCCTTGTATTGAAATTTCAATTCTTAAATCTTGGGAACCCTGTTCCTTTCCGTATCCCAATTTTACCTTCTAAATGGGTAATCCGTTCAACAGCCCAAACCTAAACAATTAAGAAAAAGATCTTATCAAAATAAATCCATAACAGAAATCCTAGCATAAGGTTGATTTACACATTCATTTATTGACAATACCTGAAATGCTAGCAGAAATCCATAACAGTGGAATGTGAAATACTTCGCCTCATCATTGTTCTGTGCATTGTCCAACTCCACCTGCTCACTGTCATTGTCTGTTTCTTCTTCTCCATCTTCTACTTTAGTTTGCCTCTTCCTCTTCTTCGACTTCTTCTTCTTCTCCTCTTCCTTCTTTTTTTTTCTTCTCCTCTTCCTTCTTCTTTTTCTTATTCTTATTCTCTTCCTTCTTCTTCTTATTCTTTTCGTCATTCTCTCTTTTCTTCTGCCCATCAACTCCTCTCAATTTATCAAGGTGTTTATTAGCTGCATTCTTCAGCCACCACAACGTGACATCAAAAGGGTAAGATCCCCAACCAAAACTCTCAAAAGCATCGATGTCCTCTACTAAAGAAAACAGCCAACAAGGTATGGCTGTCCGTGCCTCATCAATCCCGAAGAACTGGGACACCATTAATAGGTATCCCATCTTCAACGCATCATCACCAGCTGCAGGGTCCATCAGCCGATTCAAGGTTGCCTCCAACAGTTCCATAGATGGCATTTCATCATTGAAATATCGTCTCAAGATAGATTGCTCACCGACTTCTTTCTTTTCTTTGAAGCCTTCAGGGAGTGTGCCTATGTTGAGGCCACTACAAAGCAAAATTCTTCTCTCCCAAACCTAGCCTCCTTTTGCCCCAAACCGAGCCAAATCTCATCCTCCTTTGAATTCGGAAGAATGAGCTGTCTTTTCAACATATTGTAGATGAGCATCCCGTGCACTTTAATCGGCTGTACCATTTCCAAATACTGCCCAAAAGGGCCTTCCTTAAATCTATCCACCACGCCGCAACGTGTCAACACTAACTCTAGCTCTTGAAGAAATTTTTTTTTGTTGTGCGAGTTTATTCTCGCATGTACCCAGCTTCTGTGGTCTGGATACCTCCATTTGTTTTTGAAACGATCAGCCGGCATCTGGTATAAAACAAAAACAAAAATTAATTAAAAAAATAAAATGGGATTTCAAACCCCACAATGGGATTTCAAGCCCTGAATTGATAAACAATGAAATGAAATGGACATCCCCACCACTATACATCATAGATACGATATACTCATCATGTGAACACAAAAAAACACATAACAAGGCACCAACAAATCCACCAATTCAAAAATCATCACAAAAACCATTCACAACTAAAATACTACCACAATCGTTTACAGGGCTTGAAATCCCTTTGTCAGGGCTTCATATTCAGACAAATGGGGCCACATTTCAAAACTTGAATTAACAAAATCCAACACTTCATAACATAACATCACAAAAACCATTAACAACTACAATACTACACTTCACAATCGTTTACAGGGCTTCAAATCCCTTTGTCAGGGCTTAATATTCAGACAAATGGGGCCACAATTCAAAACTTGAATTAACAAAATACAATACTTCATAACATAACATCCCAAAAACCATTAACAATTACAATACTACGCTTCAGAATCGTTTACAGGGCTTGAAATCCCTTTGTCAGGGCTTCATATTCAGACAAATGGGGCCACATTTCAAAACTTGAATTAACAAAATACAACACTTCATAACTTAACATCCCAAAAACCATTAACAACTACAATACTACGCTTCATAATCGTTTACAGGGCTTGAAATCCCTTTGTCAGGGCTTCATATTCAGACAAATGGGGCCACATTTCAACACTTGAATTAACAAAATCCAACATTTCATAACATAACATCACAAAAACCATTAACAACTACAATACTATGCTTCACAATCGTTTACAGGGCTTGAAATCCCTTTCTCAGGGCTTCATATTCAGACAAATGGGGACCACATTTCAAAAGTTGAATTTCCCTTAACAAAAAACTAAACAAAAGCACCTGTTCCTCGCCATTGCATGAACCCCTGGCAAGATAACTACTCATTTCTCAAACAAATACTTATAACTTAATAACACATTATCCATGCATAGTCAAACACAGATGCAAACAAACATATCACCTAGGTTAAAACGCCAGAAGACAATGAGAATATGAATGAATACCTTTACTTGCGAGTTGCGACAAAGGCGTCTTCTTCGAGGCTGGGTCTTGGTATTCGACTGACTGTTCTTCTTCTTCAAGAAATTTTCTTCTCAAACCTGGTTTGTTCTTCTTCTCCTCTCTCGTTCGCTTCTTCTTCTATTCGATGCCTTCTTCAATTCTTCTTCTCTCTCGTTCTCTTCAATTCTTCTTCTCTCTCGTTCTCTTTTGGAGTTCTTGATTTCGCACGACCCCCCGAACCTCTGGTTTTGAATTTAAATATGTTAGGGCAAATGGGTAATCACGCTTAATGGGGTTGCCCTTTTAGGGCAATTTCGAAATTTGGTCTTTAAAAGTTTTAACTCTTTAAAATCCCACTTAAGGGTATTTGGGGAATTTCATGTTCCCAAGGGGACACAAATGCAAGAAAAACAATAGGGAGACTTTTTTGCTATTTCAAACTTGAAAGTGGACATTTTCTGTCATTTCCACAAGTTTTTTCTAATTCTCTACTTTCCATCTCTTTTGTATTTAGTCATGTTTAGATTTGTACTCAAGCCTTGTATATTTGTTATCTTGAACATGAACAAAATCTTTTATGCTAGGGTTATGATGAATCCTTATCATGAATGTTGAATGAAGACACTATGTTTGTTGAGTATGCTTGTTAAATGTTGAGTGGATATTTAAGTTTTTAAGGCTTTTAGGTGATTAGCTACAACTTGAATGAATTTTGGAGGTTGTGTTAAGGACCTAGAGGTGACGCACGCAACGTGCTCGATTAAATGTCCACAGCATGTTTTAGTTGGATAGAAAAATATACGAGCTTGCATGTATGATCTTTTATGTGTGTCATAATTCTTAATGCACTCATGTGTATTTTTAGTAGTCATCGAGAGATAGATTATTGGTGTATGTGAGTAAGTCCGTTGTTGCTCGAGAGAGAATATTGGTTAAAGTTGGATGAACATGATATTCAACACTTTCTAGCATGTCTCAATGAATTCGTGCTCTTAATCATTTAATAGGATTTGTATGGTGAAATCAGAAATTTGGATTTGCTTTCAGCTTAATTTAAATAGTTTGTTTTAATTTCACATCACCCATATCTTGATTTTCCAAATAATAGTAGACTTGACCAATTTCGGTACTTAACAACCTTAATCCTCTTAGGCTAAGTTTTATTATGATTTGTTTGTTTATTCAAGGTTTACATGAACGTATTATAAGCAAAAAGAGAAAGAAAATGTTAAGAGTTTGTTAAGGGATATATGTGTCATGCTTCTTGGAAAATGTAGTTTTTGGTTTTCATGTTCTCTTACTCTTTTTATAAACCACTTCTAGTTATAATTGAAAGCCTATAAGAAAGGATGCACGTTAACATGAGGAGTTGAAATTTCTCTAATATAATTAGATATTGGATTGGTTACCGAATACTGAAAAATCAAATGGTTGTGAACACTTGCACGTCTGTTATGTATTTTTCCGATCCTAGAAAATACATAAAGAGAATTTAGGATAGTATACATATTTCCGATCCAGGAAATTTACATAGAAGAATTTAGGAGAAGTATTTCAGATTCGAAATACATAAGAAGAAGCATGGGAGAGAAATAGAGGAGATAACAAGGGGAGGATACAATTTGTCTTATATATATATATATATATTAATCATTCGATTCATTCTTTGCCAATTTATAGGCTTACAAGCTGATAACAACCAATAATACACTAATCCACTATTGCCTAAAGAAATTGGAAATATGGACATAATGGGTGACACCAATCATACACCACATTGCACGTCTCAAGAAATGTTAGCACTAGTCAAATAACTTCCTACCACTATTAATAACATCCTGCCACTACTTTAATAACAACATAACAACCGATAAATAACAAATAACTTCTATGGACCAAGTCCTCATTCTACATAATCTGATATATGAAGAAATGAAGTCTCATGCACCCCTGTAGATGTGCACTACACATAAGTGCACATATCAACATCCCTGATTTACAACATCATAAACTATAACTTATTTCCCAAAATGTTATAACTAAAACAAATACAATACCTACAATTTCTTGAATCAATAATATACAACAGAGGTGTACTTTGCAGCTTCACTTGTGACTGCAATTATATATGCACATCTTTTTTTTCTATTTCATTTTTACTTTCTGGGAAACTTTCGATTTTTCATACACAAGCTGGAGCATCAAAGTTTGGAAATACTATGAATGCAATTGATAAAGGAGCCACATATATCGGACTTTTCACATCAACATGGACAGAATCCAACGTTGGGATGCCTCCGTCCTCTGTAAGCTTTAATGGGAGCCCATTGAGAACCATGGTCTGGCTTTGGATGTCGCCGTCTTTTGGAGTTAAATGGTACTCCTCTCTGGACAATGCTTCTTCCGATGCTCTGTTTCCAACCCATGCAACTGATCTCTTAAGACTGTGCAAGACAAAACTTTCTTCTATATTTCTCTCTCGCGCAGGCAAATACATGTCCTTCTTATTTTGAACATCGATGGTGTAAGCAATCTGATTGCTTAAATTGATCAGCAGTAAAGTCACGCCCTCCTGCAAAAAGATTACAACAATCAGGAAGCTTTTTTATGTACAAGTGATATTTCATTGAAGACTCCAATCAACATACATTTTGTTCGATTAATGTTTAGATCATACTATGTTTATGTACAAGTGAAAAGCATGAGGAAGATCCATACTCTTCCTTTAGAACAATGAGCATAAGTGCGTAGAAATGAAGAAGCACTGCTACCAACATGTAGAACATCTTTTCCCATAAGTCGATGCCACAGAAGCGCACTGTTTAGTGTCCATATATATCCAACGAAGGAATTTAGATTAGAAGTCTTAAAACGACATAAACTACATTAATAAATTCCCTCATCACTCATCCACAAAAAAATTAAAGCTCTTGCCTATAATAATCAGGGTTCGGGACAAATGTGGTTTTGTTGAGGAGTCCGTAGTTCCCACCGATTAAAGTCTGCCTGCAATATACTTTAGTGTTGTATTTGGATGACATTCCAAGCTGATCCAAGTACCTAAATAGTCACAAGAATTGAGCTATTAACGATTATGAAGAAATAATTATCCAATGAAAGCAATTAGATAACCCCTTTACCAAAAGCTGTTCACAAATGTGTTAGACACATGACAACCGCCACTGTTATAGGCCCCACCAGATTCTCCAACCCAGGCAGAAGCCCAAGGACCATCATGGTCAACGGTTTGTTTAAGATTGATAAACGTTTCTGATATTTTGCTTAGGTGATGGGGATCCAGTATCTTTTTCACAAGATTGGGATCGACACCTGAAACAGAGAGAAAGTTAGCTCACATCACATTGGAGAGAGGACCAATAAATAGCAACATGTGTGCCAGTATGTTGGCATCATGACAAATCTTGGATCTTTCAAAAGAAGAACATGATTGAGAGTCTAGATGTTTCAAATGTTATCTTTACATGGAAACTATAAAGAAAATATACAAACATAGTCTGCCTAACAGAAAACACTTTTATTTCAGTTCCATACTATCAACAAGCAAATGGGTTTTGACAGTGCACCGTCGCATGATTTTGAATACATTCCAAATAACCAAAACAGTAAAAAAAGCTAAATTTGGATTTTAGGATTATATCTAACAAGTTCAGAATTCTATATGAGATGACAAAGAAAAAGGAGAATATGTTTCATTCAAGAAAGAAATCATTAGTATACCGATTTGATTATGGATTTGGGGTCCTATTAAATGCTTATTACAGCTGACATGCAACGGACTCCTATTTTTTACTTCTTTCATTTCAAAATGAAGAGAAGAAAAGAGCTCAAACAGTAAAGACTAAGGCACAGAAAATATAATTCTTTTGCACTTATAATATCTACTTTTCAAGCATATTTTATACCAAATCAACACATAATATTCCTACAAGTAGCACAAATCAATACTTGCGTATTGTTATTTTCACTATCAGCATATATTCAGCTGCTAAAAGAATAAATAAAAAAGATCAGAGACCACCACTAGCTCACCTGCACCCAAATTGTATATATGATGAGTCAGAACATTGACTACACCGGGACCTGAGACCTTAAGAAACTGAGAATACCACTTCTGGTCAAAGAATCCTCCAGGTGCCACAAGTGCTGGTTTTGAGGTTGATTTTTCATACAACTTATTGATAATTTTCTTAAGGTTGATCAAATCTTTCCCATATAGTTCAGCATCAACACTCGCGCCAACGCCACTTCCACTCAACTCATTACCTAGAATAGCAAAGCAAGAATAGAGGTTAGCATGGTAAGAAAAAGGGAAAAAAGTGCAAAGGAAATAAATTAAATTCTTTGTCTAAACTCGTAAGTTATATACCAAATTCCCATGAATCTATACGGTGTCCCTTTGAAATAGTATACTTTATAAATTCTTGAGCGTTACTAGAATCCCAAGCTCCTCCCCAAACACCCTTCTTGATTTGGTGCCTCCCATAGAGAGCATTTAAACCGAATGTTAGTACAGCCCTGAAAATGTAAGATCAAAGAGACAATAATGACCATACAGATGTAATGTTAAATATATATGTATATATATATATCTTAAGTTAGAGAAAACCTAATGTACCACCTGCAGGACACATCTTTTGCTCATGTTATGTTAAATTAAAAAAGTCAAATAGCCATATTTAATCTACAACAATTAGTAAGGAATTGTTAAATGGACCATACAGATTGACAGGTTTAGTAAGCACAAAATGATATATATATATATATATGACTTACCCTGTTGTATTAAATAGATGGTATAGCTCATCCCACCTACTCATACGTAAACATCCCTTTGAAAACCCGAACAACCTATCTTCCATGCGCATGAATGGGTGGCAAGGAAACTTCAAATTTCCAATATCATATAATACTCGATCTTGCAATGAACCTCCGATTCTTATCCTCAAGGGCTTGAAAGCTATAATACAACCGATATTGAAACGATCTTATCAAGTCTCAAATGGGAATACTTAACAAAAATGCTAAGTATAACAAAGCTTATTACTCATTGAACTCAAATCATACAAGATTACTATAAGGGAGGCAATTTTTCGAAATGACAAAGACATACCTTGGATAGCTTTGGCAAGTACAGGATGAGACAAGTCCTGAAAATAATAAGCAACTTTAAGCTATTATCCCTCAAATCATAAGAAAATGTACTAATAATGTCCTAAATTTTATTTTAAAGCCATAAAAATTTAAAGCCCCACCAAATTCATTGCAGATGAATTCCCCCATGGACACTGATTGTAGTTACATTTATCATGAGGCCACCAATCAATTGTAGCACAGATAAACTTATCATCATTTGTAGCAATTGTTGAAGTTCCATCCACTATAATCGTAGCTGGTCCAACTTCTTGAGTCAAATATGCAGGAAGTGAAACCAGAAAGAAAAAGAGGAGGAAGATTCCCCTTTGTGAGTCCATTGCAGCAGACTCGCCAACCAAGTTATTCAAATGAACTGCAAATAAAAATAAATCAGATTCTTCAGACAGAATGATTCTAAATATGTTTGACAGAACTGAACTGAAAAATGACACAGTTTGCAATATCCATTTATCCCCAAACTTCACAATTTACTTTCTATGTTTTCAGCTTATTTAGGAACATGAAAATTTTAAAAATCAACATTGACTTTAAATATCTAACAGTGTCCTATTATCTTTGAAGAAGACAGAAAGCAGACAAATGGAATAGAAATTCTCAAATCTGAGAATGATGCAATTACCAGAAGAACATTGCCAACAAAGAAGTTTTTGATAATTCAAGAGGGATACTGAAATATAACAACACACCGCCGGATAGATACCAGAGAATCAAGAGAGAATTGGGTTGGGTATTTTTGTTGTGATTTCTCCATTTTATAGAAGTACATGATTCAAAATCAAAATACTAGCAAAGTTAAAGCTACAAAACACACAAACAATTCAGGAAAATCAAGAACAATCAGATTTTCAACAAACACCTCAAAATTCACAGATTTCACCACTTGTACAACCAATTTCTAAGCTCAATACTAAAAATAGCTTCCCTATAAAAATAAAAATAAAAATGATTACTATATTACGTCAAACCCATTGATAGCCAAATCTAGAGCTGTCCGTACACAATTCAGTAAAAATAAAGCCACCCCAGATAAGAAGATACTTGAAAATCCACCACTAACAGCTAGAGTGAAACGCAACACAACCCACCTGAAGCTTCGTCAGATCATAAAACACAACAAATAAAATAAAAGTGGTGACTCAGAGTGAAGATTTTTGTTATCTTATCTTGGCTTTTAAGACAGTCCTGTAGCAATCAAGGAAAAGACAGCCAAGTTGGTTGAGATGTGCGAGTTTCTCTTAGATTTGTCGGGTTTCTGTTTATATTAAACTAATAATAATCTAATCTACCTCAACCACAATAAACCATCACTTTTTGTTTAAGTATATATTTGTACTTTGTAGAGAAAGGTTACAATTATTATGATAATTATTAAATAAAATAAATAAATAAATAAAACCAAATATATGTCTCTTGCTGAGATTCCAAGTTGTTTATTTAACTGGGTTTGGCTTTAACTGAAAGTTATTCCCCTTCACTCATTGACACTACAGGATTTGCTTCTTGCGTGAGATATCAACTGTGAACGAAGAATGTTTTTTCATACAAATATTTTATTTTTAATTTTAATTAAGAATTTATTATTCGATATCATTAAGGGTGCGTTTGGCACAGAGATGGGACAGAACATGATGGGACGAGACATGACAAGACAGGACGGGACAGTTATTCTATATTGTGTTTGGAATGTCTGGGACATAACTGTTAACTGTACTGTTATGCGTTTGGTATAACTGGGACAGTAATGGATAAGAGGTTCAAATGACCAGAGTGCCCCTCATATGTATATATAATATTATAATTACTATATTAAAAATTATTACATATACAATAATATATATATAATATATATATATGTAAGTATTATTATTTTTAATTTCGTTTTATTACATTCAACTATCCCATGGGATAGGATTGTCTTTTTGTTATGTCTTCAGGAATCTTGCAAAACATGGGATCAATAATTGCATCCGCTAGTTTTTTAGGTTCCTTGAAATAATGGTCAAGTAATAGTGGTGCCTCTATTGCAAAGTATCTGTCAAAGAAGGGTTTAATATGATATTTATAAGTGGGAGAATTGACTCTTGGGAAAGAGGATGAAGTAATTTGGGATTGATTTACTTGGGCTAATTTATTCTGTTTGGAAGAATGGGGACTAATATGGGAAGAAGTTATAGTCTTAAAAGATGGAGATTTTGATCGTAGGGGGGAAAAACTATTTGAAATCTGAATTGGTCCTGCATTAGTAGGCCTAGGAGAAGAAGTTCCAGGTTAAGATAGTAAAGTTAGTGCATATTTGTCTTTGTGATTGGGTTTTGGGCTTTGGTTATTTGGAGATAAGTCAATAGATAAGTCTGGCCTGATAGTGGGCCTGGGGCCTCGGGGCCTGCCTCTGCTGCTACTCATGGATTCTACCCTGCAAAAATTCTTTTGTCAAGAAATTGGTAGACTATTTTCTGATCCTTTGATATTTTCAATAGTGAAATCAAAAATTGATAATAATGCTTGCCATCTAGCAAATATTTACTTTGAAGCAAGATTTTTGACATCTTTTTTTCAAAATGAATTTTGCAGATTGGCAATCTACTTTTAGAACAAATTTTTGATTTATCAAATCATCTTGTAATTTTTGTATAGTTAAAACAATTACTAAAATTTCTTTTTTAACAGTGGAATATTTTTGCTGAGTATCATTCCAAGATCCGAAAACATATCTAACAAGGTATTCTTTTCCATCAATATTTTGTTTGAGGATTCCTCCAAACCCTAATTCAGAAGCATCCGTTTCAACTATTTTTGGGGCATTAGGGTGGCATATAGATAAACAAGGAAGTTTTTGGACTTGTTTTTTAAATGTTCTAATAGCTTGTGTATGCTGATCTGTCCATAGTAAGGGATTTTTCCTAAGTCTTTGGAATAAGGGTTTGCAAATGATTCTTAATTCTTTATAGAAATTGGCTACATAATTTAAGCATCCTAAAAACCTTTGGAGTTGTGTCTTATCTTTAATTTCATCTGGGAATTTATTAGCAAATTCTAGGCTTCTTTGGATGGGTATAATGGTACCTCTTTTGATATTGTGACCTAAGAATCTGATCTCTGTTTGAAATACAACAACTTTAGGAGCTGATACTACTAAACCTTGGGTTTTAACAGTTTTTAAGAATATCTCTAAATGTTTCTAATGTTAATCAACATTATCAAAATATATTAAAACATCATCAATATAAACAATAGAAAATTCAGTATAAGGATTAAAAATTTCATTCATAATACATTGGAATTCACTAGGAGCATTTTTTAATCCAAATGGCATAACATTCCATTCATGTTGTCCAAAAGGAACAGTGAAAGCAATTTTATATCTATCTTTTTCAGCAATCTGGATTTGCCAAAATCTTGATTTCATGTCAAATTAACCTTTCCTCTCTAAAACTTTCTCTCTTTTGTAAAAATTCTGAAATCTTAAATAAAGTTTGCGACTTATTTGATCTGTATATCACTATATCTATTGTTCACCACTGCTGTCAGACTTATACTGACATTGTGAGTATTATTATTTTTAATTTCGTTTTATTACATCCAACTTATGTTTCTACTATTGCTATATATTATCTTGTCTATACTATCGTATTTGCTTATTCTATGTTTTGGTATCAAAGCCTTAAGACTTGTTGAAGAAGAAGGTTTAATTTAGGTTATAATTCTAGGTGCAAAAGTCAGCAGTCACCAGGATAGCCACCAGCCAGGAGGGCATTAGGCAGACCTACCGACACGCTGTGAGTAAAAACCTAGGTTTTAACTCTCTTTAATTTTGTTTTTTAACATGTCTACAAGTAGTTCTAGATCCGATGTAGAACCAGATAAAGGAGATAGTATAACAAGACAGTCTATAACAAATTATGAGACTAATTGGAGTGATAAAGACTTAAGTGCTTGGCAACTTCCCAATGTTGCAAAACATAGTATCTATAAGAGAAATGGTGTTTTAAATTTTAAAACTTTATTAGGACAAATCACCAAAGAAATAGATGTCCAATTCCAAGAGGACAATATGTTTTCAACCAACCTTTTTAACAAAAGTAGTATGAAACATTATTACAAGCTAGGCTATAATAATATGCATATAGGGAGTGTCCAAATTGGTATCAAACCCCTATCAAAAGTTGGTTTGAACAATTCTATGTTTGTATGTCTCCGAGACGGACGTATCACAGATTATAAAGAATCCATAATTAGTATAGCAAAGTCAAGTCTTACTTATGGACCCATTTATTTTCAATGTTATCCAAACTTTCAAATAAGCCTTAAATCTGATGACCATAAAGAAAAATGCCTAGTTGTTGATGTCCAAATTCACAACTATAAATTTGTTAAAGGATCCAGTCCTTATAAACTTATTTATAGAGTTCACTATCGTGTTTTATCATCTGGACTTATTCCTAGTTACATACCTCCTAAAATCCCAACAGGCCAAACCATTTGTTACAATGCTTCAAAAACTGTTAACATGATAGTCCCAATTCCTATCCCATGGGATAGGATTAAATTTCCTGATACCTGGACAAAAGAAAGAGTTGACCGACCCATATTCAGACCACCTATGAGAGATTTAAATGATTGTATAACTGACCATGATGGAAACTTAAGAATATCTTTCAGACCATTAGAAAGAAGCCTATCTAGCAGAGAACCAGCAAATATTAGTAGTAACCTGCAAGCAACCAGACGATCTTTATCCAGTAGATCCAAACTTAGAATAGCTGAACAAATACCTGATTATAGACCTCATTATAGACCAAGTCATAGTGAATCGTCTTCACAATCAGACCTTATTCATAGAAGAATGAGACCTATCATTCCATCTATAATAGAAACTAGAATTTCACCACCAGTTATTCCAACAACAGAACCTCCTACTCATATAACTGGTGTCTATAAAACACCAGAACAAGTGGCCCAACCAATTCATGTCTATGACAATGAAGGACCATCATCTCTAACCCCTTCTCAAGTTCTCACAGAAATCCATGACCACGAACCCAGAATAAGATCTATAGATGTTCTCAATAATCCCAAAGAGATCGACAAAACCTATCTATCCCAAGAATATTACTACCCATAAAACATTATTATGAGGGAAAAATATGAGAAAAATTACTCAAGTCACAAAAGAAAACAGTTTCATTCTAGATGGATGAGATGTATTGATACATTAGAAACAGAGATACCATTTTTCCAATGGTATTCTAATAGGCACAACTTAGAAGAATAATGTCTTGTCTTAGACCAACAAAATTTCAAGACTTATAAATCCAGTAGAGGAGATGAAACGAGAATGCATAAAGTACTATTGAGATAGACAATGAAACACTAGGAAACACTAGTAGAACCCTACAATGTGTCCCTTTTATCATGTTTGATGAAGAACTACCTCATGGGGTTGCTGCTTCCTCCCACCAGATTGGTGTTGTCATAAAACAAAACAATTTTTCCAATGAATACCTCACAACCATAGGGGAACAGCTAGATAGAATAGAAAACAACCAATCTCAAACACCTATTATCTCAACCTCCAATATTTCCCCCAGAGATTATAAAATGAAATCCAAAATTGCTGAATATGAACCAGGTCCTATTCCCAGACACCACAGGGATAGAAAAATGCTTTTATAGTTTTACTACCGATTTAGAACTTGTCAAAATGTTACAAGAAAGATTAGACAAGATTCCCAAACCAGAAATTCGAACTCTAGATGGCCATATCTCCTCAACCCTAGATTCTGACATTGATATTTCAGACTTAGACAATATGATTCAGAAATTGACAACATCTAGGATAGATAGTAATGTTTATAATAAATACAACAATGACACAAAACCCTACTATCCTCGACCTACACCTCCATATCTCCAATATGAAGAATCTGTGCCATATAGAGCTTATACTGGTAATGTTTGTTATCAATTTAATATTGATGGCTTGTCTGAATACTAGATTATGACTGTTATTAGGCAAATGTATACTATAGGATATATTTATATTAAAAAATAGAATATGACCTATAGTGATTGTTAGGGTTATGCTCAATAGCAAGAGTGTAATGTTGTACTTGACAATCTTTTCATATTAATAAAATGATTTCTGTTTGTTAACAAAATCTTATATAGCATTTATTATTATAATTGTCAAAGTAAATAATCATAAGGTCAAAAGACTATGAGAAAAGAAGAATTGTTCGTACATCTGGATATGTATGAGGTAGACACAATTCTTTAATTAGTCTTGAATAACGTTCACAACTTAAGTTAAAGGTTGGGCACCATTATCTTGTTAAAGTTGTAGAATTCTTTCACTGGCATTTGAGTGGGATCAAATGTGTTGTGATGAGTCTAAAATCATCGAAGGGTCTTCGAGTAAAAGAATCTAGTGCACTGGGTGCATTGAACTAGATCACAATGAAATACTTTTTCTAGAACCGTCAATAGATAAAAGTCTTTTCATTATCAGAACAATCGGAGAGTCTATCTTAATCTTGAGATAAATGATGGACTTATGGTTGAATTTTTCGATTGAATTATAAATATTTAATTCAAGATAAATATTTAATTCAAGATAAATATTCGAAAATGGTAAACAATGATTATTTACTTATATATATTTTTTGTTTTATTCAAAATCATGACACCATCCCTAATGAACATCCTGAAAGATAACACTTTAACTGGAGATAATTATGTCACATGGAAAAGGAAAATTGGGTTGTTACTGCAAGCTGAAAAACATAAATTTGTTCTATCAACTCCTAAACCACCTGCTCCTATTATTGAATCTAGTGTTTTGCAAAGCGATGAGTATGAGCAGTGGAAGACTTCAGATGATATGGCTAAATGTTATATCATGGCCACTATCTCCGACGTGTTACAACAACAGCATGAAGGAATAGAGTCTGTTGCTGATATAATGATGTCTCTAGAGGAGATGTTTGCTATGAGATCTAGGTCGACTAAGAGAGAAGCAGTGACTACTTTTATGAATCTTAGGATGAAACCTGGACAGGCTGTGAAAGATCACATGATGAAGGTCATAGCACATCTAAATATTGCAGAACTTAATGGTGCTGAGATAGATGGTGAGACCAAAATTGACATGATTGTCAACTCACTGTCAGATTCCTTTGACTAGTTCAAGTTGGACTACACCTTGAACAATAAGGAATACACCTTGCAAGGCCTGATGCAAGATGTTCAAAGTGATGAAAAGATCCTTGTGAAAGGCAAAGGTCAAGAGATTCATATGGTTGGTAAAGTTGCTACTGTTAAGACCCGTCAGAAGGTCAAGAAACAACAGAAGAAAAAGCAACTTGGGCTTACCAAGAAGGAGACCAAGAAAGTAACCAAGATCAAAGGGAAGTGTTTCCTTTGTGGTGAAAAGGGACATTGGAAAAGTAACCGCCCAAAGTCTCAGAAAAAAGAAGGAACAAGGTAATATTAATTATCTTGAAATAAGTTTTTTGGCAGACTCTACCGATTCTTGGATCATAGACTTAGGAGCTACTAATCATGTTTGTTATTCCTTGCAGGGTTTTCAAGAAAAGAAAAGGCTGAATAAAGATGAAATCAACTTGCGTTTAGGCAACGAAGTGTTGGTGTCTGCCAGTGCAGTGGGAGATGTTAGAGTTATCTTAGATTCTAGTATGCATTTAGATTTAATAGACGTTTATTATGTACCTCAATTCAAGAGGAATTTGATTCAGCTTCTTGTTTGAATAATTTTGGATATTCAGTTACTTTTAATAAATATTTTATTATTAGTAAGAATAACAAATTTATTTGAATAGGTACATTGGAAAACGGTCTATTCCTTTTGCATAGGAATATTTCTCACTTGTTAGACACAGAATTAACGCAACCTAATCATAAAAAAGTAAAATTATCATAAGATGAAACCTACCTATGCCATTTGCACCTAGGTCATTTTAACCTTAATAAGATTAAAAGATTGGTTAGTGATGGACCTTTAAGTGACTTAAAGGTTGATGATCTACCAACTTGTGAATCCTGTTTGAAAGGTAAAATGACCAAAAGGTCGTTCAGGACCAAAGGCACAAGAGCCACTGAATGTTTAGGATTAATGCATACTAATATATGTGATCCTATGAGCATTCAAGCTAGAGGTGGATATGAGTACTTCATCACTTTCACAGATAATTATTCAAGATTTGGTTATGTGTATCTCATGAGACACAAGTCAGATGCTTTTGACATGTTCAAAGCATTTAAAGCTGAAGGGGAGAATCAGCTAGAGAAACACATAAAAATCTTGAGATCTGATCGTGGTGGAGAATATCTATCCAACAGGACCAAGATCAACAGCAAAGAGAGAAATCCTAGTGAGCCCTCCTGGGAGAACTATTCAATACAAAATAGTAGAACTGGTAGCCCTTCAGGCCTGGTACTACAACTCAAACCTCAGGAGAAGCACGCGAACTCGTTGTAAGAGAACTCTAAACGACTGGAGAGGAACGAAATAGCATTGCACGTAGAATATTCAAATAAGGCCTTGATATGTTTCATTGCCTTTCATTGAATTTGAAATGAACCGTGGGATTCCTTTTAATCATTTGGGAATTCAATAACAACCCAAATCCTAGGGCTTGAACTAAACGAACGACTTCTCAACAAGATGAATATACGCAGGTGTTGTCTTGTTCTCTTTTCACCTTTCTAACTCCTCCTGCCAAAGGTACGATGGGTTCGGGTGGCCTAACGAGATTGGCATAGCAGGTCTTTTTCATATGAACGGGAAAGAAGAGTTTGGGCTTAGGAGTACTTAAGAGCAAAACCAAGCTGCGATAGAAGTTAGGAGCTCAGCCAGGCCAGCCGGAAACAAAACAAATGCAGCTGCTGCTTCTGAGTTCGCTCGTCTCCAATATGTCCCAAGCTTCCTTTGCTATCCTTGTAGTTTGAATGAGTTTGTATTGGTTGTCATCCATGGCACATAGGATTGCGTGCATGGCTTTGTTGTTCCACTTTGAAGCCTCAAACTCTTGAGGAGTCCATTGTGCCTTTGGCTTGGGGACTTCCTATTCACCTCCTGTAGAAGTCATCATAGGTGGCGTATACCCATCTTCAATCGCCATCCATGCCCGGTCATGAATTTGGCAAACATATGCTTCCATTTTGCCCTTCCATGATGCGTAATTGACCCCGTTGAGCAAGGGAGGTCTAGTGCTAAATGCACCCTTGCCTCCAATTCCATTTCCACTCATTGTGTTTGGGTGAGAATGATATGAATGCACACAAACAAGCTAAACACACAAAATGCAAAAAAAAAAAAAAAAAAAAAATGCAAACAAATGCAAAGGACTCTAACAAGAGCAAGGGATCTCCTAATTATCATAAGGAACCCGCTCTGATACCAATTGAAAATATATATATATATAAACGAGTCCTAATATAATCTAGAGGGGGAGTGAATATATTTTAATCCTTTTTTACCAATTTTCGAGATAATCAAGATTACAAAAATAACCCCAACTAGTCAAAAACTAAAATCAAATGTAGAAATGCGGAAACTAAATAACACGAGATTTTTACATGGAAACCCACATAGGGAAAAACCGCGGGCTATTTTGTGCGCCACACTAGAACCCCAATCCACTAATTGTATTGGCAATTACAACCTAGGTTGACCACGTCAAACCTCACACAGTTACTAATCTACCACTACTACCCGCAGGCCTTCAAGAGTGAATCTAGTCCATTGCTTGCAAACTACCAAAAGGTAAATACAAAACTTGTCTCTCAAAGAGAAGATAAACACAACCAAAGGTGAATATGTGCAATATTCAATATGCTAAAACGCAAGGTTAGACATTTAAGCTTATCTAGGCATGGATGAACATGTTAGAGACATTCCTAGATATCATGTGGCTATATGGCATTCATACAACCTAGCTATATGAGCAAAACAATCCCTATAGGCAATAGATATCACAAATAACTCACAAAACACAATAAATGCTATCTTGAAACTAGTCAAGTAATAAATGAGCTATCCTGTAGAGAAAGAACATGTGAAATGATGCTTATGATGTTCTAACTACAAGTCATGTGAGAAAAGATGAACACCCTATAAAAATCAAACTAGAACATACTAGATGATGAATGAACATGAAAGTTTGATGGGTGTTTGTGTTTTGAGTAATAAAAATGAAGTCTTGATACCTTGGCTTTGAAGATACTCAATGGCTCTCAAAAAGATGTAATTTTTGCCAACTAAAACGTACAAAGGCTATCAAGGCATATATATATGAGATCCAACCAAAGTGAGGTCGTTTTGGGAAAAACGTTTCAAATTCACGTCATGTGCGCTGGTGGTGCGCTAGTCGACCAGTGCACCTCACTAGCGCACAGCCTCTATGGGCAACGTGCGCTAGACGAGTGGCGCAAACAAGGGGCGCAAGACCAGTGGCACACCTCTGGAGAAATTGCGCTGGTGAAGCTGCGCTTGAGGACCAGCGGCATACCTCTGCCAAGGTTGCGCTGGTCATCTGCGCATGTGGACCGGCGTAATGCATGGGTCAGCGTGGGTCAGGGCACCAGCGCACAGACACACACTCAACAAAACAAGAGAAAATAGTGCAAGTGTGATTTGTGTAAAGTAAACATACAAAAAGCAATAATCACACATGCATGCTAGAGAGTGTGTGTGTGTGCAACTAAATCTCTTCAAATAAGAGTCAAGATCAAGTAGCTACCTTCCTTGAAGCTCTTGATGTCCACAATGAGGTCCTTAAGCATTTAAGTTGAATTTCTTCAATCCTAAGCTACCCTTACAAGATTGAACCTCATTGTGATTTTGTCAACAAAATTAGCCAATCAAAAAATGAGGCACTTATAGGTTCCTCGAAGTTGAGTTTTAAATTACCCCTCATTCTAGCACCAATTGTTGACGGTAATTTTTGGATTGTTGAAAAGTCAATTCGCCAACAATAACATTTAGGCAGATTGAAGATTTGACTGGTCAAGGTGAGACAATTAAAACTCCATTCTTTTCACATGGATGTGATGCAATCACCGAACAGCCTACCAAGGGTGGCAAATCCGACAATAACAGTGCTTTGGTGAGTAATATAAAAGAAAAACAACAAGTCAAGAACACGAAATTTATATGGAAAACCCTAAGGCACAAAAAAACCATGGTTGCTAGGGACAGCGGAAAGAATATCAATATATTTCAAAGATTACACACTCGACACTCTCGTGCACTCAAAAACTTTCTCGTGTCTTAACACAATGATTTCACTAGTATTTATATGGGTTGATAAGGTGTTGCACTAATTCTTATCGTGTAAGTCCCACATATGCATTTAGAATCCTTGTGAGATTCTAGTAGTGTGGCATGTTTAGGACTTATTTCCATCTTGGTGTGCAATCTTCTAAGAGTATCAGGTTGTTGCCCGATTGGGATTCTCTGATATCTAACAAGTGTTGATATGTTTCCTCATTGCAGTGTAATGTTAAGATTTCGTATTCAAAAGGATCTTCATTTCATGTGGCATATCTTAGAGAGATTATATTTGCTTGATCTAGCCGAGAAGATCCCGCTGAGGAGAGATCTTTGGCCGATAAAATCTTTGCTCGCTAAGACACCTTAATGGAGTAGGTTTACTTGGTGCGTAACTTTGGGAACCTAGCTCAACCATCCGGATGATGAGTCTAGGTTTGATGATGTGTCTTATACGGATCAATTTATGGAACAAGGGTAATTGGCAAGATGATACATGGCAAAGCAAGGGTAAATTTCGGGGAGCTCTTGATGGGGCAAACAGGCTCAAAATCAGAATTATAATATTTTTCCGGAAAGCCCAAGACAATTCCTACAAATGTTATTAAGACTTCATCTTCTATAATGGGCTGCACCAATGTTTTTTAGTCCATATGCACTATCGGAGGAAAGGTTTGTCGATTTATTGTCTACTCAGGGAGCTACAAAAATGTGATGTCTGAAAAGACGGTCCGAAAGTTGCATCTATCCACATTGTTGGGGTTTTTACCCTAAAGCTTGTAGTTTGTAAATGTGAATTGAACAAGAAATAAAATAAGTAGTTTATGTTAGGGTTATGCTCAATAGCAAGAGTGTAATGTTGTACTTATGTTAGGGTTATGCTCAATAGCAAGAGTGTAATATTGTACTTGACAATCTTTTCATATTAATAAAGTGATTTCTATTTGTTAACAAAATCTTATATAGCATTTATTATTATAATTGTCAAAGTAAATAATCATAAGGTCAAAAGCCTATGAGAAAAGAAGAATTGTTCGTACATCTGGATATGTATGAGGTAGACACAATTCTTTAGTTAGTCTTGAATAATGTTCACAACTTAAGTTAAAGGTTAGGCACCTTTATCTTGTTAAAGTTGTAGAATTCTTTTACTAGCATTTGAGTGGGATCAAATGTGTTGTGATGGGTCTAAATCATCGAAGGGTCTTCGAGTAAAAGAATCTAGTGCACTGGGTGCATTGAACTGGATCACAATGAAATACTTTTTTCTAGAACCGTCAATAGATAAAAGTCTTTTCATTATCAGGACAATCGGAGAGTCTATCTTAATCCTGAGATAAATGATGGATTATGGTTGCAAGTGTTATCATTTGAGCTATCAATGAGTACGATTATATAACATAGTCTATCCTCGATAGTTTGGTGGTATTCATTTGTTAATCGATAGAGGACTTCATTTATAGATATGAACATCGTGGCTCCATTTATTAAATGTGAGTAGAATATCATCATATGGATGCTTTGTGGTTTTGGATATGAAATCTTAATGTTGAATTTTCAATAGTGTCTATTGAAAGATGACTTCTGGACAAGTCATAATATATATCCAAGTTCAAGTGTGGTCATATGAGTAAATATGGTAACTTGGAGAGCTATAGGCGATCTATGAGCTCTTGGCGATTACTGATATTCTTCACGAGGATTAACTATCTCCCATATGATTGTCTAGGGTATGAATGAGTATCGTTAACTTATTTAATCTTTATTTAATAGTGCAATTTTAGTTCTTTAGTGGAATGAACTAAAATTAATAGATTGAACCTAAGTGAATCATTTGTTGATTGTGATTGGGCTATGTCTATTGGAGCTTAAATTTAGATAGGCCAGCCAAGATCCCCAATCCGCATGGACTTGCATGAATCACTTGATATATTCTACTGGACTATTTGTTGGTCCATTTAGAATTGTATTTAATATATTAAGAATATAATTTGCACATTATTTATTTAATGGGTTGTTTAATTATATTAATATATTAATGAAAGGCATGTGGGCTTGTTTCTTTTAGTAAGAATGAGTCTAGTTCACATGTGGGCTTTTTATTAAAGTCGAAATGGATTAAATAAAATAAGAAAATAATATGTAGGCCCAAGTTCTAGTCATGGGCGGCAATGGCTAATTTTTAGCCCATAATATTGTTTTATTTTATTATTTAATTAAATGGAAATTAATTAATATGTTAATTAATTATTTAATTAAAAATCAAATCTTTTTCTGATTAGGAAATATGTTTCCTAGTAGTATACTACTATTAGTATTATACTAAATATAAAAGACTTTATTTGTTTAATCAAATTAGGAAGTCTTTTATATAGTCACAAATACACTAAAGAGTTGGATTAGGGTTTGACTTCTAAGAAGTCTTTGTATCCTATTTGGAAAAGGAATTTGGTGATCACCTTGTTGGACAAGGTAAGAATTCGGCAACCCTAAATTAACTAGGGTAGGATTTCGGCCACCCAAAATTATCTAGGGCAAAAAATTCGGTCAATATATATGTATAGTGAGAATTTTCGGCCAACCCTAGTTATTTTCCTTTGAAGAATTTATTTTCTTTGGCAAAAGAGAAAAAATAAAAATCCTACTCTAATACTAGTGAGAATTTGGCCAAGAGGGTTTGTGAGAAAAGAATTGTTCTTGCTTCGATAGTGTACTAGTGATCTTAACATCAAGAGATCTTGTACACACTTTCGAATTAGGTTCACGCGAATTTCAATCTTACGATTGTGAATTCGAAAGTGACCGGAACATTCTTAGCAACCTTTTGGAGATTATAGTGACTAACAGATTCAGAAAAAGTGTTTGTTGTCCATTCTCAGGTTCACAATTCAAAGAAGGGAGACCACGCTCCTAGGTGATTCACGTTCGTGATCAGTTTTGGAAGATCTTGCGGATTACCATCGACGTTAGTCAATCGGATCACGCAACAAAGGTATTTCATCTTTTCGTATATATGTTTAATTAATTAAAGGGTTAAGGTTCAATATGGAAAATTTTAAAAAATATACTAAAATCTCTTTTAGTCTCGCTTTCACTGCGTGAATGTATTTTTCCCTACAGTTTATTCATTCAAATTGTCTCATACATTTATTATATCATGTGTACTTAACATCCAAGATTGTCGGATGTAATCTCTATCTGAGTATATGAGTGTCATATACAGAGGTATTCGGTTTGAGATGAGCAATCTAAAGAGTCCGTAGATAGCAAATAGAGTTGGGTACTTTATTTGTGGCTAATCTATATGTGCGGTCTGTTCCGTAATGTACGGTGATCTTATCCTAGATCATTCATATGGAGATATGAGAATGGAGGCACCTTGTATGATGTGATCATATAGGACTGGGTCATGATCTATATGAATCTCTCACCAAGATCCGTTGCATGATGAGATTCATATATATCAACAAATGATGGCTATATGTGGGTGATCTTAATCCCGAGTGTTTTATTGACTCCTTCAGGTTAGATCGTGGTCTTTGATATACCATGGGTGAGGTCGGAATTGCATTCCTGATCAATATGCTCTGTATGTTGGGATCACGGTTTGGCTTGTGGCTGGGAAGGTCTGCACACAATAGTGGAATCCACTCCTTCTTGTGAGAAGTAGATAGCAGTTCCCTTAAAGGTTGATTCAGGGCTTGAACAATATGAGCGCTCTCCTAATCCCGTAAGGAATATAGGATTTATTGTTCATCAGAGAATCAATGGTACTTAATGGAAAGATATAATTAGAGGGGTAAAACAAACATTATGACCCAGCTCTAATTATAAACTATTTGTGGAGGATTATACTGTTAGGATTATGCTCAATAGCAAGAGTGTAATATTGTAATTAACAATCTTTTTCATATTAATAAAGTGATTTCTGGTTTAAACAAATCTTATAGCATTTATAGTTTAATAATTGTCAAAGTAAATAATCATAAGGTCTAAAGACTATGAGAAAAGAAGAATTGTTCGTACATCTGGATATGTATGTGGTAGACACAATTCTTTAGTTAGTCTTGAATATTGTTCACAACTTAAGTTAAAGGTTGGGCACCTTTATCTTGTTAAAGTTGTAGAATTCTTTTGCTAGCATTTGAGTGGGATCAAATGAGATATGATGAGTCTAAAATCATCGGAGTGTCTTCGAGCAAAAGAATCTAGTGCACTGGGTGCATTGAACTGGATCACAATGAAATACTTTATCTATAACCGTCAGTAGATAAAAGTAATTTCATTATCAGGACAATCGGAGAGTCTATCTTAATCCTGAGATAAATGATGGACTTATGGTTGCAAGTGATATCATTTGAGTTATCAATGAGTACGATTATATCGCATAGTCTATCCTCGATAGTTTGGTGATATTCATTTGTTAATCGATAGAGGACTTCATTTATAGATATGGACATCGTGGCTCCATTTATCGAATGAGAGTATAATATCATCATATGGATGTTTTGAGGTAATTGGATATTAAATCTCAACGTTGAGTTTTCGATAGTGTCTATTGAAAACATGGCTTCTGGACAAGACAAAATATCCAAGTTCAAAACGTGGTCATATGAGTAAATATGGTAACTTGGAGAGTTATAGGCGGTCTATGAACTCTTGGCGATTACTAATATTAATCACGAGGATACACTATCTCCAACATGATTGTCTAGGGTATGAATGAGAAAACATCTTCCTTTTTTGTCTTTATTTAAGAGTTCAATTTTAGCTCTTTAGTGGAATGAGTTAAAATTAATGGATCGGACCTAAGTGAATCATTTGTTGATTGTGATTAGGTTATGTCTATTGAAGCTTAAATTTAGATAGCCCGCCAAGATCCCCAATCCACACGGACTTGCATGGATCACTTGATATATTCTACCGGACTATTTGTGGGTCCATTTAGAATTGTATTTAATATATTAAGAATATAATTTGCACATTATTTATTTAATGGGCTGTTTAATTATATTATTATATTAATGAAAGGCATGTGAGCTTGTTTCTTTTAGTAAGAATGAGTCTAGTTCACATGTGGGCTTTTTATTAAAGTCCAAATGGATTAAATAAAATAAGAAAACAATATGAAGGCCCAAGTTCTAGTCATGGGCGGCAATGACTAATTATTAGCCCACTATATTGTTTTATTTTATTATTTAATTAAATAGAAATTAATTAATATGTTAATTAATTATTTAATTAATAATCAAATCTTTTTCTGATTAGGAAATATGTTTTCTAGTAGTATACTACTATTAGTATTATACTAAATATAAAAGACTTTATTTGTTTAGTCAAATTATGAAATCTTTTATATAGTCACAAATACACTAAAGAGTTGGATTAGGGTTTGGAATATATAAGTTTTATATATGCATGAATGCATGTGGAAATATATATTATATATGTATGAATGCGGATATATATATATGTTATATATATGCATGAATGCATGTTGAAATATATGTTATATATGCATGAAGGCATGCAACAGTATATAGATGAGATATATATTGAATTTGGCCAAGATATGTACCAAGATATATATGGCACTTGGCCGAAGATATACATGCACATTAGATTGGGTAGATGAATTCGCCTATTATATAGACATATATATATATATATATATTAAAAGTGATTTCGGTAATAAATAAATATATATATATATATATTATTTTGGGCAGAAGAATTCGGTGAAAAAAATACCCATTGTTGTAAATTAATAAATAATAGATGAAAGAATGAGATGAGAAATAAGTGATCAAGTGAGAAAGATGAGACAGTGAGACGAGAGAGAGAGAGAACATATATTGCTTAATTTTATTGATCATTTATGGAACCCATTTACAAGAGAGAGCACATGTATATATAGGCAATGAAGAATTAAAGAGAGAGGCAAGTGGGAGTGAGAGAGGCGGTGAACAAAGAAGTAAAGAGAGAGGCAAGTGGGAGTGAGAGAGGCGGTGAAGTAAGCAAGTGGGAGTGAGAGAGGGGATATTATGGAAGATATTTTGGGTGATATTTTGGGAGATATTTTGGTGATATTTTGGGAGATATTAAAGTGATATTTTACATGTGGTAAAAGCCACATATATTATAACACTCCCCCTTGGATTTATACCACATGTATTAATCTTCTAGGGAAAAACTCAATGAGATAAAAACTAAATAAAATATATACAATAATCTCCTGGATCTAATGATGCTGGATGCTCTCAAAACTATCTCGTTAAAAACCTTGTCAGGAAAACCCAGTGGGATAAAACCTGATCGAAGGGAAAAAGAGTATAGTGCACATATGTCTGCTCAGAACTTTGCTCCTCTTGATTGTCTCGTTAAAAACCTCGTCAGGAAAACCCAGTGGGACAAAACCTGATCGAAGGGAAAAAGAGTACAATGCAAATATGTTAATAGTTAATGTTTTCTTCAAAACATTTATCATAATTATACTTTGCTAGGAAAAACCCAGTGGGATAAAAACCTGAGCAAATATATCCATTGATCTATCGGATCAAAGTAATATTTATGATGATCTTTTGGATCAAGGTAATATATATACGATGATTAGCAAGATCAAAGTAATATTTACAATGATATTTTTGATCAAGATAACATATATACGACGATATATTGAATCAATGTAATATTTATGATGATTTGTGGATCAAATGATTTTTGGATGTGCTTAGAGAATTGCCCCATTAAAAACCTTATCAGAAAAACCCAATGGGATGAAAACCTGATTGTAAGGAAAAGAGTACAATGCACATATGCCCCAATATAATTAATATAATTAATATATTTCATTTGATATGCTCCCCCTGATGGGACGCTCCCCCTGATAAAAGTTCTTTTAAAACAATCTTCTAGATTGCTAAACTGGGGTATACAGATGTTTATTTCATGAAATGAAATAACATCATAAATGATTGGAGGGAGTACAAGCAAAGACTTGCTTTATAGAGTAATATCCATATGGAATCTTTTCAGAATCTTTTCAATATATTCTGATTGATGGACAAACATTCCATTTGATCTATGATCGACCTTCAGGTCAAGATAATATTTTCTTTCCCATGTCTTTCATTTTAAACTCATTTATAAAAAAATTCAAGAGTTTTCAAGAGCTCTCCAGGAGCTACAATTAAATTCATATCATCAACATATGTTGTGAATATAGTAAATTCGAATTCTGATTTATTTGCGAAAACACTTGGGCATATAATATAATTATTATACCCTTATTTTATCAGATATTCACTGAGACGATTATACCACATTCGTCCAGATTGTTTTTAATCCATATAAGGATTTTTGTATGTTCATCAAATACAGATTACGAGATCTCGATTTACATGCTTCTAGCATTTTAAATCCTTCCGGGATTATAAATGTCTGTATTGAGTGAATCATATAGATAAATGATTAGTACGTCTAGATGACGTATTTCAAGCCTTGTAAAGGCAGCCAAATTTATCAAAAATTCGAAACGTAATTGTATTCATCACTATTGAATACCAAGTTTCTATGAGAAACCTTGTACTACGAGTCGTGCCTCATATCTCACGATCTCGTTTTTCTCATTACGTTTTCCGTATAAAGACCCATTAGTATCCAACTAGTTTGACATCTCCAGGTGTCTGGAGTACTATTGGTCTAAATACTTTATGTTTGGCATATGAAGTCAATTCTTCTTGAGTTGCTTCTTTTCACTTAGGCTAATCATGCATTTTGTATACAATCATTGATATTATGAATATCATAATTATCGTTTATAATTTCAGTAGCGCTACTGTGTATAAAAATACATCATCAATGATTGTTTCTTTATGATTCCACATTTCTCTTATATGATTTATAGAAATTTTTTCAATTTCAATATATTTGAATCTCTGTTGAGATTTCTTCCATTTCAATGGATTTAGTCATTTCATAGACTCGTATAGAAATTTTCTCAATTTCAATATACTTGTATCTCTGTTGAGATTTCTTCCATTTCAATGAATTTAGTCTTTTCATAGACTTGTGTCTCATTAGATATATCAGACTCTTACAGAGTTGATTTAGAGAAAGTGGATTTATTTATAACTCGAGTTTTGCTTACATTAGGATCCTGATAATAATACCTTTCAAAAGGTTCATAAGCTTATGAATTATAATATGTATCAGATGATTTATTTGTTGCTTTTTACTCAGATCGTTCTTTAGGAACAATCACCCGGCCGGGGTTTATGAGATGGCAACTTATAAATCTTGTTACCTTTAGTATATCAAGTAACAAATTAATAATTATCTGATGATCAATTATCTTTCGTATTTGAGTGATACAAAGATTGAAATGAGACACATTTATATATAGAGAACCGAACTGGTATCTCTATTTTATATAAGAGTAACTTTTCATTTACTCTTTCTGGAGAAACTTCCCATTTGGAATTTAATCAATATGATAATATACAGATTGTGCATAAAAATATAAACTCTCAGAAGTTTAAATGATCTAATAGAGATTAATCAAAATCAATATTAATCTCATAATGATATAGAATTCTTATCTTAGATCATGCCAGAGATAAAATGAGGAGATATACTACACAATCAAATATCTTAAAAATGTGAGCAAGTCAATGACCAATTACAAGTTGTAATGGTAAATAATGATTATAAGTAGTGAGACATAGATGACTGCATCAACATGTAACATAGAATGTCCCATATAAAAATTGGTAAATGAATAATAAAATTTTCGTAATTACCTGGAGACATTTTGATAATTGATTCAGCTCATCCATTCTGATTATGTGTATATGTGAAAACTGGATGTTGTACATCTATCTCAACTAGAGATGTTTGATAACACACAAACATGTGATCATCTCATAGATGTATCAACTAGAACCATAAAATAATGAAAGTGTTCTTTTGGTGGATGAATATGTCCACATATATCCCTTTGAATGATAGGGATTCAAAACCAACTTTAGAATGATATGGTTTTATTTGGTGGATGAATATATCCACATACATCCCTTTTCTGATCAACAATATAATCTGGATGATAAAGAACACAGCTTTTCTATAATCAGCTTCTGGCTTGAATCACGCACAGATATTCAACATTATTATTATTAATGATCTCAATATGACATTAATAAAGTTATCTGTCTTTGATCTAAACAGATTTATTTATGTTCTGCTTGAATGATATAAAGTATCATTGATACATAATTGAATACCATCTGGTAATAAGATTGTGGCTCTCCTAGAGCCTTTAATAGATCCATCAGATCCGTTAGATTTTATTTGGTATTAACTTTAAATGCTTTGAACTAAGCGTATTTCTTTATGTTGTTCTTTGAATAATATCAAGTACCATTGATACATAATTGAGAATTGTTTGATAACAACATCGTGGCTCTTCCAGAGCTTTCTATCAGATCCGTTGGAACTGATGTATAATTTAGTATTGTTTGATAACAATATCATGGCTCTTCCAGAGCTTTCTATCAGATTCGTTGGACCTAATACATTAATAACATTTGCTCTCAGCAAAGTCGAATTCATAAAATATTTCTGACTCTGCAGAATTATGAGTCGTTGCACTTTCAGCAAGACATATATTTTTCCTTCTATAAATTTTATGGACATTATTTGTAATGTCATTTTGTATTTCATGTGAAATGATAATAATCACCCCTCCTTTTTTTTTTTTTTTTTTTTTTTTTTTTTTAATTTTAAATTATTTTTAATAAATATATATATAAATGAAATTACAAAGTTGCCCCTGATTTTGTAAAATTACGGAAAGGCCCCTCAAAATTTTTATTAATTATAAATCAGCCCCAAAACTTTTTGAAAATTACAAACTGGACTAATAAGTTTTGGTAATTATAAATTGATCCAAAATTTTATCAAAATTACAAAATGGCCCAAAATAATTGCAAAACAGTCCATGAAAAATATCGAATTCTCCAAAAGTGGCCCAGAGCAAAAACGAGCTCTGTGATCGATCTAGACCAGATCGTGGGTCATGACCGACGATCATTTATTGCCATCGTAAAAACGAACTAGGCTGGTGTGAAAAATGACGAAGCTCACCGACTAGGTGGCGTTGACCCGAGGGGCGATGGGTCTGGGTTGAAAAACTCACCAACCCAGAAGCAAACTCAGATCGGGGTTTGGTGATACTAGATCAGATGATCTGATTATCCAACACCCATCACATTCACATGTTCATCAAGTTCATCTACTGTCAAGTAGACTACTGATTTCAAAATTCTCCTCTTTTTTCAGCAATTCTGAATTTTGCTCTCCAGGAGCATCAAACTTGAATGAAATGGATAAAATATTACATCCAGTTTCATTATACGTTAGGATCTTAAATCTTTTTATGTGATACTCACATCATCCTGTTGGATGTGTATGAAATGGATAAAAATATTATTGCCAATTTATTTATACGTTAGGATCTTAAATTAAATTATTTTTATGATATTCACAACATCCTGTTGGATGTGTAGATCCTTCTCTGAATATTGCTCTTCATGAGTATCAAGCATGTATGAAATGGATAAGATATTATTTCCAATTTCATTAAACATTAGGATCTTAAATCATTTTTATGATACTCACATCATCCTGTTGGATGTGTATGAAATGGATAAAATATTAATTCCAATTTCATTATTCGTTTAGGATCTTAAATCCCTTTTACGATACTCACAACATCCTGTTGGATGTGTAAATCATTTTTCTCAAATGAATGATATGTAAACATATCACTTTATATATATGAGATAAAATAAAATCATAGATCATAATGATTTTTCGAACTTCCGATTCGACCATGAACTATAAGTTCATATATAATTATAATCAAGAAAAATTCAGATTATGAGTGGATTTGAAACCCCAGGTTCCAAATAATGAACTACGTCATTCATGAATATGACACTGGATCCAGAATTCCAGGTTCTCATCGGTTTTCAATACCGTGCCGTATGGCATTCATGAATATAACACTGGATCAAGAATTCCAGTTTTTCATCGGTTTTCAAAACCGTACTGACTTAAATATCATAATTCCAGAAATTTTAAGTTCTGGTTTGTCAGTCTAACCAATCTCATATATTGTGAAAAATGAACAGTTCCAGAACGGTATATATGTCCTGTAAATAAACAATTCCAGGAGGCTGAGCTCACCTGTTATGTTCCGTAAATAAACAGTTCCAAGACGGTATATATGTCTTGTAAATAACGGTTCCAGGACGGTATATATGTCCTGTAAATAACAATTCCAGAACGGTATATATGTCCTGTAAATAACAGTTCCAGAACGGTATATATGTCCTGTAAAATCAATTCCAGGAGGCTGAGCTCACCTGTTATGTGCATAAAAATTAAATCCAGAACTATAATATTGGGATTTAAAGAGAATAAATTCAGGACTATATATATATGTTCCGTTAACGGCACAGCCATTTTGTATACGAAATATATATAGATCCAGAATATTGAGATTTAGAGAAAATTGAGATTTAGAGAAAATAAATTCAGGACTATATATATATGTTCCGTTTAACGGCACAGCCATTTTGTATACGAAATATATATAGATCCAGAATATTGAGATTTAAAGTAAATTGAGATTTAGAGAAAATAAATTCAGGACTATATATATATATGTTCCGTTTAACGGCACAGCCATTTTGTATACGAAATATATATAGATCCAGAATATTGAGATTTAAAGAAAATTGAGATTTAGAGAAAATAAATTCAGGACTATATATATATGTTCCGTTTAACGGCACATCCATTTTGTATACGAAATATATATAGATCCAGAATATTGAGATTTAAAGAAAATTGAGATTTAGAGAAAATAAATTCAGGACTATATATATATGTTCCGTTTAACGGCACAACCATTTTGTATACGAAATATATATAGATCCAGAATATTGAGATTTAAAGTAAATCACCCAACAGGGATCCCTTTTACTTATATACACGAATATCAAGCCGTAAATAAATCACTCACCTGGAGATACTTTTTACTTACATACGATCGTGCTGATAACGTGTTGTAAATTAATAAATAATAGATGAAAGAATGAGATGAGAAATAAGTGATCAAGTGAGAAAGATGAGACAGTGAGACGAGAGAGAGAGAGAACATATATTGCTTAATTTTATTGATCATTTCTGGAACCCATTTACAAGAGAGAGCACATGTATATATAGGCAATGAAGAATTAAAGAGAGAGGCAAGTGGGAGTGAGAGAGGCGGTGAACAAAGAAGTAAAGAGAGAGGCAAGTGGGAGTGAGAGAGGCGGTGAAGTAAGCAAGTGGGAGTGAGAGAGGGGATATTATGGAAGATATTTTGGGTGATATTTTGGGAGATATTTTGGTGATATTTTGGGAGATATTAAAGTGATATTTTACATGTGGTAAAAGCCACATATATTATAACACCCATCTATATATATTCTTTATATATATTTGCGGCAATAGACATATATATATATATATATTCTTTATAGATTTTATAAAACCCTAGTTTTTGCAATTGAGAGTTTTTTTCTTTTGCTAGAGAAAAATAAGATCCAACTCTAAGACTAGTGAGTGATTCGGCCTAGAGGTTTGTGAGAGAAGAATTGTTCTTGTTTCGATAGTGTACTAGTGATCTTAACATCAAGAGATCTTGTACACACTTTCGAATTAGGTTCACGCGAATTTCAATCTTACGATTGTGAATTCAAAAGTGACCGGAACGTTCTTAGCAACCTATTAGAATTTTTGTGACTAACAGAAACCAGAAAAGTTTGTTTGTCCATTCTCAGGTTTGCAATTCAAAGAAAAAGTGAGACCACGCTCCTAGGTGATTCACGTTCGTGCTAGGATTGAAGATCTTGCGGATTACCATCGACGTAAGTCAATCGGATCATGCGACAAAAGGTATTCTTCTTTTGTTGATTATATATATGTTTAGTTAATTAAAGGGTTAAGGTTCATAAAAAGGAAATTTTTTTAAAATATACTAAACTTTTTAGTCTCGCTTCCGCTACGTGTACTATACGGTATTTTTCCCTACATATACCATATGTAATAGCTATATCAATGGACACCAAGAGTTATTGGTTTGTGTAAAAACGTCTACAGTTGAGAGAGTGCAACTTCAGGTTTTTAGTGGAATAACACCGAAGTTAATAATCATGAAATATTAATTAAAGAGTTTAATTAATTGTTTCTAAGGATTATTGGAGCTCAAATTACTGTGGGTCCATTAGGTCCCCTTGCTAGCCCGACCGATTTAGGTAACAAGGGTCACGGTTAATTAATTGTGAAAATAAATATTAACGAGTCTTAATATAATTTAGAGGGGGGGTGAATAGATTTTAATCCCTTTTTACCAATTTTTCGAGATTAATCAAGATTACAAAATTACCCCAACTAGTCAACAAATGAAATCATGTGTAGACAATGCGGAAAGTAAATAACACATGATTTTTACGTGGAAACCCACACGGGGAAAAACCACGGGCTGTTTAGTGCGCCACACTAGAACCTCAATCCACTACTTGCAAATACGATTACAATCTAGGTTGACCTCATCACACCTAAGATTACTAATCCGTCTTTGCTAACCACTGGCCTTTAGAAGTGAACCTAGTTCATGCTTGCAAACTACCAACAAGGCAAATACAGGACTTGACTCTAAATGAAGAGATAAAACAACCTAGTGTGAATATGTGCAATATTCAAGATGCTCAAAATGCAAGGTTAGACATTTTAGCTTATCTAGGCATGGATGAACATGTTAGACATTCCTAGATATCATCTTACTAAGTGGCATGCATAAAACATAACAAAATAGACAAACAAAAGTCCTATATGCAATATCTACCACAATACAACTCACAAAACACAATAACACAATCTTGAACCTAAGTTAAGTCATAAAGGAGCAATCTTGAACCTATTCAAGTAATAAATGAGCAATCTTGTAGAGAGAGAACATGTGATATGATGCAAGAGATGTTCTAACTACAAGTCATGTGAGCAAAGATGAAAACCCTAAGAGAATCATACTAGAACATGCTAGATGATGAATGAATCATGCAAGAATGATGGGTTTTGGTGTTTGAAGTAATAAAAAAGTGTTCTTGATACCTTGACTTTGAAGACACTTAGAAGGTCTCAAAAGATGTAATTTTTTGCTCTAAAAATGAGCCAAGGCCAAACAAGATATATATATAAGAGATCCAATCAAAGTGAGGTTGTTTTGGAAAAAACATTTCAGATTCCGTCATTTGCGCTGGTGAGGTTGCGCTGGTCACCAGCGCACGTCACCAGCGCACAGCCTAAGCGCACAACTTGCACTGGACGACCAGCGCAAGCCACAGGCGCACGACCAGCGACAATTCTCTGGGAGAGTTGCGCTAGTGAGGCTGCGCCTGACAACCAGCGCAACACCAGCGGCAAACCTCTACCAAGGTTGCGCTGGTAACCTGCGCCAGGGCACCAGCGCACATACTAAACTAGCCAAAACAAAGACAACAAAAAGTGCAAGTGTGAAGGATGTGAAATACAAACAAAATATCACACATGCATGCTAGAGAGTGTGTGTGTGCAACTAAATCTCTTCAAAGAGAGTCAAGAACAAGATTATACCTTCCATGAAGCTTTAGAAATCCACAATGAGGTCCTTAAGCATTTGAGGAGAAAAACTTCAATCCTAAGCTACCCTTACAAGATTGAACCCTATTGTGATTTTGTCAACGAAATAAGCCAACTAAAAAGCGAGGCACTTACAAATTGGATTGTCCAATTAATTGTGTTACAAAAGTGACACATGTCTATTCGGGAATTAATTGAATAATATGATTATTCAATTAATAAATATTAATGATTATGTTAATTAAATAATTAGATTATTTAATTGTGTAATTAATCATTAGATGGAGGGTGTTGATTGATATTTAATTTTGAATGAAGAAAAGATAATTTGATTATTTTATTTTCATTTAATTAAATATTTGAATTTGAATTTAAAAGAGTTTTGAATTCAAATTAAATTAAATAAATTAATTAATATCTTTAAAAGATATTCGATATCTAAAAAGATTTTATTAATTAGTTTAAGTTTAAAATATATATATATATTTGATATATGATTTTGAAAGATTGATGGTTTTTGTATCAGATACAAAAACGAAATACAACACCAAAAAGAAGTAAAAAGAAAGTGGTGTGGCCAAAGAAAAAAAAATGTTTTTTATTTTATTTTATTTTATGATTTTATTTCATCCGAGGTTGGCCGAATTCTCTATACACAAAGCAAGAGTTGTTTTGTGTTGTTTCTTCTACCTCCATACAGGTTCCTGAATACCGTAACACGCCCATGCGCCGTTGCCAGTTCCGGGAATAGTGAGGAAGATCAAGTGGTTCAAATCAGGAGCAGATCGAATTAAAGTGAAGGAGCCTCCTACGTAGGTATGAAATCGTTTTACCTTCTTTATTGTTTTCGATTATTACTGTACAAATAGGTTTACTTGATTATTGATTTATTTATTTTTTTTAAACCCTTCCGCTGTGCAATCTGTAAACCTAAGTTCCTACAATTGGTATCAGAGCCTATTTTTGTACAGTATAATCGAATTCAATTGCTCCTGATTGTATGTATAAATGTGTAGGCACTTTTCTAATGATTTTATGGTGTTTATAATTTTTATTAATTTGTTTATTATAAACATGGTTGATCGTTAATTGTATGGTACAATGGGTTTAGGTTTTGTTTTTTAAAGGCTGTAATATTTTTCTCATGTAATATTAATCCCGGGATGTAATTTTAATATTTTTATTTTCTGCTGTATTTTCTTTGTTGTAAATTTTCTGTTATGTATTTTATTGTAAAATATGTACGAAGATATAAGTCGAAGAAGACGATGAAATCGGACGTGTGTTGGACACACAAAAGATGGCGCATGTGCTTGTCACTTAATTATTATTATTATTTTTTTTTTGCAAACTGTTAATTGTGCAATCAGTTGCACGTTTTTAATAAATATATATATATATATATTAAAGCAGCAGCACATGCATGCCCATGCGTCGTGCAATTTATATGTTTGTATAGCGTGCGCACATCAGATGTGCAAATGCGCATGCCAGCAGCGCACATGCAATCTATGCGCAAGTGTTGTGTAAAATTGTTGTGCTGTGTGACTGCTGCACAAGTATGGGCAAAAAAATTTTTTGGAAATCCCGGGTCTACGAAAAATGTTTGAGTAACATTTGGGCTTTAAGGGATTTAATCCATGAGATGGATCCAATAAAATAAATCAAGTTGGACTTGATTTTTGGACCCGAAAGACGCAGAAGATATTACAAATGGACTTGAAGAATTTTGGAATTACAAGAAGACCAAGGAATGCCTTGGATTAAATTTTTTTTGTAATTAGAAATTTTTTAAGTTTGATAACCCATTATACTCGGTCAACTCATGTATGTTTTTTTTATGAGATGATTAAAGCATTGACATGCATATACATGTCATTTAGATTAGGTGTGCCTACACACACACACACACACATATATATATATATATATATAGATGTTGATATGTCATACATGCATTATAGCCGTCTATATTATGTGTTTATTTTTATTTTTTTTAATTTGATTAAAATTGGTAAATCACATAAATGGCTATAAATTAATGGGATTAGTTTTTAGGAGTAAAAACTTGGTAATTCTCATTAATCACTAAACTAATTTTTTAAAGAGTTTAATTACTTAGATTAGTAGGGTCCTTTAATATTTACTAGGATTAATTTGATTAAGTCCCTAATAATAATAATTGAACCTAATAATGTGTTTAGTTTTAATAGTTAAAACTTGGTAAATACACATTTAATAATTCTAGTCTTAGTAAATAGTTTACATAGATTAGAATTATCACTAATGAACTAGATTTTTAAGAGTTAAAAATCAAATTCGTTTATTAGTTATTGGAATGGGATTCTAATAATTTGTGATTAATGCACTTGACGCTTAGATTGAAATTAGCCGTTTAATCTAGTTTAATTAGGTGCATTAATATTAATAGAAAACCCTTATTATAAAATAGTGAGTGGGAGAGGGATATATGACATTATATCCCGCGGTCTCCATCATTAGTTCAACACCGTAAGATTCGAGTGGGGCCTCGTGACGGCTTTGTTTTCGTCCCCCCTAAGGAGGGTTTTCATAAGAATCAATATCAAGGTTGACTTCCTGACGAATAGGATTTCTGAGGGGATTTCGGGATTGACCGACCCTAAGGCGGCAATTCTCAAGTTAAGCTCATGAGATTTGAAATGATAGGTTACGCTCACAAGGTTTTAATTAAATTGGTTAATTATAAACCTGACTGAAATATACGATGGTTGAATGTTAGAGGAATAAGAGTTATTCTGGTATAACAATTGATTGAGAATGTCTTGATCCAACATGCAAGAATTTGACTGACCCTAAGGCAGCACTTGCTTGTGGTATGTTGGATTGTCGTGGTGTAGTAACATTTTTTTAGGGTTGTTCTTGTTCATTAAACATTTTCATGCATCATGTTTAATTTTATGCCGAACACTCGCACATGTTTTGAATGTATGAATGAATGAATTCTTTATTTATGTTTTTTCAGCCATGTCAACTGCACTATTACAAATCATAGCCAATGACAAATTAAATGGTGATAACTACACTAAATGGAAACAGAATATCAATACAATTTTGGTCACCAATGACCTTAAGTTTGTGCTTACGGAGGAATGTCTTTGATCGAACCAAAATTGGTATGATTTTGACCCTCATTTCCTTCTCCTTTTGCTTGATTCTTGGGCATTATTATGTGATTTAATGGTGTTTATTAAGTAATTTTAGGTATTTATAAAGTTCAGGGGCATTGGAGTAATTTTGATGAAATAGGGGCAAAAGAGTAATTTTTGAAGGAAAGAATGAAGTTATCGCAATATTAGAAGAGATCAGGGGAGCATTATGTAAATTGCCAAAGCTGTGCGTTTTGATTCAAAGAAGAAATTGGGCTTCTGATTACATCCCAAGCCACTGCCAAACACCCCATGATGCACAGGCCCAAACGCGTAGCCCAAAGCACGCCCAAACCCATTTCAAATGCCTATTGCAGGTTCTGATTGCACCCCTATCGCTTTCTTAATTCACCCCAACAGTTTCAGCAGCCCACTACCTTTAATGAAACGATGTGTTTCAAGTGTGCATTTGGGCCTCACACATGGGCTTAACAGCAATCTCAAACACAAGCCACCTCCTTTGCAAATCAGACCCAATTACACCCCTGCTCCTCTCTAATTGCACCCCACACAAGGCAAAGTGCAGCAGCCCATTTGCACCTCTGCCCCTTGCTATTTGCCCCCCTATACTATTCATCATCTTCTTCATGTCACGCGTGACATCCATGGCAGCCAAGCTTCAAACCCTTGACCGACCGGAAAGGGGCCTTCCCGGACCTATCTCCGGTCGGTTTTCGGCCCAAAAATACGGCCAACCGACCGACTGGCCAGTCGGTCCACTTCCATCCTCCCAAATGGCCAGAATCCGACCACTCAAATTCAAGCCAAATTCTTCCCATTTTGCCCCTTTGTCACGTCCACGTCACCCTAGGTCGCCATTTGTCGTTCGAGGTCGCCATGGCGACAGGAAGTGATTTCCACACCTGATGAGGTCGCCATTTTATCGCTCCAAGGTCGCCATTTATGACCAAACCGCGACTCTCTCAGTGCCTTTCTTTGATTGGCTGATTTTTGGAGGAAAATTACAAGAAGGCCCCCTAGAGGGGCCAAAATGGCAATTTGACAAGTACAGGGGATGTTTTGGTAATTTACCATCCGTGACCTAATTCAAAAATACTATAAATTCATCCTTCTTTTCAATTTGAAATACCAAGCCTATTCTCTCCTACCAATCTCTTTTTCTCAATTAATCACCTCCCAAATTTCTCCATTTCTACACTTGAACTAATCTTTCCACCCAAAAACTCACACCAAATCTTGATTACTTCCCTAGACCATTCCTTCCCTACCATTTTCTCCATCACAAATCCTTTGTCACTCACCATAAGCCATCCACCTATCTAGACACATCCTCTTCCTCCATTTTTTGCACTAGGAGCATCTAAGGAGAGCAAAGAGCAAGGAGCAAGCACTAAAGAAGGAGGCCCAAGGGTGATTTCCTTATCATTTACTTGTTTTCTATTTTTGCTACTATGTGTAATTAAAACCTAATCTAGGGGATTGATTTGATAAACATTTGGTTGTGGGTATTTGCTTAAGCTTGTAATGAATCTCTATGTGTGTTCTATTTATTAATTAACTAGATTCTATTCATTATGTGATTGACTTGTATATCCACTTGTTAATTACAATCTTGTTTAGAATAACATGTTATATAATCATTCTTGGATTGACACCCTTGAGTGATTAAGAACCCAATAAATAAGATAGATTAGTGAAGGGTATATCAACCACATTAATCTAAACCTAAATTGGTTAACATGTAGAGATTGGTCCTTTAAGTGGCTTGAAAAGCACTACCCATACCCACTTGCTAATCAATCAACTCCCTAGCATCTATATTAATTGTTTATATCCATTTTTCTTATCAAGATTGTGAGTCTTCTATTTTTCATATCACCATATTTTTAGTTAGGTTAATTTTGTATGTATGTTTGATGGTTTGACAAACCATACACTCATTCATTCATTTATGATTTATTTTATTGTTTATAGATTAGCTAATTAATTCAACATATTACTCTAATTCCGTGTGGAATGAATTCTAAGCTTACCATATTACTCATTTTCAAAACTTAAAATATTTTGCGTAAAGATTCATTTTATAACATTCTTTTGGTAACGACACAAAAAGCGAGTCATCAGTCTTCCAACGCCTACTGCCAATGTCGCACGAATTGTTCGTGAGGCAATGAGAAATGGGTCTCATCAGATGAGAAAGCCCGAACATATCTGTTAGTAAGTATGACAGACGTGCTTGTCACTAAGCACGAAGCAATGGGTACTGCATTTGAAATAATGGAGTTATTGCAGGCTATGTTCGGGTAACCCTCTGAGCAAAAGCGGCACGAAGCTGTTCGTTCCGCTATGCTCACTCGTATGAAGGATGGTGCATCAGTTCGGGAACATATCCTGAACATGATGTCCTACTTCAACACAACAGAAGTCAATGGCGGGGCCATTGATGAACCCAGTCAGGTGAGCATCATACTGACGACTCTTCCGAAGAGTTTCGATCAGTTCAAGAACAACTATGGGATGAACAAGCTTAGGTTCAGTCTCACACAGTTGCTCAATGAGCTCACTACTTTTGAGTCATTGACTAAGGACAGTAAGGGCAGGACCGGTGAGGCAAATGTTTCCGAACCATCTTCTTCTAACATAAAGAAGAGGAAGAGGTCTGCTGGGAAGGCGAAGGGTAAGCCCAAACCTAAGAAAGCCCAGAGCAAAAAGAAAGACGCCTCTATCGACAAGAGCAAGGGAAAATGTTTCCATTGTGACAAAGTCGGGCACTGGAAGAGGAACTGTCATCAATATCTGGAGGAGGTAGCCAAGAAGAAAAAAACGAAAGGTAAATATGATTTACTTGTTCTTGAGTCGTGTTTAGTGGAAGATAATTTTCACCTTGGATAGTTGATTCGGGGGCCACTAACCATGTTTGTTCTTCTTGTTAGGATTATGCTCAATAGCAAGAGTGTAATAATGTAATTAACAATTTTTTTCATATTAATAAAGTGATTTCTGTTTTAAACAAATCTTATAGCATTTATAGTTTAATAATTGTCAAAGTAAATAATCATAAGGTCTAAAGACTATGAGAAAAGAAGAATTGTTCATACATCTGGATATGTATGTGGTAGACACAATTCTTTAGTTAGTCTTGAATATGGTTCACAACTTAAGTTAAAGGTTGGGCACTTTTATCTTGTTAAAGTTGTAGAATTCTTTTGCTAAAATTTGAGTGGGATCAAATGAGATATGATGAGTCTAAAATCATCGGAGTGTCTTCGAGAAAAAGAATCTAGTGCACTGGGTGCATTGAACAGGATCACAATGAAATACTTTATCTATAACCGTCAGTAGATAAAAGTAATTTCATTATCAGGACAATCGGAGAGTCTATCTTAATCCTGAGATAAATGATGGACTTATGGTTGCAGGTGATATCATTTGAGCTATCAATGAGTACGATTATATCGCATAGTCTATCCTCGATAGTTTGGTGATATTCATTTGTTAATCGATAGAGGACTTCATTTATAGATATGGACATCGTGGCTCCATTTATTAAATGAGAGTATAATATCATCATATGGATGTTTTGAGGTAATTGGATATTAAATCTCAACGTTGAGTTTTCAATAGTGTCTATTGAAAACATGGCTTTTGGACAAGTCAAAATATCCAAGTTCAAAACGTGGTCATATGAGTAAATATGGTAACTTGTAGAGTTATAGGCGGTCTATGAACTCTTGACGATTACTGATATTAATCACGAGGATACACTATCTCCAATATGATTGTCTAGGGTATGAATGAGAAAACATCTTCTTTTTCTGTCTTTATTTAAGAGTTCAATTTTAGCTCTTTAGTGGAATGAGTTAAAATTAATGGATCGGACCTAAGTGAATCATTTGTTGATTGTGATTAGGTTATGTCTATTGAAGCTTAAATTTAGATAGCCCGCCAAGATCCCTAATCCACACGGACTTGCATGGATCACTTGATATATTCTACCGGACCGATTTAGGGTCCATCAAGAATTGCATTTAATATAATAAGAATATAATTTGCACATTATTTATGTAATGGGCTGCTAAATTATATTTATATATTAATGGATGACATGTGGGCTTGTTTCTTTTAGTAAGAATGGGTCTAGTTCACATGTGGGCTTTTTATTTAAAGTCCTATGGATTTAATGAAATAAGAAAATAATATTTGGGCCCAATATTGTTATATGGGGCGGCAAGGTGGTTAAAATAACCTTAATATTATTTTGTTTTCATTATTTAATTAAATAAGAATTAATTAATTTATTAATTAATTGTTTAATTAAGAAACAAATCTTTTCTAAATAGGAAATATGATTCCTATTTGTATACTATTGGTAGTAGTGTACTTAAATTAAAAGACTTGTTTGACAAGGAAATAAATAATTAATTTTATTTATTTAATCAAATAAGAAGTCTTTTTATTTTAGTCAAATAAGGAATAAAAGATTTATGAGTTGGATTAGGGTTTGAACTCTTAGAAAGTGAATTAGGGTGCAACTAAAACTCCTATATTTTTGGAGTGAAAATTGCGGGAATCCTAATCCTTTTTGGTGAAAGAATTCGGCCACCCTAGTTAAGAAAGAGGAAAGAAATTTTGCCACATATAAGGCCATTTTATTATTTTCGGCCTGACTAGGGTTTTTATGTGCAGAATTTTTTCTTCTTCTTCTTCTTCTCAATTCATAGATAGAGGTTTATGATTCTACTATAAACAAAAGGAACATAGATTATTCTTTGATGGTATATTGTTTGCTTATTCATCAATAAGCTTGTATATACTACATCGATCAAGGTTCACGCGAGTTTCGATCATAAGATTGAGAACTCAAAAGTGACCGGAATAATCTTAGGTTTCTTTAGATTGTTTTTGGGACTAACGAATTAAGAAAAGTTTGTTATATCCGATCTCAGGTTTGCAATTCAAAGAAAGGGAGACCACGCTCCTAGGTGATCCACGTTCGTGCTAGGATTGAAGATCTTGCGGATTACCATCGACGTAAGTCAATCAGATCACGCGACAAGAGGTATTAATCTTTTGTTATTTATTATATATCTTTAATTAAACAAAAGGGTTTAAGGTTCATAAAATTGGAAAAATTTTAAAAGCTACTCAAACTATTTTTTTTTAGTCTCGCTTCTGCTGCGGGTATATTTTTCCCTACACTTCTTTGTAGTGGACTAATTCTTGGACACAGCTTGAGGAGGGAGCCTTCTCTATGTGTGTGGGGTTAGGGGATGTCGTGTCAGCACGAGCAGTGGGCGTAATTAGATTGCGCTTTTGTAATAATAATTTTATATTGTTGAACAATGTATTTTTCATTCCTGGATTTACACGGAATTTAATTTTCGTTTCTAAATTGTTAGAACAATTATATTCTATTTCTTTTGATAATAAATCAGTTGTTATTGTAAAGAATGGTCTGAATATTTGTTCAGGAATTAATGAAAACAATTTATATGTGTTAAGACAGTTAATACATACAACACTGCTCAACACCGAAATGTTTAAGGTTGAAAAACCAAAAACTAAACGACAAAAGATTTTTTCAGAAAACGAAACGTATCTATGGCATCTAAGATTGGCCATATCAACCTTGACCGGATAGATAGACTAGTGAAAAGTGGACCTTTAAGTGAGTTAAAGGTTGGCACATTACCTGTCAGCGAATCCTGTTTAGAAGGTAAAATGACCAAGAGACCTTTTACTGGAAAAGGGCTGAGAGCTAAAGAACCACTAGAGCTTATACATTCAGACGTTTGTGGACCGATGAATGTTAAAGCCAGGGGAGGTTATGAGTATTATGTCACCTTTATAGATGACTACTCAAGATACGGATATGTCTACCTAATGCAACAGAAGTCGAAAACTTTTGAAAAGTTCAAAGAATTCCGAGCTGAAGTTGAAAATTATTTAGGAAAGACTATCAAGACTCTACGATCAGATCGTGGAGGTGAGTACCTTGACCAAGAGTTTGAAGACTTCATGGTCGAGTATGGGATAGTGTCCCAACTCACAGCTCCTAGTACACCTTAACAGAATGGTATCGCGGAGAGGAGAAATAGAACTCTAATGGAAATGGTGAGATCTATGATTAGTTTCTCATCGTTACCAAATTCCTTTTGGGGATATGCGTTACAAACAACAGCATACATTTTGAATGTAGTGTCATCCAAATCTGTTCCTAAGACTCCTCTAGAGTTATGGAATGGTCGTAAAGTTAGTTTGCGATATTTTCGCATATGGGGGTGTCCAGCACACATGCTAAAAAATAGAAGTGGAAAGCTAGAACCCAAGTCTGTGGTCTGCTTGTTTGTAGGATACTCCAAGGAGACCAGAGGTGGATACTTCTATAGTCCTGAAGATAACAAAGTGTTTGTATCGACAAACGCAACGTTTCTTGAGGATAACTATATTAGTGACCATAAGCCTCGTTCTAAAATTGTATTGAGTGAGTTGGAGCCTGGTGAGACCAGTTCTCACTCAACAAGAGTTGTTGATCCATTAACATCTGAGAGTCAGATGATTCCTAGTCAGGATACACTACCACCTAGTCATAGTGAGAGGGTTGTGAGATAGCTTGAACGCTATTTGGGTGTAAGTGAGGGACAAGATGTTGTCTCTGCTGATAGTGTGGATGATCCATTGACATTTAAGAATGCAATGGAAGATCCTGATAAAGAGGAATGGCTTAAAGCCATGAATCTCGAGATGGAGTCCATATATTCTAACTCAGTCAGGGAACTTGTAGACTTACCGGATGGGGTGAAACCCGTAGGGTGTAAGTGGATCTACAAGAAAAAGAGAGGAGTAGATGGCAAGGTAGAGACCTTCAAGGCAAGGCTAGTGGCTAAGGGTTATACCCAAAAGGAGGGGGTCGATTATGAGGAGACCTTCTCGCCAATAACCATGTTTAAGTCTATTTGGATTCTCTTATCCATTGCCGTCTATTTTGATTACGAAATTTGGCAAATGGATGTCAAGATTGCATTCTTGAATGACAATCTTGATGAGAGCATCTACATGATGCAACTAGAGGGATTCGTGTCTCTAAATCAAGAGCAAAATGTTTGCAAGTTGCAAAGATCCATTTATGGATTTAAGCAAGCATCTAGATCTTGGAACATAAGGTTTGATGAAGTGATCAAAACCTATGGTTTTGAGAAAAACGTTGATGAGCCTTGTGTCTACAAGCGCATCATTGACAAGAAAGTGGTTTTCTTGGTCCTATACGTATATGACATCCTACTCATTGGGAATGATGTGCGAGTATTGTTTGATGTAAATGGCTGGCTGGTCAGCCAATTCCAAATGAAAGATTTGGGAGAGGCAAGTTATGTTCTAAGGATCCAACTTATAAGGGATCGCAAAAACAAATTTATAGCACTATCTCAGGCATCGTATATCGATAAAATTCTTGTGTGATTTTCGATGCAGAACTCCAAGAAAGGTAATTTACCTTCCAGGCATGGAGTTCACTTGTCTAAGGAACAGTGTCCTAAGACGCCTCAAGAAGTTAAGGATATGAGACATGTTCCCTATGCTTCAGTAGTAGGTAGTCTCATGTATACTATGCTATGCACGAGACCAGACATCTGCTTCGTAGTGGGAGTAGCCAGCAGATACCAGTCTAGCCCAAGATTAGATCATTGGGTTGCTGTCAAGACTATTCTCAAGTATCTTCGGAGAACGAGAAACTATATGCTAGTGTATTCTGGATAGGATTTGATCCCATTAGAATATATGGATTTTGATTTTCAGTCAGACAAGGATTCTAGGAAATCCACGTCTGGATCAATATTCACCCTTGGTGGTGGAGCCATTGTATGGAGGAGTGTTAAGCAATCTTGTATTGCTGATTCCACCATAGAAGCTGAATATGTAGCCGCTTGTGAAGCTGCTAAAGAGGCTGTTTGGCTCCGCAAGTTCTTGAGTGATCTGGAGTTGTTCCGGATATGGATAAGCCCATCACACTTTATTGTGATAATAGTGGTGCTGTGGCTAATTCCAAAGAACCAAGAAGCCACAGGAGAGGTAAGCATATAGAGAGGAAATATCATCTCATCAGAGAGATAGTGCAGAGAGAAGATGTGAATGTGACCAAGGTAGCATCACAGGACAATCATGATGATCCATTTACGAAGACCTTACCGGCTAAAGTGTTTACGGGTCACCTAGAGAGTCTAGGTTTACAAGACATGTCTCACATGCTTTAGTGCAAGTGGGAGATTATTGGGGCCCTAAAGCTTGTAGTTTGTAAATGTGAATTGAACAAGAAATAAAAGAAGTAGTTTATTCATTCAAATTGTCTCATACATTTATTATATCATGTGTACTTAACATCCAAGATTGCCGGATGTAATCTCTATCTGAGTATATGAGTGTCATATACAAAGGTATTCAGTTTGAGATGAGCAATCTAAAGAGTCCGTAGATAACAAATAGAGTTGGGTACTTTATTTGTGGCTAATCTATAGGTGTGGTCCGTTCCGTAATGTACGGTGATCTTATCCTAGATCATTCATATGGAGATATGATAATGGAGGCACCTTGTATGATGTGATCATATAGGACTAGGTCATGATCTATATGAATCTCTCACCAAGATCCGTTACATGATAAGATTCATATATATCAATAAATGATGGTTATATGTGGGTGATCTTAATCCTGAGTGTTTTATCGACTTCTTCAGGTTAGATCGTGGTCATGGGTGAGGTCGGAATTGCATTCCTGATCAATATGCTCCGTATGTTGGGATCACGGTTTGGCTTGTGGCTGGGAAGGTCTGCACACAATAGTGGAATCCACTCCTTCTTGTGAGAAGTAGATAGTAGTTCCCTTAAGGGTTGATTCGGGGCTTAAACAATATGAGCGCTCTCCTAATTTCATAAGGAATGTAGGATTTATTGTTCATTAGAGAATCAATGGTACTTAATGGAAAGATATAATTAGAGGGGTATAACGGACATTATGACCCAGCTCTAATTATGAACTACTTGTTGAGGATCATACTATATGTAATAGCTATATCAATGGACACCAAGAGTTATTGGTTTGTGTAAAAACGTCTACAGTTGAGAGAGTGCAACTTCAGGTTTTTAGTGGAATAACACCGAAGTTAATAATCATGAAATATTAATTAAAGAGTTTAATTAATTATTTCTAAGGATTATTGGAGCTCAAAATATTGTAGGTCCATTAGGTCCCCTTGCTAGCCTGATCGATTTAGGTAACAAGGGTCACGGTTTATTAATTGAATTGTCCAATTAATTGTGTTACAAAAGTGACACGTGTCTATTCGGGAATTAATTGAATAATGTGATTATTCAATTAATAAATATTAATGATTATGTTAATTATTATTATTATTATTATTATTATTATTATTATTATTATTATGATTTTTTAATGATTATGTTAATTAAATAATTAGATTATTTAATTGTGTAATTAATCATTAGATGGAGGGTGTTGATTGATATTTAATTTTGAATGAAGAAAAGATAATTTGATTATTTTATTTTCATTTAATTAAATATTTAAATTTGAATTTAAAAGAGTTTTGAATTCTAATTAAATCAAATAAATAAATTAATATCTTTAAAAGATATTCGATATCTAAAAAGATTTTATTAATTATTTTAAGTTTAAAATATATATATATTTGATATATGATTTTGAAAGATTGATGGTTTTTGTATCAAATACAAAAACGAAATACACCAAAAAGAAGTAAAAAGAAAGTGGTGCGGCCAAAGAAAAAAAAAAGTTTTTTTATTTTATTTTATGATTTTATTTCATCCGAGGTTGGCCGAATTCTTTATATACAAAGCAAGAGTTGTTTTGTGTTGTTTCTTCTACCTCCATACAGGTTCCTGAATACCGTGACGCGCCCACACGCCGTTGCCAGTTCCGGGAGATAGTGAGGAAGATCAAGTGGTTCAAATCAGGAGCAGATCGAATTAAAGTGAAGGAGCCTCCTACGTAGGTATGAAATCGTTTCACCTTCTTTATCGTTTTCGATTATTACTGTACAAATAGGTTTACTTGATGATTGATTTAATTTTTTTTTTAAACCCTTTCGCTACGCAATCTGTAAACCTAGGTTCCTACATACATAAGCTCATCCATGACTGTACAAGTTGACGTGGCTGGACAAGAAGAACGACATGACGGTAACACGTCGAAGCCATGTTTCGTTCTCAATCAGTGCAACCTACAAGGATCAAGCATGGTGTGATGTGGTCACCATGGACGCCTACCATTAGATACTAGAAGGCCATTTTTATAAGGCCGGAGGGTCATGTATGATTGCTTCTTGAACACATGTACCTTATCTTTCAATTAAATGAAGATCGTGTTGCTCCCAAAGAGAGAATCTACAAGAACTGGGTCAAAAAAGAACAACAACTTATTGTCGATGGCTAAGGTTGAGGCAGATGAATCGAGAATGGTGTACGCATTGAGTAGGAAGGTTGGGACCGATTCAAGTGTCATGCATGTGGCCATGGAAACCCTACAGTAAGAGTTTGAAGAAGCGTTCGAAAGGGAACCCCTGACAACTTGCCTCCGTTACGGGATATTCAATACCAAATCCGACAAAGAGGTGATTGGAAAACAGCCTTTAAGACGCAAGTGGGATTCTTTAAGTAGCTCATTATGCTCCTTGGGTTGTCAAACGTCCAAGGCACAATCATGCGACATCTTCAAAAAATCCCCGACTATCTTATGTAAGGAGAAGTTTTTTTTTCAGCAATAGATGAATGTGTTCTCTCATGAATGGTGTTTGACGAGAGCAACTTATAGGAATTGGCACCATTTCATCATCACTTGGGGATGATGAACCTTCAAATTCGAGGTCAGTCATGAGAGAATGATGCTGATCAGCTTAAGGCAAAAGGGTAATTGGCAAGATGGTACTTGGCAAAGTAGAGGTAAATTTCATGGGGACTCTTGATGAGGAAAAAAGGCTCAGAATCAATATTATAATATGTTTTCGGAAAGCCCAAGACAAGCCCTACAAATTTTATGAAAGCTTCATCTTCTATAATGGGCTACATCATGCTCAAATTTGGCCGTTTAATTTCATATGCAACAAGACGGCTGTTTCCTATTTCATTTACAATTCATTTTTTTTTCCTTTGTTTTGGGATTCTTTCCGGATTTAGTTTAGTTGTTTTAGACCTCTTGTTTAGGACTTTTAGGAAATATTGAATCCTAGAGATTTAGTTGTTTTATTTTATTTAGGATTTTACAGGATATTGAATGCTAATAGTTTTAGGCTGCTTGTCCTTATTTAATAGTATATATTAGGGTTTAAGTTTTTAGAGTTGAATTAATAAATAAATAAATAAAATGGTTTTATTTGAATGTGACTCAAATTTATCGTTCTCTAATAGTTTTAGGCTGCTTGTCCTTATTTAATAGTATGTATTAGGGTTTAAGTTTTTAGAGTTGAATTAATAAAAAATAAATAAATAAATAAATAAATAAATAAAAAGGTTTTATTTGAGTGTGACTCAAATTTATCGTTCTTTTCATAGTATTCTACGGAATCAACGGGTTTCGAACAAACTGGTGTTCGCTTGTGTTGTGTTTGATTCAACTGTATGCTTCCGTTTACATCAATGTTACCGGTCAATATTCTTCTTGTTGACTAGCTAGTTGACTTGTTGATGACGTGGTGTTACCATTCTTGTGTTATTCCCATCTCTCTAGCTAACGTGTCTTCTGGCCAAATTATACTCATAACACTTGGAGATTAATGATGATGATATAATATACAGTGAACCTAACTGATATCAGATATTCTAATCAAACCATGAGTAAATTTGAACCACAAATCACCTTTGGTAGCCATTATAGATGAAATGCCCCACTTTTGAAGTGCCATAACATGACTGTAGCTGCATAGCAATTGAAGACATTGAATATCTATAAAATGAAATGATAATGTCCACTAGCTAGGTCTTGACTTAAACTAGTGCAAAACCTTAAATGTAGCCACGCCATCATCCTTGTGTCACCTTCCACTTGCATAGTGTGCTCCAATATCTTTCATATATTAACATTTTTGATATCACCAAATTAAACCTTGATCACTATATATTGGCAGACTTGAGAAAATGTGGTGTTACTGTCACCTTTTTGACTTTGGGTACAATACATATATGATTGTTCCCTCCCAACATCATAAACATTTTGAGAAATCTTTTACATGTAAATGTATATAAATTGGCTGTATTACAATTTACAAACAGCATACACACAAGTTTTACAAGAAGATCGAAGATTGTTGCGCGCAGGAATGGAAAGAAGCAGTCTTCGTCTACTAGTTATAACTTCATTGCTGTTTTTTCAACTTATTGAAGCTGTCCCAGTTACAAGTAAGTGATATTCAATTCTCCGTCATCTTAGTTAGTTTTTCTTGTTTGTCTTCTTCACCTGCGTATGTATTTGCAGGAATTGGAAACTTAATGCATGAACCTCAACTTCATCATCATCAGCTGGTACTTAGAAATAGCTTTTTCATGAGTCATAAATATATGCTAATTAATTAGATGATGATCCTCATGTTATGCTAATTAATTAGCTAGACTTTGATATATATATATATATATATATACAGGTAATTGCAGAGACAAGTTTGGAGGAAAAAACAATGAGCGGAAGGATGGGTGTGGAACTCAACGATTATCCAGGATCAGGGGCCAACAACCGCCACACTCCAAGGCAACAATTTGGGAGGGGATGTGTTGATTGTTAGGAGCAACTTCTTTTTTTCTTTTCTTTTAGTTAGTATGAGTTATAGGACTAATTATGGAATATTATATATTGTTTAATTTATTAATTATCAGCTGTTTCATTTGTGTGTAACCTAGCCCGTTAACATTTCCAGAAAAAAGGAATTGCAATGCACTTAAGGGAAATAATAGGGCAGGTTGATATTGGAGAAAGTCCTACTTTGCATTATTTATTTGTGGAAATAACCACTCAGAATTCAGAAATGAGAAACCCTTGTAAAAATATCTGAAAGCATTTTTACATAAGCTTTGTTTCGGTGGTGAAAGTGGAGTATGAGGTGGTAGCCATTCACTTTCTCACCACTAACTTTTTATCTCCTTCCAGATCGAGATTCAAATTTACAAATGTTTCAATCACCTTCCTGTGAGGCAGCTGGTGCTGGAGACGGAGCATCTGTTTGATTAACACCCATAAATCCAAATTTCTTGATGAGCTCATTTGCAATCAACTCATTAGCACTATCTGAAGGGTGGTACTCGTCCCAAAACACATACTTGCTTCTGTCTTCACACAATGTCGATGCAGGTACACACGTAAGAGCTGGTCGGATACTCCCAAACGAGCAACATGGTGAATCGGAGTTGTTAAATCCTACGAATAAATATTACTAAGCTAATTAGTAATTAATTAATTGCTATATAAGCAAGTTTTGATCTTAGAAAAGGGAAGTACGTACGTACCATAGTTGCCTGGATTGGTAATCACATCATTGACAACACCATAAGCATCTCCAAATTTAAAGCTAGCATTAGCGAGTTTAGTAGATATGTTGTCTAATAACTTGGTTCCAGCTTGATTGAAACTCAGAGCTAGTTTGTTGGTTCTCTCCTGACAGTTCCCATCACTACTTAGAACCCTTTGTAGAGGAATACAACCCATCGGTCCTAGACCAAACACCATCAACTGTCGTGCTCCTAAGCTATGGAGCAGCTATATATATATATATACAAAATAATTAGGAGTTCCATGAAAGAAAATTAGGATAATCTATTAACGTACAATTTGTTTACCTTCAGTTGTGCTCCAAGTGTTTCCATTAAATAGTCGATGAAACTTTGATCATTGTAGTTCCATGAATCACTGTAAACTCCAGTCAAGTAATTGTTTATGAAGTCATTGCTTCCTAAAGCAACCACATACCTTGCCTCTTGAAAGAATTTCTCTGCTTCTGTTATACCAATTTTGTTCTTTATCAGTTGTTGTGTCCCTTGAAACAGCTCAATTTGCTTATATAGAGACAACCTTTGAATCTGCAACAATGGATCAATTAATGTATAGTAATTTTCTATTACTTTCAAATCTCCATATATATATGATTGCAACTTACAAAGTAGCCGCCAGTTTCATTCAAAATCCCGCCACCACCAGACGCGTAATTCACTCCGTTGTCCAATATTTCATCTTCTGTCAAAGATGGATCCAAAAAAGCTGGCGGTCTGGGGAGACCTGTCCTGTCACCTGATCATCAATGGATACCTAAAAGCTTAAGTTGACAAAACAAAAGCATAAATAACAAAAACCGGAAAAGAGAGAAGTGAATGTATACCTATAATATCTGCAACAGTACGGCCGTTACTGAACCTGCCATTAGGGAGTCCATTGCCAAAATCTATACCATACCAGGGGAGGTTTGCCTGAGCAAGGCTCTTGGAGAGGTACCTGTTGTTACCGACATCCGAGAGAGAGTCCCCAAAAATGAACTGCACAACCTTGCAATGATATCCATCAATGGAAATCCCCACAACGGTCAAGATCATTATTGTTAGTGACGCTGCTGCCATCTTCATGTTTAATGAACAATCTAGCTAGTATTTGAGTTCTGTTTTGTGTTTTGGAAACAAAGCTAATTAAAGGGAGGTGATTAGATAGTTGGATGAACCACTGTGTTAAACATTCAAACCTACTGCATCTACTTCGTATTTTGTTGTTACGCAACTGGGTACAGAGAGCGTGAGAAACAATGGTGGTTTTTGTGAGTTGTTAGGGTGAGTTCACCTACCATCTCATTTCATTTCCAAGCTTTCTCAAGACTATGAAAATACTTGCTTTTTCACTAATCAATATATGTAAGGAATTTGAACATTATCAATCATGAAAGAATAAAATATTTACATATATAAATGCTCATATCATGCCGTACTCATATAAATCCTCAATTCTATTAAAATAATATTTAATTATATGCGTGTAATGATACAAATATTAAAATTTAAATTTTAAGCATGGGATCTCACAGGTATAGAATCACATATTTATATTTATATATATATATATAGATAATAGAGTTTCATAGCGCCACATATCGCTGTGAGAGAACTTCGGTATTAAATTCTATATATTCATTTTTTTTTTTTTCCATTTCTATATAACCACTTAATAATAATAATAATAATAATAATAATAATAATAATAATAATAAAGTAAGATGATTTTATCAATAACTAAGTACTATTAATTAGTTACTATAAATTAGTTATGTGATAATTTATTCAAACCACTGAATTGAAATCCATACGTTGAGAAGGGAGAAAGACAATAATTCAAGACATGCATCTATTTAATATTAACTTCACAATCTTTAATATCATATATCATAAATGTTAAGTATTACTTTTGGGTTCAATCATTTTTAAGATTCATTAAGTATCACATAATAATCTCAATTATTGAGATGTATCACATTCCCCATAATAGCCAAAGGAATTAAATTGGAATACAAAGAAGAAAAAAATTCATCAATAATTGATTGTAAACTATTACACCCCCATAAACTAAAACCATGTGATTTTCACTACTAGAAAAACCTTCATAGATGATAGTTTTTTTATGACAGTTTTACAAAACTGTCATCAATTATAAGTTTTTTTTTTTCTTGACAGTTTTTACTGTCAAGAAATGTTAAGTTTTTTATTTCTTGACAGTTTTTAACTGACAAGAAATGTTTATAATTTTTTTTTTAAAAAAATTTCATTATTTAATATTTAATAATAATATTTAATTAAATAACATTTTTTATTATATGTATTATATTATTATATATTATCACATATATTATATATATATTATATTATTATATATATTATATGATATATATATATTATATAATTATATATATTATATATTATTACATATATTATATAATATATATATATATATATTATATAATATATATATATATATTATATAGAGGAAATAGGCTTTTTTAGTCAAAAATTAAGGGGAGATATTGTTTTTGTCCAACATTATTATTTTTATTGTTTTTGTCATTAAATGGATTGTGAGGACATAATTGCTCATATTTTTTTTTTCTTAATCTCTTCTCTCTCCTTCTTTCTCTCATTTTCACCAGAATCTCTTTTTTTTTTCTCTCTCTCTCTCTCACATTCTTTTTCTTCTTCTTTCTCTCCTCTCTTCTCTTTCTTTCTCATGCCTTCTTCTTCTTCTTCTCTTTCTTCTTCTTTTTCTCTTTCTCTCCTCTCTTCTCTTTATATTTCTCGTTTATTCTAGATTTTTTTTTTTAAAAAAAAAAAATGAGTTTTTTTTTAAAAAAAAAATGAGTTTTTTTTTTTTTGTTGAAAAATTTCCAGATTTTCGATGGGTTTTCCGATTTGACCACGATCTGGTCCAGATCGGACAACCCCAAACCCATATTTTTTTATAAAAAAAATTGTTTTTTTTTTTGAAAAATTTCCAGATTTTTAATAAAAAAATCAGTTTTTTTTTTTTTTTTTTTTGTTGAAAAATTCATAGATTTCCGATGGGTTTTTGGCGCGATTGGTTTTCCGATTTGACCACGATCTAGTCCAGATTGGACGATCCAAACCCAGATTTAAAAAAAGAAAAAAAAAATCAACTATTTTTTTTATAAAAAAAAATTATTATTATTATTATTTTTTTTTGTTGAAAAATTTCTAGATTTTAAAAAGGTTTGGATTTGAGTATTAGTTATTGATTTTAAGGGTGATTGTGGCTGTGGTTAAGTTTGAGTATTGTTTGTTTAAAAAAAATTAGATTTTGTTTTGTTCAAAAAAATTTCCAGAATTTTCAGGTTTAAATTTTTTTCAGGTTTTGTTTTGTTCAAACAAATTTCCAAAAGTTTCCGGTTGAAATATTTTTAGGTTTTAAATTGTGTGTTACTGATGTGTTTAATTGGTTAATACTAGTGTGTTTAAATTAAACACACCAAGCCATCAATTAAACACACTGGACAAAAACAATTAAACACACCAGTGTAAAATGAATTAAACAAATCAAACCATCAATTAAACATACCAGGCAAAAACAATTAAACACACCAGGGCAAAATGAATTAATCATATAAGGGCAAAACGAATTAAACACACTAGGCCATCAATTAAACACACTAGGACAAAATGAATAAAATACACCAGATAAAAACAAGAGCAAAACAAATTAAACACACCAAGGAAAAACAAATTAAACACACCAGACAAAAACAATTAAACACACCAGGGCAAAACGAATTAAACACACCAGGCCATTAATTAAACACACCAGGCCACTAATTAAACACACCAAACAAAACTCATTAAACACACCAAGGCAAACTGAATTAAACACACTAGAGCAAAAACAATTAAACACACTTGCCTGGTGTGTTTAATTGTTTTTGCCCTGGTGTGTTTAATTCGTTTTACTTGGTGTGTTTAATTCGTTTTACCTAGTGTGTTTAATTTGTTTTTGCTGGTGTGTTTAATTTGTTTTGTCTGGTGTGTTTAATTCGTTTTGTCCGGATTTGTTTAATTGTTTTTGCTCTGGTGTGTTTAATGAGTTTTACCTGGTGTGTTTAATTGGTGGCTTGGTGTGTTTAAACAAAATAAAATCTAAAATTTTTTCTTTGATAAAAATCAAATCTGAAAAAATCTGAATTTTTTTTTTCAACAAAACATAAACTCAAACACAACTCCCACCATTCATAAAAATAACCACAACCCAAACTTAAACAGAACCCTAAAAATTTTCAAAATAAAAATCTGAATTTTTTTTAAGCACAACCACAACCACGCTTTAAAAAAGTCCAAACCTTTTTTAAATCTAGAAATTTAAAAAAAAAAAAAAAAAAAAAACTGTAAATTTTTCAAATATGAAATTTTTTTTAAAAAAAAAAAAGTGAAAGAGAAAGAGAAGAGGAAGAAGGAGAGAAGGCGTGAGAGAGAAAAAGAGAAGAGTGGAAGGCATGAAAAAGAAAGAGAAGAGAGGAGAAAGAAGAAGAAGATGAACGTGTGAGAGAGAAGGAGAGAGAGAGGGAGAGAGAAAGAAAAAAAAGATTCTGTGGAAAGGAGAGAGAAGAAGAAAAAGAAAAAAAAAAGAAATTTTTTTTTATAAACAAGGGCAATTTTGTCCAAAACGTGGATATGTTTACAAAAACAATAAAAAAATGATAATCTTGGACAAAAACAATAAATCCACTAATTTTTTGACTAGTTTTAAAGTTCTCCCTATTATATAATATATATAATATTGACATATATTATATATTATATATAATATTATATTATATAAATTATTATTATATTATTAAAATATATTTATATAATATATATATTATTATATTAAATAATATATATTATATATTTATATTATATAAATATATTATTATATATATTATATAAAATAATATATATATTATTATTATATATTATATATATTATATATATTAATATTTATATATATATTATTATATGTATTATATGTAGGTACCTAGGTTTACAGATCGCGCAGCGGAAAGGTTTTAAAAATTTTTATGCAATCATAAACTAAACCTATTTGTACAGTAATAATCGAAAACAATTAAAGAAGGTGATATGATTTCATACCTACGTAAGAGGCCCCTTCACTTTAATTCGATCTGCTCCTGATTTGAACTACTTGATCTTCCTCGCTACCTCCCGGAACTGGTAACCGCGTGTGGGCACGTCACGGTATTCAGGAACCTGTATGGAGGAAAAGAAAGAAATGCAAAACAACTTTTGTTTTGTTGTCAGATGAATTCGGCCACACTTTATTTTTGATGAACAAGAAAACAAAATAAAAACTCCTTTTTTTTTTCTTAAAATGGCCGCCACCCTCTGTTCTCTTTTCTTTCTTTTTGTTTGTTTTTGTATCAGATACAATTCATCAAATCCAACTTTAAAATCACATATATCATATATATATATATATATTAAACTTAAACTAATTAATAAAATCTTTTTAGATATCGAATATCTTTTAAAGATATTAATTAATTAATTTGATTTAATTTGAATTCAAAACTCTTTTAAATTCAAATTTAAATATTTAATTAAATGAAAATAAAATAATCAAATTATCTTTTCTTCATTTAAAATTAAATATCAATCAACACCCTCCATCTAATGATTAATTACACAATTAAATAATCTAATTATTTAATTAACATAATCATTAATATTCATTAATTGAATGATCACATTATTCAATTAATTCCCGAATAGACACGTGTCACTTTTGTAACACAATTAATTGGACAATCCAATTAATTAACCGTGACCCTTGTTACCTAAATCGATCGGGCTAGCAAGGGGACCTAATGGACCCACAGTATTTTGAGCTCCAATAATCCTTAGAAATAAATAATTAAACTCTTTAATTAATATTTCATGATTATTAACTTCGGTGTTATTCCACTAAAAACCCGAAGTTGCACTCTCTCAACTGTAGACATTTTTACACAAACCAATAATTCTTGGTGTCCATCGATATAGCTATTACATATGGTATAATCCTCCACAGGTAGTTCATAATTAGAGCTGGGTCATAATGTCCATTAAACCCCTCTAATTATATCTTTCCATTAAGTACCATTGATTCTCTAATGAACAATAAATCCTACATTCCTTATGGAATTAGGAAAGCGCTCATATTGTTCAAGCCCCGAATCAACCCTTAAGGGAACTACTATCTACTTCTCACAAGAAGGAGTGGATTCCACTATTGTGTCCAAACCTTCCCAGCCACAAGCTAAACCGCGATTCCAACATACGAAGTTATTGACCGGGAATGCAACTCCGATCTCACACATGGTATATCAAAAACCACGATATAACCTGAAGGAGTCGATAAGACACTCAGGATTAAGATCACCCATATATAGCCATCTTTTGTTGATATATATGAATCTCATCTTTTAACGGATCTTGGTGAGAGATTCATATAGATCATGGCCCAGTCCTATATGATCAAATCACATAAGGTGCCTCCATTCTCATATCTCCATATGAATGATCTAGGATAAGATCACCGTACATTACGGAATGGACCGCAGCTGTAGATTGACCACAAATAAAGTACCCAGCTTTATTTTCTATCTACGGACTCTTTAGATTGCTCATTTCTAACTGAATCCATCTGTATATGACATTCATATACTCAGTTTGAAATTACATCAGGCAATCTTGGATGTTAAGTACACATGTTATTATAAATGTATGAGACAATTTAAATGAATAAACTACTTCTTTTATTTTATGTTCAATTCACATTTACAAATTACAAGCTTTAGGGCAAAAACCCCAACAATCTCCCACTTGCATAAAGCATGTGAGACATATCTTGTAACCCTAGACCCTCTAGGTGACCTTTAAACACTTTAGCCGTTAAGGTCTTCGTAAATGGATCAGCAATCCGTACATCCTAACAGGATCAAATCCTGTCATGAATACACTAGCATATAGTTTCTCATTCTCCGAAGATACTTGAGAATAGTCTTGACAGCAACCCAATGATCTAATCCTGGGTTGGACTGGTATCTGCTGGCTACTCCCACTGCGAAGCAGATGTCCGGTCTCGTGCATAACATAGCATACATGAGACTACCTACTGCTGACGCATAGGGAACTCGTCTCATATCCTCAACTTCTTGAGGTGTCTAAGGACACTATTCCTTAGACAAGTGAACTCCATGCCTGGAAGGTAAATTACCTTTCTTGGAGTTCTGCATCGAAAATCACACAAGAAGTTTGTCGATATATGATGCTTGAGACAGTGCTATAAATTTGTTCTTGCGATCCCTAGAACATAACTCGCCTCTCCCAAATCTTTCATTTGGAATTGGCTGGCCAGCCAGCCCTTTACATCAGACAATACTCTCACATCATTCCCAATGAGTAGGATGTCATCTACGTATAGGACCAAGAAAACTACTTTCTTGTCAATGATGCGCTTGTAGACACAAGGCTCATCAACGTTTTGCTCAAACCCATAGGTTTTGATCACATCATCAAACCTTATGTTCCAAGATCTAGATGGTTGCTTAAGTCCATAAATGGATCTTTGCAACTTGCAAACATTTTGCTCTTGATCTGGAGACACGAATCCCTCTGGTTGCATCATGTAGATGCTCTCATCAAGATTGCCATTCAAGAATGCAGTCTTGATGTCCATTTGCCAAATTTCGTAATCAAAATAGGCAGCAATGGATAAGAGAATCCGAATAGACTTAAACATAGCTATTGGCGAGAAGGTCTCCTCATAATCGACCCCCTCCTTTTGGGTATAACCCTTGGCCACTAGCCTTGCCTTGAAGGTCTCTACCTCCCCGTCTACTCCTCTCTTTCTCTTGTGGATCCACTTACACCCTATGGGTTTCACCCCATCCGGTAAGTCTACAAGTTCCCAGACTGAGTTAGAGTACATGGACTCCATCTCGAGATTCATGGCTTTAAGCCATTCCTCTTTATCAGGATCTTCCATTGCATTCTTAAATGTCAATGGATCATCCACACTATCAGTAGAGACAACATCTTGTCCCTCACTTACACCCAAATAGTGTTCAGGTTGTCTCACAACCCTTTCACTACGTCTAAGTGGTAGTATATCCTGACTAGGAATCATCTGACTCTCAGATGTTAATGGATCAACAACTCTTGTTGACTGAGAACTGGTCTCACCAGGCTCCAACTCATTCAATACAATTTTAGAACGAGGCTTATGGTCACTAATATAGTTATCCTCAAGAAATGTTACATTTTTCGATACAAACACTTTGTTATCTTCAGGACTATAAAAGTATCCACCTCTGGTCTCCTTGGAGTATCCTACAAACAAGCAGACCACAGACTTGGGCTCTAGCTTTCCACTTCTGTTCTTCAGCACGTGTGCTGGACACCCCCATATGCTAAAATGTCGCAAACTAACTTTACGACCATTCCACAACTCTAGAGGAGTCTTAGGAACATATTTGGATGACACTACATTCAAAATGTATACTGCTGTTTGTAATGCATATCCCTAAAAGGAATTTGGTAACGATGAGAAACTAATCATAGATCTCACCATTTCAATTAGGGTTCTATTTCTCCTCTCCGCGACACCATTCTGCTGAGGTGTACCAGGAGCTGTGAGTTGGGACACTATCCCATACTCGACCATGAAGTCTTCAAACTCTTGGTCAGGGTACTCACCTCCACGATCTGATCATAGAGTCTTGATAGTCTTTCCTAACAGATTTTCAACTTCAGCTCGGAATTCTTTGAACTTTTCAAAAGTTTCTGACTTTCGTTGCATTAGGTAGACATATCCGTATCTTGAGTAGTCATCTATAAAGGTGACATAATACTCATAACCACCCCTTGCTTTAACATTCATCGGTCCACAGACGTCTAAATGTATAAGCTCTAGTGGTTCTTTAGCTCTCAGCTCTTTTCCAGTAAAAGGACTCTTGGTCATTTTACCTTCTAAACAGGATTCGTAGACAGGTAAGGTGCCAACCTTTAACTCACTTAAAGGTCCGCTTTTCACTAGTCTATCTATCCGGTCAAGGTTGATATGGCCAAGTCTTAGATGCTATAGATACATTTCGTTTTCTGGAGAAATCTTTTGTTGTTTAGTTTTTGGTTTTTCAACCTTAAACATTTCGGTGTTGAGTAGTGTTGTATGTATTAACGGTCTTAATACATATAAATTGTTTCCATTAATTCCTGAACAAATATTCAGACCATTCTTTGCAATAATAACTGATTTATTATCAAAAGAAACAGAATATAATTGTTCTAACAATTTAGAAACGGAAATTAAATTCCGTGTAAACCCAGGAATGAAAAATACATTGTCCAACAATATGAAATTATTATTACAAAAACGCAATCTAATTACGCCCACTGCTCGTGCCGACACGATATCCCCTGACCCCACACGCATAGAGAAGGCTCCCTCCTCAAGCTGTGTCCAAGAATCAGTCCACTGCAAAGAATAACAAACATGGTTAGTGGCCCCCGAATCAACTATCCAAGGTGAAGAATCATCTTCCACTAAACACGACTCAAGAACAAGTAAATCATATTTACCTTTCGTTTTCTTCTTCTTGGCTACCTCCTCTAGATATTGAGGACAGTTCCTCTTCCAGTGCCCGACTTTGTCGCAATGGAAACATTTTCCCTTGCTCTTGTCGATGGAGGCGCCTTTCTTTTTGCTCTGGGCTTTCTTGGGTTTGGGCTTACCCTTCACCTTCCCAGCAGACCTCTTCCTCTTTTTGTTATTGGAGGAAGATAATTCGGCAACATTTGCCTCACCGGTCCTGCCCTTGCTGTCCTTAGTCAAGGACTCAAAGGTAGTGAGCTCATTGAGCAACTGTGTGAGACTGAACCTAAGCTTGTTCATCCCATAGTTGCTCTTGAACTGATCGAAACTCTTCGGAAGAGTCGTCAGTATGATGCTCACCTAACTGGGTTCATCAATGGCCACGCCATTGATTTCTGCCTTGTTGAAATAGGACATCATGTTCAGGACATGTTCCCGAACTGATGCACCATCCTTCATACGAGCGAGCATAGCGGAACGAACAGCTTCATGCCGCTTTTGCTCAGAGGGTTGCCCGAACATAGCCTGCAATGACTCCATTATTTCAAATGCAGTACCCATTGCTTCGTGCTTAGTGACAAGCACGTCTGTCATACTTGCTAACAGATATGTTCGGGCTTTCTCATCTGATGAGACCCATTTCTCATATGCCTCACGAACAGTTCGTGTGGCATTGGCAATAGGCGTTGGAGGACATTCCTCCGTAAGCACAAACTTAAGGTCCTTGGTGACCAAAATTGCATTGATATTGTGTTTCCATTTAGTGTAGTTATCACCAGTTAATTTGTCATTGGCTTTGATTTGTAATAGGGCAATTGACATGGCTGAAAAACATAAATAAAGAATTCATTCATTCATACATTCAAAACTGTGCGAATGTTCGACATAAAATTAAGAGGAAATTGCATGAAATGATCAAAAAAATTATGGATTTATTGTTTTTAGCCACAAGTTTATTTTTGATTATATTTGTCACTTTTAGGCTTGAACTGACAAGTATACCCTTCCTTTTGTCTTTTCTTCACCCAAAATTTCCCCCCAAAACTTTCCTCTCTCTTATATCTGAAACCCTCCATTTTATTTTTCATTTAAGATACTCTCTCTCTCTCTCTCTCTCTCTCTCTCTCTCTCTCTTCTCTCTCTCTCTCTCTCTCACATACACACAGCCAAATGGATTCCGACTTGAACCCGGTGACGGCGACGGCGACGGCAGCACCAACGGACTCCGACCTCCATTTCGTGACCTCCATTTTGTGGTCTTTTCTCTCTCTTGAAGTAGATTTCGTGACCTAGAATGTATGTATCCCCTTCCTAGTTGTTTTTTTTTTACAATTATATGTTGTTTGATATAAAGATTAAGAGAGTGGATTCGATTTTTAGTGAAACCCAGATTTTTTTATTTTCTGGTACGAACTTAGATGCCCGTTTGTTTTAATATTACATGCCCGTTTGTTTTAAATTTACATGTGATTTGGTAATTTTGTTTTATAGTGAAATCAATCTCCTGTTGTTTTTTTACAATTATATGTTGTTGATATGAAGATTAAGAGAGTGGATTCGATTTTTAGTGAAACCCAGATTTTTTTATTTTCTGGTACGAACTTAGATGCCCGTTTGTTTTAATATTACATGCCCGTTGTTTTTATTTTACATGCCCATTTGTTTTTATTTTACATGTGATTTGGTAATTTTGTTTTATAGTGAAATCAATCTCCTGTTGTTTTTTTACAATTATATGTTGTTTGATATGAAGATTAAGAGAGTGGATTCGATTTTTAGTGAAACCCAGATTTTTTTTATTTTCTGTTACGAACTTACATACCCGTTTGTTTTAATTTTACATGCCAGTTTGTTTTAATTTTACATGCCCGTTCGTTTAAATTTTACATGTGATTTGGTAATTTTGTTTTATAGTGAAATCAATCTCCTGTTGTTTTTTTATAATCATATGGTTAGAAATTAGAATTATTGGTTGATTGTACGTATTTGTTCTTGTGATAGTTTAAGCAGAATTAAGAATAGAAAAAAATTGTTTGGAGTGTTTTTTGACTGTTATGTTGTTCTCTTGGGGTCTGGGTGTGGGGGTTGTGCGTCCTCTATTTTCTCCTCTGTTCTAGTTGTTTGGGGTTGTGTGGGTGCGTTGTTTTCTGCTTGTTTTTGTTGTTTTGGTGCTATGTGGGTGCCTTGTTGTTTGCCTGGGGGTTGCATGTGGCTTCTGCCTAGTGCTTTTGCTCGCCCTTGCTGAGCTTGGTGGCTTGTGTGTTGTTGCTTCTTGTGCTGTTGTGTTCTAATAAAGTTGCCTTTTTAAAAATAAAAAAAATAAAAAAAAAGAATAGCAAATATCTCATGAAATTACTAATTGGGGTTGACATTTTGAGAAGAAAGATTGTTAAGGACCTGTGGTTAGTGAGGAAAAGGAGTAGATTGAAGGATTTGTTTATCAGGTTCAGAGTTCAGACCCTAGTGATTTTAGTAAAATAAAGCACTAGCTAACCTCTCAGATTTCCGGTAACATTTTTTTTTTCTTTATTATCTGTACATTAGATCCAAGGGAAGATGATCAACGAAGAAGGGTAAAGCCCTGAAAAGATCTTTCAAGACAGATAATAAAGCATTGAACCATTTGGAGGACACTGAAGAGGAGTTAGAGAAACGTGAAAAGATACTCCAGCTAAGAGTCTAAGACAAACCCATTTCGAAGTTGGTAATTCTACTACTACTTTAGTAAATTTTTGTCGTTTTATTTTTCCAGATACTTGATACCCTTTTAAGATAATGATGACTATGTTTATATATGTGTGTAATTTTATAGATTGTGCTACTGCTATTGTTTTTGCTTGGTTGCTTATCTGCAGTTTTTAGTTTTAGCATCTTTGGTTTCTTGTTTTTTTTTAACTTTCAATTGTATGTTTCATTGAAGCAAGAAAATTGGGTGCAACATTGTTGAGAATTTATAGTTGGTTGAATTGTATAAATACAGTTACCCTTCTTGTGCATTACATAATAAGTTTTTATTAAAATGACTTGGCTTTTAAGTGACATAAAAATCAATTCTGGTTAGTTATATGGAAGTTTAATCCCCTGTTTTTCAATCAAAGGTTGCCCCACTACGTTATTGTTTTCTTTTTTCTGTGACTTGATTACTTGATAATATAATAGCCTTGTATTTGCTTGGAATTTTTTCCACAGGAGATTATAAACCTGAAAAAACAATTGTTTTAGATGATGTACTAAAATGGATCTGCTGAGTATTTACAAAATCTGAGTCTGAATAAAAGTACTGACCCAAAAAGCTTCAAGGCTTGTGTTCCTCTTGTTACACACAAGGACCTGGAGCCTTACATTCAAAGAATTGCCGACGGTGACACTTCACCTATTCTCACTGGAAAGGCCATAACTACCATATCATTGAGGTACTTCTTGTGTTTTGTGAGTTGGATTCAAATATTCAAGGTTTGTAGTTAAATTGTCAAAAGTTTTATTTTTTATTTGAAATCTAGAGAATGGAGCCAGAGAAGAAAAGGATAATCTATGGAGAGCGGCGAAGGAAGAGATAGTAGAAGCAAAGACTAGTTTCGAAGGGTTGGCTATATCTGTCAGATTGGGGTGACTTCCTTTGTGTATAGAAGTTTTATGTTTTGTTGTTGCATAGCTTTTGCGATATAAAATTTGTTCATATTCCTAGAGCTTGTAACAGTGTAGCACATCTGTAGCTAGATTTGTGGTTGGTCTAGTTAGTTGGCCAATAAGGATTTTTCTTCTTGTAATTTTAATGTTGTTTAATGAAAGAAGAATGCCACAATTCACAAAAATGTCCGTTGGCATCGGAAGTTGGTTGTACAACTTAGGTATTAGCAATGATGATTTAATTCTTATATGTATTTCTTATTGTAGACTTTATTCAGTTAGATTTCAGTATTGAATGAATTTATTTTGAAGACCAAATTCCAGTATTGAATGAATTTATTTCAGTGATCAAATATCAATATTGAATGAAGACCAAATAACAGCATTGAATTCATGTATTTTTTTTTTTTTCAAATTCCAGTAGTTTTACATGCCAGTGTTTTTTTGAAGTCACATGTCAGTGTATCTCGAAGTTACATGTTAGTGTATTTTTAATGATTTATCTATTTGAATGACTAAGTTGCAAAACTAAACATTCTAGTATTGTTACATGTCAGGACCTTCACAAGTTACAAGCCAGTGTATTTCGAAATAACATGCCATTGTATTTTGAAGTTACATGCCCGGATATTCTTGTTTCCCCACTTGAAAGGCACCCACTTAAATTATTTCACAAATCCATGAAAACAATATGATAACTGGATCATCAATTCATGCCTCTGAATTATTTATCAATCATTAAAACCATTTTTCAAAAGTAGTCGAGGAAGATAAGATCTTCTAAAATCCTTAATATACGAAAACAGGATAATAATAAGAGATTCACAGCATGAGAGCAAAACATATATCGGCTATATTGCCCAATTTTTATCTATAAAACTCGCTTAATCACAAATGGTTCCAAATTATGATTTGTGCTCCCATATATGAATTACAAAATCATAATAGAGATAAAATACCGTTGTCCGCCATATTGTCATTTCAAAGAATTTTCTAAATTGATCACAAATCGATACTGATAAATTGATCTGGGTCAGATGAGAGGACAAATTTGTCTGCACCAAGCTGATTCAGGGCTTCCTCTTTCTTGGAAGTACTTGTACTGATAACTGTTACTTTCAATCCAAAAGCCTTGCCAAATTTCACTGCCATGTGACCAAGACCACCAAGCCCAATCACTCCGAGAGACTTACCAGGTTGGTTCATCTTGTGCTACATCATTGAACTATAAACAGTTATTCTAGCACAAAGCAACGGTGCTACTGAAGCCAACGGATAGTTGTTTGGTATCGTAAAGCAGTACCTGTTGATCCAAAATTTGGAACAAGATTAATATCTTCGTAACCATGGATGTCAAGCACAGAGTAATCTAATAAATCTTTCAAGAATAAAGGAAAAAATAAAATTAAAAACAAATTTATATATGAAGTAGGACTTTTCTGATTGGAGAATGACCAGGTGTAATAAGATACTATATCCAGCTTCAGACAGTTTCTCATAAGGCAAGAGATCCATACATCCAAAATCAGAAATTATAGTAAAACAATTTACCAATAATGATGTCAAATATAGACATAATATAAACTTATGCTCCTTAAAGGAGACAACAGCTACTACAACTCACAGCGTGTTGTGACCAAAAGTCTTTCTTGTTGATCTCAAATCCCTTTTTAGCAGCTTCTTCTGCATCTGCCATTTGTCCAAGCTCTAGTAAGGAAAATGCAAGCATGCCATATACATAGTCTTCTTGTTGATTATAGGGAAGAACCTGTTGAAATTCAAATAATTACAGAAACCAAATGAGACCACATAGCTTAGGGTGGATTTCTTTAATAAATCAAGTTTATGCGATAAAGGTCTATTTACAATTTAATATGTCAAATCAATGGTAAAATTAAATAAGTGTGCATTAGTAAACGATATTCATCCTTCCACTCTCATCTAAGAACTAGGAACATAATTCAATCAATAGATAGCATGTAACCTGTTGAACAAGATCTAAAGACAGGTCAGGGCGACCCATGTAGAAGCAGAGCACTTGGGCCCCTTTCAGAGAAACCAGATCTTTTGGGAATTTTTTTAGAAGCTGCAAAATACACAAACGACAAATGCAATCAACAAATCTTGTACAAACAAACACTAGTGACTAAAGTGAAAGCAAATAACAGAACAAGATTGAAGTGTCACTGAAATGCTTCTACAAAACATGTAACATTCATAAATCATAACTATCGGTTTCGCAAATGAGAATATATCTTGAACTTCACCACCAACAGTACCTCTTAACATTTCGAATATATGGGTAACTATATTGATACACAAGCAAATTAGTGTCAACTCCAGAAACATTTAAACACTTGCTCACCTTAGAATGTAATTCAACAGCCACATCATCGTCTTTGTCTTGAGAAATCAAATAAGAGACAGATTCAAAAACTGCCTTCTCGTATGAAGTAGCTTCTTCCTGTTCACAACAAAATCCAATCATGAAAAAAACGAAACCCCAATAAACAACATGTTTAATACAAAGGCACAATTACATTAAGCAACCTTGATTGATTGAAAACTTACAAGACGACTTGGCTGCTTGAATAAGAAAATCAGCTGTAGAAGCATCACTGGAAGATAGAAAATGAGCAGCCAATATATTGCCCAAAACGCAATCTTTATCATGTTTTGGCGCTTCTAGAATCACACGCCTCTCTCTCCCATAACTAAGCACCTTTGTTCATCAAAACATCAAAATAACTCAAATCAATCATTGTTTCAAATACCCAGAAAAGAAAAACAAAAACCTCTGCAAATTATAAACGAAGGAGAAAAGGATTCAAAGGCCCACCTGATGATAATAGGCATTGATAGCAGAAATGCAAGAATCCGAAGAGGTCTTAACTTGATAGCCCCATCTGTCTGATTTTATTCCTTCCATTTAGCTTCAAATGTTTCCACTCACCCACTCTCTCTGTCAATATCCCTGAAACAGTGGTGCGACGCGATCTCTTCTCTTCAAATATACGGCAGTGATGCGATCTCTTCTCTCTCTGCAGCGACGGCGACAGAGGTGCGACACGACGGCGAGCGGCAGCGACGACGACATTGGTTGGAATGTTGTCTCGTTTACTTTTACTTTTGATCGTTTTGCTAGGGATGGTTTCAACCCTAACAAGTTAGTAAATGTTGTCTCGTTTTTACCACCCACCACTGACATCTTTTTTTTTTTATTATTATTATTTTTTTTAATTTCAAATTTAAGGGTATTTATGTCTAAAAGTGGTAAAAAGTAACGAAAACAATAAAAAATAAACTCGTGGCTAAAAACAATAAACCCTTAAATTTTTTGGCTCTTTATGATTTCACCCCTAAAATTAAACATGATGCATGAAAATGTTTAATGAACAAGAACAACCCTAAAAAGTGTTTTTATGCCACGACAATCCAACATACCACAAGCATGTGCCGCCTTAGGGTCAGTTAAATTCTTGCATGTTGGATCGAGACATTCTCAATCAAATGTTATCCCGAAATAACTCTTATTCCTCTAACATTCAACCATCGTATATTTCAGTCAGGTTTCTAATTAACCAATTTAATTAAAATCTTATGAGTGTAACCCATCATTTCAGATTTCATGAGCTTAACTCGAGAATTGCCGCCTTAGGGTCGGTCAATCCCGAAATCCACTCAGAAATCCTATCCGTTAGGAAGTCAACCTTGATATTGATTCTTATGGAAACCCTCCTTAGGGAGGACGAAAACAATGTCGTCACGAGGCCCCACTCGAATCTTACGGTGTTGAACTAATGATGGAGACCGCGGGATATAATGTCATATATCCCTCTCTCACTCACTATTTTATAAAAAGGGTTTTCTATTAATATTAATGCACCTAATTAAACTAGATTAAATGGCTAATTTCAATCTAAGTGTCAAGTGCATTAATCGCAAATTATTAGAATCCTATTCCAATAACTAATAAACAAATTCGATTTTTAACTCTTAAAAATCTAGTTCATTAGTGATAATTCTAATCTATGTAAACTATTTAGTAAGACTAGAATTATTAAATGTGTATTTACCAAGTTTTAACTATTAAAACAAAACACATTATTAGGTCCAATAATTATTAGGGGCTTAATCAAATTAATCCTAATAAATATTAAAGGACCCTACTAATTTAAGTAATTAAACTCTTTAAAAAATAGATAAGTGATTAATGAGAATTACCAAGTTTTTACTCCTAAAAACTAATCCCATTAATATATAGCCAATTATGTGAATAACCCATTTTAATCAAATTAAGAAAAATAAACACATAATATAGATGGCTATAATGCATGTATGACATATCAACATATATATATATATATGTAGGCACACCTAATCTAAATGATATGTATATGCATGACAATGTTTTAATCATCTCATAATAAAAACATACATGAGTTGACCGAGTACAATGGGTTTGTCTAACTTAAAAAAAAAATAATCTAATTACAAAATTTAATCCAAGGCATTCCTTGGTCTTCTTGTAATCTCTTTTTCTTCAAGTCCATCTTTTGCATCTAATGGGCTTTTAACCAAGTCCAACTTGATTAACCTTAATATTTTTAATGGTGATCCATCTCATGAATCATTAAACTAAGGCCCATATGTTACACTTAACATTTATTTGAGGCCCAAGTCATTAATAAAAATATTTCGACCCATTCGCGTTTCCGAATACGTAAACCCAAGCGTCACAAATTCACAGCCTTGCACGTAAGTCTAACGCAGCTTTGCACCACAGTCGCGCGTTGCTGCCTTAGAGCTGTGATGACTCGCTTTTTGTGTCGTTACCAAATTGCGAATTACCAAAAGAATGTTGTAAAATAAATATTTACGCAATATATTTTAAGATTTGAAAACGAGTATTGTGGTAAGCTTAGAGTTCGTTCCACAGAGAATTAGAGTAATATGTTGATTTAATTAGCTAATCTAGAAACAATAAAATAAATCATAAATGATGAATGAGTGTATGGTTTGTCAAACCATCAAACATACATACAAAATTAACCTAACTAAAAATATGGTGATATGAAAAATAGAAGACTCACAATCTTGATAAGAAAAATGAATGTAAACAATTAATGTTGATGCTAGGGAATTGATTGATTAGCAAGTGGGTATGGGTATTGCTTCTTAAGCCACTTTAAGGACCAATCTCTACATGTTAACCAATTTAGGTTTAGATTAATGTGGTTGATATACCCTCCACTAATCCATCCTATTTATTGGGTTCTTAATCACTCAAGTGTGTCAATCCAAGAGTGATTATATAACATGTTATTCTAAACAAGATTGTAATTAACAAGTGGGTATACAAGTCAATCACATAATGAATAGAATCTAATGAATTAATAAATAGAAAACATATAGAGATTCATTACAAAGCTTAAGCAAAAACCCACAACCAAATGTTCATCAAATCAATCCCCTAGATTAGGGGTTTAATTACACATAGTAGCAATCAAATAAAAACAAGTAAATGGTAAGGAAATCACCCTTGGGCCACCTTCTTTAGTGCTTGATCCTTGTTCTCCTTTGATGCTCCTAGATGCAAAGAATGGAAGAGGAGGATGTGTCTAGATAGGTGGATGGCTTATGGTGAGTGACAAAGGATTTGTGATGGAGAAAATGGTAGGGAAGGAATGGTCTAGGGAAGTAATCAAGATTTGGTGTGAGGTTTTGGATGGAAAAGATAAGTCCAAGTATAGAAATGGAGGAATTTGGGAGATGATTAATGGAGAAAAGGGAGATTGGTAGGAGAGAATGGGATTGAATAGGCTTAGTAAGACTTGGTAAGGCTTGGTATTCAAAATTGAAAAGAGGGATGAATTTATAGTATTTTTGAATTAGGTCACGGATGGCAAATTACCAAAACACCCCTGACCATGGCAAATTACCATTTAGTCCAGCAGAGGGGTGCATTCCGTAATTTGTCAGCCAAAATTGGCCAATCAGAGGAGAGAACAGTGGAGGTCGCGGTTTGGCACAAATGGCGACATTGGGGATGCAAATGGCGACCTCATCAGGTGTGGGAATCAACTCCCTGTCGCCATGGCGACCTCGAAAAGCCAAATGGCGACCTAGGGGCAAAATGGGGATTTAGGCGTGAATTGGGGTTGATTTGGGTGAGAAGATTCCGGCCAAAATGAGGGCCGGAATTTGTTGCGACCGGACAGCCGGTGAGGTGGCCGTCCGTTTGCCACCGGAACCCGTCGACGGTAGGTCGTTTTCCGGCCAGAACGAGCGGCGGCGCAATTAGGGTTTGTAGCCATGGCTGCTGCTGCTCGCTGAAGGAGAAGATGAACAGCTGTTTGGGGGGCATTTAGCAATGGACTGGGGGGTAATCAGGCGCTGATGGGTCAAGGAATTGGGCGTGCAGTTTGGGCCATGCATCAGGCCCAAACATCAGGTCTGCTTCTCATAAACAAAACGGCAGCGTTTGGGGGGAAGGAAGTTGGGCTGCGCGAGCTTGGGCCGAGCGTTGGGCCACGCCTGATCGCCCAACTTGATGAAACGCACCGTTTCGTCTGTGACAGGTGGCAGCGCTTCTGGTAAATTTCACTTCAGCCCCTGAGCTCTTCTATAATCACGATGACATCAATTATTCCTTCAATAATTACTCTTTTGCCCTCAATTGACCAAAATTACTCCAATGCCCCTGAATTCTATAAATACCTGAAAATACTTAATTAACACCATTAAATCACAAAATAATGCCCAAGAATCAAGCAAAAGGAGAAGGATATGAGGGCCAAAATCACACCAATTTTGGTTCGATCAAATACCCCCAAACCTATCTTTTGCTCGTCCTCGAGCAAAACAATCACAAATCAACCCCCAAAGACATGCATCAAGCCATTTCAAATATTTTCAATAAAATTCTAACCCACTCAAGCAAGGATCTACTATCCAATCATGCGAAACCAAAATGAGGAGATTAACACAATGATGCAATAGTGAGGACTTAAACATGTAGGATAATGTCAAGTAAAGATTAAAAGCATGCCACTCTAGATATGATTGTACGTAATGCGACCTTACATTCAAAATGCCAAAGTTTCAAAGCAAATGTGCTATTCGGTTTAGAATGTAATTCGCCTCGATCTAATCCTCACTAGATTTCTCTCTTTTCTTCTCTTTGATTCCTAGGTTTCTCTCAAAAGTACATATGCAATATGAATTCATGTTATGGGCATCTAATTGATTGCACATGATAATCATTAAAACGCAATTTTCTGAAAATGGCCTCATGAATGGAATTGCAAATCATGAATTAGAAAGAACATGCAAACACCAAAACTCACAAGTGGACATTCCCAAAGATCGTGAAGGTCTTTCTTAGGTTGTAATGGGGCTTAGGTGAATGGTGAGCCAATAAAATGGGGCAATAGATAACAAGGAACCCAATGATTCATACTAAGGCATACATTCTAATATTGATTCCCAATTGCTTTCACACATTTGTTTCACGCCTTTGGCGCCCATTACTTACAATATCATTTCACTTGCATATTCACTACTCACTTTTCTTTGAGTAGCCTATTCAATTATAAAGCCTCTATCTAGGCCACTTGTGCCTCATTCATGGTTCTCTTTTTCATTTTGTATTTTATTTGGCTTTGCCCTTTCTTTTCTTTTCTTTTGCATGCATCTTTTATTTCAATCTTTTTTTTTTTTTTCTTTTCTTTTGCATACATCTTTTATTTCAATCTTTTTCTTTTGTTTTTCTTTGCTTTTCTTTTGTCTTTTGCTTTTTTCTTTTTTTCTTTTTATCCACTCTTGCATTTTGATACTCTCTAACACAACTTTACATGCCTAGGTACATGTATCAACATTTTCTCTTAAAAGAGCTTACAACCATATCCTAAGCCTTAGCAAAATCATTTGGTTAAGGTAAGTCAATTATGTAGGCTATATGGTTCATGTGGATGTGGTTCAAAAATGAGAAGCTTAAGATGTGTTTGGCTTCAAAAGGGCTTGGGAGCACACACATTTAGAGGGTATGGAAGTGTTTAGGCCAATTTACGGTTTTTCACATGCATTGCCTAAAGTCATTTCTAAAGGATTGTCCACAAGCAAATCAAAGCATCCACAAGCAGTCCATAATATTCTATGATATGCAATATTTAAGTGCAAATGAGACCTATACATGCTTAAAAGAGTGTTTGAGAGTGAGTGTTTAAAGAGTGAATATTTGACAACTCAAAATACGCTTTTTAAGGCCGTGTTTGTGATCATCACGGGAATCTCCACTATTAATTCCTAGCCTTTAAGCAAAAATGATTATTCACCCTAACATTATGAGAAAAAGATTTACGCACTTTGTTCAATGACACCCTAAGTGGCATGATGTTAATCTAAACCAAACAATGGCAAAGATGCACAATTCCTCACTACTTCATATAAAGCACAATCTCAACAAGCAAAGTATGCTTAAATATGGCATTATCGCAAGAATTTCAAAAATTAGGCTCAAATTTGAAAAATCAAGCAAAGTGAGTAAAGTGGTGTTGTGCAAATGTACCCCCAAACCTAAATTGGACATTGTCCTCAATGTTCATGGGAGGCAAAATTTTTCAAAAGGCACAACCCAACAAATCCAAAACAAAAGATGCATATATATTCACAATTAATCAATGTATTTTCAAAATTTTGGCAAAGTGCCCTCTCATCCTATTATGCACAAAATCATCTAAAAAGATGCTCAATCATGTATGGCATATACCTCAACAATCTCATAATTCAAAAATCAACAATTACGCACATTCATCCTAAATCCACTACCAAAATTCATCTCACACCCTTATTCTATGCAAAAACGAAATAGAGATAAGGGAAATCAAAATTTAAGAGACTACTTAAAAATTAAACTATGAAAGAAATATACCAAGTGGGTTGCCTCCCACCAAGCGCACTATTTAACGTCTAGGCAAGACGTGGCATGGTGCTTCCGCACTTCGAACTTCCAAAAATGGTGCTTCCTAAGTGATAAGGTCCTCGCCCTTCTTATGAGCACTCTTGGCTTGCTCGTCCCTCCAAGACTTGCAAGTTGACTTTGTTTCTTTCCAAGAGATAAAGAACCTTTCTTTAAGAACAAGCAACAAACACTTGCTTCCTCAAGAAGCAATAGAAAATCTACACACTCACAAAACTCATTAGAAAGTTCCGGCAAAATATACTCAATTCAAGCAATTGCCAACAATAGCTTGAAACACCAATTATTCAAAAGAAATAAACAAATAAACAATCAAAATAAAAAGCATAAAAATAACATGCACCAATATTTTCAATGTTGTGCATTTGGGGTGGGATGAGGATTAACTAAGGGTGGTTTGATCAAGTTGGGAAATTCACTCTTCTTGACAACCCAAATAAATGTAGATGATTTCCCCATCATTTCCTTTCCCTTCTTTCTCATTTGGTTCATTGAATCTTTCCTCACCCAAATTTTTCTTATCCTAGGTGGACTCCTCCTATTCCTAGGCTTCTCAACCCATACCTTCCTAACATGCCTATATGTCTCTCTATGTCTAAAATTCCCTTGTGTGCCATGCCTCTCATTTTCATGGTTTGGTGGTCTAATGTGACCTATCTTATGGCAATGATGGCACATGGTGATAGAGTTAGGAATGATACCTTCTTGGTGGTTCTTTGTTGGAGGTGGAGGTGGAGGGTTCTCATTCCTCCTTTTTGCCTTTTTCCTCCTTGCTTTGCTAGGATTCGGTTCCTTGACCTTGGCACTTGAAGAGGCTTGACTCGTGTCGGGCATTTCTTCTTTTTCTTGTTTAGACCTTGCAAGTTTCGCAAGGTGGTCAACCTCCTTTGTCTTCATTATCTCCAAAGCCTTGTCCCTTGTTTGAATTTTGGCTTGCATTAGCCGCATCCTCTTTGCAAAGTCTTCCTTGATCTCTTCAAGCTCCTTCAATGTTGTACTCTTTTCGGCCTCACGTCTCTCAATTTGTTCTTCGAATTCTTTGATCTTGGTGGAGACTTCACCATTTTGCTTCTTGAGAGTACCATTTTCGGCTCTAAGCATCTTTACTTCAAGAATGATTTTCTTGTTCAATTCTTGAAGCATGCTCTCCCTTGTTGTTCCTAAGGCTTCCGTGCCTTCTAACTTCTTCTTCAAGAGTTGTATCTTCCCTTCATAATCCTTAGTGATTTCTTCATGTTGGAGGGAAGTTGTCATGATTCTTTCTTGAAGTAGAGCATTCTCCTTTTTCAATACATCCATCGCCATCACTAAGTCTTCACTCATGCTCAAAATCTTCTTGTTCATCTCTAGTGTGTTCTTGCATAGATCTTCTTCCTTCGATTGATACAAGAGTTCTATGTTGTGTTGAGTTGTGGCATTGATGGAGTTGTTGAAATTTTCTTCAAACGTGGACTCATTTCCTTGGTCCGGCCAACTAGATGACGTATAGTCATTCCAATCTTCCGATGGCCTACTCATTGGCGCGTAGCTTGGCCTCGAGTTTTGCAAGAGGAAATCCATAGAGTCCTGAAACAAAAATAAACAAAAACTACCAAAGAAGTGAAAAGAAACTAAAAAGACTAAAAACAACAAAGAGACTAAAAATTAATAAAAACTAACAAAGAAATGAAAATAACTAAAAAGACTAAAAACAACTAAGAAAAGCTAATCGAATCAACTATCGCTTTAATTCCCCGGCAGCGGCGCCATTTTGATGACTCGCTTTTTGTGTCGTTACCAAATTGCGAATTACCAAAAGAATGTTGTAAAATAAATATTTACGCAATATATTTTAAGATTTGAAAACGAGTATTGTGGTAAGCTTAGAGTTCGTTCCACAGAGAATTAGAGTAATATGTTGATTTAATTAGCTAATCTAGAAACAATAAAATAAATCATAAATGATGAATGAGTGTATGGTTTGTCAAACCATCAAACATACATAAAAAATTAACCTAACTAAAAATATGGTGATATGAAAAATAGAAGACTCACAATCTTGATAAGAAAAATGAATGTAAACAATTAATGTTGATGCTAGGGAATTGATTGATTAGCAAGTGGGTATGGGTATTGCTTCTTAAGCCACTTTAAGGACCAATCTCTACATGTTAACCAATTTAGGTTTAGATTAATGTGGTTGATATACCCTCCACTAATCCATCCTATTTATTGGGTTCTTAATCACTCAAGTGTGTCAATCCAAGAGTGATTATATAACATGTTATTCTAAACAAGATTGTAATTAACAAGTGGGTATACAAGTCAATCACATAATGAATAGAATCTAATGAATTAATAAATAGAAAACATATAGAGATTCATTACAAAGCTTAAGCAAAAACCCACAACCAAATGTTCATCAAATCAATCCCCTAGATTAGGGGTTTAATTACACATAGTAGCAATCAAATAAAAACAAGTAAATGGTAAGGAAATCACCCTTGGGCCACCTTCTTTAGTGCTTGATCCTTGTTCTCCTTTGATGCTCCTAGATGCAAAGAATGGAAGAGGAGGATGTGTCTAGATAGGTGGATGGCTTATGGTGAGTGACAAAGGATTTGTGATGGAGAAAATGGTAGGGAAGGAATGGTCTAGGGAAGTAATCAAGATTTGGTGTGAGGTTTTGGATGGAAAAGATAAGTCCAAGTATAGAAATGGAGGAATTTGGGAGATGATTAATGGAGAAAAGGGAGATTGGTAGGAGAGAATGGGATTGAATAGGCTTAGTAAGACTTGGTAAGGCTTGGTATTCAAAATTGAAAAGAGGGATGAATTTATAGTATTTTTGAATTAGGTCACGGATGGCAAATTACCAAAACACCCCTGACCATGGCAAATTACCATTTAGTCCAGCAGAGGGGTGCATTCCGTAATTTGTCAGCCAAAATTGGCCAATCAGAGGAGAGAACAGTGGAGGTCGCGGTTTGGCACAAATGGCGACATTGGGGATGCAAATGGCGACCTCATCAGGTGTGGGAATCAACTCCCTGTCGCCATGGCGACCTCGAAAAGCCAAATGGCGACCTAGGGGCAAAATGGGGATTTAGGCGTGAATTGGGGTTGATTTGGGTGAGAAGATTCCGGCCAAAATGAGGGCCGGAATTTGTTGCGACCGGACAGCCGGTGAGGTGGCCGTCCGTTTGCCACCGGAACCCGTCGACGGTAGGTCGTTTTCCGGCCAGAACGAGCGGCGGCGCAATTAGGGTTTGTAGCCATGGCTGCTGCTGCTCGCTGAAGGAGAAGATGAACAGCTGTTTGGGGGGCATTTAGCAATGGACTGGGGGGTAATCAGGCGCTGATGGGTCAAGGAATTGGGCGTGCAGTTTGGGCCATGCATCAGGCCCAAACATCAGGTCTGCTTCTCATAAACAAAACGGCAGCGTTTGGGGGGAAGGAAGTTGGGCTGCGCGAGCTTGGGCCGAGCGTTGGGCCACGCCTGATCGCCCAACTTGATGAAACGCACCGTTTCGTCTGTGACAGGTGGCAGCGCTTCTGGTAAATTTCACTTCAGCCCCTGAGCTCTTCTATAATCACGATGACATCAATTATTCCTTCAATAATTACTCTTTTGCCCTCAATTGACCAAAATTACTCCAATGCCCCTGAATTCTATAAATACCTGAAAATACTTAATTAACACCATTAAATCACAAAATAATGCCCAAGAATCAAGCAAAAGGAGAAGGATATGAGGGCCAAAATCACACCAATTTTGGTTCGATCAAGCTGTGCACCATGCTTTAAATTGTGTGCTTACGTAGCACCATGCTTTAAATGTGCAACAACTGTGCAAATTTTATTTTATTTTATTCTCACACACACATTCGTGCAACACTTGCACACTTATGCATTTTTTTATTATTATTATGTGCAACACTTGCACATGCAACAACATGTTGCCAAAAAAAAATATATATGACTTGTGCGGCATGGCTATCTTTGTTCTTCCGGATCATTGTTCTTTGTCTTCGAATCTTGTTCTTTGTAAACGGTTACATAATCATATTACAAATATCGATATACATAGAACGATTACATCCGAAGAGAAAAAAATTATATAATTAAAATTACATCCCGGAATTAATATTACATTGAAAAATATTACAATTAAATTCCAAAGAACTTAAAAACCCAATTTACCATACAATTAACGATCAACCATGTTTATAAAAAATTTTAAAAAAAAAATTATAAAAATCATACAATCATTAGAAAGTGCCTACACATTCATACATGCAATCAGGAGCAATCGAATTCGATTATACTGTACAAAAATTGGCTCTGATACCAATTGTAGGTACCTAGGTTTACAGATCGCGCAGCGGAAAGGTTTTAAATTTTTTTATGCAATCATAAACTAAACCTATTTGTACAGTAATAATCGAAAAGAATTAAATAAGGTGAAATGATTTCATACCTACGTAGGGGCTCCTTCACTTTAATTCGATCTGATCCTGATTTGAACCACTTGATCTTCCTCGCTACCTCCCGGAACTGGTAACGGCGTGTGGGCGCGTCACGGTATTCAGGAACCTGTATGGAGGAAAAGAAAGAAATACAAAACAACTTTTGTTTTGTTGTCAGATGAATTCGGCCACACTTTATTTTTGATGAACAAGAAAACAAAATAAAAACTCCTTTTTTTTTCTTAAAATGGCCGCCACCCTCTGTTCTCTTTTCTTTCTTTTTGTTTGTTTTTGTATCAGATACAATTCATCAAATCCAATTTAAAAACTCATATATCATATATATATATATATATTTTAAACTTAAACTAATTAATAAAATCTTTTTAGATATCGAATATCTTTTAAAGATATTAATTAATTAATTTGATTTAATTTGAATTCAAAACTCTTTTAAATTCAAATTTAAATATTTAATTAAATGAAAATAAAATAATCAAATTATCTTTTCTTCATTTAAAATTAAATATCAATCAACACCCTCCATCTAATGATTAATTACATAATTAAATAATCTAATTATTTAATTAACATAATCATTAATATTCATTAATTGAATGATCACATTATTCAATTAATTCCCGAATAGACACGTGTCACTTTTGTAACACAATTAATTGGACAATCCAATTAATTAACCATGACCCTTGTTACCTAAATCGATCGGGCTAGCAAGGGGACCTAATGGACCAACAGTATTTTGAGCTCCAATAATCCTTAGAAATAAATAATTAAACTCTTTAATTAATATTTCATGATTATTAACTTCAGTGTTATTCTACTAAAAACCTGAAGTTGCACTCTCTCAACTGTAGACGTTTTTACACAAACCAATAATTCTTGGTGTCCATCAATATAGCTATTACATATGGTATAATCCTCCACAGGTAGTTCATAATTAGAGCTGGGTCATAATGTCCATTAAACCCCTCTAATTATATCTTTCCATTAAGTACCATTGATTCTCTAATGAACAATAAATCCTACATTCCTTACGGAATTAGGAGAGCGCTCATATTGTTCAAGCCCCGAATCAACCCTTAAGAGAACTACTATCTACTTCTCACAAGAAGGAGTGGATTCCACTATTGTGTGCAAACCTTCCCAACCACAAGCTAAACCGCGATTCCAACATACGAAGTTATTGACCGGGAATGCAACTCCGATCTCACCCATGGTATATCAAAAACCACAATATAACCTGAAGGAGTCGATAAGACACTCAGGATTAAGATCACTCATATATAGCCATCTTTTGTTGATATATATGAATCTCATCTTTTAACGGATATTGGTGAGAGATTCATATAGATCATGGCCCAGTCCTATATAATCAAATCACATAAGGTGCCTCCATTCTCATATCTCCATATGAATGATCTAGGATAAGATCACCGTACATTACGGAATGGACCGCAGCTGTAGATTCACCACAAATAAAGTACCCAGCTTTATTTTCTATCTACGGACTCTTTAGATTGCTCGTTTCAAACTGAATCCATCTGTATATGACATTCATATACTTAGTTTGAAATTACATCCGGCAATCTTGGATGTTAAGTACACATGTTATTATAAATGTATGAGACAATTTAAATGAATAAACTACTTCGTTTATTTTATGTTCAATTCACATTTACAAATTACAAGCTTTAGGGCAAAAACCTCAACATTATGTGTATTATATAATATATATATATATATATGTGTGTGTGTGTGTGTGTGTGTGTGTGTGTGTGTATTATATATGATATATTATTATTATATAATATTTATATTATATATATTATATAATATATATATATATAATATATTTATATTTTTATATATATTATTATATGTATTATATAATATATATATATACACATGTGTATTATATATTATATATTATATTATTATATAATTGATTAAATTTATGCAAAATAATTGATTAATAAATATTACTAAACAAGTTCTTGAATTTGTTATTCTTCTTATTATTGGTAAATTATTGATTTGTTATTTCTAAATAAATTAAAGTTATAAAATAAAGAAAAATACTATGGATAAAATAAAATGAATCATAATAATAGATGGACTATTTTAATACAATAAATTAAAATTTGATATTTTATGGTTTATTTATGTGATGTGTTCAATATGTCAAACTAAAACTATATATTAGAAATAATAAAATTTCAAAATAATAATAGATTATTTAATATAAAATAAAATTAAATTAAGTAACAATAAATCGTGGGTAACTAAGATGTTATAATGACGAAAAAGAGAACGTGAATTATTTTTTATTTTAAAAGAAAATGAAAATTTGATAAAGGAATTAGAAAAGATGGTAAAATGAAAAAGATATAAAAAAAATTAAGCAAAATATAATTGTTAGGACTTGCAACCTCATCATCAATTAGAATATGAAGTACACTACCGGCTATGTTATTAGTTATCTTATGACATGAGTTAATTATTATTATTATTATTATTATATATATATATTATATAAGCATAATAATTTATTTTTCTTTTTAAATTTGAGGTGGGGCATGGGCCTCACCTGACCTTAAAGTGGGTCCGCCCCTGACAACAAACATATATTAAAAAATATATATTGAATCTTTTAATAAAATTATATTTTCTAAAACATATATAGTCGAGTTAATGATCTATGATCACGAATGATAATGAGAATGAGAATGAGAATGAGAATAGAAAGGAAAATAAAATTGAGTTTTTTGTTTGGTTGGAACTTTAGCATTAGTCTCTGAATCAGTATTATTTTGTTTGGTTAACAACGGAATGGAATTGAGTTAACTGTATTTTGACCAAAATACCCCTAATTATAAAACATTCATAATATATATTATAAAATACATATATAATACATATAATATAATATAATATAATATAATATATATAAATATAAATATAAATATAAATCCTATATATATAAAAGAGCCTTATTTTTTCAAAAGGGCGATTCATGGTGTGACCATTTGCCTTATTTCCCTTTGTATCCTTTTTTTGTTTTACTGCCTTCAATTGTCCAATTTACTTCTATATCCTTTATCCTTTTTTTTTTAACTGTATTATATTTCCCCTTTTATCCCTTCTTTTTTACGTGTCTCTGTTACGGTATTTGGGATTGAAGGTGGCAAACCTAGGCTATGCAAGTCTATGCTAGGTTATGGCAGTGAAGAGGTGGAAAAATAGGAATAAAAGAAAAGAAATTGAGATAAAAGACGAGTCTGTACAAAAAAAAAAAAAAACAAAAAAAAAAAAAACAAAAAAAAAAAAAAAAAAAAAACAAAACCAAACAAAAACGAGCAAAAAAAAAAAAATCTACCGATTGCTAGATCTAAAGGCTCACATCGAGGTTTGTGGATTTTGATTTTATTGCTTTAAAGGTTATTGATATTGATGTGTAAAGCTTGTAGTTGTGATGATGATGGTTGAATATGATTGATTTTTTTTACTGGGTTTGTTGAATTTAAAATCACAAGAAAATGAAAGCCTAAAGCTCAAACTTATAAAAAGTAGTTCCAAAATAACCAATTTACGACAAAACAAACCAAATTATATCAAAATATAGGTCAATTCAATTGATAAGAAATAATTAAAAGGACAAGAAATATCTTGGAAACAAAAATCTTAACTTGAAAAGAAAAATGAAATACAAATATGAAAATGAGATCTGAAGAAGAGAAGAGGGAGTTTGGTTTATTCAAAAACCCACATGCAAAAAAAAAAAAAATTATCATAACAAGAGGAGAAAATTGAAATAGAAATCTGTGAAGGAGAAATCTAAAAATCCAAATGAGTAAAGAATGACGAAATGAGTAAAGAATGATGACAGATGAAGAAATAAAATATGAAGAAGAGAAGAAGAGTTTGAGTGCTCTGTATGAGAAGAGAAAGATATGGTGTTTGGAGATAGAGAAGAAAAGAGATAATGAGAGTGTTCTAGAGACGTGTGTTGCCCTTTTTATTTTTAAGAAACAAATCAAACCTTATTATATTTTTGTCTCAGAATTGTATGTAGATATGTCAGCCCAACAAAGCCCATTATTGAGTGACTAACAAGAACGTGCTTTTTGTTTGTTTGTTTGTTTTAGAGTTTTGCTAAATGGGTTTGTTCCAATATGGAACATATTTTTGTGACACACCATAAGTTTGGGCTACAATTATTTCTGGTCTAAATAAGTTTTCAAGTCCAAAGAAATATGATGATGGTAATAATAATAATAATAATAATAATAATAATAACAACAACAACAACAACAACAACAATAATAATAATAAATTTTGAAAATTATAATATATAATAATAATAATAATAATAATATTTTAAAATCCTATATATATAATAGCTTTATTCTTCCAAAAGGGTAATTCATGGTGTGACCATTTGCCTTATTTCCCTCTGTGTCGTTTTTTTGATGTAATAATAATAATAATAATAATAATATCTTTAAAAAATTAAAAATAATAATATAGTCATAATAATGATGATAACAATAATAGTAATAATAATTTTATTAATAAATTGTAAAAATAATAATATAATGATAATAATGATGATAACAAAAATAGTAATTATAATAATATTATTTTTATTGATAAATTTTCAAAATAATAGTATAACAATCATAAAAATAACAATAACAACAACAACAATAATAATAATAATAATAATAATAATAATAATTATTATTATTATTATTCAGACACTTTTACATGTCTAATCGGTGTTAATATACATGTACATAAATCTTAAATGTTGATTTTGAGTCAACTAATATTGACATAAAATATGTTCAAATCTTTGTGTTGAGACAACGTAATACAGTTACCATTTAATAAAGATAAAACTAGAACTATATGTGGCGTTCTTTGATAGTTGATTGATCATAAATCAATTCTAAGTTCATAGGGCTTCCTTTCGAGAAGAACTGTTTTTTATGTGTTGAATTTCTCGGTTAGAATTATGGACATTGTGCATTTGGTCATATATATTGTTTTTGGTTATTGCTGGTTGTGAACGGAGAGAGTATTTTCGGCAATTATTTATCTTTGGAAAATTTCTCAGATTAATTGTTTGACTATCTTATTATTTTTTGTGGAGTTTGTATTGTATTTTCTTTATTAGTCATAGTTTCTGGATTAGCTAGACGGTCAATTTTATAAACTAAATTATTTTTAGATTCTTTAAGGCTTTATTATAATGGTACGTAATAGCTTCTTAACATTATCTAATGTGTTTTGTGTTTACAGGTTAAACAAGTGTTGTTGACTTTCATAAGAAATCGTGGACACTATACGAGGTAAGTTGTTTATGCCACTATACTTTCATTATTTTTGGTAACTAAATTCATGATATATCATCTTCTTCCATGTGAAATTGTTTTTTTTTTTTTTTAATATTAGTATTAATTTATGTTTTTTTATTCATATGTTTTATTTTATAATTATCTTTAGTTGTTAGTACTATTTGAATTTAGATTGTTCCATATAATGGAACCAAAAAATCAAGCAGAGGGAGCTGAAATGTCCCAAAAAAAGATGGTACTCAAATTTACTTGAAGATGAAAAACAAGAAATCAATAAGAAGCGGCGCGAGGCAAACAAACAAAAAAAAATCATTACAAAACAAACGGAATAGCAAATAGGTTAGTTTGAAAAAAAGTTATAATGGTTACATTGACAATAGTACTTCCATAAAATTGATAATTATTGAATATCATTATTAAATAGCATAATTGGATATTTTAGGAATAGCATGCCATCGACTCGAGTCACAATCATCAATTGATAAAAATAAAGGATCTTCCATCTTAAGTACTTTTGAAATCGGTGAGAAAATTATTCCATTTTAACAAATTGAAATTATTATTTATTCCATAACAATAGAAATTGACAAAACTACTAATTTTTTTTTAGGATCTACATCAATCGAACCAAGAAATAGTGGTCTACAACACAAGACACATTTACATGTGTTAAAAAGCAAAAACATAATGATTTCTATTCTAGATGATATTGCTTATGAGTCACATATATTGCCAATAGAACTCTCATGTAGACACTATCATGCAAAGCGATTTTATAGAGAATCTAAAGGTTTTTGTTGTGCTGATGGAGACATTTCATTGATATCAAATGATGCGCCTCAGACCCTTTTTGATCTTTTTAAATCTAGCTCAAATGAATCTATTGAGTTTCGTAAATACATTCGCACTTATAATAACACTTTTGCATTCACTTCATTTGGAGTGAAATATGATAAGAACTTATGTAAAAGGAATAGAGATATATATACATTTCGTGTGCAAGGACAAGTTTATCATTTTATCAATGAAATATTACCATCAAACAATGAACAGTCATACTTACAACTCTATTTCTATGACACGGAGCATGAATTGGAACATGGAATGCAGAGTTCAACAAAGATGAGTTTGCTTACTCTACAGAAAATAATTGACATACTACATATAAATCCATACTGTCGTTTCTTTAGAAACCTTAGAGGTGTCTCTGATCTAGATAACTATAAAATTCTTATTCAATCAGATGTTGAGCTTGATCAAAGACTTAACAATTCACCATCAGTTTCTCAAGTTGCAGCTGTGTGGGTCGATGATGCGCCCTCACGTGAACGTAAGAGTTGCGATATTGTCATTTATGGTCATGCAGGTTTTCACACAAAGTAGAATATTATTTTGGTTGTTATGACTCTTTACAATATCCTTTGTTATTTCCACGCGGTGAAAGTGGTTGGCATCAAGGGATTCAAAGAGTTGGAAAAAACAACAAAAGAACTTATTGCCCTGGTGAAAGCTGGAACGCTCTAGATCGAGTAGCCTCTCCAACAGAACTATTAAAAAATGAAAGTACAAAAAAACAAAGAAAAAATGAAGTTTCATGTCGAGAATATAATTGCTATAAATTACAAATTAGACCTATAGAAACATCAGTATTGTAGCATGCAGGACGATTGCTGCAACAATATGTTGTTGATATGTATGTTAAACTTGAAATGTCTAGATTAGATTATTTTAGAAATCAACAAGATGCTATTTGTAAGGATTCCCTTTGTTGATTGGCTTATTTCGTAGACAAACCACATATTGGGGGTTTGAATTGTAAGGGTAGTTAGGTGATTGAAGATCATGTTCAAAGGCCCTTTTCAAGACCTCAAGGGAAGAAGCACTCCAAAGGTATAATTCTTAGTGTTTCTTGTAATGAAGAGAAATAGATGCACACACACACAACACTTGCATAATTCTTATTCTTGAATGTGTTGTGTCTTTATTGTGTGTATGCATGAATTGCTCATTTAATCTCTCTTCATTCTTGTCCATATGGGTGCATCTTGCTTGGAATTACACATCATATTTTTCTTTTTAGGAAACTCCATCAGGTGCGTTTTTGCGCCCTGTTCTGCGGTCAAGGCCGCAGAAATAAGGGCGCAGAATGAGGATCAAAATTCATACTCACTGTCCTCTTTTCTGCGCCCTTGGTTTTTGCGTTTAGGGGCCGCAAAACCATCAGGTGCATTTTTGCGCCCTTGTTCTGCGGCCAAGGGCGCAGAACAAGGGCGCAGAATCGGGCGATCTGTTGCAAACTTTTCAAAACGACGTCATTTCATCTAGGGGTCCTATATAAGTATCATCTTCTTCCTTGCTCGTTTTAAAGAGCTCTAAATCAGACCTTAGAGTGAGAAACTCAAACCCTAGAGAGAGAAAGCTTCAATCTTGCTTCTTTAACTCTCCAAACCCAAAACCCATGTGCATCTAACATGTTTCATGCATCAATCTTCCATGGGTCTTCTTCATTTATGACTTGGTAAGTAGAACAAACACCACATCTTCATTTATTGTTCTATCTTAGTCAAGACATGTCTTTTATTGCTTAGTTTAGCAATTCTTCACTTTTATTGCATATTTAGTGAAGTTATGACATGATTGGGTTTTGTTTGTGGTAGCTTACATGATTAGGATGATTTTCCCTAAATAGCTAACCCTAGAACATTCTTGTACAATTGGTTGATGATTAGGTTGATAGATTAATGTTTATTTATCTAGTCAAGCTTAATTGAATGTTCTTGTGGATTTAATTGACAATTATGTTGTTAGAAATTCTCTACAACTAATTGAGTTCACATGTTTGGACATGTTGACATTGTTTGATAGCTAGGATTGTTTTGTGATTGATAACATCTAGCTAAGCTTTATGATATGTCATTTAGCTTTTGATATCTAGGATTGATTTCATTGATATATCATCATTCTAGGTAAGCATATAGAGTTGCCTTGCTCTTGTTGCATTTTGAGTATTTCATATATTCACTTAGGTTGTTTTCTCTTCATTGAGAACTAAGTCTTGTGTTGCTTCCGGGATTAGGTTGCATAAATCACAAGCATTGGGACTAGGTTCACTTATACCGGGATTAGGTAGGTGTGTGATTACTTCCGGGATTAGGTTGTAATCGTTTTACACATTTAGTGGATTCGAGGTTCAAGTGTGGCTCACTTACATAGCCCGTGGTTTTTCCCTTGAGGGTTTCCACGTAAATATCAAGTGTCTTTTAATTTCCGCACCATATTACACTTGCTATTGTATTTTGACTAGTGGAGGGTATTTTCGTAATCTTGACCATTAACGAAAATTTGGTAAAATTGGGTAAAATCTATTCACCCCCCCTCTAGATTAATATTGAACACACCATAATTTGTTTCAATTGGTATCAGAGCGGGTTCCTAGATATACATAGGTGATCCTTGCTCATTTTGGTGTGTTTTGCATTTGTGTGATTTTTGTTCATTCATACATAGTGCATTCATTTCATTTCATTCATAAACACAATGAGTGGAAACGGTGGTAGCAACGAGGGGGCTTCTAGCACACGTCCTCCTCTTCTCACCGGATTGAATTACTCCTCATGGAAAGGGAAGATGGAATCCTACATATGTCAACTTCATGACCGAGCATGGATGTCGGTTGAAGATGGATATGATCTTCCCATGATGACTCCTACGGGTGGAGGAGAAGAAGTTTTGAAGCCTAAGGCACAATGGAGTGCACAAGAATTTGAGGCGTCAAAATGGAATAGGAAGGCTATGCATGCCATCCTATGTGCCATGGATGAGAATCAATACAAGTTGATTCAAAACACTAGGGTTGCTAAGGAAGCATGGACAATCCTAGAAGTTGCTCATGAGGGAACCGAAGTTGTGAAGGACTCCAAGCTTCAAGTTCTCCAAACTCAATTTGAGATGCTCAAGATGGAGGAGAATGAGTGCTTCAACGACTTCGAGATCAAGTTGATGGACATAGTCAACCAAAGTCATCAACTTGGTGATCCTTATTCGGATAGGAGGATTAAACAAAAGATTATGAGATCCTTACCGGATAGGTTTGAGTCAAAGGTGACGGCTTTAGAAGAAAATAGTGGATATAAGGATATGAAGCCGAGTGAAGTCATTGGAAGACTTCTAGCCTATGAGTCTAGGAAGGGTCCTAGCACTACTCCTCCTAAAAAGCAAAAGGGTATTGCTTTGAAAGCTTCTAAGGATGAAAAGGAGGTGAAGAATGACTCGGATGAAGACATGGCCTTGTTTGTGAAAAGATTCAACAAGGTTATGAAGTTTGGAAAGAAGGGATTTGGTTTTAGAGGCCAAGACAAGAAAAAGGTTCCCTTCAAGAAGTTTGAACCAAGGCAAGAGAGGACCGAAAGGAAAGGGGTCCGTTGCTTTGAGTGTGGCGGGATTGGTCACTTTGCTCCCGAATGTGCTAATCACAAGGAAAAGAAGAAGGGAAAAGTGATGGCCGCCACTTGGAGTGGAAGTAGTGATGACTCCAATGAAGAAGATGATTCTTCGGATGATGAAGACATCATGGCTAACTTCCTAGCTTTTGCCTCTTCTCACAAGAGCAAAAGTGGTAGTGAAAAAGAGGAAGCGAGTCAAAGGGAAAGTGACTCTAGTGAAGATGACTCCGATGCTAACTCCACTAATGGATATGTGGAGAAAGAAGTGTTAGTTGAATATCTTAAGGAGTTTAGGAGCTTAGAGATGAAAACAACTAAGAAGATCAAGATGTTGAGAGAAGAAAATGTTGAGCTTTCATCTCACAATGATCTCTTAAGTGAAGAAGTGGAAAGACTTAAGAAGAGAGAAGATAAGCTAAAAGAGGAGTTAGCTTTATCTAGGAGGAATGAAGAAGGTTTGAAGAGGGAGCTTGTTGAAGCTAAGAAGTCACTTACTAGGATGGACTCTAGCACCAAAAAATTAGATCACATGCTTGGTGTTGGAAAGAGTCCATGTGACAAGAGAGGTCTTGGGTTTGAAGATTGTCAAGAGACCACCTCCTCTAAGAAGACCGTGTTTGTTAAGAGCTTGGGCAACATAGAAGCTTCTCCGGTGCACACTCCTAGGAAGAAAATTGATCTAGGACAAAGCTCAAAAAGTGCACAAGTGAAGGTTGCACCAAGGAGACAACCTCAAGCCAACATTCCTCATCTATTGGCTCAAAAAGGGAAAAATCCAATCATGCAAGTCCAACATTGGAAGCAAGATAGACCGGTTCAACAAAGAAGATGGATTGAACCCTCTCAACCACAAAGACATAGGAAGACTTCCATGCAAGCTCAAAGACAAGGTATGATTCCTCAATTCATTCCAATTTGTCACTTTTGTGGTTTTAATGGTCACATAAGACCAAATTGCTTTCGATATATTAAAATGTGTAGAACTAGAAGCATGATTGAGAAGAGAAAGACTAGAGCCAAGATGCATGTTCCTAGGAATGATATGACTAATTTGCATGATCCTAGGACATCTAGAGCCCATGTACCAAAGACCTTTAAGAAAGAAAATGTTGTTCTTAAATGGATTAGAAAGAATGAAAATGTTTGCCATGTTGCACAAATTGCCTTGAAGGCAAATTCTTCTAATCTTTGGTATCTTGATAGTGGGTGCTCTAGGCACATGACGGGAAACAAGAGTTTCTTCGAGACTCTTGTTATGGAGGAAGGAGGAAATGTCACCTTTGGTGATGGATCCAAAAGGAATGTCATAGGGAAAGGAACCATCTCCGTTCCCGGATTGCCCTCCTTATCCAATGCTTTACTTGTTGATGGCTTGAAAGCCAATTTGATTAGCATTTCTCATCTTAGTGATGAAGGATATTCCGTCTTGTTTAACAAAGAGAATTGCTCTATCTTAAAGCCCGATGGACAAACCTTATTGAAAGGTATGAGATCTAGCGACAATTGCTATTGTCTTGAAGCTAGAATAGTCTCAAACAATGTGTCCAAGGATGAGCAAATTGAGTTGTGGCATGAAAGACTTGGCCACATGAACTTTCGGGATCTACGGACCCTTGGAAAGTTTGAATGTGTGCGTGGCCTCCCTAAGCTTGGGAAGAAAGCCAATGGTATTTGTGGACCTTGTCAACAAGGAAAACAAACTAAAAGCATGCACAAAAAGGGCAAGTATCTCTCCACCAAGGAGCCCCTAGAGCTTCTCCACATGGATCTTATGGGTCCTATGCAAACCGAGAGCTTGGGTGGAAAGAGATACATTTTTGTTTGTGTAGATGATTTCTCTAGGTTCACATGGACATATTTTCTTAGAGAAAAATCCGAAACTTTTGATAAGTTTAAAATGCTTTGTACTAAACTTCAAAATGAAATGAATTCTAACATTAAAAGCATAAAACGGATTAGAAGTGACCATGGGAGGGAATTTGAGAATGCTTCTTTTGAAACCTATTGTGATAGTATAGGTATCTCCCATGAGTTTTCGGCTCCTAGAACACCTCAACAAAATGGAGTTGTTGAGAGGAAAAATAGGGTCCTTCAAGAGATGGCCCGTGTGATGTTGCTTAGCAACAATGTGTCTAGGAATTTATGGGCCGAAGCCATCAACACGGCTTGCTACATAGGAAATAGAGTTTTCCTAAGGCCCGGTACTAGGAATACCTCCTATGAGTTATGGAAAGGCAAGAGGCCAAATGTTAGCTACTTCCACACATTTGGAAGCAAATGCTACATTTTAAATGACCGAGATCAACTTGGCAAATTTGATGCTAAGAGTGATGAAGGTATATTTATTGGCTATGCCTTGAATAGTAGAGCCTATAGAGTTTTCAATAAGAAAACTCTAAGTGTTATGGAATCATCTAATGTTGTATTTGATGATGAAAGGCTCAAGTGTAGTAATCATGAGGAGGAGGTTATTCTTAGTGATGATTCTCCTTTGGAGAAGGTTGTTGTGACTCCTAATGTGGGGACATCCAATGTTGTTGAAAATGACACACAACCTATTGATAGAGTTCCTAACTTGGACTCTAATGAACCCGCTCCATGGGTTAGAAGACTCCATAACAAAGAGGATGTTATTGGAGATGTGAATGAGGGTGTTAGGACTAGAAGGCAAATAGCTAATCTTATTAGCTTCACATGCTACACCTCTCAAATAGAACCCAAAAAGATTGATGAAGCTCTAAATGATGAGTTTTGGGTTCTTGCCATGCAAGAAGAGCTAAACCAATTCGAAAGGAATGAGGTTTGGACTCTAGTTCCTAGGCCTAAGACCACTAATGTCATAGGCACAAAATGGATATATAGGAACAAATCCGATGAGGATGGCAACGTAGTGCGTAACAAGGCTAGACTTGTTGCACAAGGGTACTCTCAAATTGAGGGTATCGACTTTGAGGAGACTTTTGCTCCCGTTGCCCGCCTAGAGTCCATTAGGCTTCTCTTGTCCATCTCTTGTGTGCACAAGTTCAAATTGCACCAAATGGACGTTAAGAGTGCCTTCCTCAATGGCTTCTTGCAAGAGGAAGTGTTTGTTGAGCAACCCAAGGGGTTTGTGGATGCACACCACCCCAACCATGTCTATCGCCTCAAGAAGGCTCTTTATGGGTTGAAACAAGCACCGAGGGCTTGGTATGAGCGCCTCACTCAATTTCTTGTCAACAATGACTACACAAGAGGTAGTGTTGACAAGACACTATTCATCAAGAAAGACAATGATGAGCTTTTTATAGCTCAAATATATGTTGATGATATAGTGTTTGGATCCACCAACAACACCAAAGTCCAACAATTTGTTGATGTTATGTCTCATGAATTTGAGATGAGCCTTGTTGGTGAGCTTAGTTACTTCCTAGGTTTGCAAATTAGGCAATTAAGTGATGGGATCTTCATATCCCAAGCCAAATATGCCAAAAACCTAGTGAAGAAGTTTGGTCTTGAGAAAGCCAAACATTGTAACACACCCATGAGCACCACTTTGAAACTAAGCAAAGATGCTAGTGGTAAAAGTGTAGAACAAACACTTTATAGGGGTATGATAGGAAGCTTGCTTTATTTGACCGCAAGTAGGCCCGACATATCCTTTAGTGTGGGTGTGTGTGCTAGGTACCAATCCGATCCCAAGGAGTCCCATCTCTCTTGCGTCAAGAGAATCATTCGATTTGTGAATGGGACTTCTAACTATGGGATTTGGTACTCATTTGACACTAATGCTAGTCTTGTAGGCTTTAGTGACGCGGATTGGGCCGGAAATTGTGATGATAGGAAAAGTACATCGGGCGGTTGCTTTTTCCTTGGAAACAATCTTGTTTCTTGGTTTTGCAAGAAGCAAAACTCAATCTCCTTGTCCACGGCGGAGGCCGAGTACATAGCCGCGGGGAGTGGATGCACACAACTCCTATGGATGAAGCAAATGCTAGTAGACTACGGATTCAACCAAGGTACACTCACTCTCTTTTGTGATAACATGAGTGCTATTAATATTTCCAAGAATCCGGTTCAACATTCTAGAACTAAGCATATTGACATCCGTCATCATTTCATTAGAGATCTAGTTGAAAATAAATGCATTGTACTTGAGCATGTAGGTACAAATGATCAACTAGCCGACTTGTTTACAAAACCTCTAGATGCTACTCGATTTAAAACTCTTAGTAGATCTATTGGAATATGTCTTGTGGAGTGATGAGTTCTAGTATTTGACCCCAATAAGGGGAGCTCAAGCAAAGAGAGCAAACTTGCATGAATTGTCATATGCAAAAAGTTAACTTCTTTTATGCTCTTTTATGATTGTTTGAGAATGCTTGGTGAATAACATTGATTAATGCTTTAATAATGTTTTTAATAACACCTTGCACGGTTGCCTAGCATGTACTGCATGATTTCTATTTTTGCTTGAGTGTGCTTATCCATTTGAGGAATGTTCTACTTGTTAGTACATGTGATTGACCTCAAATTATTCTCCATGTTCATGATTCTTTGATATGCATTCTTAAGCTCTCTCTTGAAAAAGGGCTACTGGCAATATGACGTGCAGCCGCCCAATGTAGGAAATGGCTACTCATTTGAAACCGAGTGAAAGCCTTCAAGAGAGTTACATTAGCATGATAAACAGAAATACATGCTTTCTAGGATAAAGGAGAAAAACAGAAAAGTTGAAATGTGTTTGATGATGTGTGTGAAGCATTGCTTAATAAAGACCTCAAAATTGTTGATTGATGATGTGTCTTGCAATGTAGAAAAGATGATATATTTTTTGATGTGATTAGTACACTCTGCACACAAATGCTTGGATATATATCTTCTTGTCATAACAACAGGGCTCTAATTGGTTTGACTTCATTTGGAAAACCTGTTGATTGTTGCTTTAATTGATTCTTATGCATGAGCTCAATAGTGCTTGTATTACATGCTAAGCAACTTTTACACACACACACTTTTCTGTGAATAAAATCTCCTTGAATCTCTCTCAATTCTTGAATTGCATAAAGTTCGTTTATATGATTATGCAAATGCCTTTTGTGCAAATAGCTCTCTTTGCTAAAGCAATCCAATAGAGGGAGCTCCTTTGCCTATCTCATGACAAAAAGGGGGAGAAGTCTTGAGAGATATAGGGGGAGCATTGTGTATGCTTTGGGGAGAAGTTTGAGAGAGAGTAACCTTTGAGGGGGAGCATTGCATACTCACACATTGCATGATATTGTGGTTAAAAGATTCATATGCAAATGCTTGTTTTTCTTTCACTTGATCATCTCACATACACTTGCTTTGGAAGTGTATTCTAATTGTTTTGAAGGTTTGGTTATTCTACAAGAGATTGAAGACTTGAAGTTTTATTTTTTATCTCTTTGTACTTTGTAATGTAGAATTTCCCGAAGTTTCATTTATCTTGTGAGGATCAATGTGAGTGGTGGTTTTGTCACGAAATAGCCAAAGGGGGAGATTGTAAGGATTCCCTTTGTTGATTGGCTTATTTCGTAGACAAACCACATATTGGGGGTTTGAATTGTAAGGGTAGTTAGGTGATTGAAGATCATGTTCAAAGGCCCTTTTCAAGACCTCAAGGGAAGAAGCACTCCAAAGGTATAATTCTTAGTGTTTCTTGTAATGAAGAGAAATAGATGCACACACACACAACACTTGCATAATTCTTATTCTTGAATGTGTTGTGTCTTTATTGTGTGTATGCATGAATTGCTCATTTAATCTCTCTTCATTCTTGTCCATATGGGTGCATCTTGCTTGGAATTACACATCATATTTTTCTTTTTAGGAAACTCCATCAGGTGCGTTTTTGCGCCCTGTTCTGCGGTCAAGGCCGCAGAAATAAGGGCGCAGAATGAGGATCAAAATTCATACTCACTGTCCTCTTTTCTGCGCCCTTGGTTTTTGCGTTTAGGGGCCGCAAAACCATCAGGTGCATTTTTGCGCCCTTGTTCTGCGGCCAAGGGCGCAGAACAAGGGCGCAGAATCGGGCGATCTGTTGCAAACTTTTCAAAACGACGTCATTTCATCTAGGGGTCCTATATAAGTATCATCTTCTTCCTTGCTCGTTTTAAAGAGCTCTAAATCAGACCTTAGAGTGAGAAACTCAAACCCTAGAGAGAGAAAGCTTCAATCTTGCTTCTTTAACTCTCCAAACCCAAAACCCATGTGCATCTAACATGTTTCATGCATCAATCTTCCATGGGTCTTCTTCATTTATGACTTGGTAAGTAGAACAAACACCACATCTTCATTTATTGTTCTATCTTAGTCAAGACATGTCTTTTATTGCTTAGTTTAGCAATTCTTCACTTTTATTGCATATTTAGTGAAGTTATGACATGATTGGGTTTTGTTTGTGGTAGCTTACATGATTAGGATGATTTTCCCTAAATAGCTAACCCTAGAACATTCTTGTACAATTGGTTGATGATTAGGTTGATAGATTAATGTTTATTTATCTAGTCAAGCTTAATTGAATGTTCTTGTGGATTTAATTGACAATTATGTTGTTAGAAATTCTCTACAACTAATTGAGTTCACATGTTTGGACATGTTGACATTGTTTGATAGCTAGGATTGTTTTGTGATTGATAACATCTAGCTAAGCTTTATGATATGTCATTTAGCTTTTGATATCTAGGATTGATTTCATTGATATATCATCATTCTAGGTAAGCATATAGAGTTGCCTTGCTCTTGTTGCATTTTGAGTATTTCATATATTCACTTAGGTTGTTTTCTCTTCATTGAGAACTAAGTCTTGTGTTGCTTCCGGGATTAGGTTGCATAAATCACAAGCATTGGGACTAGGTTCACTTATACCGGGATTAGGTAGGTGTGTGATTACTTCCGGGATTAGGTTGTAATCGTTTTACACATTTAGTGGATTCGAGGTTCAAGTGTGGCTCACTTACATAGCCCGTGGTTTTTCCCTTGAGGGTTTCCACGTAAATATCAAGTGTCTTTTAATTTCCGCACCATATTACACTTGCTATTGTATTTTGACTAGTGGAGGGTATTTTCGTAATCTTGACCATTAACGAAAATTTGGTAAAATTGGGTAAAATCTATTCACCCCCCCTCTAGATTAATATTGAACACACCATAATTTGTTTCACTATTCGTGCTGAACTTTATCAAGGAATTATCGATAGTATTGAAGTAGGTAAAGATCGAGGATCTAGAGTTGGTCGTCGAGTTATTTTGCCATTATCTTTTATCAGAGGGCCTAGAGATATGAAAAAAAAAGATATATGGATGCAATGGCATTGGTTCAACGATTTGGAAAACCAGACATTTTCCTTACAATAACATGTAACCCTAATTGACCTGAACTAAAGCAAGAATTAGGAGTGAATGACGAGGTACAAAATAGGCCTGATTTAATTACACGTGTATTTAGGGCGAAGCTAGAAGAGTTGAAAGATGATTTATTTTAAAAAGAAATTTTTGGTGGTAGCTGCATATGTATATGTGATTGAATTTCAAAAAAGAGGTTTACCTCATGCTCATTTCTTGATAATTCTTAAACCAAATGCCAAACCTGAAAGTTTTGATAGATTTGTTTCAGCTGAAATCCCAGACAAAAATGAAAACAATCATTTGTACAAAATGGTGATTAAACATATGATACATGGTCCTTGTGGCAATTTAAATCCAACCAACGCATGTATGACAAAATAAGGAAATTGTAGCAGCCCTTATCCTTAAACATTCTCCTTCACAACAACCTATGGAAAAAATTCTTATCCCAAATATAGGCGTCATGATGATGGGAAAACGATAGTAGTAAGAGGAGCAACTTTAGATAATCGTTGGGTTGTTCCGTATAATTCATATTTAGTAGCAAAATTTGATTGTCATATCAACGTTCAAATATGTTCTACTATAAAAGTAGTAAAATATTTATATAAATATATATATAAAGGTCATGATCGTATAGCCTTTAACATAAGTGTTACTGATGAACATAACCAAGTTGATGAAATAAACAACTTCCAATCTACAAGATGAATTTCTCCTCCAGAGGCCATGTGGAGATATATGGTTTTATTCTAAATGAAATACATCCGGTTGTGTATTCATTGCAATTACATCTTGAAGATAAACAATTGGTTACCTTCAAAAAATCAAATATACTTTCAATGTACTAAGATCAAACTTATCATCTAAGACTATGTTAACTGAATTTTTTAGATTAAACCAATTCAATAACCAGGCTCAAACATTATTATACAAAAACATTCCGCAACATTTTGTTTGGGATCAAAAACATAAAGTTTGGAAGGCAAGAAAAAGAGGTAATGTGATTGGTAGAATTGTGACTGCATACCCAACGGAAGGCGAAAGATATTATTTAAGGTTACTACTAAATCACATCAAAGGTAGAACATCATTCGATGATTTGAAAATTTTCAATGATGTAAAGGTTGAATCATTTCGTGAGTCAGCTCGCTTGTATGGACTATTAGATTCAGATAATACCTTAGAAGAATGTTTACAAGAGGCTAGCATATACCAAATGCCTTATACTTTCCGACGGTTGTTTGCCACCCTCTTGGTCTATTGTAGACCTACTAATCCTAGAAACCTATGGGAGAAATTTGAGGTCTCAATGTCTGAAGATTATCATCGTTCCGGTTTTAATTTTGTCAATGCATAATTAAAAGTATTAGAGCATATTCACTTTGTTGTCGAATCAATAGGCAATAACATCAATGATTATCACTTAGTTGACTATGACATTATATTAAACAAAGATGAACGATGCATAAAGGAAATAAATGATGAATTAGGTATAACTGTTTGAATCTGATCTTTCTTTAAAACTATCATTGACCTCTAAACAAAAGTATACATACAATAGAATATTAGAAAAAGTTTTCATGCAACAATTGGCATCTTTTTTTATTGATGGGTCAGGAGGAATAGGAAAAACATATTTATATAAAGCTATACTTGCAACACTTAGATCTAAAGGTATGATTGCTCTTGCTACAGCATCATCTGGTGTGGCTGCATCTGTGTTGCCTAGAGGTCAAACGGCGCACTCCAGCTTTAAGATTCCTCTTGCTGTTGAAAAAAATATGGCATGTGGTGTTAGTAAACAATCTGATCTGGCAAAATTGTTACAACATGCAAAGTTAATAATTTGGGATGAAGCACCTATGTCTCATCAACTAGCAATAGAAGCCTTAGATGGAATGTTACAAGATATCAATGATTCTAAGCAACTTTTTGGTGGTAAGGTCGTTGTTTTTGGTGGTGATTTAAGATAAGTTTTGCCAGTTGTTCAAAAAGCCAGGAAAGAAGAAATAATTGATGCCACTATTGTCAAATCATACTTATGGCTGCTACTTACAAAAATTTCATTAACTGAAAATATGCGTGCTAGATTTGACCCATATTTTAGCGACTTTTTATTACGCATTGGTGATGGAAAAGAACCAACTACAGATGCTGAAAAAATAAAAATTCCTACTTCTATGATTATTCCGTATAAAGAAGATAATATATCGTTAAAAGCTTTAATAGATGTTGTATTTCCAAACTTAAATGATTACTTTGAAAACATAGATGCAATGACTAACTGAGCAATCTTAACTCCAAAAAAATGATTATGTTGATGATATCAATACCTTACTAATTGAATAATTTCCTAGTGATGCTGTCACATATTACAGATTTGATGAAACTATAGATAAAAACGAACAAGCCATTCAAGAAGACTTTTTAAATAGTTTCACACCAAGTGGATTTCCTCCTCATCAATTAATGCTTAAGGAAAATTGTCTAATAATATTACTAAGAAATATTAATCATTCTGAAGGATTGTGTAATGGTACACGATTAATCTGTCGTAGATTTAGTCCAAACTTAATTAACGTAGAGATAGTCAATGGTCATTATCGAAGAAAAATAGTCTTTTTACAAAGAATTCCATTTATTCCAATTGAAGGTGAAAAAGGTGGATTCCCATTCAAAAGAACTCAATTTCCTATAAGACTGAGTTTTGCTATGACAATAAACAAAGCTCAAGGTCAAACTTTAGACTACATCGGAATATATTTACCTGAACCTGTATTTTCCCATGGTCAACTATATGTCGCTTTGTCTAGAGCAAAAACATCACAATCTATCAAAATGTTGATACGACCTACTTATAATGATCTACTTGACTACAAAAACACTAAGAACATTGTTTACCATGATCTATTAAACTTAAGTAGATCACTATCAAATGAATAAAACATAGTTGAATGTACATAAAAGTTTAGCTTTCTCTTCTCAATTGGTACCACTCATTTAATGTAATATATATGAATAATACATAGTAGACTACGCACAAATGTTTAACATTCTCTTTTCAATTGGTACTACTTATTTGATCCATTTTTTCCTTTTCAACAATTTTATGCTATTTAAATTTTTTGGTTATAATAATTTTATTTATTTATCGTCTCCTCATAGGCATTAAATATGTCCACTCAAACAAAGTTCATAATGGGCATGTGTCCTGCAACCAAAAAATGGACAGCAACAGTGTTAGTAGCTGAAAAGAGTATGCCAAGAATGGCACGACGAGACTCTTCCAAATATCAGTATCTCATATTGTTGATACCCAGGTAAAACACATATATTCGATAATTTATTGCTCCTTTATTAGATTCTCTATGGCAAATAACCACCCATACTAGATAAATAAGTCTTTATTAAACATAATATGTATAACCAGTAACGTATAAAACAAAGATAGTTGGATTTCAATATACTTTATAAACTTATTCAATACCAGTATATATTTATCTTCTCTATATATCAACATATTCAATATGTATTTTAATATTGTTTTCCATCTTTTTACAGGGAACAAGAATTCAGGCTACCACCTTTGACAAAAACATACGTGCATTTGAGGACACATTAACAGTATTCAAGAAGTATCACATCACAAATGCACATGTTAGACCTATCTCGGCAAATCATAGAGTCGTGAATAATGAATACCAATGGATTATTGACGGCGGAACAATGGTTGAAGAAATTGAAAGAGAGGATGTAGCAAGCACTTCAGAAAACACACCTGAATTCTCTTTTGTCCCTTTCAGCCGTTTAGACAATTACATCGACTCTTTTGATCAAGTTGGTAAGATACTAACATAACTATTCATTCTTATATTATTCAATTTTCACTATTTCTAATTACTTAACATTTATATTCACTATTTTTCAGATATCATTGCACTGGCAATAGATGTACAACCAGTAAGATGTATACGGACATCTTTCGGTACAAGCTCCATTCAAGAAGTAACCGTTGTCAATGAAGAGTAAGTGTAGAAAATCAAAATTGATGCACTCTTTAGTAAATATTATTTGAACTTTTTTTTTTTGTTGATAAATAATAAATTCATATGAACCTCATTTTCAAAAAGCAACCGCTCCTCTTAATTGTTAGGGTTATGCTCAATAGCAAGAGTGTAACGTTGTACTTGACAATCTTTTCATATTAATAAAGTGATTTCTGTTAGTTAACAAAATCTTATATAGCATTTATTATTATAATTGTCAAACTAAAAAATCATAAGGTCAAAAGACTATGAGAAAAGAAGAATTGTTCGTACATTTGGATATGTATGAGGTAGACACAATTCTTTAGTTAGTCTTGAATAACGTTCACAACTTAAGTTAAAGGTTAGGCACCTTTATCTTGTTAAAGTTGTAGAATTCTTTTACTAGCATTTGAGTGGGATCAAATGTGTTGTGATGAGTCTAAAATCATCGAAGGGTCTTCAAGTAAAAGAATCTAGTGCACTGGGTGCATTGAACCGGATCACAATGAAATACTTTTTCTAGAACCGTCAATAGATAAAAGTCTTTTTATTATCAGGACAATCAAATAGTCTATCTTAATCCTGAGATAAATGATGGACTTATGGTTGCAAGTGTTATCATTTGAGCTATCAATGAGTACGATTATATAGCATAGTCTATCCTCAATAGTTTGGTGGTATTCATTTGTTAATCGATAGAGGACTTCATTTATAGATATGGACATCGTGGCTCCATTTATTAAATGTGAGTAGAATATCATCATATGGATGCTTTGTGGTTTTGGATATGAAATCTTAACGTTGAGTTTTCAATAGTGTCTATTGAAAGATGACTTCTGGACAAGTCATAATATATATCCAAGTTCAAAGTGTGGTCATATAAGTAAATATGGTAACTTGGAGAACTATAGGCGGTCTATGGGCTCTTGGCGATTACTGATATTCTTCACGAGGATTCACTATCTCCCATATGATTGTCTAGGGTATGAATGGGTATCGTTAACTTATTCCATCTTTATTTAAGAGTGCATTTTTAGTTCTTTAGTAGAATGAACTAAAATTAATAGATTGAATCTAAGTGAATCATTTGTTGATTGTGATTGGGTTATGTCTATTGGAGCTTAAATTTAGATAGGCCCGCCAAGATCCCTAATCCGCACGGACTTGCATGAATCACTTGATATATTCTACCGGACTAATTGTGGGTCCATTCAGAATTGTATTTAATATATTAAAAATATAATTTGCACATTATTTAATTAATTGGCTGTTTAATTATATTAATATATTAATGAAAGGCATATGGGCTTGTTTCTTTTAGTAAGAATGGGTCTAGTTCACATGTGGGATTTTCTATTAGAGTCCAAATAGATTAAATAAAATAAGAAAACAATATGTAGGCCCAAGTCTCTTGTCATGGGCGGCAATGGGTAATAATTAGCCCATTATATTGTTTTGTTTTATTATTTAATTAAATGGGTAATAATTGCACATGATTATTTAAAAACACAATTTCTAAAAATTTGTCTCATGAAAGGAATTGAAAACCATGAACGGAAAGAACATGCATCAACCAAAATTTCCAAAGTGGACATCCCTAAAGATCAAAAAGGTCTTTCATTTGGTTGTAATGGGGCCAAAGGTGAATGGTGAGTCAATAAATAGGAAAAATGGATTTCAAACACCCAAAGGTCACACTAAGGTATACATTCTAATTAAGCACAACTTACTCATTACAACTTGCATATCCCACACTTAGGCGTCTAGGCTTACAATTTATTTTGTGCATTTTCTACTCTTAATTTTCATTGAGTAGCTCATTTAATTTCACATAATTGATCTAGGCACTTAGTGCCTCATTCATTTTCTTTTTCCTTTTCTTTTCTTTCTTTTGCTATGTTTTTCTTTTCTTTTCTTTGCTTGTCTTTTCTTTTTCTTTTCAAGCATTGCATTTCATCTTTTTCATGTGTTTGCACATACATATTTGCCTAAGTACACGCCTTACATTATGATACTCCTTAAAGCTTACATTCAACCCCTAAGCCTTAGCAAACCATTTGGTACAAGGTAAGTCTAGTGTTTAGGCTATATGGTTTATGTTGATGTGGTTCATGAATGAAAAGCTTAATTGTGTTTGGCTTCAAATGGGCTATGGAGCACACACATTAGAGGGATAGGAAGTATTTAGGCCAATTTGGTGGTTTTTCACATGCATTGCCTAAAATCATTTCTAAAGGTTTGTCCACAAAGTCAATCAAGGCATCCACAAGCAGTCCATATGTTCTATGGCAAACAACATTTAAGTGCGAATGAGACATTTTAAAATATGCATAACATGTGTTTGAATGAGTGTTTAAAGAGTGAAAACTTTCCCTCAAAATACGCTTTTTTAGGTCGTGTTTGTGAACCTCACGGGAAGTCTCCACTATTAATTCCTAACCATCAAGCACAATTGAATATCCACTCCAACATCAAGAGAAAAGAACTAGCGCGCTTTGAGCAATGCAACCCTAAATGGCATGAAGTTAATCTAAACTAAGCAAGGCAAAGATACACAATTCCTCACTTGCACACACAAAGGCACAATCTCAACAAGCAAAGTATGCTCAAGCATGGCATTATCACAAGATTTTCGAAAAATTTGGAAAAATTTAAGCTCAAAATATTTGCACACAATTTGCAAACAAGAGACGATGTTGCGCACACACCCCCAAACCTAAATTAGACATTGTCCTCAATGTCTTTGGGGCATATACCGTCAAGTTCGGCGCAACAAATCATCAATCAAAGAGTTTAACAACACATCAATGTCCATTTTAGAATTTATCCCAAAAATTAAATCAAGTGTTTCAATATCATCCTATATATTCATCAATCAACTCAAGAGATATAGCAATGTAAGTTCATCAAGAGTCATATCACGATCCATGTGGACAAAATATGTTATCATTCAAGCCTAAATCCACTATCAAAAACAATTCACACCCTTATTCTAAGCAAGAAAACTAAAAAGCAAGAAATAAAATAAAATAAAAAGCAAGAAAAGAAATTGTACCAAGGTGGGTTGCCTCCCACCAAGCGCTTGGTTTTACGTCCCCGCTAGACGTGCAACTTGGATCGGTCAACCGAATTCCAAAGTTTCGAAGATGCGCCTATAAGCGATTAGGTCTTGGAAGTATTTGATGCCCGCCGGCGTGTTCCTAATCACATAAAGCAAGGGCAAGTAAATGTTCACTTGAAAAAAGGGCTTGATAAGTTTAGGAAACAATCTATACCAAATGCTTTTAAGTAGGCGGCTTTGCGAAATAGTAGGAGGAACATGAGGCTTTGATTCCTTCATTTCTTCATTCATCTCCTCTTCTCCTACTTCTTCACCTTCAACACTAGAAGACTCCATGGCACAATTATGAAAATAATTGTGTTCAACATTCTCACCCTTCCAATGGATGGTGGTAGCTTCTTCTAGCATAGGTGGATTTGGGAACTCTTGGCTCTCTTGTGCTTGCATGGCTTCCATGATAGCTCCAATGTGCACTTCTATTCTTCTCAATGAAGTTTCTAATCCCGAAAACCTAAGTGCACTTGTCTCCAAACATCCATTCAAAGTGTGCTCGAATGTCATTTGTGATGCTTGGATGGTCTCTAGCATTTCTTCCACGGGACTCCCATCCATCGGTCCCATATTGGAAGAATTTGAGTCATGAGCTCTTTCTTCCTTCGAGTGCCTGGAGGCAAATAACTCCATGTCCCGGTTGAATATGGCCAATTGCAAGTCAAAAGGATCCATTGTTCCTGAAAAGAAAAATAGAAGAAAAATAAAAGAAAAACAAGAACAAGACTATAAAATCTAAAAATAACGAAAATGACAAATAACTAAAAAAAAATAAAATAAATAAATAATCTAACTATATATAAAAAAAAAATGAATAACAAAAGAAATATGAAAAATCTAAACTACAAAGAAAAACTAAGTAATTCAACAATCGCTTTAATTCCCCGGCAGCGGCGCCATTTTGATGGCTTGCTTTTTGTGTCGTTACCAAATTGCGAATTACCAAAAGAATGTTATAAAATGAATCTTTACGCAATATATTTTAAGATTTGAAAATGAGTATTGTGGTAAGCTTAGAGTTCGTTCCACAGGGAATTAGAGTAATTAGTTGAATTAATTAGCTAATATATAAACAATAACATAAATCATAGATAAATGGATGAGTGAATGGGTTGTCAAGCCATCAAACATACATGTAAAATAAACCTAATAAAACTAATAAAACTAATAAAATGGAATGCTCAACAAATCTAGATAAGAAATATGGAATAAACAATTAATAGGAATTCTAGGGAAATGATAGAGTAGCTAATGGACAATGAGCAATTCATACATGGCTTCTTTAATGCACAATCTACACAATCTAGGACCGATCTCATTCGAATGTGTTGTTTAGACCGTCACTACGAACCCTAAACAACTTCCCACCGCAATGCCTAACGGATTAAGGAAAGGGGGTCACGGCGGGATCGGTTAGTGACGATCAAATGGTCTAGGCAATCGAGGTTGATCACCCCTCCAAAAGCCTATCCTATTCACTATGTGCTCTAATCGATTAAGTGTGTCAATAACTCAACCAATTTTATCACAAATAAATCCTACAACATATTGTAATCAACAAGTGTGTCAATACTCATTTAATCACATAAGTGCAAGATCTAATTAAAAAGTAAATAAAACTTAAATCATGCAAACATAATATTCAAAGCTTTAATAAATACTCATGTCCAAAAAGTCTCTCAAATCATCCCCTAAAATGGGGGTTTTAATTACACATAATTACAAACAAGAAAAGGAAGTAAAATGGAGAGAAATCACCCTTGGGTCTCTCTTGTAAGCTTGATCCTTCCTTGATGCTTCCTTGCTTGAATCTTGTGCAAAGAGTGGGTGTTGAGGATATGTCTAGATAGGTGGAGTCATATGGAAAGTGACAAAGGAAAGGGGTGGAGAAAATGGAAGGAGAGGAATGATTTAGGTGAAGTAATCTAGATGTTTAAGCTTAGGTAGAAGAGAAATGGAGAGATTAGGAATGGAGAAAAGGAGGTTTCTTGGTGGTCAAGAGTTGTTTAAAAGAGGAAAAATGTGATGAATTTATAGGATTTTCAAATTAGGTCTCGGGTGGCAAATTACCAAAACACCCCTGACCATGGCAAATTACCATTTAGTCCAACAGAGGGGTGCATCTTGTAATTTTGCCACCCAATCAGAAATGAGCAGAGAAGTGGTCGCTGTTTGTGTAAATGGCGACCAAGGGGCGACCCTAAATGGCGACGTTTCTGGAGCCAAAACAACTCCCTGTCGCCATGGCGACCTTGGTATGCAAACCGCGACCTCGATTTACGCGGTTTCGTCGCGATTTGGGCTTGGGGGCGACAAAGGGAAAATTGGGTGTGAGAGGGGCTGCCGGATTCCGGCCATTTGGGGTGCCGTGAGTTGAACGACCGAAGAGCCGGTCGGTTGGCCGTGATTTTGGGTCGGTTTCCAGCCGACGGTAGGTCCGGGAAGGTGGTCGTCGGCCAAGCTAGGGTTTGGAGAAAAAATGCCATGGCTGTTTGTGTGCAGGGGAAGAAGAAGATGAATAGGAATGGGGTGCATTTAGCAGGCGTGTGGGGTGTAAAGGGCTGCAGCCTTTTTGTCTAAAGGGGGGTGCATTTAGCAGTAAGGTGGGGTGTGTACAGCTGTCTCTTCTTTTGTCTTAATAGGGGTGCGCTTAGTAAGCAGCTGGGGTGCATTTAGGTGCATGAAACGCACCGTTTCATTAAATGACGTGGCATGGGCTGCGTCTCTCTTTAGGGGTGCACTTAGAAATCAGCTGGGGTGCGTTTAGGAGCATGAAACGCACCGTTTCATTAAATGACGTGGCATTGCTGCAGCTTCTTGGGGTGAATAAAGAAATGGGCTAGGGTGCAATCAGAGGCCCAAGCTTGATTCTTCTTTGCCACGTGGCGCTGCTTGGCTGGTTCTCTTGGCAAATTACGGACAGACCCCTGAACTCCTCTGTAATTACGAAAACGTCATTCTTTCCTTCAAAATTTACACTTTTACCCCTGGTTTACCAAAATTACTCCAATGCCCCTGAACTCTATAAATTCCTGAAAACACTTAATTTACACCATTAAATAACTGGATAATGCCCAAGAATCAAGCAAAAGGAGAAGGGAATGAGGGCCAAAATCATACCAATTTTGATTCGATCAGTCCATTCTCAGGTTCACAATTCAAAGAAGGGAGACCACGCTCCTAGGTGATTCACGTTCGTGATCGGCTTTGGAAGATCTAGCGGATTACCATCGACGTTAGTCAATCGGATCACGCGACAAAAGTATTTCATCTTTTCGTATGCATGATTAATTAATTAAAGGGTTAAGGTTCAATATGGAAAAAATTTTAAAATCTGCTAAACTCTCTTTTAGTCTCGCTTCCGCTGCGTGCATATATTTTTTCCCTACAATTGGTATCAGAGACTGGTTGTACCCTTTAATTAATTAACGTATATATACGTAAATCTTTTTTTTTTTTATTGTGTTTATGCATGTTTAGAAAGAGATGGCACTCTAGGTATTCTCATATATAATTACATTAGAATGTATGGATTTATATATGTTATATTTTGATATAAAGTGAATTGTTATTGCTCGATTTTGATCCTAGAATTTCAATGTATATTTTGTTTCGGAATTGTAACAAGAAGGGTGGCCTATTATCGTCACAATTTCCTTCTTGGTAGTTGCTAATTTTTTTTTTATTGTATTAAATTTAACTGCATTATTTTTTTATGTATTAAAAAATTAGTGCAATATTTTTTTGTATTAAATACTGCTGTGATTAAAATATATATATATATATATACTGCAGTATTTTATTGTATAAATAAGTTTGTAATATGTTCAAGCATCGAAGATTCGAAGACTTGAAGAATTAATAACAACCGGAACGAGTTTGGGACCATGCGCACCATAGCAACGTGCACGCGCATAAAATTGCACGCAGCTGTGCATGTTGGACTGTGGGCTGTGCATGGCTGCCCCAAGGAGTCCATGGGCTGTGCACGGCAGCCCTTGTTGGGGTTGTGGAGTGTGCACACCAATTGGGCAGCCGTGGGTGCTCAAGTGATCCATGGCCGCTTGAAGATTTGTTCGCGAAGAAAGGAGTTTTTTGTATTCCAAACAAATGTAATTTACTTGCTTTTCTAGGATGGATCAAAATCGTGGCTATTTATTTTGTATAAATATTATAATATTTGTTATTGTTTGATAACATGTCATGTAGAATAGGAGTGTCACTCATATATCTCTTTTGGTATGAACATGCATTGAATGATTTAGGTATCTAATTGGCATCTAGATAACTTGGTAAATCATTATATGGGATTTAATCACATGCCTTAAATAATTGAATGGGAGAAGGTGTATTGCAAACACCTATGGCCTCCAAGGTTAGTTGAGCTATATTTTTTTTTGGTAATCCCCCCAAGGGGCGTCCATGAATGGAATATAGCAACATACTTCCTTACAAGGATAGACTAGACAATTGACTCAAATGATATCTACTCCCCAAGGAGGGATTTTCGTGAGGGAATATATTGAGGGTCGAAATCTTGGTAGTACACTCAATGTGGTTTTATTGATATCCTCCCAAGAGTTCTTGTCAATAAAATCACAAGGCTAAAATTGAAAACGCTGGTTGTTATGTTAACAATTAGGTGGGACCTAGTCCAACTAATAAATGGTGTGAACTCCCAAAGGAGGTGTAACATTTATGGGTGTTGGATCGAACGTTGAATTTTATGATTGAGTTATAAATATTTAATTCAAGATAAATATTCGAAAATGCTAAACAATGATTATTTACTTATATATAATTTTTGTTTTATTCAGAAATCATGACCCTATCCCTAATGAACATCCTGAAAGATAACACTTTAACTAGAGATAATTATGTCACATGGAAAAGGAAAATCGGGTTGTTGCTGCAAGCTGAAAAACATAAATTTGTTCTGTCAACTCCTAAACCACCTGCTCCTACTATTGAATCTAGTGTTCTGCAAAGAGATGAGTATGAGCAGTGGAAGACTTCAGATGATATGGCTAAATGTTATATCATGGCCACTATCTCCGACGTGTTGCAACAGCAGCATGAAGGAATGGAGTCTGCTGCTGATATAATGATGTCTCTAGAGGAGATGTTTGCTATGAGATCTAGGTCGACTAAGAAAGAACCAATGACTGCTTTTATTAATCTTAGGATGAAACTTGGACAGGCTGTGAAAGATCACATGATGAAGGTCATAGCACATCTAAATATTGCAGAACTTAATAGTGCTGAGATAGATGGTGAGACCAAAATTGACATGATTGTCAACTCACTGTCAGATTCCTTTGACCAGTTCAAGTTGGACTACAGCTTGAAGAATAAGGAATACACCTTGCAAGGCCTGATGCAAGATGTTCAAAGCGCTGAAAAGATCCTTGTGAAAGGCAAAGGTCAAGAGATTCATATGGTTGGTAAAGTTGCTACTGTTAAGACCCGTCTGAAGGTCAAGAAACAACAGAAGAAAAAGCAACTTAGGCTTACCAAGAAAGAGACCAAGAAAGTAACCAAGATCAAAGGAAATGTTTCCTTTGTGGTGAAAAGGGACATTGGAAAAGTAATTGCTCAAAGTCTCAGAAAAAGAAGGAACAAGGTAATATTAATTATCTTGAAACATGTTTTTTGGCTTGAAACATGTTTTTTGGCAGACTCTACCGATTCTTGGATCATAGACTCAGGAGCCACTAATCATGTTTGTTTTTCCTTGTAGGGTTTTCAGGAAAGGAAAAGGCTGAATAAAGATGAAATCAACTTGTGTTTAGGCAACAGAGTGTTGGTGTTTGCCAGTGCAGTGGGAGATGTTAGAGTTATCTTAGATTCTAGTATGCATTTAGATTTAATAGATGTTTATTATGTACCTCAATTCAAGAGGTTCGGTTTCAGTTCCGGTTCCGGTTCTTAACCGACTGTTCCGATTCTTCGGAAGGGTGGAACCGGAACCACCGGAACCGTCGATTCCGGTTCCGGTTCCGGTTCCAGTGGAACCGGCGGTTCTGAACTGAAATTTTTTTTTTCCTTTGTTAATAAAAAATAATAATTTAGACTTGTATACTTGTATAAATGTATAGTTGTATTGTAAGTTGTAGTTGTAAATAAAATATTAAAATAAAAATAAACAAAATGACAAGTTACAAAATTAAATTAAAATAAAAATAAACAAAATGACAAATTACAATATTAAATAAAAATAAAAATAAACAAAATGACAAATTATAAATTACATTTCATTGGGTATTTGGGAATTAGGTCACCCGAAATTCGATAATAAATAAATGACAAATTACAAAATTAAATTAAAATTAAAATAAACAAAATGACAAATTACAATATTAAATAAAAATAAAAATAAACAAAATGATAAATTATAAATTACATTTCATTGGGTATTTGGGAATTAGGTCACCCGAAATTCAATAATAAATAAATGACAAATTACAAAATTAAATTAAAATAAAACTAAAAATAAATGTAAAGTTATTAGCCTTGCACTTAATTTTTACCACAATTAAGTTGCCTACGTATCCTCTTGGGGGATTTAGAGGAATCAAATGCCACATAGTTCTCTTACCTTTTATTGCATGTTTGGTGCCATATGTATTCTGTAGTCTGTACTATGTACTGTAAATCTGCTATTCCGGCCCCGCTGCTCCTGTATCAGGTTCGTCGTCTTTGAAGAAGTCGTATGTTGGGTCTTGTTGAAGTTCTTGTTGTCTGTATTGTTCTTTTGTCCAATCATCTACACAAACTTGCATTTGTAATGATTTTGGAGTTAAGCAAGAACGTTGTTCATCCAGAATATTTCCTCCGGCGCTGAACTCTTGTTCCACCGCCACTGTAGAAATTGGTGTTGAAAAAATATTTTTGGCTATCATAGCCATGATTGGATAGTACACTGCGTGCTCTTTCCAATATTGTAAGATTTCAAATTTTTTCCCTGACGTATCTTCTATAAACTCAAAAGGAGTATTTAGATAAGATTCCAGCTCGGAATACTTATCGGTGTTTGATGAAGAAGAACATCTAGGTTTTTTGGATTTTTTGGATAACATACTATACCCTAACTCTATAAATCCGGAGGAGGAGGAGGATTTTGGGGGCTTAGATGTAGTTTGTGTATGTGTAACATCTAAGTTCAGTGACGATCCATAAACTGTAAAATATTCATCATATAAATCATACAATAATTTCTTAACTCTAGCACAACATGTTTCAATATCATCTTTCATTTTTAAACCTTCGACCCCATAATAACCATCTAGATAATAAGACATACTATCTAATTTACAACGTGGATCAAAAATCATGGCAATCAAATAAATATTTGGAATCTCCTCATAATAATCTAACCATTTTAGCTTCATAGCATGAACAACTTGCCCTATTGATATGTCGGATTCACAATGACAAAATGCACCAGCAATATTAATACTTTCAATAATAAATAAATGAGTTGTAGGATAATAAACACCAGATAAATTTTGTGTAGCATTATTAAAGACTCTTAACAAATTGAAAACGTTGTAACAAACATCCCAATGTGATTGATAAAGTTGAAGGTGGGTAACATGAAATTGAATAAAAGAAACTAATAAATCTCTATAGTCATAACTTTGAGCAAGCAATTTATAAGTAGAATTCCAACGTGTTGGAACATCACGAGAAAATCTAACAACACGTCTACCATTTTGTTTACAATATTTTACCCATGCATTCATTGTAAAAGAATGTTTCCACAAAAACATTAGGGCTTTTTTAATAGGTAGAATAAAATGTTCAAGAGTTTCTAATCCTTTTTGAACACATAAATTTAAAACATGGCATGCACATCTTTGATGAAAAAATGTACCACCAAGATAAGGTTTGCATAAATCAAGTAAATATGGAATAGCAGCGGTATTGGCAGAAGCATTATTAAAACCAATTGCAAAAATTTTGTTTTCAATTTTATACTCTAAAAAAAGAATTCTAAGCTGTCTAAAAATATTATGAGCAGTGTGAGCATCATCAAAAACTCTAAATGCAAGAATTCTTTTCTGGATAGTCCATGTATCATCCATAAAATGGCAAGTGACACCCAAGTATGAATGCGATCGCCAATGGTTAGTCCATATGTCGGCACATACGGAAACACGACCTTTATATTTTTCAAATAATCTTTCTAACTTCTTTTTTTCTTTTAAATAAATCTTTTTAAGTGTTGATATGAGGGTGGTTCTAGGAACACGGCATGCAGCAGGGTTTAATGCTCGTCAACAATAATTAATAAAACCAACCCTTTCACCAAAACTAAATGATAGGTGTTCTACTGCTACCATTCTTGCTAATTCTTCTCTATTTTATTCATTAGTATAACGAAATAATTGTTGGTTAGGAATAGCGTACCTGGGAATTTGTGTTTGTGACCTCGATCTGGTCTCTGCTTCTGGATGTTTAGCTAAAATATGCTTCCGATAAGTGCCATGTCCTCCAGATTTATGCCACTTGTATACTTTGTTGCAGTAATTGCAAGCCACTGCAAAGCTCCCATCTTCTTGCCTAATTTTCTTCATATGTTTTGTGAAGAGATCAGATCTGCTCTGCCTCTGTATCAGATCTTCCTGCTCTCCTGGTTCCTGTGGATCAAATCCAAAATCTGGAGGTGTATCAATATAAGGCATATTATTTGACTGGCTTGTCAAATTGGGGCCAGGGGGGGTGTCATTGGGATCGGGTTCTGAAATTATTAGAGGGGGAGTAGGAGAGTTTAGACCTAGGTCTTCAGCATAGGCCCGACGTTGCAAATATTCGTGATAGGCGGTGTCGTCACGACCGAGATTATCGATCATAGGACCCTTACCTCTCATCGAAATTGAACGCCTAGGACCGTCACGGCCGTGACCCCTTCCACTTCCACTTCCACTTCCACTTGCCATTTAAAAATTGAATTGTAAAATAAATTGCAAATAAAATTAAATTCAAAATTGCAAATAAAATAAATTGGAAATAAAATATATTGCAAATGAAATAAATATTAAAAACTTATTAATTGACAATGAATTGGAAACTTGGAGAGTTGGAGAATAGAGAGAGAAATTAGAAATTTACAATTGGAAATAAAATTAATTGGAAATAAAATTAATTGCAAATAAAATATATTGCAAATAAAATAAATATTAAAAACTTCGTAATTGACAATATTTGGAAACTTGGAGGAGAGTTGGAGAATTGAGAGAGAAATTAGAATTAGAGAGAATTGGGAGGAAATAATTGTGAGAAAAAATGAAAGGTGGGGGGGTGGGGATATTTATAATAAAAAAAGAAAAAAAAAATTAAAAAGTCAGCCGTTGGAGCCCCCAACGGCCTGCTGACGTCAGCAGACCGTTGGGGGGCAACGGTCGACTGACGTCAGCCGACCATTGCACTCCAACGGTATTATAAAAAAAAAATTCAAAAAATTCAAAAAAAAAAAAAAATACCGGCCGGTTTAGAACCGAAACCGGAATCCGGTTCGAATTGACCGGTTCCGAAAAAATTGGAATTGAAACCGAAACCGGGTTAGACCTGTTAGGTTTTTGGTTGTTGTTGGCATATATTCCATATCAAAACGTGTTTATCTTGTAAATGTTTATGTGGTCATGTTGATGATGATACAAAGCTTCAAAGAAAGATTTGACTACGGTACATTCAAGATGATGGCTTGCTAAGAGGAAATAAGCTTCATTGCTCATCAAAGATAAAATCGACCTCATTCCTCTTACAAGGCATAGGCACACACACACAAATCATTCATGAGTGTCCCTGCATTGTTGTGCACCATTTTTATAACACATTCACATGATTTTGTATGCTCATGCATTGAACTCAAATGCTCATACATTTTAGAGTTGCATGTTCTAGGACTATGTCTAGGAAATGGCATTCATATGTGAAATTGTGTTTGTATGTTTGTGTTTCTTGTGTTTTGGACTTGTAATAGTGCTTAATTGATTCCTTATTGAGTTCCGGTCATTTCGGTTACTCATTCGTTAAGTTTCGAGTCCAAACGATGTAGCTACGCTACTTTTCGTTCTCATTCGTTGAGTTGTGTTCGTCGTCGTTTTCCGAGATGAATTCTCAACCATTTTTCAAAGTTTCATAGTCTTCGTTGTGCGTGAGGGAGTCACGGTTCGTAATCCGAAAACAGATTCGAATTCGGAGTTCGGATGCCCGAATACGGCTGAAGAACGTGAGAGGTACGCGAGGAGGACGCTTGGCAAAAAGCCAAGCAAAGGGTGGCCACGTGTGGACCACGTGTGCCACACGGCCAGAGCTCCTCTCTGGCCACGTGTGGCACACGCTGGCCACACGTGGACTTGCAAAAGTCCTCTCAAAAATTTGGACAATTTTGCCCCTTTTTTCGTTCTTTTTAAACTCCTCCAATTCCCTCCATTCTCTCTCAAGAAGAAAAAGTTTGAAATCCCGTCTATGATTTTCTCTCAATTTTTCTCAACTTCCAAACACCATAACTTTCTCATCCGGAGTCGGAATTGAGTGATTCAAGTTGGAGATTATTCGTATTCGAGTCCTCTACCTTTTCCAAGTGGTTGTGCAGCTGTTTGATCGAATTTCTGACAGATCTCCTCAGAAAAACGAACCAGCTCTTGTAATTGAGGTAGAGTTCATAACTTTGTGATTTCATCTTTTTAATCCTCCAATTTGCTTGGGGTTTCTTCTTCTATATATATATATGTTTGTTTAGTGAATGCTATAGAGAAAGATAGCTTCATAATCAGTCTAATTGAATAGTCTAATTAGAGACACATGTTGACTAGAATCTTGGATTCTTTGTTCTTAACATGATTGTGAGTTGTATTGTGATTAGATTGATATATAGGATTGTTTGAGACTTGATTGATCAAGTTTATGATTAATAATCCTTTCTATGTGACTTTGATCCATGATTGATGATATCTAGGATTAGAGCCTTTTATGTGTTTTTTAGAGATATATAGGATTGATTTGTTTTTAACATGTCTCCTATCTCTAAATCTTTGGCTAGAATAATTGTTGAATACATTTTATAATTCTAGCATTTTTGATGTATGTTTATGACATCTTGAACTTGTGCCTTATGAATATGAAATTGTTCAAGTGTTGTTTTGTATGAATGAATCTAGAAGTTTTATGTGTTAATTGTATTCACATGCTCTATGTTTTCATTCATGATTTTGCATCTAGATTTCTATTGCTTGTGTTTTCACATCTCTAGATCTAGTTGTTCCATGGAATGTATTGATCACATGTTCTATGTTGTTTTGATTGTTTGCATCATTTGCATTCACATGATCACACTAGGAAGTCCTTGTAAAAGGCATGAAGTCTTGGCTAGAGTTGGGATGACTCGGATAGCCAAGCAAGAAGTCTTGCCTAGAGTCGGGAGGACTCGGATAGGTAAGCAAGAAGTCTTGTCTAGAGTCGGGAGGACTTGGATAGACAAGCAAGAAGTCATGGCTAGAGTCGGGAGGACTTGGATAGTCATGCATGGGAGGCTTTCTAGAGGCACGTGTGCCTTATATAGAGAGTTGGCTTATATATTGGTAGGCCCGGGCGGTTGGTTAGACATAGAGTCCGATAGAGCGGGGTACATGGGATGTGTATGCACTCTTGAGGAATTTCTAATCTTCCAACGATGTTGGTTTTGGTATGAGTTCCAATATGTGGTGGTTTACATCATTGAGGGATTTTGTATCTTCCAATAGGGTTGGGTAAACATAGACTCCACATGGGTTGGTGACTAGGATTGGTCATTTTGTGGAATTTCTAATTTACTTTCCAAGTATATATATAAGTACCCAATGGTTGTAGTTCAACCCGTGGATGTTTCCTCCTTGGAGGTTTTACCACGTTAAAAAATCCCTTGTGTTAATTCTTCCTATCTCTCTCTTTTATATTTGTTTATGTATTTGTTGTTATCTTGTGACACATCAATTACTTGTGAAGTATATTGATACAAGATTTTGTATAGTGTGATTTGTAAATATATTCTTTTGATCATATTTGTAAATACATTTTTCTTTTGTATATTGTTTAGAATTTTATGTATAGCAATATTTGTATATACTTGTAATGATTGAACATATATTCATATACAAGTATTCTTGCTAATTGTTTTTGTATTTTCTTTATACCTCATACAACATATTGATACTTAGACAATGTATGAATGAACATATGATAACTTGTCTTAGTATAATTCCGTGATGTTTATGTTGTATGTAAGACTACCTTGAGGGACAAACGTAAGTTTGTTCAAGGGATTGAAATTAGGCGAAAAACCTATTCACCCCCCCTCTAGGTACGTCTTAAGCAATTTAACCTTGTTTGTATACTTTCAAGACCGGTTCCGGTTTCGGTTCTTGAACCGGAACCAGAACTGGAAAATCGATTCCTGTTTCTCATTTCCCGGTTTCAGTTTCGGTTCCGGTTCTGGTTCCGGTTCTGGTTCTGGTTCCGGTTCCGGTTTCGGTTCCGACTGGTTTCAGTTCCGATCAGTTCCTTCGGTTCGAACCAGAACTGAGTCAGGTCTAGGCCCAAGTCTCTTGTCATGGGCGGCAATGGGTAATAATTAGCCCATTATATTGTTTTGTTTTATTATTTAATTAAATGAAAATTAATTAATATGTTAATTAATTATTTAATTAAGAATCAAATCTTTTTCTGATTATAAAATATGTTTCCTAGTTGTATATACTACTATTAGTAGTATATTAAAAGTAAAAGACTTTATTTGTTTAGTCAAATTATGAAGTCTTTTATTTAGTCACAAATACACTAAATAGTTGGATTAGGGTTTGAATTCTAAAGAAGTTTTTGTATCCTATTTGGAAAAGGACTTTGGTAATCACCTTGTTAGACAAGGTAAGAATTCAGAAACCCTAAATAAACTAGGGTAGGATTTCGGCCACCCTAAAATATCTAGGGCAGAAAATTCGGTCACTATAAATATATAGTGAGAATTTTCGGTCAACCCTAGATTTTATCTTTGAAGAATTTATTTTCTTTGGCAAAAGAGAAAAAAATAAAAATCCTACTCTATTACTAGTGAGAATTCGGCCAAGGTGGTTTGTGAGAGAAGAATTGTTCTAGCTTTGATAGTGTACTAGTGATCTTAACATCAAGAGATCTTGTATACACTTTTGAATTAGGTTCACGCGAATTTCAATCTTACGATTGTGAATTCGAAAGTGACCGGAATATTCTTAGCAACCTTTTGGAGATTATAGTGACTAACAAAATCAAAAAAATGTTTGTTTGTCCATTCTCAGGTTCACAATTCAAAGAAGGGAGACCACGCTCCTAGGTGATTCACGTTCGTGATCGGCTTTGGAAGATCTAGTGGATTACTATCGACGTTAGTCAATCGGATCACGCAACAAAGGTATTTCATCTTTTCGTATGTATGATTAATTAATTAAAGGGTTAAGGTTCAATATGGAAAATTTTTTAAAATCTGCTAAACTCTCTTTTAGTCTCGCTTCCGTTGTGTGCACGTATTTTTTCCCTACATTAACTCTATGGGACAAATTCGTTGACAATGAAGGCCTTGCTATCTTAAATAATATTGCAACAAAGCCTGTCATAGTCGCAATGCGTTTGAAAGTTGTCTCCAATAACAGTAAGTTATAACTATAACCATTAAATCACTCTAATATCTTAAAACTCATCCTTAACAATAATTTATTTTCTTATATAGTTGTCATTACATACAAAAGCATCAACTTGTATCATGATAGATCCTGATATGCTTGAAACATATGCTCTACGTACTTGGTAAACTCTTTAATTAAATAATTATCTCCTACCTGATTATTGATTCTTTTTAATTTAACTTCTTTCCCTAAACTTATTTATTTATTATACAAGACAGATGAAAATAGAATCTACCTTGAATCCACTCTTGCTGAAAAGAAATGTCTTACTTTTTCACAAGCCTTAACAATGCCCATAAATCATCCAATTGTTCTTATCAGTACTCTGCAAACTTCAGCTGAAATGGTATTACTTATTATCACATCTATCTATTTTTTTAAAAAAAGTTTCAAACATAATAACAACTATTATTCTGCACCTTTCAGAAATTGGACCACTAGATCAAAGCACAAATTCTTCCAGGTGATCTAGATCAAACATTTTGGTACATGGCTTGTGAAAAGTGTTACAAAAAAACAGGTGCTGACTTTGATACATCTTTTTACTGTCGTCAATGCAAAAGCCAAAACGCCAATGCCATCCCAAGGTATATATAATATCTTAATTTTATAATGAGTATAGAATCTATTAAATTTATATTGAATAGCTGTTATTTTTTATTTTACTATCAATTCTTGCTTTGATAATAAACTTTTTATGCATTTTATCAATCTCAATATTTGTGCACCAAAATACGAATATGAAGAGGTTAACCAAAGAATTCTTAGTATTGGATACTAATATGTTAGAAGTTATGTTTATGTTTTCTTTTACAACTTTGTAGATTTGATAAATGGCTCAGTATGCTTTATAGAAAACTTGGAGACAAATTGTTTCTATGTTGTAACCCATCTATCTACTTACCATGTTTGATGATTTCTGAAGAAAAGTTTTTGTTTCTAACAAAGATTTTTTATTTTGTTCTTTTCTAATTTATTTGTAAATCATCTATTAAGTATCTTATTGGTGGTGCCTCTTTTTCAGTTTTTAGACCAACTAAGGTAATATTGAAAAAATGGTCTGTTGTGAAGTTTTTTTGTTTTCTTTACTACGTACTGCAGGCTCATAGGAAAACTAATATACATGCTGCCTAAATACAAAATCTTAATTTTGCTTTATCAATTATTCCCTGTTTAGAGTATTTTTTTGTATCAAACAGAATATAGCTTCAGATGGGAAAGTGTAAAGATGAATATAGACAGCAGTACAAAAACAGGTGTCAAAATTTGAGCGGTTTCGGTGCACCAATCAGCATATGCTAATTGTTACACCGGGTGCAACCAAGTTTTTCTCCTAGATTTGTGAATTTATGATTTTATTACTTTAAAGGTTATTGATATTACTATATAAAGGTTTTGTAGTTGTGATGATGATGGTTGAATATGATTAATTGTTTTTTACTGGGTATGTTGAATTTAAAATCACAATAGGATGATGAGAGAAATCCTAAGAAACAAAAATAAACCATAACAAGAGAAAATAAAAGCCTAAAACTCAAACTTCAAATTCAATATCTACGACCCAAATTAAATTGTATAAAAACAATCATATAAAAAAACAGTTCCAAAATAACCAATAACATTCTCTAATACTAGATTATTTCTCTATCGTTTATTATTTACGATTCATTATTTACATAGTATTTATATATCTCACAAATGTTGTGTACAAGTTCATCTCATTGATTTGTCTGGAGTTATACCTGCAACTGTATTTGGAGACAACGCAGAGAAATTTTTAGTTTGCTCTTCAAAACAACTAATGGAAAAAAGTACGGAGGTATGTTACATTACAAATACAATTTCTAATACACAGTTATAAATTTTCATTTTATGTATTATTAATATTTCTTTTTCATTAGGATGGACAAGTTGATATCGAGAGTTTAGCATACATTTCCAACTCTAAAGAATACATCATTCTCATCAAAAGTTGGAAGCAAGAATATGCTGGAGAAGAAAAGGTTAAACACAATGTCATTCAACTTTTGACAGTTCCGAAATAAACTAAGTATATATCAATCCTATTGTAAATATCTCTAAACTAAATCCTACATGTTCTGTTGTAAATATCTCTAAAGCATAGTTCGACTTAGTTCGATATGCTGAAAACAGGTACATCTAATGTTGCATATTTTTGTTTGTAAATACTTCTAAAGCATATATGATAATGTTGAACTCCAAGTTCAATTGCAACATTAGAAGTACTAACAATTTTTTATTGTAAATATGTTTGTATCTATATAATATATATATATATATGCATGCGTATAATGTAAGCAATTATACAATTTACACTTAATGTTAATTGAAAGATCTAGAATCACATATTGTTTCACATATAAAATAATCACATTAATTTTGTAAGATGATAACTTACGTACCTTGATCCATGGAAGAAGACATTTTGACAACAATCGTTTCTCTCCTCCTTAACCTTTACACTTTAAACTTTTATGTGTTATTTTATATATCAGAATTAATGGGAATTCTGATTTATATAAAGGTTGGAGAGAAGACTAGTGTTTCTTACATTTAGTTTAATGCAACAATTAATTCCCATAAAATTAATGTTACGTTGAGAAACAGTTTCTCAAACCAATATATCGGCATATGCATAATTTGGATAATTAATCCTTCATCAATTCAAGACTTCATTAATATAAGAATTAATTTGATAACTTATTTATCCCACATTAACTTAACATTAAAACCATTAGTTATTAGGACTATAAATCCTACATTCTCCCACTTGGTCCATATAACATAATAAAAATTAATAAATAAAACTTACTTTATAAAAGGACATGTGGGATTACAAGAAAAGACTTATATATATATATCTATGTATACGCGATCGTGTCTTTAAAAATTATATATCCAATTCATGCCTTACATAATTTGGTTTTCGTAATATCATGATCAAACAATTTATTTATGTGAGTCATGGCGGTTGTGTGTCAATGAAACAACACAGTCCCTTCCATGTACTACGACACTAATAACCTAATTGTCATGAACCGTAAGTGAGAAACATAGGCTAGCAATAATGCCTAAAATTTGTCCAACATTATATCTTGTTTAAAACACTTTCATTATCATAAATATACGTACATGATGAAAACAGGAAATAGCATAAACAACTTTAATGAGATCTCAAAAGAATGTCTAACATAATAAAATAACATAATAGATCCAAAAAACAATATCAAGGGTTACATCCAAGACCCAAACTAGTAGTGTGCTCTTTGAATGTCTTTGGTGGAAGCCCTTTTGTTAATGGATCGGTAATCATAAGTTTTGTGCTAATATGTTCAATATACACTCTTTGTTTTTGCACTTCTTCCTTAACAGAAAGAAACTTCAACTTTATATGCTTAGCACCTTTAGAATATTTGTCATTCTTGGAGAAAAAGACTGCTGCGGCATTATCACAATAAATTCTTAGCGGCCTAGAAATAGAGTCGACAACTCTAAGTCCTGAGATAAAGTTCCGTAGCCATAAACCATGAATTATGGCCTCAGAGCATGCCACAAACTCAGCTTCCATAATGGATGCAACAATGATAGATTGCTTTGCACTTTTCCATGAAATAGCCCTTCTATCTAACATAAACACATAACCAAATGTGGATTTTCGGCTATCAGGACATCCAGCAAAATCTGAGTCCGAGTAACCAATCACTTCAAGATGATCGGTTCTCCTAAACGTGAGCATGTGATCTTTTGTACCCTTCAAGTATCGCATCACTTTCTTTGCAAGCTTCCAATGCTCTATTCCTGGATTACTCTGGTATCTACCCAGAACACCAACAACAAAGCTAATGTCTGGTCTAGTGCAAGTCTGAGCATACATCAAGCTTCCTACCGCTGAAGCATAAGGAATTGCTTTCATTTGCTTGCGTTCCAATTCATTATTTTGATATTGCATAAGGTTGAATCTATCTCCTTTTTGAATTGGAGACTCCCTAGTTGAACAATTTTCCATTCGGAATCTCTTCAGAACTTTGTTAATATATGCTTTCTGAGATAGCCCTAACAATCATTGTGATCGATCTCGAAATATTTCAATTCCAATTACATAGGCTGCCTCACCTATATCTTTCATCTCAAAGTTCTTGGTGAGAAACTTCTTGGTTTCATGTAATAAACCAAGATCACTACTGGCAAGTAAGATATCATCAACATATAAGATCAAAATTATAAATTTACTCCTACTGACCTTCAAGTATATACACTTATCAACAATGTTTTCTTTAAAACCGAATGAGATAATAGTATTATGAAACTTAATATACCATTGCCTGGAAGCTTGTTTAAGTCCATATATTGATCTTTTAAGCTTGCAAACCAGATTTTCCTTTCCTTTTAATGCAAAACCCATAGGTTGATCCATGTAAACTTCTTCATCTAAATTTCCGTTTAGAAAAGCAGTTTTTACATTCATTTGGTGCAGCTCTAAATCGAAATGAGCCACCAAAGCCATGATGATTCTAAATGAGTCCTTAAATATAGGTGAAAAAGTCTATGTGTAATCAATGCCTTCTTTTTGAGTGAAACCTTTGGCAACGAGTCTGACTTTATGTCTTTCGATATTGCCTTTACTGTCACGTTTGGTTTTGAAAACCCATTTACAACCAACTTTCTTGCATCCGTTAGGCAACTCAATAAGATCCCAAACTTCATTATGTTCCATTGATTTCATCTCTTCTTTCATGGCATCAATCCAATTAGAAGAATCATTACTTTCTATGGCTTGCTGGTATGAAACCGGATCATTATCCATCCCAATATCATAATCAGATTCTTGTAGATAAACCATGTAATCATTTGAAATTGCCGATCTCTTTTCTCTTTGAGATCTCCGTAATGCAATTTCTCGTGAATCTTCTACTGTTGGTTCAATAGTGACAATTTCATTATGAAGTGGTTCATCATTTATTTGTTGATCGTTATTATCGACAATAACATTTGGATCAACAATATTTTTAGAAGCTAAAGGTAAAAGAACTTGTATCCTCACTTCTTCATTTACCATATTTCATAATTGTGTCCTAATTTCTTCAATAGACACATGACGTGGTAAATCACTTTCACTAATGTCACTATCCTCAAAAAATCTAGCATTACCGGTTTCCATTATTCTCGTACTATAGTTAGGCAAATAAAACCTGAACCCTTTAGATTTCTCTGGGTAACCAATAAAGTAACCACTTACTGTCCTGAAATCCAATTTCTTTTCTTGTGGGTTAAAAAGTCTAACTTCCGCTGGATATCCCCAAACATGAAGGTGTCTTAAACTTGGTTTCCTTCTAGCCCATAACTCAAAAGGAGTTTTTGGAACTGACTTACTAGGAACCCTGTTCAAAATGTACATAGCGGTCTTTAGAGCTTCACTCCATAATGATATAGGTAAGGTAGAGTTGATTTACATACTTCTAACCATATCCATAAGAGTACGATTACGTCTCTCAGTAACACTATTCTGCTGAGGCATTCCTGGCATTGTATATTGAGCACATATGCCACCCTTTTCTAGAAATTTAGCAAAAGGACTAGGGTGTTGTCCTGACTCATCATAGCGACCATAAAACTCACCACCTCTATCGGATCTTACAATTTTCACTTTTCTATCTAATTGTCTTTCAACCTCAGTTATGTAAACCTCAAGGGCATCTATCGACTGAGATTTTTCATTCAACAAATAGATATATCCATAACGTGAAAAATCATCAATAAAAGTGATAAAGTACTTTTCACCACCAAAACATGAAGTGGTGAAAGGTCCACAAATGTCAGTGTGAATAATCTCAAGGAGATTTGTACTTCTTGTGGTGTCTTTCTTTGTGTGTTTGGTCTATTTTCCTTTAATACAATCAACACATACTCCGAGATCAGTAAAATCTAGATTTTCAAGAATTCCATATTTTACTAACCTCTGGATTCTTTCTTTGGAGGTATGCCCCAAACGTTTATGCCACAAGAAGGAGGACATTTCAGTCATAAGGCTACGTTTAGTTCCAACATTAGGATGCAAAATCATCAAAGTCTTAGTAAAGTGGTTATTAAGTTTCAACTTATATAAACCATCACATAATGTTCCAGAACCAACAATGGATAAAATTTTAAATAAACTAAAACATTTATTTCCAATTGAAAATGTGTATCCATCAACATCAAGTCTACTCAATGAAATAAGGTTTCTGGAAACAGATGGTACATATAAAGTATGAAATAAGTCTAAATTAAAACCACTATCTAAGACAAGTCTGAAGGTTCCAACAGCTTTAACAGGAACTTTGGCCCGATTCCCCATCATAATGTATTGCACATTTGGGAGTATGGTTCGGGTTGTAAGAAATCCCTGCATCGTATTAGAAACATGGACAGTAGCACCAGAGTCAATCCACCAAGTATTAGAGGGACCTTCAGTAAGGTTTGATTCAAAAATTACGTAAATATTCATACATTTCTTTTCAAACCATTCCTTTCGTTTTTGACAATCTTTCTTGAAATTTCCTTCCTTTTTACAGAAATGACATTTCATGCCAAAGTCCTTCTTTTGAACCTGAGAAGCATGAGCAGGTTCATTCTTAGAAAATACTCTTTTCTTGCCTTTTACAGGCTTTCTTCCTTTATGTCCATATCCTGAGCCTTGAGTCATAAGGTGAACAGTTTGCATTCCTTGTTGCTTAAGCCTTGCCTCTTCTTGAACAACCATATTAGTTAGTTCATTCACATTCCATTTATCCTTAATGGTGTTATAATGGATTTGGAATGGACCATACTGAGTAGGCATGGAATTTAGAATAAACTAAACAAGGAAAGATTCACTAACGGTCATTCCTAAGGTCTTTAGCTTTGCAACTAGGTTCGTCATTTCTAAGATGTGGTTTTGCATCCCATGAACCCCATTATATTTCATTGTGGTCGGTTGGACCATCAATGTCCCAACAAGGGATTTGTCAGCAGTTTTGAAACGCTCTTCCACAACTTTAAGGAATTTTTTCACGCTATCACTTTTAGGAAGTAATGACTTAATGTTTCCTGTAATAGTCATTCGCAGAAACCCAAGGCAAAGTTTGTTTGACCTTTTCCAAGCATCATAAAAGGCCATGTCCTCATCATTAGTTTCATCAATGGGCTCATCAGGCTTTTCAAAATCGCGTGCATAATCAACATCCAAAACACCTAAGTGAAATCAAATATGTTCACTCTAGTCTGAAAAGTTTGACGCATTAAGGACAGGTACAGACGAAGCATGGGAGTGCAATGCAACAGGAATAGATACTGTAATAAAATAAATGCTCACTACATTATTTAATGCTTTGAAATTTAACACATTAAATCAGTATATATGACGAACTAAATAGTATCATTATGATATAACCTTTGGGTCGATACCACAATATACAAAAGTGTTCACTCATAATTTAAATTTCATTAGTAATAGGATTTATTAATTATGCAACGTAATATTAGACAGGTATACTACCTTTGGGTATCCATTCCCGTTCTAATTCATAATACATATTCAATTATCCTATTTCAATTTCTTAAACTTTGGTAATAATTAACCTTTGGGCTAACTATTATTTACTTTATAAAGAAATTGTAATGTAATGTCAATTTCATTAATACATTGATATTAATATTTTTTTTTTCTATCTTGTTTGGGCTACTTTGGCAACTTACCAATATCTTTAAAAAAAATTATAAATATCAACAATTTTGACATTATTTATTAAACATGCAGCGGAATTATAATAACTAAATAAATTTTATGTATAATTATAAAAATAATCATACAATGACATGTATATCAATAATCGGGCTCTCTTTTAATATACATTTATATACGGAGAATCATAATTGTTAATAGAGTCCTAATTAATCATGTCATCATTTATTAAACATTATGAATACATTAAGTTGCCAAAATCAATTTTATATGTAATAACAAATAAACATAAATATACATAACATGCTTTTCATTGATAAACTGTAAACTTTAAATATCATTACATATATTAAACAAATATTAATGAAACATCGTTAAGAACTTAAATGTTAAAATTATGAATATCAAATTACTACTTGTGTACTTTAATATCCATACATTGTATATTTTAATTGCAGTAAAAACAATCAATGTCAAATTGATAATTCATAATTTAATACAGTTTTGTTTTAATTGCAATAAATAAAATAATTAATACGGCAGTGAATTAGTTGCAATAAACAAAACATTTCATAATTTTATTTTATGTTTACTCAATATTAAATAGATAATGATGGAAACAATACGTTATTCAACCCTAAGCTTTGATACCACATGTAAGCAATTATACAATTTACACTTAGGGGCTGTTTGTTTTTTTCCCAATAAGACTTATTACCTCTTATATCTTAAATAAAGATAAATTAGTTTGTTTGTTTTTTCAACTTATATCTTATTTTAAGATATATATGTCTTTTAGAAAAAGTAAAATTTTTTGACTTTTATCTTATTCAAAAAGTGATACAGTAGAGTTTTTTTAATAAATTTCCAAAAATATCTTATAACAATTCATACATTTATGTTTTTATCCGCACATAATAAAATACTAAAAATCAATTTTTCAAACATTCCCAATTTTGAAGAAACCCTAACACAACCTAATCAATTTTATATTTGTAATAAGTCATCTTGTTAACCGTAAATTCGCTCTGGATGAGGAATTCCAATTAACACCCTCAGACTGCTACCCGGTAGGCTGCAGCGGGGTAGGTACCTCTAGGTACCATGGTTTGTATAAGTAAAAAATTCTGGAGTGAGGTGCAGTAGGTAGGAGAAAAAATCATCCCGACTGTCGGGGCTTCAAGCTCATGGAGAAGATGGCGCTTGGGGGTTCCCATGTCGGAGTAAGGGCTGTGATCCCTCTTTATGGACCCCGATACCCCGCGATCGGTACTCGGCACCCCGTATCCCGTCCCTCATACCCCGTATCCTGAATCTCACATCCCGAATCCCGCATCCCGTACTCTTTTCTAGATCTCCATTGTGATTCCCCGACCCGGATAGCAAACAAGCGAGTAGGATATGGGATAGGAGCTCTTCAATGATAAACTTACATACATGTGTAATAAAATAGATACGAGGGAGAGAATGACAAGTCTTTTTGATAGAAGGTGGACTGGCCTAGGGGGAAAAAGCATCACGCATGATCATATGCTAAAAAACCCCTAGGTAGTATCCAGCGGAGAGAGATCATTTATATATTTATCAATAAGGCGTGCTCCGGGGAGCTTACACTAGTAGGAGAATAATACAACATAAGTGCTTCAGAGAGCTTACAATAATCTGTGGGCATCGGCCCTTTTCTCTAACCGGTAGAAAAGAAGAAGAAAAGGTAGCCTTGTTGGGGAAGAAGCCCCCAGCCTCCTCTGCGAAAAGAAGAAGCCAGTTCCAAGGAGAAGAACCCCCCTCTCACTGTCGAAAATCATGTCATATATATAGGTCTTATTTCTTGTTGCCAACTCCCATAAATTCAATCCAATAACCTAGCAATTTACGGGGCGTTTCCATGTTGATAGGCGAGAAGATCGTGGGATTGATTCCCCAAAATCAAGTTATTCCTTTTAGAACTGAAAGAGTTGACTCCTCTTTAATATAGGACTCTTGAATGGTGGGAAACAAGGCAATTTCCTTGTTTACTTAAACTCTTGGTCTTTGTGTGGTCTAGCTCTTTCTTGGTAATCTGACAGATGGTGCCTTACGACCTCCTTTGTTGATGCCTTCTATGATAGGTGGTCGGGAGGAGTTTGGAGGACCAGTCACCGGGTTCCGGGGTACTGCGGGGTACCGTGGGATACTACGGGGTCCTGCGAGATACCGCGGGGTGCTACGGGGTACCATGGGGTACCGGGGTACTGCGGGGTCCAGCGGAAGCCCGGTCTTAGCGGGTCTAGACCTCGCTGTGAGTTCTAGTGAGAAGTCCGGCTCGTGGCCATATTTCTGAACTAAGATGTTGGCGGGGTCCTAAGAAATAAACTGGAAGAAGGCTGGGTTGGACCTCGTTGGAGGGGATGTGCACTCGGATCAGTCGGGGTCGATCAGTCGGGGTCCACTTTGTCGGGGTAGCCAGATGGTGTTCGTACTCCTATACCCTTCTTGTGTTGAGGTGGAAAATTCTTCTTTGGTCCTCTACCAGAAAAGGCGGTTAACAGAAGTCCCCCCTGACTTGAACACCGGTACCTAGTAGGGGTTGGAGTCAGGATATGTAATACATGAAGAATTTTGCTCATCTTTCTCTGTTGGTAGCCATTAATTTAAACGAAAACCATTCTCTGCACACTTCGCTCTAGGCGAACCATGGTACTAGTCATTCCTGCAAAAAATAGATGAGCTGTGGCGGATCACTTTAGGGAATATGGTGAATCTGGGTACCTGGCATTCCTGTTCTAGGAATCCTGGTACTTTGGCGAAAAGGTCCTGGTAGGCAGCTAAGGTCACTTTTGCACCTGCACCAGGTCTTCATATGGCGAATCTGTGGCACCAGGTGTCCCGTATAAGGGATCCTGATCCTTTTGATGATCTTTCCTGGTAGGCAACTTAGGCCATTTTAGCACCAGGCTTCTTGGAGGAGGGTGTTTCCCGACCAAGGCAGCAGGAGCGCCATAAGTCTATTTCCTGGTCTCGAGGCGACTCAGTAATGGAGATCCTCCTGGAGGGGTGGGCCCGGTCCAGGGCATCAGGAGTGCTGTAAGGCTATTTCCTGGTCTTGAAATGGCGAAAGTCTGTCCTGGTAGGCAACTAAGGCCACTTTAGCACCAGGCTTCTCGGAGGAGGGTATTCCCCGACCAAGGCAGCAGCAGCGCCATAAGGCTATTTCCTGGTCTTGAGGCGCTTTAACAATGGAGATCCTCTTGGCGAGCTTGACCCAGTCCAAGGCATCAGGAGCGCCTTGAGGCTATCCCCTGGTCTCGAGGCGAAGTAAGGAACCAGGTACCCTGAGGCATCCCGACTCTTACTGTAATCTGTCCTGGTAGGCAACTAAGGCCACTTTAGCACCAGGCTTCTCAGAGGAGGGTATTCCCCGACCGAGGCAGCAGGAGCGCCCTTAGGCTATTTCCTGGTCTTGAGACGCTTTAACAATGGAGATCCTCTTGGCGGGGTTGGCCCCGTCCAAGGCATCAGGAGTGCTATGTAGCTTTTCCCTGGTCTCGAGGCGAAGTAAGGAACCAGGTACCCGGAGGCAGCCCGATTCTTACTGTAATCTGTCCTGGTAGGCAACTAAGGCCACTTTAGCACCAGGCTTCTCGGAGGAGGGTATTCCCCGACCAAGGCTGTCCTGGTAGGCAACTAAGGCCACTTTAGCACCAGGCTTCTCAGAGGAGGGTATTCCCCGACCGAGGCAGCAGGAGCGCCCTTAGGCTATTTCCTGGTCTTGAGGCGCTTTAACAATGGAGATCCTATTGGCGGGGTTGGCCCCGTCCAAGGCATCAGGAGTGCTATGTAACTTTTCCTTGGTCTCGAGGCGAAGTAAGGAACCAGGTACCCGGAGGCAGCCCGATTCTTACTGTAATCTGTCCTGGTAGGCAACTAAGGCCATTTTAGCACCAGGCTTCTCGGAGGAGGGTATTCCCCGACCAAGGCTGTCCTGCTAGGCAACTAAGGCCACTTTAGCACCAGGCTTCTCAGAGGAGGGTATTCCCCGACCGAGGCAGCAGGAGTGCCCTTAGGCTATTTCCTGGTCTTGAGGCGCTTTAACAATGGAGATCCTCTTGGCGGGGTTGGCCCCGTCCAAGGCATCAGGAGTGCTATGTAGCTTTCCTGGTATTTAGGCGCTTTAACAATGGAGATCCTCTTGGCGGGGTTGGCCCCGTCCAAGGCATCAGGAGTGCTATGTAGCTTTTCCCTGGTCTCGAGGCGAAGTAAGGAACCAGGTACCCGGAGGCAGCCCGATTCTTACTGTAATCTGTCCTGGTAGGCAACTAAGGCCACTTTAGCACCAGGCTTCTCGGAGGAGGGTATTCCCCGACCAAGGCTGTCCTGGTAGGCAACTAAGGCCACTTTAGGACCAGGCTTCTCAGAGGAGGGTATTCCCCGACCGAGGCAGCAGGAGCGCCCTTAGGCTATTTCCTGGTCTTGAGGCGCTTTAACAATGGAGATCCTCTTGGCGGGGTTGGCCCTGTCCAAGGCATCAGGAGTGTTATGTAGCTTTTCCCTGGTCTCGAGGCGAAGTAAGGAACCAGGTACCCGGAGGCAGCCCGATTCTTACTGTAATCTGTCCTGGTAGGCAACTAAGGCCATTTTAGCACCAGGCTTCTCGGAGGAGGGTATTCCCCGACCAAGGCTGTCCTGGTAGGCAACTAAGGCCACTTTAGCACCAGGCTTCTCAGAGGAGGGTATTCCCCAACCGAGGCAGCAGGAGCGCCCTTAGGCTATTTCCTGGTCTTGAGGCGCTTTAACAATGGAGATCCTCTTGGCGGGGTTGGCCCCGTCCAAGGCATCAGGAGTGCTATGTAGCTTTCCTGGTATTTAGGCGCTTTAACAATGGAGATCCTCTTGGCGGGGTTGGCCCCGTCCAAGGCATCAGGAATGCTATGTGGCTCTCCTGGTCTTGACTCAGTAATGGAGATCCTCATAGATGGTTTAACCTGGTCTAGGGCATCAGGAGTGTTAACCGCCAAAATTGGCGGAGGACCAAAGAAGAATTTTCCACCTCAACATAGGAAGGCTATAACAGTTCCCAACCCGGATACCACGACAGAGTGGACCCCGGCTAATCCCAACACATACCTCCTTCAGTGGGGTCCACCCCGCCAAACATCTTTGCTCAACAAAGAAGCCGAAAGCCAAAAATACTCACTAGAACTCACAGCGAGATCAAACCCGGCTATAACCGGGCTTCCTAGGGCCCCCGCTACACCCGGCTATAACCAGGCTTCCTATGGACCCCGCTACACCCCGATACAGCTTCCTATGGACCCAGCAGCACCCCGACACGGAGTTCTACTGATCACCTTACTACAAAGCTGTCTAGATATCCCCCTACTGCCATCAGTAGGATGCTAACTAGATGTAGGCAGCCCGCTAGAACAGAAGAGCACCAGGAAGCAGCATCCTAAACGTCAAGAACTAAAAGCTCCACAACGAGCCAGTAAAACGTCACCGTACAAAGGAGGAATATACCTTCCCGCCAAAGAGTCCTAATTTGAACAGAACATTACAGTAGGAGTCCTACTAGGAAGGTAAGTGATTGACTCCTCCTAGGAAGGAAAGACTGAATTCAGCGCATTAAAGCTCCGATTTTATTTCCTAAAGAGGAGGATCCTGCAAGCGGCCAAACCCTAGTCCGAGATTGTAGGAGTGCATGGCAAGCAAACAGAACCTATATATACAACAACTTATTCATCGCCAAAGGGACCGAAGGCTAGAAACCCTACACTCTACTTATCGACAGGCACAGACTTATCTCCACCATCATCCCATTTATCGACTGAAATATCCGTATTGCTACCATGATCCTTATTTTCAATCGAAACCTTCATGTAATCTAGTGTTTTAGTAGATTTATGGTCGGTGCATTCATGTAACGGAAAAGAGAGATCAATAAGACGAATTCCAATTCAATTTCACGTATTCTTTATCATACATGCATTGACAGGGACCTAGTCGGTATCGAACCACTTGATACCCCTCCGGCCAGGATCAATCTCGATCTTGACCCCCTTAAAAGTGGTTATTTGGATTATCGTCCTTTTAACGATTTTCGGATAACAAGGAGTACTATGTAGCTTTCCTGGTCTTTAGGCGCTTTAATCATAGATTGGTGACCCGATCAGATTTATGAATATAGGGGTCATCGTACCCCCCTTGGGCTCGTGAGAGAGAATAGTGAGCTTTCAGTCCCCAAGTACCACGGCCAGTTTAGAGGGGGCTTGCTCGAGGTAGGCAAGAGTTTCCAACAATCATAATGGGGCTAGAGAATCCCTTGGAACGAACCGGAACTTAGGAGGCTCACTTGGGCGTTGAAGGGCCTTGTACAAAAGTGAGGAGCCTCCTACATGATGCTGGTCCAGAAGCTTGCTAGGGCATCAAGAAGTACCTAGCTGTTGAAATGAGGCTCTGGACTCCACTTGAACGAACCGGAACCTAGGAGGCTCACTTAGGCGTTGAAGGGCCCGATACTAAAGTGAGGAGCCTCCTACATGATGCTAGTCCAGAAGCTTGCTAGGGTATCAAGAAGTACCCGGCGGCTGAAATGAGGCTCTGGACTCCACTCGAACGAACCGGAACCTAGGAGGCTCACTTGGGCGTTGAAGGGCCCGATACTAAAGTGAGGAGCCTCCTACATGATGCTGGTCCAGAAGCTTGCTAGGGCATCAAGAAGTACCTAGCGGCTGAAATGAGGCTCTGGACTCCACTCGAACGAACCGGAACCTAGGAGGCTCACTTGGGCGTTGAAGGGCCCGATACTAAAGTGAGGAGCCTCCTACATGATGCTGGTCCAGAAGCTTGCTAGGGCATCAAGAAGTACCTAGCGGCTGAAATGAGGCTCTGGACTCCACTCGAACGAACCGGAACCTAGGAGGCTCACTTGGGCGTTGAAGGGCCCGATACTAAAGTGAGGAGCCTCCTACATGATGCTGGTCCAGAAGCTTGCTAGGGCATCAAGAAGTACCTAGCGGCTGAAATGAGGCTCTGGACTCCACTCGAACGAACCGGAACCTAGGAGGCTCACTTGGGCGTTGAAGGGCCCGATACTAAAGTGAGGAGCCTCCTACATGATGCTGGTCCAGAAGTTTGCTAGGGTATCAAGAAGTACCCGGCGGCTGAAATGAGGCTCTGGACTCCACTCGAACGAACCGGAACCTAGGAGGCTCACTTGGGCGTTGAAGGGCCCGATACTAAAGTGAGGAGCCTCCTACATGATGCTGGTCCAGAAGCTTGCTAGGGCATCAAGAAGTACCTAGCGGCTGAAATGAGGCTCTGGACTCCACTCGAACGAACCGGAACCTATGAGGCTCACTTGGGCGTTGAAGGGCCCGATACTAAAGTGAGGAGCCTCCTACATGATGCTGGTCCAGAAGCTTGCTAGGGCATCAAGAAGTACCTAGCGGCTGAAATGAGGCTCTGGACTCCACTCGAACAAACCGGAACCTAGGAGGCTCACTTGGGCGTTGAAGGGCCCGATACTAAAGTGAGGAGCCTCCTACAATGCTTTGTTTCCAAAATTCCGCGTAGAATTTCTAGGCTGACCTTTGGGTAGTAAAATGGCCATAACTCCTTAAAGAAAACTCGAAATCACAAACCGTAAAATTCTACGGAAAGCTAACTTCCGTACCTTTCGAACCATATAGGGCGCGAAAGCCAGTTCCTTCTGAGATGATACAGTTTAATTCTTGAAGTTGACCCATCAGCAGATGCTGCCGGCGTAGAAATTCTGGCTGACCTTCGGGTAGTAAAATGGTCATAACTCCTTCAAGAAAACTCGAAATCACAAACCGCAAAATTCCACGGAAAGATAACTTCTGTATCTTTCTAACCATATAAGGCACGAAATCCCGTTCCTTCGGAGATGATACAGTTTAATTTTTGAAGTTGACCCATCAGCAAATGCTGTTTTCTCAGGCTTGATCGAAAATCTTCCAAATTTCTTCCTTTTCTTCTAGGACTTGAATAGCTGAGAACTAGGAGCTTTGGAAGAGTGAATCCGGTGTCATGAGGGGATCCGTATGTAGAAGTGCTAGTCTGGTAGATCTGTTGGATAGGAGCTTTATCGGTACCGGAGCAAATCTTCTGTAAAGAAAACAGGAGAGGTACAACTCTACTGCATAGGAGCTCCAGATGTACCGGAGCAGGTCTGTTTCATAAGGGCAGCATAGTAGGCCGGCTCCACTAGGAGTCCCACACGTTATATTCGCTCCACATCAAACAAAAGTTGTCAGATGACAAAGTGAGCACCATTCGTGGTGCACATGCAGTACATACAAATATGGAGAAAGAGTAAACCGCATGAATAATATGCCACGAATAACTAAGCTTGCTCGGCAATAGATTAACTAGATCTCATAGAGCTACATCGAGATGCACTCCGCATGTTTAATGTATTCAAGTAGCAACATATATAAGGCGAAATATCAACCGATTATAATAGGCGATGATTTAGTTCACATGATTCATGCAAATTTTTTATAAAATCATACAAGTAATAAAGGAACTATCAGGGTGAAATAAAGTTTCATGGTATCATGACATCGAGGAGTTGGCATACAATGAACATAGCAAGGGGATGCGTTAAATCATGTGTAGTTTTAATAAGTAAAAGATAAAGAAACATACGCTTATGTAGAGACAAGGAAGCCACGTTGGTCTAGTGAACTTCCCACAGACGGCGCCAAAATGTTAACCGTAAATTCGCTCTGGATGAGGAATTCCAATTAACACCCTCAGACTGCTACCCGGTAGGCTGCAGCGGGGTAGGTACCTCTAGGTACCATGGTTTGTATAAGTAAAAAATTCTGGAGTGAGGTGCAGTAGGTAGGAGAAAAAATCATCCCGACTGTCGGGGCTTCAAGCTCATGGAGAAGATGGCGCTTGGGGGTTCCCATGTTGGAGTAAGGGCTGTGATCCCTCTTTATGGACCCCGATACCCCGCGATCGGTACTCGGCACCCCGTATCCCGTCCCTCATACCCCGTATCCTGAATCTCACATCCCGAATCCCGCATCCCATACTCTTTTCTAGATCTCCATTGTGATTCCCCGACCCGGATAGCAAACAAGCGAGTAGGATATGGGATAGGAGCTCTTCAATGATAAACTTACATACATGTGTAATAAAATAGATACGAGGGAGAGAATGACAAGTCTTTTTGATAGAAGGTGGACTGGCCTAGGGGGAAAAAGCATCACGCATGATCATATGCTAAAAAACCCCTAGGTAGTATCCAGCGGAGAGAGATCATTTATATATTTATCAATAAGGCGTGCTCCGGGGAGCTTACACTAGTAGGAGAATAATACAACATAAGTGCTCCAGAGAGCTTACAATAATCTGTGGGCATCGGCCCTTTTCTCTAACCGGTAGAAAAGAAGAAGAAAAGGTAGCCTTGTTGGGGAAGAAGCCCCCAGCCTCCTCTGCGAAAAGAAGAAGCCAGTTCTAAGGAGAAGAATCCCCTTCTCACTGTCGAAAATCATGTCATATATATAGGTCTTATTTCTTGTTGCCCACTCCCATAAATTCAATCCAATAACCTAGCAATTTACGGGGCGTTTCCATGTTGATAGGCGAGAAGATCGTGGGATTGATTCCCCAGAATCAAGTTATTCCTTTTAGAACTGAAAGAGTTGACTCCTCTTTAATATAGGACTCTTGAATGGCGGGAAACAAGGCAATTTCCTTGTTTACTTAAACTCTTGGTCTTGGTGTGGTCTAGCTCTTTCTTGGTAATCTGACAGATGGTGCCTTACGACCTCCTTTGTTGATGCCTTCTATGATAGGTGGTCGGGAGGAGTTTGGAGGACCAGTCACTGGGTTCCGGGGTACTGCGGGGTCCTGCGGGGTACCGTGGGATACTACGGGGTCCTGCGAGATACTGCGGGGTGCTACGGGGTACCATGGGGTACCGGGGTACTGCGGGGTCCAGCGGAAGCCCGGTCTTAGCGGGTCTAGACCTCGCTGTGAGTTCTAGTGAGAAGTCCGGCTCGTGGCCATATTTCTGAACTAAGATGTTGGCGGGGTCCTAAGAAATAAACTGGAAGAAGGCTGGGTTGGACCTCGTTGGAGGGGATGTGCACTCGGATCAGTCGGGGTCGATCAGTCGGGGTCCACTTTGTCGGGGTAGCCAGATGGTGTTCGTACTCCTATACCCTTCTTGTGTTGAGGTGGAAAATTCTTCTTTGGTCCTCTACCAGAAAAGGCGGTTAACACATCTAAAATGAAAAAAACAAACATATCATAATATCTTAATTTTTAAGACTTATCCATATATCTAATAAATTAAGGTCTTATAAGACTTTAGACAAAAAAGCAAACAGCCCCTTAATGTTAATTGAAAGATCTAGAATCACATATTGTTTCACATATAAAATAATCACATTAATTTTGTAAAATAATAACTTACGTACTTTGATCCATGGAAAAGATATTTTGACAACAATCGTTTCTCTCCTCCTTAACCTTTACACTTTAAACTTTTATGTGTTATTTTGTATATCAGAATTAATGGGAATTCTGATTTATATAAAGGTCGGAGAGAGGACTAGTGTTTCTTACATTTAGTTTAATACAATAATTAATTCTCATAAAATTAATGTTACGTTGAGAAACAGTTTCTCAAACCAATACATCAGCATGTGCATAATTTGGATAATTAATCCTTCATTAATTCAAGACTTCATTAATATAAGAATTAATTTGATAACTTATTTATCCCACATTAACTTAACATTAAAACCATTAGTTATTAGGACTATAAATCCTACATATAATATTTAAGGTTCAATATTACAAATTTAGCACGTGCAACGCACATGCCCCTCCAACAAGTAATATATATAATTTAGAATATATGTATATTATATTATACAATTTATATATATTATATTATATTATGCAATATATATAATAATATATAAATTATATAAATATTATAAATATATATTATTTAATATAATAATATATATTATATTATATTATATTATATTATAAAACATTCATAATATATAATTTTTTTATTTATCTTTAATAATTTTTTTAAACTTTTACTTTTTATTTTCAACACCAAACAAAATCCCAATATGAATTTATTTTACAGTAAAATATTGGTTTTTGGGCAAACGGATATTGGATAAGTAAAATTTTAAATTTAATAAATTTACTTTTAAATCATTTACTTTTAAAAAATCCAAAAAAAATAATTTTAAAAAAATCGTTTATTTATTTTGCACCCTCTTGTTTCATACTAAGAGACACGTTAATAATCCAATTACTCATATAAATTAGTAATATGAGTCTTATATTTGTTCATTAAATTGCAAGATATATGTTGAGAAATATCTCTCATGTAGTGATAGTTGTATTCCAAATCGTGCTTATTATTACAACTGATGTCACGAGTCTCCTATAGGCCATGTTTGGTTGGATGGAATGGAAAGAAAGTTATTCCATTCGATTGGTTTGTTAAAATGCAATTAAATCGTGATTCCATTGGAATTGAGATTCTACCATTTTGGTGGAATGGGCATTCCATCCAAAAACTAATGGAAAGCCATTCCATTCCAAACATTATATTATCATATATTATATATATTATATTATAATATATATTATATATATATTATATTAATATATTAAATAATATATAATTATATATAATATACTTTTATATTTTATTATTATTATCCATAATATATCATGTTATTATACATTCATAATTAGGGGGTATTTTGGTCAAAATATAATTAACTTCATTTCATTCTGTTGTTAACCAAACAAAATAATACTGATTAAGAGACTAATTCTAAAGTTCCAACCAAACAAAAAACTTAGGGGCTGTCCTGTAGCATGTTTTCAGCATGTTTTCGTTTTTGTTTTCCAAAAATGATTTCGAATTCGCATCATGTAAACGTTTTTCATTTTATTTTTAAAATTTAAAAACAAAATGAAAAACAAAACCAGTGTTAAAAGTGAAAATTTTGAAAAACAAAAAAAACTTGTTTTTCATGAATTTGTTTTTGTTTTTCATATCAAGTGGGTCCCATATTATTAATAATATTTTTTATTCTTTTTTTTTCTCTTGGACCAGACACAGGCCATCATCTTCATCTTCTTTCTTCTTCTCTTCTTTCTCCTCCTTCTCGCCGCCGGTCCTCGCTCGCCTTCCGCCGGTCGCCGATCGTCGCTCGCCTTCCGTCGGTGTAGGTCGCTGCTCGCTGCCGCCGCCGCTGCCGCCGTCGTCTTCCTCTTCTTCCTCTTCTTCTTCTTCTTCTTCTTCTTCCCATCGAGATCTCTTCTTCTTCCCCTTCCTCCTCTTCTTCTTCCTCTTCTTCTTCTTCTTCTTCTTCTTCTCGCCGAGGGTTTGCATCACCGCCGAGATCTCTTCTTCTTCTTCTTCTTCTTCTTCCTCTTCCTCTTCCTCTTCCTCTTCCTCTTCCTCTTCCTCCCGCCGTCGATCGCCGCCAATCTGGTCTCTGATCGCCGCCAATCTGGTCTTCTTCTGCTTCATCTTCCTCTTCAAGTCTTCAATTGTTTAAAATCTGTAAACCCAATTAAATTACAAAATGTTTTTTGTTTTAATTATTTAATCATTTTATTTATAATTGTTATAATATTAAACAAAATTTAAAAATTGATATTTCAATTTTTGAAAGTTTTCGGTTTCCTACCGGACGCGTTTTTTTCATTTTTATTTTCAAAATACGGATTCCAGTAAATGCTACCGGACGCGTATTCGGAATTCAAAAATGAAACCAAAAACACTGTTTTCGATTTCATTTTTCTTTTTGAAAAACAAAAACAAAAAACGGCTTGCAGGATGGGCCCTTAGTTTTCCTTTCCTTTCCATTCTCATTCTCATTCTCATTCTCATTCCCATTCCTATTCTGATTACCATTCCAATATATAACCCAACGTGACCATACAGTATTGACCAATAACTCGACTATATATGTTTTAAAATATATAATTTTATTAAAAGTTTCAATTAATATTTTTTAATATATGTCTATCGTAGAAATTAGAATTTTGATTAGTTGAATAAATTTAAATTTATCTATATTTGTAACAACTCATATAGGTTATATATAAATATTGTTCTAATTGTTAACACATCAAATGTTGTAGTCAAGTGGTAAAGACTTATAACATTGACTTGAGGGGTACCAAGTTCAATTCCTACTGATGATAATTAATTGTCATTATTTTTAGAAGTGACCGAGCGATCGGGGTCCGGTGGGTGGTGGCCAGCCGGTGGCTGCAACGGCGACGGCCCACCAACGGTGGGAGGTGAGATGGCGGCAGCAGGTATATAAATATAAAAAATATAATTTAATTAAGTATAATAATCATATATATATAATAGAGTTTCACCAGCGCCACATGTTGCCGTATGAGGGCTTTTGAATTAAATGTAATCATATATTCCTAATATTTTCTATTATTAAGCTTTGAATTTAAATTGGCTATTCATCTTATTATTATTGATTGCTATTATTCTATATTAATAATCATATATATTATTAATATCTTCTATTATCAAATGTTTTTTTTCATTTCTTCAAAATAATAAAGAAATAAATGCTACAGTTAAATCAATTTAGTAAATAATAATAATAATAATAATAATAATAAAAGCAAATAAATAATAACCCTTTCCTATTCAACTTTAACGTGGAATATATTGGATTCTTAAACTGCCAAGCTAAATTCAAGGAATTAAAACAATGATTTTTATTTGATTAATGACAATTGTGGTTTTGTAGACTCAATTATTTAAACCATCATCTCTCTCTCTCTCTCTAAACCATTTATGCCCTCTCATCTCCCTCAATTTTCTCTATAAAAACCATCCAAAATCTCATATTTTTTTCCATCTCATTCCATTGGGTGGTAGGAGGAATTTCTATAGATTTTGTTTTTTAATATTTGGTCGAATAATTTTAATCCTTTAGTTTTAGTTTTTTTTTTTTTTTTTTTTAATTTTTAATCTCATGTTTTTTCCATCTCAGCCTATTGACTCTCCCTCATGAGCAAACTCAAAACAAGCGGTGGGGAATTTGATGGCGTTGGGTGATGAGAGTAATTTCTACAGATTTTGTTTTAATATTTGATTGAATAATTTTTTTTTATTATTATTTTTTGTAGGCAACGCTTTAATAGTTTAAAAGGTAATTTTGGATTGATCATGGAATTTTAACTTTGGCAGTCTTGGATTTTTAATCAGCTGTCAACTGAGGTTTTTGTTAAGGCTACCATCCTGCTCATAACCACTAATACAGAAAATCAATGAACTGATCAAGACTTATGATGTGCTTTGTACTTATGAACGATGGATTCAATAAATATACTATTACTATAGATAAATATTAGGGTTATATTCTTGGTTCTAATTGTAACACTATATAGTCTCTTATAAAAAAAAAAATATATATTGTATCTACTCCAGTTTTTGGGAATCAAATACACGATTTTTCCCTGGATTTTTTTTAAGGTAATTTATATATTTTTTTTGGCAGTTTTTTTCTTTATATATATATTTAACCTTTTTGCTCTCTTTTCTTTTTGGTTTTTTAGAATGTATTAATTATGCATTGAATACAAGATTATTATTCCAAAAATAACTGTTAGAATTTTAATTATCCATATAAATGATAATAAATAAATAAATAATTTTCAAAACATCAATCGTAATACAAAATTAATAGTAATCCGTTTTTTTTATAGAATTAATGATAAATTCTAAAAACTTATTAATTGTAAGATATTAATGATATTATGATAACATAACAAATAATTAAAATAATGGGCTCAAAAAAATTAAAATAATAGTTCTTGATCAATTAATAATGGTAACACATTATAAACATTAATTACTACATTCAATTAAATAGATTCATTTTCTAAATATATGAAATTCATTCTTAATTTTACACACACACACACACACACATAACAAATAACTCCTACTACTATTTGCATTTTCATAAAATTCTTCACCATTTTTTTTTATTGAATCATCTATGAGAAGGACGCTTGAAAAAAAAAATCTAATCAAGAATTTATTAAAAGAATAGAATGTTTTAGAAAAACAAATTGTGGAAAATAAATTAATTTATCACTTGGTTTGATAATATCCTCCATGGAGTTTTTATTTTTTTATTTTTTATTTTTATTTAATTAATACTTCTACAAGTGTTTCTAGAATGAGCGTTTCTATAATATATATATATATAATATAATATTTTCGAGCAAATTGGGGTGTATTTAGAGGTTTCAAAATTTTAATTTATTAAAATGAAATGTCTTAAGAAAATAAATGTGAAAAAAAAAAAGGATTGTAAATAGCTAATCTCAATAGTTATTTAACTCTATATAATTATAAATATTTATAATTATTTTTCTATTTTTTACCTTTTTGTTTTCTTTTATTTTAGATTGTTTAGAATGTATTAACTATGCATTAAATACAATATGATTATTTCTAAAAGTAAAAGTTTTTGAATTTTAATTATTCTTATAAATGGCAATAAATACATATTTTATAAAGAAAATTAAAATAGTAATTGTATTACCAAATCAATGGTAATCTGTTTATTTTATTTATTTATTTATTTTTATGGAATTAATGGTAAATTTTAAAAGCATATCAATGTAAATATATTAATGATAACATAACAAAATTAATAATTTGTCATTATATATATATATATATATATTGCTAAAGAGATATATAGAGAGCTTTTCAATTAATACAAAAAAATAATTTTTAATTAACCTATATAATAAATTAAATAATCCTTAAGAAATCTGTTCATCTAAACTGGAATAATAAAGATAGAAATGGAGAGTCTCTGTTTATTAATAATATTGGAGACCTAAGAGTTTCCTTAACGGATTATTAGAGACGATAACCATCATTATAATTAACAATGATTTAATTAAATCATATTTAACTACTTAATAATCGGTTCATCTTGCTTTATTGTATTATAATTAGTTTTTTTTTTATCAAAATATAATTAGTTATTTATTAATAATATCAATAATTCAATCATTAATGAATTTAACATTACAATTCAATGAATATTATTTGTTGGGAAAGTCAACAGACATGTCAACTTCTCTGATAAACAAATAAATTTTTTTTAACATTTCTCCTTAATTTGAGGATCTATATATATCATCAATGTTGGTGTGTTTTTTTTTTTCTTACTATCTATTGACTGATGCTTTATTGAAAGAAAAAACTACACGTTCATTAAGTTTAAACATGTTTGCATCAAAAATTTCGGTATAAACAACACAATGTTTTACAAACAATTTTTTATTTAAAGCCCGTGCAACGCTCGGGTTGAAAAACTAGTTAAATATAATAATTAACTATTAACAGTTTTTAATTAAATATTATAGGGATTTCTTGACAGTTATTAAATAAAACTTTCATAAAAAAAAAATTTAATTAAGTATAATAATTAAATATTAACAGTTTTTAATTAAATATTATAAGGATTTCTTGACAGTTATTAAATAAAACTGTCATAAAAATTAGGGAAGATATCGTTTTAGTCCCTATGGTTTACCCTATTATCCGTTTTAGTCCCCGTCGTTCCAGTATTAGCCAGTTTAGTCCTTCTATGACATTTTCCGTGAAAATCAGACCACCTGACATGTGTAGAAGGTCAAATGACTGTTATGCCCCTAATAACGATTTATCAAGGGAAAATATCATTTTAGTCCCTATGGTTTACCATATTACTCGTTTTGGTCCTCGTCGTTCCAGTTTTGATCACTTTAGTCCAACCGTTCACTATTAATTATTTTTTTGGTCCCTACCGTCAAGTTCTGTTAGGGTGTCGTTAAACAAGTTAGGGTATATTGGTAAATGGATTGTTAATCATTTAATCAAATTAATAAATATAATTAAATTAAATAATACAAATTAAAATATTTTAATGAAAGATTAATATTAAAAATAATTAAAAGGTAATATTAAAATAATAATATTAAATATTTATGAAGTTAATAAAAAAAAATTAACTTAAAAAAAGTTAAAAGTGAAAACCCTAATCTGCTTTTTTCTTTCTCTCTCTCTCTCTCTCTCTCTCTCTCTTTCTTCTTCTTCTTCTTCTTCTTCTTCTTCTCCTTCATCTTCTTCAACCCACCACAACTCACTAAACCCTAACCCTTACCGTTGCAGCCGCCGCCGCCGCCGCCACCACCCAAACACCACACTCTAACCCCTCGAAACACTACCCACACCATTCTTTATCTCTTTTATCAGACCCAAACCCATCTATATCTCTTTGATTTCTTCTTTTTTGGGAAATCAATCTCTCACTCAATCATCTTCCTTCTTTGTAAATCAATCCACACACCAAACATAACCTAGTCTTGAACACAAACGATGGCAAGAACAAAGACGACTGATTGACCCCTGATCAACGCCGCGAGAGGGACACCAAGGCTTTGTAAGAAAAGACGGCCAACAAGGCGGCGCGATTGACGTCTGGTAAGGACGCCGAAGGTAAAAACAGTACTAAGAAATAATAATACCCAGATAGTTTGTGTTGATTTGACTTTTGGTACTGGGGTTTGATTGAGATTTCAGTGATCTGTTTGGAGCTTTCATTGGGTGTGTTGACAAATCAATTTGATGTTGTATGAATTCACTCTTGATACTGGGGTTTGATTGAGATTTCAGTGTTCTTTTAATCTGGGTCGTGATTTGGTTTATGTTGGTCCCTGGATTTTCTTGTTCTTCTTGATCTTCATTTGTTTATGAAGCTATTTCTGGTTATTTCATTGTGTGAGTTTTTGGTTGAGATTCATTTATTAGTCACATAATACTTGAAAGGCTGAAACTATATAATTGAGGTGATATTTCATTATATGGAAACTAATCATTGAAATGAAAACTTTCATTCGATTTTCCATTTTTGTTTCTGAACCTTACTTTCTTCCATCACTGGTGTATCAAGGATAATTGACTAAACAATTTTACTTTTGCTGTATAATATACATAAGCTATTTTTTTTTTTTTTTCCGATTTGGGTTTGTTTGTTGAACGAGATAGAAGATAGTGTCGATGAGAGGAGATCGGCTCTCCTCGCCAGGGACGTATAGAGAGGGAGAGAAATAATGGGAAGAATATAGAGAGAAACGAAGAGGCTGGGTGTGGAGAGAGAAAGTGAGATTTTTAAATTTATTTATTATTGTTTTAATTTGCATCATATAATTTTAAAATTATTATTTTAAAAATTTAATTAAAACGGATTTATTATTATTATTTTTAAATCGTTATTAGGGGCATAACGGTCATTTGACCTTCTGCACATGTCAGGTGGTCTGATTTCCACGAAAAACGTCACAGAAGGACTAAACTGGTTAATACTGAAACTATGAGGACCAAAACGGATAATAGGGTGAACCATAGGGACTAAAACGATATTTTCCCTAAATGATTAACAATCCATTTACCAATATACCCTCACTTGTTTAACGGCACCCTAACAGAACCTGATGGTAGGGACCAAAAAAATAATTAATAGTGAACGTTTGGACTAAAGTGGTCAAAACTGGAACTACGAGGACCAAAACAGATAATATGGTAAACCATAGGGACTAAAACAATATTTTCCCTAAAAATTAAAATAAAAAACTGTCAAGACCTTTCTTGACACAGGCATACTTGACAGTTTTGAAAACTGTCATAAAAGCCATTGTTGACAGTTAAAAACTGTCATTTTCTTGTAGTGTTTCATATATATATATAGCTTTATAATTTTCATATACACTCCAGAGTGAAGGTTTACAATGAAGATGCATCGACTCTTATTGAGAAATTATATGAAGGATTGGTAAATTTAATTAATATGTTTATGTAATTAGTTTTTTTTTTGTTTTTTTTTTGTTTTTTTTTTTTTGTTTTTTTTGTTTTTTGTTTTTAAGGTGTTAGAATGTTGTATGATAGAAAAGTTATTTAAATAACTATCATTTATAGCTGCCAAATGAATCATTTCTCATTGTCAATGATAGCCATGGAATTGAACTTCTCATTTTATGTATACCGTGAATTCATCTTATGGTATCAGATCATCTTTGTAAATTATTGAGCTGGAAGGAAGAGTCTCTCAGGAAATTCATGTAGGAGTTGTTGGGGTCCAAATTAAACCAATGTGAGTCTCCGCTTTTCTCAGTTACATCATCCAGTATCCAAGATGCCAAAACCAGGAGCAGTGCCTACAGTTCTGGGGATATTGTTGATGGATTAATATCCCAATTTTTAAATATTTGGCTGTAAATGTTTTTTTTTTTTTTTTTTTAAACCATGAGCAGTGCCGCCTACAGTTCTAGGGATATTGTTTAAGGATTAATATCCAACAATTTTAATATTTGGCTATAAATTTTTTAATTTTTTTAATTTTTTAATGATAATATTTGAGAGTAAATGTTATCGTACAATGGCAATTGCATATTGTCCCTACTGTCGTGAAGATTTAGTTTCAAGGATTTTTTTATATTATTTATTTATTTATTTTTGTGTTGTTATGACTTTTTATATACACTTTTTTTTTTTTTGAACTAAACCATCACACAACACATTACAAAGGCATATCAGCCTGCACCGCAAGAGCTGCACAGTAGGGGTACTCTTCCATCCAGAAAATGTCCTCTGAAATCAGAAGGGCATTCTTGGCCAGGCAATGAGCCACCCCATTGGCAAGCCTAGGGGTAAAACTAAAACATAAATTACCCATCTCAGCCGAAAGGATATTAATATCATTCAGAACATCCCCATAAAAAGAATCCAGATGACTTCTCTCATGTATCCATTTGATAAAAACCTCTACATCAGATTCAACAACATAGGGGCTTAGCCCGCAATCTTTGCAGAATTGCATACCCCGCAGGATAGCCATTGCTTCTGCAGCCTTTGGATTTAAGAAGCCAACCACCAGCTGGGAGCAAGAAGCCATAACTTCACCCAAAGAGTCTCTGATAACCACACCCAGCCCAATACGGCCCCCTCTATTATCAACCGCAGCATCACAGTTAATTTTGAATAAGCATGATCTAGGAGGAGACCATTTCACCCCCCTCTCATTAGTCGTACCACCCATACTGCTGATGCGCCGCCCCCCCTCTACCTGACACTCCTTGTATTCAGAAAGGAAGCAAAGAGCCCAGTCACTTATCTCACAAACAGCAGCCATAGGTTCACCATGAATGAAGGCATTTCTCAAAAACCACACCCTCCATAGAACAACACAGAAAAACTCCAACTCCCCCTCATTCAAAGAATTATGGCAATCTAGAATAAGGTCAAAAAAACATTTATACTTACTTCTCAGCTGCATCCTGCTTGGAAGCCATAATCGCCGAGCACTCTTGAAACACTTACAGTCCCACAAAGCATGGATAGTAGTTTCACTGCCTTTCATACACCATGGACATATGTCCTGAACCTGAATTCTCCTTTTCCAGAGATTGTACCTGGTAGGGATCCAATCAAAACACCCTTTCCAAATAAAAATTTTAATTTTTTGGGGTATTTTCATCTTCCACAACCTTCTCCACCAACTGACAGCAACATTGGATTCCACATTAGAAGCACACGGCTGTTCTTCCAAGCTTCTAGCCACATGATACCCACTTTTAACACTAAACTTACCAGACTCTTCAAAATGCCAAATAAATTTATCACCACTTCTTCCAGAGCCCAAAGGGATACTCCGAATCATGGCAGCATCCTCAGCTAAAAAGGAACTTTCAATAAGATCATTTTTCCATCCACCCGACTGAGAGATAATACTATCAACCGTTGCATTAGCATCAAGCAACTCAGAAGGCTGGGTAACAATCTTGAAAGTGGATTGTCTAGGAATCCATTTGTCTTTGAAAATCCTAATTCTAGACCCATCTCCTACTCTCCACCGTAATCCCTCCTTCAAAATAGACTTACCCCAGCACATGCTCCTCCAAATGAAAGAAGCATTTTGTTTCGGTATAGCTTCCAAGAAAGAAGAGTTGTTGAAGTAGCACCCCTTAAGAACACTCGCAGCAAGGGATTCAGGATTGTTAAAAATCCTCCAACACTGGCTAGCAAGAAGTGCTCTGTTAAAGGTCTCAAGGTCACGAAACCCCAGTCCGCCCTCCCATTTGCCTTTACATAGTCGAAACCAAGAACACCAATGCATTTTTCTCACACTATCACTCCCACCCCACCAAAATCTAGTGCACATACGATTTATATCACTGATGAGGGCCTTGGGTAATCTGAAAAGATTCATAGCATAGGTGGGCACAGCCTGAATGACTGCCTTGATCAATATTTCCTTTCCGCCTATCGATAACATTTTTTCACCCCATCCTTTAATTTTGAACCAGACTCTTTCGACAATGTCAGAGAACAGCTTTTTCTTGTTTCTGCCTGAGAAGCATGGAAGACCCAGATATTTCTCATGACACACCACTTGTTTCATCCCCAAGATATTCGCCAACTGGATCCCCTCAGCCACTGATAATGAAGGACTTACACACATTGAAGACTTATCGTAATTAATCTGCTGGCCAGACAGTAACGCATAAGTATGTAAAAGCTCCCTTATTTCATGACAATTATCACTACTAGCTTTGGTGAATATCATACTGTCATCAGCAAACAGCAGGTGTGAGATAGCCGGCCCACCCCTACTGCACTTAAACCCTGGCAGCTTACCTCTAGCTTGAGCTTCACAAATCAAACTGGAGAGACCTTGAGCGCACACAAGGAATAAGTGGGGTGACAGTGGATCCCCTTGTCTCAACCCCCTGGACGGAATTATTTTCCCACAAATCTCCCCATTCAGATTGAAAGAGTAAGAAACCGAGGACACACACCTCATAAGCAAGTTGACCCATTTCTCAGAGAAACCACTCTTGATAAGCATTTTCCTCAAAAAACACCATTCGACTCTGTCATAAGCTTTCGACATGTCGAGCTTAATTGCCATAGAGCCAAGCTTCCTTTTTCTCCTCTTAATTCTATGCAAACACTCAAAACCGATGATCATGTTGTCCGTAATCCGACGGCCAGGAATGAAAGCCCCCTGATTTTCAGATATCACCCCATCCAACACACCTCGAAGCCGATTAGCAATCGTTTTGGCTATAATCTTATAGAAAACGTTACAGAGGCTTATCGGCCTAAACTCCGACGTTTTGCTCGGCTGGTTAACCTTAGGAATGAGAGTAATTATCGTCCTATTTAGGCCTTTCATAGAAGCACCATCATTGAGAATTTCCAGACTAGCTTTTATCACAGTTGGACCAATCTTGTCCCAAAATTTCTGATAAAACAGGGCTGGCAGACCATCTTCTCCTGGAGCCTTCAACGGACTCATGCTAAAGACAGCCCTTCGGATTTCCTCAGCACTAAAATCCACGTCTAACCAATTAGAGACAGCCATCGGCACTGTCCTCTGGTTGTCCCCAAGAACACTCTGTAACTCCACATCAGGGGGATCACTAGACTTATAGAGAGTATTGAAATAATCATTAAAAACTCTAGTAATATCATTCCTTGACTCCACCCATATTCCATCACTATCCAAAATCCCAGTAATCTTATTCCTGGTTCTCCTGGCCGACGCTCTGGCATGAAAGAACCGTGTGTTTCTATCACCAGCTTTTAACCACTCCACCCTCGCTCTCTGGCGCCAGTACCTCTCTTCAACATGGAGAGCTTCGTTCAGTTGACCTTCCAAAACATTTAACACCTTCCAGTACTCAGGGTTAATATGCAGACCAGCAACTCTCATAGCCTCCTTCTTATTACGAATATCCTGCTGTAACTCCCTACATTTCCCTTTGTTCCATTGAGACAGCCTCAGCCCACACTCTTTAATATTCCTTAACACTAAATCCACACCCCTAGAACCAACTCTGGTCTGCCAACAGGAAGTAACAATATCAGAACACTCTAAATCGTTAGCCCAACACTCCTCAAAAAAGAATTTTCTCTTTTTCCTCGGTCCATTATCATCAAGAGGAAAAGTATTAGAGGCATCCAACACTAGAGGCCTATGATCCGACCCCCAGAAATCCAAGTGATTTATCACAAAGTTTGGAAACATCTCCTTCCACTCAGAAGAGCACGTACCCCTGTCCAGCCGCTCCAATATCAAAGCTGCACCATCTCTTTTGTTACTCCAAGTGAAACTAGGACCCCTAAAACCCATATCTTCTAGCCCACAGTCTTCCAACACTTCACGAAAGTCAGCAACATGCTTCCAATTCTTACTATTACCACCTACTTTCTCATAATCCCCCAGAATCTCGTTGAAATCTCCTAGACAAACCCACGGAAGACTAGACATTCCCGAAAGCCTTCTCAATAACGTCTACGAGTGAACACGTTGAGCTTGAACCGGGTGACCATAAAACCCAGTGAACCTCCAGCTAGGCTTGCGGCTAGAACTAAAACAGACATCAATGTGGCCTTGCGAAAAAGACAACAGAGAAACATCAGAATCAAGGGACCAAAACATGCAAAGCCCACCCGAATTCCCCATACTACTGACCACCACTTTCCCCTGAAAGCCAAGCTTCACTCTCCATTTCTCCATAACTGCCTCACTACTTCTGGTTTCCATCAGAAACATAATATCTGGCTTCAAATCCCGCTTATGATTTTGCAGGATGTTGAACGCTCTCGGACTCCGGAGTCCCCGAGCGTTCCAGGCGAAAATAATCATCACTCTTGGAGGACCGATTGAGATCGGTCGGCCAATATTTCAACATTAGGAATACCCACCAATTTAGATGAACCCGTTGACCAGGTAACAATCTCATCGGTTTCTTCAGTCAATTCAGTCGGAATCACACAACTTTCCACCCCTGGCTCCTTAAATTGTAAACGCTCTTCACACTTCGTCAATCCCCCCTCTTCCGTACCGGAATCTTGATTAATACCCTTCCCAATATCTTCAAACTTAAGACATTTCCTCCTATACTCACACCCATCATCTGCCACAAACCCTCTCTTCCTCGCAACCTCGACACTCTGCTTTCCCCCAATTCCTCTAACATTCGAATCCCTAGATTTTCTCTTCAATTTCTTCCTTACTTTAGTAGAAGACTTAACACTACTATCATTAAAACTACTAGGCCCAGCCTTAAAAACAACACTTTCACTCTCACACACTCTTACATTAGCAGTTCTACTATCTGATACTCTATGTAGATCCAACAATCCATCAACATTAGCTAGGGCCCTAACCTTAAGGCCCGCACCTTCTTGATTAACCACTTGTTCTTGACCCAACAGAATATCAGGCCCATTTGTCTCCTTCAGCCCATGGTTATTCAAAGGATCCGAATCTGAGCCCATACTCTTAATAGGATCTATTTCATTAAATGCAGTATCCATTCTTACCTCACTATTTTCCACCATCATCACCTTTCCTGCATCCAATTTGTTTCCTTCGATGCTGCTGTCATTCAATGGCTCACTACTCATGAAAACCACTCCCCTTGTAGTCACTTCCTGCCCGTCCATTTGACCATTGAGGTCACTGTTGTCTTCCCCATGCTGCGGCATTGCTGAGAAGTGACTGGATGTCCATTTTCCTCCGGCCACCGTCGACAGATGAGCATTCCTCTCCCTTTCTCTGAACCTATTCAAGAAAGTTGGTGCTCTCATCCACATCCCATACTGGAACTTTTCCGTCGCATTCGTCTCTTGAATTGGTTTGGCTACTGGACATTCAAAGGTGCAATGATCCACCTTGCCACATCTAAAGCAATGATTTGGGAGTCTCTCATATCTCAGAATTAAAACTGATTCCTCACCATCTCCCATAACATCAATTCTCAAACATCTTTTTAACGGTTTGGTTATGTCGATTTTAACTCGAACACGTAAGAATTTCCCCCCCGCTTCGCCTGAGTTACCACCATCAACCTCAACTACTTCCCCAATCATACTGCCCAAGGACCACCCTATTTTCTTGGTCATACAAAGTACAGGTACCTGATGAATTTGCACCCAGAATGCTGCCTCTCTAAATATTATAGAATCAATCATTCCTATCCCCTCTGGTATCACTAAGACCAATAACGCATTATCGAAACTCCACGGGCCTCCCGAAACTACCCTCCGGCGATCTTCTTCCGTTTTAAAGTGAAATGTGAAGGTATTCCCAGTCACAGATTCAACCTCAAAACCCTCTTTAACTCTCCAAATATTCTTAATCACTCTCATAAAAGCACCTCTATTTACTGTTTTATTGGACAATATTTTACCTATCAGACTTAAAGACTGTCTGACTAAAGCTTCACTACGGAGGTTCTCCTCTAATAACCGAATCGGACCATCCTCTTCTGAAATGGACAGAGATGCACACAGACTTGCTATATCACCCTGATCCATACTATCAACTAAGAATAAACACCAAAGACCTACGAACAAACTGAGGAAAAAACTTAACCACCAGGGTTACTTAAACTTAGCTATTCAGAGAATACTAAGAAAGACTTTTGTCAAACCTATGACTTTTTATATACACGGAATTGCTTTTTAAATTATATATAATATTTATGTATCAATAATTTTATGAGCTTTGATTTAAATTATATATAATATTTATGTATCAATAATTTTATGAGCTTTGACCTTAAATTCCATAGCAGCTTTGTTCCATTAATTCTCCATTATATAATATGAAGTGTCATATTTAATGTCGTTCATTAGTCATATAATATGAAAAGTCCCTATATATTTATAAAAATGATGTATATATATATATTACATCAAATTTATATTATATTATATTATAGAATGTCCTTCCCTCCTTGCCTTTCCTCTGTTCTCAGAGATGATTGTTGTCCTTGGTTTTCTTGATTAATATATTTCCCTTTCAAAAAAAAACATTATATTATAGAATGAATCTTTATTTAATATCGTTAATTAGCTATATAATATGATAATATGAAGTATTCTTATAATTATATAGATATAATCCTTTAAAATTGGGATACACCGACTAATGAGAATCAAGTCTGGAAAGTAAAAACATTAAGGTTATTTTTTGTGGTGGATGACAGTGGCACGATGTCGTGTGTTAGAAGGTTTTTATTTTTATTTTTTTTCTTTCTAAAATTTGAAATCAGATTACTATTGAATATTCGGTAATTTCAAAAGACATTAATGAAATCAGATTACCATTGAATATTCGGTAACTAATTAAAGGTAAAACTATATATTCATTATGTTTAAACATATTCGCATCAAAAATTTCGGTATAAACAACACAATGTTTTACAAGCAGTTTTTAATACAAAGCCCATGTGATACTCAAGTTGAAAAACTAGTTACATATTATAACATATAGCAATCAGTTTTTTAGTACTACAGATTGTGACAATTAATGATTCTGTACGAGAATTATAGATTCGGACATGATAAAGTGATAATTTTCTATGATAGAATTAAATTGACAAACGTTTTTTACATAAGTCGTCGTGAACTAATTGAGTTGAGTATTATAAATTTCTAATGCCTTATTTTCTCCGCAACAGCACGTCAGCATAAACTTAAGGGCTAATGCAACTAGGGATGGCAATGGGTCGGGTTCGGGTCGGGTCCTACTGGACCCAGACCCGGACCCGACAAAAAAAATTGGACCCAGACCCGGACCCAGACCCATGAAAAAATTCGGGTTCGGGTTCGGGTCTGGACCCGTGGGTCTTAGGAAGACCCAGACCCGACCGAGGACCCATGAAAATTCGCGGGTCTGGGTCTGGACCCGCGGACCCGTGGACCCATGAACCAAAAAAAAAAAAAAAAAAACTAAAAAAATATATATACTTAAATATATAAATAACTAAATAAAAAAATTAATAAATATAGGACATAAAAGGGAAATATTATTATTTGCATTCAATTTCAATTTCAAATTCTTCAATTTTTTTTTTTTTTTTTTAAAAAAACTCACTATTCGGGTCTACGGGTCCGGGTCCGGGTCTATAGACCCAGACCCAGACCTATAGACCCGGACCCGGACCCGACCCGGACCCGAATCGGGTCTAATATTTTGGACCCAGACCCGACCCGTGACCCGAATGTGAGGACCCAGACCCGACCCACGCGGGTCGGGTCCGGGTCGGGTCTCGCGGGTCTGGGTCTAATTGCCATCCCTAAATGCAACCAATTTAGATCAAGGGGTCGATGATATATTTTTTTTAAATCAACTTAAGGGCTTTCACACTCTGGCGAACAATAATGAATTCCAAAATTTTAAAATCAACATGCTAAAAAAAAAATAAAAATAAAAAAAGGTGTAAATGAGATAGAGTGATACATTTTTTTATGACAAATTTTGATTGTATCACTGTTTGCATTATTTCCGGGGTAATTACCCATCAACTCTTGCCACCACTATCAAAATAGCTATAAAATGGGGAACTGGTCTTAAACTGGCCATTTTTGACAAACATTATTACACCAGTGTCCATTCCATCCAATTTCATTCAATAAGTGGCATTTTTGTAAATATGAGGATGACATTAATTTATTTTATATATTTTTTGGAAATCAATTTTTTCTTTTGTTTTTTGAAACAAATAATATTTAGTGTATGTATATACATATAGCATATCTCAAATATATATATATATATATTTTTTCAACTTATCTCGAATATGTTTTTTATAATTTTTAGATTTTACAGATTTAATCTTCTCAAAAAATAATATATATATATATATTTCTTTTCAACTTATCTCAAATATATTTTTTAGATTTTTTAGACACAATCTTCTCAAATAAGAAATATATATATATATATGTTTGAGATATGCTATATGTATATACACACCAAATATTTTAAAAAACAAAAGAAAAAATTGATTTCCAAAAACCATCTAAAATAAATTAATGTCATCCTCATATTTACAAAAATGCCACTCATTGGATGGAATTGGATGGAAATTGATGGAATGGCCACTAGTGTAACAATGTTTGCCAAAAATGGCCAGTTTAAGACTAATTCCCCATTTAGTGGCCATTTTGATAGTGGTGGCAAAAGTTGATGGCCACTAGAGTAATTACCCCATTATTTTATGACAAATTTTACAATTTGTTATTATGTTTTGTTCAGTTGAAACTTTTTAAAAATAATTGTCACAATTAGTTACAAAACTTGATAATTTGTGACAAATAATATAATTAGTCACAAAATTATCTTTTTAAAAGGAAAGATTTTATATTATAAATAATTAGGTTTTTAAAAGACATTATAATCGATTAATATTTACATTTAAAAAAATCAATTAATATTTTCTTTAAAAAATTTTTTAAAAAAAAGCCACACTAAAAAAATGTTACAATTATGCTGTGTTTTTGTCCCCCCCCCCCCCCCCCCCCCCCCCCCCTTTTTTTTTTTCTTTTCCTTACAAAAACTTTTTAGGTTTGAAACAGTATTTCATTCGAAGGAGTACCGAGACTATAGAGAAACTTTTGCCTAGATAAAAATGTAAACTTCTCATGATTTTATTTTTTTAGGGTTTGTTTTCTTATACTTGTTTTTAGGGTCGAAATCTCAAATTTGAGTTTCATATATTGAAAGTATCTTTGAATAAGAATTTTTATTTTTATTTTTTATGTAGAATTGTATATATCTATTCACAGATTTTTTTTAACTTTAATTTGTTTTTAATTTTTTTTAAGGAACCCATTATTATTATTTCATGATTTATAGTTGTTACAGATTTTCGATCCTGCGGTTGGATGACTTGCTGAATCAGTTGAGTGGAGCCACAATATTCACGAAGTTGGACTTGAAAAGTGGGTATCACCAGATCCGTATCTGACCGGGAGATGGGTGGAAAACAACAATCAAGACTTGGGAGGGACTTTTCGAGTGGTTGGTCATGCCATTCAGGCTGTCTAATACTCCAAGCACATTCATGCGAGTGATGAATCAAGCCCTGCTGCCCTATATTGGTAAGAGTGTGGTGGTATATTTTGATAACATTTTAATTTACAGTGTTGATCCTAGGATGCAGCTACAGCATCTTCGGGAAGTTTTGACTGTGTTACGCAGGAAGAAGTTCTTTGTGTGTTCTTAACTGATCGGGTCTTGTTCTTAGGTTACATTGTTTCATCTGAGGGGCGTTCAGTAGACAACTCGAAAATTGAAGTTATCAAGTAATGGCCACGGCCGCGAACCGTGACTGATGTCTGAAGTTTCCATGGTTTAGCATCGTTTTATCACCGCTTCATTCCCCACTTCAGTGGTATAAAAGCCCCAGTGATTGATTATATGAGAGGTGACAATAAGTGTGCATGGACACCTGAGGCCGAAATAGCCTTTCAAGAAATCAAGAAGCGATTGACCACCGCCCTAGTACTTGTTCTGCTAGACTTCTCAAATCCATTTGAGCTACACTGTGATGCCTTGAAGTTAGGAATCGGAGCAGTTCTGAGTCAAAATGGCAGGCCTGTCGCCTTCTTCAGTGAGAAACTTTCAAGGGAAAAATTACGGTACAACACCTATGACGTTGAATTTTATGCAGTGGTTCAAGTAGTAAGGCATTGGCAACATTATCTATTTCTTCAAGAATTCTTCATGTACATCGATCATAATGCCCTCAAACATATAGGGAGTCAAGATAAGATTTCATCTCGACATGCATCTTGGACTGCGTACTTACAACAATTCACTTTTGTCATCAAGCATAAGGCGGGTACACTGAACCGAGTGGCTGACGCCCTCAGTCATCGAAAAAACTTGCTGGTTGACATGCGTGTCAAGGTATTGGGTTTCGATTCCTTTAAAGAATTTGTATTCATCTGACTCTTTTTTTGTTGTTGTGATGGGGAAAGTTCAAGACAACAAACAAACCGACTTTGTCCTCTAAAACGGGTTTATTTTTAAAGGTACCCAATTGTGCATACCCGAGTGTAGCCTCTAAGCTAAGATCATACAGGAACTGCACGGAGAGGGACACGTGGGAAGAGATTGAACCTACTTGATGGTGGCTGCATCATACTTCTAGCCGTCCATGTGGAGAGAAGTTGGTCGGTTCATTGAGCAGTGTTCGGTCTGTCAAGTTTCCAAGGGGAAAGCCACAAATGCTGGCTTGTGCATGCCACTTCCTATCCCAACACGGCCGTGGTGTGACATCAGCATAGATTTTGTTTTAGGCATCTCGTAGACACAACGGGAGTTTGATTCCATTTTCTTGGTGGTGGATAGATTTTCCAAAATGGTCCATTTCATCCCGTGCAAGAAAACAACAGATGCTGTTAACGTGACCGAATTGTTCTTTTGAGAGGTTTACCGTTTTCATGGGTTGTCGGAGTCTATTGTGTCAGATAGGGGCACTCATTTCCTAAGCCATTTATGGCGAAGTCTTTGGAAGATGGTTGATACTCACCTCAACTTCAGTAGTGCTTACCACCCTCAATCAGATGGGCAAACTGAGGTGGTAAATAGGTCATTGGGTAACCTTCTTCGCAGTTTGGTGGGTGATCAGTTAAAATCTTGGGATAAGAAACTTGGCCGGACAGAGTTTGCTCATAACCATGTAGCTAATCGTAGCACCAAGTTCAGCCCATTTGAAATTGTGTATGGGTTTCTTCCATGGTGCCCACTTGACCTGGCTACTCTCCCGAGCAATGCCAAGGTTCATCACAAGGTAGAGGATTTTGTCACCCAACTACAGGATATTCACAACCTTACTCGACAAAACTTGCTGGAATATACTGCCAAATTCAAACGAGATACGGATCGAAAGTGTTGTCTTGTCAATTTTGAGGTGGGTGACTTTGTTTGGGTTGTGCTTACAAATGATCATTTTCCTATAGGTGAGTGCAATAAACTGTTCCCACGAAAGATTGGTCCAGTGGAGATTATTGAGAAGATTAATTCAAATGCCTACCGCCTGAAGTTGCCTAGTCATATTCGCACGGCAGATGTATTCAATGTGGAGCACCTGGTTCCTTTCCATGGGGATTCATCGTCAGAGGATGAAGATCTACCGAATTCATGGTCGAATTCTTCTCAGCCTAGGGAGGATGATGCGGACTGGGTGGCAAGCTCATATTTGGGTCACTCAGAGCACCCAAAAAGAGCTTGACTTTGTTGGGTCATAACTTTCACATACATGCTTCAAATGGCTGTTATAATATGTTTTCAGAAAGCCAAGGACATGTTCTACAATTTATCATTGAAACTTTTTTTCTTGTGACCAGGCTTGGAAGAGGCCCAAAAAAGGCCATTTAGCTTGTCATACGTGTACTTTAAGTTTCTTGCGCGACAATTAGGGTTTTTCTTTCCTTTTTCGTTTAGCTTTTATTTCGCAAATAATCCATGATTGTTTCCTGATTTAGTGGAGTTGTTTTAGGAGTCAAAGAGATTAGTTTATCTATTTATTTGGTTGTAATCGCTTTGCGATATGGAGATTTGAATGAAAAAAAAAAAAAAAAACTTCTTAAGTAGTTAACTCAAATATCTTTTTTATTTTTATTTTTTTTATGTGGAATTATAGATCAAAGAAACCCTTGTGTGTTTGAACGTGAGTGAGTTCCATTCTGGTATGCATCACAATTTAAATTTATATTAAATTTTGACAATCAATTAAATTGTTACTAAGTATCTATAGTGACTTAATATTCATATTGTTAACCGTCACTAAGTCTACATTGTAGTGACAATTATTAAATGGTTAACTTAATTGTCACTAAGTTTGTCTGTAGTGACATAATTTTAAGATGATTATTTGCCTCTAACATTTGGGAATAGTGACTTTTTAAACAATAAATTGTCACTAAGTATGTGTACGGTGACAAAATCTTCAAACGGTGATTAGTAACACAATTTTTATTTTATCACTAATTAAGGTTAAGTGATAATGTGTCACTAAAAGTTAAGATTTGTCATAAGTACCAAAAAAATGTCACAAATACTTTTAGTGACAGGGGCAAAAGTGACGAATTTTTAGTGACACTTTTTTTTGTTACAATATTGAATTTGTGACAATTTATTCACTTATAGTGACAGATATTTTTTTGTCATTGTAGGTCAATTTTCTTGTAGATACACTATACAAAGTAACTTCAAACTTACTTATAAAGAAAGAATTACTTCAAAGTAACGTGATGTTTTTTGTATCAAAGTAACATGATGTCACTACAAGAAAACATGTTTTTGATGACAGTTTTTTGTTGACAGTTTTTGTATTTGTTGATAGTTTTTAACTGTCAAATTTATTAAATTTAAAATTTTACTTATCCAATATCGGTTTGCCCAAAAACCGATATCTTACTGTAAAATAAATCCATATCGGGATTTTGTTTGGTGTTGAAAATAGGAAGTAAAAGTTTAAAAAAATTATTAAAGATAAAAAAAATTATATATTATGAATGTTTTATAATATATAATATAATATATATTATATTATTATATTAAATAATATATATTATATATTTATTAAATAATATATATGTATATTATTTATATAATATATAATATATATATAGCAAATCACATCTAATAATATAATAATATATATTTATAATATTTATATTATACATTAAATAATATACAGTATATACTATTATAATAATATATTATATTCCATTAGAATGGGGATTCCACCATTTTGGTTAAATGGGTATTCCATCCAAAAACCAATGGAATACCCTTCCATTCCAAAATAAAATTTATATTCCATAAATACCTTCATATGCCCTAACCCCATTCCAAAAATACTCTCCTTTCCAAAAATAATATATTATTATTATATATTATATTAATGATATATTATTTATATATTATATATATGCATTATATATCATATTATTATATATATTATATTATTATAATATATAGAACGATGTATAAACATATATAATATATATGATACTATTATATATTATATATTATATATATTATTATATTAAATAATATATAATTATATATATATAATATCGGTCCCGATCTGGTCAGTACATCATGATTTAACTTTATCAAGATATTGAATGTAAGCCACTAGTTTTGACAAATGCATACACACTTGAGTTAAAGTATGTAATACGAGTGGCTGATATTCAATATCTTCAAAAAGTTATATTATGATGCACTGACTTGAACATTTTTCTATATAATATACTTTTATATTTTATTATTATTATTATCTATAATATATCATGTTATTATGAATATTTTATAATTAGGGGTATTTTGGTCAAAATTCAGTCAACATCATTCCAATATGTTGTTAACCAAACAAAATAATACTGATTCAAAGACTAATTCTAAAGTTTCAACCAAACAAAAAACTTAGTTTTCCTTTCCTTTCAGTTCTCATTCTCATTCCGATTACCATTCCACCATATAACCAAACGTGACCATAGAGTATTGACCAATAACTCAACTATATATGTTTTAAAAAATATAAGTTTATTAAAGTTTCAATAAATATTTTTTAATATTTGTTTGTTGTCGAAATTAAAATTTTGATTAGTTGAATAAATTTAAATTTATCTAATTGAAGGTTTTTTTTCATTTTTCATTTCTAACAACTTATATAGGTTATTTATAAATATGTTCAATTATTAACACATTAAATGTTGTAGTCAAGTGGTAAAGGGTTACAATTTTTGAGGCGAAAAATTAAAAAAAAAAAATTATATAAATATCTTGACAGTTAAAAACTGTCAAGAAAAAAAATAATAAAAAAATAAAAACGCCCTAAGGCGAAAGTGGAGGTCTGGCAGCGGCGGCGGAGGTGGAAGTCCGGCGACGGTGGCAGGCAGCGGCAGTGGAGTTGCCCGGACGATGGTGGTCTGGCGGCGGAGGCGAAAAATTTAAAAAAAAAATTATATAAATATCTTGACAGTTAAAAACTGTCAAGAAAAAAAATAATAAAAAAATAAAAACTGTTATTTTCTTGTAATGTGTTATTTTCCATTTAAACCTAAAAACTGTAGAATGAAAACAAAATTTGGAAAATATCGTATCATACATGAAGGAACGTCCAGCCAAGTAATCCAAACAACTGTGGCAAAGACGCACCTGATGACGTAGCGAAGAATGGGTCAGAGTCAAAGATTTTTATATGAAGAATGAGACACGATTCTAGTATGAAGAGAGTGACAACTAATGGAAGAAATGTATATGAAGTGGGTTGTGTGACTTGTGTGGATTCTAGATATATGTAGTGGTGGCAATGTGGGCAGGCACGGCCCATTTGTGCCGGGCCGAAGGAGCCCGTTTTTGAAAACGGGCTCGGCCTGGCATGGCAAAGTAAGTTGTCGTGTAGGGCCGGCCCGGCCCAGCTTGTTTTCAAAAATGGGGGGCTCAACACGTGCCTCATGTGCAATGCCAATGGGCCAAGTCGGGGCGGCACGCAGGCCCACAATTGTTTTTTTTTTTTTTAATTTAATTCAATTATAGTACATTATAATATTGTTTAAACAATTTAAATTATGTAATTTTATTGTAATTTGTCTATCTTTTTATTATTTTAGTGTAATAAAAAATAGATAGATTTATCATTTTATTTAATAAAATAATTCAAAAAATAAATAAAGATAAAATATTAAAGAAAATAAAAAATACATGAAATTATGAAAATATGAAATGAAGAATGATTTATTTATTTCGGACTTTCAGTATTACATGATTGCCTCATAAAAAACTTTACCAAGAAAAACCCAGTGGGATAAAAATTTGGTAAGGGAAAAAGAGTGCAATCTCTATCATACGCAGAGTCGTAACGGGCCCGTCTCGGTTCCATTGTAGTTATGTCTTGGTTATAGTGTCTACATGTCCGTGTCGAGCCATGCATTTGTCCATATGCCTTTTCAAATGACCGATTTCCGACTTAGAAGTAGAACTGGTATATAAGAGTTTATAAAACTTACAACGATATTTTGTTGTGACCCTACCATCTGGGTTTGGTATTTCTTCTTTGTCAAAACATTACCATACGTTTGATGTGTGCTTTTTAGATTTGGAAAGTCCCGCTGCAGTTTCCGTCTGCCCGAAAAGGTCAAAATAATCATCCTCCATGTTAATACCGTCCAGAAATTGAGGATGATTATGATCAATTTCCTACAATACAAATATTAACTCATTAGTCATTAAAAACTAAGTATAAAATCATAAACATACTAAGCATGAAAATATTAAAATTAATTACTAAGCATTTAATCATAAATATACTAAGCATAAAAATATTAAATTACTAACCATATTAAAATTAATTACTAAACATAAAATCATCAATTTACTAACCATATTAAAATTAATTACTAAACATAAAATCATCAATTTACTAACTAAACAAAAAATTAAAATATACAAATATTACAATTAATTACTAGACATAAATTCATAAAATGATAAATTTACTAAAATCTTAGATTCTAAGGTTAAATATTAAAATCTATATCAAAACATAAAAATATTAAAATTAATTACTAAACATAAAATCATAAATATCATACAAATATTTTAAAATTAATTACTAAACATAAGATCATAAATATCATACAAATATTAAAATTAATTACAAAACATAAAATCATAAATATACTAAGCATAAAAATATTAAAATTAATTACTAAGCATTTAATCATAAATATACTAAGCAAAAAAATATTAAAATTGATTACTAAACATAAAATCATCAATTTACTAACCATAAATATTAAAATTAACTACTAAACATAAAATCATCAATTTACTAACTAAACAAAAAATTAAAATATACAATTATTAAAATTAATTACTAGACATAAATTCATAAAATGATAAATTTACTAAAATCAAAGATTCTAAGATTAAATATTAAAATTTATAACAAAGCATAAAAATATTAGCTCATAAATATACTAAGCATAAAGCCCAAAATATTAAAAATACATAAAACATAAGAATAAATATCAAAATTAATAACTAAGCATAAATATATTAAGTATAAATATAAAATTTAAATACTAAAACATAAAATTAATTAATAACATTTAAAGGAAAAATATACTTTTGAGCTTTGGTGGAGAGATTGGAGAATAATATTAGTAATATAATATTAGAAATTTAGAATGGTAGATTAGTAGTGTAGAGAATATATATATATATAGAGAGAGAGAGTAAGAATGGAATTATTAAAATATGAATGGTGTAGAGAATAGAGATTAGAGAGAGTAATGGAGAGTTGGAGAATGGAGAGAATGAGAGATTGAGAGAAAGTGTAGGGAAATTGGAATGAGTGGGGGTATTTACAGAAAAATTTGAAATGTGGGTAAAAATATAAAATAGAAGAGATGAGGGGGCAAATTGTAATTTGTGACCATTTTAAAAAATTTGACTGTTTGCTGATGTCAGCAACGGTCAAATTTTTCAAAAATAAAAAAATAAAAAATTGGCTTCAACGGTAAAAAAAATAAAAATAATAAAAATAAAATGGGCAGGCCAACGGTCAGCCTGGTAGGCCAGGCCAGGCCGGCCCGACAGGCCGAATTCTTAGACCCGGTATGTTCCAGGCATGGGGCCATGCTTGGCCTGGCCTACGAAACAAGCAGGCCGGCTGTGCCAAGCCCTCCAAGCCCAACACATTTTGACACCATTGGATATATGAAGAACTAAGGAACTTTAAGGTTGGAAGAAAAATATAGAGGAAGAAGAGAAGAAAAACGGTAAGACATTAAGATGTTTATGGCTGGAAGATAAATATATAGGAAGAAAAGAAGAAAAAAGGTAACCTTGGGGAGATGTGAAGAACAAACGGTCAAATTGGAAGTGAGTGAGAAGTGACTTGCTTAGAAGGTCATCTTAGGATTCCTAGGCATGTATTAAAAGAATAAGTCATGACCATTGGATGTTTGTTTCAAAGCAATCAATGGTTCAGATTAGAGTGATGCGAATGATTTTTTAAAATTGTATGGTGTAATATTGCACTCAAGAATCTGCCATTATATATTGATAAGGACCACCATAAAATTATATTGATTTGAATAAATTTTGATCTGAATTTTTTTTGTGGATGATAAGTTCATTAAAATCTATCTATAAATAAATTTTGAAATTTTTTCAAGTACTAGAACTATTTATCCCAATTATTTTAAATATGAAACCATCAGAAAAATCAACAAAATATAGGAAATTCAAGAAAAATAGTTTTAATGTTTGAATAATTCTCAAATTTTATTTATAAGTAGATTTCGATGAACTTATCATCTAAAAAAAATTATGTTCAAAATTTATTCAAATCGACATGATTTCATGGTGGTCCTTATTGAAATTAAAATAAGGGATTCTCTCTCTCTCTCTCTCTCTCTCTCTCTCTCTCTCTCTCTCTCTCTCTCTCTCTCTAATATATATATGTAATACTTCTCTAAGTAGGACCGTCATGACTTTATAATTTCAGGACGTTCAACCACAGCCACAATTCACAGTGGGCTGTGTGTATATATATATATGTATTTAAATATTTTTTATAATCTAATACAAAGAAATGATTTTTGAGTTCAAATCTAAACCGATAAACCTATCTAAATCAACTCGACCTTTTTTGGGTTGGTTTGAATCGGTTTGGAAAATCACATTGGTTTGGTTTGGATTGAAATATAGCGAAACTGATGCACATTCAGAGTTGAGTGGAGTGGGTACTTGGTACAGAGTACCGACACAGGTGTGTTAAAAAAAGTCATATATCTATACACTATATATAAAAAAAGACAGTTGAGCCATATTTTTAACCCTCCTATTTTGTTGTGATTATTTTTAATTGTGAAAAGATTTATATACCCTTGCTCTTTTCAGTATTTCCTAACTAATTATTAATACTTTATTTAGTAGAAGGGTGAAAAGGTAATTTACAAATTTAAAATTATATACACTCTTTATAAAAAAAAGGATAGTTGAGCCATATTTTTAACCCTCCTATTTTGTTGTGATTTTTTTTTTTAATTGTGAAAATATTTATATACCCTTTCTCTTTTCAGTATTTCCTAACTAATTATGAATACTTTATTTAGTAGAAGGGTGACAAGGTAATTTACAAATTTTAAATTAGTTTATTAATTTTTATAGTTAGAAGACAAAAAAACCCTTCAAGGGTTCAGAAAATTCATAAAATTTATACAACATGAATAATTATGAAGGATAGAATTGTCATTTTATGTTTACAATTGAGGGCTGTTTTAGAAATTGAAAATTTCTCTTTTTGTAATTGTTCAGAGGACCTATAACAAATTGTATATGAGGTCCACGTTATTAAACAAACTTGAAAGACACAATGTGTCTCTCTTATGTCTTCTCTCTTGATGACTCTTAATTTATTTCTTTTTTCCATTTATTTCTTCTTTCTTTCCATTTAACTGCCTTATTTCTTCTTTTGTAAAGCATGAGCTTTTGCAGAGACCATAATCAAAGGTGGTGAGCGAACTTAGCAAGTTGTGTTGGGAAGTGAGACGGATTGTGAGGGAGATAGGTGTGTTGCTGGTGAAGGATCCAGATGTCCGGTGGAGGACAACGATCGGTTCATTGACATGATGGAGAAGTGCTTCGAGATTCCACCGTAGTTCAAACGATTGCAGGAGAGGCTCAATTTTCATTACCAGGTTTTAGACAGAGAATTTTTGGTGGTGGGATTTGATTTTGTTTTGCTTGGATGGCAAGAAAGTGTAGGGAAGTGGAAGCTTTAGTTTGCTTTTTTGAGAAATGTTGGGAAAAAAATAGGAGGAAAAAAATGAAAAATATTGGAATAGAAAGCTCCACCAACACCTACACATACCCACCAGTCCACCACCAAGCCACATAGAAAACCTCACTCGCTCTCTCTAGAGAGAGAATTTTAGGGTTTTTGTTTGTTTTTTATTTATTTATTATTATTATTTTTGTTGGGGTTTCGATTTTTTTATTTGATTGTTTGTTATTATTGTTCGTTGATGACGGAGACTTGGAGGAGATGTACGTGGGTTCCATGCGAAAGTCGTTTAAGGATTCTCTCAAAGTTCTTGAATCAGATATTCAACATGCCAATACTGTGTAATTTTTTTTTTTTGACTCCATTGTTGCCTTTTTTGGCTTGTCTTGTGTCTACAAAAAAAAGTTTGATCTTTCATCTTTGAGGGTTTTATGTTTGAATTTTTTTAAAAAAATAATAATTGGTGCTTAGTTTCATTGTTTTCCTTGATAGATTGTCAAATTCATTTTTTTTTTCCTTGGATTACAAATCTAATTTCAATTTGACTTTCCTTTTTAGTGAAGCCACCTAATTTACTCAATGACCTTTACTTTTTATCTGCTAAGTGAGTTCTTGTTCATTTCTTCTGGGTTATGTTTAGATTTTGGTATTTTGTACTAATTTACAAATTCAATCTCTTTACATACAAATATTCAAGACAATAAGACATCACATAGAATCTTAACTATAGAGGAGATTAGAAATAGAAAAGAAACATAAGCAAACTGAGAATCCAAATAGAGGTGTTGAAATCGTGAAGTACTGGGATTGTGTTTATGAGTTTTGTTGAATTACTTTTTGTAAGTTAGTGTTGATAATTCATGCATGCCAACCATTTGTTTGATCATTTTATTTTTTATTTTATTTTAGGGGAAGAACGGAAGAAAGGTGAATTGTACGTGTAACAGTCTAATTGATGATTTATTAGTTAATATTGATCGGTTTGTGCTGGAATTTCTTTGTCTGCAATATCAATGAAACAGTCATCAAAGAAACGGATATGGATTATTAATATTTTTCTCTTGGTTTTGGTTCATTTGCTTTGCACTTTATTGGTATTGATTGATTGTGCTAAATAGTAGTTGTATATGCATTGACTTAATTGTATTTTATTTATTATTTATTTTTCCATTCGAAATTGCTAGAATATTAGAGTGTGTAAAAAGTAAATCCACTTATTTATTATTATTATTATTATTATTATTGAAAAGGAAAAGTCTGTATACGACGAGTTGGCCAATAAGAAATACCAGTCTTTTGTTTGCTTTTGTTACTTCTATATGTGTTCTGCTAAGCTTATCCGTGTGTATTACCCATAAGAAGCGAAATGAGGTCAAGAACTCTGTGGCATGGTCAAAATTGCGTATGGATGCACCAGAAGTTAATTCAAACCATGTCAATTAACAAATATTAGGTATGTTGTGATGCTACTTAATGTTACATGTCGATCAGAAAATATGACTAATTGTAATTAGTAATTTATACTTGAAGAGTATAATGTGCTTGGAAATTGTCATTATGTTTATATGTATGTAGGTTGTCTTGATGGAATATTTTGTAATTTTCAAGTATTTTTCTGCATTATGTAATTTGAATTGCTATTTATGTAATACAAAATTTGTGTAAGGATTCCCATTATTGATTGGCTTATTTCGTGGACAAACCACAAGTTGGGGTTTGAATTGTAAGGGTAGATTAGGTGATGGAAGACCAACATCAAAGGCCATATTCAAGACCTCATGGTGACAAGCACTCAAAGGTATATTTCTTGTGCTTAGTTTTCTTTGAAGAGATTTAGAAGCACACACACACTTAGCATACTTGCATATGTGTGCATTCTCTTCACATGTCACATTCACACTAGCACTTTGATTGATTATATCTTGTTGTGTGTTTGTTTGTTTCGTGTAATTCGTTTCCTGAATATGTTCAGAAACGTCCGCGCTTGCACGATAATGTGCTTGGTTTTGCGCGAAGATCGCCTTCGAAGAATGCCCTTGGCTTCTCCCTTGGTTTCACCATCATTGGTGAAACGGCGGTTTGATCGGCGGCCATGACCGCCGAATGAAACCGCCGTTTGATTCCAGATAACTCTGGACTAGATCTGCGGTTACGATCGGCGGTCAGGAAGCCGAATCGAAACCGCCGAATTGACCTGATGCATTTATTATTCTCGGGTTTTATTCTGCGGTTTAATCGGCGGCCTGGCCGCCGAATTGAAACCGCCGAATCAGATATTTTAAGGTCGGTTTCTTTTTGGGTTTTGATCGGCGGTTTCGTGTGACCGCCGAATCTGGTCGCCGAATGATCCCCTGCTTCTCGGGTTCAATTCGGCGGTTACATTCTGCGGCCACGACCGCAGAATGAAACCGCCGATCGATGATTTCAAGGGCATTTTGGTCTTTTCTCTTGCCCTGTTCTTGATGCCTATAAATATCATACTTTCTCATATCTCTAACTTAGTTCTCTGACTCTAAAAGAACCCTAAACTTAAAAGAGAGATATTTGAGAAAAAATCATATCAAGAACTCATTTTTACACACTCAAAACCTTTCTCATATGCATCTAAATATCATCTAGTATTTTCTAGCATAGTTAGGATGCTTGCTTGCATGGGTTTTGGTCAACACACATCCTTTGGTATGTTCTTCACTAATTTCATCTAAGCTTAGTGTTTTATTTATCAAAGAAATCTCTTATATTATTTGTATGCTCTTAGAATATATTCTAAATACAAAATAGAGATTGTTGTGTTGACATGTTTGTGTGATGTATTGTGATAGCAACATCTAGGATATTTTATCTATGATTTGCTAAGCTTTATGACATGTCATTTAGCTATTGACATCTAGGATTGCATTAATTGTTATCTAATCATCCTAGATAAGCATCTAAGGTTACCTAGCTTTATTTGCTCATTGAATATCATCATATATTCACATAGGTTGTAATCTCTTCATTGAGAAGTAAGTCTTGCGTGTAGCTTCCAGGATTAGGTTGCTTAGATCGCAAGCAATTGAAGTCTTGTTGTGATAGGCCGGGATTAGGCCGTACACCGGGATTAGGTGGTCACACAAGCAATTGGACTAGGTCCACTTATACCGGGATTAGGTAGGTGTGTTGATTATTGATCGGGATTAGGTTGTAATCATTACACATTTAGTGGATTCGAGGTTCGAGTGTGGCGCACTATACAGCCCGTGGTTTTTCCCGTGAGGGTTTCTACGTAAATATCAAGTGTCATTTATAATTCCGCACCATATTACACTTGTTATTGTTTTGACTAGATTGGGGTATTTTTGTAATATTGACTTAACGCGAAAATTGGGTAATATCGTTAAAATCTATTCACCCCCCCTCTAGATATATATTAGAACACACCCGAGTTATTTGTTTCAATTTGTAAAAGAGTAAAGCTTCATTTAAAATGACAATCTATGTATGCTACTTTACATCATTTGTTGTTGTGTACTAAATGATGATTTTTTTCAAGACAAAATGATGTTGGTCTGGTGATAAACCTCACGGGTTCAAAAATTAAATAGTACTTTTTGGGGGAGGTCTTGTGCAAATAGCACCAAAAATGGTATTGAGACCAAAATGCCCCCACTTTTACTTATGTCCACTTTTAATTTTCATTTTCAATTTTCAATTTCCCTTACTTTGTCCAAACAGTGAGTCTCCTTTCTTCCACCATCACCGTCCAAGCTTCCATTTCAGAATTCGTTCTTTCTTCCACCATCACCATCCAATCTTCCATTTCAGAATTCTTTCTTTCTTCCACCATCACCGTCTAGTCTCCTTTCTTCCTCCATCACCATCCAAGACTTCGACGGCAGCCGCAAGACTCCGTTGACATGTCGACGAGAGTTCTCGGGTTTCAATTGAAGGTATTTTCGTTAGGGTTTTATTTTCAACTTTGATTTTGTTGATTTTCTGAAATGTTTTTCGTTTTGGTTGATTTCGATTTAGTTTTGATGATGTTTTTTTGTTTGCGTCTGAATGTCGATTCATATTTAGTTTGAATATGAATTATGATTTAGTTTTTTGTTATTTTGCTTTGAATTTGTGTTGTTGTTTGGTAGATTTCCATTTTTGTTAATTTACTTTGAATTTGTTTTGTTGTTTGGTAGATTTTGATTTGTTTTATCAAAAAAAAAAAAAAAAAAAAAAAGAATCTGAATAATGGCGTTGGTGGGTTAGGGTTTTTCAATTTTGAGAAGATGATGAACAATATTATTCACAATTATGGATTTTTCCAGAAATGTCAGCCTTTTTCAAGACTTAATTATGTTTTTCGAGACTTATTATATAGTTTGCGAGACTTATATAGTTTGCGCAATTGAAGTTAAATGTTGATGGGGCTAGTAGTTTTGTGAAGGGGCGTGCATGTATAGGTGGGGTTCTCCGCAATTCCAAAGGAGATGTCATGTGTTCTTTCTCTGCTTTCTGTGGAAATTAAGATGCCATCTCAGTTGAAATCTGGACAATACATAAAGCATGCAGCTTATGCTTGTATAATCATGCTTTTATTGGATTATTGAACTATTATGCGGATAGCCTTGCTAAAAAGGGTTTGGCTTTAGATGGTGAATTGGTTGAGTGGTTTGAGTTCAGGGTTTAATGTGGGTTAGGTGGCCTCTATTTTCTTCTGCCACTGCTATGGTGGTTTTTGGTCTGCTGGTTCTGTTTGTTGTTTGCTTGGCTTGGCTTTTTTTTTTTTTTTTTTTTTTTTTTTTTTTTTTTTTTTTTGCGGGGAGTGGCTATTCTGCCCTGTTTTGTTTTGTTGGTTGCCTCTTTGGCTTGTGATGTTCTTGTTTTTCTGTTTTTTCAATAAAGCAGGCAGTTTCAAAAAAAAAAAAAAAAAAGTTTGCGAGACTTGTATATGCTTTTTCTAGACTTGAATATGCCTTTCGAGACTTATATATGTATTTTCGAGAGTAAGATATGACTTTTCGAGACTTATTTAACATGTATTCGAGAAATAAATTATGTTTATTCGAGACTTATTAACATCTTACTGGTATATACTTTCCAAAACAATTGTTTTATTGGAGACTTTTTGTGCTATGTAGTTATGATTGTATGTTTTGTTTGTAATATTATATATGCAGATGGTGAATCTTAAGAGGCAATTGAAAACTCTTGTGTCCGATTGGTACGATGGAACAATCACTCGCCACAATCATATTGAAATTCTTAAAGTAATAGACGATGCACTTACCGGCATAGACAATAGGGGGGTCCAAAAGCAGATGTTGATGGACTCATGTCCAATTAATGCGTTTATTATGAATTACTAGTGTGTAACCCGTGCGATGCACGAGTTTTATTAAATATATAGAGATAGAGAGCAGTCAAATTTCAATTAATGCAATAAATAATTTTCAATTCACTTATATAATAAATTAAACAACCCTTCAATTCTATATCAATATAATATACAAATAAAAAGGTAATCAAGAGTCTTAAAAAAAAAAAAAAGTCAAGAAGCAATCTATAGAGAAAATCTTGTAATCAATGCGATAATGCATAAATTCTATTAACCAATTCCATAATTGATTTTTAAACAACTAATATTCATAATTGCAATTAAAGAGTCAATTCACCTACTTTGTTGATATATATAGAAATAAATATGTTTAGATTATTCTATATATATATAAATTTAATTTGTTTTGAAAAATATTTAGTTATTACATTTATATATGTAAAGGTATTTTCGAGTAAATTGGGGTGTATTTAGAGGTTTTATAATTATTATTTTTCTATAAAAACATTTATTCCAGAAATACTTGTAGAAGTATTCAATTTTTTTTTTAAAAAAAAAAAAAAACTCCATGGAGATTATTGTCAAGCATAGTGATAAATTAATTTAATTTTCCACACTTATTTTCTAAGGACATTCCATTTTTTTTTAATAAACTCACATATATATATTATTTTCACATATCCTGTTATGGAAATGTAAATAGTAGTGAAGTAATTTTTTTTTATTGTACAATTTTTATTTATTTGTTACCATTTATAAAAAATATTATGAGTGAATTTCATATATTTAGGAAGAGAATCAATTGAATTGAATGAAATAATTAATATTTATAATATCTTATTATTAATATTTGATTAAAAATTATTATTTTAAATTTTTGTTATATTATCATTAATATATTGCTATTGATATTTTAAAAAACATTTACCACTAATTCCATATAAAACGGGTTACTTTCATATATTTAGAAAAAGAATCAATTAAATTGAATGAAATAATTAATGTTTTAATATCTTATTATTAATATTTGATTAAAAATTATTATTTTAAATTTTTGTTATATTATCATTAATATATTACTATTGATATTTAAAAAAATTTACAACTAATTTCATATAAAACGGATTACCTTTAAATTGGTATTTACAATTGATATTTTTATTTGTTTGGAAAATATGTGTTGATTATCATTTACTGTATAAGAATAATGAAAATTTAAAAACTTTTGTTTTTGGAAATAATCATAATGTATTTAATGCATATTTAATACATTCTAAAAAACCAAAAAGAAGACAAAACAACACTGAAGATCTTATTTTTCAACAATTTTATTCATCTAAATTCAATATATATATATATCCACAAGACATTTTAAAACTAATATCGTGTAAAACATCTGAAAATCATAAACAAACTACAAAATCACTTTTTACAATATTATCCAAAGTCAACAATACAATTTCTCTCAATCTCCATGTGCAATTCCCCACTAAGACAATCCAATCATCTCGCATAATGTAAATATTGTCTTGAGCGTGTGGACTATCATTCCTCAAATCTACACCACAAAAGAATTTATAGAAATTAAAACCTTTCTTAAATATAATTGTAAAAACGAATTAAGAGACGACATATGAAGAGAAGCTAAAGACACGACAATTAATTAAAGAAATCAAACTCACCAAAGATACCGAAGAAATGTTAATTGCTGTCAACCCTCTGCTTGAAATCATAAATTCAAACCTGCAGATCAAGTCAAGTGTAGAATAATATATTTTTTTTGAAAGGAAAACTTTAATAAGGACATCACAAAGGCCAGAAAGAAACACAAAACAAGGGACCAAAACAGCCCAGCACAACAGAAGCTCAAACCAGAGCAACAGAACAGAGCAAAACGAGAAACAACAGCAAAACAACGCTAAGCATTAGGAATACAATCAGCACTCCACATTAAGAAGTCCCTGCCCCCTTCAGAACCTTGTAGAATAATATTTATTATTATAAAGTCATAAATCCAAGACAAAATTCACTAAAATCAAGGAAATTCAAACAATTAGATATAAAATTTTGATAATACAAAACACCTTAAAATTCTACTGTCACTAAAAACCTAAGAGCTAAGGAAATTATATTGCTCAATTAAACATAAATCCTCTGAAATTAAGATTACAATATAAAAGACAAAAAAAAAAAAAAAAAGTCCTTCCCAAAAACAAAAACAGAAAAATAAAATCATCAAAATCAGTAGGATTAAACTTTTATTCCATAAATATAATAAAAAGAGAATAAAAAAAGAAGAAGAAGAAAAGACTCACCTCAACATTTTTATATAATATGTAACAATAAATTATCATCAAAACTGGGAGAGAGACATTTTGAGAGAGAGTAGAGATTGATTGATGGATGGATGCATGAAAGATTAGGTAAAGCTATGGTTTATAAAGAGAATTGGCATCATGATTGATTTGTATCTTCACATGAACGTTACATGTGTTACATAAGGATGATTGAAGAGACTTAAAAAATTGGTGTGATTATGGGAAATTAATAGAGGCAATCAAGTCATCATGTAAAAATAATTGTAAAATAAGTATTAATTCACATTCAAACTCTAGCATTCAATTCAGAGAATCAATGTTTTTCAATCATAAAAAGAATTCAACGTATGTATAGGGAGACTTTTCATCGACCATTCATTGATAATTAAATAAGTTAAATATATATATAGATTTAGAGTGACCTTTCATTGTAATTTAATTAAACTTCAATTAAATAAGTATTAATATAAAATTGAGAAAGGAGAATAATAGGAGAATTTAGTACCAAAACTCCCTCATGATGGCATTTTGAAACTCTATTATTATATATATACTAGTTTTTCAACCCAAGCGTTGCACTGGCTTTGTATTAAAAACTATTTGCAAAACATTGTGTTGTTTATATCAAATTTTTTGATGCAAACATATTTAAACATAATGAACATATAGTTTTACCTTCGGTTATCTAAGTCATGTTAACTTTTGAATTTCATTATCTCACGAAACAAAAGAAAACTATTAAATTAAAAAAGATCACCAAATATTTCTCCATTGTATTTCAAAACCTATTTTTAATAATTTTTTTCCAAAAAAAATAAAAAACACTTATCCACCAAAGTTGTAAAGTTGTGGGAATAAAAGATGGCGTTCGTCATTTTGATGATACAAGTCTTTAAATTCTCCTCGAAATATATATTTCCCGAACTAAAAAATTACCTGTGAATTAATAAAAATTCAACAATTTGATTTCAAACTTCAAACCCATAAATACATACATTTCTAATCATTATTAAAAAACAAAAAAACAAAAAAACAAAGAGGGTTCAATGATTTACATAATAAGTTAATAACTAATTGATTAAGTAATACATACAGATATATGAACTCCATTATCGATACTTTACCTTGCTCTTGTCACCCACTCTTCTGAAAAAATATTAGAAAATACCTGCAAAATAGGCATGAGAAAATTCAAAAATGTGATATCAAACTTCAAACCCATATACATATACATTCTTAATCATTAATACAACAAAAAGGAAAAGAAATAGAGAGGGTTCGATGTATATATAGAATATAGAGACCTTTCATTTTACTTCTATTATTTAAGTGGATCATTAATACTATCATACAATTAAATAAGTGGGTTATTAATTAGAAGGAGTTCAATGGATAAATAAGATAACCTTTCATTTAACTTCGATTAAATATATATTAATACTATTAAAAAATATAATATACATGAATGAAGATATAGAGTCACAACACTTGATATTATCTAATTAATATTTATCAAATTGTTTAATTTGATTAATCAATAAATAGGAAAATAGAAATAAAAAATTAATAATATTTAAAAGTAGAAAAAAATAACTCTATTATGATATAGCATTTAAATTCAAAGTTCTCTTACGCTGACGTATGACACTTTGAAACTCTATTATTATATATATACTAGTGTGTAACCAATGCGATGCACGGGTTTTATTAAATATATAGAGATAGGGAGCAGTCAAATTTCAATTAATGCAATAAATAATTTTCAATTCACTTATATAATAAATTAAACAACCCTTCAATTCTATATCAATATAATATACAAATAAAAGGGCAATCAAGAGTCTTAAAAAAAATCAATCAAGAAGCAATCCATAAAGAAAATCTTGTAATTAATGCGATAATGCATAAATTCTGTTAACCAATTCCATAATTGACTTTTAAACAATTAATATTCATAATTGCAATCAAAGAGTCAATTCACCTGCGTTGTTGATATATTTGATATATATATATATAGAAATAAATACGTTTAGATTATTATATATATATAAATTTAATTTGTTTTGAAAAATATTTAGTTATTACATTTATATATATAAAAGGTATTTTCGAGCAAATTGGGGTGTATTTAGAGGTTTTATAATTATTATTTTTTCTATAAAAACATTTATTCTAGAAATACTTGTAGAAATATTCAATTCTTTTTTAAAAAAAACTCCATGGAGATTATTGTCAAGCATAGTGATAAATTAATTTAATTTTCCTCACTTATTTTCTAAGGACATTCCATTTTTTTTTTTAATAAACTCACTTATATATATATATATTTTTTCATGTGTCCTGTAATGTAAATGTAAATAGTAGTGAAGTAATTTTTTTTATAGTACAATTTTTATTTATTTATTACCATTTATAAAAAAGAGTAATGCTACATTGCCCAAATGATGTGGAAACACTATAGACCATTCATTTAAATTGTATTCGATTTGCATGATTTAAATAAATGGTCTACATTGTTGTCATATCATTTGGGCACCGGATTTGGACACCAAATTTGGGCAATGTAGCATTACTCTTTATAAAAAATATTATGAGTGAATTTCATATATTTAGGAAAAGAATCAATTGAATTGAATGAAATAATTAATGTTTATAATATCTTATTATTAATATTTGATTAAAAATTATTATTTTAAATTTTTGTTATATATATATATTTTTTGAAATGGCTATTTTTTGATAAAGCCTTAAAAGGCCAAAACCATAGTACAAAAGTACCACCCAAGGAAAGCAACAGAAACTGAAATACAACATGTAAGAAGAAATAGAACCAATTTCATCAGAAACAACGCAGCACTATACTAAAACACTTTGCACAACCGATTAATGATAAGGTCATGATATGCCAACAACCAAAAAGAGACGCAAGGTGAACTTTATATGCTCCACTCCAACCTCTCAACCAGCAAATCCACACCAGCTTTTGCAAGACAATCTGCTAAGGAATTTCTCCCTTTAGGTAAGAACTTAACAGATATGAAAGGCCTTGACGAAACAAATTGTCTGATGTCGTAAATCAATTGAATTAGACTAAGGTTGCCAAACCCCTCTCCATTAATCCACAAGACAACCGAACTAGAATCACTACAAATAGTGATCATCCTATCATCAAGCTCCTGAGAGGAAGAAATTAAAGAGCAAGCTTTGTGAATAGCTAATACTTCAGCAGTAATTGAGTCTGCATTCCCGATAGAGGAGGAGAATAAGCATAAAACCTTTCCTTCCGACTCTTGAAGAACACCACCAATGCCGGCCTTGCCCGAATCACCTTTAGATGAACCGTCCACATTAAACGAGAGATCCAAAGCTTGAGCTATAAACCACGAGAAAGAAGTGACTGCTTTGGCAGATTTTTTGTCAACACACCTCCCTTAAATGTCTAGAAGCAACAGAGTTGTATCTTCCTTGGAGCCACACCCAAAATTTTTAAACCACCACACAACCCTGAATTTTATCATGTTCAGGGCCATTGAAAGACTTGCTTCCAATCCTTGAAACACCACTTTATTTCGAAAATCCCATATGGTCCAAACTATAGCACAAAACAATAAATTCCACACCCTAACCCTTGATTTGGATGGACATAAACCTGACCAACCTGAAAGCCATTCCAAAATATCCTTATTACAGCATGTATTAACACCCCACCAGTTCATGGCCAACACCCAACAAAACCATGCCCAGTCGCACAAAAGAAAGAGGTGATTAATAGACTCGACACTTTTTCCACATAAAGGGCATTCAGTACTCACCAGTTGAGCCATACCAAAACTGCTTATTACACTTCTTACCAAAATTCTCCCCTTAAACAATTGCCACAAAAAGACCTCAACTTTTGGGGACATATTCCTTTCCACATAAAAGGACAAACAAACTCTGCCATTGATCCATAAGAATCCTCCAAACACCTTCGAAATGATTTGACTGAAAAATTACCATTAGGACAGAAAGACCATGCCATTACGTCTTGAATTCCTTCCCTGACAGTAATATTTTGTAAATATAGCATAAAACTATTCCATTGATCCTTTTCCCAATCAAATAATATCCTACGCAACCTCACTTTCCAAACCCAAGAAGAGGCCTCAAATCTACCATACTCCTTCACCACACCTTCCTTATTAACTGCGAGCGTAAAAATACGGGGAAATGCTCTTTTTAATGATACTGAATCCCATCTTAAATCATCCCAGAACCTCACACATTCACCCGACCCCACTACAATTTTGAAACCCTCTTTAATAATGTTACATGACCGATTACTATCTTCATTCAACCTACTCACACTTCGAATAAAAGGAGAGCATCTCTTTAAATCATCAAAATCCCAAACTAAAATATTGTTACTAACTCCATACTTTGCAGTAATCACTTTCTTCCACAAAGATGAGTGTTCCCACCCAAATCTCCACATCCATTTGGCTAAAAAAACTCACACCTTTATCTACCATCCTTCCAATGCCCAAACCTTCACTCTTCTTACTCTTGCATACCGTACCCCAATCCACTGCATGTATCTTTCTTTTCACAACATCATCATTCCAAAAGAATTCCCTTTGTTTCTATTTTTTTCGCTACACCAACTGGAATACCAAAAACTGACATATAGTATGTCGGTAGACTAGAATGGACAGCCTTGATAAGGACCACTCTACCCCCTTTTGACATGTATCCTCTCTTCCACGGTGCTAATCTTTCCTTCACTTTACTTATAACTGGATTCCATAACGCTTCCTTCTTCTCATTACCACCCAGAGGAAGACCGAGATACATTATCGGTAAAGAGGACGAAATACATCTAAACATTCGATTCCATTCTTCTTCTCCATGCCTTCTCTTCCCCACTCTAACCAGACATGATTTATGAAAATTAATTTTAAGGCCTGACATCAACTTAAAACATCTCAATATTCTTTTTGCATTTAGGAGATACTCGGAGTTTGGTTCAATGAAGAGCATTGTGTCGTTGGCGAACTGTAAATGTGTTAAATGTATGGCATCATTCTGAAACCCCACTCCTCTAATCAATCTACGATCTTTAGCAACACACAACATCCTACTAAGAACCTCCACCACTAAGTTGAATAGAAAGGGGGAAAGCGGATCTCTTTGGCGAAGACCCCTTTCCATAGGAAATTCCTCAGTCGGACATCCATTGATCAAAACCGATAGTGATGGAGAGGAGATACACCACTTAATCCAATTAATCCATTTTGAACCAAAACCCATTTTCTTCAACACCTTAAGCAAAAAATTATGTTTAACACTGTCGTAGGCTTTCTCAAAGTCGAGTTTCACTAGCAATCCACCCATACCGTCATTTTTCCAAGAATGAATGACCTCGTTGGCAATGATGAAGCTGTCCATAATCTGTCTACCTTCAACCAAAGCCATCTGGTGTGGACCAATCACTTTATCCAACACCCTTTTTAGCCTATTTGCTAGTACCTTTGCCAAAAATTTATAAGCAGCACCAACCAAACTTATAGGCCTGTATTCTTTTATAGAAGTCGGATTCCTAATCTTTAGAATAAGAGCGATAAAAGTTCTATTCATATTTCTTACAACCTTGCTATCTCTATAGAACTCCCCCATAAATTCCATAAAATCCTTCTCAATTACCTCCCAATTTTTTCTGATAAAGTTAAGGTTTAAACCATCTGGTCCTGGTGCTTTATTACCATCACATTCCTTCAATGCCTCCTTAACTTCTTCCAACGAAAATTATTCTTCTAGCATCACTCTTTCTATTTCCGAAATTTGATGAAGATTTATGTCACCTATCGTTGGTCTTCACCATTCTTGTTTAGCAAAATGCCTTCCAAAAAAACGCACCACTCCACCCCTTATTTGACTCGGCCCAACGCACCTACAACCATCAATATCTATATTGCCAATGCTATTGATTTTTCTTCTAACATTTGCATAAGATGAAAGTACCTAGTGTTCCTATCACCCTCCTTTAGCCATTTCACACTTGAACACTGTTTCCATTTTATTTTTTCCTTCCTTATGCTCTTCCAAATCTTCACCAAACAATCTCCTTTGGCTCTTCTCAAAATCTCGGTTCAGCCTTCACTAACTGCTCTCTTCTCAATTTTATCAAGGTCTTCTTCCAACCGTTTTGTAGAAACCCAGACTCCTTCCTTTTCCTAGACCAGGCCCTTATATATTTTTTTTACTGCTATAGATTTCTTCAAAAAATTTACACCAGCTAGTCCAACATCCCTATATTGCCTCCATGCTTTCTTCACCCCCTTCATCAAGTCCTTGTCCTCCAACCAATCATTTTGAAACCGAAACAGTTTTGGACCCCAATCAACCTGAGGATTCTCTAACACAATAGGATTATGATTTAACAATCCCTTGCAAAGGCCACGTTGAGCTATGTTCGGAAACCGGGATAAAAACAATGGTGCACAGAGAAATCTATCCAGTCTAGCCCAAGAACCAACTTCTCTGTTATTAGTCCATGTGTATGACATTCCTTGTAGAGGGATATCCTCACCATAGCTGATTCCACAAACGATCTAAAATTCCTGATTGAGCTTTGACAAGCAGAGCTGCCAATTCTTTCGCTTTGATCCAACACTGTATTAAAATCCCCTCCTATTACCCAAGGCCCTAGCAAATTGGCTTGAGCATTGAGGATGAATTCCCATAACTCCGTTCTACCAGCCTCCTGATTTGCTGCATAGACATTGCAAAAAATCACTTCCTTATTTTCTCTTATTAACACACATTGAACTATGATGCATCTGTTGTTTGAGATACAAGCCTATCTTTCAAAAAATCCTCATTCCAAAGGGTTATTAATCCTCCTGCTGATCCCTCTGTCTCCACCCCTATGCCTTTTGTCAATCGAGATCCTCCTAGTGATTTAACTACTCTGGAATCAAAATAACTCAGCTTTGATTCTTGAATGAACAGTAGAAAAGGTTTATACAAATAAACTAAATTTCTGACAGCTCTTCTCTTCTCTGGCCTTCCTAATCCTCTTACATTCCACGAAATTATCATAGTAAAAATGAATCCCCTAAGCTTCATAAGAGATAATGAGAAACTAACCGTGCTGTGCACTATACCTTACTTCATCCTCCAATTCCCTGCGTCTAATTTCAGCTTCCAAACTATCCTCACAACCATTGAAATTAACCCCCAGAGCAGTCCCCACCTTTATTACCTTCGCAACTTCCTTACTAAGACTCCATTTACCACTCATGTTTTTATTTTGCTGATCTTGTGCCTCATTCATTCTGTTAACGACCTCTGATCCCTTCAACACACCTAAAGCTAATCCTTTTTAAATCATCTTGGCTATTTCCTCCTCCAAATTCCATCTCCCTATAAATTCCCCACTGCTTATCTTTGGCCTAGCTGATAACCTTTGATTCTGCGACACCATCAACCTATCCTTCCTAGTTATCATACCATGCCTTTTCACATAATTCACTTTATTTGAAACACTTCTAATAGCCTTCTTATTAGCCACGACCATACTTCCATCAAAAGCCACCATCTCTCTACCTTCTGAAGCAAACAAAGTAGCCGATACATGAGAAAGGGAATTACCTGATGAAGAGATAGACCCCTCCCCATTCTCTTGTGCTTGATTTGTATTTCCAGCCCTTACATCACCTTCCTTTGAATTGTTATTGTCTGATCTTTGTTGGACTTCGTTTGTATCCTTGCCTGCAATTTGGATCGCATGACAATTTATTGGGCCTTGATTTCCATCTTGGGCCAAACCACATCCCAAATCTATAACTATTTTTCCACCCACCATTTGATTCAACCCCACTATTGATGACTCTCCCTTAAACTTTGGAGAGGGAACCCATTCACTATCTTCCAAAGAAGAAGACCAAAGGACGTCATTCTCTTTCTCACAACCCAACGCATCCTTATAATTCATAGGTCTTCTTTTCTGATAATTAAAGTTCCTATCAATGATTTCTTTCCCTTTGCCATTATTGCTGATAATTACGCCTCCTATAGGTCTGCTCTGCCCCATACCATCTACTTTCCTTTTCCCCACACGCCTACTTTCTTTTTTGTCCCTTCTTTCTTTTTCACAACCCCCATCACCAATTAGTTGGCTAACATTCTGATGATAATTATTAACCCCCACCTCTTTGTCTTCCAGCGTCGTTTTCCCGACCCCCTCCTTGCCATGATCAACTGAATAGTTGTCTTCTTCCTCCTGCCAGTCGAGACCAAGACATTGCAGAATACTGGAGTAACTGACCTTATCCTGATCCTCCATCACTGTAACCATGAATGAGTTTCTCCCTGAGCCTACCTTTACAAAATCTGGACATTTTTTACCCGTAGGTATTAAAACCAAAACTCTCCCCCTCATCAGATTCTTTCTGGTTAAAGTCTCATCTTCAATAAGTAAAGGTTCTCCCACCGCCCATCCCAATTTAAAGAAAAAAATTTCACACCAACAATCTAGTGGAATACCCCGGAATTCTATCAAGTTATCCTTGCTTGTGGAGTGATGGCTGGTGTCCAAGCCCCTACCGAAGAAAAGAAATCCTTCCAGACAGCTTTATTACTTATAAGATTGTTTCTATCAAACTTAGAATTAAACCTCCAAAGGACATTCTTGTTCCCTAAATAATAAAAATCAAACAAGATATTTTTATTAAGAAGTCCCTTGATCATGGCCGAGATATCTGAGACACTTTTAAGGACTCCTACTGCACAACATTCCAACCAACTAGCATCTTTTGCTCTACCATCCCATTGCATCTCCTCCACCCTCTTTTGATACATCCGATTTTGAGAGCCTCCCTTATCACGCGATTCCTTTACCACTTCCGCAAACGACTGTCCATAAAAATTCCCATTGAACCTATTCGTCATCTTTGATTCTATCTTACTACCGTCAAAATACACTCCATGAACTTTATTCCTTTTGTTCCAATCAGTGTCTGCTACCTTTGTCTTTATAGGCCACCCATAAACATGCATACCATTAGAAAGCCTAGCAACCCTCTCTACTTCTTCTCTTGAGCCAAATCGAACTAAGGCGTAGACACTTCTCCTATTCCTCAAAACAGGAGATAAATGAATATCTCTGACTAAGCCAAATGCTTTGAATATACCCCATAACCCTTTATGATCCACCATCGGATTCAGGTTATCCACAAAAATGGATACTAAATTAGACCTAAAATCAACTCTACCATTGTTGATTTTTTTCAGAGCTTCTCTCTCTACCTTTCTCTCTCATCATGTCTTTTTTTCTCTGCAAATCAGCTTATTAAATTTTTGTTATATTATCATTAATATATTGCTATTGATATTTTTAAACAAATTTACCACTAATTCCATATAAAATAGGCTACTTTCATATATTTAGGAAAAGAATCAATTGAATTGAATGAAATAATTAATGTTTTTAATATCTTATTATTAATATTTGATTAAAAATTATTATTTAAAATTTTTGTTATATTATCATTAATATATTTTAATTGATTTTTAAAAACAATTTACCACTAATTCCATATAAAATGGATTACCATTAATTTGGTATTTACAATTGATATTTTTATTTGTTTGGAAAATATGTATCGATTATCATTTACTGTATAAGAATAATGAAAATTTAAAAACTTTTTTTTTTTCCAGAAATAATCATAATGTATTTAATGCATATTTAATACATTCTAAAAAACCAAAAAGAAAACAAAACGACATTGGAGATCTTATTTTCCAACAATTTTATTCATCCAAATTCAATATATATCCACAAGACATCTCAAAACTAATATCCTGTAAAACATCTAAAAATCATAAACAAACTACAAAATCATTTTTTACAATATTATCTAAAGTCAACAATACAATGTTTCTCAATCTCCATGTGCAATTCCCCACTACGGCATTCCAATCATCTCGCATAATGTAAATATTGTCTTGAGCGTGTGGACTATCATTCCTCAAATCTACAACGCAAAAGAGTTTATAGAAATTAAAACCTTTCTTAAATATAATTGTAAAAACGAATTAAGAGACGACATATGAAAAGAAGCAGAAGACACAACAATTAATTAAAGAAATCAAACTCACCAAAGATACCGAAGAAATGTTAATTGCTATCAATCCTCTATTTGCAATCATGAATTCAAACCTGCAGATAAAGTCAAGTGTAGAATAATATTTATTATTCTAAAGTCATAAATCCAAGGCAAAATTCACTAAAATCAAGGAAATTCAAACAATTAGATATAAAATTTTGATAATACAAAACACCTTAAAATCCTACTGTCACTAAAAACCTAAAAGCTAAGGAAATTATATTGCTCAATTAAACATAAATCATCTGAAATTAAGTTTACAATATGTTAGAAAATTTTTGGTGTAAATTGCTATCTAAATAAATAAACAAAAAATAAGATTAAAACACAGTGAAAAAGTTGATAGAAAAACCTTCACAATTTGCAGTAGTTTTGTCAATAATTCCTTTGAAGTCGAGGCTAGTGTTTAACACTATGTCTTTAAGACGATTTACGCCCGCCCACTGGTGCTATTGGTCAATCGGTGCTCACCTTCTAGGATACAACGACTTCTCTTTCTTGTGGTAGTAGCACTTCAAATCCACAAGCACACAACGAACTAAATAAGCAGAATTCTCTCTCAATTACCAAAGGACTCAATACTCAATGTAATAATTTTATGAAATGTTTTGGATGTTTAGAATGAATGAATGACTTCCAATTTATAAACATAAAGTGCCTTTTGTAAAGGCCATGGTTGTTGGAAATACGGTTTTAAAAGCAATAAATATTTAAAAATATTTATTTGCTTGGAAAATCATATTTTGTATGAATGAGAAATTATTCAAAGTAATTAAAACCATATGAAAGGCACAAGAAAGACGTTCTCTTAAAAGAACTTATGATGCTGTTAGTAATAACCAAGACAATTATCAAGAAAGTACTGACCAAGAATCTAGTGGACAAAAACACAACATTGAACCAAGACGAAGTAAGAGGTCTAAAACGTCTAAGTCTTTTGGTCCTAATTAACATATTTGTTAGAAAATGAGCCTCTCATTTCAAGGAAGCAATGTCTTCTCCTGAAGCATTATTTTGGAAAGAGGCTATTAATACTGAAATTGATTCCACCATGCAGACTCATACATGGGAACTAGTGGATCTTCCTCGTGGAAATAAGCCTTTGGGCTATAAATGGATTTTTAAAAGGAAAATGAAGGCTGATGGAACGATTGATAAGTATAAAGCAAGATTGGTTGTCAAAGGATATAAGCAAAAAGAAGGCTTAGATTACTTTGACACTTATTCACCGGTTACGAGAATAACATCCATTAGAATGTTGATTGCAATAGCGGCATTGCATAATCTAGAAATACATCAAATGGATGTTAAAATGGCATTTCTAAATGGCGATTTAGATGAGGAAATCTACATGGAATAACCTGAAGGGTTTGTAGTTCCTGGTCAAAAACACAAAGAGTGTAAGCTAGTTAAGTCTCTTTACGGCTTAAAGCAAGCACCGAAACAATGACATTTGAAATTTGACAAAGCTATGATTTCAAATGAGTTCAAGATAAATGAGTGTGATAAATGTGTATACACTAAGAGCACTTAAGATGGATTTGTCATTGCTTGCCTTTATGTGGATGACATGTTGATTATGGGCAGCAATATTGGTATGATTAAATCAACCAAAAAGATGTTGACCAGTAATTTTGACATGAAAGATTTATGTGTTGCTGATGTGATACTGGGAATTAAAATTTCTAGAACATCTGATGGGTTAGTCTTATCTCAATCACATTACATTGAGAAAAAAAATAAATAAGTTTAGTGAATATGATACTAGTCCAGTGAAAACACCTTATGATCCTAATCTTCATCTTCGAAAAAATGATGGACAAGGCATTTCACAAGTAGAATATGCTAGAATCATTGGTAGTCTAATGTATCTCATGAATTGTACGAGACCTGATATAGCGTACTCAGTTAACAAATTGAGTAGATACACAAGTAATTCTGGAAAGGATCATTGGAAGGCTATAATTAGAGTACTTAAGTATTTGAGATACACAAAGAATTTTGGACTACATTACACAAGATATCCTGCCGTACTTGAGGGCTATAGTGATGCTAATTTGATATCTGATACTAAAGACTCAAAATCTACCAGTGGATATGTCTTTACAATTGGTGGGGCAGCAGTATCCTGGAGATCTATTAAACAAACATGTATTGCCAGATCCACTATGGAATCTAAATTTATAGCCTTAGATAAGGTTGGAGAAGAAGATGAGTGGCTTAGAAATTTTTTAGGAGATATTCCAAGTTGGCCTAAGCTTGTGCCCGCTATATGTATACATTGTGATAACCAATCCGCAATTGGAAGGGTGCACAGTAATATGTATAATGGTAAGTCTAGACACATACGTCGAAGACACAACACAGTGAAACAACTGCTCTCTAGTGGTATTATTACCATTGACTATATGAAATCAAAAGATAATTTAGCGGATCCATTTACCAAAGGTTTGGGTAGAGAGCAAGTTTGTCGATTAACAAAAGGAATGGGATTAAAGCCCTTGTAAAAGAGGAGTCATAATGGAAACCTAACCTGGTTGACTGGAGATCCCAAGATCCAGGTTCAAAAGGGACAACAAAATTATGGTATACTCTAACCAAGCACTGCGGAGATAAAATCTCCTTCCCATTCTTCTAATACGAAGTAGTGCTGCCTACAATGGATTTAGGCTAAGCTATGCTTTTAATGATCCCATAATTTGATTTATTCAAGTTGGGTATGGTAGGATACACTTTATGGGCAGTCACCTATATGAGTGTGAAATGTGGCCGTTTCTATGAGAATTTTACGTAGGGCTGAATTCTCTAAAGCACTTATGAATACTAGGATTTGTTCATGGCCGAAATGAACACAACTGTATGAATCAGAATATGTTTGGAAGGTTATTGTATGAGTATTATTGTCTTGTTTTACACCAACGGCTGAACTGTTCAAGACATCACATTCATTGATTAGCCAGGTAAATCCGATATTACTTCACTAGGGAAGGTTCAAGGCCAAAAGCTACCTATCTTGATGCAATAGCTTTTCTTTAAGAAACTCTCTCAAGTGTCTACATTGTCATATGCATAGTGTTGTGCCAATTTTCATTCATGTGGGGAATTGTTGGAAATATGGTTTTAAAAGCAATAAATATTTAAAAATATTTATTTGCTTGGAAAATCATATTTTGTATGAATGAGAAATTTTTCAAAGTAATTAAAACCATATGAAAACTGAAATAGATTTGGAAAGGTGCATGAAAGGTTGTTCAATTTAACAGACACCAAATTACAGAAGGAAATGTCTTTTGAAATGTGAAAATGCCTACAAGGTTATACTAAACAACCTAGAGGGGGGGGGGGGGGGGGGGGGGGGTGAATAGGTTGACACACTAGTTTTAAAAACTCTTTCGTGACTAGTGACAAAACCTTGGTGAGCATACAAATTGACCTTTAACAAGATTGTTATGAGAAAACAATTAACACATGTATGCTCAATTCACCACCCTTAGTCTACATAACATATATTAATAAACCATGTATCTCATATACAAGTATATTCAATGAAGTGCACATTCCACAAGTTGTATTTAAAGTATTACAATATAAGAACACTACAACTTGCTAGAGAAGAAACTATATTAAACTTAATACAAATAATTCTTGTATTTACAATAGTGCCCAATATGTACAAGAATCAATCAAAGAATACCTATACACAAAAAATCAATGAATAAAAGAATTATATTTACAATTATGATCAAAATGGATATGCTTGCAAATCACACTTTACAAAATCTTGTTTCCAAATACATCACAAGTGAAGATTGTACTACAAGATTAAAACATACACAAAAACAAATATAAAAGATAGAGATAGAAAGAATTAACACAAGAGATTTTTTAACGTGGTAAAACCTCCAAGGAGGAAACATCCACGGGTTGAATTACAACCATTGGGTACTTATATATATTTGGAAAGTAAATTAGAAATTCCACAAAATGACCAATCCTAGTCACCAACCCATGTGGAGTCTATGTTTACCCAATCCCTATTGGAAGATACAAAATCCCTCAATGATGTAAACCACCACATATTGGAACTCATACCAAAACCAACATCGTTGGAAGATTAGAAATTCCTCAAGAGTGCATACACATCCCATGTACCCCGCTCTATCGGAATCTATGTCTAACCAAACACCCGGGCCTACCAATATATAAGCCAACTCTCTATATAAGGCACACGTGCCTCTAGAAAGCCTCCCATGCATGACTATCCAAGTCCTTCCGACTCTAGCCATGACTTATTGCTTGTCTATCCAAGTCCTCCTGACTCTAGACAAGACTTCTTGCTTACCTATCCAAGTCCTCCCGACTCTAGGCAAGACTTCTTGCTTGGCTATCCGAGTCATCCCAACTCTAGCCAAGACTTCATGCCTTTTATAAGGACTTCCTAGTGTGATCATGTGAATGCAAGTGATGCAATCAATCAAAACAACATAGAATATGTGATCAATACATTCCATGGAACAACTAGATCTAGAGATGTGAAAACACAAGCAATAGAAATCTAGATGCAAAATCATGAATGAAAACCTAGAGCATGTGAAAACAATTAACACATAAAAACTACTAGATTCATTCATACAAATAACACTTGAACAAAACATATACATGAGGCACAAGTTCAAGATGTTATAAACATACATAAAAATGCTAGAATCACAAAATGTATTTAACAAGTATTCTAGCCAAAGATTTAGAGATAGGAGATATGTTAAAAACAAATCAATCCTAAATATCTCTAAAAACACATATAAAGGCTCTAATCCTAGATTTCATCAATCATGGATCAAAGTCACATATAAAGGATTATTAATCATAAACTTGATCAATCAAGTCTCAAACAATCCTAGATATCAATCTAATCACAATACAACTCCCAATCATGTTAAAAACAAAGAATCAAAGATTCTAGTCAACATGTGTCTCTAATTAGACTATTCAATAAGATTGATTATGAAGCTACCTTTCTCTATAGCATTCACTAAACAAACATATACATATAGAAGAAGAAACCCCAAGCAAATTGGAGGATAAAAAAGATGAAATCACAAAGTTATGAACTCTACCTCAATTACAAGAGCTGGTTCGATTTTCTGAGGAGATCTGTCAGAAAATCAATCAAACAGCTGCACAACCACTTGGAAAAGGTACACGACTTGAATACGAACAATCTCCAACTTGAATCACTCAATTCCGACTCCGTATGAGAAAGTTATGGTGTTTGGAAGTTGAGAAAATTTGGGAGAAAATCATAGACGGGATTTCACACTTTTTCTTCTTAGAAAAGAATGGAGGGAAATGGAGAGATTTAAAAGGAATTGAAGGAGGGGCAAAATTGTCCAAATTTTAAGGGGACTTCAGACAGCCCACGTGTGGTCAGCGTGTGTCACACGTGGCCAGAGAGGAGCTCTGGCCGTGTGGCACACGTGGTCCACACGTGGCCACCTTTTGCTTGGCTTTTGGCCGAGCAACGTCCTCGCGCACCTCTCGCGTTCTTCAGCCGTATTCGGGCATCCGAACTCCGAATTCAAATCTGTTTTCGGATTACGAACTGTAACTCCCTCACGCTCGACGAGGACTACGAAACCTTGACAAATGGTTGAGAATTCATCTCGGAAAACGACGATGAACACAACTCAACGAATGAGAACGAAAAGTAGCGTAGCTACATCGTTTGGACTCGAAATTTAACGTATGAGTAACCGAAATGACCGAGACTCAATAAGGAATCAAATAAGACCATGTTCAAGTCCAAAACACAAGAAACACAAACATATAAACACAAGTTCACATATGAATGCCATTTCCTAGACATAGTCCTAGAACATGCAACTCTAAAATGTATGAGCATTTGAGTTCAATGCATGAGCATACAAAATCATGTGAATGTGTTATATAAATGGTGCACAATGATGCAGTGACACATATGAATGATTTGTGTGTGTGTGCCTATGCCTTGTAAGAGGAATGAGGTCAATTATACCTTTGATGAGCAATGAAGCTACTTCCCCTTATCAAGCCATCATCTTGCATGTACCGTAGTCAAATCTTTCTTTGAAGCTTTGTATCATCATCAATATGACCACATAAACATTACAAGATAAACACGTTTTGATATGGAATATATGCCAACAACAACCAAAAACCTAACAAAATGGAAAGACACAACCATGAACATATGCAACTATTCCTTTGAATCATGATCTTTCCAAAAGGCACTTTATGTCTATAAATTGGAAGTCATTCATTCATTCTAAACATCCAGAAAATTTCATAAAGTTACTGCATTGAGTATTGAGTCCTTTGGTAATTGAGAGAGAATTCTGCATATTCAGTTCGTTGTATGCTTGTGGATTTGAAGTGCTACTACTACAAGATAGAGAAGTCGTTGTATCCTAGAAGGCGAGCACCGATTGACCAATAGCACTAGTGGGTGGGCGTAAATTGTCTTAAAGATATAGTGTTAAACACTGGCCTCGACTTCAAAGGAATTATTGACAAAACTACGACAAATTGTGAAGGTTTTTCTATCAACTTTTTCACTGTGTTTTAATCTTATTTTCTGTTTATTTATTTATATAGCAATTTACACCAAAATTTTTCTAACACAATATAAAAGATAGAAAAAAGAAAAAGTCTTTCCCAAAAACAAAAACAGAAAAATAAAATCATCAAAATCAGAAGGATTAAACTTTTATTCAATAAATATAACAAAAAGAGAATAAAAAAAATAAAAAGACTCACCTCAACATTTCTATATAATATGTAACAATAAATCATCATCAAAACTGGGCGAAATTTCTTTGAGAGAGAGTAGAGATTGATTGATGGATGGATGTGTGAAAGATTAGGTAAAGTTATGATTTATATAGAGAATTGACATCATGATTGATTTGTATCCTTAAATGAACATTACATGTCTTACATAAGGATGATTGAAGAGACTTAAAAAATTGGTGTGATTATGGGAAATTAATAGAGGCAATTAAGTCATCATGTAAAAATAATTGTAAAATAAGTATTAATTCACATTCAAACTCTAGCATTCAATCTAAAGAATCATTTTTTTTTCAATCATTTCAAGAATTCAACGTATGTTAGAGTGACTTTTCATTGTAATTTAATTAAACTTCAGTTAAATAAGTATTAATATAAAATTGAGAAAGAAGAATAATAGGAGAATTTAATACCAAAACTCCCTTACGATGACATGTGGCACTTTGAAACTCTATTATATATATATATGATATGATGTTGTGGATTTTTAAACTCTTCCATCCTATATATTATGGGTTTATTATTATTATTATTATGGATGTATGGATGAATGAGTGTATTTATAATGAATTATATTGTGTTTGACAGGGAATTAAATTTGTAGATTATTTTTGAATGGTTATGTTGAATGGAATTGACATGGACTATATGTTGGATGTGTTTATAATGAATAATGAATTATGTTGTGTTTCCTGTTAGTCTGATCCAGGGATGAATTATGTTGATTATTTTTGAATGGTTATATTGAATAGAATTGACATGGACTATATGTGTGACTGTGTTTATAATGAATATTTTTGAATGGAATTGAATGATTATTTTTTAATGGATGAAATTGTTCTCAGTAAGTCTCTAATTTATTATATTCGAGACTTATTATAATATTTTCGAGACTTATTGTATATTCGAGGCTTATTCGAACATTCGCGACTTATTACAATAATTTCGAGACTTATTTGGAACATTCGAGACTTATATCAATAATTTCGAGACATATTTGGTACATTCGAGACTTACTGGGAGCAAATGTCATTTTGTATTACAAACCTTTTAACCTACACTTACAAATTTTATAATGCAACATAACACCTACTAATTATCCATTTGTAAATTACAAACCAAGAATTGTCATTTAGCTCTTACAAATAATAAAGAAATGTTGATACATGTCATCAAGAAAGTAGAATTAAGGAAAATGGAAGCATTACAGTCATTCAGAAAGTGAGATAAAGTAAAATAAAATTATTACAAGTTGTGTCCAACAATTTCATCCTTTTTTGGGCAAGTTTTTTTGTGGTGCCCGATTTCATGGCACAAATTACATTTCCGACAGTATGTATCTGGAATAGTACTATTGGAACCGGGGCTCGGATTCGGACACCGCCTGGAATTATGACCATGTGTTTCGCATTTTTTTTACATTTTTGTTTGCTAGGCCTCTAAGAGGCAGAGGGAAATCGACTTCTTCGGGGCTGGCTTGATTGTGTTCGGATATCTAGTGTTAAAATGACCCTTGGTGCTCATGTCGCCAAACGAAAATGACTCTGATCTAGAGATAACCCACATTGTTGTATTGTTCGAACTAGAAATGAGCTCTCCTTCCACACTTCTTCCTGATAAATCAATAAATAGATCTCAATAATGACATAAATAGGTCTCTGAATTTATATAAATAGGTCTCGATAATGAAATAAATAGGTCTTGAAATTGACATAAATAAGTCTCGATAATATATAAATAAGTATCCAACATTATATAAGTCTCGAATCTAGAATAAATAATTCTCGAAATTCGTATACATATGTCTCGAAAATAATAACATTAAGTCTCGAAAACATCAAATAAGTCTCAAAAAACACATACTGTTCCAGCAAATCAGATCGAAATGGAGAATTAGCTTTAGTTAAACATAACATCTAACAAATTGAAAGTGTAAGTTTCCAGACTAGAACTGAAAATAAATGTCATTCACGAGTTTCTCAACTAGTTTATGGAGGAAATTTACCTTATCAACTCTTCCAATAATCCAAATAGCTTGTCTGGATTTGAAATTAAAAATGAAGAATTCGCATTAGTTCAACATAAACATCTCACAAATTGAAAGTGCAAGCTTCTAGATCACAACTGAAAAAATTGAAATTAGTTTATTATTGAAATTTACCTTCCAATAATCCAATTAACTTATCTGAATATGAAATTATTGAAGGAAAATAAGACCCAAACCTCGGTGGAAGAATGAGCTACGAAATGGAAGAAAGGAGAGGAAGAACGACGGAAGAATGAGCTGTGAAATGGAAGAAAGGAGAGGAAGATTGGACAGTGATGATGGAGGAAAGGAGACTGGACGGTGATGGTGGAAGAAAGGAGACTCACCGTTTGGTCAAAGTGAGGGAAATTGAAAATTGAAAATGAAAATTAAAAGTGGACAAAAGTAAAAGTGGGGGCATTTTGGTCGCAATACCATTTTTAGTGCTAATAAAACAACACTTAGTAATGTGGTGATAGTTGCACAAGTCCAAGTCCAAAAAGTGTTATCTTCCCCTATTTCCTCTAAACCTAATTCGTGGGTTTGAGTCCTCTCATTTTTCAAAAAAATCCCAAATTTATTTAATATTTCAAAAAAAAAATATATTTAAAAGTTGAGATGATCAGTTTTACTTTTTTGAATTATATAATATTAAATAATTAACTATTGTAACAATATATAGTCAATTTGTGTACGGTTTTTGAATTCGATTAAAATCAGTCCTTACCAAAAAGTTCAGAATCGAGTTACGACCATATTTATATACGTTTCAATATTAGGGCATGTGCATTCCGACTAGTATTTTAAAAAAAATCAATTTTCTTTATGCAAGTAAGCAAAGTGTAGTGAGTACCATAGAAATTAGTAGCTACGAGGTAGTTAAATATTCTACGTGGGACAATAAGAGCCATTCACTCTGTTTAAGGCAAACACAAAACATACTTTTTTGATCCGAAGGATCTATCTCATTATCCACATTAAATCAATCTGGACTGTCCATTTGGTGAATCCGACGGCAATTATCCTCCCAAAATCTGGAACCATATCCATCAATAAAATTAAAAAACAACAAAAACACCTCACTTGAGAGTTGAGTCTCACTCCCCACTGAATTCTGAAACAACAAAGATGGCTTCCATTGCTCTCAAATCCTTCACCGGACTCCACCACTCCACTCCGGAACCCTCGCACTTCCACGTCCCACTTCCACTTCCACTCGCACGTCACCAACGTTTCAAAGTCTCCGCCAGCAAATCCAGCCCAAAACTGACCAATCGCAATCTCCGGGTCGCCGTCATAGGAGGTGGTCCGGCGGGGGGATGCGCGGCAGAGACGCTGGCAAAGAACGGGATTGAGACGTTCCTGATAGAGCGGAAGATGGACAATTGCAAGCCGTGCGGTGGTGCGATCCCTTTGTGCATGGTTGGAGAATTCGATCTACCGTTGGACATTATAGACCGGAAAGTGACGAAAATGAAGATGATATCTCCGTCGAACGTGGCGGTGGACATTGGACAGACTCTGAAACCGCATGAGTATATAGGGATGGTTAGGAGAGAAGTTCTTGATGCTTATTTGAGAGAGAGGGCCGAGAAGAACGGAGCTAGGGTTATAAATGGGCTTTTTTTGAAGATGGATTTGCCCAAAAACGAGGTGCAGCCCTACGTTTTGCATTTCACTGAATATGATGGTAAAAAGGGAGGCCTTGGTGAGAAGAAGACATTGGAGGTTGATGCTGTCATTGGTGCTGATGGTGCCAATTCTAAGGTCGCCAAATCCATCAATGCTGGTGATTATGATTACGCTATTGCCTTCCAGGTACACAATTAATTAATTAAGCTTTTTTTTTTTTTTTTTTCTTTTTTTAAACTTGATTGATTGAATTTGTTTAAAGTTTGAATTTATGTTTTATATTTTAGGAAAGAGTTCGAATCCCAGATGAGAAAATGGTTTACTATGAAAACCTTGCCGAGATGTATGTTGGTGATGATGTCTCACCGGACTTTTATGGGTGGGTGTTTCCCAAATGTGATCATGTGGCTGTGGGTACTGGCACAGTTACTCACAAGGGTGATATCAAGAAGTTCCAAATAGCAACTAGAAACAGAGCCAAGGACAAAATCCTTGGTGGTAAGATCATAAGAGTGGAGGCACACCCGATACCAGAACACCCCCGCCCACGTAGGTTATCTGATAGAGTAGCATTGGTCGGAGATGCTGCTGGGTATGTAACAAAATGCTCAGGCGAAGGAATTTACTTTGCTGCAAAGAGCGGGAGAATGTGTGCGGAGGCCATTGTTCAAGGGTCGGAGAATGGGACCAGAATGATTGATGAAGGGGACTTGAGAAATTACTTAGACAAGTGGGATAAGACATATTGGCCAACGTACAAGGTGCTGGATGTGTTGCAGAAGTTGTTTTACAGATCGAACCCAGCAAGGGAAGCGTTTGTGGAAATGTGCGCAGATGAGTATGTGCAGAAGATGACATTTGATAGTTATTTGTACAAGAAGGTGGCGCCTGGGAATCCACTGCAAGATTTGAAGTTGGCTGTCAATACTATTGGAAGTCTGGTTAGAGCTAATGCACTTAGAAACGAAATGGAAAAGCTCAGAGTATGAGTATGAAAACAAAAACGAATCTTCATTAAGATGCTAATTGCTCTCTCTGTATTTACAAAATTATGTACTTGGATTCTTCTGTTCTGTTGTTTTGCAATGCTGTTCTATCATATATATATATATATATATATATTTCTATTCATGCTGCCCCAGCTTGATCGGATACTTATGTTGATGCTTTGGTTCAATTTGCTCTCAAGTTTGATCATGCTCTTTTTGAAGTTGGCAAGGATCTTTTGACAAATGTTCAACATTTCGAATTGTTTTGTTGCAATCATATTGCCTTTCGTAATATAAAATATGTATTTTTTTATCAAATAATATACATTTTGTCATGTTGATGTATTCAAATGATCATTAAGAAATTATCATGATCTAATGATGTAAAAATCACTGCTGTTGATGATGATGTAAACATCGCTTAATCGATACCTTTGATCATCATCAAAAACAGTAACGGCTTCTCTGAAGTTTCATAGAGAGCTGCTTTATAAGTTTGTTATTTAACAAACTCTTAGGGGTTGTTTGGTTTTGTTTTTGCACTTTTAACACCTGGTGCATATTTGGTGCCTGGGATGCGATAAGATATGATTAATTTTAGTCAATTTCCTATGATTGTTGCTTACATCAGTGTGAATCGATCAGAACGGGACCGTATATATATATATATAAACACGGTTTCGTTCATATTAGTGCGCATTGATCTAATTACATCAGTAGCAATGTATGTAAATCACCGATGTTGGAGAAGTTTTGACAAGTGTATATACACTTTGAGTCAAAGTATGTAAATCTAATGGTCCAGTTATATAAATGCGCACTAGTTTGAACATTATTATATATATATATTATAATCACAATATAAATATCTTTTAATAATTAATAAAATATTTTATTTTAAATATTTAAAAACAATAATATTCAGTAATAACAAATAAAAATAAATATTATTTTGTTTAAAATTGGTTTTAAATATTTAAATTATTTTTAAATAAACAATTTAATGTTATAAATAAAATTAAAAACAATAGATGAAATAAATAAATGATAAATGAAAGATAAGAGAAGAGATGAAGAGAGAGACACGAGAGAGATGAAAGAACTAAAAATGTTGTTTCATTTATACTGAGAACCAACATTTACAAGAGAGAGAACACATACATATAGTTTCTTTGGCAAACCCCACCTCTTTTACAATTAATGGAGATTAGAGGTAGTTGATGCCACTTGACGAAATTTGGATCAATGCTTTGACCGTGCATTATTTAGTGAGCAAGTAAATTTATGATAAGTATGAAAGTCACAAGTGTGTGAAGAAAATGTGGAAAGCCACACATATTACAACATTTAAATATTTTTTAATTTTTTAAAATTTAATTTAAATAATTATTTTAAACAGTCTAATTCTATGTAATTATTTTATTCAAGTGATGTGTTGGTATTTAGTCTCATGTTTTTAAAAATATTCTTCTTCTCTTATTTTTTTTTATTTAATTATAAAACTTTATATTTATTTAATATACTTTATTATAATATTTTATTTATTTATTTTCTTTAATATTAATTTTAATTTTTTAATAAATTAATTTATTTAAAAACAATTTTATTTTATTTTATATTGATCAATTTTACATTGTATTAAATATATGATAAAATTATTATTTTTCCAATCCCTTACCACACCAAACATCACAACACTAATTTAGTCAAATTCTATCTCATCCCATCCAATCATATGAAAATAATCCTATCTTATCCCATCCAATCTAATCCTATGAAAATAATCTTATCATATCTCGTGAACCAAATGAGTCCTTAATGGGTCAAAAATAGACATATTAAGGGGTCGTTTGTTTTTTGCACTTAAAACTTAATAGGTATGAATTGAAATTATTAATTTTTTTTTTGATGAAATTGGACTAATTTAAGGGGGAAATGCATCACAAGCGATCATATCTTGAAAAACCCTTAGGCAGTTGTAACGATTCTCATTTATTGATTGGCTTATTTCGTGTACAAATCACATATTGGGGGTTGTTGTAAGGGTAGCTTAGGAAATGTGTAATCAAGCTCAAGGCCCTCAAGACCTTAAGGTGACAAGCACTCCAAATGTATATCTCTAGTGCTTAGTTTTCTTTGAAGAGATTTAGAAGCACACACACACTTAGCATACTTGCATATGTGTGCATACTCTTCATATATCACATTACACACTAGCACTTTGTTTCTTATATCCTGTTTTGTGTTTATGTGTCTTGTAATTCGTTTCCTGAATATATTCGAAAACGTCCTTGCGTGCATGTTGGTGTGCTTGCTTTTGTGCAAAGATTGCTCACGGAGAATGCCATTGGCTTCTCTCTTGGTTTCACAATTTTTGGTGAAACGGCGATTATGATCGGCAGCCACGACTGCCATTCGAAACCGTCGATCATACCTGATTGATTTTTCTCTCGGGTTTGATTCTGCGGTTGGATCGGCGGTTACCAAACCACTGAATGAAACCGCCATTGCTCCCTTGTTTCTCTCGGGACCAATTCGACAGTTGTGATTGGTGGCCTGGTTGCCGAATGAAATCGCTGATCGTGCGTTTTCAGGGGTAAACTTGTCTTTTCACATACCCTGTTCTTGATGTCTATAAATATACAACTTTCGCATTCACTATAGAGTAGTTCTCTGACTCTAAGAACCTTAAACTTCAAAGAGAGATATTTGAGAGAAAATCAAATCAAGAACTCATTTTTAACACTCAAAAACCATTCTCATCTGCATCAAAATATCATCTAGCATTTTCTAGCATAATTAGGATGCTAGCTTGCATGGGTTTTGCTCAACACACTTCCTTTGGTATGTTCTTCACTAATCTTATCTAAGTTTAGTGTTTTATTTATCAAGGCATCTCTTTACTTACTTGTATGCTCTTAGTTCATATGCTATTATACAAGATAGAGATTGTGTGTTGTTTTGATTGAGTGTTGTATTTTGATAGCTATATCTATGTTGTTTAATCTATGATTAGCTAAGCTTTATGACATGTCATTTAGCTTTTGATAACTAGGATTGTATTTATTGTCATCATATCATCCTAGATGAGCATATAAGGTTTCCTAGCTTTATTTGCTCTTTGAATATCATCATATATTCATTTAGGGATTTTATCTCTTCATTGAGAAGTAAGCCTTGCGTGTAGCTTCCAGGATTAGGTTGCTTAGATCGCAAGCAATTGAAGTCTTGTGTGATAGACCGGGATTAGGTCGTACACCGGGATTAGGTGGTCACACAAACAATTGGACTAGGTTCACTTATACCGGGATTAGGTAGGTGTGTGATTATATACCGGGAGTAAGTTGTAATCGTTAACACATTTAGTGGATTCGAGGTTCGAGTGTGGCGCACTTACCAGCTCGTTGTTTTTTCCGTGAGGGTTTCCACGTAAATGTCAAGTGTTATTTAAATTCTGCACATATTACACTTGTTATATATATATTGATCAGTTTGGGGCATTTTCGTAATATTGACTTAACACGAAAATTGGGTAAAATTGTTAAGATCTATTCTCCCTCTCTAGATTAATATATTAGAACACACCGAGTATTTGTTTCAATTGGTATCAGAGCGGGTTTCTAGATATACTTATGTGATCCTTGATCATTTTTTGGTGTGTTTTGCATTGTGTGTGATTTTGATTTATTTATACATTTTGCATTTATCTCATTTGCATTCATTCAAACACTATGAGTGATTTTGGGATGAGCAAAGATGGAATGTCGAGCGTGAGGCCACCGTTGCTTACCGGCGATAATTACTCCTCATGGAAGGGGAAGATGGAAGCGTACTTATGCTAAATCCATGATAGGGCATGGATGGTGGTTGTAGACGAATACGCTCCACCTATGATGACTCCTATTGGAGGAGGAGAAGATGTGCTCAAGCCTAAGGCACAATGGAATGTGCAAGAGTTTGAAACATCTAAGTGGAATAAGAAGGCGATGCATGCCGTCCTATACGCCATTGATGAGAATCAATACAAGTTGGTTCAAATTACTAGGATAGCCAAAGAGGTGTGGGATATCCTAGAGATGGCTCATGAAGGAATTGATGTGGTCAAAGATTCAAAACTACAAGTTTATCAAACTAGTTTTGAGACCATTAGGATAGAAGAGCATGAGCACTTCAATGACTTCCAAGTGAGGTTGATGGACATAGTCAACCAAAGTCATCAACTTGGTGACCCGTATTCGGATAGGAGAGTCAAGCGAAAAATTATGAGATCTCTCCCCGAAAGGTTCGAATTGAAAGTGACAGCTTTAGAAGAGAATGATGGGTACAAGGATATGAAGCCGAGTGAAGTCATTGGAAGACTTCTAACGTATGAGTCGAGAAAGGCTATCACCTCACCTTCTAAGAAAAAGAAGAACATTGCTTTGAAGACGTCGAAGCATAACAAGAAGGAGGATGACTCAGACGATGAACTTCATTTGTGAAAAAGTTCAAGAAGTTTGCCAAGTTCGAGAAGAATGGTTTTGGATCCAATGGCTAAGACTTGAAGAAAAATTGTCATTTCAACAAGTTTGAGCCTAGGCTAGAGAAGGCTGAAAGGAAAGAGGTCCAATGCTATGAGTGTGGTGGCATAGGACACTTCGCCCCCGAATGTGCAAATCGCATGGACAAGAAGAAGGGAAAAGTGATGGCCGCCACTTAGAGTGGTAGTACTGATGACTCCCATGAGGGAGTTGAGTTGTCAAGTGATAATGAGTTTGCCATTAACTACACGACATTTGGAGCCACTTGTGTAGAAGATGAAGTTGATGGCAAGGATGACTTGACTAGTGATCCCATAGAAGGAATAGATGAAGAAGTAGCTATAGAAGTGGTTGGTGTAGCAACTCATTGGGATATGGCTCATATTTCATCAAGAGACAAATTTGATGATCTTGATGAAGAAGATGACTCCATTGGCGAGATAGAGAATGTAGGAGATGACTCAATTGTTGAGAATTTGTCATCTCACTCCACAAATGGAAATGTGGAGAAAATGGATCGTGAAGACTACTTGAAAAGGGTTGAAAGCTATAGGATAATGAATGAGAAGGAGATTCAACATTTGAAGGAAGAAAATCTTAAGCTTTCAACACAAGTAGACCACTTGAGTAGAGAAGTGGTAAGATCCATGATGAATGAAGACAAGCTAAGAGATGAGCTAGCTTTGTCTAAGAGGAATGAAGAGGGTTTGAAGAGAGAGCTTGAAGAAGCTAGAGCCACAATGGCTAAGATGTCCTTAAGCACCGAGAAGCTTGACTGTATGTTGGGAGTAAAAAGGCCGAGTGACAAGAGAGGTCTTGGCTACTTTGATGACAAGGAAGCTTCCTCCTCAAGCAATATAACCTTTGTCAAAAGCATGGACTTCAAGAAGTCTCCTCCTCCTCAACGCCCTAGGAAAAAGATAGACCTAGGAGAGTGTTCAAGAAGTGCCCAAGTAAAGGTGGCACTAAAAGGTCAAGCTCAAGTGCAAACCCAAAAGGCTCCTCATGTTAACTTCCCTCAACCTAAGATCCATAAAGGGAAGAGTTCGATCATGCAAGCTAACCGAGCAAGCAACAGTGTCTTGGTAATCAACAAAGATGGGGAGATCCAATCCAACAACCAAGACAACCACAACGACAAGGGAAAGCTCAAATGCATACACACGGGAATGGTATGATTCCTAACTTCATTCCCACTTGTCATTTTTGTGGTATTGATGGTCACATTAGACCAAGTTGCTTTCATTACATTAAATTGTGTAGAGTTAAAAGCATGATCGAAAAGAAAAAGGCTAGAGTTAGAATGCATGTTCATAGGAAGGATGAGAACCATTTACATGATCCTATGACTCCTAGAACTCTAGAACCTTTGACCACTAGGATAGAAAATTTGTCACCTAAGTGGATTAAAAATAATGAACCCACTTGCTACGAGACTTATTGTAGGGAAAAAATACATGCACGCAGCGGAAGCGAAACTAAAATAGAGTTTAGTATATTTTAAAAATTTTCCCATATTGAACCTTAATCCTTTAATTAATTAAGCAATATATACTAAAAGATATCATACCTTTGTCGCGTGATCCGATTGACTATGCGTCGATGGTAATCCGCAAGATCTTCCAATCCGATCATGAACGTGAATCACCTAGGAGCGTGGCCTCCCTTCTCTTTGAATTGTGTACCTGAGAATGGACAACAAAACTTTTCTAATTTCTGTTAGTCACAAAAATTCCAATAGATTGTTAAGAATGTCCCAGTCACTTTTGAATTCACAATCGTTAGATTGAAACTTGCGTGAACCTTATTCGAAATTGTGCACAAGACCTCTTGATGTAAAGATCACTAGTGCACTATCGAAATAAGAACAGTTCTTCTCGCAATCTCTTTTGGCTGAATCACTCACTATTCTAAGAGTTGGATTTTATTTTTCTCTAGCAATAGAAAAATCTCTCAATTGCAAAAACTAGGGTTCATCTTGAAAATATATGAAGAATATATATATATATATGTCTATTACCGCAAAATATATATAAAGCATATACATATATCTATTGCCGCAAAATATATATATTTCTGTGCACTCATACTGCACCCACTATTAATATATACATATCATTTATATATTGCAATTGTTGCACACCTAATATATTATTTTATCTAGTGCAATAACTGCACGTCTAATATGTCAATGTATATTTAGTCCAATTACATATCTATCTCATGCATCAATCCAATTTGCATAAAGACTATAGTGCACGAATTCAATGTGCATTCAATATCTAGTGCATGAATTCAACTTGCATTAAAATATATAGTCCAAACCCTAATCCAACTCTTTAGTGTATTTGTGACTATATAAAAGACTTCCTAATTTGACTAAACAAATAAAGTCTTTTATATTTAGCATAATACTAATAGTAGTATACTACTAGGAAACATATTTTCTAATCAAAAAAAAATTTGATTTTTAATTAAATAATTAATTAACATATTAATTAATTTCAATTTAATTAAATAATAAAATAAAACAATATAATAGGCTAAAAATTAGCCATTGCCGCCCATGACTAGAACTTGGGCCTACATATTGTTTTCTTATTTTATTTAATCCATTTGGACTTTAATAAAAAGCCCACATGTGAACTAGACTCATTCTTACTAAAAGAAACAAGTCCACATGCATTTCATTAATATATTAATATAATTAAACAGCCCATTAAATAAATAATGTGCAAATTATATTCTTAATATATTAAATACAATTCTAAATGGACCCACAAATAGTCCGGTAGAATATATCAAGTGATTCATGCAAGTCCGTATGGATTGGGGATCTTGGCGGGCCTATCTAAATTTAAGCTCCAATAGATATAACCCAATCACAATCAACAAATGATTCACTTAGGTTCAATCTATTAATTTTAGTTCATTCCACTAAAGAACTAAAATTGCACTCTTAAATAAAGATGGAATAAGTTAACGATACTCATTCATACCCTAGACAATCATATGGGAGATAGTGAATCCTCGTGAAGAATATCAGTAATCGCCAAGAGCTCATTGATCGCATATAGCTCTCCAAGTTACCATATTTACTCATATGACCACACTTTGAACTTGGATATATATTATGACTTGTCCAGAAGTCATCTTTCAATAGACACTATTGAAAACTCAACGTTAAGATTTCATATCCAAAACCACAAAGCATCCATATGATGATATTCTACTCACATTTAATAAATGGAGCCACGATGTCCATATCTATAAATGAAATCCTCTATCGATTTGTTGGGGTTTTTGCCCTAAAACTTGTAATTTGTAAATGTGAATTGAACATAAATAAGAGAAGTAGTTTATTCATTCAAATTGTTTCATACATTTATAATAACATGTGTACTTAACATCCAAGATTGCCGGATGTAATTTCAAACTGAGTATATGAATGTCATATACAGATGGATTCAGTTTGAAACGAGCAATCTAAAGAGTCCGTAGATAGCAAATAAAGCTGGGTACTTTATTTGGGGTCAATCTATAGCTGCGGTCCATTCCGTAATGTACGGTGACCTTATCCTAGATCATTCATATGGAGATATGAGAATGGAGGCACCTTATATGATTTGATCATATAGGACTGGGCCATGATCTATATGAATCTCTCACCAAGATCCGTTAAAAGATGAGATTCATATATATCAACAAATGATGGCTATATATGGGTGATCTTAATCCTGAGTGTCTTATCGACTCCTTCAGGTTAGATCGTGGTTTTTGATATACCATGGGTGAGATCGGAGTTGCATTCCCGGTCAATAACTTTGTATGTTGGAATCTCGGTTTGGCTTGTGGCTGGGAAGGTCTGCACACAATAGTGGAATCCACTCCTTCTTGTGAGAAGTAGATAGTAGTTCCCTTAAGGGTTGATTCGGGGCTTGAACAATATGAGCGCTCTCCTAATTCTGTAAGGAATGTATGATTTATTGTTCATTAGAGAATCAATGGTACTTAATGGAAAGATATAATTAGAGGGGTATAACAGACATAATGACCCAGCTCTAATTATGAACTACCTGTGGAGGATCATACCATATGTAATAGCTATATCAATGGACACCAAAAGTTATTGGTTTGTGTAAAAACGTCTACAGTTGAGAGAGTGCAACTTCGAGTTTTTAGTGGAATAACACCGAAGTTAATAATCATGAAATATTAATTAAAGAGTTTAATTAATTATTTCTAAGGATTATTGGAGCTCAAAATATTGTGGGTCCATTAGGTCCCCTTACTAGCCCGATCGATTTAGGTAACAAGGGTCACGGTTAATTAATTGGATTGTCCAATTAATTGTGTTACAAAAGTAACACGTGTCTATTCAGGAATTAATTGAATAATGTGATTATTCAATTAATGAATATTAATGATTATGTTAATTAAATAATTAGATTATTTAATTGTGTAATTAATCATTAGATGGAGGGTGTTGATTGATATTTAATTTTGAATGAAGAAAAAATAATTTGATTATTTTATTTTCATTTAATTAAATATTTAAATTTGAATTTAAAAGAGTTTTTGAATTCAAATTAAATCAAATAAATTAATTAATATCTTTAAAAGATATTCGATATCTAAAAATATTTTATTAATTAGTTTAAGTTTAAAATATATATATATATATATGATATATATGTTATTTTGAATGATTGATTTTGGTATCAGATACTAAACAAAATACAACACCAAAAGAAGAAAAAGAAAGTGATGCGGCCAAAGAAAAAAAAAAAGTTTTTGTTTTATTTTATTTTATGATTTGATTTCATCCTAGGTTGGCCGAATTCTCCATACACAAAGCAAGAGTTGTTTTGTGTTGTTTTTTCTATCTCCATACAGGTTCCTGAATACCGTGACGCGCCCACACGCTGTTGCCAGTTCTGGGAGATAACGAGGAAGATCAAGTGGTACAAATCAGGAGCAGATCGAATTAAAGTGAAGGAGCCTACAAACGTTGGTATGGAATCGTTTTCATCTCCTTCTTATCGTATTTGATTATTACTGTACAAATAGGTTTAGTTTATGATTGCATAAAAAAAAATAAAAAAAAAAATCCTTTTCGCTGCGCAATTTGTAAACCTGGGTTCCTTCACGATTAACAAATGAATACCACCAAACTATTGAGGATAGACTATGCTATATAATCGTACTCATTGATAGCTCAAATGATAACACTTGCAACCATAAGTCCATCATTTATCTCAGGATTAAGATAGGCTCTCCGATTGTCCTGATAATGAAAAGACTTTTATCTATTGACGGTTCTAGAAAAAGTATTTCATTGTGATCCAGTTCAATGCACCCAGTGCACTAGATTCTTTTACTCGAAGACCCTTCGATGATTTTAGACTCATCACAACACATTCGATCCCACTCAAATGCTAGTAAAAGAATTCTACAACTTTAACAAGATAAAGGTGCCCAACCTTTAACTTAAGTTGTGAATGTTATTCAAGACTAACTAAAGAATTGTGTCTACCTCATACATATCCAGATGTACGGATAATTCTTCTTTTCTCATAGTCTTTTGACCTTATGATTATTTACTTTGACAATTATAATAATAAATGCTATATAAGATTTTGTTAACTAACAGAAATCACTTTATTAATATGAAAAGATTGTCAAGTACAACATTACACTCTTGCTATTGAGCATAACCCTAACACTAACAAGTCTCATATAGGTTCAACCAAGTCCTATGGGCTTGGAAGGTCCATAGGACCTCATACCCTTAATTGATGAAGGGTAGTGATTTGACCCCATATTGGGAACTCAAGCAAAGAGAGCTATATTGCATACTTGTCACATGCAAAAATTTGAAATATCTTATGCTTCTTTCTTAATTGCTTGAGTAAGCTTGGTTGCACATTTGTATATATGTTTTTATTTCAATAAGTGTGAACCATGCTTTATTTATAATCCATGTCATATTTATGTTCAAACATGCATTTTTGGACTAGGAGATTTACATTGGAAGTATGATTTGAATGACCTATAATTATCTCCATGACATGATGATTTTTTTATAACATGCTAAATTGAAAAAGCATGAATTGATGATTGCAATTTCTTTAATGCAAAACTTGTGTGAAAAAGCTTATGAGACTCAAATGAAAAAGGATATTGTATATATTCAAAGGATGTTACTATCCAAAATGTCTTTCTTTCTTTTTTTGTTGAACATGACTACTATCATACAGGTTTCATACCCAGAAAAATCAAATAGGGTGCAAAGTCGCTCATGCCATGTTTCATTTATAAAGTTGGATATAATGTTTCTTAAATTGAAAAACAATAAAATCTCTATATCTTTGCTTCTCTCATGACAATGGTGAAATTGGTTTGATTTCTTATTAGAAACCTTTGTCATTTGCTTTGCCAAATACCATTGTATTTTGGACTTGAATGCTACATGTCTTGTATGCAAAGCATTTTTAATTCACACATTTTCTTAAAATAAATCTCATTGTTTCTCTCCAATTAATTGAGTAGCATAAAATGGCTTATATGATTATGCAAATATCTTGTATGCTACTATCTCTCTTTGCTTTAAGTGGCCTTGTTGGGGACTACTCCTTTGCCTATATCATGACAAAAAGGGGGAGTAGAATGTGGTAAGGGGAGATGCTAAATTGTAGTAGCAATTGTGCATATTGGGGAGAGTACATATCGAGGGAGAGTAACCCGTTGAGGGGGAGCGTTGCATTCACATACATTGCATAATGTTGTGCTTAAATTTTAAAATGAAAATGCTTGTTTATTTTCACTTGATCATCTCACATATATTTGCTTTGGAAAGTATAATTTTTGTTTTGAAGGGTTGATAGTTCTACAAGAGATTGAAGACTTCAAGTTTTTACTTTTTAATATCTCTTTGTAATGTAGAATATCTTTTTAATCCCGTAGATTCAATTATGTTGTGAGGATCTATGTGAGTGGTGGTTTTGTCACGAAATAGCCAAAGGGGGAGATTGTAAGGATTCTCATTTATTGATTGGCTTATTTCGTGGACAAACCATATATTGGGGTTGTTGTTGTTGGGACCCTGGTTTACCGATCGTGCAGCGGAAGGAACTTTTAAAAAAAATTATTTCATAAAGAAATATTGCGATTAGTAAACCCTAGGATCTATTTTTTGGAATAGTAAAAGCAAGAAATCGAAATCGAAATATATAAAAGAGAAGAAACTATTTCATACCAACGTTTGTAGGCTCCTTCACTTTAATACGATCTGCTCCTGATTTGAACCACTTGATCTCCCTCGTTATCTCTCGGAACTGGCAACAGCGTGTGGGCGCGTCACGGTATTCAAGAACCTATATAGAGGTAGAAGAAAAGAACACAAAACAACCCTTGTTTTGTTTCCAAAAGAATTCGGCCACCCTATTTTTATCAAAACAAAAAAAATATTTCTTTTTTATTGTGTAGGCCGCACCCCTTTCTTGTATTCTTATTTCTTCTTTTGTTGTGTTTCAACGTGTATCTCAATCAATTTCTTTTAAAAACATATATCACATATATATTTAAAAAATAAACTAATAATTTTTTTTATTAAATCCTTTTAAAAAGATATCTGATATCTATTTAATAGATATTAATAAAGTTTGAATTTAAACCTTTTTAAATTCAAATTTAATATTTAATTAAAAATAAAATAATCACATTATCTCATCTTTCAAAATTAAATATCAAAGAACACCCTCCAATTATGATTAATTACATAATTAACATAATTATCATTTTCTATTAATTTAAATAATCTCATTATTCAATTAATTCCTGAATAGATACTTGTCACTTTCGTAACACGATTAATTGGACAATCCAATCAATTAACCGTGACCCTTGTTACCTAAATAGATCGGGCTAGCAAGGGGACTTAATGGACTCACATTATTTTGAGCTCCAATAATCCTTAGAAATAATTAATTAAATTCTTTAATTAATATTTCATGATTATTAACTTCGGTGTTATTCCACTAAATACCCGAAGCTGTACTCTCTCAACTGTAGACGTTTTTACACAAACCAATAACTCTTGGTGTCCATCGATATAGTTATTACATATGGTATGATCCTCCACAGGTAGTTCATAATTAGAGCTGGGTCATAATGTCCGTTATACCCATCTAATTATATCTTTCCATTAAGTACCATCGATTATCTAATGAACAATAAATCCTACATTCCTTACGGAATTAGGAGAGCGCTCATATTGTTCAAGCCCCAAATCAATCGTTAAGGGAACTATTATCTACTTCTCACAAGAAGGAGTGGATTCCACTATTGTGTGCAAACCTTCCCAGCCACAAGCCAAACCGCGATTCCAACATACAGAGTTATTGACCGGGAATGCAACTCCGATCTCATCCATGGTATATCAAAAACCACGATTTAACCTGAAGGAGTTGATAAGACACTCAGGATTAAGATCACCCATATATAGCCATAATTTGTTGATATATATGAATCTCATCTTGTAACAGATCTTGGTGAGAGATTCATATAGATCATGACTCAGTCCTATATGATCACATCATATAAGGTGCCTCCATTCTCATATCACCATATGAATAGTCTAGGTTAAGACCATCGTACATTACAGAACGGACCGCAGCTGTAGATTAGCCACAAATAAAGTATCCAACTCTATTTGCTATCTACAGACTCTTTAGATTGCTCATCTCAAACTGAATACCTCTATATATGACACTCATATACTCAGTTAGAGATTACATCCTGCAATCTTGGATGTTAAGTACACATGATATAAATAAATGTATGAGACAATTTGAATGAATAAACTACTTCTTTTATTTATTGGTTTTATTTATTGTTCAATTCACATTTACAAACTACAAGCTTTAGGGCAAAAACCCCAATAGTTGTAAGGGTAGCTTAGGAAATGTGTAATCAAGCTCAAGGCCCTCAAGACCTTAAGGTGACAAGCACTCCAAAGGTATATCTCTAGTGCTTAGTTTTCTTTAAAGAGATTTAGAAGCACACACACACTTAGCATATTTGCATATATGCGCATACTCTTCATATGTCACATTACACACTAGCACTTTGTTTGTTATATCTTGTTTTGTGTTTATTTGTCTTGTAATTCGTTTCCTGAATATGTTCGGAAAAGTCCGCACATGCACATTGGTGTGCTTGGTTTTGCGTGAAGACAGCTCACGGAGAATGCCTTTGGCTTCTCTCTTGGTTTCACCATTTTTGGTGAAACGACGGTTACGATCGGCGGCCACGAGTGCCGTTCGAAACCACTGATCATACTTGATTGATTTTTTTCTCGGGTTTGATTTTGTTGTTGGATCGGCGGATACGAAACCACCGAATGAAATTGCCGTTGCTCCCCTGTTTATCTCGGGACCAATTCAGAGGTTGTGATCGATGGCCTAGCCGCCGAATGAAACTGCCGATCGTGCGTTTTCAGGGGCAAACTTGTCTTTTCACATGCCCTGTTCTTGATGTCTATTAATATACAACTTTCTCATCTCTATAGAGTAGTTCTTTGACTCTAAGAACTCTAAGCCTCAAAGAGAGATATTTGAGAGAAAATCAAATCAAGAACTCATTTTTAACACTCAAAAACCATTCTCATATGCATCAAATTATCACCTAGCATTTTCTAGCATAGTTAGGATGCTTGCTTGCATGGGTTTTGCTCAACACACTTTCTTTGGTATGTTATTCACTAATCTCATCTAAGTTTAGTGTTTTATTTATCAAGGCATCTCTTTGCTTAATTGTATGCTCTTAGTTCATATGCTATTATACAAGATAGAGATTATGTGTTGTTTTGATTGAGTGTTATATTTTGATAGCTATATCTAGTTTGTTTAATCTATGACTAGCTAAGCTCTATGACATGTCATTTAGCTTTTGATATCTAGGATTGTATTTATTGTAATCATATCATCCTAGATAAGAATCTAAGGTTTTCTAGCTTTATTTGCTCTTTGAATATCATCATATATTCACTTAGGGATTTTATCTCTTCATTAAGAAGTAAGCCTTGCATGTAGTTTCCAGGATTAGGTTGCTTAGATCGCAAGCAATTGAAGTCTTGTGTGATAGACCGGGATTAGGTTGTACACCGGGATTAGGTGGTCACATAAGCAATTGGACTAGGTTCACTTATACCGGGATTAGGTAGGTGTGTGATTATATACCGAGAGTAGGTTGTAATCGTTAACACATTTAGTGGATTCGAGGTTCGAGTGTGGCGTACTTACTAGCCCGTTGTTTTTCCCGTGAGGGTTTCCACGTAAATATCAAGTGTTATTTAAATTCCGCACATATTACACTTGTTATATATATTGACTAGTTTGGGGCGTTTTCGTAATATTGACTTAACACGAAAATTGGGTAAAATTGTTAAGATCTATTCTCCCTCCTCTAGATTAATTTATTAGAACACACCGAGTATTTGTTTCAACAATATCCATGAATATACATAAAAAGGAAAAAAAGAAACAAAAGAATCCACAAAACATCATAAAACAGAGGACACAGCCCCAAAAAACCCTGAGGCACGCAAGCCAAACAAGAAAAACAAAGCTAGGAAAACCTAAAAGATTTACCACCTATACAATCATTACCAACTAACAAAGAACATAATGAAAGAGCATAAGACCACCACAAATCAGAAGGAATACCTAAAATGTGCTTAAAGAGAGCATCCTGCCACCTGATTACCTTCCTTGAAAATATGAGAGACCTAGAACTCCATATACGAGATTTGATAAATGCAGCGCTGCCAAGCTTGACAAACACGCTAAGTAACCTGATCAGACCTATCAGAAAGAAGCTGAACAACATAAGAAGAGTCACTCTCGAGCCAGATCCTATGCCAACCCAACTTCCACGTGTAATTGATTGCTAAAGAAGCCATAAAGAGCTCAGCATCAAAAGCAAAGACTTGACCAAGGGGGACTGCAAACCAAGCCTTAACAAAAGATCTACAAGTCCAAAAAACACCCCCATAACCCCCCACACTAGGAGAACCCAAAGCACACCATCAGTATTGTAAGTTCCTCAAGTTTTGATTGGCTTATTTCGTGGACAAACCACAATTGGGGTTTGAATTGTAAGGGTAGCTCAAGCACATAATTGTTGGTGATCAAGCACAACAAAGACCCTCTCAAGACCTCAAGAGGATAAGCACTTCAAAGGTAAATCACTTATGCTTACTTGCATTGAAAAGATCTTAGTTGCACACACACACAACTTATGCATTTCTATACTTCTTGTATCTTGTGTGTTTATGTATGTGCATTCATGTTATTAAACTCTCTTCATTCATGTTTTAATTGATTGCATCTTGATTGATAATTGCCATGCCATTTTAGGCATTATGATGCATTCACTTCACACTTCACACTTGCACATCTTTAATAGATTGTGTTGTGTTATTAGTGTGTCGTGTAATTCGTTTCCCGAAGATTATTCGAAAACGTCCGCGCTTGCACGATGGTGTGCTTAGTTTAGCATGAGGATCACCACCGGAGAAAGCCCTTGGCTTCTCATTTGGTTTCACCACATAAAGTGGGAAAATAGGTCATTGTTGCACTTTGATGATGTTGCCTTGAGCACAAGGCGACAAAGAGATTAATTCCTGGAAATCAATCAGGTATGGCGTCGCCATGAAATGTTGCCCTGAGAACAAAAGGCAATAGAGAAGATTATATGGTGTTGTCAGGCGTCACCATGAAGTGTTGCCATGAGAACAAATGGCGACAGAGAAGATTATATGGTGTCGCCATGAAGTGTTGCCCCGACATTAAAGGGTGACAATTGTTTTGTTAAAAATGGTGTTGCATCATTTTGGACACCTATATATACATCACTTTGTGCTTAGGTCTTCTCCAATGAGTTCAAAATCATATTTTTAACTTAGAATATTTTCCAAGAGAGAAAATCATCCAAGAACTCATCTTTGTTTACATAAACCCTTCTCCATATGCATAAATCATCATCTAAGCATCATCTAGGATCATCTAGTATGTGCTAATGCATGGGTCTTCTTCAACACAAATGTTATGGTAAGTTGAACACTAATTTCATCTAATCTTAGTGTTTTTACTTAGCAATTTATCTCATTTATAACTTGTATGCTTTTAGATTAATTTCTACATAAAAGATTGAGATTATGTGTTGATTGATTGGTTTATTTGTGATAGCTAAGTTTTCATGTTTATATAACATCTAACTAAATTAATCTCATTAAAATGATTGAGATTGTTTGTGATAGCTATTATATCTAGGATTGATTATTCTTTACATAGCTAAGTTGTATGCCATGACATATAGGCTATTTTGATATCTAGGATTGATTTTATTGTCATCATTTAATCCTAGATAAGCATTTAGTATAACCTAGCATTATTTGCATAATTGAAAATCATTGCATATTCATATAGGTTTTGATCTCTTCATTGAGAAGTAAGTCTTGTGACTAAGGTGGCTTAGTGTGCAAGCAATTGGTCAAGTGTCGCTATAAAAGGCCTGCGGGTAGAGTAAGAGGTGCTCATGCCAAGAGTAGTGATCGGGAGATATTACTAGGGATTGAACCAAGAGTGGTGAGTGGTAGTGTCCATAGTCTGAGATTATCTAGGGTGAGGGTTCATGTATCGCTTGAGGGTGTAGCCTTTACTCATATAGTGGATTTCAGTGATCGTGTGTGGCGCACAGATCTATCAGTGGTTTTTCCCTATTGAGGGTTTTTACGTAAAAATCAAGTGTTCTTTAATTTTTGCATTTTATACTTGATTTTGTTAATTGTTGAATTGGGTTATTTTTGTACTATTGACTAATCCGAAAAATTTGGTTATAATGGATTAACAACCCATTCACCCCCCATCTAGGTTGTTTTTAGACATGCACGCGTAATATATTTGTCTCAATTATTAACCTTAGTCCACCATAGAGCAGGGGGTGACAAAACGATACTCCTGATAACCGGAGCCTTACTAAGACGACCACTGAAGCCAAATCGATGGAGAATCAGTAGATCATAAACACAATTACGCATACAACCGATCTCTAATGGATCGTATCATAAACAGAGCACCAAACAAGAGATAAAGCAACCTTGAAATCAATAGATTTCCCATCAAAAATCCACTGATTACGGGAATACCACACACTCCAAACCAATGCATGAATAGCAGCTTTCCACAAAATCCTATCTGATCACCAAAAGAAACATACATGGCCTGACAGAAAAAAGAGCACCAGGTATCAATAGAGACACCTCTGTAAAGCAGAAAAAATCGCCTCCCAAAAAGCAGTAGCAAGAGAACACTTCAGAAAAAGATGATCCACTAACTCCGAGCTAGCACCACAAACACTACACCTGGAAGTTCAATGAAAAGCGAACCTACACAAACGATCTTCGGTGGGTAATCTATTAAGAAGAAGACGCCAACTCAGGAGCGAACGGGAAGGAGGGATATAGCGAGACCAAACGTCATTCCACAATGGGACTTGAGGGATATCCTGAAACTTCCTAGGATAAGCCACCCTACAAGAAACCATAACATCCCTAGAATGAGGCCACACAAAATAATTGGACACATGAGAAATAACAATTTTCTCAATTCGAAAATAGAGATCTAGGAACCTAGCACGAAAGCGATCTTCCAAGACCCATCCACCATCCTGAATGAAGTTGGAAACCCTAGCTTGAAGATGTGTGACCATGAAATCAAGAATTCCAAGGAGATCTACAATGGGCACCCCAAACCAATTATCACACCAAAAATCTCTCTAAGAGTCTTTCCTGATAAGCCATATACCATCCTTAATGAGCTTAACATAGCTAGCCTTAAAAGAAGTCCAGATGGAATAGGTGATGTAGCCTCCCTGAGGTTTATACAGCTGCTGAATATACCTCTCACACAAAAAAGTGAAAGCTAAACTGTTCGAAGTTATAAACTTCCAAGTAAGCTTCCGAAGTAGGAATCTGTAAGATCTTTTATTTGTATTGGCTTGATTCCATTGCAAAACTCTCTATATATGTATTAGTTGTTGCTTAGGTGATTCTTGGAAGAAAGTAGCCTCAAAGGTGAAGAAGCAACATCTTGTGCAAATTTCGTCTTCAAAGGGAACATCGCATACTTGGATGCTAAGGTATCAATATTCTTCTTCCTCTTGCAAGGCGTAAGCGCACACACACACAATTCATATATGTGTGTCCCTGCATCATAATTCAAACATTTGGTATAACACTTTCACACACATTTAGTATGCACACACATTTATCTCATTGTTGACAATCTTGTAGAATTGCATGTTTTCTCATTATCGCTTAGATATGACATGCTTGTGTTGTCTAGTGTTTATTTGTTTCTGTTTCTTGTGTTTTGGACTTGAACATGATCTTATTTGATTCCTTATTGAGTTCCGGTCATTTCGGTTACTCATTCATTTAGTTTCAAGTCTATACGATGTAGTTATGCTACTTTGCATTTTCATTCACTGAGTTGTCTTCATTGTCGTTTTCCGAGATGAATTCTCAATCTTTTGTCAAAGTTTTATAGTCATCATTGTGCATGAGGGAGTCATGATTCGTAATCCAAAAACGGATTTGAAATTAGAGTTCGGAGGCCCGGATACGGCCGAAGAACGTGGGAGGTGCGCGAGTGAAGGGAGCATGGCCAAAGGCCATGCCTTGGACACCCTGTGTGGAGGCCGTGTGCCACACGGGCTGACCAGCCCTTTGATCCCGTGTGGCCCACGCGCCTCACACAGCCAAGAGGCTGATGTGGCCTCTTTTGATTAGCCAAAATCTTCTCTCTCTCTCTCTCTCTCTCTTTCTTTCAAATATAATTTTCCTTCCCTCCAAACATAATCTTGGAAAATTTGAAAAGAAAAAAAAATGTGTGCAGAATTTTCTCCGAGTTTTTAGTATCTTGATTCAATCATATCTTTCTCATTTCAACTCCGAATCACTTGATTCAACAGACAAAATAGTTGGTCTTGATGAGAGCTACAAACCCCGAGCATTTTCACAGCCATTTGAATTCATGATTTTCTGCTGTGCTTCAATCTCAGTTGGAGATTTGAGTTTGTAAGTTATTCATCTTCTTTTTACTTTCATTGTTGATCATCTTTTTAATCTTCTTATTTGATTGATGAAAAGTAATATGAATGATGTTAATTCACATGCTAGGGTTATATGATTGATTGAATTTGTTGAGTGTATCTTTTGTGATTTCATATAAACATTCTTTTGATAAACTTGATTAACATGAACTTGATTCTAGAAATACATTGTGATCTTGTGCTTGATTGTTGATTTCTAGGTTTAGTTACATGTTCTAAGAGCTAGAATACTTAGATTGTGATATTTTATAATCTAGTTATTGGTTGATTCACATGCTTTGATTTCTAGATAGATTTTGTGATTGTGCGTTGAAAGCATATTCTAGAATTTCTATAAGCATGTTCATAGAGCTTGATTGATCATCTAGCTTTATTTGTTTGTGATTTGCATCATTTGCATCACTTAGATCATTGCATTTTTATAGGTTGAAGTCTCTTGCAAAGTGAGTGAAGCTTTGTTTTGAGCAAGGAGTCTTGGCTAGGAATGAGTTCTGGATAGCCAAGCAAAAGTCCTAGCAAGGAGTTTTGTACTCCGGATAGTTGAGCTTGGGTAGCTTGACTAGGATCCTAGTGATCTAGATTGCTAAGCAAGTAAATCTTCATAGAGGCTTGAGAGCCTTAGATAGGGAATTGCTCTCTAGAGGTGTAAGACTCATCTTGGATAGAGAGTAGACTTTGTGAATCACTAGCCCGAAGGTTGATTAGGATTTGATAGCTTGAAGTGGATACCATAGTGTTGATAGCTTTGAGTGTGTAAGTCTTTTTCGTATAGTGGATTTGCTTTGCCTGTGGTTGTGGTATCAACCCGTGGATGTTTCCTCTTTGAGGTTTTACCATGTAAAAAACTTTGTGTCGCATTTTTCGCTTTTAGTTTTTGTTATCTTCTATATTTTACTTGTATTGATTCTCTTGTATATTGGTGATTCACATGTATTTATTCTTTCTATACAATTGTTATATCATTTCAAGTATTCATTTCATTCTTATATTCCGCTTTTTTTAATGTTGGAAGAATTTAGAACTATACCTATTCACCCCCTTCTAGGTATAAAACACTATTGCTTTAAAGGGAATTTCAGAATCATTTAACAAGGCCAGATCCTTCAAACCAAGCCCACCAAGAGCATAAGGTCTACAACAATGTTTCCAATCAACACGGACCAACTTGGATTCCTCACAAGAATCAGTCCATAAGAAATTTATGATCTTCATAGTAATCATTTGAATTAAGGAAACGAGCCACTTATAAGCCATAAATGAGTGGACAAAAGAGCCAGTAATCACTAAGCGAATCAAAGTAGCCCAACCAACCATAGAGTGAGACTTACCCTTCCAACAAATTTAGACACAATCTTATCCGTAATGGTCATCAAAAAAGATTTCCTAGGCTTACCCAGGAACAGAGGAACCCCCAGGTAAGAAAATGGAAAACGACCAATCTGCATCCCGACTAAGGACTGAAGAGAACTAATCCGAGTAGGAGAAACAGAAGACCTAAAAAAGATAGAGGATTTACTCTTGTTAACATGTTGGCCCAAAATGCTACCATAAACAAGGAAAGCATGCATAACATTCCTCATATTTTTTGACCGTGCCCCTACAAAATATTAGAACATCATTGGCATACAACAAATGGGTAGGAGCAGAAAAGCCCCTTGGAGAGGATATAGGCAAAAGTTTGTTGGATTGACACCCTTGATGGATTGAGAACATAGTGAGTAGGATGGATTGTTGGAGAGTATATCAACCACGATAATCTAAACCTTTGATTGTAACAAACCGATCCCGTCATGATCCCCTCTCCTTAATCGGTTAGGCATTGTGGTGAGAAGTTGTTTATGGTTCATAGTGATGGTCTAAACGTATTCAAGAATACAATTGGTTAACATTTGTGAGATTGGCTCACTAAGGTAGCTTGAGAAGCATAGCCCGTAATCCACTCGTGACTCCGTCAATTCCCGAGCAATTCTTTTAATTGTTTATTCCATATATATCTTATCTAGATTTGTTGAGCATTCTATTTTATTAGTTTTATTAGGTTTATTTTACATGTATGTTTGATGTCTTGACAAACCATACAACCATCCATTGCTTATTATTTACTTTATTGCATTTAGGAATTGTTAATTTATTCAACTAATTACTCTAATTCCCGGATCTCCTGCGGGAATGATTTGGAAGATCCAAAACCTGTGGAATGAATCCTACTTACCACTTTACTAATTTTACATCTAAGTGGATTTTTGAGTGGTGAAAATTGGTTTTCAAAACGATCATATAAAAAAATTATTTTGTTGTGATTTTTGAATCAATTAACATTTCTTTGTAGTGATTAGTTTAGTTTTAATAGATTTTTATTTTCTTAATGTTTTTAGCCTTTTTAGTTCCTTTTTATTTCTTTGGTAGTTTTTGTTTATTTTTGTTTCAGGATTCTATGAATTTCTTCATAGAATATCAAGGGCTGAGCTATGAGACTCAGAATAACTTCAATATTGATTGGTGGATGAACCAAGATTCCTTCTCATCATACCAATCAAACGCCATTGATGATGAGAGGAAAACTTTCATGGAGAATCATCTTCATGAGAGTGAGAAATACCAAGTTTCTCAACAAGAGACAATGGAGTTATTCCAATCCGCACAATAAGCACATGAGAAGAAGACGAGCAACCATGTGATTTTTGGTCAGCCAGATCAATCACTAGAATCGGTCTATCCCAAGTAAGGGAGGACAAGGAACCGTGTACATGCTCTTGTATAAATATTTGAGAAGGATGAGGAAACCAAGGAAGAACCGCCAAAGATAAAAGAGCGTAGCATGGAATTAAAGGAAAAATTGTCTTTGCTTTAAGAGAAGTTAGTAGAAAACTCCCAAGGGAAGTGTAGGGAAAAATATACCGTACAGTACACGCAGCGGAAGCGAGACTAAAAATAATAGGTTTAGTAGCTTTAAAATTTTTTCCTTTTATGAACCTTAAACCCTTTTAATCAATTAAAGATATATTTTATCTAACAAAAGAAGAATACCTTTTGTCGCGTGATCCGATTGACTTACGTCGATGGTAATCCGCAAGATCTTCAATCCTAGCACGAACGTGGATCACCTAGGAGCGTGGTCTCCCTTTTCTTTGAATTGCAAGCCTGTGATTGGATAAAACAAACTTTTCTTTTCTTTGTTAGTCACAAAAACAATCAAAAGAACACTAAGATTATTCCGGCCACTTTTGAGTTCTCAATCTTATGATCGAAACTCGCGTGAACCTCGATCGATGTTGTATACACAAGCTTATTGATGAATAAGCAAATAGTATACCATCAAAGAATAATCTATGTCTCTTTTTGTTTTAGTAGAATAAAAGTTATCTTTCTATGAATTGAGAAGAAGAAGAAAATAGAATTAAGCACACCAAAACCCTAAGTGGCCGAATATTATAAGTCCACTTATATATGTGGCAAAGTTTTCTTTCTTTCTTTTTACTAGGGTGGCCGAATTCTCTAACCTAAAAGGGACTAGGGTTGCCGCAATACTCAAGCCAAAAGGAGTTTGTATTGCACCCTAATTCCTATTTAGTTTAAGACTTCCAAACCCTAATCCAACTCAAAAATCTTTTATTCTTTTATTTGACTAAATAAAAAGACCTCTTATTTGATTAAATAAATAAAATTAATTATTTATTTCCTTGTCAAACAAGTCTTTTAATTTAAGTATACTACTACCAATAGTATACATTTAGGAATCATATTTCCTAATCAGAAAAGATTTGTTTCTTAATTAAACAATTAATTAATAAATTAATTAATTCTTATTTAATTAAACAATGAAACAAAATAATAAGGTTAATTAATTCACCTTGCCGCCCCATATAAACATATTGGGCCATATATTATTTTCTTATTTCATTTAATCCATAGGACTTTAAATAAAAAGCCCACATGTGAACTAGACCCATTCTTACTAAAAGAAACAAGCCCACATGTCATTCATTAATATATAAATATAATTGAGCAGCCCATTACATAAATAATGTGCAAATTATATTCTTAATATATTAAATGCAATTCTAGATGGACCCTAAATTGGTCCGGTAGAATATATCAAGTGATCCATGCAAGTCCGTGTGGATTGAGGATCTTGGCGGGCTATCTAAATTTAAGCTTCAATAGACATAACCTAATCACAATCAACAAATGATTCACTTAGGTCCGATCCATTAATTTTAACTCATTCCACTAAAGAGCTAAAATTGAACTCTTAAATAAAGACAGAAAAGGAAGATGTTTCCTCATTCATACCCTAGACAATCATGTTGGAGATAGTGTATCCTCGTGATTAATATCAGTAATCGCCAAGAGTTTATAGACCGCCTATAACTCTCCAAGTTACCATATTTACTCATATGACCATGTTTTGAACTTGGATATTTTGACTTGTCCATAAGCCATGTTTTCAATAGACACTATCGAAAACTCAACGTTGAGATTTAATATCCAATTACCTCAAAACATCCATATGATGATATTATACTCTCTTTTAATAAATGGAGCCACGATGTCCATATCTATAAATGAAGTCCTCTATCGATTAACAAATGAATATCACCAAACTATCGAGGATAGACTATGCGATATAATCGTACTCATTGATAACTCAAATGATATCACTTGCAACCATAAGTCCATCATTTATCTCATGATTAAGATAGACTCTCCGATTGTCCTGATAATGAAATGACTTTTATCTACTGACGGTTATAGATAAAGTATTTCATTGTGATCCAGTTCAATGCACCCAGTGCACTAGATTCTTTTGCTCGAAGACACTCCGATGATTTTAGACTCATCATATCTCATTTGATCCCACTCAAATGCTAGCAAAAGAATTCTACAACTTTAACAAGATAAAGGTGTCCAACCTTTAACTTAAGTTGTGAACAATATTCAAGACTAACTAAAGAATTGTGTCTGCCACATACATATCCAGATGTACGAACAATTCTTCTTTTCTCATAGACTTTAGACCTTATGATTATTTACTTTGACAATTATAATATTAAACTATAAATGCTATAAGATTTGTTTAAACCAGAAATCACTTTATTAATATGAAAAAGATTGTTAATTACAATATTACACTCTTGCTATTGAGTATAATCCTAACAGGAAGAAAAAAAATGAGGGAAGAATTTGAAAGAAAATTACAACTCATGATGAAGGAGTTGGAAGATAAGGAGGCCTAGGGAAAGGTGAAGGTTGATGAGTGAAAGTATACAAACAAGGTTAAATTGCTTAAAGCGTACTGTAAGTGCCTCACTCTTTAATTGGCTTATTTCGTTGATAAAAATCACAATGGGGATCTATCTTGTAAGGGTAGCTTAGGATTGAAGTTTTTCTTCTCAATTGCTTAAGGACCTCATTGTGGATTTCAAGAGCTTCATGGAAGGTAACCACTTGATCTTGACTCTTTATGTGAAGAGATTTAGTTGCACACACACACACATTTCATGATCTTATGTTCTATATTCTTTGTTGTGTGATTTGTGTTGTTGCATATTAGTTTTCATGCATGATCACTCTATCATTGTGTATTTATTCTTTGGCATGTTTTTTGGCCTTGGAAGTTGCTTGAAGGCTTTTATAGAGGTCATTTTTTTCCTCAGACCGCTCCCAAGACCGCTGTGATTTTCTTCACAGCGCTAGGACAGCGGTTCGCGGACAGTGGAGACCGCTCCCGGTACCGCTGCTATTTTATAGGCAGCGGTGGCCTTGGCAGAGAAGACCGCTGCCTGACCGTTGCCACTTTGGCAGCGGTACGGCAGCGGTCCTCTGCGACGGTTCGTGTCTTGGTTTCAAACGACGCCGTTTTGCTCTGCCTCTTATATATATATGTCTTGTTTGCCTTGGCTCATTTTTTTCAGTGAGAGCAAAGATTACACTTTTGAGAGTCTTTTGAGTTGCTTCTAAGCTAATGTATCAAGAACACTTTTTTATCACTCCAAACATCAAAACCCATCATTCTTGTATGCTTCATTCATCATCTAGCATGTTCTAGTTTGATTCTCATAGGGTTTTCATACTTGCTCACATGACTTGTAGTTAGAACATTTTTGCATCACTTCACATGTTTCTTTCTCTACAAGATTGCTCTTTTATTACTTGACTAGCTTCAAGATTGCTCTTTTATGACTTGAATTAGTTTCAAGATTGTGTTATTGTGTTTTGTGAGTTGTATTGTGGTAGATATTGCATATAGGACTTTTTTTTGTCTATTTTGTTATGTTATATGCATGCCACTTAGTAAAATGATATCTAGGAATGTCTAACATGTTCATCCTTGCCTAGATAAGCTAAAATGTCTAACCTTACATTTTGAGCATCTTGAATATTGCACATATTCACACTAGGTTGTTTTATCTCTTCAATTAGAGTCAAGTCTTGTATTTACCTTTTGGTAGGTGGCAAGCATGAACTAGATTCACTTCTAAAGGCCCGTGGGTAGCAAAGACGGATTAGCAATCTTAGGTGTGATGCGGTCAACCTAGATTGTAATCGTATTTGCAAGTAGTGGATTGAGGTTCTAGTGTGGCGCACAAAACAGCCCGTGGTTTTTCCCCGTGTGGGTTTCCACGTAAAAATCATGTGTTATTTACTTTCCGCATTCTCTACACTTGATTTTATTTATTGACTAGTTGGGGTTGTGTTTGTAATCTTGATTAATCTCGAAAATTGGTAAAAAGGGATTAAAATCTATTCACCCCCCCCTCTAGATTATATTAGGACTCGTTTATATTTATTTTCAATTGGTATCAGAGCGGGTTCCTTAACATAATTAGGAGATCCCTTGCTCTTGTTTGAGTCCCTTGCATTTGTTTGCATTTTTTTTTGCTTGTTTGTGTGCATTCATATCATTCTCACCCAAACACTATGAGTGGAAATGGTATTGGAGGCGAGGGTGCCTCTAGCACAAGACCTCCCTTGCTCACCGGAGTCAATTACGCATCATGGAAGGGCAAAATGGAAGCATATGTGTGCCAAATGTAGTAGGTGGATGTGTTGTTATGTGTATGCAAGCAAAAGGCAAATGTTGCTGTGTAAATTGCAAGTGCGCATAATGTAGCTGCTGCACAAAGTTGCGCGTTTGTGCAACCGCGTTTGGGCCAAATTTTTTTTTTTGGTTGGGGAAATCCTGGACCTACAAAAAATGTTAGAGTAACATTTGGGTTTTAGGAATTTAATCCATTAGATGGATCCATTAAAATAAATCAAATCAAGTTGGACTTGATTTTGGGCCCGGAAGATTCAAAAGACAAGACTTGAAGATTTTTGGAATTATAAGAAGACCAAGGAATGCCTTGGATATTTTTGTAATTAGAATTTTTTTTTTTAGTTAGATAAACCCATCGTACTCGGTCAATGCATGTATGCTTTTATTATATTATAATTAAAGCATTGCCATGCATATACATATCATTTAGATTAGGTGTGCCTACACATATATATGTTGATATGTCATACATGCATTATAGCCATCTATATTATGTGTTTATTTTCTTTTAATTTGATTAAAATGGGTAATTCACATAATTGGCTATATATTAATGGGATTAGTTTTTAAGAGTAAAAACTTGGTAATTCTCATTAATCACTAATCTTTTTATTAAAGAGTTTAATTACTTAGATTAGTAGGATCCTTTATATAAATTAGGATTAATTCGATTAAGTCCCTAATAATTATTGGACCTAATAATGTGTTTAGTTTTAATAGTTAAAACTTCGTAAATACACATTTAATAATTCTAGTCTTAGTAAATAGTTTACATAGATAGAATTATCATTAATGAACTAGATTTTTAAGAGTTAAAAATCGAATTAGTTTATTAGTTATTGTAATAGGATTCTAATAATTTGCGATTAATGCACTTGACGCTTAGATTGAAATTAGCCGTTTAATTTAGGTGCATTAATATTAATAGAAAACCCTTATTATAAAATAGTGAGTGGGGGAGAATATATCCCTGCGGTCTCCATCATTAGTTCAACACCGTGAGATTTGAGTTGGGCCTCGTGATGGCTTTGTTTTCGTCCTCCCTAAGGATGGTTTCCATCAGAATCAATACCAAGGTTGACTTCCTAACGGATAGGATTTCTGAGGGGATTTCGGGATTGACCGACCCTAAGGCGGCAATTCTTGAGTTAAGCTCTAGAGATTTGAAATGATGTGTTACGCTCACAACGTTTCAATTAAATTGGTAATTATAAACTTGACTGAAATAAACGATGATTGAATGTTAGAGGAATAAGAGTTATTCTGGTATAACATTTGATTGAGAATGTCTCGATCCAACATACAAGAATTTGACTGACCCTAAGGCGGCACTTGCTTGTGGTATGTTAGATTGTCATGGCATAGTAACACTTTTTAAGGTTGTTCTTGTTCATTAAACATTTTCATGCATCATGTTTAATTTTATGCCGAACATTCGCACATGTTTTAAATGAATGATTGAATGAATTCTTTATTTATGTTTTTTCAGCCATGTCAACTGCACTATTACAAATCATAGTCAATGATAAATTAATTGGTGATAACTACACTAAATGGAAACACAATATCAATGCAATTTTGGTCACCAAGGACCTTAAGTTTGTGGTTACGGAGGAATGTCCTCCAACACCTACTGCCAATGCCGCACGAACTGTTCGTGAGGCATATGAGAAATGGGTCTCATCAGATGAGAAAGCCCAAACATATCTGTTGGAAAGTATGACAAACGTGCTTGTCACTAAGCATGAAGCAATGGGTACTGCATTTGAAATAATGGAGTCATTACAGGCTATGTTCGGGCAACCCTCTGAGTAAAAGTGGCACGAAGCTGTTTGTTCTGCTATGCTCGCTCGTATAAAGGATGGTACATCAGTTCGGGAATATGTCCTAAACATGATGTCCTACTTCAACACGGTAGAAATCAATGGCGGGGCCATTGATGAACCTAGTTAGGTGAGCATCATACTGATGACTCTTCTAAAGAGTGAGCAACCATGGGATGAACAAGCTTAGGTTCAGTCTCACACAGTTGCTCAATGAGCTCACTACCTTTGAGTCTTTGACTAAGGACAGTAAGGGCAGGACCGGTGAGGCAAATGTTGCCGGACCATCTTCCTCTAATAACAAAAAGAAGAAGAGGTCTACTAGGAAGGTGAAGGGTAAGCCCAAACCCAAGAAAGCCCAGAGCAAAAAGAAAGGCGTCTCCATCGATAAGAGCAAGGGAAAATGTTTCTATTGCAATAAAGTCGGGCACTGAAAGATGAACTGTCCTCAGTATCTAGAGGAGATAGCCAAGAAGAAGAAAAGGAAAGGTAAATATGATTTACTTGTTCTTGAGTCGTGTTTAGTGGATGATGATTCTTCACCAAGGATAGTTGATTTGGGGGCCACTAACTATGTTTGTTCTTTTTCGCAGTGGACTGATTCTTGGACATAGCTTGAGGAGGGAGCCTTCTCTATGCGTGTGGGGCCAAGGGATGTTGTGTTGGCACTAGCAGTTGGCCTAATTAGATTGCGTTTTTGTAATAATAATTTTATATTGTTGGACAATGTATTTTTCATTCCTGGATTTACACGGAATTTAATTTCCGTTTCTAAGTTGTTAAAACAATTATATTCTATTTTTTTTTGATAATAAATAAGTTATTATTGCAAAGAATGGTTTGAATATTTGTTCTGGAATTAATGAAAATAATTTATATGTGTTAAGACCGTTAATACATACAACACTACTCAACACCGAAATGTTTAAGGTTGAAAAACCAAAAACTAAATGACATAAGATTTCTCTAGAAAATGAAACATATCTCTAGCATCTAAGGCTTGGTCATATTAACCTTGACTGAATAAATAGACTAGTTAAAAGTGTAGGGAAAAATATACGTACCCGCAGCGGAAGCGAGACAAAAAAAATGTTTGGGTAGCTTTTAAAATTTTTCCAATTATGAACCTTAAACCCTTTTGATTAATCAAACATATATATGTATGAACAATTCTTCTTTTCTCATAGTCTTTAGACCTTATGATTATTTACTTTAACAATTATTAAACTATAAATGCTATAAGATTTGTTTAAACCAGAAATCAGTTTATTAATATGAATAAGATTGTTAATTACACTATTACACCCTTGCTATTGAGCATAATCCTAACAATCTCCCACTTGCGCTATAGCAAATGTGTCATATCTCTCAAGCCCATATTCTCTAGGTGCCCATCGAAACTCTTCTGAGGTAGAGCCTTTGTGAAGGGATCTGCTAGATTTTCCGCTGACGCGATTTTGGTAATCGTCACGTCACCTCTTTGAACAATCTCCCTTAAAAGATGATATTTCCTTTCTATGTGTTTACCTCTCTTGTGACTTCTAGGTTCTTTCGAATTAGCCACTGCTCCACTGTTGTCACAGTAGATAGTGATCTGCTTATTCGCACTAGGAACCACTTCCAAGTCAATCAAGAATTGACGGAGCCAAACAGCCTCTTTGGCAGCCTCGCATGCAGCAACATACTCAGCTTCCATGGTGGAATCAGCAATACAAGATTGCTTGATACTCCTCCATATAACTGCTCCTCCTCCAATAGTAAACACAGCCCCTGATGTGGATTTTCTGGAGTCAGAATCTGATTGAAAATCAGAATCTGTATACCCAACGGGAATCAAATCCCCTCCAGAGTATACAAGCATATTATCTCTCGTTCTCTTGAGATACTTGAAAATATGCTTGACTGCCGTCCAGTGATCAGGACCAGGCTTCGATTGAAACCTGCTAACTATGCCAACAGCAAAACAAATATCTGGTCTAGTGCAGAGCATTGCATACATGAGACTTCCAACTGCCGAGGCATATGGAACTCTACTCATGAACTGCTCTTCATGCTCATTCTTAGGAACTTGTTCCTTAGAAAGCTTGATTCCATGTCTGAAAGGTAACATACCTTTCTTGGAATCCTGCATGGAAAACCTAGACAAGATTTTGTCTATGTATGAAGCTTGGGATAATGCAATCGTTATATTCTTTCTATCCCTTATAACTTGGATACCTAGAATAAAACTTGCTTCTCCTAAGTCCTTCATATCAAATTGTTTTGCTAACCATTCTTTTACTGATGTCAATACACCTACATCGTTTCCGATGAGTAGTATATCATCAACATAAAGAATCAGGAAAACCAACTTATCGCCCTTAATCCTTTTGTATACACAAGGTTCGTCAAGATTCTGAATAAATTCAAAACCTTTGACAGCTTGATCGAACCTTATGTTCCAGGATCTGGATGCTTGCTTTAATCCATATATGGATTTCTGCAACTTGCATATCTTTTCCATTTGGCCCTTTTCAATGAATCCCTCTGGTTGCATCATGTAGATGCTCTCGTCAAGACTTCCATTAAGGAAAGCTGTCTTGACGTCCATTTGCCAAATCTCTAGATCTAAAGATGCTGCAATGGATAAGAGTATCCTAATGGATTTAAGCATGGCCACAGGAGAGAAGGTTTCCTCGTAATCGATACCTTCTTTCTGTGTATACCCTTTAGCTACCAATCTAGCTTTAAAGGTTTCCACCTTTCCATCCATACCTCTTTTCCTCTTGTATACCCACTTGCACCCAATGGGTTTTATCCCTTTAGGCAAGTCTACAAGAGACCAGACTTTGTTATTGAACATAGATTCAATCTCGGATTGCATTGCCTTTTGCCAATGGCGACTATCAACATCCTCCATAGCTTCCTTGTACGTATAGGGATCATCGTCATCCGGGAGATTCTCTACAGATTCTCCCAGACCGATGTATCTTTCGGGTTGTGTTCTAACCCTCCCACTACGACGAGGAATGGTAGGTTGCTGATCTTATGTTGGATCAGAACTTACAATTGGGTTTGGTTGTGTAACCTCTCGTGGAATTGTATCTCCTGACATTTCATTCAGTACAATTCTACTTTTAGGTACAAAATCATTCATATAGTCCTTTTCCAGAAATTTAGCATTTGTAGAAACAAATACTTTAAGATCTGAAGGACTATAAAAATAATATCCTTTAGTTTCTTTTGGATACCCTACAAATATACATGTTTCTGAACGAGACTCCATCTTTTGTCTTTCCTTTTAACACGTGCGCAGGACATCCAAATATCCTTAAGTGTCGTAAACTAGGCTTGCGCCCAGTCCACAACTCATGCGGTGTTTTAGGAACAGACTTAGATGGTACATGGTTTAGAATGTATATTGCAGTTTGTAGAGCATATCCCCAGAAAGAAATAGGAAGTGTTGAATAACTCAACATAGACCTAACCATATCCAAAAGAGTTCTATTTCTCCTTTCTGCTACCCCATTTTGTTGAGGTGTACCAGGTGCAGAAAACTGAGAAACTATCCCATTATCAATAAGATATTGCTGAAACTCACCAGATAGATATTCTCCACCACGATCAGATCTCAAGATTTTTATGTGTTTCTCAAGCTAATTTTCCACTTCAGCTTTAAATGCTTTGAACATGTCAAAAGCATCCGACTTATGTCGCATGAGATACACATAGCCGAATCTTGAGTAATCATCTGTGAAAGTAATGAAGTACTCATATCCACCTCTAGCTTGAATGCTCATAGGTCCACATACATCAGTGTGTATCAATCCTAAACATTCAGTGGCTCTTGGCACCTTTGGCAGAGAACGTCATTTTGGTCATTTTACCTTCCAAACAAGATTCACAAGTTGGTAGATCATCAACCTTTAAGTCACTCAAAGGTCCGTCACTTACCAATCTTTTAATCCTATTAAGGTTAATATGACCTAGGCGTAAATGCCATAGGTAGGTTTCATCTTTTGATAATTTAACTCTTTTATGATTAGGTTCCGTTATTTCTGTGTCTAACGAGTGAGAGATATTTCTATGCAAAAAGTATAGACCGTTTTCCAATGTACCTTCGCAAATAACTTTGTTATTCTTACTAATAATAAAAGCTTTATTAAAAGTAACCGAATATCCAAATTTATTCAAACAAGAAACTGAAATTAAATTCCTCTTGAATTGAGGTACATAATAAACGTCTATCAAATCTAAATGCCTTTTAGAATCCAAACAAACTCTAATATCTCCCACTGCACTTGCAGACACTAACGTTCCGTTGCCCAAGCGCAAATTGATTTCATTCTTATTTAGCCTTCTCCTTTCTTGAAACCCCAGTAAGGAATAACAAACATGATTAGTGGCTCCAGAGTCTACGATCCAAGAATCTGTAGAATCTACCAGAAAAACATGTTTCAAGATAATTCATATTACCTTGTTCCTTCTTATTTTGAGACTTTGGGCAATTACTTTTCCAATGTCTCTTTTCACCACAAAAGAAGCACTTCCTTTTGATCTTGGTTACTTTCTTAGTCTCTTTCTTGGTAGGCCCAAGTTGCTTTTTCTTCTATTATTCCTTGACCTTCTGACGGGTCTTAATAGTAGCAACTTTACCAACCATATGGATCTCTTCTAGAGACATCATCATATCAGCAGCAGACCCTATTCCTTCATGCTGCTATTTCAACACGTCGGAGATGGTAGCCATTTGGCCATCTCATTAGAGGTCTTCCACTGCTCATACTCGTCTCATTGCATTAGATTCATTAGTAAGAGCAGGTGGTTTAGGAGTGGTTAGAACAAAATTTATATTTTTCCAGCTTGCAGCAACAACCCAATTTTCCTTTTCCATGTGACATAGTTATTACCGGTTAAAGTTTTATCTTTCAAGATGTTCATAAGTGATGGGGTCATGATTTCTTAATTAAACAAAAATTAATATAAGTAAATAATCATTATAAAGCACTTTTAAATATTTATCTTGAATTAAATGAATAACTCAATCATAAAAATTCAACGGTGATCTAACACCCATAAATGTTACGCCTCCTTTGGGAGTTCGCACCATTTACTAGTTAGACTAGGTCCCACCTAATTGTTAACATAACAACCAGCGTTTTCAATTTTAACCTTGCAATTTTACTGACAAGAACTCTTTGGAGGATATCAATAAAATTACATTGAGTGTGTTACCAAGATATCGACCCTCAATTTTCTCTCACGAAAATCCCTCCTTTGGGAGTAGATCTCGTTGAGTCCATTGTCTAGTCTATCCTTGTAAGGAAGTATATTGCTTAATTCCATTCATGGATGTCCCTTTGGGGAATTACCATAAAATAATTAAGCTCAACTAATCTTGGAAGCCATAGGTGTTACAAAAACACCTTCTCCCACTCAATTATTTAAGGCGTGTGATTAAATCCCATAGAATGATTTACCAAGTGTAAGGACCTCTATTTTGTGATTGGCTTATTTCATGACATACCACATTGGGGATGATTGTGTTGTGGGTAGCTTAGGTCATCTTGATGATTATCAAGGCAAGCTTCCAAGCATCCCGGTGACTTCAAGATCAAGAGCTTCTAAAGGTATATCACTTGACTTGATTCTTGAAGAGATTAGGTGCACACACACACTTGCATGCATCTTTATCTATATTGCTTTTGTTACCATGCATATGTGTTTCATTGATTTGTACATCTATGTCTTTTAGCACACACTCACTTTCATTGCATTTATATGATTGCATTTGTGTTTTGAAACAAATTATGGTGTGTTCAATATTAATCTAGAGGGGGGGTGAATAGATTTTATCCAATTTTACCAAATTTTCGTTAATGGTCAAGATTACGAAAAATACCCTCTACTAGTCAATATACAATAGCAAGTGTAATATGGTGCGGAAATTAAAAGACACTTGATATTTACGTGGAAACCCTCACGGGAAAAACCACGGGCTATGTAAGTGAGCCACACTTGAACCTCGAATCCACTAAATGTGTAAAACGATTACAACCTAATCCCGGAAGTAATCACACACCTACCTACTCCCGGTATAAGTGAACCTAGTCCCAATGCTTGTGATTTATGCAACCTAATCCCGGAAGCAACACAAGACTTAGTTCTCAATGAAGAGAAAACAACCTAAGTGAATATATGAAATACTCAAAATGCAACAAGAGCAAGGCAACTCTATATGCTTACCTAGAATGATGATATATCAATGAAATCAATCCTAGATATCAAAAGCTAAATGACATATCATAAAGCTTAGCTAATCAAGATTCAACAAAACCTAAATAGCTATCACCAATCAACTCATCTCAACCAAAATCAAAGACTCAAACATGTTATAAACAACATTAAGTAAAGAGTCATGCATTTAATTAATAACTAAATGCTAATCCTAGGCAAACATGTCATAAATATGAAACAAAGAGATGTAGAACATGTAGAGATTACCTAGTCAAAGAATTCAAGACAACCCATGCTTGGATGATGTTAGGAAGAAGCTAGATGCACATGGGAAGTGGTTTGGTTGAGTAAAGGTGAGTTCTTGAAGCTTTCTCTCTCAAGAACAATGGAGCCTCTCTCTCTCTAGGGTTTTATTTTGTGGCACTTACTCAGAATGATGAGAAAGATATGTATTTATAGTGTAGAGATAATAGCCCTATCAAATACAAGAATTTGGCTTCAAAAATGAGTCAAATCGGACTCCAACCGAGTGAGATATGGCCAAATTACGAAACAGGGTCGGAACCAGGTTTGCCGCGGTCTAGGCTGTCGCGGTCACCCAACCGCGGCACTATAACCGCGGCACAACAGAATTATTTCTGTCGCTAGCATGCCGCTGTCACCCAACCGCGGCACTTGAACCGCGGCGAAGCGTCACAGCACAAAGCTTGATTTTCAAGCGACTCAAAACATGACCAAATGACATCGAAACCTTTCGTATAATATATCGTTGGAAAGGTATGGAAGTCTACTTTCTACTCCAATTTATGGAATGATATTTCAATGTTTGTAGAAAAAGTTATGGTCAATGGAGTGACCAAAGGTCAGAAACGGACAACAACAGAGTTGCCCTGTTTTGGTGGTCATTTTGGAGATTTCAAAACCAATCCAAACGGTTATGAAATATTACGAATAATATATCGTTGGAAAGGTATAAGTGTCTAGTTTGTCCAGAATTTTACAAAACTCAATTTGAAACTTTGTGTAAAAAGTTATGGTCACAAGACCATACAAAGGTCAGTTTTGAAAAACATTTAAATCATTGAAATCCAATATTTTGAACCTAGACACTTTACTCCAATCAACCAAACCAAATCTAACACTTATCCAAGAGAAGAATGAGTCCTTCTCAAGTGGTCAACCATCGCGCTAAGACATGCACACCATCGTGCAAGCGCGGACGTTTCCGATCACACAAAAGGAAACGAATTACACCACACTTAAGACTAACATGAAGTGCAAGTGTGGTTGTGAATAAATAACATGCATGGGAAAGGATAACATCATGAAAAATCACCAAGCATGTGACACACAAAAGATATGCAAGATAGATAAAGATGCATGCAAGTGTGTGTGTGCACCTAATCTCTTCAAGAACCAAGTCAAGTGATATACCTTTTGAAGCTCTTGATCTTGAAGTCACCGGGATGCTTGGAAGCTTGCCTTGATAATCATCAAGATGACCTAAGCTACCCACAACACAATCATCCCCAATGTGGTATGTCATGAAATAAGCCAATCACAAAATAGAGGTCCTTACAATCTCCCCCTTTGGCTATTTCATGACAAAATACCACTCACAAAATAATCCTCACAAAACACAAAATAAAGCTATTGGTCAACAAAAGTGTATTCTACGTTACAAAGAGAGAAACCTAAGAATCTAAGTCTTCAAGGTCTTCAATCTCTTCGTAGATCATCATACCTACACACAATAGCAAGAAAGCACTTTTCCAAGAACAAGTGCATGTGAGGTGAACAAACATAAAAAGCATTTGCACTCAATAAGGCAATACAAAACAATGCATGTGCAATGCTCCCCCTAAAAGGTTACTCTCTCTCAAACTTCTCCCCAAAGCATACACAATGCTCCCCCTATATCTCTCAAGACTTCTCCCCCTTTTTGTCATGAGATAGGCAAAGGAGCTCCCCCTATCGGGTTGCTTTAGCAAAGAGAGCTATTTGCACAAAAGGCATTTGCATAATCATATAAACCAACTTTATGCAACTCAAGAATTGAGAGAGATTCAAGGAGATTTTATTCACAGAAAAGTGTGTGTGTGTAAAAGTTGCTTAGCATGTAATACAAGCACTATTGAGCTCATGCATAAGAATCAATCAAAGCAACAATCAACAGGTTTTCCAAATGAAGTCAAACCAATTAGAGCCCTGTTGTTATGACAAGAAGATATATATCCAAGCATTTGTGTGCAGAGTGTACTAATCACATCAAAAAATATATCATCTTTTCTACATTGCAAGACACATCATCAATCAACAATTTTGAGGTCTTTATTAAGCAATGTATCACACACATCATCAAACACATTTCAACTTTTCTGTTTTTCTCCTTTACCCTAGCAAGCATGTATTTCTGTTTATCATGCTAATGTAACTCTCTTGAAGGCTTTCACTCGGTTTCAAATGAGTAGCCATTTCCTACATTGGGCGGCTGCACGTCATATTGCCAGTAGCCCTTTTTCAAGAGAGAGCTTAAGAATGCATATCAAAGAATCATGAACATGGAGAATAATTTGAGGTCAATCACATGTACTAACAAGTAGAGCATTCCTCAAATGGATAAGCACACTCAAGCAAAAATAGAAATCATGCAGTACATGCTAGGCAACCGTGCAAGGTGTTATTAAAAACATTATTAAAGCATTAATCAATGTTATTCACCAAGCATTCTCAAACAATCATAAAAGAGCATAAAAGAAGTTAACTTTTTGCATATGACAATTCATGCAAGTTTGCTCTCTTTGCTTGAGTTCCCCTTATGGGGTCAATAACTAGAACTCATCACTCCACAAGACATATTCCAATAGATCTACTAAGAGTTTTAAATCGAGTAGCATCTAGAGGTTTTGTAAACAAGTCGGCTAGTTGATCATTTGTACCTACATGCTCAAGTACAATGCATTTATTTTCAACTAGTTCTCTAATGAAATGATGACGGATGTCAATATGCTTAGTTCTAGAATGTTGAACCGGATTCTTGGAAATATTAATAGCACTCATGTTATCACAAAAGAGAGTGAGTGTACCTTGGTTGAATCCGTAGTCTACTAGCATTTGCTTCATCCATAGGAGTTGTGTGCATCCACTCCCCGCGGCTATGTACTCGGCCTCCGCCGTGGACAAAGAAATTGAGTTTTGCTTCTTGCAAAACCAAGAAACAAGATTGTTTCCAAGGAAAAAGCAACCGCCCGATGTGCTTTTCCTATCATCACAATTTCCGGCCCAATCCGCGTCACTAAAGCCTACAAGACTAGCATTAGTGTCAAATGAGTACCAAATCCCATAGTTGGAAGTCCCATTCACAAATCGAATGATTCTCTTGACGCAAGAGAGATGGGACTCCTTGGGATCGGATTGGTACCTTGCACACACACCCACACTGAAGGATATGTCGGGCCTACTTGCGGTCAAATAAAGCAAGCTTCCTATCATACCCCTATAAAGTGTTTGTTCTACACTTTTACCACTAGCATCTTTGCTTAGTTTCAAAGTGGTGCTCATGGGTGTGTTACAATGTTTGGCTTTCTCAAGACCAAACTTCTTCACTAGGTTTTTGGCATATTTGGCTTGGGATATGAAGATCCCATCACTTAATTGCCTAATTTGCAAACCTAGGAAGTAACTAAGCTCACCAACAAGGCTCATCTCAAATTCATGAGACATAACATCAACAAATTGTTGGACTTTGGTGTTGTTGGTGGATCCAAACACTATATCATCAACATATATTTGAGCTATAAAAAGCTCATCATTGTCTTTCTTGATGAATAGAGTCTTGTCAACACTACCTCTTGTGTAGTCATTGTTGACAAGAAATTGAGTGAGGCGCTCATACCAAGCCCTCGGTGCTTGTTTCAACCCATAAAGAGCCTTCTTGAGGCGATAGACATGGTTGGGGTGGTGTGCATCCACAAACCCCTTGGGTTGCTCAACAAACACTTCCTCTTGCAAGAAGCCATTGAGGAAGGCACTCTTAACATCCATTTGGTGCAATTTGAACTTGTGCACACAAGAGATGGACAAGAGAAGCCTAATGGACTCTAGGCGGGCAACGGGAGCAAAAGTCTCCTCAAAGTCGATACCCTCAATTTGAGAGTACCCTTGTGCAACAAGTCTTGCCTTGTTTCGCACTACGTTGCCATCCTCATCGGATTTGTTCCTATATATCCATTTTGTGCCTATGACATTAGTGGTCTTAGGCCTAGGAACTAGAGTCCAAACCTCATTCCTTTCGAATTGGTTTAGCTCTTCTTGCATGGCAAGAACCCAAAACTCATCATTTAGAGCTTCATCAATCTTTTTGGGTTCTATTTGAGAGGTGTAGCATGTGAAGCTAATAAGATTAGCTATTTGCCTTCTAGTCCTAACACCCTCATTCACATCTCCAATAACATCCTCTTTGTTATGGAGTCTTCTAACCCATGGAGCGGGTTCATTAGAGTCCAAGTTAGGAACTCTATCAATAGGTTGTGTGTCATTTTCAACAACATTGGATGTCCCCACATTAGGAGTCACAACAACCTTCTCCAAAGGAGAATCATCACTAAGAATAACCTCCTCCTCATGATTACTACACTTGAGCCTTTCATCATCAAATACAACATTAGATGATTCCATGACACTTAGAGTTTTCTTATTGAAAACTCTATAGGCTCTACTATTTAAGGCATAGCCAATAAATATACCCTCATCACTCTTGGCATCAAATTTGCCAAGTTGATCTCGGTCATTTAAAATGAAGCATTTGCTTCCAAATGTGTGGAAGTAGCTAACATTTGGCCTCTTGCCTTTCCATAACTCATAGGAGGTATTCCTAGTACCGGGCCTTAGAAAAACTCTATTTCCTATATAACAAGCCGTGTTGATGGCTTCGGCCCATAGATTCCTAGGCACATTGTTGCTAAGCAACATCACACGGGCCATCTCTTGAAGGACCCTATTTTTCCTCTCAACAACTCCATTTTGTTGAGGTGTCCTAGGAGCCGAAAACTCATGGGAGATACCTATACTATCACAATAGGTTTCAAAAGAAGCATTCTCAAATTCCCTCCCATGGTCACTTCTAATCCGTTTTATGCTTTTAATGTTAGAATTCATTTCATTTTGAAGTTTAGTACAAAGCATTTTAAACTTATCAAAAGTTTCGGATTTTTCTCTAAGAAAATATGTCCATGTGAACCTAGAGAAATCATCTACACAAACAAAAATGTATCTCTTTCCACCCAAGCTCTCGGTTTGCATAGGACCCATAAGATCCATATGGAGAAGCTCTAGAGGCTCCTTGGTGGAGAGATACTTGCCCTTTTTATGCATGCATTTAGTTTGTTTTCCTTGTTGACAAGGTCCACAAATACCATTGGCTTTCTTCCCAAGCTTAGGGAGGCCACGCACACATTCAAACTTTCCAAGGGTCCGTAGATCCCGAAAGTTCATGTGGCCAAGTCTTTCATGCCACAACTCAATTTGCTCATCCTTGGACACATTGTTTGAGACTATTCTAGCTTCAAGACAATAGCAATTGTCGCTAGATCTCATACCTTTCAATAAGGTTTGTCCATTGGGCTTTAGGATAGAGCAATTCTCTTTGTTAAACAAGACGGAATATCCTTCATCACTAAGATGAGAAATGCTAATCAAATTGGCTTTCAAGCCATCAACAAGTAAAGCATTGGATAAGGAGGGCAATCCGGGAACGGAGATGGTTCCTTTCCCTATGACATTCTTTTTGGATCCATCACCAAAGGTGACATTTCCTCCTTCCTCCATAACAAGAGTCTCAAAGAAACTCTTGTTTCCCGTCATGTGCCTAGAGCACCCACTATCAAGGTACCAAAGATTAGAAGAATTTGCCTTTAAGGCCATTTGAGCAACATGGCAAACATTTTCATTCTTTCTAACCCACTTAAGAACAACATTTTCTTTCTTAATGGTTTTTGGTACATGGGCTCTAGTTGTCCTAGGATCATGCAAATAAATCATATCATTCCTAGGAACATGCATCTTGGCTCTAGTCTTTCTCTTCTCAATCATGCTTCTAGTTCTACACATTTTAATATATCGAAAGCAATTTGGTCTTATGTGACCATTAAAACCACAAAAGTGACAAATGGGAATGAATTGAGGAATCATACCTTGTCTTTGAGCTTGCATAGGAGTCCTCCCATGTCTTTGTGGTTGAGAGGGTTCAATCCATCTTCTTTGTTGAACCGGTCTATCTTGCTTCCAATATTGGACTTGCATGATTTGCTTCTTCCCTTTTTGAGCCAATTGATAAGGAATGTTAGCTTGAGGTTGTCTCCTTGGTGCCATCTTCACTTGTGCACTTTTTGAGCTTTGTACTAGATCTATTTTCTTCCTAGGAGTGTGCACCGGAGAGGCTTCTATGTTGCCCAAGCCCTTAACAAACACGGTCTTCTTAGAAGAGGAGGTCTCTTGACAATCTTCAAACCCAAGACCTCTCTTGTCATATGGACTCTTTCCAACACCAAGCATGTGATCTAATTTTTTGGTGCTAGAGTCCATCCTAGTAAGTGACTTCTTAGCTTCAACAAGCTCTCTCTTCAAACCTTCTTCATTCCTCCTTGATAAAGCTAACTCCTCTCTTAGCTTATCTTCTCTCTTCTTAAATCTTTCCACTTCTTCACTTAAGTGGTCATTATGAGATGAAAGCTCAAGATTTTCTTCTCTCAACATCTTGATCTTCTTAGTGGTTTTCATCTCTAAGCTTCTAAACTCCTTAAGGTATTCAACTAACACCTCTTTCTCCACATATCCATTAGTGGAGTTAACATCGGAGTCATCTTCACTAGATTCGCTTTCCCTTTGACTCTCTTCCTCCTTTTCACTACCACTTTTGCTCTTGTGAGAGGAGGCAAAAGCTAGGAAGTTAGCCATGATGTCTTCATCATCTGAAGACTCATCTTCTTCATTTGAGTCATCACTACTTCCACTCCAAGTGGCGGCCATCACTTTTCCCTTCTTCTTTTCCTTGTGATTCGCACAATCGGGAGCAAAGTGACCAATTCCACCACACTCAAAGCAACGGACCCCTTTCCTTTCGGTCCTCTCTTGCCTTGGTTCAAACTTCTTGAAGGGACCCTTTTTCTTGTCTTGGCCTCTAAAGCCAAATCCCTTCTTTCCAAACTTCATGACCTTATTGAATCTTTTCACAAATAAGGCCATGTCTTCATCCGAGTCATTCTTCACCTCCTTTTCATCCTTTGAAGCTTTCAAAGCAATTCCCTTTTGCTTTTTAGGAGGAGTAGAGATAGGAGCTTTCCTAGACTCGTAAGCAAGAAGTCTTCCAATGACTTCGCTCGGCTTCATATCCTTATAGCCACTATTTTCCTCTAAAGCCGTCACCTTAGACTCAAATCTATCGGGGAGAGATCTCATAATTTTCTGCTTGATTCTCCTATCCGAATACGGGTCTCCTAGTTGATGACTTTGATTCACAATGTCCATCAACTTCACTTGGAAGTCATTGAAGTGCTCATGCTCTTCCATCCTAATGGTCTCAAAACTAGTTTGGAGAACTTGTAGTTTTGAATCCTTGACCACTTCGGTTCCTTCATGAGCCGTCTCTAGGATTTCCCATGCCTCTTTGGCAATCCTAGTGATTTGAACCAACTTGTATTGGTTCTCATCCATGGCACATAGAATGGCATGCATTGCCTTCCTATTCCACTTAGAGGTCTCAAACTCTTCATTAGTCCATTGTGCCTTAGGCTTGAGAACTTCTTCTCCACCACCCGTGGGAGTCATCATGGGAGGAGCGTATCCATCTTCAATGGCCATCCATGCCCTATCATGAATTTGGCATAGGTATGCCTCCATCTTCCCCTTCCATGAGGAGTAGTTATCACCGGTGAGGAGAGGAGGACGCGTGCTAGAAGCACCCTCGTTGTTGCCACCGTTTCCACTCATTGTAAAAATGAATGAAATGAAATGAATGCAAAATGTATGAAAGAACAAAAATCACACAAATGCAAAACACACCAAAATGAGCAAGGATCACCTATGTATGTCTAGGAACCCGCTCTGATACCAATTGAAACAAATTATGGTGTGTTCAATATTAATCTAGAGGGGGGGTGAATAGATTTTATCCAATTTTACCAAATTTTCGTTAATGGTCAAGATTACGAAAAATACCCTCTACTAGTCAATATACAATAGCAAGTGTAATATGGTGCGGAAATTAAAAGACACTTGATATTTACGTGGAAACCCTCACGGGAAAAACCACGGGCTATGTAAGTGAGCCACACTTGAACCTCGAATCCACTAAATGTGTAAAACGATTACAACCTAATCCCGGAAGTAATCACACACCTACCTACTCCCGGTATAAGTGAACCTAGTCCCAATGCTTGTGATTTATGCAACCTAATCCCGGAAGCAACACAAGACTTAGTTCTCAATGAAGAGAAAACAACCTAAGTGAATATATGAAATACTCAAAATGCAACAAGAGCAAGGCAACTCTATATGCTTACCTAGAATGATGATATATCAATGAAATCAATCCTAGATATCAAAAGCTAAATGACATATCATAAAGCTTAGCTAATCAAGATTCAACAAAACCTAAATAGCTATCACCAATCAACTCATCTCAACCAAAATCAAAGACTCAAACATGTTATAAACAACATTAAGTAAAGAGTCATGCATTTAATTAATAACTAAATGCTAATCCTAGGCAAACATGTCATAAATATGAAACAAAGAGATGTAGAACATGTAGAGATTACCTAGTCAAAGAATTCAAGACAACCCATGCTTGGATGATGTTAGGAAGAAGCTAGATGCACATGGGAAGTGGTTTGGTTGAGTAAAGGTGAGTTCTTGAAGCTTTCTCTCTCAAGAACAATGGAGCCTCTCTCTCTCTAGGGTTTTATTTCGTGGCACTTACTCAGAATGATGAGAAAGATATGTATTTATAGTGTAGAGATAATAGCCCTATCAAATACAAGAATTTGGCTTCAAAAATGAGTCAAATCGGACTCCAACCGAGTGAGATATGGCCAAATTACGAAACAGGGTCGGAACCAGGTTTGCCGCGGTCTAGGCTGTCGCGGTCACCCAACCGCGGCACTATAACCACGGCACAATAGAATTATTTCTGTCGCTAGCATGCCGCTGTCACCCAACCGCGGCACTTGAACCGCGGCGAAGCGTCACAGCACAAAGCTTGATTTTCAAGCGACTCAAAACATGACCAAATGACATCGAAACCTTTCGTATAATATATCGTTGGAAAGGTATGGAAGTCTACTTTCTACTCCAATTTATGGAATGATATTTCAATGTTTGTATAAAACGTTATGGTCAATGGAGTGACCAAAGGTCAGAAACGGACAACAACAGAGTTGCCCTGTTTTGGTGGTCATTTTGGAGATTTCAAAACCAATCCAAACGGTTATGAAATATTACGAATAATATATCGTTGGAAAGGTATAAGTGTCTAGTTTGTCCAGAATTTTACAAAACTCAATTTGAAACTTTGTGTAAAAAGTTATGGTCACAAGACCATACAAAGGTCAGTTTTGAAAAACATTTAAATCATTGAAATCCAATATTTTGAACCTAGACACTTTACTCCAATCAACCAAACCAAATCTAACACTTATCCAAGAGAAGAATGAGTCCTTCTCAAGTGGTCAACCATCGCGCTAAGACATGCACACCATCGTGCAAGCGCGGACGTTTCCGATCACACAAAAGGAAACGAATTACACCACACTTAAGACTAACATGAAGTGCAAGTGTGGTTGTGAATAAATAACATGCATGGGAAAGGATAACATCATGAAAAATCACCAAGCATGTGACACACAAAAGATATGCAAGATAGATAAAGATGCATGCAAGTGTGTGTGTGCACCTAATCTCTTCAAGAACCAAGTCAAGTGATATACCTTTTGAAGCTCTTGATCTTGAAGTCACCGGGATGCTTGGAAGCTTGCCTTGATAATCATCAAGATGACCTAAGCTACCCACAACACAATCATCCCCAATGTGGTATGTCATGAAATAAGCCAATCACAAAATAGAGGTCCTTACATGTTTTTATTTAGTTATGTGCTTAACCCTTTTTGAAGGGATTTAGTTGCACACACACACACACATTTCATGATCTTATGCTCTATATACTTTGTTGTGTGATTTGTGTTGTTGCATATTCGTTTTCATGCATGATCACCTTATCATTGTGTATTCATTCTTTGCCATGATTTTTGGCCTTGGATTTTGCATGAAGCCTTTTCTAGAGGTTAATTTTTACCTCAAACCGCTCCTGGACCGCTGTGATTTTCTTCCCAGCGCTAGGAAAGCGTTTTTCGGACGGAGAAAACCGCTCCCGAACCGCTTCCGGACCGCTGCCATTTTTCCGCAGCGTTTTGGCTTGACAGGGAAAACAGCTGTCGGACAGCTGCCGGACCGCTGCCGGACAGCTGCCTGACCGCTGCAGGACAGCTGCCTGACCGCTGCCGGACAGCTGCCTGATTTCGCAAGTGTTTGGGCGAACAGCTGCCGGACAGCTGCCGGACCGCTGCCGGACAGCTGCGGCTTTGGCAGCGGTCGTGCGTGTCTTTTTGTTTTCCAAAGGCCAAAACGACGTCATTTCTTCTAGGGGTCCTATATAAGTATCATCTTCTTCCTAGCTCGTTTTTGTGAGCTCAAAATCAGAACTTAGAGTGAGAAACTCAAACCCTAGAGAGAGAAGCTCCCAAGAACTCACCTTTACTCAACCAAACCACTTCCCATGTGCATCTAGCTTCTTCCTAGCATCATCCAAGCATGGTTTTTGTTGATTTCTTTGACTAGGTAATCTCTACATGTTCTACATCTCTTTGTTTCATATATATGACATGTTTTGCCTAGGATTAGCATTTAGTGGTTAATTAAATGCATGACTCTTTACTTAATGTTGTTTATAACATGTTTGAGTCTTTGATTTTGGTTGAGATGAGTTCTTTGTTGATAGCTAGCATTTAGGACTATTTTGCCCTCTAGCTAAGTCTATATGATTTTCATTTAGACATTGATGTGTAGGACTTATTGATTGCATTTGTTTATTGCATTTATTGTCATTGCCATGATGATTGACAACATGTGTTGAATTGGTTTTGTTTATTGACAATTAGGTTGTAAGAAATCTCTACAACTAATTGACACCTCATGCATGTACATGTAGGTTTTGTTGATAACTAGGATGTTTATTTGCATTATAACATCTAGTTAAGCATCTTGTGTTTAGTCTAGCACTTGTTGCATTTGTGCATCATTATTGCCATACTCACATAGACTTTTAATTCTCTTCATGAGTCAAAGTCTTGTGGCTTCTAGGTGAAGTTGCACAAGCAAGGAAAGTCTTGTGGCTACCGGTGTGTAGTGCTCAAGCAATTGGTTGAGTGCCACTGTAAAAGGCCTGCTGGGTAGATTAGGAGTTGCTCACGCCAAGAGTAGTGTATCAGGGGATATCACTAGGGATTGAACCAAGAGTGGCGAGTGGTAGTGTCCATAGCCTGAGGTTATCTAGGGTGAGAGTCCGAGAATCACTTGAGGGTGTAAATTCCTTTTCATATAGTGGATTTCGTTGACCGTGTGTGGCGCACATAACAGCCCGTGGTTTTTTCCCCGTGTGGGTTTCCACGTAAAAATCAAGTGTTCTTTAATTTCCGCATTTTATACTTGATTTTATTGTTTGTGTGATTGGGGTTTTATTTGTAATATTGACTAATCCGAAAATTTGGTAATAACGGATTAACAACCCATTCACCCCCCCTCTAGGTTGTTTAGACACACGCAAGTATATATTTTCAATTGGTATCAGAGCGGGTTCCTAGACATACTTAGGAGATCCTTGCCATATTTGTGTGTCTTGCATTTGTGTGCATTTTGTTCATTGCATTCATTTGCATTCATCTCATTCATTAAACACTATGAGTGGCATTGAGATGTTAGAGGGTAACTTGACCTCCAAAATGGAGAAGAAGGAAAATGACTCCGATGAGGAGGTGACTCTCATGATTGGGAGATTTAGGAGATTCATGAAATCTCATAAGAAGAGAATGACCTCTAAGGTGAATGAGGAAAAGAAGATGACCCCGTCCAAGAAGGGAGGGGAAGCTATGATCTCTACTTGGAGTAATAGCGAAGTTGAAGTAGTTGAAGGATGTTCCACAAGCTCAATTAAACGTGGGAATAACTACTTCGCCTTTCCGGTCTCCTACCAAGAAGAAGCTCAAACCGTCACCAAGTGTTTGTCACTTGAAGAATTCAAGAAGGGTGACTTGATGAGTGGAGACCAAAGAGGAGCAAGTTTGAGAGAAGCTAGCATTGATGACATGACCCATGAAAGCACAAGTGGGAGAAGCTTTGATCAAGAGAGTACTTGCTCCGGAAACTCGAGTGATAGTGTGGTTGACTATCAAGAATTTATTGACTATCTTCGAAAGTTTTTGAAGAAGAAGAATGATGTAGTTTTGAGGTTGAGTGAAGATAATCTCCATCTAAGAACTAAATTGACTCACTTAGATGAGGAAGTGTCACTTATCAAAGTGAATGAAGTGATGATGGAGAAAGAACTTGAAGAGGCAAGAAGTTCACTTGCTAAGATGACTTCGGGTTCGGACATGGATGACTCCTTGAAGATGGATGTGATAGATGTGTCCGAGTATGAGAAGGAGATTGAAGATTGCCACCAACGGATGAAGGCAATGAAAGATGAGCTTGCCAACAAAGAAAACTCCTTGAGGATTTTCAAGGAACGAGAGATGAGGTGCCTTGAAGAATTAAAGAAGGCCAAGGTCAAACAACCTCAAGCTCAAGGCAAGAGCAAAGCTTCATCCAAGCAACCTTCAACTCAAGGAAAGTCCACACAAGCCTTGGCATCTCAACCAAAGCCTAGGCAATCCAAGAAGAAAGGACAAGTCCTTGAGAAGTCTATCACCTCCTCCAACAAACCAACTATGAGGAAAGGAGGTGATCATAAGAAACAAGTTCAACCAAGAAGGCATGTTCAACCGGCTCAACCACCTCAACAAGCTAGACCACAAAGGTGCCACCAATCGGCTCAAGCTCCAAAGAGAAGCAAACCGATGCACCATCGAAGACAACCTCATCAACATGGCAATGCCTCGATGAGATCACAATGCAATGGTATAAATTCTTATTTTGTACCTACTTGTCATTTTTGTGGTATGATTGGTCACTTAAGACCAAATTGCTTTGATTACATTAAGAGGTGTAGATTAGAGAGCATGAAAGAAAAACGGTTGAAAAAGAGGGCAAGTTTGCATGAACCTAGGGATCTTAGAAACATGTCTATGACCACTAGAAATGATAAAGTGGAACCTAGGTGGGTTAGAAAGAATGAACCCGCTTGCCATTGTGCAAATGTGATACCCGTAGATGCTACTATGTCCAATGGACTTGGTAAGTCTATAGGGGCTCATGCCTCCCATTGACTTGGTTGGAATTGACCCCAATAAGGGGAGCTCAAGCAAAGAGAGCAAACTTGCATGAATTGCCATATGCAAAAAGTTAACTTCTTTTATGCTCTTTTATGATTGTTTGAGAATGCTTGGTGAATAACATTGATTAATGCTTTAATAATGTTTTTAATAACACCTTGCACGGTTGCCTAGCATGTACTGCATGATTTCTATTTTTGCTTGAGTGTGCTTATCCATTTGAGGAATGTTCTACTTGTTAGTACATGTGATTGACCTCAAATTATTCTCCATGTTCATGATTCTTTGATATGCATTCTTAAGCTCTCTCTTGAAAAATGGCTACTGGCAATATGACGTGTAGCCGCCCAATGTAGGAAATGGCTACTCATTTGAAACCGAGTGAAAGCCTTCAAGAGAGTTACATTAGCATGATAAACAGAAATACATGCTTGCTAGGATAAAGGAGAAAAACAGAAAAGTTGAAATGTGTTTGTTGATGTGTGTGATGCATTGCTTAATAAAGACCTCAAAATTGTTTATTGATGATGTGTCTTGCAATGTAGAAAAGATGATATATTTTTTGATGTGATTAATACACTCTGCACACAAATGCTTGGATATATATCTTCTTGTCATAACAACAGGGCTCTAATTGGTTTGACTTCATTTGGAAAACCCGTTGATTGTTGCTTTGATTGATTCTTATGCATGAGCTCAATAGTGCTTGTATTACATGCTAAGCAACTTTTACACACACACACTTTTTCTGTGAATAAAATCTCCTTGGATCTCTCTTAATTCTTGAGTTGCATAAAGTTGGTTTATATGATTATGCAAATGCCTTTTGTGCAAATAGCTCTCTTTGCTAAAGCAACCCGATAGGGGGAGCTCCTTTGCCTATCTCATGACAAAAAGGGGGAGAAGTCTTGAGAGATATAGGGGGAGCATTGTGTATGCTTTGGGGAGAAGTTTGAGAGAAAGTAACCATTTAGGGGGAGCATTGCACATGCATTAATTTGTATTGCTTTTCTTGAGTGCAAATGCTTTTTATGTTTGTTCACCTCACATGCACTTGTTCTTGGAAAAGTGCTTTCTTGCTATTGTGTGTAGGTATGATGATCTACGAAGAGATTGAAGACCTTGAAGACTTAGATTCTTAGGTTTCTCTCTTTGTAACGTAGAATACACTTTTGTTGACCAATAGCTTTATTTTGTATTTTGTGAGTGGTATTTTGTCATGAAATAGCCAAAGGGGGAGATTGTAAGGACCTCTATTTTGTGATTGGCTTATTTCATGACATACCACATTGGGGATGATTGTGTTGTGGGTAGCTTAGGTCATCTTGATGATTATCAAGGCAAGCTTCCAAGCATCCCGGTGACTTCAAGATCAAGAGCTTCTAAAGGTATATCACTTGACTTGATTCTTGAAGAGATTAGGTGCACACACACACTTGCATGCATCTTTATCTATATTGCTTTTGTTACCATGCATATGTGTTTCATTGATTTGTACATCTATGTCTTTTAGCACACACTCACTTTCATTGCATTTATATGATTGCATTTGTGTTTTTATTTAGTTATGTGCTTAACCCTTTTTGAAGGGATTTAGTTGCACACACACACACACATTTCATGATCTTATGCTCTATATACTTTGTTGTGTGATTTGTGTTGTTGCATATTCGTTTTCATGCATGATCACCTTATCATTGTGTATTCATTCTTTGCCATGATTTTTGGCCTTGGATTTTGCATGAAGCCTTTTCTAGAGGTTAATTTTTACCTCAAACCGCTCCTGGATCGCTGTGATTTTCTTCCCAGCGCTAGGAAAGCGTTTTTCGGACAGAGAAAACCGCTCCCGAACCGCTTCCGGACCGCTGCCATTTTTCCGCAGCGTTTTGGCTTGACAGGGAAAACAGCTGTCGGACAGCTGCCTGACCGCTGCAGGACAGCTGCCTGACCGCTGCCGGACAGCTGCCTGATTTCGCAAGTGTTTGGGCGAACAGCTGCCGGACAGCTTCCGGACCGCTGCCGGACAGCTGCCGGACCGCTGCCGGACAGCTGCGGCTTTGGCAGCGGTCGTGCGTGTCTTTTTGTTTTCCAAAGGCCAAAACGACGTCATTTCTTCTAGGGGTCCTATATAAGTATCATCTTCTTCCTAGCTCGTTTTTGTGAGCTCAAAATCAGAACTTAGAGTGAGAAACTCAAACCCTAGAGAGAGAAGCTCCCAAGAACTCACCTTTACTCAACCAAACCACTTCCCATGTGCATCTAGCTTCTTCCTAGCATCATCCAAGCATGGTTTTTGTTGATTTCTTTGACTAGGTAATCTCTACATGTTCTACATCTCTTTGTTTCATATATATGACATGTTTTGCCTAGGATTAGCATTTAGTGGTTAATTAAATGCATGACTCTTTACTTAATGTTGTTTATAACATGTTTGAGTCTTTGATTTTGGTTGAGATGAGTTCTTTGTTGATAGCTAGCATTTAGGACTATTTTGCCCTCTAGCTAAGTCTATATGATTTTCATTTAGACATTGATGTGTAGGACTTATTGATTGCATTTGTTTATTGCATTTATTGTCATTGCCATGATGATTGACAACATGTGTTGAATTGGTTTTGTTTATTGACAATTAGGTTGTAAGAAATCTCTACAACTAATTGACACCTCATGCATGTACATGTAGGTTTTGTTGATAACTAGGATGTTTATTTGCATTATAACATCTAGTTAAGCATCTTGTGTTTAGTCTAGCACTTGTTGCATTTGTGCATCATTATTGCCATACTCACATAGACTTTTAATTCTCTTCATGAGTCAAAGTCTTGTGGCTTCTTGGTGAAGTTGCACAAGCAAGGAAAGTCTTGTGGCTACCGGTGTGTAGTGCTCAAGCAATTGGTTGAGTGCCACTGTAAAAGGCCTGCTGGGTAGATTAGGAGTTGCTCACGCCAAGAGTAGTGTATCAGGGGATATCACTAGGGATTGAACCAAGAGTGGCGAGTGGTAGTGTCCATAGCCTGAGGTTATCTAGGGTGAGAGTCCGAGAATCACTTGAGGGTGTAAATTCCTTTTCATATAGTGGATTTCGTTGACCGTGTGTGGCGCACATAACAGCCCGTGGTTTTTTCCCCGTGTGGGTTTCCACGTAAAAATCAAGTGTTCTTTAATTTCCGCATTTTATACTTGATTTTATTGTTTGTGTGATTGGGGTTTTATTTGTAATATTGACTAATCCGAAAATTTGGTAATAACGGATTAACAACCCATTCACCCCCCCTCTAGGTTGTTTAGACACACGCAAGTATATATTTTCACCAAGTTATCTAGATGCCAATTTAGATACCTAAATCATTCAATGCATGTTCATACCAAAAGAGATATATGAGTGGCACTCCTATTCCATATGACATGTTATCATACAATAACAAATATTGTAATATTTAAGCATAAAATAAATAGCAACAATTTTGGCCCATCCTAGAAAAACAAGTAAATTACAATGAATTTGGAATACAAGATCTTCAAGTGGCCCATCAACCATACGCTCATCCTTCGGCCTCCACCCTTGGGATTGCACGGCCCACCTCCCCACAAAGGGGCTGCCATGCGCAGCCCATAAGGCTTTGCATGGCTGCCATGCGCAGCCCACCAAGCTTTGGGCTTGCCATGCGCAGCCCAATCCACTCCTAGGGTGCGCACGGTGCTCGTTCTCGGTTCCGGTTGCTTCACGTCTTCAATTCTTCGATGTAGAACGTGTTACAATTTAATTTAAACAAAAAAATAACTGCAGAAAAAATATATATATTTTTTAATCACAGCAGTAAAAATACTGCACTAAAATACTGCAGAAAAAAATACTGCACTTAAATTTTTTTTAATACAAAAAAAAAACTGCAGCTATTTAATACATAAAAAAAAATCCTAGCAACTACCAAGAAGGAATTATGGCGATGATAGACCAAGAAGGAATTATGGCGATGATAGACCACCCTTCTTGTTACAATTCCGAAACCAAAAATACATTGAAAATCTAGAGCCAAAATCGAGCAATAACAATCCACATAAAAACATATATTAATCCATACATCACATGTAATAATATATGCGAATACCTAGAGTGCCATCTCTTTCTAAACATGTTTAATCACAATAAAAAGAAATCGATCCACGTATATATACGTTAATTAATTAAAAGGGTTCAACCAGGCTCTGATACCAATTGTAGGGAAAAATATATGTACCCGCAGCGGAAGCGAGACAAAAAAAATGTTTGGGTAGCTTTTAAAATTTTTCCAATTATGAACCTTAAACCCTTTTGATTAATCAAACATATATATATATATAAGAAAGTAATAAAATATATTAATACCTCTTGTAGCGTGATCCGATTGACTTGCGTCGATGGTAATCCGCAAGATCTTCAATCCTAGCACGAACGTGGATCACCTAGGAGCGTGGTCTCCCTTTCTTTGAATTGCAAACCTGTGATTGGATTCAACAAACTTTTCTTGATCCGTTAGTCCCAAAAACAATCTAAAAGAACCTAAGATTATTCCGGTCACTTTTGAGTTCTCAATCTAATGATCGAAACTCGCGTGAACCTTAATCGATATAGTATTCACAAGCTCATAGATGAATAAGCAACTAGAATACAATCAAAGAATAATCTATGTTCTTTTTGTTCTTAGTAGAATAATAGATTTCTAGCTATGAGTTTAGAAGAAGAAGAAGAAGAAAAATTCTGCACATTAGCACTAGCGGGTGGCCGAAATCTATATGTGGTCTTATATAGGTGGCTGAATTTTTCTCTTCCTTTTTGCCCTAGGGTGGCCGAAATCTCTACCAAATCAAATTAGGGTTGCCGCAATTTCACTCCTAAAATCTTGGAGATTTAGTTGCACCCTAATTCCTATTTAGTTTAAGATTTCCAAACCCTAATCCAACTCAATAATCTTTTATTCCTTATTGGACTAAAATAAAAAGACTTCCTATTTGATTAAATAAATAAAATTAATTATTTATTTTCCTTGTCAAACAAGTCTTTCTATTTAATTATACTACTACCAATAGTATACAAATAGGAATCATATTTCCTATTTAGAAAAGATTTGTTACTTTAATTAAACAATTAATTAATAAATTAATTAATTCTTATTTAATTAAATAATGAAACAAAATAATATTAAATGCCATTATAGCATGTTGCCGCCCCATATGTGTATTGGGCCAAATATTATTTTTCTTATTTCATTAAATCCATAGGACTTTAAATAAAAAGCCCACATGTGAACTAGACCCATTCTTACTAAAAGAAACAAGCCCACATGTTATCCATTAATATATAAATATAATTGTGCAGCCCATTACATAAATAATGTGCAAATTATATTCTTAATATATTAAATTGCAATTCTAGATGGACCCTAAATTGGTCCGGTAGAATATTTCAAGTGATCCATGCAAGTCCGTGTGGATTGGGGATCTTGGCGGGCTATCTAAATTTAAGCTCCAATAGACATAACCTAATCACAATCAACAAATGATTCACTTAGGTCCGATCCATTAATTTTAGCTCATTCCACTAAAGAGCTAAAATTGAACTCTTAAATAAAGATAGAAAAGGAAGATGCTTCCTCATTCATACCCTAGACAATCATATTGGAGATAGTGTATCCTCGTGATTAATATCAGTAATCGCCAAGAGTTCATAGACCGCCTATAACTCTCCAAGTTACCATATTTACTCATATGACCACATTTTGAACTTGGATATTTTGACTTGTCCAGAAGCCATGTTTTCAATAGACACTATTGAAAACTCAACGTTGAGATTTAATATCCAATTACCTCAAAACATCCATATGATGATATTATTCTCTCATTTAACAAATGGAGTCACGATGTCCATATCTATAAATGAAGTCCTCTATCGATTAACAAATGAATATCACCAAACTATCGAGGATAGACTATGCGATATAATCGTACTCATTGATAGCTCAAATGATATCACCTGCAACCATAAGTCCATCATTTATCTCAGGATTAAGATAGACTCTCCGATTGTCCTGATAATGAAATTACTTTTATCTACTGACGGTTATAGATAAAGTATTTCATTGTGATCCTGTTCAATGCACCCAGTGCACTAGATCCTTTTGCTCGAAGACACTCCGATGATTTTAGACTCATCATATCTCATTTGATCCCACTCAAATGCTAGCAAAAGAATTCTACAACTTTAACAAGATAAAGGTGCCCAACCTTTAACTTAAGTTGTGAACGATATTCAAGACTAACTAAAGAATTGTGTCTACCACATACATATCCAGATGTATGAACAATTCTTCTTTTCTCATAGTCTTTAGACCTTATGATTATTTACTTTAACAATTATTAAACTATAAATGCTATAAGATTTGTTTAAACCAGAAATCACTTTATTAATATGAATAAGATTGTTAATTACACTATTACACCCTTGCTATTGAGCATAATCCTAACAAAAAGCGGATCTTTAAGTGAGTTAAAGGTTGGTACCTTACCTGTCTGCGAATCCTGTTTAGAAAGTAAAATGACCAAGAGACCTTTTACTGGAAAAGGACTTATAGCTAAAAAACCACTAAAGCTTATACATTCAGACGTTTGTGGACCGATGAATGTTAAAGCAAGGGGTGGTTATGAGTATTATGCCACCTTTATAAATGACTACTCAAGATACAGATATGTCTACCTAATGCAACGGAAGTCGAAAACTTTTGAAAAGTTCATAGAATTCCGATCTGAAGTTGAGAATCAGTTAGGAAAGACTATCAAGACTCTACGATCAGATCATGGAGGTGAGTACCTTGACCAAGAGTTTGAAGACTTCATGGTCGAGTATGGGATAGTGTCCCAACTTACAGCTCTTGGTACACCTCAGCAGAATGGTGTCACAGAGAGGAGAAATAGAACCCTAATGGAAATGGTGAGATCTATGATTAGTTTCTCATCATTGTCAAATTCCTTTTGGGGATATGCGTTACAAATAGTGGCATACATTTTGAATATAGTGCCATCCAAATATGTTCCTAAGACTTCTCTAGAGTTGTGGAATGGTCATAAAGTTAGCTTGCGACATTTCCGCATATGGGGTGTCCGGCACACGTGCTGAAGAATAGAAGTGGAAAGTTAGGACCTAGGTATATGGTCTACTTGTTTGTAGGATACTCCAAGGAGACCAGAGGTGGATACTTCTATAGTCCTGAAGATAACAAAGTGTTTGTAATGACAAATGCAACGTTTCTTGAGGATAACTGTATTAGTGACCATAAGCCTCGTTCTAAAATTGTATTGAATGAGTTGGAGCCTGGTGAGACCAATTCTCTGTCAACAATAGTTATTAATCCATTAACATCTGAGAGTCAGATGATTCCTAGTCAGGATACACTACCACCCAGACGTAGTGAGAGGGTTGTGAGACAGCCTGAATGCTATTTGGGTGTAAGTGAGGTACATAATGTTGTCTCTGCTGATAGTGTGGATGATCCATTGACATTTAAGAATGCAATGGAAGATCCTGATAAAGAGGAATGGCTTAAAGCCATAAATCTCGAGATGGAGTCCATGTACTCTAACTCAGTCTGGGAACTTATAGACTTACCGGATGGGGTGAAACCCATAGGGTGTAAGTGGATCTACAAGAGAAAGAGAGGAGTAGATGGGAAGGTAGAGACTTTCAAGGCAATGCTAGTGGCCAAGGGTTATACCCAAAATGAGGGGGTCGATTATGAAGAGACCTTCTTGCCGGTAGCCATGTTTAAGTCTATTCGGATTCTCTTATCCATTGCTGCCTATTTTGATTACGAAATTTGGCAAATGGACGTCAAGACTGCATTCTTGAATGGCAATCTTGATGAGAGCATCTACATGATGTAACCAAAGGGATTCGTGTCTCCAGATCAAGAGCAAAAAGTTTGCAAGTTGCAAAGATCCATTTATGGACTTAAGCAAGCATCTAGATCATGGAACATAAGGTTTGATGTGATCAAAACCTATGGCTTCAAGCAAAACGTTGATGAGTGATCAAGCCAAAATTGGTATGATTTTGGCCCTCATTCCGATTCTTTTTGTTTGATTCTCAGGCATTTCCCCGTGTTTAATGGTGTTAAATTGAGTGTTTCAGGTTTTATCAGGTTTTAGGAGAAATTGGGATGAAGTGGAGGACTTGTGTGCAAAAAGGCTCACAAATGGGAAAAAACAGGGCATTTTCGCCACTTAGGCAAGATGAGGTCTCTACATGGTCGCCATGGCGACAAAGGATTATTCAGAGCATCAGAAGGTCGCCACTTGCTCGCCATGACGACAGAAAGTCTCTAAAAAGCATTAGGTGGGTCGCCATTTGGGGGTTGCCATGGCGACCCACCTTGGAAATGGCGACCTCACTCCTTAAGGCAGGGTCGCCACTTATGGTCGCCATAGCAACCTTGATGTGCAAGTGGCGACCTCTTCATACTTTGTAAGGTCACCACATATGGTCGCCATAGTGACCTTGATGTGCAAGTGGCGACCTCTACACAATTTGCTCATGGTCGCCACTTGCTAAATGGTGAAAAAGATGGTTTTCATGGCGACCTTTGCATCTAACCGTTTTACGCACCAGGGTCACCATAGGGACGAAATAGCGAACTTGGCGCCACATCAGCAAATCAAGCAGTTATCAATACATGTCCAAGAGTGTGTATATATAGAACGGCCTTCCATCTTCAAAAGGGATCCGAACATGAGAGAAAAAGCACGAAATTGCTTCCTTTGAGATCTAGTTTTCTCATCCATGGCACACCATTTCTCATCCTCCATTTCTCTACTTGAACTCATCTAATCCCATCCAAACCTCAACACAAAACCTTGACTACTTCCCTAAATCATTCCTCTCCTACCATTTCTCCACCAAAATTCCTTTGTCACTTTCCACCAAAACACCCACATTTCAAGACATATCCTCTACTTCCATTCCTTGCATTTAGAAGCATAGAGGAGAAGAAGGATCAAGCTTAAAAAAGGTGACCCAAGGGTTATTTCCTTACTATTTACTTCTTGTCATTTATTGCTAATATGTGTAACTAAACCCCCAATCTAGGGGATAGATTTAAGGATCAATTGGTTGTGGGTATTAGCTTTAGCTAGTAATGAATCTCTTATGTGTTCTATTCATTCAAATTATTAGATTCTATTCATTATGTAATTGACTTGTATATCACTTGTTAATTGCAATCTTGAGTGGAGTAATTTGTTATATATTCATATATGGATTGACACTCCTTGTGTGATTAAGAAACCATTAAATAGGATAGATTAGTGGTGGATATATCAACCCTACTAATCTAAGCCTTTAGTGGTTAACATAATGAAATTGGTACATTAAAGTAGCTATATGGCATTACCCACATTCAATTGTTAATCGATCTATTCCCTAGCTATCTTATTAATTGTTTTCATCACTATTCTTATCAAGGTGTTTAGTATTCTATTTTTCATAACATTTGTGTATTTTCATTTTAGTAGTTAGCATTGGTGGTTTTTGAAACCACACATCTATCAAACACTATGATTTATTTTATTGGTTCAAGATTAGTCAATCTATCTAATTAGCACTCCATATCCCTGTGGAACGAACTTGCTTACCATTTGCTATCAAATCACATTTTAAAAGGATTAAGTGGCTTAAAAGGGTTTTCAAGAATAAAAAAAAATTATATCATTTTTGTGAGTGCACGACGGCTCATCAATGAGCCTTATGTATACAAGCGCATCATTGACAAGAAAGTAGTTTTCTTTGTCCTATACATAGATGACATCCTACTCATTGAGAATGATGTGGGAGTGTTGTCTAATATAAAGGGCTAGCCGGCTAGCCAATTCCAAATGAAAGATTTAGAAGAGGCGAGTTATGTTCTAGGGATCCAACTTATAAGGGATCGTAAGAACAAATTTATAGCACTGTCTCAGGCATCATATATCGACAAGATTCTTGTGCGATTTTCGATGTAGAATTCTAAGAAAGGTAATTTACCTTCCAAGCATGGAGTTCACTTGTCTAAGGAATAGTGTCCTAAGACACCTTAAGAAGTTGAGGATATGAGACGTGTTCCTTATGCATCAGCAGTAGGTAGTCTCATGTATGCTATGTTATGCACGAGACTGGACATCTGCTTCGTAGTAGGAGTAGCTAGCAGATACCAGTCCAACCCATGATTAGATCATTGGGTTGCTATCAAGACTATTCTCAAATATCTTTGGGGAATGAGAAACTATATGCTAGTGTATTCTGGACCGGATTTGATCCTATTAGGATATATAGATTCTGATTTTCAGTCAGACAGGGATTCTAGGAAATCCATGTTTGGATCAGTAGTCACCCTTGGTGATGGAGCCATTGTGTGGAGGAGTGTTAAGCAATCTTGTATTGTTGATTCCACCATGGAAGCCGAATATGTAGCCGCTTGTGAAGCTGCTAAAGAGGCTATTTGGCTTCATAAGTTTTTGAGCGATCTAGAAGTTGTTCCAGATATGGATAAGCCTATCACACTTTATTGTGATAATAGTGGTGTTATGGTTAATTTCAAAGAACCAAGAAGTCATAAGAGTGGTAAGCATATAGAGAGGAAATATCATCTTATCAGAAAGATAGTGCAGAGAGGAGATGTGACTGTGACCAAGGTAGCATCACAGGACAATCATGCTAATCCATTTACGAAGACCTTACCGGCTAAAGTGTTTACGGGTCACCTAGAGAGTCTAGGTTTACAAGACATGTCTCACATGCTTTAGTGCAAGTGGGAGATTGTTGGGGTTTTTGCCCTAAAGCTTGTAGTTTGTAAATGTGAATTGAACAAGAAATAAAAGAAGTAGTTTATTCATTCAAATTGTCTCATACATTTATTTATATCATGTGTACTTAACATCCAAGATTGCCTGATGTAATCTCTAACTGAGTATATGAGTGTCATATACAAAGGTATTCAGTTTGAGATGAGCAATCTAAAGAGTCCGTAGATAGCAAATATGAGTTGGGTACTTTATTTGTGGCTAATCTACAGTTGCAGTCTATTCCGTAATGTACGATTGTCTTAACCTAGACTATTCATATGGTGATATGAGAATGGAGGCACCTTATATGATTTGATCATATAGGACTGGGCCATGATCTGTATGAATCTCTAACCAAGATCCGTTACAAGATGAGATTCATATAAATCAACAAATGATGGCTATATATGGACGATCTTAATCCTGAGTGTCTTATCGACTCCTTCAGGTCAGATTGTGGCTTTTGATATACCATGGGTGAGATCGGAGTTGCATTCCTGGTCAATAACTCTGTATGTTAGAATCGCGGTTTGGCTTGTGGCTGGGAAGGTTTGCACACAATAGTGGAATCCACTCCTTGTGAGAAGTAGATAGTAGTTCCCGTAAGGGTTGATTTGGGGCTTGAACAATATGAGCGCTCTCCTAATTCCGTAAGGAATGTAAGATTTATTGTTCATTAGAGAATCAATGGTACTTAATGGAAAGATGTAATTAAATGGGTATAACTGACATTATAACCGACATTATAACCCAGCTCTAATTATGAATTATTTGTGGAGGATCATACCATATGTAATAGCTATATAGATGGACACCGAAAGTTATTGGTTTGTATAAAAACATCTACAGTTGAGAGAGTGCAGCTTCGGGTTTTTAGCGGAATAACACCGGAGTTAATAATCATGAAATATTAATTAAAGAGTTTAATTAATTATTTCTAAAGATTATTGGAGCTCAAAATACTGTGGGTCCATTAGATCCCCTTGCTAGCCCGATTGATTTAGGTAACAAGGGTCACTGTTAATTAATTGGATTGTCCAATTAATTGTGTTACGAAAGTGACACGTATCTATTCGGGAATTAATTCAATAATGAGATTATTTAATTAATGAATTCAATGATTATAACAATTAAATAAAAAGATTATTTAATTATGTAATTAATTATTGATGGAGGGTGTTAGTTGATATTTATATTTGAAAAATGGGATAATATGATTATCTTATTTTTAATTATTTAAATATTAATTTTAAATTTAAATAGTTTAAATTCAAATTCGATGATATCAATTAATAAAATAAAATAAAGATTTTGTTTTAAATTAAAAAGATATCATCATTTTTTTTTTGTTTCTTGTTCATCAGAAATAAAGAGTGGCTGAATTAATCTGACAACAAAACAAATATTGTTTTGTATTTCTTTCTTTTACCTCCATATAGGTTTCTGAATACTATGATGCACCCACACGCCATTACTAGTTCCGGGAGATAGCGAAGAAGATCAAGTGGTTCAAATCAGGAGCAGATCGTATTAAAGTGAAGGAGCCTACAAACGTTGGTATGAAATAATTTATTCTCCTTCTTATTGTTTTCGATTATTACTATACAAATAGGTTTTTTTGATGATTGCCTTTAAAATTTTTAAAACCTTTCTGCTGCGCAATCTATAACCCTGGGTTCCTACAGTAGACACAATTCTTTTGTTAGTCTTGAATAAAATTCACAACTTAAGTTAATGGTTAGGTACCTTTATCTTGTAAAAGTTGCAGAATTCTTTTGCTAGCATTTGAGTGGGATCAAATGTATTATGATGAGTCTAAAATCATCGAAGGGTCTTCGAGTAAAAGAATCTAGTGCACTGGGTGCATTCAACTAGATCACAATGAAATAATTTATCTAGAACCGTCAATAGATAAAAGTATTTTCATTATCAGGACAATCAGAGAGTCTATCTTAATCCTAAGATAAATGATGGACTTACGGTTACAAGTGTTATCATTTGAACTATCAATGAGTACGATTATATAGCATAATCTATCATCGATAGTTTGGTGGTATTCATTTGCTAATCGATAGAGGATTTCATTTTTAGTAATGGACATCGTGGCTCCATTTATTAAATGTGAGTAGAATATCATCATATGGATGTTTTGAGGTTTTGGATGTTAAATCTTAATATTGAGTTTTCAATAGTGACTATTGAAAGATGACTTCTGGACAAGTCATAATATATATCCAAGTTCAAAGTCTGGTCATATGAGTAAATACGGTAACTTGGAGAGCTATAGGCGGTTTATGACCTCTTGGCGATTACTGATATTCTTCACAAGGATTCACTATCTCCTACAAGATTGTCTAGGGTATGAATGAGAATCATTTACTTATTTCATCTTTATTTAAGAGTGCAATTTTAGTTCTTTAGTGGAATGAACTAAAATTAATAGATTGAACCTAAGTGAATCATTTGTTGATTGTAATTGAGTTATGTCTATTGGAGCTTAAATTTAGATAGGCCAGCCAAGATCCTCAATCCACACGGACTTGCATGAATCAGTTGATATATTCTACCGGACTAATTATGGGTCTATCTAGAATTGTGTTTAATATATTAAGAATATAATTTGCACATTATTTATTTAATGGGCTGTTAAATTATATTAATATATTAATTAAAGGCATGTGGGCTTATTTCTTTTAGTAAGAATTGCTCTAGTTCACATGTGGGCTTTCATTAAAGGTCCAATGGATTTAATAAAATGAAAAATAATACATGGGCCTATCTTTGTGTATGGGGCGGTAAGGCTTGTATAAAAGTCTAATGTATTATTTTATTTTATTTTATTTTATTATTTAATTAAATGGAAATTAATTAATTGATTGATTAATTATTTAATTAAGAATCTAAATCTTTTTCTGACTAGGAAATATGTTTCTTAGTGTTATACTATTGGTAGTAGTATATTAAATATAAAAGACTTTATTTGGTAAGTAGATCAATAAGGGATTTATTTATCTAGTCAAATTAGTAAGTTTTTTATACAGTCACAAATACACTAAAGAGTTGGATTAGAGTTTGGACTATATATTTTAATAAGAGTTGAATTCGTGCACTACAATTTTAATGCAAGTTGAATTTGCATATCTAAGAGATATATTATATTGATATGGCAATCGCATATCTAGATATATAATTTATTATGGGCAAGAAGAATTCATCAGATATATAATATAATTTGGGCAAGTGATTTTGCGGCAATAGATATATATAATCTTAGTATATTTTTCGAAAACCCTAGGTCTTGTAATTTAGAGTTATTTTCTTTTGTTAGAAGAAAAATAAAATCCCTCCCTTGGACTAGTGTGATTTTCTGCCAAGAGGTGTAGAGTGAAAAGTTTGTTCTTATTTCAATAGTGCACTAGTTACTTTTACACCAAAAGGTTTTGTGCACAATTTCGAATAAGGTTCAAGCGAGTTTGGATTTAACGATTGTGAATTCAAAAGTGACTGGAACATTCTTTGTTATCTCTTGGAATTTTTGTGACTAACGAAAAAGAAAAGGTTTTGTTAATCCATTCACAGGTACACAATTCAAAGAGAAGGGAGACTACGCTCCTAGGTGATTCACGATCGTGATTGGATTGGAAGATCTTGCAGATTACCATCGACGCAATGTCAATTGGATCACGCGACAAAGGTATGATATCTTTAGTATTATATGTTAATTAGTTAGAGGGTTGAAGTTCAAAATATGGAAAAAAAAATTAAACTATATTAAACTTTTTTTTCGCTTCTACCACGTGTATTTTTCCCTACAATATTTGTTCATTCTTGTAATACATTGAACAATATTGATATACAAGTTGTTTCCTTGATATTGAGTTTTTGTGCTATTATACCTGATCTGGGTATAAAAGTACCTATTTTATACCCCTAATTCCTATTACTTTGTGCTTGTTTCTCGGGTAAAATCAGGTATTTAATGGATTAAATAAGTGTTTCAGGTAAATAGGGAAGTTTAGGGGCATTGTTGTCATTTTGGACATTTCAGGGGATAAAATGAAATATTTGGGACATTATTGAATATTCTATGAATATGGAGAAGATCAGGGGTACGAATTGAAATTCGCCAACAACAATCAGAGAGTAAACATTGTCATTTTAGGCATAAGGCGCGTCACGCTGATGTCAGATTGTCATCAACCTTTAGCCGGATCGACCAGACCCACGACGACCCGACCAGACCTCGACCCAATCCGATCTTGATCAGACTTCAAACCCGACCTTTTCTGGCCATTTTTGACGGTTTTTCCGGTCATTCTCCACCCAGATCGACGACCCTTACTCCTCCGGTCATAATGGACGCACTTTGAGCCTCCCATGCAAACATTTTCCATCTCCTCCAAGTTCTCCAAGTCTTCCAACCTCCATAGCCAAACCAAGCTTCAAGCTCACTTTCAGTGACCTTTTGCCTGCCCAAATACATCCAAAGCCATGGGAACTCCGCGAGTTCATGCCGAGGGAAAGTTCCCGCGAACCAGAAGGTGTGGAACTTGTGGCCAACTTCCACATTTCACCGCGAGTTTCGTCGGAGAGCAAGAACCCGCGAGATAGGGCATACAAACCTACGAGCTGATGAGGTCGTTTGTGTACTCAACAAAATGATTTTTAAATGTGTTCGTTTAGAAAATCGATTTTTCACCACTTAGATAGAAAATTAGTATAGTGGCAAGTGAGATTCGTTCCACAGGGAATTAGAGTGATTAGTTGAATAAATTAACTAATCTAAAAATGCAATAAAATAAAATCTGGGTGTAGTGATTATATCCATCTTCCTTTCTTGCTACCCTGGCCACCTCCTTCAGAGGGACCGCCCTAGGGGGCAATCTCCTAGCCAGATATCTTTCCTGGTATGAGGGAATATGAGGCGGTCGGTAGGTGGACTGGTTTGAGGGTTGATTCTGGAATCTCTTGATTGGTGCGGGTTTTGGAGCTTCCTTCTTAGGACGCGGGGTTAACCGGGCTTCATCATGTTCAACCTTGATCCGAAGTTGTTCCTCTATGTCTACTTGTTCTAAAGCTCGATTGTAGGCTTTCTGGTAAGTTTCTGGCAGATGCTTAGAAAATGAACGAAATAGTCTACCAGTTGCTATCTACAGACTCTTTAGATTACTCATCTCAAACTGAATACTTCTGTATATGACACTCATATACTCGGTTAGAGATTACATCCGGCAATCTTGGATGTTAAGTACACATGATATAAATAAATGTTTGAGACAATTTGAATGAATAAACTACTTCTTTTATCTCTTGTTCAATTCACATTTACAAACTACAAGCTTTATGGAAAAAACCCCAATATCTACCTCATACATATCCAAATGTATGAACAATTCTTCTTTTCTCATAGTCTTTTGACCTTATGATTATTTACTTTGACAATTATAATTATAAATGCTATAAGATTTTGTTAAAATAGAATTCACTTTATTAATATGATTAGAATGTCAAATACAATATTATAATCTTGCTATTGAGCATAATCCTAACAAATATAGCTATACACAAAGAACTATATAAGAAAGAATTACAATTACAAATATGATTAAAGTGGATTGTTCTACAAATCGCACTTTACAAATACTTGTTCAAATATATATCACAAGTGAATGATATCCAACAAAATAAAACATACACATATACAAAATAAAAGAGATAGAGATAGAGACAATGGACACAAAGATTTTTACGTGGTAAACCTCTGAAGAGGAAACATCCATGGGTTGAATCCACAACCATCGGCAAAGAAATCCAATATATGAAAAAGGACTTACACACTCAAGGCTATCAACACAATGATATCCACCTCAAGCTATTATCTCCTAATCTACCCTCGGGCTAGTGAATCACTAAGCCTACTCCCTATCCAAGGTGTGTCCTACACCTCTAGGAAGTAACTTCCTATCTAAGGCTCTCAAGCCTTTAAGAAGATTCCCTTGCTTAGCAATCTAGATCGCAAGGATCATAGTCAAGCTCCCCTAGCTTAACTATCCGGAGTACCAAACTCCTTGCTAAGACTTTTGCTTGGCTATCTGAAACTCATTCCTAGCCAAGTCTTCTTGCTCAAGTTAAAGCTTCACTCACTTTAACAAAAGACTTCATCCTTTCCTCAAAGCAAATGATATAGGTGATGCAAATGATGCAAATCACAGTCAATACAAAATAGAAGATGTGATTAAGACATTACATGGAACAACTAGACCTAAACATGTGAGAACACAAGTAATAAAAGTCTAGATGCAAAAACATGTAAACCTAGAGCATGTGAAAACACCTAACACAAAAGCTCATAGTTTCATTCATACAAATAACACTTGAATATATCATAATCATGAAGCACATGTTCAAGATGCTATAAACATACATATAAATGCTAGAAATCTAAAATGTATTCAATGAATATTCTAGCCAAAGATTTAGAGCAAGGATATAATGATAAATCAATTAAATCCTATATGTCTCTAAAAACATATACAAGAGCATTAATCCTAGATATTATCAATCAAAGGATCAAAGCACATTTCAAGGATTATTAATCATAAAACGATTCAATCAAGTCTGAAATAATCCTAGATATCAATCTAATCACAATACAACTCTCAATCATGTGAAAATCATAGAATCCAAGAAACTAGTTCACATATGTCTCTAATTAGACTTTTGAATAGGATTGATTATGAAGCTATCTTTCTCAATAGCATTCACCATACACGTACATACATATAGAAGAAGAAACCCCAAGCAAATTGAAGGTTATAAAAGAAGAAATCACAAAGATATGAACACTACCTTGCAATCACTAGCTGGTTCGGTTTTCTGTGTAGAACCACTAGAAAAATCAATCAAATAGCTACAATACCACTTGGAAAAGGTAGATAACTTGATTACAAACAATCCCCAACTTAAATCAACCAATTCTGACTTAGTATGAGAAAGTTATGTTGTTTGGAAGGTGAGAAAAGTTGAGAGAAAATTTCTGATCTAAGGATTTCTATTTTTTCTTCTTAGAATGAATGGGAGGGAATAGAGGAAATTTATAAGGAAGAGAGAGAGAGGGAAAAGGATGGCCAACCAGCAGCTAACACGTTAGCACCATATGTGGACCGTGTGTGGCACACGTGGATAGAGAGGTGCCTTGGCCGTGTGGCACACGTGGATCACACGTGGATCCCAAGCTTGGTCATTTGGCCACGCTTGCTACTCTCGCGCTCCGCTCGCGTTCTTCAGCCATATTCGGGCCTCTAAACTCTTATTAGGGTTATGCTCAATAGCAAGAGTGTAATGTTGTACTTGACAATCTTTTCATATTAATAAAGTGATTTTTGTTTGTTAACAAAATCTAATATAGCATTTATTATTATAATTGTCAAAGTAAATAATCATAAGGTCAAAAGACTATGAGAAAAGAAGAATTGTTCGTACATCAGGATATGTATGAGGTAGACACAATTCTTTAGTTAGTCTTGAATGATGTTCACAACTTAAGTTAAACGTTAGGCACCTATATCTTGTTAAGTTGTAGAATTCTTTTACTAGCATTTGAGTGGGATCAAATGTGTTGTGATGAGTCTAAAATCATTGAAGGGTCTTCGAGTAAAAGAATCTATTGCACTGGGTGCATTGAACTAGATCACAATGAAATACTTTTTCTAGAACCATCAATAGATAAAAGTCTTTTCATTATCAGGATAATCAGAGAGTCTATCTTAATCCTAAGATAAATGATGGACTTATGGTTGCAAGTGTTATCATTTGGGCTATCAATGAGTACGATTATATAGCATAGTCTATCCTCGATAGTTTGGTGGCATTCATTTGTTAATCGATAGAGGACTTCATTTATAGATATGGACATCGTGGCTCCATTTATTAAATGTGAGTAGAATATCATCATATGGATGCTTTGTGGTTTTAGATATTAAATCTTATCGTTGAGTTTTCAATAGTGTCTATTGAAATATGACTTCTAGACAAGTCATAATATATATCCAAGTTCAAAGTGTGGTCATATGAGTAAATATGGTAACTTGGAGAGCTATAGGCGGTCTATGAGCTCTTGGCGATTACTGATATTCTTCACGAAGATTCACTATCTCCCATATGATTGTCTAGGCTATGAATGAGTATCGTTAACTTATTCCATCTTTATTTAAGAGTGCAATTTTAGTTCTTTAGTGGAATGAACTAAAATTAATAGATTGAATCTAAGTGAATCATTTGTTGATGATTGGGTTATGTCTATTGGATCTTAAATTTAGATAGGCCCGCCAAGATCCCTAATCCGCACGGACTTGCATGAATCACTTGATATATTCTACCGGACTATTTGTGTGTCCATTTAGAATTGTATTTAATATATTAAGAATATAATTTGCACATTATTTATTTAATTGGCTGTTTAATTATATTAATATATTAATGAAAGGCATGTGGGCTTGTTTCTTTTAGTAAGAACGGGTCTAGTTCACATGTGGGCTTTTTATTAAAGTCCAAATGAATTAAATAAAATAAGAAAATAATATGTAAGCCTAAGTTCTAGTCATGGGCGGCAATGGCTAATTTTTAGCACATTATATTGTTTTATTTTATTATTTAATTAAATGGAAATTAATTAATATGTTAATTAATTATTTAATTAAAAATCAAATCTTTTTCTGATTAGGAAATATGTTTCCTAGTAGTATACTACTATTAGTATTATACTAAATATAAAAGACTTTATTTGTTTAGTCAAATTAGAAAGTCTTTTATATAGTCACAAATACACTAAAAAGTTGGATTATGGTTTGAATTCTATGAAGTCTTTTGTATCATATTTGGAAAAGAATTTTGGTGATCACCTTGTTGGACAAGGTAAGAATTCGGCCACCCTAAATTAACTAGGGCAAGAATTCGGCCATCCTAAACTATCTAGGGCAAAAAATTCGGTCACTATATATGTATAGTGAGAATTTTTGGCCAACCCTAGTTGTTTTTCCTAGAAGAATTTATTTTCTTTTGCAAAAGAGAAAAAATAAAAATCCTACTCTAATACTAGTGAGAATTCGGCCAAGAGGGTCAGTGAGAAAAGAATTGTTCTTGCTTCGATAGTGTACTAGTGATCTTAACATCAAGAGATCTTGTACACACTTTCGAATTAGGTTCACGCGAATTTCAATCTTACGATTGTGAATTCAAAAGTGACTAGAACATTCTTAACAACCTTTTGGAGATTATAGTGACTAACAGAATCAGAAAAGTTTTTGTTGTCCATTCTCAGGTTCACAGTTCAAAGAAGGGAGACCACACTCCTAGGTAATTCACGTTCGTGATCGGTTTTGGAAGATCTTGCGGATTACCATCGATGTTAGTCAATCGGATCACGCGACAAAGGTATTTCATCTTTTCGTATGTATGTTTAATTAATTAAAGGGTTAAGGTTCAATATGGAATTTTTTTTAAAATATACTAAACTCTATTTTAGTCTCACTTCCGCTGCGTGCACGTATTTTTCCCTACAATTGGTATCAGAGCCTGGTTGTACCCTTTAATTAATTAACGTATATATACGTGAATCTATTTCTTTTTACTGTGATTATGCATGTCTAGAAAGAGATGGCACTCTAGGTATTCTCATAAATAATTACATTGGAATGTATGGATTTATATATGTTATATTTTGATATAAAGTGAATTGTTATTGCTCAATTTTGATCCTAGAATTTCAATGTATTTTTTGTTTTGGAATTGTAACAAGAAGGGTGGCCTATTATCGTCACAATTTCCTTCTTGGTAGTTGCTAAGTTTTTTTTATTGTATTAAATTTAACTGCAGTATTTTTTTATGTATTAAAAAATTAGTGCAGTATATGTTTTGTATTAAATACTGCTATGATTAAAATATATATATATACTACAGTATTTTATTGTATAAATAAGTTTGTAATATGTTCAAGCATCGAAGATTCGAAGACTTGAAGAATTAATAGAAACCGGAACGAGTTTGGGACCATGCGCACCATAGCAACGTTCACGCGCGCAAAATTGCACGCAGCTGTGCATGTTAGACTATGCACAGCCCCATGGAGTCCATGGGCTGCACACGGCAGCCCTTGTTAGGGTTGTGGAGTGTGCACGCCAATTGGGCAACCGTGGGTGCTCAAGTGATCCATGGCCGCTTGAAGATTTGTTCGCCAAGAAAGGAAATTTTTTGTATTCCAAACAATTGTAATTTACTTGCTTTTCTAGGATGGATCAAAATCGTGGCTATTTACTTTATGTAAATATTACAATATTTGTTATTGTTTGATAACATGTCATGTAGAATAGGAGTGCCACTCATATATCTCTTTTGGTATGAACATGCATTGAATGATTTAGGTATCTAATTGGCATCTAGATAACTTGGTAAATCATTCTATGAGATTTAATCACATGCCTTAATTAATTGAGTGGGAGAAGGTGTATTGCAAACACCTATTGCCTCTAAGGTTAGTTGAGCTATATTGTTTTTTGGTAATCCCCCCAAGGGGCGTCCATAAATGGAATATAGCAAGATACTTCCTTACAAAGATAGACTAGACAATTGACTCAAACGAGATCTACTCCCCAATGAGGGATTTTCGTGAGGGAATATATTGAGGGTTGAAATCTTGGTAGTACACTCAATGTGGTTTTATTGATATCCTCCCAAGAGTTCTTGTTAATAAAATCACAAGGCTAAAATTGAAAACGTTGGTTGTTATGTTAACAATTAGGTGGGACCTAGTCCAACTAATAAATGGTGCGAACTCCCAAAGGAGGTGTAACATTTATGAGTGTTGGATCAAACGTTGAATTTTACGATCGAATTATATATATTTAATTCAAGATAAATATTCGAAAATGCTAAACAATGATTATTTACTTATATATATTTTTTGTTTTATTCAGAAATCATGACCCCATCCCTAATGATCATCTTAAAAGATAAAACTTTAAATAATTGTGTCACATGAAAAAGGAAAATTGGGTTGTTGCTGCAAGCTGAAAAACATAAATTTGTTCTAACTACTCCTAAACCACCTGCTCCTATTAATGAATCTAATGTGATGCAATGAAACAAGTATGAGCAGTGAAAGACCTCTAATGAGATGACCAAATGGCTACCATCTTCGATGTGTTGCAACAACAGCATGAAGGAATGGGGTCTGCTGCTGATATGATGGTGTCTCTAGAAGAGATTCATATGGTTGGTAAAGTTGCTACTATTAAGACCCGTCAAAAGGTCAAGGAATAATAGAAGAAAAAGCAACTTGGGCCTACCAAGATGGAGACTAAGAAAGTAACCAAGATCAAAAGAAAGTGCTTTTTTTGTGGTGAAAAGAGACATTGGAAAAGTAATTGCCCAAAGTCTCAGAATAAGAAGGAACAAGGTAATGTGAATTATCTTGAAACATGTTTTTCTGGCAGATTCTACAGATTCTTGAATCGTAGACTCTAGAGCCAATAATTATGTTTGTTATTCCTTATGGGGGTTTCAAGAAAGGAGAAGGTTGAATAAGAATGAAATCAATTTGCATTTAAGCAACGGAGCGTTGGTGTCTGCTAGTGCAGTGAGAGATATTAGCGCTAATCTAGATGCTAGTAGGCATTTATATTTGATAAACATTTATTATGTACCTCAATTCAAGAGAAATTTAATTTCAGTTTCTTGTTTAAATAAATTTGAATATTCAGTTACTTTTAATAAAAATTTTATTATTAGTAAAGATGACAAATTTGTTTGCAAAGGTACATTGGAAAATGGTCTATTCTATTTACATAGAAATATTTCTCACTTGTTAGACACAGAATTAACACAACCTAATCATAAAAGAGTAAAATTATCATATGATGAAACCTACCTATGCCATTTGTGCCTAGGTCATATTAACCTTAATAGGATTAAAAGATTGGTTAGTGATGGACTTTTAAGTGACTTAAAGGTTGATGATCTACGAACTTGTGAATCCTGTTTGGAAGGTAAAATGACCAAAAGGTCATTTAGGACCAAAGGCACAAGAGCCACTGAATGTTTAGGATTAATGCATACTAATGTATGTGGTCCTATGAGCATTCAAGCTAGAGGTGGATATGAGTACTTCATCACTTTCACAGATGATCATTCAGGATTTGGTTATGTGTATCTTATGAGACATAAGTCGGATGCTTTTGACATGTTCAAAGCATTTAAAGCTGAAGTGGAAAATCAGCTTGAGAAACACATAAAAATCTTGAGATCTGATCGTGGTGGAGAATTTCTATCTAGTGAGTTTCAGCAATATCTTATTGATAATGGGATCATTTCTCGGTTTTCTACACCAGGTACACCTCAACAAAATGGGTGGCAGAAAGAAGAAATAGAACTCTTTTGAATATGGTTAGGTCAATGTTGAGTTATTCAACGCTCCCTGTTTCTTTTTAAGGATATGCTCTACAAACTGCAATGTACATTCTAAACGATGTACCATCGAAGTTGGTTCCTCAAACACCGTATGAGTTATGGACTGGGCAAAAGCCTAGTTTAGAACACTTAAGTATATTTGGTTGTCCTGCGCATGTGTTAAAAGGAAAGACAGAAAAGACGGAGTCCCGTATAGAAACATGCATATTTGTGGGGTATCCAAAAGGAACTAAAGGGTATTATTTCTATAGTCCTTTAGATCTTAAAGTATTTGTTTCGACAAATGCTAAATTTCTAGAAAAGGACTACATGAATGAGTTTATACCTAAAAGTCGAATTGTCCTGAATGAGATGTCAGGAGATACAATTCCACAAGAGGTTTCACAACCTAGCCCAATTGTAAGTTCCGAACCATCACAAGATCAACAACCTACCATGCCTCGTCGTAGTGGGAGGGTTGTAAGACAACCCGAGAGATACATCGGTCTAGGAGAACTAGTGGAGAATCTCCCGGACGAGGATGATCCCTACACATATAAGGAAGCAATGGAGGATGTTGATAGTCGCCATTGGCAAAAGGCAATGCAATCTGAGATTGAGTCCATGTTCAATAACAAAGTCTGGTCCCTTGTAGACTTGCCTAAAGGGATAAAACCCATTGGGTGCAAATGGGTATATAAGAGGAAAAGAGGTATGGATGGAAAGGTGGAAACCTTTAAAGCTAGATTAGTAGCTAAAGGTTACACACAGAAAGAAGGTATCAATTACGAGGAAACCTTCTCTCTTGTGGCAATGCTTAAATCCATTAGGATACTTAAATCCATTAGGATACTCTTATCCATTGCGGCATCTTTAGATTTAGAGATTTGGCAAATGGACATCATGACAGCTTTCCTTAACAGAAGTCTTGACGAAAGCATCTATATGATGCAACCAGAAGGATTCATTGAAAAGGCCAAGTGGAAAAGGTATGCAAGTTGCAAAAATCCATATATGGATTAAAGCAAGCATCTAGATCCTGGAACATAAGGTTCGATCAAGCTTTGAAAGGTTTTGGATTTGTTCAGAACCTTGACGAACCTTGTGTATACAAAAGGATCAAAGGCGACAAGTTGGTTTTCCTAATTCTTTATGTTGATGATATACTACTCATCGGAAACGATGTAGGTGTATTGACATCAATAAAAGAATGGTTAGCAAAACAATTTGATATGAAGGACTTAGGAGAAGCAAGTTATATTCTTAGTATCCAAGTAATAAGGGATAGAAAGAATAGAATGATTGCACTATCCCAAGCTTCATACATAGACAAAATCTTGTCTAGGTTTTCCATGTAGGATTCCAAGAAAGGTATGTTACCTTTCAGCATGGAAGCAAACTTTATAAGAAACAAGTTCCTAAGAATGAGTATAAAGAGCAATTCATGAGTAGGGTTCCATATGCCTCGGCAGTTGGAAGTCTCATGTATACAATGCTCTGCATTAGACCAGATATTTTTTTTACTGTTAGCATAGTTAGCAGGTTTCAATCCAAACCTGGTCCTGATCACTGGACGGCAATCAAGCATATTTTCAAGTATCTAAGGAGAACGAGAGACAATATACTTGTATACTCTGGAGGGGATTTGATTCCCGTAGGGTATACAGATTCTGATTTCCAGTCGGATTCTGACTCTAGAAAATCCACATCAGGATCTGTGTTTACTCTTGGAGGAGGAGCAGTCATATGGAGGAGTATCAAGCAATCATGCATTGCTGACTCCACCATGGAAGCTGAGTATGTTGCTGCATGCAAAGCTGCCAAAGAGGCTGTTTGGCTCTGCCAATTCTTGATTGACTTAGAAGTGGTTCGTAGTGCGAATAAGCAGATCACTATTTACTGTGACAACAGTGGAGCAGTGGCTAATTCAAAAGAACCAAGCAGTCATAAGAGAGGAAAACACATTGAAAGGAAGTATCATCTTTTTAGGGAGATTGTTCATAGGGGTGACGTGACGATTACCAAAATCACGTCAGCAGAAAATCTAGCGGATCCCTTCATAAAGGCTCTACAACAGAAGAGTTTTGATGGGCACCTAGAGAACATATGAAGAAGAGATATGACACATTTGCTATAGCACAAGTGGGAGATTGTTAGGGTTATGCTCAATAGCAAGAGTGTAATGTTGTACTTGACAATCTTTTCATATTAATAAAGTGATTTCTGTTTGTTAACAAAATCTAATATAGCATTTATTATTATAATTGTCAAAGCAAATAGTCATAAGGTCGAAAGACTATGAGTAAAGAAGAATTGTTCGTACATCTGGATATGTATGAGGTAGATACAATTATTTAGTTAGTCTTGAATAACGTTCACAACTTAAGTTAAAGGTTGGGCACCTTTATCTGGTTAAAGTTGTAGAATTCTTTTACTAGCATTTGAGTGGGATCAAATGTGTTGTGATGAGTCTAAAATCATCGAAGGGTCTTCGAGTAAAAGAATCTAGTGCACTGGGTGCATTGAACTGGATCACAATGAAATACTTTCTCTAGAACCGTCAATAGATAAAAGTCTTTTCATTATTAGGACAATCGGAGAGTCTATCTTAATCCTGAGATAAATGATGGACTTATGGTTGCAAGTGTTATCATTTGAGCTATCAATGAGTACGATTATATAGCATAGTCTATCCTCGATAGTTTGGTGGTATTCATTTGTTAATCGATAGAGGACTTCATTTATAGATATGGACATCGTGGCTCCATTTATTAAATGTGAGTAGAATATCATCATATGGATGCTTTGTGGTTTTGGATATGAAATCATAACGTTGAGTTTTCAATAGTGTCTATTGAAAGATGACTTTTGGACAAGTCATAATATATATCCAAGTTCAAAGTATGGTCATATGAGTAAATATGGTAACTTGGAGAGAGCTATAGGTGATTACTGATATTCTTCACGAGGATTCACTATCTCCCATATGATTGTCTAGGGTATGAATGAGTATCGTTAACTTATTCCATTTTTATTTAAGAGTGCAATTTTAGTTCTTTAGTGGAATGAACTAAAATTAATAGATTGAACCTAAGTGTATCATTTGTTGATTGTGATTGGTTTATGTATATTGGAGCTTAAATTTAGATAGGCCCGCCAAGATCCCCAATCCGCACGGACTTGTATGAATCACTTAATATATTCTACCGGACTATTTGTGGGTCCATTTAGAATTGTATTTAATATATTAAGAATATAATTTGCACATTATTTATTTAATGGACTGTTTAATTATTTTAATATATTAATGAAAGGCATGTGGGCTTGTTTATTTTAGTAAGAATGGGTCTAGTTCACATGTGGGCTTTTTATTAAAGTCCAAATGGATTAAATAAAATAAGAAAACAATATGTAGGCTCAAGTTCTAGTCATGGGTGGCAATGGCTAATTTTTAGCCCATTATATTGTTTTATTTTATTATTTAATTAAATGGAAATTAATCATTTAATTAAAAATCAAATTTTTTTCTGATTAGGAAATATGTTTCCTAGTAGTATACTACTATTAGTATTATACTAAATATAAAAGACTTTATTTGTTTAGTCAAATTAGGAAGTCTTTTATATAGTCACAAATGCACTAAATAGTTGGATTAGGGTTTGAATTCTAAGAAGTCTTTTGTATCCTATTTGGAAAAGGACTTTGCTGATCACCTTGTTAGACAAGGTAAGAATTCGGCCACCCTAAATTAACCAGGGCAAGAATTCGGCCACCCTAAATTATCTAGGGCAAAAACTTCGGTCACTATATATGTATAGTGAGAATTTTTGGCCAACCCTAGTTGTTTTTCCTAGAAGAATTTATTTTCTTTTGCAAAAGAGAAAAAATAAAAATCCTACTCTAATACTACTGAGAATTCGGCCAAGAGGGTTTGTGAGAAAAGAATTGTTCTTGCTTCGATAGTGTACTAGTGATCTTAACATCAAGAGATCTTGTACACACTTTCGAATTAGGTTCACGTGAATTTCAATCTTACGATTGTGAATTCAAAAGTGACCGGAACATTCTTAGCAACCTTTTGGAGATTATAGTGACTAACAGAATCAGAAAAGTTTTTGTTTTCCATTCTCAGGTTCACAATTCAAAGAAGGGAGACCATGCTCTTAGGTGATTCATGTTCGTGATCAGTTTTGGAAGATCTTGCAGATTACCATCGGCGTTAGTCAATCGGATCACGTGACATAGGTATTTCATCTTTTCGTATGTATGTTTAATTAATTAAAGGGTTAAGGTTCAATATGGAAAAATTTTTAAAATATGCTAAACTCTATTTTAGTCTCACTTCCGCTGCGTGCACGTATTTTTCCCTACAACTCCTATTTTTAATCCGTCCTTGGATTACAAATCGTGACTCCCTCATGCACAACGATGGCTATGAAAATTTGACAAAAGGTTGATAATTCATCTCAGAAAATGACGACAAACACAACTCAACGAATGAGAACGAAAAGTAGCGTAGCTACATCGTTTGCACTCGAAACCTAATGAATGAGTAACTGAAATAACCGGGACTCATTAAGGAATCATGAGAGATCATGTTCAAGTCCAAAAACAATAAAATGTTAACAAATAAACACAATGTCACACACATATGCCGTTTCCTAGACATAGTCTTAGAACATGCAATTCTACAATGTATGAGAATTTGATTTCAATGCAAAAGCATATTAAAAACATGTGAATGTGTTATATAAATGTTGCACAATGATGCAAGGACACATATGAATGATTTGTGTGTGTGTGCCTAAGAATGAGGTCAATATTACCTTTGATATGCAATGTAGCACATTCCTCTTCGAAGACAACTTCTTGCATGATATTGTGGCAACGTCTTTCTTTGAAGCTTCAAATCATCAACCTAAGACCACTAACCAAATACAAGAAAAACATCATTTTGATATGAAATATATGCCAAGACAAACCAAAAACCTAACAATGAGCTTGAAACTCTAAACAAGAAGCTCACTCTTGAAGTAAACATGCTCAAAGAGGAGAATGGTACCTTTCGGAGGAAGGTATGAGAAGTCTCCAACATGAACAAGGAGTTGGAAATACAAGTTGGGAGACTTGAAGTTGAGAGGAATTCCGCATCTAAGGGATTCGAAGACCTTGCAAAACTATGTGAAGAATTTGAAGAATAATATGCAAGGAAGACAAGTAAGTTGCTTATGGAAGTGGAGCAAAAAGCAAAAGCTTTGGAAGAGACGAAGGAAGCACTTGGAAGGAAGGATGAAGCCCTCATGGTAGCCAAGGTCAAAGAGTGTGACTACATTTTCAATCTAGACAAGGTGGAGAAGGAGGTCAAAGCACTACAAATGAGACAACATCATAGACCACATAGTCACCAACCAAGAGGGAGTTTTCTTAACCATCCTCCTACTTGCTATTTTTGCTTGTAAAAAGGGCATCTAAAAGCTCATTGTTTTAAATTCCATAAGCACACAAAAAAAAAAAAATATGAGAAAGTCTAGGAATAGGAAAAGTCCACCTAGAGTTAAGCAAATTTTGGTGAGGAAAGACTTGGTTAACCACGTTAGACCCAAAGGAAAAGAAAATGGAAAGTCAACTCAACTTGTTTGGGTTGCGAAAAAAAATCAATTTCCAAACTTGGTAAAACCTCCTTTAGTTGATGTCACCCTTAGCACAAGTACATAATATAGAAAAATTCTTTTGTGCATTTTATTTTTATGCTTTATGTTGTTTTGAAATTGCACAATCTATTTTCCTTCTTTAATCTAGTATTTCTCTCTATGTGTGGAATTGTATATGGTAGTTGAGAGGAGAGAAACCATTAGGTTTGGGGGTAAAATCTATTGTGGGATTTGTTTAGTTTGTTTATTTTGAAAAAATGGTGTTCCAAGCTCTTATTGGCAATTGCATATATTGAGTAAATTTTAATTGCTGGAACTTTCTAATATGCTTTGTGCGTGGGTAGAGTTTCTATTGCTTCTTGAGGAAGCACGTGTTGTGTTGCTTGTGCGTTAAAGCAAGGTTTCTTTATCTCTTGGGATGAAACAAAGATAACTTGCGAGTCTTGGAGGGACAAGCAAGCCAAGAGAGCTCATAAAAAGGGCGAGAGCCTTATCCTTAAGAAAAGCAACTTTTTAAAGTTTGAGTGCGGGATCACCATGCCACGTATTGCCTAGACATTAAATCGAGCGCTTGGTGGGAGGCAACCCACTTTGGTACATTTCTTTTGTAGTTTAAATTTTGTTTTTATTTAGTCATATAAGTTTTGAATTCTTTTATCTTTATCTTGTTTTTGCTTAGAATAAGGGTGTGAGATGATTGTGATAGTGGATATAGGACTTTGATGACATTTCATTTTATATCCTTGGATTAGGGATGGAAATTATGATTGAACTTCATTTTCATATCTATTTTGATGAATATGTGCATAATAGAATAAATGCAACACTTGAACATTGATTGTGTTTTTAAACTATTTGTTTGTGGATGTATGCTGCGCTGTGTTTACTGATTTTTATATTCCCCAAAAACATTGAGGGGTGTGTGCGCAACACCGTCCCTTGTTTGCAAATTGTGTGCAAATATTTTGAGTCTAATTTTTTAAAATTTTTCGAAAATCTTGTGATAATGCCATGCTTGAGCATATTTTGCTTGTGGAAATTGTGCCGTTGTGTGTGCGAGTAAGGAATTCTGCATCTTTGCCTTGCTTAGTTTAGATTAATTTCATGCCATTTAGGGTTGCATTGAGCAAAGCGTGCTAGTTCTTTTCTCTTGATGTTGGAGTGTGTTAGGGTTATGCTCAATAACAAGAGTGTAATGTTGTACTTGACAATATTTTCATATTAATAAAGTGATTTCTATTTTGTTAACAAAATCTTATATAGCATTTATTATTATAATTGTCAAAGTAAATAATCATAAGGTCAAAAGGCTATGAGAAAAGAAGAATTATTCGTACATCTAGATATGTATGAGGTAGACACAATTCTTTAGTTAGTCTTGAATAACGTTCACAACTTAAGTTAAAGGTTGGGCACCTTTATCTTGTTAAAGTTGTAGAATTCTTTTACTAGCATTTGAGTGGGATCGAATGTGTTGTGATGAGTCTAAAATTATCGAAGGGTCTTCGAGTAAAAGAATCTAGTGCACTGGGTGCATTGAACTGGATCACAATGAAATACTTTTTCTAGAACCGTCAATAGATAAAAGTCTTTTCATTATCAGGACAATCGGAGAGTCTATCTTAATCCTGAGATAAATTATGGACTTATGGTTGCAAGTGTTATAATTTGAGCTATCAATGAGTACGATTATATAGCATAGTCTATCCTCGATAGTTTGGTGGTATTCATTTGTTAATCGATAGAGGACTTCATTTATAGATATGGACATCGTGGCTCCATTTATTAAATGTGAGTAGAATATCATCATATGGATGCTTTGTGGTTTTGGATATGAAATCATAACGTTGAGTTTTCAATAGTGTCTATTGAAAGATGACTTTTGGACAAGTCATAATATATATCCAAGTTCAAAGTATGGTCATATGAGTAAATATGGTAACTTGGAGAGAGCTATAGGTGATTACTGATATTCTTCACGAGGATTCACTATCTCCCATATGATTGTCTAGGGTATGAATGAGTATCGTTAACTTATTCCATCTTTATTTAAGAGTGCAATTTTAGTTCTTTAGTGGAATGAACTAAAATTAATAGATTGAACCTAAGTGAATCATTTGTTGATTGTGATTGGGTTATGTCTATTGGAGCTTAAATTTAGATAGGCCCGCCAAGATCCCCAATCCGCACGGACTTGCATGAATCACTTGATATATTCTACCGGACTATTTGTGGGTCCATTTAGAATTGTATTTAATATATTAAGAATATAATTTGCACATTATTTATTTAATGGGCTGTTTAATTATATTATTATATTAATGAAAGGCATGTGGGCTTGTTTCTTTTAGTAAGAATGGATTTAGTTCACATGTGGGCTTTTTATTAAAGTCCAAATGGATTAAATAAAATAAGAAAACAATATGAATGCCCAAGTTCTAGTCATGGGCGGCAATGGCTAATTATTAGCCCATTATATTGTTTTATTTTATTATTTAATTAAATGGAAATTAATTAATATGTTAATTAATTATTTAATTAAAAATCAAATCTTTTTCTGATTAGGAAATATGTTTCCTAGTAGTATACTACTATTAGTATTATACTAAATATAAAAGACTTTATTTGTTTAGTCAAATAAGGAAGTCTTTTATATAGTCACAAATACACTGAAGAGTTAGATTAGGGTTTGTATATAATATATATGCATGTGGAATATATAGTTGGTATATAACATATATGCATGCGGAATATATAGAGATTATATACATGCATGCAGATATATGAATTAGACATACATATATGCATGCAAAATAAAGAAATATATATGGCCGGTGATAATATATATTATATATAATGCACTTAGTGTTTTAACAAAACAAAAACACTTATAAATTGCATGCAGTATTTTGATTAAAAACAATTAGAGTTGCGTGCAAGTTTTATATACATATATTATAGGCGTGCATTTATATATACTTAATTTTATATATGGTCGGCCACAATATATATATATATAACTATATATATATTCTTCATATATTTTCAAAAACCCTAGTTTTTGCAATTGAGAGATTTTTCTTTTGCTAGAGAAAAATAAAATCCAACTCTTAGACTAGTGTGAAATTCGGCCAAGAGAGATTGTGAGAAGAATTGTTCTTATTTCGATAGTGCACTAGTGATCTTTACATCAAGAGGTCTTGTGCACAATTTCGAATAAGGTTCATGCGAGTTTCAATCTAACGATTGTGAATTCAAAAGTGACCGGGACATTCTTAACAATCTATTGGAATTTTTGTGACTAACAGAAATCAAAAATGTTTTGTAGTCCATCCTCAGGTATACAATTCAAAGAGAAGGGAGACCACGCTCCTAGGTGATTCACGTTTGTGATCGGATTGGAAGATCTTGCGGATTACCATTGACGCATAGTCAATCGGATCACGCGAAAAAGGTATGATATTTTTTGGTATATATTGTTTAATTAATTAAAGGGTTAAGGTTCAATATGGAAAATTTTTTAAAATATACTAAACTCTCTTTTAGCCTCGCTTCCGCTGCGTGCAAACGTATTTTTTTCCCTACAATTAGTATCAGAGCCTGGTTGTACCCTTTAATTAATTAACGTATATATACGTGAATCTTTTTCTTTTTATTGTGATTATGCATGTTTAGAAAGAGATGGCACTCTAGGTATTCTCATATATAATTACATTGGAATGTATGGATTTATATATGTTATATTTTGATATAAAGTGAATTGTTATTGCTCGATTTTGATCCTAGAATTTCAATGTATTTTGTTTCGGAATTGTAATAAGAAGGGTGGCCTATTATCGTCACAATTTCCTTCTTGGTAGTTGCTATATATATATTTTTATGTATTATATATAACTGCAGCATTTTTTTTTTTAATGTATTAAAAAATAGTGCAGTATTATTTTTACTGCTGTGATTAAAAAAAAAATTAAAAAAAAACTGCAGTATTTTTATTTTATAAAAATGTATGTAATATGTTCAAGCATTGAAGATTCGAAGACTTGAAGAATTAATAGCAACTGGAACGAGTTTGGGACCATGCGCACCATAGCAACGTGCACGCGCGCAAAATTGCACGCAGCTGTGCATGTTGGACTGTGGGCTGCGCATGGCAGCCCCATGGAGTCCATGGGCTGCACACGGCAGCCCTTGTTAGGGTTGTGGAGTGTGCATGCCAATTGGGCAGCCATGGGTGCTCACGTGATCCATGGGCCGCTTGAAGATTTGTTCGCCAAGAAAGGAGATTTTTTGTATTCCAAACAATTGTAATTTACTTGCTTTTCTAGGATGGATCAAAATCGTGGCTATTTATTTTGTGTAAATATTACAATATTTGTTATTGTTTGATAACATGTCATGTAGAATAGGAGTGCCACTCATATATCTCTTTTGGTATGAACATGCATTGAATGATTTAGGTATTTAATTGGCATCTAGATAACTTGGTAAATCATTCTATGAGATTTAATCACATGCCTTAAATAATTGAGTGGGAGAAGGTGTATTGCAAACACCTATGGCCTCCAAGGTTAGTTGAACTATATTATTTTTGGTAATTCCCCCAAGGGGCGTCCATGAATGGAATATAGCTAGATACTTCCTTACAAGGATAGACTAGACAATTGACTCAAACGAGATCTACTCCCCAAGGAGGGATTTTCATGAAGGAATATATTGAGGGTTGAAATCTTGGTAGTACACTCAATGTGGTTTTATTGATATCCTCCCAAGAGTTCTTGTTAATAAAATCACAAGGCTAAAATTGAAAACGTTGGTTGTTATGTTAATAGTTAGGTGGGACCTAGTCCAACTAGTAAATGGTGCGAACTCCCAAAGGAGGCATAACATTTATGGGTGTTGGATCGAACGTTGAATTTTATGATTGAATTATAAATATTTAATTCAAGATAAATATTTGAAAATGCTAAACAATGATTATTTACTCATATATATATTTTGTTAAGAAATCATGATCCCATCCCTAATGAACATCCTGAAAGATAACACTTTAACTGGAGATAATTATGTCACATGGAAAAGGAAAATTGGGTTGTTGCTGCAAGCTGAAAAACATAAATTTGTTCTGTCAACTCCTAAACCACCTGCTCCTACTAATGAATCTAGTGTTTTGCAAAGAGATGAGTATGAGCAGTGGAAGACTTCAGATGATATGGCTAAATGTTATATCATGGCCACTATCTCCGACGTGTTGCAACAGCAGCATGAAGGAATGGAGTCTACTGCTGATATAATGATGTCTCTAGTGGAGATGTTTGCTATGAGATCTAGGTCGACTAAGAGAGAAGCAGTGACTGCTTTTATGAATCTTAGGATGAAACCTGGACAGGCTGTGAAAGATCACATGATGAAGGTCATAGCACATCTAAATATTGCAGAACTTAATGGTGAGACCAAAATTGGCATGATTGTCAACTCACTGTCAGATTCCTTTGATCAGTTCAAGTTGGACTACACCTTGAACAATAAGGAATACACCTTGCAAGGCCTGATGCAAGATGTTCAAAGCGCTGAAAAGATCCTTGTGAAAGGCAAAGGTCAAGAGATTCATATGGTTGGTAAAGTTGCTACTGTTAAGACCCGTCAGAAGGTCAAGAAACAACAGAAGAAAAAGCAACTTGGGCCTACCAAGAATGAGACCAAGAAAGTAACCAAGATCAAAGGGAAGTGCTTCCTTTGTGGTGAAAAGGGACATTGGAAAAGTAATTGCCCAAAGTCTCAGAAAAGGAAGGAACAAGGTAATATTAATTATCTTGAAACATGTTTTTTGGCAGACTCTACCGATTCTTGGATCATAGACTCAGGAGCCACTAATCATGTTTGTTATTCCTTGCAGGGTTTTCAGGAAATGAAAAGGCTGAACAAAGATGAAATCAACTTGCGCTTAGGCAACGGAGCGTTGGTGTCTGCTAGTGCAGTGGGAGATGTTAGAGTTATCTTAGATTCTAGTATGCATTTAGATTTAACAGACGTTTATTATGTACCTCAATTCAAGAGGAATTTGATTTCAGTATCTTGTTTGAATAATTTTGGATATTCGGTTACTTTTAATAAAGATTTTATTATTAGTAAGAATAACAAATTTATTTGCAAAGGTACATTGGAAAACGGTCTATTCTTTTTGCATAGGAATATTTCTCACTTGTTAGACACAGAAACAATGGAACCTAATCATAAAAGAGTAAAATTATCAAAAGATGAAACCTACCTATGGCATTTGCGCTTAGGTCATATTAACCTTAATAGGATTAAAAGATTGGTTAGTGATGGACCTTTAAGTGACTTAAAGGTTGATGATCTACCAACTTGTGAATCTTGTTTGGAAGGTAAGATGACTAAAAGGTCGTTCACGACCAAAGGCACAAGAGCCACTGAATGTTTAGGATTAATACACTCTGATGTATGTGGTCCTATGAGCATTCAAGATAGAGGTGGATATGAGTACTTCATCACTTTCACAGATGATCATTCAAGATTTGGTTATGTGTATCTCGTGAAATATAAGTCGGATGCTTTTGATATGTTTAAAGCATTCAAAGCTAAAGTGGAGAATCAGCTAGAGAAACACATAAAAATCTTGAGATTTGATCGTGGTGGAGAATATCTATCTGGTGAGTTTCAGCAATATCTTATTGATAATGGAATCATTTCTCAGTTTTCTGCACTAGGTATATCTCAACAGAATGGGGTGGCAGAAAGAAGAAATAGAACTCTTTTGAATATGGTTAGGTCAATGTTGAGTTATTCAACACTCCCTGTTTCTTTTTGGGGATATGCTCTACAAACTGCAATGTATATTCTAAACGATGTACCATCGAAGTCGGTTCCTCAAACACCGCATGAGTTGTGGACTGGGCGAAAGCCTAGTTTACAACACTTAAGGATATTTGGTTGTCCTGCGCATGTGTTAAAAGGAAAGACAGAAAAGATGGAGTCCCGTACAGAAACATGCATATTTGTGGGGTATCCAAAAGGAACTAAAGGGTATTATTTCTATAGTCCTTCAGATCTTAAAGTATTTGTTTCGACAAATGCTAAATTTCTAGAAAAGGACTATATGAATGAGTTTATACCTAAAAGTAGAATTGTCCTGAATGAGATGTCAGGAGATACAATTCCACAAGAGGTTTCACAACCTAGCCCAATTGTAAGTTCCGAACCATCACAAGATCAACAACCTACCATTACTCGTCGTAGTAGGAGGGTTGTAAGACAACCTGAGAGGTACATCGGTCTGGGAGAATCAGTGGAGCATCTCCCGGACGACGATGATCCCTACAAATATAAGGAAGCAATGGAGGATGTTGATAGTCGCCATTGGCAAAAGGCAATGCAATATGAGATTGAGTCCATGTTCAATAACAAAGTTTGGTCCCTTGTAGACTTGCCTAAAGGGATAAAACCCATTAGATGCAATTGGATATTCAAGAGGAAAAGAGGTATGGATGGAAAGGTGGAAACCTTTAAAGCTAGATTAGTAGCTAAAGGTTATACACAGAAAGAAGGTATCGATTACGAGGAAACCTTCTCTCCTGTGGCCATGCTTAAATCCATTAGGATACTCTTATCCATTGCGGCATCTTTAGATTTAGAGATTTGGCAAATGGACGTCAAGACAGCTTTCCTTAATGGAAGTCTTGACGAAAGCATCTATATGATGCAACCAGAAGGATTCATTGAAAAAGGCCAAGTGGAAAAGGTATGCAAGTTGCAAAAATCCATATATGGATTAAAGCAAGCATCCAGATCCTGGAACATAAGGTTCGATCAAGCTGTGAAAGATTTTGGATTTGTTCAGAACCTTGACGAACCTTGTGTATACAAAAGGATCAAAGGCGACAAGTTTGTTTTCCTAATTCTTTTTGTTGATGATATACTGATGACTCGCTTTTTGTGTCGTTACCAAATTGCGAATTATCAAAAGAAGGTTTATAAATGAATTATTACGCAATATACTTTAAGTTTTGAAAACTAGTAAAGCGGTAAGCTTAAGATTCATTCCACAGGGATCATGTTAGATTAATCAATTTGCTATCTAATCTAAGTTAGTCTAACTAGTGTGCCATAAGATTAGTGGGATAGTGTGTGGTTTGAGAAACCACCAAACAATGCATGTAAATAAATGTACAAAAATGTAAAGAGAATATGAATGGAGATAGGAATCCAATACAAACAACTTAGATAAGAAAATGGGTTTAAACAATTAAGAGAGGTTTAGGGAAATGATAGAGTAGCTAATGGACCATTGAGCAATTCATACAAAACTTCATTAATGCACAATCTACACAATCAAGGACCGATCTCATTTGAAAGTGTTGTTTAGGTTGTCACTACGAACCCTAAACAACTTGCCACCAAAATGCCTAACCGATTAAGGAAAGGGGGTCAAGGTGGGATCGGTTAGTGACGATCGATTGGCCTAGGCAATTGGGGTGATATCCCCACCAACAACCTAACCTATTCACTATGTGCTCTAATCAATCAAGTGTGTCAATAACTTAACCAATTTTATCACAAATAAATCCTACAACATATTGTAATCAACAAGTGTGTCAATACTCATATAATCACATAAGTGCAAAATCTAATTAAAAAGTAAATAGAACTATAATCATGCAAACAAAATATCTAAAGCTTTAATAAATACTCAATGTCCAAATAATCTCTCAAATCATCCCCCTAAAATGGGGGTTTAATTACACATAATAACAAACAAGAAAAGGAAGTAAAATGGAGAGAAATCACCCTTGGGTCTCTCTTGTAAGTTTGATCCTCCCTTGAGCTTCCTTGCTTGAATCTTGTGCAAAGATTGGGTGTTGAGGATGTGTCTAGATAGGTGAAGTCATATGGAAAGTGACAAAGGAAATGGGTGGAGAAGATGGAAAGAGAGGAATGATTTAGGTGGAGTAATCTAAGTGTTTATTAAAGAGGAGAATGGTAGGATTAGGAATGGTTGAAGAAGGAAGGTTTCTTGATGAACAAGAGTTGTCAAGAGTTGTCCATTCTCTATAAAAATGGTGTATTTATATGTTTTAAAGGCTAGGGTTAGAAATAGGCATGAAAGGACAAGAATACCCCTCAAAAATAGCTTGAAAACGTCCATTTTGCTGCTTCTAGAAAGTGGGGTCGCCATATGGTCGCCATATGGTCGCCGTGGCGACAGGGAGTGCACAGCAGTTACTAAAATGGACATAACTTTTTGTAGAAGACTCGAAATCATAATCCGTAAAAACCACTGGAAATTAGACTTCCGGGGCTTTCCGAATATATATAATTGGAAATGTGGTTCAATCCAAAGAGAGAGATATGCTTATTTGAAGATGAATTATCTGCACACACTTTTTACAATTTCAGCCCCCTTTGCCACCAATATTACTCGAATGCCTTTGAACTTTATAAATACCTAAAAACACTTAATTCACACCATTAAATCATGGGATATTTCCTAAGAATCAAGCAAAAAGAGAAGGAAGTGAGGGCCAAAATCATACCAATTTTGGTTCGATCAAATACCCCTAAACCTATCTTTTGCTCGTCCTCGAGCAAAACAACATAAGCACACATTGACATGTGTCTAAATATCACACAATAATTATTAAAGTGCCAACTCTTTGAAAAAGACTCAAAAGTCAATATTCTACTTGCAAAACCATAAGTGAAAAGATTTAATCAATGTTGTGCTCATTAGGAAAAATGTGCATGTAAGAGATGCTAAATGAAAATTAAAGTCATGCCACTCTAAGTACACATTGCATGCAACGCGATCCTACATTCAAGATGTTAAAGCTTCAAAAACTAGAGTGCCTTTAGGAAAAGAATGTAATTCGCCTCGACATCTAATCCTTACCGAATTCTCTCATTTTCACACAGATTCCTAGGCTTCACTCACAATCCATATGCAATATGAGTTTCTGCTCAAGATATCAAATATAATTGCACATGATTATTTAAAAACACAATTTTCTGAAAATTTGTCTCATGAATGGAATTGAAAACCATGAACGGAAAGAACATGCATCAACCAAAATTTCCAAAGTGGACATCCCTAAAGATCAAAGGTCTTTCATTTGGTTGTAATGGGGCCAAAGGTGAATGGTGAGTCAATAAATAGGAAGAATTGATTTCAAACACCCAAAGGTCACACTAAGGCATACATTCTAAATTAAGCACAACTTGCTCATTACAACATTGCATATTCCATACTTAGGTGTCTAGGCTTACAATTTACTTTGTGCATTTTTTTCTACTCTGAATTTTCTTTGCGTAGCTCATTTGATTTCACATAATTGATCTAGGCACTTTGTGCCTCATCCATTTTCTTTTTCTTTTTTTCTTTTCTTTCTTTTGCTATGCTTTTCTTTTCTTTTCTTTTCTTTGCTTGTATTTTCTTTTCTTTTGTTTTCAAGCATTGCATTTCATCTTTTTCATGTGTTTGCACATACATACTTGCCTAGGTACACACCTTACATTCTAATACTCCTCAAAGCTTACATTCAACCCCTAAGCCTTAGCAAACCATTTGGTACAAGGTAAGTCTAGTGTTTAGGCTATATGATTTATGTTAATGTGGTTCATGAATGAAAAGCTTAATTGTGTTTGGCTTCAAATGGGCTATGGAGCACACACATTAGAGGGATAGGAAGTATTTAGGCCAATTTGGTGGTTTTCACATGCATTGCCTAAAATCATTTCTAAAGATTTGTCCACAAAGTAAATTAAGGCATTCACAAGCAGTCCATATGTTCTATGGCAAACAACATTTAAGTGCGAATGAGACATTTTAAAATATGCATAACATGTGTGTTTGAATGAGTGTTTAAAGAGTGAAAACTTTCCCTCAAATACGCTTTTTAAGGCCGTGTTTGTGAACCTCACGGGAAGTCTCCACTATTAATTCCTAACCTTCAAGCACAATTGAACATTCACTCCAACATCAAGAGAAAAGAACTAGCGCGCCTTGAGCAATGCAACCCTAAATGGCATGAAGTTAATCTAAACTAAGCAAGGCAAAGATACACAATTCCTTACTTGCACACACAAAGGCACAATCTCAACAAGCAAAATATGCTCAAACATGGCATTATCACAAGATTTTCGAAATTTTTGAAAAATTTAGGCTCAAAATGTTTTTGCACATAATTGCAAACAAGAGATGATGATGTGCACACACCCGCAAACCTAAATTAGACATTGTCCTCAATGTCTTTGGGGCATATACCGGTAAGTTCGGCACAATATACATCCACAATCAAAGAGTTTAACAACACATCAATGTCCATTTTAAAATTTTATCCCAAAAATTAAATCAAGTGCCTCAAGAATATCCTATATGCTCATAATCAACTCAAGAGATATATCAATGCAAGTTCATCAAGAGTCATCATCACAATCCATGTGGATAAAATATGATCATTCAAGCCTAAATCCATTATCATAAACAACTCACAACCTTATTCTAAGCAAAAATAAAATAAAGACAAAAACAAAATTTAAACTAGAAAAGAAATGTACCTAAGTGGGTTGCCTCCCACCAAGCGCACGATTTAACGTCTAGGCAAGACATGGCATGGTGCTCCCGCACTTCGAACTCCCACAATGTTGCTTCCTTAGGATAAGGTCCTCGCCCTTTTTATGAGCACTCTTGGCTTGCTTGTCCATCCAAGACTTGCAAGTTGTCTTTGTTTCTTCCCAAGAGATAAAGAACCTTGCTTAACGTACAAGCAACACACCATTTGCTTCCTTAAGAAGCAATAGAAAATCTACACAAGCACTAAGCACATTAGAAAGTTCCGGCAAATAAATATATACTCAATACATGCAATTGCCAACAAGAGTTTGGAACACATTTATTACTCTAAAAGAAACAAACTTAACCAACAAAAAACACAATGCGAAAGAACATCTACATATGGAGGACAAAATTCCAAAAAACTGGTGACCTTTGAATTCGACCTATGTCCGCTCTTCAGTGCATATTTTCAAAAATACACAATAAAACTTTCTCCAATTTTGGAACAGGAAAATAGACATGTAAATGCACACTTTTCATTTAGAAACTATTTCAAAATTCAAATTAGAACAGTGTGGAAATGGACTTTGAAAATGGTTCACGTGCAGAATTTCAAAACAGGGCATCGCCCATGACCTTTGGTCGAAGAAATGTTCATAACTTCTAAACCGCTGCCCAGAATTTTACGTTCTTTATACCGTTGGAACCGTATTGAAAAATTGAAGAACGCAGCATGGGAAAAATAATTTATTTCCTCACCAAGAAGTACAGTTTTAATGAAACATTTGGCCTCAGAAATTTCAAAACAGGGAGCTTCCGCAAAGGTCAAAGAAAAACTTGAAAAACTAAAATGAAAAATGACTCAAATAATGAATCCACACCCCCAAACCTAATCTAAACATTGTCTTCAATATATATAAGACATTGAGATGCATGGACAATGAATAAACGAAGCATGGAAGGCAAGAACTCAAACACTACCCTAGGCACTAAACACAACACAAACAAACCACACACTTATTCTAAACAAAAATGTGAAAACTAAAAAGAAAAATAAAATGAACAAAGAAAGAAATTATACCTAGGTGGGGTGCCTCCCACCAAGCGCTTGGTTTTACGTCCCCGCTAGACGTGTTACTTGGATCGGTTAACCGAATTCCAAGGTTTCGAAGATGCGCCTATATGCGATTAGGTCTTGGAAGTATTTGTTGCCCGCCGGCATGTTCCTAATCACATAAAACAAAGGCAAGAAAATATGCACTTGAAAAAGTGGTTTAATGAGTTTAAGAAAATACTTGCTCCATTTGCTTTTGAGAAGGCGGCTTGGAAAAATAGTAGGAGGGACATAAGTCTTCAATTCCTTCATTTCTTTGTTTGTCTCCTCTTCTCCTACTTCTTCACCTGAAATACTAGAAGACTCATTAGCAAAATTATGAAAATAATTTTGCTCTACATTCTCACCATCCCAAGGGATTGTGGTAGCTTCTTCTAGCATAGGTGGACTTGGGAACTTTTGGCTCTCATTCCCTTGCATGGCTTCCATGATAGCTCCAAGGTGCACTTCCATTCTTCTCAACGAAGCTTCTAATCCCAAAAACCTAAGTGCACTTGCCTCCAAACGTCCCTTCAAAGTATGCTTGTACATCATTTGTGATGCTCGGATGGCCTCTAGCATTTCTTTCTCGGGATCCCCATCCTTCGGCCTCGTATTGGAAGAATTTGAGTCATGATCTCTTTCTTCCCTCACGTTCCTTGAGGCAAATAATTCCATGTCCCGGTTGAATATAGCCAATTGCAAGTCAAAGTGATCCATTGTCCCTGAAAAGAAAACAAAAAAGAAAAAACGACAGAAGACACAAGATACAAAAGAAAATAAAACTAGAAAATCTAAAAATAACAAAAATGACACAATACCTAAAAAAAAATCTAACTACAAAAAGAAATAACACAAATCAACTAATCCAAACACCAATCCCCGGTAGCGGCGCCATTTTGATGACTCGCTTTTTGTGTCGTTACCAAATTGCGAATTATCAAAAGAAGGTTTATAAATGAATTATTACGCAATATACTTTAAGTTTTGAAAACTAGTAAAGCGGTAAGCTTAAGATTCATTCCACAGGGATCAGGTTAGATTAATCAATTTGCTATCTAATCTAAGTTAGTCTAACTAGTGTGCCATAAAGTAAATCATGATTAGTGGGATAGTGTGTGGTTTGAGAAACCACCAAACAATGCATGTAAATAAATGTACAAAAATGTAAAGAGAATATGAATGGAAATAGGAATCCAATACAAACAACTTAGATAAGAAAATGGGTTTAAACAATTAAGAGAGGTTTAGGGAAATGATAGAGTAGCTAATGGACCATTGAGCAATTCATACAAAACTTCATTAATGCACAATCTACACAATCAAGGACCGATCTCATTTGAAAGTGTTGTTTAGGTTGTCACTACGAACCCTAAACAACTTGCCACCAAAATGCCTAACCGATTAAGGAAAGGGGGTCAAGGTGGGATCGGTTAGTGACGATCGATTGGCCTAGGCAATTGGGGTGATATCCCCACCAACAACCTAACCTATTCACTATGTGCTCTAATCAATCAAGTGTGTCAATAACTTAACCAATTTTATCACAAATAAATCCTACAACATATTGTAATCAACAAGTGTGTCAATACTCATATAATCACATAAGTGCAAAATCTAATTAAAAAGTAAATAGAACTATAATCATGCAAACAAAATATCTAAAGCTTTAATAAATACTCAATGTCCAAATAATCTCTCAAATCATCCCCCTAAAATGGGGGTTTAATTACACATAATAACAAACAAGAAAAGGAAGTAAAATGGAGAGAAATCACCCTTGGGTCTCTCTTGTAAGTTTGATCCTCCCTTGAGCTTCCTTGCTTGAATCTTGTGCAAAGATTGGGTGTTGAGGATGTGTCTAGATAGGTGAAGTCATATGGAAAGTGACAAAGGAAATGGGTGGAGAAGATGGAAAGAGAGGAATGATTTAGGTGGAGTAATCTAAGTGTTTATTAAAGAGGAGAATGGTAGGATTAGGAATGGTTGAAGAAGGAAGGTTTCTTGATGAACAAGAGTTGTCAAGAGTTGTCCATTCTCTATAAAAATGGTGTATTTATATGTTTTAAAGGCTAGGGTTAGAAATAGGCATGAAAGGACAAGAATACCCCTCAAAAATAGCTTGAAAACGTCCATTTTGCTGCTTCTAGAAAGTGGGGTCGCCATATGGTCGCCGTGGCGACAGGGAGTGCACAGCAGTTACTAAAATGGACATAACTTTTTGTAGAAGACTCGAAATTATAATCCGTAAAAACCATTGGAAATTAGACTTCCGGGGCTTTCCGAATATATATAATTGGAAATGTGGTTCAATCCAAAGAGAGAGATATGCCTATTTGAAGATGAATTATCTGCACACACGTTTTACAATTTCAGCCCCCTTTGCCACCAATATTACTCCAATGCCTTTGAACTTTATAAATACCTGAAAACACTTAATTCACACCATTAAATCATGGGATATTTCCTAAGAATCAAGCAAAAAGAGAAGGAAGTGAGGGCCAAAATCATACCAATTTTGGTTCGATCATATAATACTCATCGGAAACGATGTAGGTGTATTGACATCAGTAAAAGAATGGTTAGCAAAACAATTTGATATGAAGGACTTAGGAGAAGCAAGTTATATTCTTGGTATCCAAGTAATAAGGGATAGAAAGAATAGAACGATTGCACTATCCCAAGCTTCATACATAGATAAAATCTTGTCTAGGTTTTCCATGCAGGATTCCAAGAAAGGTATGTTACCTTTCAGGCATGGAATCAAACTTTCTAAGGAACAAGTTCTTAAGAATGAGCATGAAGAGCAATTCATGAGTAGGGTTCCATATGCCTCGGCAGTTGGAAGTCTCATGTATGCAATGCTCTGCACTAGACCAGATATTTGTTTTGCTGTTGGCATAGTTAGTAGGTTTCAATCGAAACCTGGTCCTGATCACTGGACGGCAGTCAAGCATATTTTCAAGTATCTCAAGAGAACGAGAGACAATATGCTTGTATACTCTGGAGGGGATTTGATTCCCGTAGGGTATACAGATTCTGATTTCCAGTCGGATTCTAACTCCAGAAAGTCTACATCAGGATCTGTGTTTACTCTTGGAGGAGGAGCAGTCATATGGAGGAGTATCAAGCAATCATGCATTGCTGGCTCCACCATGGAAGCTGAGTATGTTGCTGCATGCAAAGCTGCCAAAGAGGCTGTTTGGCTCTGCCAATTCTTTATTGACTTAGAAGTGGTTCCTAGTGCGAATAAGCAGATCACTATATACTGTGACAACAGTGGAGCAGTGGCTAATTCGAAAGAACCAAGAAGTCATAAGAGAGGAAAACACATTGAAAGGAAGTATCATCTTCTTAGGGAGATTGTTTATAGGGGTGACGTGACGATTACCAAAATCGCGTCAGCAGAAAATCTAGTGGATCCCTTCACAAAGGCTCTACCACAGAAGAGTTTTGATGGGCACCTAGAGAACATGGAAATGAGAGGTATGACACATTTGCTATAGCGCAAGTGGGAGATTGTTAGGGTTATGCTCAATAGCAAGAGTGTAATGTTGTACTTGACAATATTTTCATATTAATAAAGTGATTTTTGTTTTGTTAACAAAATCTTATATAGCATTTATTATTATAATTGTCAAAGTAAATAACCATAAGGTCAAAAGGCTATGTGAAAAGAAGAATTGTTCGTACATCTAGAAATGTATGAGGTAGACACAATTCTTTAGTTAGTCTTGAATAACGTTCACAACTTAAGTTAAAGGTTGGGCACCTTTATCTTGTTAAAGTTGTAGAATTCTTTTACTAGCATTTGAGTGGGATCAAATGTGTTGTGATGAGTCTAAAATCATCGAAGGGTCTTCGAGTAAAAGAATCTAGTGCACTGGGTGCATTGAACTGGATTACAATGAAATACTTTTTCTAGAACCGTCAATAGATAAAAGTCTTTTCATTATCAGGACAATCGGAGAGTCTATCTTAATCCTGAGATAAATGATGGACTTATGGTTGCAAGTGTTATCATTTGAGCTATCAATGAGTACGATTATATAGCATAGTCTATCCTCGATAGTTTGGTGGTATTCATTTGTTAATCGATAGAGGACTTCATTTATAGATATGGACATCGTGGCTCCATTTATTAAATGTGAGTAGAATATTATCATATGGATGCTTTGTGGTTTTGGATTTGAAATCTTAACGTTGAGTTTTCAATAGTGTCTATTGAAAGATGACTTCTGGACAAGTCATAATATATATCCAAGTTCAAAGTATGGTCATATGAGTAAATATGGTAACTTGGAGAGAGCTATAGGTGATTACTGATATTCTTCACGAGGATTCACTATCTCCCATATGATTTTCTAGGGTATGAATGAGTATCGTTAACTTATTCCATCTTTATTTAAGAGTGCAATTTTAGTTCTTTAGTGGAATGAACTAAAATTAATAGATTGAACCTAAGTGAATCATTTGTTGATTGTGATTGGGTTATGTCTATTGGAGCTTAAATTTAGATAGGCCCGCCAAGATCCCCAATCCGCACGGACTTGCATGAATCACTTGATATATTCTACCGGACTATTTGTGGGTCCATTTAGAATTGTATTTAATATATTAAGAATATAATTTGCACATTATTTATTTAATGGGCTGTTTAATTATATTATTATATTAATGAAAGGCATGTGGGCTTGTTTCTTTTAGTAAGAATGAGTTTAGTTCACATGTGAGCTTTTTATTAAAGTCCAAATGGATTAAATAAAATAAGAAAACAATATGAATGCCCAAGTTCTAGTCATGGGCGGCAATGGCTAATTATTAGCCCATTATATTGTTTTATTATATTATTTAATTAAATGAAAATTAATTAATATGTTAATTAATTATTTAATTAAAAATCAAATCTTTTTCTGATTAGGAAATATGTTTCCTAGTAGTATACTACTATTAGTATTATACTGAATATAAAAGACTTTATTTGTTTAGTCAAATAAGGAAGTTTTTTATATAGTCACAAATACACTGAAGAGTTAGATTATGGTTTGTATATAATATATATGCATGTGGAATATATAGTTGGTATATAACATATATGCATGCGGAATATATAGAGATTATATACATGCATGCGGATATATGAATTAGACATACATATATGCATGCAAAATAAAGAAATATATATGGCCGGTGATAATATATATTATATATAATGCATTTAGTGTTTTAACAAAACAAAAACACTTATAAATTGCATGCAGTATTTTGATTAAAAACAATTAGAGTTGCGTGCAAGTTTTATATACATATATTATAGGCGTGCATTTATATTTACTTAATTTTATATATGGTCGGCCACAATATATATATATATAACTATATATATATATTCTTCATATATTTTCAAAAACCCTAGTTTTTGCAATTGAGAGATTTTTCTTTTGCTAGAGAAAAATAAAATCCAACTCTTAGACTAGTGTGAAATTCGGCCAAGAGAGATTGTGAGAAGAATTGTTCTTATTTCGATAGTGCACTAGTGATCTTTACATCAAGAGGTCTTGTGCACAATTTCGAATAAGGTTCACGCGAGTTTCAATCTAACGATTGTGAATTCAAAAGTGACCGGGACATTCTTAACAATCTATTGGAATTTTTGTGACTAACAGAAATCAGAAAAGTTTTGTAGTCCATTCTCAGGTATACAATTCAAAGAGAAGGGAGACCACGCTCCTAGGTGATTCACGTTCGTGATCGGATTGGAAGATCTTGCGGATTACTATCGATGCATAGTCAATCGGATCACGCGTCAAAGGTATGATATTTTTTGGTATATATTGTTTAATTAATTAAAGGGTTAAGGTTCAATATGGAAAATTTTTTAAAATATACTAAACTCTCTTTTAGCCTCGCTTCCGCTGCGTGCAAACGTATTTTTTTCCCTACAGAGTGATTATTCAATTTTTCTTGAAGGTTAGGAATTAATAATGGAGACTTCCCGTGAGGTTTACAAATACGACCTAAAAAGTTTATTTTGAGGGAAAGTTTTCACTCTTTAAACACTCATCAAACATACATGTTAAACATTTTTAAAATGTCTCATTCACACTTAAATGTTGTTTGCCATAGAACATATGGACTGCTTGTGGATGCCTTAATTGACTTTGTGGACAAACCTTTAGAGATGATTTTAGGCAATGCATGTGAAAAACCACTAAATTGGCCTAAATACTTCCAATCTCTCTAATGTGTGTGCTCCATTGCCCATTTGAAGCCAAACACAATTAAACTTTTCATTCATGAACCACATCAACATAAACCATATAGCCTATACACTAGACTTACCTTGTTCCAAATGGTTTGCTAAGGCTTAGGGGTTGAATGTAAGCTTTGAGTTGTATAAATTGTAAGGCGTGTACTAGGCATGTATGTATGTGCAAACATATTAAAAAGATTAAATGCAATACTTGAAAAGAAAAGAAAAGACAAGCAAAGAAAAGAAAAGAAAAGAAAAGCAAAGCAAAGCAAAAAAAAGAAAGAAAAAGAAAAGATGAATGAGGCACAAATTGCCTAGATGAAATTAAATGAGCTACTCAATGAAAATTAAGAGTAGAAAAATGTACAAAGTAAATTGTAAGCCTAGACACCAAAGTGTGGAATATTAAAGTTGTAATAAGCAAATTGTGCTTAGAATGTATGCCTTAGTGTGACCGTTGGGTGTTTGTTATCAATTTTCCCAGTTATTGACTCACCATTCACCTTAGGCCCCATTATAACCAAATGAAAGACCTATTTGATCTTTAGGGATGTCCACTTTGGAAATTTTGGTTGATGCATGTTCTTTTTAGTTCATGGTTTTCAATTCCATTCATGAGACAAATTTTCACAAATTGTGTTTTGAAATGATAATGTGCAATTATATATGATATTTAGAACATAAACTCATATTGCATATGGATTGTGAGTGAAACCTAGGATCTGTGTGAAAATGGGAGAATCCAGTGAGGATTAGATGTCGAGGCGAATTACATTCTCTACCGAATAGCACTCTAGTTTGTGAAGCTTAAGCATCTTGAATGTTGGATCGCGTTGCGTGCAATGTTTACGTAGAGTGGCTTGATTTTAATATTCATTTAGCATCTCTTACATGCATGTGTCCTAATGAGCACAATGTTGATTTAAATCTTTTCATTTTTAGTTTTGCAAGTTGAATATTGACTTTTGAGTCTTTTACAAAGAGTCAGTGCTTTAATGATTGATTGTTTGATATTTAGACACATGTCCATGAGTGCTTATGATTGTTTTGCTCGAGGACGAGCAAAAGATAGGTTTAGGGGTATTTGATCGAACCAAAATTGGTATGATTTTGGTCCTCATTCCCGTCTCTTTATGCTTGATTCTTGGGCATTTCCCCATATTTAATGTCATTAAATCGAGTGTTTCAGGTTTATTTAGGCCTTAAGGGCATTTGTGAAGAAGAAGATGAGTTTGGTGGGAAAAGGAGAACAAGGTGGTGAAACAAGGCATTATCGCCCTTTTGATGTAGCCATTGTCGCTATGGCGACAGGGAGGTGTAAATCATGTAAATTGTTGCCACAAGATGTCGCTCCAAGTATAAAGGGCGACATAGAAGAAGCAAAGTGTCGCCATGGCGACAACGTAGGGAATTCCAGCGTTGGCATTCCAATGTTAGACATTGTCGTTATGGTGACACAATGGCGACAGAGAGGAGAAACGATCGGGTGTGAGTGTCGCCCCCAAATGTCGCCCCCAAATGTCGCCATGGACGAAACTGCGACAACTCATAGCAACACTTGCAGCATTGAAATTTCAACCATTCAAAAGGGGTATTCTTATTCTTTCATGCCCATTTTGTGACCTAATTCCAATACCCTATAAATACATCATAGCTTTTCCTTTGAACAACTCTTGAAAACCAAGAAACCTCCTTTATTTTACCATTCCTAATCCCACCATTTCTCCTCCATCCCAAACTCAACATCTAGATTACTTTTCCCCAACCATTCTTTTCTTCCCATCTTCTCCACAACCTCCTTTGTCACTTCCCATTTGACTCCACCTATCTAGAGACATCCTCATCATCCACTCTTTGTACAAGGAGCATCAAAGGCAAGGAAAGAATCAAGCTCTACAAAAGGAGGCCCAACGGTGATTTCCTAATCTTTTACTTGCCTTCCCTTTTGAAAATATTTATATACGTGTGTCTAAAGAACCTAGAGGGGGGGGGGGGGGGGGTGAATGGGTTGTTAATCCGATTAGTTACCAAATTTTCGGATTAGTCAATATTCAAAAATAAACTCAATTTAACAACCAATAATCAAGTGTAATATGGTGCGGAAATATAAATGACACTTGATTTTTACTTGGAAACCTTCAACAAGGAAAAACCACGGGCTAATATGTGCGCCACACACGGTACTCGAATCCACTATATGTAATGATGATTACAACCCTAGGTTGACCTCTAGTCACACCATTCTCGGTTACTAATCCACCACTACTACCCGTAGGCCTTTTATAGCAAACCTAGACCAAGGGTGCTTGAGCACTACACACCGGTAGTCACAAGACTTAACTCTCAATGAAGAGATCAACAACCTATGTGAATATGATAATATTCTAAATGCAAATAATGCTAGGCTACACTAAATGCTTAACTAGGTGTTATAATGCAAATCAACACTCTAGTTATCAACAATGCCTACATGCTCATACATGAGGACTCAATTAGATGCAAAGTGATTCTAGCAATCTAATAGTCAACAAACAAGGCCAACTCAACACAAGTTGTCAATAAACATGGCAATGGCAATACATGCAATTAACAAGTGCAATCAAGGAATTGTCAATCAAAATGCCAATCAACACATGTTGTCAATGAACAAGGCAAGGACAATAAATGCAATCAAGAAATGCAATCAAGGAGTCCTAATCAATAATGTCTAAATGCAAAGCATAAAGACTTAGCTAAAGGGCAAAAATGGTCCTAAATGCTAGCTATCACAATACAACTCACAAAACACAATAAAAGAGCAATCTTGAAACTAGTCAAGTAATAAAGATGCAATCTTGTAAAGTAAGAACATGTGAAGATATGCAAATAATGTTCTAACTACAAGTCATGTGAGCAATAATGAAAACCCATAAGAAATCATACCTAGAATATGCTAGATGATGAATGAATCATGAAAGGATGATGGGTCATTGTGTTTTGTGTGATAAAAATCAAATCTAGATGACTTTGGTTGGAAAGCTCTCTTTGGCTCTTGAAAGATGTAATTTCTGCTCTCACAAAAGCATACAAGAGAGAAGACATCATATATATAGGAACCCTAAATGAAACTACGTAGTTTTGGAAATAAAACTCGTTTCTCTCGTCAAAAAGCGACTTTATAAGTGACTTGGATGGAAGTCACTTCTAAGGTCACATCTGTCTCGGTATAGGGGGTCAAAAAGTGACTTTAAAAGAGACTTTGATAGAAGTCACTTCTAAGGTCGCATTTGTCTCGGGTAAACAAAGTGCAATAGCGCAACAACTTCAGATTTGAGCTTCCCGAAACATGACCAAACAACATCAAAACCTTTCGTATGACATATCGTTTGAAAGGTATGGATATCTACTTTCTACTCCTTTTTTATAAAAAAAGGGTTTTGATATCTGTAGAAAGAGATATGGTCATTTGAGTGACCAAAGGTCAAATTTGAGCAATACAATATTACCAAAACTCAAGGTATAAGACCATGTGACCCAAGACTAATCCAAGAGAGGAAAATAGACCTCTCTAGTGGTCAAACATCGTGCTAAGACAAGCACACCATCATGCAAGCACAGACATTTCCAATCACACAAATGGAAACGAATTACAAGACACTATCCACAACAAAGTAGTGCAAGTGTGAAAAGTGATATGTGAAGAGAATGCATACAAAGGAAAAGCATACATATGCAACCATTTGAAGTGAGTGTGTGCAACCTAAATCTCTTCAAATAAAGAAGTCAAGACAAGTGATTACCTTTCGCTCTTGCTCTTGAAGTCACGTTGGGATGTTTGGAAGCTTGCCAATCACAATAACCTAAGCTACCCGTTACACACTAATCCCGATGTGGTTTGTCATGAAATAAGCCAATAAAAAATGAGGCACTTACACCTTTGATTGTAATATGTGTAACTAAAACCCCTTTCTAGGGGATTGATGTGAGAACATTTGGATTGAGTTTTGCTTAAGCTTTAATATATTTTAATCTCAATTTGTGTTCTATTCATTTTATAATTAGATTCTATTCATTATATAATTGACATGTATACCCATTAGTTGATTATACTCTTGTTTAGGATAATTTGTTATATAATCTTGATTGGATTAACACCCTTGATGGATTGAGAACATAATGAGTAGGATAGGTTTTTGGAGGGTATATCAACCACGATAATCTAAACCTTTAATTGTAACAAACCAATCTCGCCGTGACCCCCTCTCCTTAATTGGTTAGGCATTGCGGTGAGAAGTTGTTTATGGTTCATAGTGATGGTCTAAACGCATTCAAGAATACAATTGGTTAACATTTGTGAGACTGGCTCACTAAGGTAGCTTGAGAAGCATAGCTCGTAATCCACTTGTGACTCCGTCAATTCCCTAGTAATTCTCTTAATTGTTTATTCCATATATATCTTAAGATTTGTTGAACATTCTATTTTATTAGTTTTATTAGGTTTATTTTACATATATGTTTGATGGCTTGATAGACCATACAACCATCCATTGCTTATGATTTACTTTATCGCATGTAGGAATTGTTAATTTATTCAACTAATTACTCTAATTCCCTGTGGAACGAATCATACTTACCACTTTACTAATTTTACATCTAAGTGGATTTTTGAGTGGTGAAAATTGGTTTTCTAAACGATCACATAAAAACATTATTTTGTTGTGCAAAACAACCACATCAAGTGATTAATCAACCTATATGAATATGAATGATATCCAAATATGCAATTAATGCTAGGTTACACTAAATGCTTATCTAGGATTAAAATATGACAATTAAATCAATCCTAGATATCAATTGCTATATGTCATGGCATAAAGCATAGGTATAAGATAAGGCAGTCCTAGGTATAGCTATCACAATACAACACTCGATCAATCAACACATAATTTCAATCTTGTATTTAGAATATGATCTAAAAGCATACAAGTTATAAAAGAGATTAATTGCTAAGAAAAAAACACTAAAAAGTATGAAGATAGTGTTAATCTTACCAAATCATGTGTGTTAAAGAAGACTTATGCATTAGCACATCCTAGATACCATAGATGATGCTTAGATGATGATTTATGCATATGGAAAATGATTTGAGTGATCAAAGATGAGTTCTTGAATGAAAATCTCTCTTTGAAAATGTTCTCAATTAAAAATATGATTTTTTAGTCATTGGGATGACCTAAAGAGAAAGCAATGTTTATATAGGTGTCCAAATTGATGCAACACCATTTTGAAAAAACAGGGTTTGACCGCTGTGGGTGATGCGGTCATTTTGTGCAACAAAATAATGTTTTAAAATGTGATCGTTTTGAAAACCGATTTTCACCACTTAGATAGAAAATTAGTAAAGTGGTAAGTAAGATTCGTTCCACAGGGAATTAGAGTAATTAGTTGAATTAATTAGCTAATCTAAATGCGATAAAATAAATCATAAAAATATGGATGAGTGAATGGGTTGTCAAGCCATCAAACATACATGTAAAATAAACCTAATAAAACTAATAAAATGGAATGCTCAACAAATCTAGATAAGATATATGGAATAAACAATTAATAGGAATTCTAGGGAAATGATAGAGTAGCTAATGGACAATGAACAATTCATACATGGCTTATTTAATGCACAATCTATACAATCAAGGACCGATCTCATTTGAATGTTTTGTTTAGACCGTCACTACGAACCCTAAACAACTTCCCACCGCAATGCCTAACCGATTAAGGAAAGGGGGTCACGGCGGGATCGGTTAGTGACGATCAAATGGTCTAGGCAATTGAGGTTGATCACCCCTCCAAAAGCCTATCCTATTCACAATGTGCTCTAATCGATTAAGTGTGTCAATAACTCAACCAATTTTATCACAAATAAATCCTACAACATATTGTAATCAACAAGTGTGTCAATACTCATTTAATCACGTAAGTGCAAGATCTAATTAAAAAGTAAATAAAACTTAAATCACGCAAACATAATATTTAAATCTTTAATAAATACTCATGTCCAAAAGTATCTCAAATCATCCCCTAAAATAGGGGTTTTAATTACACATAATTACAAACAAGAAAAGGAAGAAAAATATAGAGAAATCACCCTTGGGTCTCTCTTGTAAGCTTGATCCTTCATTGAGCTTCCTTGCTTGAATCTTGTGCAAAGAGTGGGTGTTGAGGATATGTCTAGATAGGTGGAGTCATATTGAAAGTGACAAAGGAAAGGGGTGGAGAAAATGGAAGGAGAGGAATGATTTAGGTGAGTAATCTAGATGTTGAGTTTTAGGTAGAAGAGAAATGGAAGGATTAGGAATGGTAGAAAAGAGGTTTCTTGGTGGTCAAGAGTTGTTCAAAAGAGGAAAAATGTGATGAATTTATAGGATTTTCAAATTACGTCTCGGGTGGCAAATTACCAAAACACCCCCTGACCATGGAAAATTACCATTAAGTCCAACGAGGGGGACATTTTGTAATTTTCCCCACCAATCAGATTTTCACAGAGAGGAGGTCGCTACTTTGGGGTTCATGGCGACCCTAGGAATGCAAGTGGTGAAGCAATCAGGTGCCAAAACAACTCCTTATAGCCATGGCGACCTTGGAATGCAAACCGTGACCTCGATTTACGCGGTTTCGTCGTGGTTTGGGAAATGGTGACACAAATGGTGACCATAGGCATGATTGGGGCTTAGAGATTCCAACCGATTGGAGGTCTGAAAATGATGCAATGAGGTTGCCTTTCGGTTTGCCATCCGATTGGGACCGGAATCGATCGGAAAATAGGCCGAAAAAGTGGCTGTAAAAAGCTAGGTCATGGCTGCAATTTTTCTGGTCTGCACGCGTGAAATGAAGAAGAAAGTGAATAGTAAAGGGGTGTAAACAGTAGGGAAGTAGGGTGCAAACAGCAGCTTCTATTTTGCCTAAAATGGGGGTACATTTAGCAGGTAATAGCGGTGCACGCAGCAGCTGTTATTTTTGTCTTTAAAGGGGTGTGTTTAGAAAGGGCAGGGGGTGCGTACATCAGCTGTTGTTTGTCCAAAATGGAGGTGCATTTAGCAACGTGCAAGGGTGCGCTTAGTCGCTGTCTTCTTTGTCTCTTATAGGGTGCCGTTAGAAGCTCACTGGGGTGCGTTTGGAGGAATTATACGCACCGTTTCATTAATGCTAACGTGGCGCTGCTTCATGTCTTTATAGTGCATTAAGCATTGGCCTGGGGTGCACACAGCAAGGCAGACATCACTTTGGGCATCGTCTGCATTTAGACGTGGACTGGGGTGCACTTAGTAGCCTAACCCACTATCCACATGCAATATTTCACTGTCCACGTGGCGCTGTTTGCCTGATTTGCATGGCAAATTGTGGACAGCCCCCTGAATTCCTGATTAATTACGAAAATTCAAACCTTCTTCATAAATTACACATTTGCCCTTATTTTACCAAAATTACTCCAATGCCTCTGAACTTCAGAAATACCTGAAAACACTTAATTTACACAATTAAATCACGGGATAATGCCCGAGAATCAAGCAAAAGGGGAAGAAAATGGGGGCCAAAATCATACCAATTTTGGTTCGATCAATGGGTACCGTTGCCAAAGCCACAACGGTATCCACAACGGTGGTCAATTAAAAAGCATCAAGTGTCAAAATGTTGTGCTTGCCGATATGGCTTCCACAGCAGTTATGACAGCGGTATGCTCTATTCGCAAAACCGCTGTGGAAAACCATAGCGATCAAGAAAGCGGCCAAGATAGGTATTTCACCACTATGGCTACTGCTGTGAAGGCCACAGTGATACCGACAGCAAGCACTTGGGCCAAAGCATGCCAAGAGAAAAATCATGCAATCTTAAGCTACTAAATGGCATGGCAATAATCAAAGGCATGAAGAGTTAAGAACATTTATGCACAAACATAAAAGCACACAACATACAAGAAGTATAGATATGCATGGGTTGTATGTGTGTGTAACTACGATCTCTTCAATGCAAATAAGCACAAGAGTTTTACCTTTGGTGTGCTTATCATCTTGAGGTCTTGAAAGGGCTTTTGAGCTTGATCATCAATGCCTAAGCTACCCTTACATTACAAACCCCAAATGTGGTTTGTCACCAAAATAAGCCAATCAAACTTGAGGAACCTACATAACTGCTTATTATTCACAAGGTTTAAAAGTAGATTATGATGTTGATGCATGTTGTGATAGAATTAAGAAATTGTTGTATGATTTATATGATCAATATCTTAGAGTTTATGGTCCATCATTGAACATAGATGTTCCACAAACTCAAAATGTATCTCATACCCCACCATCCTTTGAATTTATGAGTTTAGGGTATAATCTATTATCCAAAAAACTAAAAAATTATAAGGTTTCTCTTCATCACGCTCCACCAATCTTATCTACGTACCACTTTTGAGTTTGTAGAAGACACTGAAGAGAGAAAATTTGATATCCTACACTGGTGGAATGAGCATGAAAGATATTTTCCATTGTTTGCTATAATAGCCAAACAAATCCTTTCAACACCAGTTTCTATGGTGGCGGTGGAATAACAGTTTAGCGTCAGGGGGAATATCCTCGAGGCCAGACGGTCACTTTTGAGTCCAAAATCGCTATAGATACAAGCATGTGTTGATGATTTGACTAAAGCACAATACAGACAACAAGAAATCGATCAAGAGGAACTTTACGATTTCTTCGAAGGTGATCAACCTCAAAATGGAACGGATTATCATGACAACAATTAGTCCAGTCATCACTCATAACCAAACTTGCAATAAAAGGTAAGAGAAAAATGTGGCCTTTGATTCCTCTAAACCCAAAGAGGATATGTAGTCAACTTAATTATGGTAAAAATTAAGTGCAAGGCTTTAGTTTTATTTTAATTTAATTTTTTAATTTGTCATTCATTTATTTTATTTTATTTTCGGATGACCCAATAAAATGCATTTACAATTGTACATGTCTAATGTTTTGTTATTAAAAAAAAAGGGAACTGAATCGCAGGAATTGGAATCGGCGATTCCAAAACCGGAACTGAAACCTTCTAAGGGAGGTTCCTATTCTGGTTCTAGTTCAGCTGGAATCGAAACTAGAACCGACGTTGAGTCTAGTATAGCATAAAACCTCCATTGCTCCATAGTGACAATTATGCCTCTTAAAAAGGCAAGATGGAGGCCTATATTTGTCAAATACATGACCGGGCATGGATGGCAATAGAAGATGGCTACACTCAACCAACTATGACTTTTAAGGGTGAAGAGGAAGTCTCCAAGCCTAAGTCACAATGGAGCACTCAAGAGTTCAAAGCCTTCTAGTGGAACAACAAGGCAATGCATGCCATCCTTTGTGCCATGGACGACAATCAATACAAACTACTAAGATAAGGAGGCATGGGAGATTCTAGAGACGGCTCATGAAAGAACCGAGGTGGTTAAGGATTCCAAGCTATAAGTCCTCCAAACACAATTTGAGACAATTAGGATGGAGGAGCATGAGTGCTTTAATAACTTCCACATGAAGTTGATGGACATCGTAAACCAAAGCCATCAACTAGGTGACCCATACTCGGATAAAAGGATCAAGCAAAAGATCACGAGTCACTTCCCAATTGGTTTGAATCTAAGGTGACGGCACTTGAAGAAAATAGTGAATACAAGAAGATGAAGCTAAGTGAAGTGATTGAAAGGCTCTTAGCCTATGAGTATAGGAAGGCTCCTATAACCTTACCTCCCAAGAAGCAAAAGAGTATTGCTTTGAAGACCTCCAAGTATGATATGAAGGATTATAACTCGGATGAAGACATTGCACTAAATGTGAAGAGATTCAAGCAATTCATAAAGCTACAAAAGAATGGCTATAGCTCTAGGGGTAATGACTTCAAGAAGAAGACCATGTTCAAGAATGGTGAGCTAAACCAAGAGAAGACCTCAAGAAAAGGCATTCAATGCTTTGAATGTGGAGGATTCGGTCACATCTCTACAGATTGTGGTAACTTGAAGGACAAGCGAAAAGGAAAGGTGATGGCCGCCTCATGGAGTGAGAGTGATAGTGAAGAAGTTTATTTAGGAGATGTAGAACTTGCACTTAACTTCATAGCTTTTGGAACCTCCTATGTGGAAGTTGAAGAAGAAAGCAAAGATGCCTTGAATTATGACCTTAAAGAAGGAATAGATGAAGAAGTAGCTAGAGATGTGGATGATGTAGTTACTCATTAGGAAGTTACTTGTCTAACAACAAATGACCAAGGCAAAGGTCTTGATGAGGAAGTTAACTTGGTTGGTGAGAGGCAAGAAGATGACTCTAGTGATGAGAGTTCTTCATCTCATTCTAACTAACAAAGGATTTGATGAAGATATGGATATTGAAGACTACATTGAAAGATTTGAAAGCTCTAGAATAAAGAATAAAAATGAGATTCGAAGATTAAAGGAGGAAAATCTTGAGCTTTCTACCAGGGTGACTCACTTGAGTGAGGAAGCAGTAAGATCCAAGGAAGTTAAAGACAACTTGAGAGAATAAGTAGCTAAAGCTAGAAGTCTTCTTATAAATATGACCTTGAGTAAGGAGAAACTAGATGCCATGATAAATGACATGAAGGTACCTAATGAAAAAAGGGGTCTTGGCTTTGAAGATGACAAAAAGATCTCCTCTACAAGCAAGATCATGTTTGTCAAAGGAAATGGCATCAAGGAAGCTTCACCTCCACAACATCCTAGGAGGAAGATTGTTAGGTTTTTAGTTTGTGTTGGCATATATTCCATATCAAAACGTTGTGTATCTTGTATTGTTTAGTGGTCGTATTGATGATGATTCAAAGCTTCAAAGAAAGACTCGACTACAATGCATGCAAGATGGTGGCTTGATAAGGGGAATTAGCTTCACTGCTCATCAAAGGTTTAATTGACCTCATTCCTCTTACAAGGCATAGGCACACACACACATATCATTCATAAGTGTCTCTGCATCATTGTGCATCATTTATATAACACATTCACATATTTTTGTATCCTCATGCATTGAACTCAAATGATCATACATTTTAGAGTTGCATGTTCTATGACTATGTCTAGGAAATGACATTCATATGTGAAATTGTGTTTGTATGTTTGTGTTTCTTGTGTTTTGGAATTTTACTTGATCTTAATTAATTCCTTATTGAGTTCTGGTCATTTTGGTTACTCATTCATTTAGTTTCGAGTCCAAACTATGTAGCTACGCTACTTTTCGTTCTCATTCGTTGAATTGTGTTCGTCGTCATTTTCTGAGATGAATTCTCAACCATTTGTCAAAGTTTCATAGTCTTCGTTGTGTGTGAGGGAGTCACAGTTTGTAATCTGAAAATGGATTCGAATTCGGAGTTCGGATGTCCAAATACGGCTGAAGAACGCGAGAGGTGCGCGGGAGAAGCTCATGGCCGTTGGGCCTAGGCATGGCCACCCCGTGTGGAGGCCGTGTGCCACACGGCCCAACCAGTCCTATGGTCCCATGTGGAACATGCACCCCACATGGCCCCTAGGCTGAGGTGGCCTATATTTTATTTGCTGGAAATCCTCTCTCTCTCCTTCCTTTTAAATGCCTCCATCTCCCTCCATTTGTTTTCAAGAAGAAAAAGTTTGAAATCCCGTCTAGAATTTTTTCTCCAATTTTCTCAACTTCCAAACACCATAACTTTCTCATACGAAGTCGGAATTGAGTGATTCAAGTTGGAGATTGTTCATAATCAAGTCCTCTACCTTTTCCAAGTGATATTGCAGCTGTTTGAATGATTTTCAGAGTGATCTACTCAGAAAACCGAACCAGCTCGTGAAATCAAGGTAGAGTTCATATCTTGGCGATTTCATCTTTTTAAACCTTCAATTTGCTTGGGGTTTCTTCTTCTATATGTATGTGTATGTATAGTGAATGCTATTGAGAAAGATAGTTTCACAATCAATCTAATTGAAAAGTCTAATTAGAGATACATGTGGACTAGATTCTTGGATTCTTTGTTTTTCACATGATTGAGAATTGTATTGTGATTAGATTGACATCTAGGATTATTTGAGACTTGATTGATTCATTTTATGATTAATAATCCTTGAAATGTGTCTTTGATCCTTGATTGATGACATCTAGGATTAGAGCCTTTGTATGTGTTTTTAGAGATATTTAGGATTGAATTGTTTTTAACAATATCTCCTATCTCTAAATCTTTGGCTAGAATACTTGTTGAATACATTTTGTGATTCTAACATTTTTATGTATGTTTATAACATCGTGAACTTGTGCCTCATGTATATGAATTGTTCAAGAGTTATTTGAATGAATGAATCTAAGAGTTTTATGTGTTAGTTGATTTCACATGCTCTAGGTTTTCATTCATGTTTTTGCATCTAGATTTCTACTGTTTGTGTTTTCACATCTATAGATTTAGTTGTTCCATGGAATGTATTGATTGATCGAACCAAAATTGGTATGATTTTGGTCCCCATTTCCTTCTCCTTTTGCTTGATTCTTGGGCATTATTCTGTGATTTAATGGTGTAAATTAAGTGTTTTCAGGAATTTATAGAATTCAGGGGCATTGGATTAATTTTGGTAAAATAGGGGCAAAAGTGTAAAATATGGAGGAAGAATTGAAGTTATCGTGATTAAAGAAGAGAACAGGGGCTGAATTGCAATTGACCAGGAGCGCTGCCACATCAGCAGACTAAACGGTGCGTTTTGCTGTGGTGAGTGAGTGTGGGCTGCTAAGCACACCCACGCCCATGTCCTTGTGCACCCACGCAGGCGAAGTCAACAGCCCAAGTCAACAGGCTCAAGTCACACGGTCCAAGCCACAGCTCAAAACGGTAGCGTTTTGTTTAATGAAGAAAGTCTGATTTTTGGGCCTGGTGAGTGGCCCAAATGCAAGCCCAAACGCTCAGCCTAACCACATCCCATTACACCTGATTACACCCCATTTAGCAGCCCATTTCACCCCATTTTTAGACAAAGGCAGCAGCCTATGTGCACCCTTCACACCTACTGAATACACCCCTTTTACTATTCATTTTCTTCCCCAATCAGCTCACGCCATGGCAGCCTCCACCTCCAAACCCTAACCGGCCGGAATGCACCCTTCCCGGACCTACCGCCGGTCGAAAAATGACCCAAAATCACGGCCACACGACCGATAGCTGATCGAACCAAAATTGGTATGATTTTGGTCCCCATCTCCTTCTCCTTTTGTTCGATTCTTGGGCATTATCCCGTGATTTAATGGTGTAAATTAAGTGCTTTCAGGTTTTATTAGGTTTCAAGAGCATTTGGGATGAAGATGAGGACTTGGGTGCAAAAAGGCTCACAAATGGGAAGAAACAGGGCATTTTCGCCACTTAGACATAAGGAGGTCGCTACATGGGCGCCATGGCGACAGAGGATTCTTCAAGTCATCAAAAGGTCGCCATTTGGTCGCCACTTGAGCGCCATGGCGACAGAGGAAATTGCAAAGCATCTCATGGTCGCCATTTGAGATCGCCATGGCGACCTACACTTGCAAATGGCGACCACATAGGAATTCCAACGTAGGAATTCCAAAGTGGGAAGGGTCGCCACTTGGTCGCCATTTGGTCGCCATGGACAAGTGGCGACCACGTTGGAATTCCAGCGTAGGAATTCCAGTGTTGGCATTCAAGAGGGGTATTCTTGTCATTTCATACCCATTTCATACCCTAGCTTTTCACACCTATAAATACATCACTATTTTTCCTCTTTTAGAAAACTCTTGACCACCAAGAAACCTCCTTTCTCCACCATTCCTTTTCTCTCCATTTTCTCTCCTACCTAAACTTAATATCTAGATTACCTCCCCAAATCATTCCTTTTCTTCTCATCTTCTCCACAAATCTCCTTAGTCACTTCCCATTTGACTCCACCTATCTAGACACATCCTCATCATCCACTCTTTACACAAGGAGCATCAAAGGCAAGGAAAGGATCAAGCTTACAAAAGGTGGCCCATGGGTGATTTCCTAATCTTTTACTTGCCTTCCCTTTGATTGTAATATGTGTAATTAAATCCCCTTTCTAGGGTTTTGATGTGAGAACATTTGGATTGGGATTTGCTTAAGCTTTAATATATTTTTAATCTCTATTTGTGTTCTATTCATTTTATAATTAGATTCTATGCATTATGTAATTGACATGTATACCCACTAGTTGATTATAATCTTGCTTAGGATAATTTGTTATATAATCTTGATTGGATTGACAACCTTGATGGATTGAGAAAATAGTGAGTAGGATAGATTGTCGGAGGGTATATCAACCACGATAATCTAAGCCATTAATTGTAACAAATTGATCCCGCTGTGACCCCCTCTCCTTAATCGGTTAGGCATTGCGGTGGGAAGTTGTTTAAGGTTCATAATAATGGCTTAAACACATTTTAGAAATCAATTGGTTAACATTTATGAGATCCGTTCACTAAAGTAGCTTGATAAGCATTTCCCGTAATTCATTTGTGATCCCATTAATTCCCTAGCTATTCTCTTAATTGTTAATTCCATTTATCTTATCTAGATTTGTTAAGTATTCTTTTATTAGTTTATTAGGTTTATTTTTCATGTATGTTTGATGGCTTGACAACCCATTCACTCATCCATATTTTTATGATTTATTTTCCCACATTTAGATTAGTTAATTTATTCAACTAATCACTCTAATTCCCTGTGGAACGAATCCCACTTGCCACTTTACTAAATTTCTATCTAAGTGGTGAAAAATCGGTTTTCAAAACGATCACATTTTAATATCATTTTGTTGAGTACACAAACGACGCTCATCAATAGCCTGGTCGTTTAACTTCCGGGCCTCTATTTGGCCGGAATCTGGCCACCCATATCACGCCCAAATTGCCCTTAGTCGCCCCCAAGCCCAAATCCCGATGAAACCGCGTAAATCGAGGTCGCGGTTTGCATACCAAGGTCGCCATGGCGACAGGGAGTTGTTTTGGCTCCAGATTCGTCACCATTTAGGGTCGCCACAATGTCGTCATTTGAGCAAATTGCGTCCTCCTTGCTGTGCATTTCTGATTGGGTGTGCAAATTACAAAATGCACCCCTCTGCTGGACTAAATGGTAATTTGCCATGGTCAGGAGGTGTTTTGGTAATTTGCCACCCGAGACCTAATTTGAAAAACCTATAAATTCATCACATTTTTCCTCTTTTAAACAACTCTTGACCACCAAGAAACCTCCTTTCTCCACCATTCATTTTCTCTCCATTTTCTCTTCTACCTAAACTAAACTTAACATCTAGATTACTTCCCCTAATCATTCCTTTTCTTCCCATTTTCTCCACAAATCTCCTTAGTCACTTCCCATTTGACTCCACCTATCTAGACATATCCTCATCATCCACTCTTCACACAAGGAGCAATCAAAGGCAAGGAAAGGATCAAGCTTACAAAAGGAGACCCATGGGTGATTTCCTAATCTTTTACTTGCCTTCCCTTTGTTTGTAATATGTGTAATTAAATCCCCTTTCTAGGGCTTTGATGTGAGAATATTTGGATTGGGATTTGTTTAAGCTTTTATATATTTTAATCTCTATTTGTGTTCTATTCATTTCATAATTATATTCTTTGCATTATATAATTGACATGTATACCCACTAGTTGATTATAATCTTGTTTAGGATAATTTGTTATATAATCTTGATGGGATTGACAACCTTGATGGATTGAGAACATAGTGAATAAGATAGATTGTCGGAGGGTATATCAACCACGATAATCTAAGCTGTTAATTGTAACTAATCGATCCCACCATGACCCCCTCTCCTTAATCGGTTAGGCATTGTGGTGGGAAGTTGTTTAGGGTTCATAATAATGGTCTAAGCACATTTTAGAAATCAATTGGTTAACATTTATGAGATTTGTTCACTAAAGTAGCTTGATAAGCATTTCCCGTAATTCATTTATGATCCCATTAATTCCCTAGCTATTCTCTTAATTGTTAATTCCATTTATCTTATCTAGATTTGTTAAGTATTCTTTTATTAGTTTATTAGGTTTATTTTTCATGTATGTTTGATGGCTTAACAACCCATTCACTCATCCATATTTTTATGATTTATTTTATTGCATATAGATTAGTTAATTTATTCAACTAATCACCTTAATTACCTGTGGAACGAATCCCACTTGCCACTTTACTAAATTTCTATCTAAGTGGTGAAAATCGGTTTTCTAAAAGATCACATTTAAATATTATTTGGTTGAGTACACAAACGACGCTCATCATTAATCACATGTTCTATGATGTTTTGTTTGTTTGCATCATTTGCATTCACATGATCACACTAGGAAGTCCTTGTAAAAGGCATGAAGTCTTGGTTAGAGTCGTGATAACTCGGATAGCCAAGCAAGAAGTCTTGCCTAGAGTCTTGAGGACATGGATAGGTAAGCAAGAAGTCTTGTCTAGAGTCAGGATGACTTGGATAGACAAGTAAGAAGTCATGGCTAGAGTCGGGAGGACTTGGATAGTCATGCAAGGGAGGCTCTCTAGAGGCAAGTGTGCCTTGTATAGAAAGTTGGCTTATATATTGGTAAGCTCAGATGTTTGGTTAGACATTGTTAGGTTTTTGGTTGTTGTTGGCATGTATTCCATATCAAAACATTGTTTATCTTGTAATGTTTATGTGGTCTCATTGATGATGATACAAAGCTTCAAAGAAAGATTTGACTACGGTACATGCAAGATGATGGCTTGTTAAGAGGAATTAGCTTCATTGCTCATCAAAGGTATAATTGACCTCATTCCTCTTACAAGGCATAGGCACACACACACACAAATTATTCATAAGTGTCCCTGCATCATTGTGCATCTTTTATATAACACATTCACATGTTTTTGTATGCTCATGCATTGAACTCAAATGCTCATACATTTTAGAGTTGCATGTTCTAAGACTATGTCTAGGAAATGGCATTCATATATGAACTTGTGTTTGTATGTTTGTGTTTCTTGTGTTTTGGACTTGTACTTGATCTTAATTGATTCCTTATTAAGTCCCGGTCATTTCGGTTACTCATATATTAAGTTTCGAGTCCAAATGATGTAGCTACGCTACTTTTCGTTCTCATTCGTTGAATTGTGTTCGTCGTCATTTTCTGAGATGAAATCTCAACCATTTGTCAAAGTTACATAGTCATCGTTGTGCGTAAGGGAGTCACGGTTCGTAATCCAAAAACAGATTCGAAATCGGAGTTCGGATGCCCGAATACGGATGAAGAACGTGAGAGGTGTGCGGGAGAAGCAAGGTAGCCAAAGGCCATGGCCTAGCCACCACGTGTGGAGGCCGTGTGCCACACGGCCCAACCAGCCCTCTGGTCCCGTGTGGCACACGTGCCCTACACGTGGGCATGGCTGGTGTGGCCTATTTTTTGTTGGACAAAAATGCCCTTCTCTCCTTCCTTTTTAAATGCCTCCATCTCTCTCCATTTGTTTTCAAGAAGAAAAGTTTTGAAATCCCGTCTAAGATTTTCTCTCCAATTTTCTCAACTTCCAAACACCATAACTTTCTCATATGAAGTGAGAATTGAGTGATTCAAGTTGGAGATTGTTTGTAATCGAGTCCTCTACCTTTTCCAAGTGATCTTGCAGCTGTTTGATTGATTTTGGAGTGATCTACTCGGAAAACCGAACCAGCTCGTGAAATCAAGGTAGAGTTCATATCTTGGTGATTTCATCTTTTTAAACCTTCAATTTGCTTGGGGTTTCTTCTTCTATATGTATGTGTATGTTTAGTGAATGTAATTGAGAAAGATAGCTTCACAATTAATCTAATTGAAAAGTCTAATTAGAGACACATGTGAACTAGATTCTTTGATTCTTTGTTTTTCACATGATTGGGAGTTGTATTGTGATTAGATTGACATCTAGGATTATTTGAGACTTGATTGATTCATTTTATGATTAATAATCCTTGATATGTGTCTTTGATCCTTGATTGATGATTTCTAGGATTAGAGCCTTTGCATGTGTTTTTAGAGATATCTAGGATTGATTTGTTTTTAACAATATCTCCTATCTCTAAATCTTTGGCTAGAATACTTTTTGAATACATTTTGTGATTCTTGAATTTTTATGTATGTTTATAACATCTTGAACTTGTGCCTCATGTATATGAATTGTTCAAGAGTTATTTGAATGAATGGATCTAAGAGTTTTATGTGTTAGTTGATTTCTCATGCTCTAGGTTTTCATTCATGATTTTGCATCTAGATTTCTATTGCTTGTGTTTTCACATTTATAGATCTAGTTGTTCCATGGAATGTATTGATCACATGTTCTATATTGTTTTGATTGTTTGTATCATTTGCATTCACATGATCACACTAGGAAGTCCTTGTAAAAGGCATGAAGTCTTGGTTAGAGTCGGGATGACTCGGATAGCCAAGCAAGAAGTCTTGCCTAGAGTCTTGAGGACTTGGATAGGTAAGCACGAAGTCTTGTCTAGAGTCGGGATGACTTGGATAGACAAGCAAGAATTCATGGCTAGAGTCGGGAGGACTTGCATAGTTATGCATGGGAGGCTTTCTAGGGGCAAGTGTGCATTGTATAGAGAGTTGACTTATATATTGGTAGGCCCGGGTGTTTGGTTAGACATAGAGTCCGATAGAGCGGGGTACATGGGATATGTATGCAGGGTACATGGGATATGTATGCACTCTTGAGGAATTTCTAATCTTCCAACGATGTTGGTTTGGTATGAGTTCCAATATGTGGTTTACATCCTTGAGGGATTTTGTATCTTCCAATAGGGATTAGGTAAACATAGACTCCACATGGGTTGGTGATCTAGGATTGGTCACTTTGTGGAATTTCTAATTTACTTTCCAAATATATATAAGTACCCAATGGTTGTAATTTAACCCATGGATGTTTCCTCCTTGGAGGTTTTTACCACGTTAAAAAATCCCTTGTGTTAATTCTTTCTATCTCTATCTCTTATATTTGTTTTTGTGTATGTTTTAATCTTGTAGTACAATCTTCACTTGTGATGTTTTTTGGATACAAGATTTTGTAAAGTGTGATTTGTAAATATATTCTTTTGATCATATTTGTAATTACATTTCTTTTGTATATTGTTTAGAATTTTATGTATAGCAATATTTGTATATACTTGTAACGATTGAACATATATTGATATACAAGTATTCTTGTTATTTGTTTTTGTATTTTCTTTATACCTCATACAACTTACTGATACTTAGACAATGTATGAATGATCACATGATAACTTGTCTTAGTATGATTCCGTGATGTTTGTGTTGTATGTAAGGCTACCTTGAGGGACAAACTTAAGTTTTTTCAAGGGATTGAAATTAGTCAAAAAAACCTATTCACCCCCCCCCCCCCCTCTCTAGGTACGTCTTAAGCAATTTAACCTTGTTTGTATACTTTCAATTGGTATCAGAGCGGGTCGTTGGACGGCACTCGACGAGATCCGGGTTATACTTACAAGTGAATTGCTTAGGTGTTTGCTAGTATGGTTTTCCAAGATGATGTGATGACCGAAGAGGCTTCGAATTCTAGGCCTCCTCTTCTCAAGGGTCACAACTACGGGTTTTGGAAATTGAGGATGAAGGCATACATTCGCTCTATTGATGAGAGAGCTTGGATGACCGTGGAAGAAGGTTATCTTGCTCCCAATAAGATTGAGAATGGTGTGACCGTTTCCAAGCCTAGGAGTGAGTGGTTTACTAATGAGTTCGAGTTAGCAAAATGGCATCATCGAGCGGTGAATGCTATTTTCGAAGGTGTGGTTAGTAGACAATTTAGCTACATCCAAAATCTAGAAACCACAAAGGAGGCATGGGATGCACTCCGGGTCACCAATGAATGGACTAAAGCGGTGAAGAAGTCTCGTCTTCAATTGCTCACTTCCCAATTTGAGGTTTTGCAAATGGGTGATTAAGACAAGTTTGTTGACTTCCAAGATAAGCTCCTAGACATTGCTAACAAGTGTCAAGCTCTTGGTACTCCTATCTCTGGTGAGAGACTAAATTGGAAGATTTTAAGATCTTTGCCAAAAAGGTTCAAGGCCAAGGTTACTGCTATTGAAAAGAGCAAAGATGTTGATGACATGAGCTTAGATGAACTATTAGGATCTCTTCAAACTTTTGAGGCGTGTATGAAACTAAAGGCCAAGAACAAGGGTTTAGCTCTCAAGGTTGTAAAAGAAGCTAGTAGTAGCGAAGATGATGAGGAGATAGCATTGTTAGTGAGGAAGTTTAGGAAGTTCTTGAAGAAAGGAGCCAAGCCAAATGGCAAGTACTCAAGAGACAAGGAGGTCAAGAAATCCTTTACTCCACCTCATGAGAGGAGTGGCCATGTCAAGAGCAATAGGAAGGTCTAATGCTTCAAGTGCAAGAAGTTTGGACATTTTGCTTCAGATTGTCCAAATGGTGATTCTAAGAAGGACAAGAAAGGAAAGGCTGTGGTGGCTACTTGGAGTGAAGATGATGAATCTAGTGATGAGAAGAGCTCAAGTGATGAGTCTTCAAGTGAAGAAGAGCTAGTAAGCAACTTTGTTGGCTTCATGGCTTCCTACTCATCTCTAGATGATGTTAGTCAAGATTCTTTGGAAGATAAGGTTGATACAAATAATCAAGTGTGCTTGAGTGAGAATCCTACCTATGATGGACTTTTGGCTTAGGTAAAGTGTCTTGAAGAGATTTTGAAGATAGCCTTAAGTGAGGTAGACGAGAAGAATGATTTGATCAATATACAAGTGGATGAGTTTGTTGCTACAACTCGAAGGCTCTTGAGTGAAAAGAATGCTATTGCCAAAAAGCTTAGAGAAGTTGAAGAGGTTGTTCTTGAAAGGGATAGGATCATCTCTAATTTGAAACTATGAGGCTCAAGTGACGCGGTAGTTGAGGAGAAGCTCATAGAAGCATCACTTCCTACAAGCGAGGACATAGTTGACAAGAAAGCTCCTAAGAAGAGACGTTCCAAGTGTAGGGAAAAATTGTACCCGCAGCAGAAGCGAGACTAAAAAAATAGTTTGAGTAGCTTTTAAAATTTTTCCAATTTTATGAACCTTAAACCCTTTTGATTAATTAAAGATATATAAAAATAATCAAAAGATTAATACCTCTTGTCGCGTGATCCGATTGACTTGCGTCGATGGTAATCCGCAAGATCTTCAATCCTAGCACGAACGTGGATCACCTAGGAGCGTGGTCTCCCTTTCTTTGAATTGCAAACCTGTGATTGGATTAAACAAACTTTTCTTGATTCGTTAGTCCCAAAAACAATCTAAAGAAACCTAAGATTATTCCGGTCACTTTTGAGTTCTCAATCTTATGATCGAAACTCGCGTGAACCTAGATCGATATAGTATTCACAAACTTATTGATGAATAAGCAACTAGAATACAATCAAAGAATAATCTATGTTCCTTTTGTTTTTAGTAGAATAATAGATCTCTAACTATGAGTTGAGAAGAAGAAGAAGAAGAAGAAGAAAATTCTGCACACAAGCCTTAGGGGGGTGGCCGAATTCTATAAGTGGCCTTATATAGGTGGTCGAATTTCTTCTCCTTTTTACCCTAGGGTGACCGAAATCTTTCCCCAAAAAACACTAGGGTTGCCGCAAATCCTCCTACAAAAAAGGAGTATGTTTTGCACCCTAATTCCTATTTTGTTTAAGATTTCCAAACCCTAATCCAACTCAATAATCTTTTATTCCTTATTTGACTAAAATAAAAAAACTTCCTATTTGATTAAATAAATAAAATTAATTATTTATTTCCTTGTCAAACAAGTCTTTCTATTTAATTATACTACTACCAATAGTATACAAATAGGAATCATATTTCCTATTTAGAAAAGATTTGTTACTTAATTAAACAATTAATTAATAAATTAATTAATTCTTATTTAATTAAATAATGAAAACAAAATAATATTAAATGCTATTTTAGCACCTTGCTGCCCCACATGTATATATTGGGCCAAATATTATTTTTCTTATTTCATTAAATCCATAGGACTTTAAATAAAAATCCCACATGTGAACTAGACCCATTCTTACTAAAAGAAACAAGCCCACATGTCATCCATTAATATATAAATATAATTGTGCAGCCCATTACATAAATATTGTGCAAATTATATTCTTAATATATTAAATTGCAATTCTAGATGGACCTTAAATTGGTCCGGTAGAATATATCAAGTGATCCATGCAAGTCCGTGTGGATTGGGGATCTTGGCGGGCTATCTAAATTTAAGCTCCAATAGACATAGCCTAATCACAATCAACAAATGATTCACTTAGGTCCGATCCATTAATTTTAGCTCATTCCACTAAAGAGCTAAAATTGAACTCTTAAATAAAGACAGAAAAGGAAGATGCTTCCTCATTCATACCCTAGACAATCATATTGGAGATAGTGTATCCTCGTGATTAATATCAGTAATCGCCAAGAGTTCATAGACCGCCTATAACTCTCTAAGTTACCATATTTACTCATATGACCACGTTTTGAACTTGGATATTTTGACTTGTCCAGAAGCCATGTTTTCAATAGACACTATTGAAAACTCAACGTTGAGATTTAATATCCAATTACCTCAAAACATCCATATGATGATATTATACTCTCATTTAATAAATGGAGCCACGATGTCCATATCTATAAATGAAGTCCTCTATCGATTAACAAATGAATATCACCAAACTATCGAGGATAGACTATGCGATATAATCGTACTCATTGATAGCTCAAATGATATCACCTGCAACCATAAGTCCATCATTTATCTCAGGATTAAGATAGACTCTCTGATTGTCCTGATAATGAAATTACTTTTATCTACTGACGGTTATAGATAAAGTATTTCATTGTGATCCTGTTCAATGCACCCAGTGCACTAGATTCTTTTGCTCGAAGACACTCCGATGATTTTAGACTCATCATATCTCATTTGATCCCACTCAAATGCTAGCAAAAGAATTCTACAACTTTAACAAGATAAAGGTGCCCAACCTTTAACTTAAGTTGTGAACGATATTCAAGACTAACTAAAGAATTGTGTCTACCACATACATATCCAGATGTATGAACAATTCTTCTTTTCTCATAGTCTTTAGACCTTATGATTATTTACTTTAACAATTATTAAACTATAAATGCTATAAGATTTGTTTAAAACAGAAATCACTTTATTAATATGAAAAAGATTGTTAATTACACTATTACACTCTTGCTATTGAGCATAATCCTAATAATCTCCCACTTGCGCTATAGCAAACGTGTCATATCTCTCAAACCCATGTTCTCTAGGTGCCTATCGAAACTCTTCTGAGGTAGAGCCTTTGTGAAGGGATCTTCTAGATTTTCTGCTGACGCGATTTCGGTAATCGTCACGTCACCTCTTTGAACAATCTCCCTTAAAAGATGATATTTCCTTTCAATGTGTTTACCTCTCTTGTGACTTCTTGGTTCTTTCGAATTAGCCACTGCTCCACTGTTGTCACAGTAGATAGTGATCTGCTTATTCGCACTAGGAACCACTTCCAAGTCAATCAAGAATTGACGGAGCCAAATAGCCTCTTTGGCAGCCTCGCATGCAGCAACATACTCAGCTTCCATGGTGGAATCAGCAATACAAGATTGCTTGATACTCCTCTATATAACTGCTCCTCCTCCAATAGTAAACACAGCCCCTGATGTGGATTTTCTAGAGTCAGAATCTGATTGAAAATCAGAATCTGTATACCCAACGGGAATCAAATCCCCTCCAGAGTATACAAGCATATTATCTCTCGTTCTCTTGAGATACTTGAAAATATGCTTGACTGCCGTCCAATGATCAGGACCAGGCTTCGATTGAAACCTGCTAACTATGCCAACAGCAAAACAAATATCTGGTCTAGTGCAGAGCATTGCATACATGAGACTTCCAACTGCCGAGGCATATGGAACTCTACTCATGAATTGCTCTTCATGCTCATTCTTAGGAACTTGTTCCTTAGAAAGCTTGATTCCATGTCTGAAAGGTAAGATACCTTTCTTGGAATCCTGCATGGAAAACCTAGACAATATTTTGTCTATGTATGAAGCTTGGGATAATGCAATCGTTCTATTCTTTCTATCCCTTATAACTTGGATACCTAGAATAAAACTTGCTTCTCCTAAGTCCTTCATATCAAATTGTTTTGCTAATCATTCTTTTACTGATGTCAATACACCTACATCGTTTTCGATGAGTAGTATATCATCAACATAAAGAATCAGGAAAACCAACTTGTCGCCCTTAATCCTTTTGTATACACAAGGTTCGTCAAGATTCTGAATAAATCCAAAACCTTTGACAGCTTGATCGAACCTTATGTTCCAGGATATGGATGCTTGCTTTAATCCATATATGGATTTCTGCAACTTGCATACCCTTTCCATTTGGCCCTTTTCAATGAATCCCTCTGGTTGCATCATGTAGATGCTTTCGTCAAGACTTCCATTAAGGAAAGCTGTCTTGACGTCCATTTGCCAAATCTCTAGATCTAAAGATGCTGCAATGGATAAGAGTATCCTAATGGATTTAAGCATGGCCACAGGAGAGAAGGTTTCCTCGTAATCGATACCTTCTTTCTGTGTATACCCTTTAGCTACCAATCTAGCTTTAAAGGTTTCCACCTTTCCATCCATACCTCTTTTCCTCTTGTATACCCACTTGCACCCAATGAGTTTTATCCCTTTAGGCAAGTCTACAAGGGACCAGACTTTGTTATCGAACATAGATTCAATCTCGGATTGCATTTCCTTTTGCCAATGGCGACTATCAACATCCTCCATAGCTTCCTTGTACGTATAGGGATCATCGTCGTCCGGGAGATTCTCTATAGATTCTCCCAGACTGATGTATCTTTCGGGTTGTGTTCTAACCCTCCCACTACGACGAGGAATGGTAGGTTGTTGACCTTGTGTTGGATCGGAACTTACAATTGGGTTAGGTTGTGTAACCTCTCGTGGAATTGTATCTCCTAACATCTCATTCAGGAAAATTCTACTTTTAGGCACAAAATCATTCATATAGTCCTTTTCCAGAAATTTAGCATTTGTCGAAACAAATACTTTAAGATCTGAAGGACTATAAAAATAATATCCTTTAGTTTCTTTCGGATACCCTACAAATATACATGTTTCTGAACGTGACTCCATCTTTTCTGTCTTTCCTTTTAACACGTGCGCAGGACATCCAAATATCCTTAAGTGTCGTAAACTAGGCTTACGCCCAGTCCACAACTCATGCGATGTTTTAGGAACAGACTTAGATGGTACATGGTTTAGAATGTTTATTGCAGTTTGTAAAGCATATCCTCAGAAAGAAATAGGAAGTGTTGAATAACTCAACATAGACCTAACCATATCCAAAAGAGTTCTATTTCTCCTTTCTGCTACCCTATTTTGTTGAGGTGTACCAGGTGCAGAAAACTGAGAAACTATCCCATTATCAATAAGATATTGCTGAAACTCACCAGATAGATATTCTCCTCCACGATCAGATCTCAAGATTTTTATGTGTTTCTCAAGCTGATTTTCCACTTCAGCTTTAAATGCTTTGAACATGTCAAAAGCATCCGACTTATGTCGCATGAGATACACATAGCCAAATCTTGAGTAATCATCCGTGAAAGTGATGAAGTACTCATATCCACCTCTAGCTTGAATGCTCATAGGTCCACATGCATTAGTGTGTATCAATCCTAAACATTCAGTGGCTCTGGCACCTTTGGCAGAGAACGTCCTTTTGGTCATTTTACCTTCCAAACAAGATTCACAAGTTGGTAGATCATCAACCTTTAAGTCACTCAAAGGTCCGTCACTTACCAATCTTTTAATCCTATTAAGGTTAATATGACCTAAGCGTAAATGCCAAAGGTAGGTTTCATCTGTTGATAATTTTACTCTTTTATGATTAGGTTCCGTTATTTCTGTGTCTAACGAGTGAGAGATATTTCTATGCAAGAAGTATAGACCATTTTCTAATGTACCTTTGCAAATAACTTTGTCATTCTTACTAATAATAAAAACTTTATTAAAAGTAACCGAATATCCAAAATTATTCAAACAAGAAACTGAAATTAAATTCCTCTTGAATTGAGGTACATAATAAACGTCTATTAAATCTAAATGCCTTCTAGAATCTAAATAAACTCTAATATCTCCCACTGCACTTGCAAACACTAACGTTCCGTTGCCCAAACGCAAATTGATCTCATCTTTATTCAGCCTTCTCCTTTCTTGGAACCCCTGCAAGGAATAACAAACATGATTAGTGGCTCCTAAGTCTATGATCCAAGAATCTGTAGAATCAGCCAAAAAACATGTTGCAAGATAATTCAAATTACCTTCTTCCTTCTTGTTTTGGGACTTTGGGCAATTTCTCTTCCAATGTCCCTTTTCACCACAAAGGAAGCATTTCCCTTTGATCTTGGTTACTTTCTTGGTCTCCTTCTTGGTAGGCCCAAGTTGCTTTTTCTTCTGTTGTTTCTTGACCTTTTGACGGGCCTTAACAGTAGCAACTTTACCAACCATATGAATCTCTTGACCTTTGCCTTTCACAAGGATCTTTTCAGCACTTTGAACATCTTGCATCAGGCTCTGTAAGGTGTATTCCTTTTTGTTCAAAGTGTAGTCCAATTTGAACTGATCAAAGGAATCTGACAATGAATTGACAACCATATCAATTTTTGTCTCACCATCTATCTCAGCGCCATGCAGTTCAGCAATGTTGAGATGCGCTATGACTTTCATCATGTGATCCTTCACAGCCTGTCCAGGTTTCATCATAAGATTCATAAAAGCAGTCACTGCCTCTCTCTTAGTCATCCTGGACTTCATAGCAAACATCTCCTCTAGAGACATCATTATATCAGCAGCAGACTCCATTCCTTCACGCTGCTGTTGCAACACGTCGGAGATAGTGGCCATGATATAACATTTGGCCATATCATCTGAAGTCTTCCATTGCTCATACTCATCTCTTTGCATTATGCTTGATTCAATATTAGGAGCAGGTGGTTTAGGAGTAGTTAGAACAAACTTATGTTTTTCACTTTGCAGCAACAACCCAATTTTCCTTTTCCATGTTACATAGTTATCTCCAGTTAAGGTGTTATCTTTCAGGATGTTCATAAGTGATGGGGTCATGATTTCTGAATGAAAACAAATCATATATAAGTAAATAATCATTATAAAGCACTTTTAAATATTTATCTTGAATTAAATGAATAACTCAATCATAAAAATTCAACGGTGATCTAACACCCATAAATGTTACGCCTCCTTTGGGAGTTCGCACCATTTACTAGTTAGACTAGGTCCCACCTAATTGTTAACATAACAACCAGCGTTTTCAATTTTAGCCTTGCAATTTTACTGACAAGAACTCTTTGGAGGATATCAATAAAATTACATTGAGTGTGTTACCAAGATATCGACCCTCAATTTTCTCTCACGAAAATCCCTCCTTTGGGAGTAGATCTCGTTTGAGTCTATTGTCTAGTCTATCCTTGTAAGGAAGTATATTGCTTAATTCCATTCATGGACGCCCCTTTGGGGGATTACCAAAAATAATTAAGCTCAACTAATCTTGGAAGCCATAGGTGTTACAAAAACACTTCTCCCACTCAATTATTTAAGGCATGTGATTAAATCCCATAGAATGATTTACCAAGTTATCTAGATGCCAATTTAGATACCTAAATCATTCAATGCATGTTCATACCAAAAGAGATATATGAGTGGCACTCCTATTCTATATGACATGTTATCATACAATAACAAATATTGTAATATTTAAGCATAAAATAAATAGCAACAATTTTGGCCCATCCTAGAAAAACAAGTAAATTACATTGAAATAGAAATACAAGATCTTCGAGTGGCCCATCAACCATAAGCTCATCCTTCGGCCTCCTCCCTTAGGCTTGCACAGCCCACAACCCCACATAAGGGGCTGCCTTGCGCAGCCAATGAGACCACACAAGGCTGCCATGCGCAGCCCAATCCACTCCTAGGGTGCGCACGGTGCTCGTTCTCGGTTCCGGTTGCTTCGTTTTTCTTCGTGTCTTCAAATCTTCAACACCCAAATATATTACAGCGATATAAAATAATAAATACTGCAGTATTCCTTTTTTTTTTTTTTTTTTTAATCACTGCAGTATTTTTACATAAAAAAAAAACTGCACTTAAAAATAAAATAAAAAAAACTGCAGTAGTATTAAAAAAATACTGCACATATATAAAAAAAATAAAACCTAGCAACTACCAAGAAGGAATTATGGCGATGATAGACCACCCTTCTTGTTACAATTCCATAACAAAAATACATTGAAAATCTAGGACCAAAATCGAGCAATAACAATCCACATAAAAACATATATAAATCCACATGTAATTATATATGCGAATACCTAGAGTGCCATCTCTTTCTAAAACATGCATAATCACAATAAAAAGAAATCGATCCACGTATATATACGTTAATTAATTAAAAGGGTTCAACCTAGGCTCTGATACCAATTGTAGGGAAAAATTGTACCCGCAGCGGAAGCGAGACTAAAAAAATAGTTTGAGTAGCTTTTAAAATTTTTCCAATTTTATGAACCTTAAACCCTTTTGATTAATTAAAGATATATAAAAATAGACAAAAGATTAATACCTCTTGTCGCGTGATCCGATTGACTTGCGTCTATGGTAATCCGCAAGATCTTCAATCCTAGCACGAACGTGGATCACCTAGGAGCGTGGTCTCCCTTTCTTTGAATTGCAAACCTGTGATTGGATTAAACAAACTTTTCTTGATTCGTTAGTCCCAAAAACAATATAAAGAAACCTAAGATTATTCCGGTCACTTTTGAGTTCTCAATCTTATGATCGAAACTCGCGTGAACCTAGATCGATATAGTATTCACAAGCTTATTGATGAATAAGCAACTAGAATACAATCAAAGAATAATCTATGTTCCTTTTGTTTTTAGTAGAATAATAGATCTCTAACTATGAGTTGAGAAGAAGAAGAAGAAGAAAATTCTGCACACAAGCCTTAGGGGGGTGGCCGAATTCTATAAGTGGCCTTATATAGATGGCCGAATTTCTTCTCCTTTTTACCCTAGGGTGACCGAAATCTTTCCCCAAAAAACACTAGGGTTGCCGCAAATCCTCCTACAAAAAAGGAGTATGTTTTGCACCCTAATTCCTATTTTGTTTAAGATTTCCAAACCCTAATCCAACTCAATAATCTTTTATTCCTTATTTGACTAAAATAAAAAAACTTCCTATTTGATTAAATAAATAAAATTAATTATTTATTTCCTTGTCAAACAAGTCTTTCTATTTAATTATACTACTACCAATAGTATACAAATAGGAATCATATTTCCTATTTAGAAAAGATTTGTTACTTAATTAAACAATTAATTAATAAATTAATTAATTCTTATTTAATTAAATAATGAAAACAAAATAATATTAAATGCTATTTTAGCACCTTGCCGCCCCACATGTATATATTGGGCCAAATATTATATTTCTTATTTCATTAAATCCATAGGACTTTAAATAAAAAGCCCACATGTGAACTAGACCCATTCTTACTAAAAGAAACAAGCCCACATGTCATCCATTAATATATAAATATAATTGTGCAGCCCATTACATAAATAATGTGCAAATTATATTCTTAATATATTAAATTGCAATTCTAGATGGACCTTAAATTGGTCCGATAGAATATATCAAGTGATCCATGCAAGTCCGTGTGGATTGGGGATCTTGGCGGGCTATCTAAATTTAAGCTCCAATAGACATAACCTAATCACAATCAACAAATGATTCACTTAGGTCCGATCCATTAATTTTAGCTCATTCCACTAAATAGCTAAAATTGAACTCTTAAATAAAGACAGAAAAGGAAGATGCTTCCTCATTCATACCCTAGACAATCATATTGGAGATAGTGTATCCTCGTGATTAATATCAGTAATCGCCAAGAGTTCATAGACCGCCTATAACTCTCCAAGTTACCATATTTACTCATATGACCACGTTTTGAACTTGGATATTTTGACTTGTCCAGAAGCCATGTTTTCAATAGACACTATTGAAAACTCAACGTTGAGATTTAATATCCAATTACCTCAAAACATCCATATGATGATATTATACTCTCATTTAATAAATGGAGCCACGATGTCCATATCTATAAATGAAGTCCTCTATCGATTAACAAATGAATATCACCAAACTATCGAGGATAGACTATGCGATATAATCGTACTCATTGATAGCTCAAATGATATCACCTGCAACCATAAGTCCATCATTTATCTCAGGATTAAGATAGACTCTCTGATTGTCCTGATAATGAAATTACTTTTATCTACTGACGGTTATAGATAAAGTATTTCATTGTGATCCTGTTCAATGCACCCAGTGCACTAGATTCTTTTGCTCGAAGACACTCCGATGATTTTAGACTCATCATATCTCATTTGATCCCACTCAAATGCTAGCAAAAGAATTCTACAACTTTAACAAGATAAAGGTGCCCAACCTTTAACTTAAGTTGTGAACGATATTCAAGACTAACTAAAGAATTGTGTCTACCACATACATATCCAGATGTATGAACAATTCTTCTTTTCTCATAGTCTTTAGACCTTATGATTATTTACTTTAACAATTATTAAACTATAAATGCTATAAGATTTGTTTAAAACAGAAATCACTTTATTAATATGAAAAAGATTGTTAATTACACTATTACACTCTTGCTATTTAGCATAATCCTAACACCAAGATCAAGAACAAAGTAAAGAACAAGGTACTCCTTGACACTTCCACTTGTGTTTCTCCCATTCCGGAAGGTAAAATCTCTTCTTTTGTTCCCATATGTCATTTTTGCAATGCCATAGGTCATATTAAGCCCAAGTGCTATAAATTCATTGAATATTTCAATATGGAAAATGCATCTAGGAATAGAGAGATTGCTTTTAAGCTCAAGTATGCTAAAACTTTTGAAAATGGAAAGCATGTTAATGATACAATGCATGCTAAGAATTCCCGGATTGTGAAGAATAAAAACCTTGTTAATATGGACAATGCACATGGTGCTAACAATGTTGGAAAGAAGAGTATTAATGATATTATTGTGAATCAAGTTGTGGAAGAACTTTACTCTAGATTCAACATTGTTGTCAATAAGAATCTTGATGATGTTTATGTTAATTCATCCAAGACAGTTTGTCAAGGGTGAGTGCTCTTACCAATAGTGTAAGTTGCACATGTGTGTTAGCTTTGAGATTAGTGTCTTGTTGATAAGAACCTTAGCATATTTTTGCTTTGTATCTATACAACTTGACATGTGTAGGAATAAATACGTGCACGCAGCAGAAGCGAGAATAAAAGAGAGTTTAGCAGATTTTAAAATTTTTTCCATATTGAACCTTAACCCTTTAATTAATTAATCATACATACGAAAAGATAAAATACCTTTGTCGCGTGATCCGATTGACTAACGTCGATGGTAATTCGCTAGATCTTCCAAAGCCGATCATGAACATGAATCACCTAGGAGCGTGGTCTCCCTTCTTTGAATTGTGAACCTGAGAATGGACAAACAAACACTTTTCTGATTTTGTTAGTCACTATAATCTCCAAAAGGTTGCTAAGAATGTTCCAGTCACTTTTGAATTCACAATCGTAAGATTGAAATTCGCGTGAACCTAATTCGAAAGCGTGTACAAGATCTCTTGATGTTAAGATCACTAGTACACTATCGAAACAAGAACAATTCTTCTCTCACAAACCTCTTGTTCGAATCACTCACTAGTCTTAGAGTTGGATCTTATTTTTCTCTAGCAAAAGAAAAATCTCTCAATTGCAAAAACTAGGGTTCCACCAATATATACAAAAGCATATTTTTATATATATTATGGCCGACAATACACAAAATAAAAATATGACTTTCTGTAAGCCTAATATATATATATATATTTGTATATCCAAATCCCTGCATACCTATAATATATTTGTATATATATATATCTTGTGCAATTACTGCACGCCTCTTATATACATATTTAGTTTCATTCAAACACTGCATGCATATATACTTCATATATATCTCTGGATGCATTCATGCATATCAATTATATATTAATACACATTCCTTACACATGCATATATACTATATATATTTCTTATACATATCAATATGCATTCCTTACACATGCATATATACTATATATATTTCCGCATGCATACATACTATATATATTTCTTATACGTATCAATATGCATTCCTTACACATGCATATATACTATATGTATTTCCGCATGCATTCATATTTGTATACAAACCATAATCCAACTCTATAGTGAATTTGTGACTATATAAAAGACTTCCTTATTTGACTAAACAAATAAAGTCTTTTATATTCAGTATAATACTAATAGTAGTATACTACTAGAAAACATGTTTCCTAATCAGAAAAAGATTTGATTTTTAATTAAATAATTAATTAACATATTAATTAATTTCCATTTAATTAAATAATAAAATAAAACAATATAATGGGCTAAAAATTAGCCATTGCCGCCCATGACTAGAACTTGGGCCAACATATTGTTTTCTTATTTTATTTAATCCATTTGGACTTTAATAAAAAGCCCACATGTGAAATAGACTCATTCTTACTAAAAGAAACAAGCCCACATGCCTTTCATTAATATATTAATATAATTAAACAACCCATTAAATAAATAATGTGCAAATTATATTCTTAATATATTAAATACAATTCTAAATGGACCCGCAAATAGTCCGGTAGAATATATGAAGTGATTCATGCAAGTCCGTGCGGATTGGGGATCTTGGCGGGCCTATCTAAATTTAAGCTCCAATAGACATAACCCAATCACAATCAACAAATGATTCACTTAGGTTCAATCTATTAATTTTAGTTCATTCCACTAAAGAACTAAAATTGCACTCTTAAATAAAGATGGAATAAGTTAACGATACTCATTCATACCCTAGAAAATCATATGGGAGATAGTGAATCCTCGTGAAGAATATCAGTAATAACCTATAGCTCTCTCCAAGTTACCATATTTACTCATATGACCATACTTTGAACTTGGATATATATTATGACTTGTCCAGAAGTCATCTTTCAATAGACACTATTGAAAACTCAACGTTAAGATTTCAAATCCAAAACCACAAAGCATCCATATGATGATATTCTACTCACATTTAATAAATGGAGCCACGATGTCCATATCTATAAATGAAGTCCTCTATCGATTAACAAATGAATACCACCAAACTATCGAGGATAGACTATGCTATATAATCGTACTCATTGATAGCTCAAATGATAACACTTGTAACCATAAGTCCATCATTTATCTCAGGATTAAGATAGACTCTCCGATTGTCCTGATAATGAAAAGACTTTTATCTATTGACGGTTCTAGAAAAAGTATTTCATTGTGATCCAGTTTAATGCACCCAGTGCACTAGATTCTTTTACTCGAAGACCCTTCGATGATTTTAGACTCATCACAACACATTTGATCCCACTCAAATGCTAGTAAAAGAATTCTACAACTTTAACAAGATAAAGGTGCTCAACCTTTAACTTAAGTTGTGAACGTTATTCAAAACTAACTAAAGAATTGTGTCTACCTCATACATATTTAGATGTACGAACAATTCTTCTTTTCTCATAGTCTTTTGACCTTATGATTATTTACTTTGAAAATTATAATAATAAATGCTATATAAGATTTTTTTAACAAACAGAAATCACTTTATTAATATGAAAAGATTGTCAAGTACAACATTACACTCTTGCTATTGAGCATAATCCTAACAGCATGAACTTGGCTATCTCACATTCTTTGATATGATTGTCAAAATTTGTTGATTAACTTTTGAGAAGTTGCATATCTTGATATCTATATGGTGATAATCTTTGTTAAGGCTTTTAGAGAAAGTCATTTTTTTGTTTGTTTGAGTTGAAATGCTTAGCCTTTAGTCTCTTGGACTCGACACACCTATAACTTGTAGTCATGTGGACATACAAGCCAAGAGGACTCATAAAAAGGGTGTAGGTCTTGCATTTGATGAAAATAGCTTGCAAAGGTATATCTTGTATCACATTGCTTGCTTATCTATATTTCATCTTTCAACTCATTGTTTTATCACTTCATGTAGCATGTTATACTTGAGAACTAATATAGTGTTTATATGGTCCTCGTTGACATTTGCTTATCTAAGATCTTTTGGTGATAATTGTTCACATTGATCTTTTCGTGATGTGTGTTATTATGTGTATGATTGTTGAGTGGCAAGTTTTTGAAAAATATGCTTCATATTCTTTGAAAGCTACTCTCTTGAGAAGTAGAGATCTTAAGTAAGTCTCATTACTTGCTTTTTGATCATGTGCTTTTAAGCCTTAAAACTTGGTTTCAAAAAGTTGCACTTTGCTTCTCTTATATGGTTAGTTATGTTGTTGAGTTTGATATATGTGTGAATATTGGATACTCTTGATGTTCTATAATTAGTAAATTTAAAAATGACCTTTGGTTTGTATCCATTTGCTTCGGCAATATAGTACTCAACGAGCACCCTCTTGGAAAGGGCTACACGCATTGGTTGTGAAGCCGCCCAATGTTGGAAAGAGCTACGCCTTTGTGATGAGTGAAAGCCGCCAAGAGGTGTATAAGTTTTTGTTAGAAAAATCAAAGTAGAGTTGAAAAGAGTCAATAAAAAAAAAAAAAAAAAACTTTGATTCAAGCCTAAAACAAAAATAAAAAGGCTATATAGAGTATAGTTGAAAAATCAAATGAGCTCGGGTTGACAAATAGAAACGGGTAAAACGAGCCACATGCACACACATCGCTCACATATTGAAAACTATTCTCTTTAAAAGCAAAATTCGAATGAAAACTGGTTTGACTTTTTTATGGAAAGTTTAAGGATGGATAGTGGTAGAAATGTTTGCATGTTTGATTACTAAACTACTTCATTTCATATTCTTGAAGCAAAATCTTCACACACTCACTTTTGCTTATATGGTATATTTGGTTCTCTAGCAATTTTTGAAGATATATGAGAGTGATTGAAAATCTAGATGTAACTCTCTTTGTTATATGAAGCTTATTTGGAAAAACTTTTGAATATTACTTGAGATATGAATGTGTGATGATTTTTGTGAACAATTGTCTATCTAGATGTTAGATAGGGCATTTATCAAGGGGGAGCATAATATGCTATGTTTTTGTTCTCTTTTGTGATTTGTTCACATGATTCTTCAAGAAATTGTTTGTTGGCATAATTCATATTTTTGATAAATCTTAAGATGCTTTGCTATTGTTGATAAGCATAATGATTTGTTCAAAAATAATGTTTTTGCCTTGTATATGTTTATTGGTCTCTAACTTGGTTTGTTGTTTCCTCTCATATTTGTGTTTAGTATTTTTGTGTGATACAAGGTCATGGGAAAAGCTAAGAAAGTTGGTGGTAACGTTTCTTCTAATCCTATTGACAAATCAAAGCCTACATCTTCATCCAAGATATCCAAAGCAATCAAGGTGAAGGATTTGGGGATATTTGGGTGCAAGAAGTTCATTCAAGAAAGAGGTATTGATTTGGATTCTTCTATTAACTCTTATGTTCATATGGCTATATGTGAAAGAAAGTGGAACTCTTGGATTGACTCAATGGGAATTGCAAATGAGACATTAGTTAGAGAATTCTATTATGAGTACAAGGAGAGTACCAATATTGAAGATGCCGTCATGGATTTAAGAGGTGTAACATTTAGAGTTTGTGCTTGGAAATTGAATGAGTTTCTAGAATTGCCCAATGAGATTGAATCAGATTTCTTAGATGTTGATATTGAAGAAAATCTTGATTTGATGGGTAAAACTCTTTGTGATGATGTTAATTTTGTATGGGGGAAACGTGCCTTTATTAGGCAAAGTGAGTTGACCAAGATTAGTGCATTTTGGCACTTGTTTTTTTGTGCAAATTTGATTGTCTCTACTAATGTTACCGAACTCAATAGAGAAAAGATTAGAGTTGTATATGCATTAGTGACTCGTAAGCCTATTAATCTTGGACAAGTGCTTATTGAACAAATTGAGTATGTTGCTAGTTCTTCTAGTTTGGACAAGAAATTAGCATTTCCGGGATTCATTTCTCACTATTGTTTAGCCATGGGGTTGAAGTATCAAGAAGGTGGTGTGTTTCTACCTCCTTTGGACAAGATAAGTGAGAAACGTTTGTCTATCATGTCTTACAAGGGAAAGGGAGGACCTAATGATACTATTAGGCTTTTTGATGAATCATGTGATTCAAGCCATGTACTTAGTGCACCTATTCTTCCTTCATGGGCTTTGCTTTTGACGGATAAGGTTGAAGAGTCGAGGAGACAACTTGAGGAAGCACACCGAAAGATTGAAGAGCTAAATGCTAGGTTTGAGCTTCAAGATGAGAAGATCAAGAAATTGGAGAGGAATGCTTCTTCTCCAAAGCATTATGCAAGATCATCCAATCGCTTAATTTTTCTCAGTGGTCAAAGAGTCTAGAATGGCCTTAAGGTATATTTTTCTTATTTCTTCTTCTTTGGCTTCATATCATGTCAAAAAGGGGGAGAATGATAGGGAAATATGTGGTAGTTCTAGCTTTCTTATTTCTCAAGATTTTAAATTTTAGTGTATTTTGTTTTCTTGAACTACATGGCTTGTAATATTGGCTAGAATATTTTGTTTGATGGCATGTGTTTAGGGGGAGCATACATGTCATCAATGCGGACTTTAAATGTGTTACTTTTCTTGCCAATATATATATTTTGCCATATGTGTTGCCTCTTGGAGATCTTTGTTCTTTCAAGCTATTTTATAGGTGATTTCAAGAGAAGACCAAGATGAAGTTCAAGACTTGTTATTGGAAATTTTTTCTAAGAGTGTAAATCATTGTACACATTGTGACCAAATTTTCTTTGTAATTGTTTTAGTATTTGTATAGGGGTTTTGACATGGAATTTGCCAAAGGGGGTGATTGTTAGGTTTTTGGTTGTTGTTGGCATGTATTCCATATCAAAATGTTGTTTATCTTGTAATGTTTATGTGGTCTCAATGATGATGATACAAAGCTTCAAAGAAAGATTTGACTACGGTACATGCAAGATGATGGCTTGTTAAGAGGAATTAGCTTTATTGCTCATCACAGATATAATTGACCTCATTCCTCTTACAAGGCATAGGCACACACACACAAATCATTCATAAGTGTCCCTACATCATTGTGCATCTTTTATATAACACATTCACATGTTTTTGTATGCTCATGCATTGAACTTAAATGCTCATACATTTTAGAGTTGCATGTTCTAAGACTATGTCTAGGAAATGGCATTCATATGTGAACTTGTGTTTGTATGTTTGTGTTTCTTGTGTTTTAGACTTGTACTTGATCTTAATTGATTCCTTATTGAGTCCCGGTCATTTTGGTTACTCATATGTTAAGTTTTGAGTCCAAATGATGTAGCTACGCTACTTTTCGTTCTCATTCGTTGAGTTGTGTTCGTCGTCATTTTCTGAGATGAATTCTCAACCATTTGTCAAAGTTTCATAGTCTTCGTTGTGCATGAGGGAGTCATGGTTTGTAATCCGAAAATGGATTCGAAATCGGAGTTCGGATGCCCGAATACGGCTGAAGAACGTGAGAGGTGCGCGGGAGAGGCAAGGTGGCCAAAGGCCATGGCCTAGCCACCACGTGTGGAGGCTGTGTGCCACACGGTCCAACCAGCCCTCTGGTCCCGTGTGGCACACGTGCCCCACACGTGGGCATGGCTGGTGTGGCCTATTTTTTGTTGGACAAAAATGCCCTTCTCTCCTTCCTTTTTAAATGCCTCCATCTCCCTCCATTTGTTTTCAAGAAGAAAAGTTTTGAAATCCCGTCTAAGATTTTCTCTCCAATTTTCTCAACTTCCAAACACCATAACTTTCTCATACGAAGTCAGAATTGAGTGATTAAAGTTGGAGATTATTCGTAATCGAGTCATCTACCTTTTCTAAGTGATCTTGCAGCTGTTTGATTGATTTTCGGAGTGATCTACTCATAAAACCGAACCAGCTCGTGAAATCAAGGTAGAGTTCATATCTTGGTGATTTCATCTTTTTAAACCTTCAATTTGCTTGGGGTTTCTTCTTCTATATGTATGTGTATGTTTAGCGAATGCTATTGAGAAAGATAGCTTCACAATCAATCTAATTGAAAAGTCTAATTAGAGACACATGTGAACTAGATTCTTTGATTCTTTGTTTTTCATATGATTGGGAGTTGTATTGTGATTAGATTGACATCTAGGATTATTTTAGACTTGATTGATTCATTTTATGATTAATAATCCTTGATATGTGTCTTTGATCCTTGATTGATGATTTCTAGGATTAGAGCCTTTGTATGTGTTTTTAAAGATATCTAGGATTGATTTGTTTTTAACAATATCTCCTATCTCTAAATCTTTGGCTAGAATACTTGTTGAATACATTTTGTGATTCTTGAATTTTTATGTATGTTTATAACATCTTGAACTTGTGCCTCATGTATATGAATTGTTCAAGAGTTATTTGACTGAATGGATCTAGGAGTTTTATGTGTTAGTTGATTTCACATGCTCTAGGTTTTCATTCATGATTTTGCATCTAGATTTCTATTGCTTGTGTTTTCACATTTATAGATCTAGTTGTTCCATGGAATGTATTGATCACATGTTCTATGTTGTTTTGATTATTTGCATCATTTGCATTCACATGATCACTCTAGGAAGTCCTTGTAAAAGGCATGAAGTCTTGGTTAGAGTCGGGATGACTAGGATAGCCAAGCAAGAAGTCTTGCCTAGAGTCTTGAGGACTTGGATAGGTAAGCAAGAAGTCTTTTCTAGAGTCGGGATGACTTGGATAGACAAGCAAGAAGTCATGGCTAGAGTCGGGAGGACTTGGATAGTCATGCAAGGGAGGCTCTCTAGAGGCAAGTGTGCCTTGTATAGAGAGTTGGCTTATATATTGGTAGGCCTGGATGTTTGGTTAGACATAGAGTCCGATAGAGCGGGGTACATGGGGTATGTATGCACTCTTGAGGAATTTCTAACCTACCAACGATATTGGCTAGGTATGATTTCCAATATGTGGTGGTTTTGCATCATTGAGGGATTTTGTATCATCCAATAGGGTTTGGGTAGACATAGACTCCACGTGGGTTGGTGATCTAGGATTGGTCACTTTGTGGAACTTCTAATTTACTTTCCAATAAATAAAGTACCTAATGGTTGTATTTCAACTCGTGGATGTTTCCTCCTTGGAGGTTTTTACCACGTTAAAATAATCTCTTGTGTTAATTCTTTCTATCTCTCTCTCTCTTATATTTTTATATGTGTTTATTTTAATCTTGTAGTACAATCTTCACTTGTGATGTATTTGGAAACAAGATTTTATAAAGTGTGATTTGTAAGCATATTCATTTTGATCATAATTGTAAATATAATTCTTTTATTCATTGATTTTTGTGTATAGGTATTCTTTGATGTTAACCGCCAAAATTGGCGAAGGTCCAAAGAAGAATTTCCACATCAAGACAAGGAGAATATAGGAATATAGACACCATCCGGCTACCTCGACAAAGGCGAATCCCGACTGATCCGAGTGCTCACCCCCTCCAACAAGGTCCGATCCAGCCTACCCCCAGAGCCGGAGTACTCGATAGAACCTGCAGCGGGGTCCAACCCCGTCATACCCTGGTCTCCTATAAACCCCGCAGCACTGAGCATCCCGCTATGGTATGAACCCCACAGCACCCTGACACGGAGTTCCACTGAGCATCCCGCTACATTATGAATCCCGCAGCACCCCGACATGGAGTTCCACCAAACATCCCGCTATAATACCAGCTAGACATCCCCCTACTATATCAGTAGGATGCTTACTGACTTGCACTTTCTAATATAGACAGCCCGCTAAGCAGGAAGATACCAAGCAGCAAGATTCTCATATCATAAACCAAAAGCTCCATAAAAGACCCATTAAAACGCTGCCGTACAGAGGAGATATACTACTTCCCGCCAGAGAGTCCTATTTTGAGCAGGTCAACACAATAAGAATCCTACTAGGAAGGTAACAATTTGATCACGAGATTGACTCCTCCTAGGAAGGAAAGACTGGATTCTACACGTAATGCTCCGAGATTATCTCCAAAAGGAAGAGGATCTTGCAACTGCCAAAACCTAGACCGAAATTATAGGAGTGCATAGAAAGCAAGAGGACCTATATATACAATAGCTTATTCACTAAGAAAAGGGGAGGAAAAAATGGAAAAAAGAGAAATCGAAAGAAAAAGAAAGAGAAAAAAGAAGGAAAGGGACCGAAAATCATCTCCAAAAACCCTACGATCAAGTTCTACTTATCGACATGCACGAGTTCACCATCACCACCATCTCCATTACCCACTAAATCTCATACCTTACTGTTAAAATCCTGAAAAACATAGTTTATACATTTGTAATGCAAAATATCGATTAATAAAGAAGCTTATTCTTATCTATCTTCTTATGTTCCACATCGTATTTGCAATGTCTAGGATATAGTTGGTATCGAACCACTTGATACCCCTCTAACCGGGATCAATCTTGATCTTGGTCCCCTTGAAGTCGTTATTTGGAATTTCACCCCCAGTGACGATTTTCTGGTAACAGTTGTAAATACAAGTATTATTTGTATTAATTTTAATATAGTTTCTTCTCTAGCAAGTTGTAGTGTTCTTACATTGTAATACTTTAAGTACAACTTGTAGAATGTGCTCTTTATTGAATATACTTGTATATGAGATACATTGGTTCTTGGTATATGTTTTGTAGACTAAGTGTGGTGAATTGAGCATACTTGTGCAAATTGTTTTTCTAATAACAATCTTGTTCAAGGTTTATTATATGCTCACCAAGGTTTTGACACTAGTCACGAAAGAGTTTTTAAAACTAGTGTGTCAACCTATTCACTCCCCCTCTAGGTTGTTTAGTATAACCTTGTAGGCATTTTCAAAGATTGAACTTGGAGAGTCATACAAGAGTGGCCAAATGAAGATGCCAACAAAGTTTGAAGCTCAACCTCAACATTCAAGAGCTCCACACCTAAGCTTTCATCAACCAAGAAGGCAAGCCATGCAAACTCAACCAAGGATGCATCCCTACCCGGTTTAACAACAAAAAAAGGAGAGAACCGATTCAACACCAAAGGCAACATCAAATGCTTAACAAGTCTTCAATGACCTCATAAGGATATGACTCCTCATTTTATACCTACTTGTCATTTTTGTGGTGTTGATGGGCATATTAGGCCAAATTGCTTTAGGTACATTAAGAAATGTAGGGTTGATGACAAGGATGGTGAAGGAGTTGGAGCAGTTAAAGAAGGGAAAACATCAAGGAATCCAGAAGAACCCCTTGGGCGAGATGAATGCACCTTTTTCCAAAAGAGTCAGAGAGACAGGGTTGTCCCCCAAGTTCAGGATGCCTTCAAAGAAGTATTCCGGGACAGCGGACCTTGTCAGCCACCTGGAAAACTTTTGTCCACCAGATGGAGGTTCAAAGTGCGACCAGGCTAGCCATATGCAGAATGTTTCCTTCAACCTTGACTGACTGTGCCAAGACATGGTTCAGAAAGTTACCACCAGGTAGTGTTGATTCTTTTTCTAAACTCACCAAAGCTTTCTGTGCACAGTTTCAGGGGATCAAACCCCGTCCCAAGGATCCTATCTTGCTGCAATACATGGTTCAGGAGCGGGGTGAAACTTAGGTCATATCAGCAAAATATCGATTAATAAAGAAACTTAGAAAATTCTACCCTTAGAAATTTAGGTCATATCAGCAGGAATGCTCACCCCGATTTCATGTTGTACTGATTAAAAAGAAAATTCAATAAAAGCGGTTTCTTCTCCCATATGGTTCTCCTGTGTTCAGTGTTCAAAGTCTCCTACTTGATTCTTCAGTATTTCCTACTTATACTTTGCCATTACTGACTCGCCATTTCAAGACCAAGAAATAGCCTCAGGGCGCTCCTGCTGCCTTGGTCGGGGAATACCCTCCTCCAAGAAGCCTGGTGCTAAAGTGGCCTTAGTTGCCTACCAGGACAGACTTACAATAAGATCGGGATGCCTCAGGGTACCTGGATCCTTACTTCTCCATTTCAAGACCAGGAACTTGCCTTAGGGCGCTCCTACTGCCTTGGTCGGGGAATACCCTCCTCCAAGAAGCCTGGTGCTAAAGTGGCCTTAGTTGCCTACCAGGACAGACTTACGATAAGATCGGGATGCCTCAGGGTACCTGGATCCTTACTTCTCCATTTCAAGACCAGGAACTTGCCTTATGGCGCTCCTACTGCCTTGGCCGGGGAATACCCTCCTCCAAGAAGCCTAGTGCTAAAGTGGCCTTAGTTGCCTACCAGGACAGACTTGCAGTAAGATCGGGATGCCTCAGGGTACCTGGATCCTTACTTCGCCATTTCAAGACCAGGAAATAGCCTCAGGGCGCTCCTGCTGCCTTGGTCGGGGAATACCCTCCTCCAAGAAGCCTGGTGCTAAAGTGGCCTTAGTTGCCTACCAGGACAGACTTACAGTAAGATCGGGATGCCTCAGGGTACCTGGATCCTTACTTTGCCATTTCAAGACCAGGAACTAGCCTCAGGGCGCTCCTGCTGCCTTGGTCGGGGAGTACCCTCCTCCAAGAAGCCTGGTGCTAAAGTGGCCTTGGTTGCCTACTAGGATAGACTTACAGTAAGATCGGGATGCCTCAGGGTACCTGGATCCTTACTTCGCCATTTCAAGACCAGGAACTTGCCTTATGGCGCTCCTACTGCCTTGGTCCGGGAATACCCTCCTCTAAGAAGCCTAGTGCTAAAGTGGCCTTAGTTGCCTACCAGGACAGACTTGCAGTAAGATCGGGATGCCTCAGGATACCTGGATCCTTACTTCGCCATTTCAAGACCAGGAAATAGCCTCAGGGTACTCCTACTGCCTTGGTCGGGGAATATCCTCCTCCAAGAAGCTTGGTGCTAAAGTGGCCTTAGTTGCCTACCAGGACAGACCTACAGTAAGATTGGGAAGCCTCTTCGGGATAGCTGGTCTTGTAAGGATTCCCATTTGTTGATTGGCTTGTTTCGTGGACAAACCACATGTTGGGGTTGTTGTAAGGGTAGCTTAGGAATTGGTGAACATCCAATGGCCCTCTCAAGACCTCAAGAGAAGAAGCACCAAAGGTAAATTCTAGTGCTTACTTGCTTTGAAGAGATCATAGTTGCACACACACACAACTCATGCATAAATCTTATTCTTGTATGTTGTGTGTTTTATATGAGTGCTTGCATGTTCTTGAACATCTCTTCTAGCATGTTTTATTTGATTGCATCTAGGTCATTAAAATGCCATAACATGTTTAGGCATTAGGATGCAAAGTCATGAATTGTATTCATGCTTGTTTGAATTGATTGCATCTTGTTCAATGATAATGCCATGACATGATAGGCATTAGGATGCATTCAATTCCCACACTTGCACTTCATGTTTGATTAGCTTTAGGTGTGGTGTAATTCGTTTCCCGAAGGATGTTCGGAAACGTCCGCGCGTGCACGTTGGTGTGCATGTTTTAGCGCGATGATCGCCGGTGGAGTTGCCCTTGGCTTCTCCTTTGGATTCACCATATTTGGTGAACGGCGGTTGAGTATTATTTGAATGATCTTAGATTAATATTTTATATTCAAAATAGAGATTGTTTGTGATGACATGATTGAATGTTTGTGGGTTATTTTTTATAGCAACATCTAGGTTATTTAATCTATGATTTGCTAAGCTATTTGACATGTCATTTAGCCATTCATATCTAGGATTGATTTTATTGTCATCATATAATCCTAGGTAAGCATCTAGATTACCCTAGCTCTTATTGCATATTTGGATATCATTGCATATTCACATAGGGTGTTGATCTCTTCGGAGAGGTAAGTCTTGTGTGATAGACCGGGATTAGGTCGGACACCGGGATTAGGTGGTCACATAAGCAAATTGGACTAGGTCCACTTTTACAGGCCTGCGGGTAGTGGTAGCGGGATATAGGCCGGGATTAGGCCGTCAAACCTAGATTAGGTTGTATACGCTATCACAATTAGTGGATTCGAGGTTCGAGTGTGGCGCACTATAATAGCCCGTGGTTTTTCCCTGTTGAGGGTTTCCACGTAAAAATCAAGTGTCGTTTATATTTCCGCACCTTATTACACTTGATTATTGTTTTGTGAATTGGGTTATATTTGTAATATTGACTAATCCGAAAATTTGGTAATAACGGATTAACAACCCTTTCACAAACCCTCTATGTCATTCTTAAAAGACACCCACGCGTATAATGGTAAAATTATGAACTTTCAGGTCTCTTAATTCTTCACTTTCTACCCCAACAGAAGATCAATATTCAATGGGAACTCAGAAATTCATCAAGTCAAATGTTTTACCCCGACTGACAGCCGACAGTTAAGAAGGATTGAAGAGTTCATCAAATTAGACTACTTAAAGTATCGGGCTACCTAGAAAGGGCACTCGATACTTCGAGTTATTATACGTTCGTGAGAGTCTAGTTGGGAAGGACATGACAAGTACCGAAATCCCTCTATTCTTGTGTCGTCAGAATATGAGGATTAAGGCAGCCAAACGTTCTGAGATTTGTCATAGTCAAAATTACCCATTGGGGTCCAATTGTTCATCAGGGGTCCAGTTATTAACAAAGTTTATATGCTGTGGAAAATTTCTAAGTGCAAGAGTAAGCAAGACACAAGTATGAAGCAAGTAACGAAAATTGTTATATTTATAAGCAAGATGCCCAGTCCCCATCCGGGCTACAAAAATAAAAAATAAAAATAAATAAATAAATAATAAATAAAAATAAAAAGAGCAAAGGCCAGGTCTTTCTTCCTACTTCTCCTCCAGCTGCTCCCCTTGATCGGCTGCTTCTACTCCGATACTGACAGCCTCAACAATTTTCAGGGTCCCTTCAACAACTGAAACCTGGTGACTAGCTGGGTCATCCTCCACAACGGCAGACCTATCCTCAACTACAAGGCCTCCGGGTTTATCTGGTTCCTCATCCTCCTCCACTAGGACTACTCCTAAGGTATACACGGGATCCACCACTTTTTCTTCAAGGGTAGGAGGATCTTGAGCAGTTCCCTCAGTGCCATCAAGTTGGATCCCTGCAGCTGTGTTAGCTCCCTGACCCGGATGAGCTGCCTCCTATGAAGGAGCCTCCGTTTCTTGATCCCCTCCTGCTAGCTAGGCAGCCTTCGCCATTATTTGTTCCCGATCCCAGTTCAAGGTTGCTGCGAGGTCGAAGGGAGGAGGCAAAACTGTGGCTACCTCACAACAGGCCGTGAAGTAGCCATCCTCAAAGGTTGGGCCTTCCTGAGCTTCTAGGCTTGCTACACTATCTTGTAGGAGTTGGTTTTCGCTTTGCAGCAGCTCTTTCTCTCGCTTCAAACACTCCCTTTCCTCCCGTCGGCGCAGGGACCTAACAGTCTCAGTGTCTAAGCAGCGTTCAAGGCGCCTAATTGCCACCAGGGCCTCCTGCCTCCCTTCTTCAGACTCTTTGGCTTCTTGAATTAGAGGGGCCGTATTCTGCTGAGTCTGGATCAATTCCTGTTGAGTGTCTTCCAGCTTTGCTTGGAGGCCAATGTAAGCTTCCCTCAGGGTCAGCAGCTGCGTCTCCATGGCCAAAGCAAACTTGAAGCCCTACAAAAAGAAGAAAAAAGTTAGTACTTGAATGAAGGAAGAAAGGTTAGTAAGAGAGAAAGAAGAATTTTACCTCAGCCAAAACAGATGCTCCCTTAGCAACCAGGATATCAGTAGGAAGCTTGGCCATATTCGTCAAGCCTCCACCAGGACAGGAGGCCGTAAATCTAGACACCACCTCGTCAAAGGTAGCAGCCCTTGACCCCGATCCAAAAACCACATCATCAGCAGCAGGGGTAGGGATGTGGATAGCTGCCTCTTCCACCGAGATTCTCGTAGGATCTTTGGAAAAGGATGTAGTAGGAGAAGGAGCAGGAGAAGTCTTTGTTGTAGAAGCGGCCTTCTTCTGTGCTGACCTTTCAGAACCTCGGGCTTTAGCCGCCCGGGCCAGCATCGCCGTAATCTTTGAGCGCGACGGAGGAGTAGAATGAAGGCGAGTTGGAGTCTTGGCCTTAGACCCCACTGAAGCAAGAGCAGTTGTTCTTGATGGAGCAGGAGGAGGGATGGGGTCGGGTCCCACTCGGATGGACCCCGACACGGTCCTGGTAGCAGTAATAGGAGAAGGAATAAGAGAAGTATGAGCTGGCAGAGTCATATTCCCCGCTCTAGAGGAGGATGGAGACCCTGCTGCCATCGGGGCAGCAGACACTGTAAGAAGGAAAGAAGCTTAATGAGAAAAAGAAGGAGAATATGTAAGTAAAAAAGCAAGTGAGTTAGATGTAGTCAACTTACCAGGTAGGGCAACAGAAATTCTCAAGTACCGCTCCAGGCGGGCTCCCTCAAAGGGATCTAGAGTGGGATACTTCATATTGGTGTACCCCCTCTTCATGATCCTTGTAAGAATCTCCCGGGACTCAGGAGCCAGCATCCCTTTTGCCCACTTGTCCCTCGCTGTAAACTGAGTAGGGACGGGGTATTCATATCCCCCTATGAAAGCAGTGCGCCACCACTCGGCCTCCACCACGAGCCATTCCTCCTTCTAGGGCGCTGAGTATTTCACATTTGCCCCTGGGACAGTGAAATTCAAGTCATTTGATGCCCTCAGGTAGAACTGACCCCGGGGTACCATGTTGGTGATGTTAAACAGGAAATGGGGCTCATCCAACCCCGGCTCCTGCTCGATGCTATTTTTCTCGCACTGCTCCTTCCAGAGCATTGGGAACCCCGTCAAGTGCTTCCAAAACCCTGGCGAGATCTGGAGGGGGGCTAACTCCAGCCCACCTTCTCTGCGTCCGTCAGGTCATTGATAATAACATGATCCTCTGGCTGGTTATGAAAACCCGACCCAATTCACGGGTTTCGAGTGGAGCGACGGTGTTGAGCCCGCGGGGTGCCGTCAGTCGCCTCGTCTCCATCTCGATCTCGTTTCCTCCCTATTGACATCAGGAAGTCCTCCACCAAATCGGCCTTCTCCGTGTTGAAGAGAGCATCGATGTTGTCTGAAAGAGGCGGAGATGCGGGGTCAAGATGGGTGGAAGCCATTGCAGAAGGGTTTTGCTTAGCGGCAGTTTCTTGAGAAGTAGGGAGTTCTGAAAGAGAATCCATTGAAGAACGTAGAAACAATTTTAAGAATTGCTGAGTAAAGAAGAAAGAAAGGAAGTAGTCAGCAGGGGTTGTTCTCGGTTGCAATTTTGAAAGTTTGAAAGTTTGAAAGTGATAGAGAAAGCACCAGTGAAGACGGTCTATTTATAGAGGAAGGGTGGCAGTTGTACACCCGGAAACCGGAGTCGGTGACCGGCAGAATGGGTTAGAGGCGTTTTCCGCATTAATCGTGCCAAAACGGCTTTTTTTGAAAATGAGGAAACCAATCATTGATCGACACGCAATCAGTATTAACGCATCAAGTAAAGATTTCCTTCTCCGAGGTGGAGAACTAGTTAGACAAGGAAATAAGCAGATAAGGCAGAAAAATCCTTCAAGTATAGACAAGATCCTGACTTCGACCCCGACAAGGTATCAATGTCCAAGTCAGGGGGGACTATGTTAACTGCCAAAATTGGCGAAGGACCAAGGAAGAATTTTTCCACCTCAACATAACGAGGGTAGAAGAATGCAAACACCATCCGGCTACCCCGACAAAGTCAACCCCGACTAATCCGGGTGCACACCCCCTCTAGCGGGGTCCGGCCCAGCCTTTTCCCGGCTTCTCAAAGACCCCGCCAGAATCTTGATTCATAAGCAATATCCCTAGCTGGAGTCCCACTGAGTATCCCACCACAGTGTGAACCTCGCAGCACCCCGACTCGGAGCTCCACTAAGCATCCCGCTATAATACCAGCTAGACATTCCCCTACTCCATCAGCAGGACGCCTACTGGCTTACACTTCCTAATATAGCCACTCCGCCAAGCAAGAAGATACCAGGCAACAAGATTCTCAAATCAGAAATTGAAAGCTCCATAAGAGACCCATCAAAACGCTGCCGTACAAAAGAGACATGCTCATTTCCGCCAACTAAGAGTTCTATTTCAAGCAGGTCAACTCAGTTAGAGTCTTCTAGGAAGGAAATATTTACTACAAGATTAACTCCTCCTAGGAAGGAAAGACTAGATTCTACGCGTAAAACTTTAAGATTATCTCCTAAAAAGAGGACGATCCTGCGTGAGCCAAACCCTAGACCGAAATTATAGGAGTGCATGGCAAGCAACAAGACCTATATATACACCGTCTTACTCACCAGAAGAGAGAGGATGGTCTCGAGAAACCCTACTGTTAACCGCCAAAATTGGCGGAGGACCAAAGAAGAATTTTCCACCTTAACATAGGAAGGCTATAACAGTTCCCAACCCGGATACCACGACAGAGTGGACCCCGGCTAATCCCAACACATACCTCCTTCAGTGGGGTCCACCCCGCCAAACATCTTTGCTCAACAAAGAAGCCGAAAGCCAAAAATACTCACTAGAACTCACAGCGAGATCAAACCCAGCTATAACCGGGCTTCCTAGGGACCCCGCTACACCCGGCTATAACCAGGCTTCCTATGGACCCCGCTACACCCCGATACAGCTTCCTATGGACCCAGCAGCACCCCGACACGGAGTTCTACTGATCACCTTACTACAAAGCTGTCTAGATATCCCCCTACTGCCATCAGTAGGATGCTAACTAGATGTAGGCAGCCCGCTAGAAACAGAAGAGCACCAGGAAGCAGCATCCTAAACGTCAAGAACTAAAAACTCCACAACGAGCCAGTAAAACGTCACCGTACAAAGGAGGAATATACCTTCCCGCCAAAGAGTCCTAATTTGAACAGAACATTAAAGTAGGAGTCCTACTAGGAAGGTAAGTGATTGACTCCTCCTAGGAAGGAAAGACTGAATTCAGCGCATTAAAGTTCCGATTTTATTTCCTAAAGAGGAGGATCCTGCAAGCGGCCAAACCCTAGTCCGAGATTGTAGGAGTGCATGGCAAGCAAACAGAACCTATATATACAACAACTTATTCATCGCCAAAGGGACGGAAGGCTAGAAACCCTACACTCTACTTATCGACAGGCACAGACTTATCTCCACCATCATCCCATTTATCGACTGAAATATCCGTATTGCTACCATGATCCTTATTTTCAATCGAAACCTTCATGTAATCTAGTGTTTTAGTAGATTTATGGTCGGTGTATTCATGTAACGGAAAAGAGAGATCAATAAGACGAATTCCAATTCAATTTCACGTATTCTTTATCATACATGCATTGACAGGGACCTAGTCGGTATCGAACCACTTGATACCCCTCCGGCCAGGATCAATCTCGATCTTGACCCCCTTAAAAGTGGTTATTTGGATTATCGTCCTTTTAACGATTTTCGGATAACACTTTTGGCGCCGTCTGTGGGAAGTTCTCCCAACCATTGTTTAGCAACAGCCTACTTCCACCCAGAAATATTCAGAATGAGACTCCGATCCTCCCAGGGTCATCCCGAACCATCAGGGCTCCAATCCCTTGCCTCCACTGAAAGAGCTCAGAGGCGGGGTAAGGGTATCAGGAGCGAGAATCCTCCGCCAGTGCCCCCACCGGCTGCAGACCCTGTCCCTCAAAACCCCGCGGGGCAAGGGGTCAATCGAGATGTCTTAGAACAGCACGCCGCAGCCTACGTAGAAGCGATCCGGCTCCGGATGATAGCCCAGGGAATCCCATTTGAAACGGCCGGGATCCAGGACGATGTCAGACCAAGCACTCGGGCTCCAGTCTTCGACCGATTGGGCCCCCCTCTCCCAGTCCGACAGGCGGATCTCAGACCACGACTGGTAAAATCCGCGATTGAGGTTCCTCCCAGGAAGATTCAATCCCCACCAAGACCGCGGTCCAAGGAGAGGGAATCCCGTCCCAATTCTGAAGAAAGTGCCAAATCTCGGAGGATTTCCAGGGAGAGGCATCAAAGAGTTAAGCGAAAGGAGGTAGTCATCGATTCCGAATCTTCGGATGATGAAATTTCGGTAGCTCGATCCGGAACTAAGAAGTCTCAGCGCTTGGAAGACCAGATGACGAGAATGGCAAAGGAGTTGGAGCAGCTAAAGAAGGGAAAGCATCAGGGGATCCAGAAGAATCCTTTGGGCGAGATGAATGCACCATTCTCCAAGAGAGTTAGGGAGGCAGGGCTACCCCCCAAATTCAGGATGCCTTCAGAAAAGTATTCTGGAACAGAAGACCCCGTCAGCCACCTGGAAAGCTTCGTACACCAGATGGAGGTCCAGAGTGCAACCAGGATAGCCATGTGCAGGATGTTCCCTTCAACTCTAACAGACTGTGCCAAGACATGGTTCAGAAAATTGCCACCAGGTAGTGTTGATTCTTTCTCCAAACTTACCAAGGCTTTCTGTGCACAGTTTCAGGGAATCAAACCCCGTCCCAAGGATCCTATCCTACTGCAGTACGTAGTTCAAGAACGAGGTGAAACTCTGAGATCTTATGTGGAGAAATTCCACAAAGAGGTCGTCCAGATGGGTGTATTCAACGAGAAGGAAACGTTAGCAAATTTTCGGAGGAATTTGTGGGCTGGCAGACTGTTCCGATCTTTCGCCAAGCATCCTCCTGAGACGTACCAGGAAGCCTACAATCGGGCTCTGGAACAGGTGGACATTGAGGAACAACTCCGGATTAAGATTGAACATGATGAAGCCCGGTTAGCACCACGCCCTAAAAAGGAGGCTCCGAAACCTGCTCCAGCTAGGAAGTTTCAGAATCAACCTCCAAACCGGTCGACATACAGGCCGCCTCCCATTCCTTCGTACCAGGAGAGGTACCCGGTCAGGAGATCACCTCCCAGAGAGCTCCCCTTGAAGGATGTATCCAGAATAACGAGGGAGGAAGAAGGATATAACCATTATACTCCTCTCAATGCATCACGGGAAACTATCTATCTCGCCATTCGAGACAAGGGTCTACTCAGAAAGCCGGTTCCCATAAAAATCCCGGTAGACAGGAGGAATCAATACAAGTATTGCGACTTCCATGAAGACGTGGGGCACAACACCTCAGAATGCTACAGTCTCCGCAATCAGATAGAAGCACTGGTGAGGGGAGGACTCCTAACCGAATTTTTACAACAGGTACGAGATAGCATCAAAGAAGGAAAGCAGGTTCAAAGCGGGATGCAAGAAGCAGCGGAAAGGAAGAGAGAAGGAGAAAAGGACCTAATGCAGCAGATCCAGGTGATTCACACCATCAGTGGGGGCCCCACCTTGGCTGGAACCTCCAGCAATTCAAGGAAGAACCACGCAAGGAAGATTCCCAGGCTTAACGCTGACCATGAGATACTCAAAGTCAATGGCGGACCCCGAGATCTATCCCGCTCAACCAAGATCATCTTCACGGAGGAGGATGTTTACAATACGGTACAGCCACATGATGACCCCATGGTCATAACAGTGCAGATCGCTAACTGCCTAGTACACCGCGTCCTGATTGATACGGGAAGCAGCGTGGATATTCTGTTCAAGGGGGCTCATGAGCAGCTTAACCTGAAGAATTCTTGCTACAACAGTTGCACCTCTCTACTATACGGATTCACAGGGGACTCCGTAATGCCGATGGGAACAAAGATACTGCCAGTGATAGTCGGAGAAGCTCCTCTTCAGCAAAACATAATGACGGAGTTCATCGTGGTGGACACCCCATCTGCGTACAATGCAATTTTAGGAAGGCCTTTCTTATCAGGGATTAGAGGAGTACTGTCCATCTACCACAACGTGATGAAGTTTCCAGTAGGATCGGGAGTAGGAGAAGTAAGAGGAGACCAGCAGGCAGCCCGAAACTGCTATGCGGTATCAACTAACCCCGCTGCATTGGCTAAGCAATGTGCATCAGTGGCCAGCTACCTAAGTCAGAGAACGACAGAGCAGGATGATTATGTTTTAGAAGAAGGAGAGGTACCAGACATAATCGTGGAAGAGTCAGAAGAAGAAGAGCGAGGTTGGGCCAGTGGGAACCCCGTGGAGCAGCTAGAGGAAGTCCAGATTCGGAGAGAGGACCCAACAAAGACAGTAAAAGTGGGAGAAGGTCTGGACCCGGAGGTGAAGAGTAACTTGATAGAGCTTCTTAAAGAGTATAACGATATCTTTGCTTGGAGTCATGATGAGATGCCTGGCATTCCCCTTAGCCTGGCTTCCCATAGGTTGGCAGTGGATGCAACTTTTAAGCCGGTGAAACAGAAAAGAAGACACTTCAACATAGAACGGAATGCCGCAGTCCAAGAAGAAGTTGACAAGCTCCTGAAGGCCGGATTCATCAGGGAATCCCGGTACCCTGAGTGGATCGCTAACGTGGTCATGGTAACCAAATCCAACGGAAAGTGGCGGATGTGTGTGGACTACACCGATCTCAATCGGGCTTGCCCCAAAGATAGCTTCCCTCTACCAAAAATAGATCAGCTCATTGACTCCACTGCAGGAAATAAGCTCCTAAGTTTCATGGACGCTTTCTCGGGGTACAATCAAATCATGATGCACCCTTCAGATCAAGACAAGACTAGCTTCATCACTGGACAAGGCCTCTACTGTTACAAGGTAATGCCATTCGGACTCAAAAATGCAGGTGCCACCTACCAGCGCATGGTGAATAAACTATTCAAGGAACTGATAGGGAGGTCCATGGAGGTATACATAGATGACATGATCACTAAGTCTCCAGAAGCAAGACAACATGCAGGGGACTTGCGCCAGACCTTCCAGATAATAAGGCAGAACCAGATGAGGCTGAACCCCGCTAAGTGCGCATTCGGGGTGGCAGCAGGCAAATTCTTGGGATTCATGGTGCATGAGAGGGGAATCGAGGCAAATCCTGAGAAGATCAAAGCCATTTTAGATCTCGAGTCTCCTACAAACCTCAAGCAGGCGCAAGGGTTAGCCGGGCGGATAGCGGCTTTAAACCGGTTCATATCCCGCTCCACAGACAAGTGTCTCCCCTTTTTTAAAGTCATCAAGCAGGGGAGAAAGATGAAGTGGGACGAGCAGAGCGAGCAGGCCTTTCAGGCTCTAAAGGGATACCTGTCAAGCCCGCCGCTATTGGTAAAACCGATCCCGGGTGAAGAACTTCTACTATACCTAGCAGTTTCCGAAGCAGCAACTAGCGGGGCCTTGGTGAAAGAATGCAGTGACGGGGTACAGAGGCCGATCTACTACGTGAGTCGGGCTCTTACAAAGTCCGAGAAGAATTATACCTTGCTAGAAAAACTCGCCTACGCCTTAGTAACAACATCCAGGAAGCTCCGGCCTTATTTTCAAGCCCACACCATCGCGGTCGTCACAGATCAGCCTTTGAGACAATTTCTCCAGAGATCGGATGTTTCGGGCAGACTGATTCTGTGGGCCCTAGAGCTCACACAGTTCGACATCAAGTACAAGGCGAGAACCACGATCAAAGCTCAAGCCCTGGCGGACTTCATAGTGGAGTTTGGCCCGACCCTGAACCAAGGCGTGTCGGCAAACCCAGACCCGGATCAAGCCCTTCTGGAATGGCCCATAGACGACAAGATATGGATTCTTTACACGGATGGAGCAGTGAACCAGTCGGGGTGCGGAGCCGGGATCGTCCTGATCGACCCCGCAGGAATTGAAGTAAGTCATTGCTTCAGGTTTGAATTCAGAGCCACCAACAACGAAGCGGAATATGAGGCTCTGCTAGCAGGAATGAAGGTAGCAGGGGCTCTGGGGGCTGAGTATCTTCAGATCAAGAGCGATTCACAACTAGTGGTCAACCAGGTGACAGGATTATACCATGCAAAAGGTGACAACATGATAGCCTATCTGGCTAAAGTTCAGGAGGCTATGAAGAGGTTCAAAGGTGTAAAAATAGAGCAAGTGCCTAGGGAGAAAAACCATCGCGCGGACGTTTTAGCCAAGATTGCCACAGGAGAGGGACACGCTCTACCAAAAGGGGTCCCCCTTCAATTGGTTCCTTTCTCCAGCATAGCGAAAGAGGCAGAAGTCCTCCCAGTAAGCCGCCCCCCGTGTTGGATGGATCCAATAGCAGACTATCTCCAAAGCGACATTCTCCCAGCAGATCCGGATCAGGCCCGTCGGCTCAAGAGGACAGCTACCCAGTACTGCCTGGTAGAAGGACACCTATATCGTAAGGGGAAATCTCTCCCTCTGCTCAGGTGTCTCCATCCCGATGACGCGCACTGGGTGCTCAGTGAGGTGCATTCTGGGGATTGTGGTAACCACGTATCAGGGGAAACTTTGGCTTACCAGATAGTCAGGATGGGATATTACTGGCCGACTATACACCAGGACGCAGGGCAGTTCGCGCGATCCTGCGAGGCTTGCCAGAAAACAGCCAACCTTCATCATCTCCCTCTAGAGAGGCTCTCCTCAATCAGCACTCCCTACCCCTTTGCCATCTGGGGACTAGACTTGATCGGGCCACTTCCCACTGCACCCGGCCAAGCCAAACACGCAGTAGTGGCGATAGATTACTTCACTCGGTGGGTGGAAGCTAAGGCACTCACCCGGATAACCGAAGAAAAGACCACCAACTTTGTCAAGGAACACATAGTCTGCCGATTTGGCACCCCGATGGCCATCATTACTGATTTGGGAAAGCAATTTGACAATGCCAACTTCCGAGAATTCTGTGCAGACCGGAGGATCAATCTCCGTTTTGCTTAGGTGGCCCATCCTCAGACCAACGGGCTAGTCGAAGCAACCAACAAGACCATTAAGAAGCTCCTAAAGAAAAAGCTCCAACAGAAGAAAGGATTATGGGTGGCAGAATTACCCAATGTACTTTGGGCCTACAGAACAACTAGGCGGACAGCAACCGGAGAGACCCCCTACTTCCTAGTATTTGGGGCAGAAGCGGTCTTGCCCATCGAACATAAGCTCATATCTTTTCGGGTTCAAAATTATGAGCCAGAAGATAATGAGGCCAAGTTGAGAGCTAGCTTGGACCTGCTGGAGGAAAAACAAAGCAAGGTCGCTCAGAAGGTGGCCGTATACCAGAGCAAGATAGCCCGACACTTCAACAAGAAGGTGAGGACCCGAAATTTCAAGGAGGGAGACTTGGTTCTCAGGAAGGTGACCCAGAATACTCGTAGGAGGTCTGACGGGGTGCTAGCCCCTAACTGGGAGGGTCCATACTTGATTAAGGCATCACTTCGGGGTGGTGCTTACAAGCTCGAAGACATGGAGGGTTACCCGGTGGATCACACATGGAATGCCGATCATCTTCGAAAATTCTACCCTTAGAAACTATGTTCTTATCTAGCGGGATGCTCACCCCGAGTTCATGCTTGTACCGTTTGGGAAATTAAATAAAAGCAATTCTTTCTTCTATATGATTCTCCTGTGTACCAGTGCTTGATTGTCCCCTACGGGATCCTCCGATAAATCACCTACAGAATCATCATCACGGAATTTCCTCAAGACCAGGAAATAGCCTCAGGGCGTTCCTGATGCCTTGGACTGGGTCAAGCCCGCCAAGAGGATCTCCATTGCTAAAGCTCCTCAAGACCAGGAAATAGCCTCAGGGCGTTCCTGATGCCTTGGACTGGGTCAAGCCCGCCAAGAGGATCTCCATTGCTAAAGCGCCTCAAGACCAGGAAATAGCCTAAGGGCGCTCCTGCTGCCTCGGTCGGGGAATACCCTCCTCTGAGAAGCCTGGTGCTAAAGTGGCCTTAGTTGCCTACCAGGATAGCCTTGGTCGGGGAATACCCTCCTCCAGGAAGCCTGGTGCTAAAGTGGCCTTAGTTGCCTACCAGGACAGATTACAGTAAGAGTCGGGCTGCCTCAGGGTACCTGGTTTCTTACTTCGCCTCAAGACCAGGAAATAGCCTCAGGGCGCTCCTGATGCCTTGGACTGGGTCAAGCCCGCCAAGAGGATCTCCATTGTTAAAGCGCCTCAAGACCAGGAAATATCCTAAGGGCGCTCCTGCTGCCTCGGTCGGGGAATACCCTCCTCTGAGAAGCCTGGTGCTAAAGTGGCCTTAGTTGCCTACCAGGATAGCCTTGGTCGGGGAATACCCTCCTCTAGGAAGCCTGGTGCTAAAGTGGCCTTAGTTGCCTACCAGGACAGATTACAGTAAGAGTCGGGCTGCCTCAGGGTACCTGGTTTCTTACTTCGCCTCAAGACCAGGAAATAGCCTCAGGGCGCTCCTGATGCCTTGGACTGGGTCAAGCCCGCCAAGAGGATCTCCATTGTTAAAGCGCCTCAAGACCAGGAAATAGCCTAAGGGCGCTCCTGCTGCCTCGGTCGGGGAATACCCTCCTCTGAGAAGCCTGGTGCTAAAGTGGCCTTAGTTGCCTACCAGGATAGCCTTGGTCGGGGAATACCCTCCTCCAGGAAGCCTGGTGCTAAAGTGGCCTTAGTTGCCTACCAGGACAGATTACAGTAAGAGTCGGGCTGCCTCAGGGTACCTGGTTTCTTACTTCGCCTCAAGACCAGGAAATAGCCTCAGGGCGCTCCTGATGCCTTGGACTGGGTCAAGCCCGCCAAGAGGATCTCCATTGTTAAAGCGCCTCAAGACCAGGAAATAGCCTAAGGGCGCTCCTGCTGCCTCGGTCGGGGAATACCCTCCTCTGAGAAGCCTGGTGCTAAAGTGGCCTTAGCTGCCTACCAGGATAGCCTTGGTCGGGGAATACCCTCCTCCAGGAAGCCTGGTGCTAAAGTGGCCTTAGTTGCCTACCAGGACAGATTACAGTAAGTGTCGGGCTGCATCAGGGTACCTGGTTTCTTACTTCGCCTCAAGACCAGGAAATAGCCGCAGGGCGCTCCTGATGCCTTGGACTGGGTCAAGCCCGCCAAGAGGATCTCCATTGTTAAAGCGCCTCAAGACCAGGAAATAGCCTAAGGGCGCTCCTGCTGCCTTGATAAGGAAATACCTTCCTCCAAGAAACCTGGTGCTAAAGTAGCTTTAGTAGCCTACCGGGACAGATCTACAGTAACATCGGGGTGACTCATCGGGATACTTCACCCTTTATTTCCCCGCTTGCTACCCCGACAGCGGACCAGCAGTCAGAAAGAGACTTAGAAGTTCATCCTCAGCAGGACGAATTGTTCGTAAGGAGTAGGACTTCTCGAATGACTGCTATAACACTTTATATTATGACATGTTTAAGGGAGTCCGATTAGAGGAAGATGTGATTTTACCCCGTTGGTTCTTATGGTTATAAGCACATAGTTTATCTCTATTACCCATCGGGGTCCAGTCATCATCCTTATTACTCATCAGGGTCCAAGTATTCAAACAGGATTCCAAGTATCAACAAATTTATATGCAATGAGGGTTTTCTAAGTACAAAGTAAACAAGACACAGTATTCAGAAAAGCTGCTATATTTATAAACGGGGTGCCCCATTCCCCAGTCGGGCTACAAAAAATTTTTTTTATAGAAGGGAGGCCAGACTAGTTTTTTGTTTTCTCCTCCGGATGCTCTCCTTGGCCGACTGCCCCTTCTCCCAAAGGCTCAGCTGTTGCATCAGTTTGGACAACCTCCTCCATGACAGAAGACCCAGTCTGAATCCCCCCAACCGCCGGGACCTCGGATCTAGCAGGCCCCTCATCCTCCTCCACGAGGACCGCACCAGTAGCGGACTCGGGATCCGCTCTTTGCTCTTCAATGGCAGGAGGATCTAAATCCGCCCCCTCCGCGCCATCTTGTTGGACCCCAGCAGCCACGACGACTTCTTGACCCGGGTGAGCCATTTCCTGTGAAGGGGCCTCAGCCTCTTGATTCCCTCCAGCTAACCGGGCAGCCTTAGCCATAATTTGGTCCCGGTCCCAGTTCAAGGTTGCCTTGAGGTCGAAAGAAGGAGGCAAAGCTGTGGCTACCTCATAGCAGGCGGCGAAATAACCATCATCGAAAGAGGGCCCCTGGTGGGCCTCCAAATCCTCTAAGGCATCCCGTAGAAGCTGGTTCTCATCTGACAGCAGCCTCTTTTCAGCTTTTATGCGATCCCTCTCTTCTCTGCGGCGCAAGGACTTGATGGTTTCTATGTCTAAGCAGCGCTCAAGGCGTCTGATAATCACCAAGCCCTCCTGGCGCGCTTCTTCTGATGCCCTAGCCTCTTGAAGTAAAGGGGCCACGTTTTGTTGGGCCTGGACTAGCTCCTGCTGAGTTTCCTCTAACCTCGCTTGGAGGCCGATATGAGCTTTCTTCAATGTCAGCAGCTGTTTCTCCATGGCCAAGGCAAACTTGAAACCCTGCAAAATGAAAGAGAGTCAGTACCCGGCAGAAGGAAGAAATTAAGTAGCAAGAAGGGAGTAAAAGTTTACCTCAGCCAGAACCGAAACCCCCTTGGTGACCAAGATGCCTGTAGGAAGTTTGGCCATATCTATCAAATCTCCACCGGGGCAGGTGGCCGCGAATCTAGACACCACCTCGTCAAAAGCATCATTCCCTGACCCCGATCCTGAGGCTACACCAGCATCAATAGTAGAAGTGTGGACAACTGTTTCCTCCAACGGGGCCCTCACAGGATCCGCGGGAAGAGCTACAGCAGGAGGAGGGGCAGAAGAGGTTTCAGTGGTGGAGACTTTCTTCTTCTGAGCCGGCCTTTCAGAGCTTCGGGCCCTAGCCGCTCTAGCTAGCAACGCCGGGATCCTCGAACGGGAGGGAGGAGTAGAAAGGTTGCGAGCTGGAGCCTTAGCTTTAGACCCTGATGGAGCAGGAGTAGAGTCAGGAGGTGGGGTGGGGTGGGGTGGGGTGGGGTTGGATCCTTCTCGGACGGACCCCGACCTAGTCCTGGCAGCCGAAGTGGGAGAAGGAATAAGGGAGGAACGAGATAGCAGGGTATTATCTTTACCCCCCGAAGAAGGGAGAGGCCCCGTGGCCATCAGGGGAGCTGATACTGCCAGAAGAAAAGATGTTCAGTAAGAATCAAAAGAAGGAATGTAAACATTAAGAAACAGAGATGAAGGATGCGGTTAACTCACCTGGAGAGGCGGGAGAGATCCTCAGGTACCGTTCCAAGCGGGCTCCCTCAAAGGGATCCAAAGAGGGGAATTGCAGGTTGGTATACCCTCTCTTTAGGATCCTTGTTAAAATCTCTCGGGACTCAGGAGCCAAGGTCCCCTTCGCCCACTTGTCCCTCGCGGTAAACTGGGTAGGGACGGGGTACTCACACCCCCCAAGAAGAGCAGTACGCCCCCAATCGCCCTCGACCACCAGCCACTCCTCTTTCCAAGGCGCCGCATACTTCACATTCGCCCCTGGGACGACGAACTTCAAATCATTCGATGCCCTCAGGTAGAACTGACCCCGAGGTACCATGCTCGTAATGTTGAAGAGGAAGCGGAGCTCGTCCAAACCCGGTTCCCGCCCAATATGATCTTTCTCGCACTGCTCCCTCCAGAGCACCAAGAACCCTGTCAGGTGCTTCCAGAAGCCCGGAGAGAGTTGGAGAGGGGCCAATTCGAGTGCGACGAGAGCTCGACGAAGAGTGGGGTGCAGTGGGAGCCGGACTCCACACTCCAGAGCGGCTTTGTGGATCAGCAAGCGGTCTGGAGACGGGGCGTACGCGTCATAGCCTTGGGGAGGAAGGGAGAGAATGATGTATTCCGGGATCTTGTACTCTTCCCGTAGTTGATGGAGCGTATCCATGGAACAAACAGAATCGGGAATAACCCGACTATCGCTAAAGGCGGCAAAGGATCCCGTCTGAACTCCGACCAGCGCGACATCAGGTCCGTCACTTTCCTCATGGCCACCAGTCTGAAAGGCGCCCGCTTCATCACCAACCAGGACTGGGTCTTCAGGTTGATTATGAAAACCCAACCCAATTCGGGGGTTTCGGGTAAAGCGGCGTCGCTGAGCCTGCGGGGTTTTCTCAGCAGTTGCATCCCCCTCTCGACCCCGTTTTTTCCCCTCTGACGTCAAGGAGCCCGCTACAGCCTCAATCGCCTCAGCATTGTCAGACTGGGGAGAGAGGGCGGGATCTGAATGAACGGGGTTCGCCGTTACTGGAGGGTTTTGTTCGTCAAGTTTTTCTTGAGAGGAAGGAAGTTGTGAAGAAGAGGCCATTATAGAAGAAGAAGAGAAGAAGGATTTCTTCGAAAGATTGCGGTAAGAAAGGAGGAAGAAGGTAGAGCAGAAAGTTCTTGTGTTCAGTCGCGAGTTTGAATGTTTGAGAGAAAGCAAGTAATCACCAGTGGAGCCGGTCTATTTATAGAGAAAGAATGACGGTTACTTACTTGGAAACCGGAATCGGTGACCGGGAGGAGGGGTTGAGGCGTTTTCCGCATTAATCGCGCCAAAACGGCTCTTTTTGAAGAAAGGGGAAATCCAATCAACAGTCGACACGTAATCAGTTATAACGGACAAAATAAGGATTTCCTGCTCTTAAGTGGAAACCCAGTCAGACAAGGAAAGTAAGGGGATAAGGTAGAAAATCCTTCAAGCAAACAAAAAAGATCCTGACCCCGACCCCGACAAGGTATCAGTGTCCAAGTCAGGGGGACTTCTGTTAACCGCCAAAATTGGCGGAGGACCAAAGAAGAATTTTCCACCTCAACATAGGAAGGCTATAACAGTTCCCAACCCGGATACCACGACAGAGTGGACCCCGGCTAATCCCAACACATACCTCCTTCAGTGGGGTCCACCCCGCCAAACATCTTTGCTCAACAAAGAAGCCGAAAGCCAAAAATACTCACTAGAACTCACAGCGAGATCAAACCCGGCTATAACCGGGCTTCCTAGGGACCCCGCTACACCCGGCTATAACCAGGCTTCCTATGGACCCCGTTACACCCCGATACAGCTTCCTATGGACCCAGCAGCACCCCGACACGGAGTTCTACTGATCACCTTACTACAAAGCTGTCTAGATATCCCCCTACTGCCATCAGTAGGATGCTAACTAGATGTAGGCAGCCCGCTAGAAACAGAAGAGCACCAGGAAGCAGCATCCTAAACGTCAAGAACTAAAAACTCCACAACGAGCCAGTAAAACGTCACCGTACAAAGGAGGAATATACCTTCCCGCCAAAGAGTCCTAATTTGAACAGAACATTACAGTAGGAGTCCTACTAGGAAGGTAAGTGATTGACTCCTCCTAGGAAGGAAAGACTGAATTCAGCGCATTAAAGTTCCGATTTTATTTCCTAAAGAGGAGGATCTTGCAAGCGGCCAAACCCTAGTCCGAGATTGTAGGAGTGCATGGCAAGCAAACAGAACCTATATATACAACAACTTATTCATCGCCAAAGGGACGGAAGGCTAGAAACCCTACACTCTACTTATCGACAGGCACAGACTTATCTCCACCATCATCCCATTTATCGACTGAAATATCCGTATTGCTACCATGATCCTTATTTTCAATCGAAACCTTCATATAATCTAGTGTTTTAGTAGATTTATGGTCGGTGTATTCATGTAACGGAAAAGAGAGATCAATAAGACGAATTCCAATTCAATTTCACGTATTCTTTATCATACATGTATTGACAGGGACCTAGTCGGTATCGAACCACTTGATACCCCTCCGGCCAGGATCAATCTCGATCTTGACCCCCTTAAAAGTGGTTATTTGGATTATCGTCCTTTTAACGATTTTCGGATAACACCTACATTCAAGTTCTACCTATCGACAGGCATATGATCACCACCACAACCATCTCCATTACCGATTGGACCTCCATTCCCTACTATTAATCCTAAATACATAGTTTATATATTTGTAATGCAAAGTGACGATAAATAAATAAAGCTTATTTCCGTCTATTTTCTGGTCCCCCATGTCGTGTTTGCATTGCTTAGGATAGCCGGTATCGAACCACTTGATACCCCTCCGACCAGGGTCAATCTCGATCTTGGTCCTTGTAAAGTCGTTATTCGGAATTTCACCCCAGTGACGATTTTTCGATAACATCTGCAAAAAGAGAGAAAGTCAGTTTTCCACCAGAAGAAAGAATGAAATAATAAAAGTAGGAGTATTACCTCAGCCAGAACTGATGCTCCCTTAGCGACTAGGATGTCAGTGGGGAGTTTGGCCATGTTCGTCAAGCCTCCGCCAGGGCAGGAGGCCGCAAATCGGGATACCACCTCGTCAAAAGTGGCACCCCTTGGCCCCGATCTGGAAGGGATACCAGCAGCAAGGACAGAAACAGGAACAGCTCCCTCCTCCTCCATGGTTCTGACTTCGTCTTTGGAGAAAACTATAGGATGAGGAGGAGCAGGAGAAACCTTTGTAGGAGGAGCGGCCTTCTTCTAGGCCTGCTTCCCAGACCACCGGGCCTTCGCTGCTCAGGCCAACATCACCTTAATCTTCGAGTGAGATGGAGCAGAAGCCTTCGTAGATGACCCTGTTAGGATTATGCTCAATAGCAAGAGTGTAATACTGTTGTTAACCGCCAAAATTGGCGAGGGACCAAAGAAGAATTTTCCACCTCGACATAAGAAGGATATAGGAGTGCGAACACGATCCGGATACCTCGATAGAGTGGATCCCGATTGGCCCAAATATGTACCTCCTTCAGCGGGGTCCACCCCGCCAACATCTTAGCTCAACAAAGTGGCCGAAAGCCAAGATACTCGCCAGAACTCACAACGAGACCAAATCCGGTCATGACCGGGCTTCCTAGGGACCCCGCGTCATCCCAACACTACTCCTTATGGACCCCGCAGCACCCCGACACAGAGTTCTGCTGATCATCCTGTAACAAAGTCAGCTATATATCCCCCTACTACCGCCAGAAGGACGCTTACTAGACAAAGACAGCCCGCTAAGTAAAAGCACGCTAGGAAGCAGGATTTTAACTCCAAATACTCAAAACTCCATGAAGATCCAGTAAAAACGCCGCCGTACAAAGGGGTTATACCCCCTCCCGCCAAAGGATCCTATTTTTGAACAGGTCAACACAATAAGAGTCCAATTAGGAAGGGAAGAGATTGATTCCTCCTAGAATGGAAAGACTGAATTCTGCACGTAAAAACTCCGAGATTACCTCCAAAAAAGAAGGATCCGGCAGCTGGCCAAACCCTAACCCGAGATTGTAGGAGTGCATGGCAAGCAAGCAGGACCTATATATACAACAGTTTATTCATCAAGAAAGGGAAAGAGAGGGAACCCTACACACTACTTATCGACAGGCACAGTTCCTTCACCGTGACCATCTACCATCTTCATGGTTACGATCCATATACCATTGTAATCTAAATCAGAAATAGTTCATGTATTGTAATGAAAAGAGACAATCAAATAAAACCTACTGTTTCTTAGTTTCATATACATTATATAACTCTTGTGTTGGTAGGGATCTAGTCGGTATCGAACTACGTGATACCCCTCCGACCAGGGTCAATCTTGATCTTGGTCCCCTTTGAAGTTGTTATTTGGAATTCAACTCCAATAACGATTTTCAGGTAACACTTTTGGCGCCGTCTGTGGGGAGCCTTATCCCAACCATCATTCAAAACGGTCTTTTTCCATCTAAAGATATCTAGAATGAGACTCCGATCCTCGCAGGGTCACACGAAGAAGGTCCGACGGAGTACTAGCCCCAAATTGGGAAGGGCCGTATCTGGTTAAGGCATCACTCCGGGGTGGTGCTTACAAACTGGTAGACATGGAAGGGTACCCAGTAGACCACACATGGAATGCTGATCATCTCCGAAAATTCTACCCTTAGAAATCTTGTTTGTATCAAGGGGAATCTAACACCCCGATTTCATGTTTGTACCGTTGAGGAAAATCAATAAAAGCAGTTCTTTCTCCAATATGACCCTCTTATGTCCACTGCTTGATGTCTCCTACTAGACTCTCCAGCATCTCTTACTAAGTTTACTTAATTCTCTATTACTAAAGCGCCTCAAGACCAGGAAATAGCCTGAAGGCGCTCCTGCTGCCTTGGACGGGGAATACCCTCCTCCAAGAAGCTTGGTGCTAAAGTGGCCTTAGTCGCCTACCAGGACAGATTACAGTAAGAATCGGGTTGCCTCAGGGTACCTGGTTTCTTACTTCGCCTCAAGACCAGGAAATAGCCTAAAGGCGCTCCTGCTGCCTTGGTCAGGGAATATCCTCCTCCAAGAAGCCTGGTGCTAAAGTGGCCTTAGTTGCCTACCAGGATAGATCACAGTAAGAATCGAGCTGCCTCAGGGTACCCGGTTTCTTACTTCGCCTCAAGACCAGGAAATAGCCTAAAGGCGCTCCTGCTGCCTTGGTCGGGGAATACCCTCCTCCAAGAAGCCTGGTGCTAAAGTGGCCCTAGTTGCCTACCAGGACAGAACGACAATGACATCGGGAAGATTCATCGGGATGCTTCGCCCTTTATTTTCCCACTTACTACCCGGACAGAGGACCAACAGTCAGAAAGAGACTTAAAAGTTTACCTTCAGCAAGTCAAATTGTTCGCAAGTAGCAGTGACGGGATACAATTACCACATGTTTTATCTTTGCTACCCATCGGGGTCCAGTTAGTCATCAGAAATCCAATTATCAAACAAAATTACATGCTATGGAAAGCTTTTAAGTGCAAAAGCGAGAAGAACACAAGTACGAAGCAAGTAATGAAAACAAATTATATTGATAAAACGGGGTGCCTAAGTCCCGATTCAGGCTACAAAAATTTTTATAGAAGGAAGGCCAAGCTAATCTACTTTGTTTTCTTCTTGATGTTCCCCCTGGCCAACGGCTCCTTCGCCCAAGGGCTCAGCTGTGGCATCAGTCTGGATTGGTTCCTCCACAGCAGAAGACCCAGTCGGAGCCCCTTCAACCCGAGGAACCACGGGACGGGCTGCGCCCTTATCTACCTCCACCATGATTACTCCAGTAGCAGACTTGGGATCCACCACCTGTTCTTCAATGGCAGGAGGATCTTGATTGGTTCCCACAGTACCATCAGGTTGGTCTTTAACAGCTACCTCAGTTCCTTGATCCGGATGTGCTACCTCCTGTGCAAGGGCCTCAGTCTCTCGATCCCCTCCTGCTAACTGGGCAGCCTTTGCCATGATTTGCTCCCGGTCCCAGTTCAAGGTTGCCGCGAGGTCGAAAGGAGGAGGCAAGGCTGTAGCTACCTCGTAACAGGCTGTGAAATAACCATCATCGAAGGAGGGCCCCTGTTGAGCCTCTAAATCTGCTAAGGCATCCCGCAGAAGCTGTTTTTCATCTGACAACAGCTTCCTCTCAACTTTTATGTGCTCCCTCTCCTCTCTGCGGCGCAAGGACTTGATGGTTTCTGTGTCTAGGCAACGCTCAAGGCGCCTGATAATCACTAAGCCCTCCTGTCGCGCCTCTTCAGATGCTCTGGCCTCCTGAAGTAGAGGGGCCACGCTTTGTTGGGTCTGGACCAGCTCCTACTAAGTATCCTCCAGCTTTCCTTAGAGGCCGATATAAGCTTCTTTCAATGTCAGCAGCTGCCTCTCCATGGCCAAGGCAAACTTGAAGCCCTGCAAGAAGAAAGAGAGTCAGTACTTGGCAGAAGCAGGAAATAAATAGCGGGAAAGAAGTAGAAGTTTACCTCAGCCAGAACCGAAACCCCCTTGGTGACCAAAATGTCTGTAGGAAGCTTGGCCATATCTGTCAGACCTCCACCGGGGTAGGTGGCCGCGAATCTAGACACCACCTCGTCAAAGGTGGCATCCCTCGACCCCGATCTGGAGGCCACATCAGCAGCAAGAACAGGAGTGTGGACAGCTGCTTCCTCCACTAGGGTTCTCACAGGATCCACGGGAAGAGCTACGGTAGGAGGAGCAGCAGGAGAACTTTTTGTAGTGGAGGCGGTTTTCTTCTGGGCTGGTCTTTCAGAACTTCGGGCCTTAGCCGCCTTAGCCAGCAATGCCGGGATCCTCGAACGGGATGGAGGAGTAGAAGGATGGTGAGCTGGAGCCTTGGCCTTAGACCCCGTCGGAGCAGGAGTAGGTGTCTGTGAAGGAGCAGGAGGAAGGGTGAGGTTGGATCCTACTCGGATGGACCCCGACCTAGTCCTGGCAGCCGGGGTAGGAGAAGGAACAGGGGAGGAACGGGATAGCAGAGTCGTATCCTTTGCCCCCGAAGAAGGAAGAGACCCTGCAACCATCGGGGAAGCCGATACTGCAAGAAGAGAGGATGTTCAGTGAGAGTCAAAAGAAGGAATATAGAAATATACAGAAATAGACATTCAAGAAGCGATCAACTCACCGGGAGAGGCGGGGGAGATCCTCAGGTACCATTCTAAGCGGGCTCCCTCAAAGGGATCCAGATAGGGATATTGTTGGTTGGTGTATCCTCTCTTTAGGATCCTTGTTAAAATCTCTCGGGACCCAGGAGCCAATGTCCCTTTCGCCCATTTATCCCTCATGGTAAACTGAGTAGGGACGGGGTACTCATACCCCCTAACAAAAGCAGTGCGCCCCCAATCGCCCTCGACCACCAGCCATTCCTCCTTCCAGGGCGCCGCATATTTCACATTCGCCCCTGGGATGATAAACTTCAAATCATTTGAGGCCCTCAAGTAGAATTGACCCCGAGGCACCATGCTCGTAATATTGAAGAGGAAGCGGAGCTCGTCCAACCCCGGCTCCCGCTCGATGTGATCTTTTTCGTACTGCTCCCTCCAGAGCACCAAGAACCCCGTCAGGTGCTTCCAGAAGCCTGGCGAGAGTTGGAGAGGGGCCAATTCGAGCGCGATGAGAGCTCGACGGGGAGCTCGGTTGCAGTGGAAGCCGGACTCCGCACTCAAAAGCGGCTTTGTGGATCAGCAGGCGGTCTGGAGGCGGGGTGTACACGTCATAACCCCTGTAGGGAAGGGAGAGAGTGATGTATTCCTGGATCGTGTACTCTTCCCGAAGTTGGTTGAGCGTATCCACTGTACAAACAGAGTCGGGTATAATCCGACCATCGTGAAAGGCGGCGAAGGAGCCCGTTTGTACCCCGACCAGTGCGACGTCAGGTCCGCCACTTTCCTCGTTGCCGCCAGACTGAGAGGTGCCCGCCTCATCGCCAACTAGGACTGGATCTTCAGGTTGATTGTGAAAACCCAACCCAATTCGGGGGTTTCGGATAAAGCTGCGTCGCTGAACCCGAGGGGTTTCCTCAGCAACGGCATCCCCCTCTCTACCCCGTTTCTTCCCCTCCGACGTCAGGGAATCTGTCACCGCTTCAACTGCCTCTGTATTAAAAAGGGTGTCAATGCTGTCGGACTTGGGAGAGGAAGCGGGATCAGGATGGATGGGTTTCCCTGCTGTAGAGGGGTTTTGATCGTTGAGTTTTTCTTGAGAAGTAGGAAGTTGGGAAGAAGAGGCCATTATGGGAGAAGAAGAGGAGAAGAAAAAAATTCAAGAAGATTGGGAAGTAGGAAAGAAAGGCGGTCAAGAAGGGTTTTGTTCTCGTTTGATTTTGAAAAATCTGAAAGCTTGAAAGTGAGAAGCGCCAGTAAAGCCGGTCTATTTATAGAAGAGGAATGACGGTTACTTACTCGGAAACCGGAATCGATGATCGGAAGGATGGGTTGAGGCGTTTTCCGCATTAAATCGCGCCAAAACGGCTCTTTTTGAAAAACGAGGAGTCCAATCAGTGATCGACACGCATTCGATTATATCGGACAAAATAAGGATTTCCTCCTCCAAAGTGGAAACCTAGTCAGACAAGGAAGTAAGCGGATAAGGTAGAAAATCCTTCAAACAAACAGAAAGATCCTGACTCCGACCCCGACCCCGACCCCGACAAGGTATCAGTGTCCAAGTCAAGGGGGACTTCTGTTAACCGCCAAAATTGGCGAGGGACCAAAGAAGAATTTTCCACCTCGACATAAGAAGGATATAGGAGTGAGAACACGATTCGGATACCTTGACAGAGTGGATCCCGATTGGCCCAAATATGTACCTCCTTCAGCGGGGTCCACCCCGCCAACATCTTAGCTCAACAAAGTGGCCGAAAGCCAAGATACTCTCCAAAACTCACAACGAGACCAAATCCGGTCATGACCGGGCTTCCTAGGGACCCCGCGTCATCCCAACACTACTCCCTATGGACCCCGCAGCACCCCGACATAGAGTTCTGCTGATCATCCTGTAACAAAGTCAGCTATATATCCCCCTACTACCGCCAGAAGGACGCTTACTAGACAAAGACAGCCCGCTAAGTAAAAGCACGCTAGAAAGCAGGATTTTAACTTCAAATACTCAAAACTCCATGAAGATCCAGTAAAAACGCCGCCGTACAAAGGGGTTATACCCCCTCCCGCCAAAGGATCCTATTTTTGAACAGGTCAACACAATAAGAGTCCAATTAGGAAGGGAAGAGATTGATTCCTCCTAGAATGGAAAGACTAAATTCTGCACGTAAAAACTCCGAGATTACCTCCAAAAAAGAAGGATCCGGCAGCTGCCCAAACCCTAACCCTAACCCGAGATTGTAGGAGTGCATGGCAAGCAAGCATGACCTATATATACAACAGTTTATTCATCAATAAAGGGAAAGAGAGGGAACCCTACACACTACTTATCGACAGGCATAGTTCCTTCACCATGACCATCTACCATCTTCGTGGTTACGATCCATATACCATTGTAATCTAAATCAGAAATAGTTCATGTATTGTAATGAAAAGAGACAATCAAATAAAACCTACTGTTGCTTAGTTTCATATACATTATATAACTCTTGTGTTGGTAGGGATCTAGTCGATATCGAACTACGTGATACCCCTCCGACCAGGGTCAATCTTGATCTTGGTCCCCTTTAAAGTTGTTATTTGGAATTCAACTCCAATAACGATTTTCAGGTAACAATTGTAATTAACAATCTTTTTCATATTAATAAAGTGATTTCTGGTTTAAACAAATCTTATAGCATTTATAGTTTAATATTATAATTGTCAAAGTAAATAATCATAAGGTCTAAAGACTATGAGAAAAGAAGAATTGTTCGTACATCTGGATATGTATGTGGTAGACACAATTCTTTAGTTTGTCTTGAATATTGTTCACAACTTAAGTTAAAGGTTGGGCACCTTTATCTTGTTAAAGTTGTAGAATTATTTTGCTAGCATTTGAGTGGGATCAAATGAGATATGATGAGTCTAAAATCATCGGAGTGTCTTCGAGCAAAAGAATCTAGTGCACTGGGTGCATTGAACTGGATCACAATGAAATACTTTATCTATAACCGTCAGTAGATAAAAGTCATTTCATTATCAGGACAATCGGAGAGTCTATCTTAATCCTGAGATAAATGATGGACTTATGGTTGCAAGTGATATCATTTGAGTTATCAATGAGTACGATTATATCGCATAGTCTATCCTCGATAGTTTGGTGATATTCATTTGTTAATCGATAGAGAACTTCATATAAGAACTTCATTTATAGATATGGACATCGTGGCTCCATTTATCAAATGAGAGTATAATATCATCATATGGATGTTTTGAGGTAATTGGATATTAAATCTCAACGTTGAGTTTTCGATAGTGTCTATTGAAAACATGGCTTCTGGAAGAGTCAAAATATCCAAGTTCAAAACGTGGTCATATGAGTAAATATGGTAACTTGGAGAGTTATAGGCGGTCTATGAACTCTTGGCGATTACTGATATTAATCACGAGGATACACTATCTCCAACATGATTGTCTAGGGTATGAATGAGGAAACATCTTCCTTTTCTGTCTTTATTTAAGAGTTCAATTTTAGCTCTTTAGTGGAATGAGTTAAAATTAATGGATCGGACCTAAGTGAATCATTTGTTGATTGTGATTAGGTTATGTCTATTGAAGCTTAAATTTAGATAGCCCGCCAAGATCCCCAATCCACACGGACTTGCATGGATCACTTGATATATTCTACCGGACCAATTTAAGGGTCCATCTAGAATTGCATTTAATATATTAAAAATATAATTTGCACATTATTTATGTAATGGGCTGCTCAATTATATTTATATATTAATGAATGACATGTTGGCTTGTTTCTTTTAGTAAGAATGGGTCTAGTTCACATGTGGGCTTTTTATTTAAAGTTCAATGGATTAAATGAAATAAGAAAATAATGTATGGCCCAATATGTTTATATGGGGCGGCAAGGTGAATTAATTAACCTTATATATTATTTTGTTTCATTGTTTAATTAAATAAGAATTAATTAATTTATTAATTAATTGTTTAATTAAGAAACAAATCTTTTCTGATTAGGAAATATGACTCCTAAAGGTATACTATTGGTAGTAGTATACTTAAATTAAAAGACTTGTTTGACAAGGAAATAAATAATTAATTTTATTTATTTAATCAAATAAGAATTCTTTTTATTTAGTCAAATAAAAGAATAAAAGATTTATGAGTTTGATTAGGGTTTGGAAGTCTTAAACTAAATAGGAATTAGGCTACAATACAAACTCCTTTTGGCTTGAGTATTGCGGCAACCCTAGTCCCTTTTAGGTTAGAGAATTCGGCCACCCTAGTAAAAAGGAAGAAAGAAAATTTTGCCACATATATAAGTGGACTTATAATTTTCAGCCACTTAGGGTTTTGGTGTGCTTGATTCTATTTTCTTCTTCTTCTCAATACATAGAAAGATTAATTTTTATTCTACTAAAACATAAAAGAGACATAGATTATTCTTTGATGGTATACTATTTGCTTATTCATCAATAAGCTTGTGTGTACAACATCGATCTTGGTTCACGCGAGTTTCGATCATTAGATTGAGAACTCAAAAGTGACCGGAATAATCTTAGTATTCTTTTGATTGTTTTTGTGACTAACAAAGAAGAGAAAAGTTTGTTTTGTCCAATCACAGGCTTGCAATTCAAAGAAAAGGGAGACCACGCTCCTAGGTGATCCACGTTCGTGCTAGGATTGAAGATCTTGCGGATTACCATCGACGTAAGTCAATCGGATCACGCGACAAAAGGTATTCTTCTTTTGTTAGATAAAATATATCTTTAATTGATTAAAAGGGTTTAAGGTTCATAAAAGGAAAAAATTTTAAAAGCTACTAAACCTATTTTTTTTTAGTCTCGCTTCCGCTGCGTGTACTTTACGGTATATTTTTCCCTACAATTGGTATCAGAGCCTAGGTTGAACCCTTTTAATTAATTAACGTATATATACGTGGATCGATTTCTTTTTATTGTGATTATGCATGTTTAGAAAGAGATGGCACTCTAGGTATTCACATATATAATTACATGTGATGTATGGATTTATATATGTTTTATGTGGATTGTTATTGCTCGATTTTGGTCCTAGATTTTTAATGTATTTTTGTTATGGAATTGTAACAAGAAGGGTGGTCTATCATCGCCATAATTCCTTCTTGGTAGTTGCTAGGTTTTATTTTTTTATATATATATAGGTGCAGTATTTTTTTAATGCTACTGCAGTTTTTTGTATTTTATTTTTAAGTGCAGTTTTTTATGAATAAAAAATACTACAGTGAATAAAAAAAAAAATTAATACTGCAGTATTTATTATTTTATATTGCTGTAATATATTTGGGTGTTGAAGATTCGAAGACACGAAGAAAAACGTAGCAACCGGAACCGAGAACGAGCACCATGCGCACCCCAAAGGAGTGGATTGGGCTGCGCATGGCAAGCCCAAGCCTTGGTGGGCTGCACATGGCAGCCTTGTGTGGCCTTATGCGCAGCCCCTTTGTGGGGTTATGGGCTATGCACGCCCATGGGAGAAGGCCGAATGATGAGCTTATGGTTGATGGGCCACTTGAAGATCTTGTATTCCTAAATTATTGTAATTTACTTGTTTTTCTAGGATGGGCCAAAATTGTTGCTATTTAATTTTTGCTTAAATATTACAATATTTGTTATTGTATGATAACATGACATATAGAATAGGAGTGCCACTCATATATCTCTTTTGGTATGAACATGCATTGAATGATTTAGGTATCTAAATTGGCATCTAGATAACTTGGTAAATCATTCTATGGGATTTAATCACACACCTTAAATAATTGAGTGGGAGAAGGTGTTTTTGTAACACCTATGGCCTCCAAGGTTAGTTGAGCTTAATTATTTATTGGTAATCCCCCCAAGGGGCGTCCATGAATGGAATTTAGCAATATACTTCCTTACAAGTATAGACTAGACAATGGACTCAAAAGAGATCTACTCCCCAAGGAGGGATTTTCGTGAGAGAAAGTTGAGGGTCGATAACTTGGTAACATACTCAATGTAATTTTATTGATATCCTCCCAAGAGTTCTTGTCAGTAAAATTACAAGGCTAAAATTGAAAACGCTGGTTGTTATGTTAACAATTAGGTGGGACCTAGTCTAACTAGTAAATGGTGTGAACTCCCAAAGGAGGCGTAACATTTATGGGTGTTAGATCACCGTTGAATTTTTATGATTGAGTTATTTATTTAATTCAAGATAAATATTTAAAGTGCTTTATAATGATTATTTACTTATATAAAATTTTGTTTTATTAAGAAATCATGACCCCATCCCTAATGAACATCCTGAAAGATAACACTTTAACTGGAGATAATTATGTCACATGGAAAAGGAAAATTGGGTTGTTGCTGCAAGCTGAAAAACATAAATTTTGTTCTAACTACTCCTAAACCACCTGCTCCTACTAATGAATCTAATGTGATGCAATGAGATGAGTATGAGCAGTGGGAGACCTCTAATGAGATGGCCAAATGGCTACAATCTCATGTGTGTTACAATAGCAGCATGAAGGAATGGGATCTACTGCTGATATGATGATGTCTCAAGAAGAGATTCATATGGTTGGTAAAGCTGCTACTATAATGACCCGTCAGAAGGTCAAGGAATAATAGAAGAAAAAGCAACTTGGGCTTACCAAGACAGTAACCAAGATCAAAAGGAAGTGCTTCTTTTGTGGTGAAAAGAGACATTGGAAAAGTAATTTTCCAAAGTCTCAAAATAAGAAGGAACAAGGTAATATGAATTATCTTGAAACATGTTTTTCTGGTAGATTCTACAGATTCTTGGATCGTAGACTCTGGAGCCACTAATCATGTTTGTTATTCCTTACGGGGGTTTCAAGAAAGGAGAAGGCTAAATAAGAATGAAATCAATTTGCGCTTGGGCAACGGAACGTTAGTGTCTGCAAGTGCAGTTGGAGATATTAGAGTTTGTTTGGATTCTAGAAGGCATTTAGATTTAATAGACGTTTATTATGTACCTCAATTCAAGAGGAATTTAATTTCAATTTCTTGTTTGAATAAATTTGGATATTCGGTTACTTTTAATAAAGTTTTTATTATTAGTAAGAATGACAAAATTATTTGCAAAGGTACATTGGAAAACAGTCTATACTTTTTGCATAGAAATATCTCTCACTCGTTAGACACAGAAATAACGGAACCTAATCATAAAAGAGTTAAATTATCAAAAGATGAAACCTATCTATGGCATTTACGCCTAGGTCATATTAACCTTAATAGGATTAAAAGATTGGTAAGTGACGGACCTTTGAGTGACTTAAAGGTTGATGATCTACCAACTTGTGAATCTTGTTTGGAAGGTAAAATGACCAAAAGGACGTTCTCTGCCAAAGGTGCTAGAGCTACTGAATGTTTAGGATTGATACACACTGATGTATGTGGACCTATGAGCATTCAAGCTAGAGGTGGATATGAGTACTTCATCACTTTCACAGATGATTACTCAAGATTTGGCTATGTGTATCTCATGCGACATAAGTCGGATGCTTTTGACATGATCAAAGCATTTAAAGCTGAAGTGGAAAATCAGCTTGAGAAACACTTAAAAATCTTGAGATCTGATCGTGGTGGAGAATATCTATCTGGTAAGTTTCAGCAATATCTTATTGATAATGGAATAGTTTCTCAGTTTTCTGCACCAGGTACACCTCAACAAAATGGGGTAGCAGAAAGGAGAAATAGAACTCTTTTGGATATGGTTAGGTCTATGTTGAGTTATTCAACACTTCATATTTCTTTCTAGGGATATGCTTTACAAACTGCTATAGACATTCTAAACGATGTACCATCTAAGTCTGTTCCTAAAACACCGCATGAGTTGTGGACTGGGCGCAAGCCTAGTTTACAACACTTAAGGATATTTGGTTGTCCTGCGCATGTGTTAAAAGGAAAGACAGAAAAGATGGAGTCCCGTTCGGAAACATGTATATTTGTAGGGTATCCAAAAGAAACTAAAGGATATTATTTTTATAGTCTTTCAGATCTTAAAGTATTTGTTTCGACAAATGCTAAATTTCTGGAAAAGGACTATATGAATGATTTTGTGCCTAGAAGTAGAATTGTCCCGAATGAGATGTCAGGAGATACAATTCCACGAGAGGTTACACAACCAAACCCAATTGTAAGTTCCAATCTAACACAAGGTCAACAACCTACCATTCCTCGTCGTAGTGCGAGGGTTAGAACACAACCCGAAAGATACATCGGTCTAGGAGAATCAGTGGAGAATCTCCCGGACGACGATGATCCCTACACGTACAAGGAAGCTATGGAGGATGTTGATAGTCGCTATTGGCAAAAGGCAATGCAATCTGAGATTGAATCTATGTTCGATAACAAAGTCTGGTCCCTTGTAGACTTGCCTAAAGGGATAAAACCCATTGGGTGCAAGTGGGTATACAAGAGGAAAAGCGGTATGGATGGAAAGGTGGAAACCTTTAAAGCTAGATTGGTAGCTAAAGGGTATACACAGAAAGAAGGTATCGATTACGAGGAAACCTTCTCTCCTGTGGCCATGCTTAAATCCATTAGGATACTCTTATCCATTGCAGCATCTTTAGATCTAGAGATTTGGCAAATGGACGTCAAGACAGCTTTCCTTAATGGAAGTCTTGACGAAAGCATCTACATGATGCAACCGGAGGGATTCATTGAAAAGGGTCAAATGGAAAAGGTATGCAAGTTGCAGAAATCCATATATGGATTAAAGCAAGCATCCAGATCCTGGAACATAAGGTTCGATCAAGCTGTCAAAGGTTTTGGATTTATTCAGAATCTTGACGAACCTTGTGTATACAAAAGGATTAAGGGCGACAAGTTGGTTTTCCTGATTCTTTATGTTGATGATATACTACTCATCGGAAACGATGTAGGTGTGTTGACATCAGTAAAAGAATGGTTAGCAAAACAATTTGATATGAAGGACTTAGGAGAAGCAAGTTTTATTCTAGGTATCCAAGTTATAAGGGATAGAAAGAATAGAACGATTGCATTATCCCAAGCTTCATACATAGACAAGATCTTGTCTAGGTTTTCCATGCAGGATTCCAAGAAAGGTATGTTACCTTTCAGACATGGAATCAAGCTTTCTAAGGAACAAGTTCCTAAGAATGAGCATGAAGAGCAATTCATGAGTAGAGTTCCATATGCCTCAGCAGTTGGAAGTCTCATGTATGCAATGCTCTGTACTAGACCAGATATTTGTTTTGCTGTTGGCATAGTTAGCAGGTTTCAATCGAAACCTGGTCTTGATCACTGGACGACAGTCAAGCATATTTTCAAGTATCTTAAGAGAACGAGAGATAATATGCTTGTATTCTCTGGAGGGGATTTAATTCCCGTTGGGTATACAGATTCTGATTTTCAATCAGATTCTGACTCTAGAAAATCCACATCAGGGGCTGTGTTTACTATTGGAGGAGGAGCAGTTATATGGAGGAGTATCAAGCAATCTTGCATTGCTGATTCCACCATGGAATCTGAGTATGTTGCTGCATGCGAGGCTGCCAAAGAGGCTGTTTGGCTCTGCCAATTCTTGATTGACTTGGAAGTGGTTCCTAGTGCGAATAAGCAGATCACTATCTTCTGTGACAATAGTGGAGCAGTGGCTAATTCAAAAGAACCAAGAAGTCACAAGAGAGGTAAACACATTGAAAGAAAGTATCATCTTTTAAGGGAGATTGTTCAAAGAGGTGACGTGACGATTACCAAAATCGCGTCAGCAGAAAATCTAGCAGATCCCTTCACAAAGGCTCTACCTCAGAAGAGTTTCAATGGGCACCTAGAAAACATGGGCTTGAGAGATATGACTCATTTGCTATAGCGCAAGCGGGAGATTGTTAGGATTATGCTCAATAGCAAGAGTGTAATATTGTAATTAACAATCTTTTTCATATTAATAAAGTGATTTCTGGTTTAAACAAATCTTATAGCATTTATAGTTTAATATTATAATTGTCAAAGTAAATAATCATAAGGTCTAAAGACTATGAGAAAAGAAGAATTGTTCGTACATCTGGATATGTATGTGGTAGACACAATTCTTTAGTTAGTCTTGAATATTGTTCACAACTTAAGTTAAAGGTTGGACACCTTTATCTTGTTAAAGTTGTAGAATTCTTTTGCTAGCATTTGAGTGGGATCAAATGAGATATGATGAGTCTAAAATCATCGGAGTGTCTTCGAGCAAAAGAATCTAGTGCACTGGGTGCATTGAACTGGATCACAATGAAATACTTTATCTATAACCATCAGTAGATAAAAGTCATTTCATTATCAGGACAATCGGAGAGTCTATCTTAATCCTGAGATAAATGATGGACTTATGGTTGCAAGTGATATCATTTGAGTTATCAATGAGTACGATTATATCGCATAGTCTATCCTCGATAGTTTGGTGATATTCATTTGTTAATCGATAGAGAACTTCATTTATAGATATGGACATCGTGGCTCCATTTATCAAATGAGAGTATAATATCATCATATGGATGTTTTGAGGTAATTGGATATTAAATCTCAACGTTGAGTTTTCGATAGTGTCTATTGAAAACATGGCTTCTGGAAGAGTCAAAATATCCAAGTTCAAAACGTGGTCATATGAGTAAATATGGTAACTTGGAGAGTTATAGGCGGTCTATGAACTCTTGGCGATTACTGATATTAATCACGAGGATACACTATCTCCAACATGATTGTCTAGGGTATGAATGAGGAAACATCTTCCTTTTTTGTCTTTATTTAAGAGTTCAATTTTAGCTCTTTAGTGGAATGAGTTAAAATTAATGGATCGGATCTAAGTGAATCATTTGTTGATTGTGATTAGGTTATGTCTATTGAAGCTTAAATTTAGATAGCCCACCAAGATCCCCAATCCACACGGACTTGCATGGATCACTTGATATATTCTACCGGACCAATTTAAGGGTCCATCTAGAATTGCATTTAATATATTAAGAATATAATTTGCACATTATTTATGTAATGGGCTGCTCAATTATATTTATATATTAATGAATGACATGTGGGCTTATTTCTTTTAGTAAGAATGGGTCTAGTTCACATGTGGGCTTTTTATTTAAAGTCCAATGGATTAAATGAAATAAGAAAATAATATATGGCCCAATATGTTTATATGGGGCGGCAAGGTGAATTAATTAACCTTATATATTATTTTGTTTCATTGTTTAATTAAATAAGAATTAATTAATTTATTAATTAATTGTTTAATTAAGAAACAAATCTTTTCTGATTAGGAAATATGACTCCTAAAGGTATACTATTGGTAGTAGTATACTTAAATTAAAAGACTTGTTTGACAAGGAAATAAATAATTAATTTTATTTATTTCATCAAATAAGAAGTCTTTTTATTTAGTCAAATAAAAGAATAAAAGATTTATGAGTTTGATTAGGGTTTGGAAGTCTTAAACTAAATAGGAATTAGGGTGCAATACAAACTCCTTTTGGCTTGAGTATTACGGCAACCCTAGTCCCTTTTAGGTTAGAGAATTCGGCCACCCTAGTAAAAAGGAAGAAAGAAAATTTTGCCACTTGTATAAGTGGACTTATAATTTTCAGCCACTTAGGGTTTTGGTGTGCTTGATTCTATTTTCTTCTTCTTCTCAATACATAGAAAGATTAATTTTTATTCTACTAAAACATAAAAGAGACATAGATTATTCTTTGATGGTATACTATTTGCTTATTCATCAATAAGCTTGTGTGTACAACATCGATCTTGGTTCACGCGAGTTTCGATCATTAGATTGAGAACTCAAAAGTGACCGGAATAATCTTAGTATTCTTTTGATTGTTTTTGTGACTAACAAAGAAGAGAAAAGTTTGTTTTGTCCAATCACAGGCTTGCAATTCAAAGAAAAGGGAGACCACGCTCCTAGGTGATCCACGTTCGTGCTAGGATTGAAGATCTTGCGGATTACCATCGCCGTAAGTCAATCGGATCACGCGACAAAAGGTATTCTTCTTTTGTTAGATAAAATATATCTTTAATTGATTAAAATGGTTTAAGGTTCATAAAAGGAAAATTTTTTAAAAGCTACTAAACCTATTTTTTTTTAGTCTCGCTTCCGCTGCGTGTACTTTACGGTATATTTCTCCCTACAGACCCCGCTAGAGTAGGAGGGGGGTGACAGCATCAGCAGTTAGTTTTGTTGAAGAAGGTAGAAGAAGGTAGAAGAAGGGGATCAGTTCCAACTTGATTAGCTCCAACTTGAATGGACCCCGGCACGATTTTGGTTTTTACAGAGGGGGAGGGGACAAGAGAAGCAGAAGCAGAAGCAGGCAGAGGAAGACCCCCTGTCCCAGGTGATGTTGGGGACCCCGCTGCCATCGGGGCAGCAGATACTGTAAGAAGAGAAGAAACTTAATGAGAAGAAGAAGAAGGAGAATATGTACGTATAAAAACAAGAGAATTAGATGCAGTCAGCTTGCCAGGAAGGGCGAGGGAAATCCTTAGGTATCGCTCTAGTCGGCCTCCTTCGAAGGGATCTAGAGTAGGATATTGCATATTGGTGTACCCTCTCTTCATGATTCTCGTAAGAATATCCCAGGACTCAGGAGCTAGTACACCATTCGCCAACTTGTCCCTTGTTGAGAACTATGTAGGGACAAGGTATTCATACCCCCCGATAAAGGCAGTGCGCCCCCACTCGCCTTCTACCATGAACCATTCTTCTTTCCAGGGCGCAGCGTATTTCATATTTGCCCCTGGAATAGTAAACTTCATGTCGTTGTTTGCCCTTAGGTAAAATTGACCTCGGGGCACCATGCTAGTGATGTTGAAGAGAAAGCGGAGTTCATCCAACCCTGGCTCCCTATCTATGCGATCTCTCTCGCACTGCTCCTTCTAGAGCACCAAGAACCCGGTCAAATACTTCTAGAACCCCGGTGAGATCAGGAGGGGGGCCAATTCAAGCGCCACAAGAGCCTGGCGGAGAGTAGGATGCAGCGGCAGTCGGACTCCACACTCGAAAGCCGCCTTGTGAATCAATAAGTGGTCCTGAGGAGGGGTGTACACGTCATAATTCCTATGAGGAAGAGAAAGAGTGACATAATCCGGAATCTTGTATTTCTCCCTCAGCTTGGCCAGGGTGTCTAAGGTGCACACAGAATCAGGAACAAGCCTCCCGTCGTGATAGGGGGCGAAAGAGCCGGCCTGGACCTCGACTAGTGAAATGCTTCCTTCATCGCCTCCGTCGCCACCACCGACCTTCGCCGCATCCACCCCGTCATGGATAATTACAGGGTCCTCCGGTTGATTGTGGAAACCCGACCCAATTTGGGGGTTTCGGGTAGAGCGACGACGCTGGGCCCAGGGGGTATCATCAGTAACCCCATCCCCCTCTCGATCCCGCTTTCTCCTCTCGATCCCGCTTCCTCCTCTCCGAGGTCAGGGAGTCCTCCACCACGTTAGCCTTCTCCGTATTGAACAGGGCATCGATACTATCAAACTGATGCGGAGAGACGGGGTCGGGGTGAGTAGAGGTCACAAGGGTTTTGATCATTTGTAATTTCTTGTGAAGTGGGAAGTTTAGAAGGAGAAGCCATTGAAGAAGAAGAAGGTAGAAGAGATTTCTTAAAGATTGCTAAGTAAAGGAGAAAGAAAGCAAGTCAGATAGGGTTTGTTCTCTGTTGTGATTTTGAAAGTTTTGAAAGTGATGAAGAAAGCACCAGTGAAGCCGGTTTATTTATAGAGGAGAGGTGGCAGTTACACACCAGGAAACCGAAATCGGTGACCGACAGAATGGGTTAGAGGCGCTTTCCGCATTAATCGCGCCAAAACGGCTCTTTTTGAAAACGAGGAAACCAACCATCGATCGACACGCAATCAGTATTAACGCATCAAGTAAAGATTTCCTCCTCCTAGGTGGAGAACTAGTCAGACAAGGAAATAAGCAGATAAGGCAGAAAATCCTTCAAGTATAGACAGGATCCTGACTCCGACCTCGACAAGGTATCAGTGTCTAAGTCAGAGGGGACTTATGTTAACCGCCAAAATTGGCGAAGGACCAAGGAAGAATTTTTCACCTCAACACAAAGAGAATATAAGAATATAGACACCATTCGGCTACCCCGACAAAGGCGAACCCCGACTGATCCGAGTGCACACCCCTTCCAATGAGGTCGGACCCAGCCTACCCCTAGAGCTGGAGTACTCGATAGAACCTGCAGCGGGGTCCAACCCCATCATACCCTGGTCTCCTATAAACCCCACAGCAACCCAACACGGAGTTCCATTGAGCATCCCGCTACAGTATAAACCCCGCAGCACCCCGACACAGAGTTCCACTAAACATCCCGCTATAATACTAGCTAGACATCCCCCTACTTCATCAGCAGGAAGCTTACTGGCTTGCACTTTCTGATATAGATAGCCTGCCAACCAGGAAGATACCAAGCAGCAAGATTCTCATACCATAAACTAAAAGCTCCATAAAAGACCCATTAAAACGCTGCCATACAGAGGAGATATACTCCTTCCCGCCAAAGAGTCCTATTTTGAGAAGGTCAACACATTAAGAATCCTACTAGGATGGTAACAATTTGATCACGAGATTAACTCCTCCTAGGAAGGAAAGACTGGATTTTACACGTAACGCTCCGAGATTATCTACTAAAAGGAAGAGGATCCTGCAACTGCCAAACCCTAGACCGAAATTATAGGAGTGCATAGCAAGCAACAGGACCTATATATACAACAGCTTATTCACTAAGAAAGGGGGAGGAAAAAATGGAAAAAAGAGAAATCGTAAGAAAAAGAAAGAGAAAAAAGAAGGAAAGGGACCGAAAATCATCTCTAGAAACCCTACGATCAAGTTCTACTTATCGACATGCACGAGTTCACCATCACCACCATCTCCATTACCGACTGAATCACATACCTTACTGTAAACCTGAAAAACATAGTTTATACATTTGTAATGCAAAATATTGATTAGTAAAGAAGCTTATTCTTATCTATCTTCTTGTGTTCCACGTCGTATTTGCAATGTCTAGGATATAGTTGGTATCGAACCGCTTGATACCCCTCCGGGGATCAATCTTGATCTTGGTCCCCTTGAAGTCATTATTTGGAATTTCACCCCCAGTGACTATTTTCCGGTAACAATTGTAAATACAAGTATTATTTGTATTAATTTTAATATAGTTTCTTCTCTAGCAAGTTGTAGTGTTCTTACATTGTAATACTTTAAGTATAACTTGTAGAATGTGCTCTTTATTGAATATACTTGTATATGAGATACATTGGTTCTTGGAATATGTTTTGTAGACTAAGTGTGGTGAATTGAGCATACTTATGCAAATTTTTTTTCTCATAACAATCTTGTTCAAGGTTTATTATATGCTCACCAAGGTTTTGACACTAGTCACGAAAGAGTTTTTAAAACTAGTGTGTCAACCTATTCACCCCTCCTCTAGGTTGTTTAGTATAACCTTGTAGGCATTTTTAAAGATTGAACTTGGAGAGTGAAACAAATTAAGGTGTGTTCTAATTATCAATCTAGAGGGGGGGTGAATAGATTTTAACTAATTTTCACCCAATTTTCGTTTAAGGTCAATATTACGAAAATGCCCCTAATAGTCAATACAAAAAACAACAAGTGTAATATGGTGCGGAATTATAAATGACACTTGATGTATACGTGGAAAACCCAACCACTGGGAAAAAACCACGGGCTGTTTAGTGCGCCACACTTGAACCTCGAAATCCACTAATTGAAATGAAGTTTACAACCTATGTAGACCTCGTCTAACACTCCGGTCTGTAACCCCCCACTTCTACCACGCAGGCCTTTATTAGTGGCTCTAGTCCATCTTGCTTGTGGCCTAAGCAACCTTAGCCAACAAGACTTAAATTCTCAATGAAGAGATAATATAACCTATGTGAATATATGATGATATTCAATGAGCAAATAAAGCTAGGTAACCTTAGATGCTTATCTAGGATGATTATATAACAATAAATACAATCCTAGATATCAATAGCTAAATGACATGTCAAATAGCTTAGCTAAACATAGATTATAAAAACCTAGATAGTTATCACAATACAACACTCAATCAAGTCATCACAAACAATCTCTATCTTGTATTTAGCATATTATCTAAAAACATACAAGTAATAAAAGAGATGCCTTAATATGAAAAACACTAAAATTAGATGAGATTAGTGAAGAACATACCAAGAGAGATGTGATGATGCAAAACCATTCAACTAAGCAAACTAACTATGCTAGAAAATGCTTAGATGATCTTTGATGCTCATGTATATGATTTTGAGTGTATAAAAATGAGTTCTTGAAGATTTTTCACTTAAGAAATTGTTCTAAGTAAAAATATGATTTTTGGACTCATAAAAAACGACCTAGAAATGAAAGTGGCATATATATAGTATGCCAAAGTGAAGTGGTGCCGTTTTGAAAATTTTGCAAAAGACCGCTGATTCTGCGCCCTTGATTATGCGGCCACGGACCGCATAACTAAGGGGCGCAGAAACACACCTGACAGTTTTTGCGGCCCCTAAACGCAAAATCCAAGGGCGCAGAAAAGAGACCAGAGAGTATGAATTCTGATCCTTATTCTGCGGCCTTGACCGCAGAACATGGCGCAAATTGCACCTGATGGAGCATCCTAAAATTTAACCATGGCTATGCAATACCAAGCAAGATGCAACCAAATAAACATGCATGAAGAGAGAATAAATAGGCATTAATGCATACACAAAATAAAGACACAACACATTCAAGAATGAGAATTATGCAAGTGTTGTGTGTGTGTGCATCTACTTCTCTTCATTGCAAGAAACACTAAGAAATATACCTTTGGAGTGCTTCTTCTTTTGAGGTCTTGACAAGGGCCTTAAAGCTAGATCCTTTACCACCTAAGCTACCCTTACAAACAAACCCCATCATGTGGTTTGTCCATGAAATAAGCCAATCAAAAACCGGGAATCCTTACAGAGAGTTATCCAAGAGTGGCCAAGTGAAGATGCCAACAAAGTATGAAGCTCAACCTTAATGAAATTCCCTTTAAAGCAATAGTGTTTTATACCTAGAGGGGGGGTGAATAGGTATATGCCCAAATTCTTCCAATATTCAAAAATGCGGAATATAAGAATGAAATGAATACTTGAAATGATATAACAATTGTATAATATGAATCAATTCATGTAAGCATCAATATACAATAGAATCAATACAAGTGAACATATGGAAGATAAGGAAATATAAAGCGAAAATGAGACAATATTTTTACGTGGTAAAACCTCAAAGAGGAAACATCCACGGGTTGAATCCACAACCACCGGCAAAGCAAATCCACTATACGAAAAGGCCTTACACACTCAAAGCTATCAACACTATGATATCCACTTCAAGCTATCAAAACCTAATCAACCCTCGGGCTAGTGATTCACAAAGCCTACTCTCTATCCAAGATGTATCCCACACCTCTAGAGAGCAACTTCCTATCCAAGACTAAAAAGCCTCTAGGAAGATTTCCTTGCTTAGCAATCTAGATCACTAGGATCCTAGTTAAGCCACCCTAGCTCAACCATCCGGAGTACGCAACTCCTTGCTAAGACTTTTGCTTAGTTATCCGGATCCTCTTGATCCTAACTAAGGCTTCTTGCTTAGCTATCCGGAATCCTTTCCTAGCCAAGTCTTCTTGCTCAAGACAAAGCTTCACTCACTTTGCAAGAGACTTCAACCTTTCACAAGGCAATGATCTAAGTGAAGTGCACACAAGCAATATGATGCAATCACAAAAAAATAGAGCAAGTTGATCAAACACACTCTATGAACATGCAACTAGAGAATCTAGAATAAAGCTATCACAACTCAATCACAAAATATATCTAGAAACCTAAGCATGTGAATTAACATCATTCATATTACTTTTCATCAATCAAATAAGACAATTAAAGAGATGATCAATAATGAAAGTAAGAAGAAGATGAATCACTTACAAACAAATATAGCTAGATAATCAATCAAGCTCTATGAACATGCTTACATACATTCTAGGATATGCTTTCAACAATCAATCACAAAAATACCTAGAAATCAAAGCATGTATATCAATAAGAACAAGGTATGAATATTCAATATATCACACTAAAAACCTATTTCTTAGATCATGAAATTAAACCTAGAAAATGTCATAAAGCACATCACATATATCATTTCTAGAATCAATTTCAAGATTAATCAAGTTTAGCAAATATATGTTCAAGTAAAATCACAAAGCTAAAACTCACTTATCAAATGATCAACCACCCCTAGAATATGTTCTAACATCATTTTAAACACAAATCATCTATCAAATTGAAAGTTTAAAGTGCAGATCAAAAGATGAAGTGAGAAGAAGAAGTTTAACATACAACAATGAAACTCGGACTGAAGAACAGCATGCTGCGACCAATCACGAATTCAAATGACTCTGAAAATGCTTGGGGTTTGTAGCTCTCTTCAAGACCAACAATTTTGGTTTTTGAATCACTCAATTTCGAGTTCGTATGAGAGAGTTATGCTCAAAATAAGAAAATGAAAATGTTGAAGAATTCTGCAGAAATTTCTTCAAGTTCATGGAAATGGAGGGAATTGGAGGGATTTAAAAAGAATTGAAGGAGGGGCCAATTTTTTGGGGGGACTTTGGCCAGTCCACGTGTGGCCAGCGTGTGCCACACGTGGCCAGAGAGGAGCTCTGGCCGTGTGGCACACGTGGTCCACACGTGGCCACCCCTTGCTTGGCTTTTGGCCGAGCAACCTCCTCACGCACCTCTAGCGTTCTTCAGCCGTATTCGGGCATCCGAACTCCGAATTCGAATCCGTTTTCAGATTACAAACTGTGACTCCCTCACGCACGACTACGACTATGAAACTTTGAAAAATGGTTGAGAATTCATCTCGGAAAATGACGACGAACACAACTCAATGAATGAGAACGAAAAGTAGCGTAGCTACATCGTTTGGACTCGAAACTTAATGAATGAGTAACCGAAATGACCGGAACTCAATAAGGAATCAAATAAGATCATTTTCAAGTCCAAAACACAAGAAACACAAACAAATAAACTCTATGCAACACAAGCATGCCATATCTAAGCGATAGTGAGAAAACATGCAATTTTACAAGATTGTCAACAATGAGATCAATGCATGTGCATACTAAATGAGTGTGAAAGTGTTATAAAAAATGTTTGAACTACGATGCAGAGACACACATGTATGAATTGTGTGTGTGTGCGCTTACGCCTTGCAAGAGGAAGAAGAATCTTGATACGTTAGCATCCAAGTATGCGATGTTCCCCTTGAAGACAATATTTGCACAAGATGTTGCTTCTTCATCTTTGAAGCTCCTTTCTTTAAGAAACACTTAAGCAACTACTAATACAAATATAGAGAGTTTTGCAATGGAATCAAGCCAATACAAATAAAGGATCTTACACTTAACATTCAAGAGCTCCACACCTAAGCTTTCCTCAACCAAGGTTTAACCAACCAAGAAGGCAAGCCATGCAAACTCAAACAAGGATGCATCCCAACCCGGTTTAACAATAAAAAAAGGAGAGAACCGGTTCAACACCAAAGGCAACATCAAATGCTTAACAAGTCTTCAATGACCTCATAAGGATATGGTATGACACCTCATTTTATACCTACTTGTCATTTTTGTGGTGTTGATAGGCATATTAGGCCAAATTGCTTTAGGTACATTAAGAAATGTAGGGTTGAAAGCATGTCGGAAAGAAATAGACTTAGAAAAGCCAATATGCATATGCCTAGGAAATCTAGTGTCATTAATCCTAGAAATTCAAGTAACATGTTAACTATGACCATGGTGGATTTGAAAAGATGAACCCTTATGCTATTGTGCCAATATTATACCTGTAGATACAACTAGGTCCAGTGGACTTGGTAGGTCTATAGGACCTCATGCCCTTCATTGATATGGTGTGGTAATTGACCATATAAGGGGAGCTCAAGCAAAGAGAGCATACTTGCATACTTGTCACATGCAAAAATTTGATAAACTTTATGATTCTTCATTAATTGCTTGAGTATCTTGGTTGCACATATGTGATGACTCGCTTTTTGTGTCGTTACCAAATTGCGAATTACCAAAAGTATGTTTATAAAATGAATTTTACGCAATATGTTTTAAGTTTTGAAAAGTAGTAAGCGGTAAGCTTAAAGTTCGTTCCACAGGGAATGGAGTGTTAATTAGATAAATTGACTAATCTTAGAACAATAAAACAAATCATAGAGTTTGATAAATGTGTGGTTTCTAAAGCCACCAATGCTAAACTACTCAAATGAAAATACACAAAAATGTTATGAAAAATAGAATACTCAACACCTTGATAAGAATAGTGATAAAATCAATTAATGAGAGAACTAGGGAATAGATCGATTAACACTTGGATGTGGGTAAGCTACTAGCATCATTAATGTACCAATCTCATTATGTTAACCACTTAGAGGCTTAGATTAGTGGGGTTGATATACCCACCACTAATCTATCCTATCCAATGGGTTCTTAATCACACAAAGGTTGTCAATCCACATGTGAATATGTAAGGACCTCTATTTTGTGATTGGCTTATTTCATGACATACCACATTGGGGATGATTGTGTAATGGGTAGCTTAAGTCATCTTGATGATTATCAAGGCAAGCTTCCATGCATCCCGGTGACTTCAAGATCAAGAGCTTCAAAAGGTATATCACTTGACCTTGATTCTTGAAGAGACTAGGTGCACACACACACTTGCATGCATCTTTACCTATCTTGCATTTATTACCTTGCATGTGTGTTTCATTGATTTTGTGCATCTATGTCATTTAGCACACTACACACCTTTCATTGCATTTATATGATTGCATTTGTGTTTTTATTTAGTTGTGTGCTTATGTATTTTTTTATGAGTGTTTCTTGTTGATGCATATTTCTGGTTTACCTCTCTTCATGCATGACTTTTCTATTGTATACATTGGTTGTTTAAAATGCATGCTTTGTGTCTTGAGAGGTTTGAAAATGCATGTAACCGCTCTCGGACCGCTCTCGGACCGCTCCCATTTTCTAGTGGTTGAGGCAGCGTTTTCACGGACAGTGGCGACCGCTCCCACGACCGCTTTCGGACCGCTGCCAATTTTCCCGCAGCGGTTGGCTTGACAGGGCAAACCGCTCACCTACGGCGTTTTGTTTTCCTGTTTCAAAACGATGCCACTTTGGGTTGGTTCTCCTATATATTGTCCTTGATAGCTTTAGGTCTGTGTTGAGCTAAAATTCAGATCTTAAAAAGAGAAACTCATCCCTAGAGAGACAAGCTCCCAAGAACTCATCTTTACTCAACCAAACCACTTCCCATGTGCATCTAGCTTCTTCCTAACATCATTCAAGCATGGGATTTCTTGTTTTCTTTGACTAGGTAACTTCTACATGTCCTAGAACTTCATATTTCATTCTTATGACATGTTTTGCCTAGGATTAGCATTTAGTGGTTAATTAAATGCATGACTCTTTACTTAATGTTGTTTATAACATGTTTGAGTCTTTGATTTTGGTTGAGATGAGTTGTTTGTTGATAGCTAGCATTTAGGACTATTTTGCCCTCTAGCTAAGTCTATATGATTTTCATTTAGACATTGATGTGTAGGACTTATTGATTGCATTTGTTTATTGCATTTATAGTCCTAGCCATGTTCATTGACAACATGTGTTGATTGGCATTTTGATTGACAATTCCTTGATTGCACTTGCTAATTGCATTTATTGTCATTGCCATGATTATTGACAACATGTGTTGAATTGGCTTTGTTTGTTGACAATTAGGTTGTTAGAAATCTCTACAACTAATTGAGACCTCATGTATGTGCATGTAGGCTTTGTTGATAACTAGGATGTTGATTTGCATTATAACATCTAGTTAAGCATTTAGTGTAGCCTAGCATTATTTGCATCTTGAATATCATCACATATTCACATAGGTTGTTGATTCTCTTCATGAGTCAAAGTCTTGTGTTACATGCTAAGCAACTTTTTCACACACACACTTTTTCTGTGAATAAACTCTCCTTGAATCTCTCTCAATTACTTGAATTGCATAAAGTTGGTTTATATGATTATGCAAATGCATTTTGTGCAAATAGCTCTCTTTGCTAAAGCAACCCGATAGGGGGAGCTCCTTTGCCTATCTCATGACAAAAAGGGGGAGAAGTCTTGAGAGATATAGGGGGAGCATTGTGTATGCTTTGGGGAGAAGTTTGAGAGAGAGTGACCTTTTAGGGGGAGCATTGCACATGCATTGTTTTGTTTTGCCTTAATGAGTGCAAATGCTTTTTATGTTTGTTCACCTCACATGCACTTGTTTTTGGAAAAGTGCTTTCTTGCTATTGTGTGTAGGTATGATGATCTACGAAGAGATTGAAGACCTTGAAGACTTAGATTCTTAGGTTTCAGAATACATAACAAATTATTCCACTCAAGATAGCAATCAACAAGTGATATACAAGTCAATTATAATGAATGAAATCTAATTAAATCGAATGAATAGAACACATAAGAGATTCATTACAAGCTAGACTAAACCCACAACCAATTGTTCCTCAAATCTATCCCCTAGATTAGGGGTTTAGTTACACATAATTGCAATAAATGAAAAGAAGTAAATGATAAGGAAATAACCCTTGGGTCACCTTCTTTAAGCTTAATCCTTCTTCTCCTCTATGCTCCTAGATGCAAGGAATGGAGGTTGAGGAAATGTCTTGGAATGTGGGTGTTTTGGTGGAAAGTTACTAAGGATTTTGGTGGAGAAATGGTGGGATGAGGAATGATGTAGTGAAGTAATCAAGGTTTTGTGTTGAGGGTTGGATGGATTAGATGAGTTCAAGGAGAGAAATGGAGGATGATGAAAAATGTGCCATGAATGTTGATCTAGATCTGAAATGAATTCTCTGAGATTTTGCTCTGATTTTCGATCCTTTGAAAATGAAGAGACGCTCTATATATATACTCACTCATGGACATGTACTGGTAACGACTTGATTCGCTGATGTGGAGCCTTGGTCGCTATTTAGTCGCTATGGCGACCATGGAGCGTAAAACGGTTAGATGAAAAGGTCGCTCCGAAAACCATCTTTCTCGCTCTTTGTCAAGTGGCGAACATGACCAAAAAGTGAAGAGGTCGCCCTTTGTGCATCAAGGTCGCTCTGGCAACCATAAGTGGCGACCTTGGAAATGTGAAGAGGTCGCCCTTTGTGCATCAAGGTCGCTCTGGCGACCATAAGTGGCGACCATGCCTTGAGTGCACTAGGTCGCCACTTGCAAGGGAGGTCGCCAGAGCGACCCCAAGTGGCGACCACACCTGATTGTTTTTGTGACCTTCTGTCGCCATGGCGCTCAAGTGGCGCCCAAGTGGCGACCTTTTGATGCCTTCGGGAACTCTTCTGTCGCCATGGCGCTCAAGTGGCGACCTCCATTGCCCAAGTGGCGAAAATGCCCTGTTTCTTCTCATTTGTGAGACATTTTTGCACAAGTCCTCCACCTTCATCTCAATTGCTTCTGAAACCTAATAAAACCTGAAACACTCAATTTAACAACATTAAACACGGGGAAATGCCCGAGAATCAAGCAAAAAGAAACGGAAATGAGGGTCAAAATCATACCAATTTTGGCTTGATCAAATACCCCCAAACCAATCTTTTGCTAGTCCTTGAGCAAACATAATAACAAGCACACCCCAAAAAACATGCATAGAGATATTTCAAAGGTTTTTATTTCAAATGATCAATGTGCGAAGCCAAAATGAAGAGATTAAAACAGTTATGCCATGGTGAGGATTTAAACATGCAAGAGCGTGTATAGTTATGGTCAAAAACGTGCCACCTTAGACATAATTGTACGCAATGCGATCTTACATTCAAAATGCCAAAGCTTCAAAGCAAAGGTGCTATTAGTTTAGAATGTAATTCGCTTTGATACTAAATCTCTCCGGATTCTCTCTTCTTTTCTCCAAGACTCCTAGGTTCACTCAAATATGTGCATGTGCAATATGAGTTCATGTTATGGCAACAAATTGATTGCACATGCTAAACATTAAAACGCAATTTCCTGAAAAATGATCTCATGAATGGAATTGCAAGCCATGAATTAGAAAGAACATGCATCAACCAAATTGTACAAAATGGACAATCCTAAAGATCATGAAGGTCTTTTCTTTGGTTGTAATGGGGCCTAAGGTTATGGTGAAACAAAGAATGGAAGAAATGGATATCAAGGGACCTAATGATTTCATTAAGGCATACATTCTAATTCTTTAAGTTCCACAAGATTCCCACATATGTTCACACTTCAAGGTGTCCAGGCTCACAATTACACATGTGTATGCTACTCCTATTTTCAACTTGAGTAGCTCAATTACTTCTCTTCCTTTTCTAGGCCCTTTGTGCCTAATTTCTTGATTCCTTTTTCTTTGCTTTTCTTTGCTTGCCAATTCTTTTCTTTTCATGCTCTACATTTTTTTTTTTTTTTTCTTTTCTTTTCTCATTCTTTACAAGCTTTTGTTTTCTTTTCCATTTTCAAACATCTCTTGCTTTGCAAGACTCTTACACACATTCACATGCCTTGGTACACACCTTATATTTACGCATTCAAAATTTTACATTGAGTTCCTAAGCCTTAGCGAATCGTTTGGTCAAGGTAGGTCAAGTATTTTAAGGCTATAAGGTTCATGTAGATGTGGTTCATGAAAGAAATGCTTCAAATGTGTTTGGCTTCAAAGGGGCTTGGGAGCACACATATTCAAGTGGTTGGAAGTGTTTAGGCCAAAGAGGTTTTCACATGCATCGCCTAAAATCATTTCTAAAGACTCGTCCATTAAGCAAAATAAGGCATCCACAAGCAGACCATAATATTCTATGGCAAACAACATTTAGTGCAAATGAGACCAAAACATGCTTGTATGAGTGTTTAGAGTGAGTGTTTAAAGAGTGAATGTTTACAACTCAACGTGTGCTTTTTAAAGGCTGTGTTTGTGATCCTCACGGGAATCTCCACTATTAATTCTTAGCCTTCAAGCAAATTTGATCATTCACTCAACATTAAGAGAAAAAGATTAACGCATTTTGTTCAATGACACCCTAAGTGGCATGGTGTTAATCTAAACCAAACACTCACAAACATGTACAATTCCTCACTACATCATGTAAAGAACAATCTCCACAAGCAAAGCATGCTTAAATATGGCAATATCGCAAGAAATTTTTGAAAATTTTGGCACACAATTCTTTCAAAAACCAAGCATCATGGTGTTGCGCAAAAGCACCCCCAAACCTAAATTTGACATTGTCCTCAATGTTCAAAGGTGGAAAATAAAACAACAAGCGCAACCCACTAAGTTTCAAGCAATAATCCAACAAGCAAGAGCAAAAACAAAATATTCCATCATCCGGCATATTGCCCTCCAAATATTCATACACAAAATTCCAACAACACATATAACAAAGAAGCACAAATGTCCTAAATCCACTACCAAAATCCAATTCACACCCTTATTCTATGCGGAAACAAAATAAAGGCAAAAATGAGAAATAAAGACTAAAGGAAAAGAAATGTGAATAAACATAAATCAACAAAAATATCCAACAAAATAATCCAAAAGTAAAAACATAAAACTAGCAATGTCCCAACAAAATGATAGAAAATGCAAATGATGAAAAGATAAAAACAAATCCTAGGAATGCTAGTGGGCCACTACTCTGAATCATCCTCCTCATCCTGCACTACTCTACCCTTCCCTTTCGGGTCCTTCCTTCTCTGCTCCCTAGCTAGTGCTGCTCTCCTAGACTGCTCCTCTCTCCATTTCCTCTGTGCTGCTGCCTCATCAATAGGAGGACCTCCCACATAACGGGGCCCCTGATCAGTCAAGGAACGGGCCATGGCCTCCTCCAACTGTGTTGCCTCCTCAACAGCAGACTGTGCAGTCTGAAATACAAAGTCAGGCTCATCTGTGCCATGTCCTGAAGGTGCAGTGGGGGTAGGTGGAATCACTGTGGCAGGCTTCTTCGGTCTCCTGACATAAGGAGTGAGCTTAAGATCATGGCGGAGGTCTGTAAAGCCTGTGATCACTGTCTCACTCAAATCCTGAATAAGGCTTTCCAACCTCAGCTGCCTGTCCTCCAAGGCCTTCTGCCTTCCCTCAATATCAAGTTTATCAGCATGAAGGATATCAAAATCACCAGTCTGAGTCCTCCTAATGCGCTGTACACCATCTAGAATCCGAAGACCCAACGGCTGCCCATGATCATCACAAATAGGAGTCTCCTCCTCCTCATCATCATCGTCCTCCTCAGGGACTATTCTCTCAAATTCTTCCCTAACACTGGTTTCGGCCTCTGAACTCCGCACTCTCCTACGTTTTCCCCCAGTAGGTATCTCTCCACGCTTAATCATCAAACGTCTCCAGGTGGTCAAGTCCATATCTGATACGGGGGGCTTAAGTATGTCCCCGGAGATATCCACACCCGCCAACTTGCAGGCTTCTGTGATCAAACAAGGGAAAGGGAGGATATCTGTCTCTGATTCATTCCTCCCAATCCGCTGAATCTCCATCTTTATGATAATCCCCACATCAATAGGCTGCCTCTCACTAATACTATGTAGAATCCTGGCTGCCTCAAATGGAACAGTGGACCTGTGGGAAACCGGTCTCAGGGAAGAATGGAGGAAGATGTGCCAAAAGGCGTGCTCAATCTTCAAGTTTGCCTGCCTGAGAGGGAACCGCTTCGCCATCCATATGGTCATAGGAGTGATGGTCATCGTATTTGCAAATTCCACCAAATTCTTTACGTACAAAGGATTCGTGGTGATCCCTTCCACCATCCTCTCACGTAATCCTTCAATTTCTAACAAAGTTGTCCCAAAATAGATGTTAATGTCCGGTGCGTTTAAGTACACGGGAACCCCTCTCACAAGAATGGGACCACCTCTCATATACTCTCCCGGATTCATCCCCGCATAGAACTCTTTCACCAAACCTTCACTGTAATGTGGCGGAGTAGCCGCTAATCCTCCCCATCCCAAGTCATTCACTGTTGTTGGGACAGGGGTATCCCTCAAGCTCTCCAAATCAATTCCCCTCTCAGGCCACATTTTCTTCTCAGCAAAAGTTTCCATACGATCATCAAAATTTCTGTTCAGTTTGCAATCGGGAACTACTCTCTTCCTAGGAGTGTGGGTCTTGCTACCCTTGCCCCCCTTGTTCGGCAACTTCATCTTTGGAGCCATTTTTCACCCCCAAATTCGGACTAACCTACTGACAGAAATCCGGCAGCACAACGGCACTATAATAACACTCCGGCACTCACCAATGTGCACCACAATCAACCAAACCCACTTCAATATTATCACAATCACTTCTATATGAACAAATCACACAAAAATCCAATCCTAAGCACTAATCACTTCAAATCAAACTCAAAACCACCCTTAGTAATTCTAGATGCAATGTAGGAAGGATTTGATCAAAAGAATTGAAGAACTAGAGTGAATTCTTACCAAGTTTGGAGATTACGTGCGTGCCACGGCTTTGGAATTGAGAGAATTTGAGAAGAGAGGACTTTTGTGTGTGCGGCGTTATGTTTGAGCAGCAGCCCTTATAAGTGAACGCCCTATGTCGCCACTTGTGTCCTCGGTCGCTCTGGCGACCAAATGGCGACCAAGAAGAAATTTCATGTTTGCATGTGGTCGCCATTTGCACAAGTGAGGTCGCTCTGGCGACCAAATGGCGACCATACCTGATAACAAAGGTCGCCATTTGCAACATGTGGGTCGCCCTGGCGACCATGTAAGTGGCGACCTCTGAATTCTTCATGTAAGTGAGGTCGCCATTTGTGTGCAAAGAGCGACCAAATGGCGAACCTGACTTAAAAATCCTCTTCTAAGTGCATTTCATCACCTGCAAAGAACAAAATCCACAATAAGCTCATACTTCAACTTCTAACAAGGATGGAAGGACAATTATTCAGAAAAACAAAATGAACAAAAGAAAAACACACAACAAGCAAAATTAAACACAAACATATTTATTCATGGCATGAAATGTAAAAACCGAATATAAATCCAACTACCGCATCATACTATGCGAAATGGAATCATGATGCTCATCATCTAAGTCAATCACGTTATAACTCAATTTTTTCTTGACTACCCAAATTGGACCTCTAGACTCATCCCGGACTTGATTGACCAAATCCTTCCTAACCCAAATTTGCTTAACACGGTTAGATCTCCTTAGAGGCCTATTTTTATCATTATTGGCATGCTTCAAAAATTCAAAACATTTAGACTTTACATGACCCTTTCTATGACAAAAATAACAATTTAAAGGATATGAAGGCAATCTTCCCTTTTTCATTGGAGATTTAGGTCTTGAGGGACCGTTATTGGTGAGTTCCTTGATGGCTTGATCCATCCGATCTATCTCCACCAAAAAGTCGCACTCCTTTACCTTAGCAACCTTCAAGGACATCTCCTTCTTGCTCAATTCCTCCTTCAACTCCTCAAGTGCCTTGTTCTTGGCATCTACATTCATGAGAGCCTTCCTCATCTTTCTTAAGGATTCTTCCTCAAATTCCTCGGTGAGCCTAGCCAAATCTTCAAGTTCTTTCACCGTCACCTCATTCTCCATTGTGAGAGCCACGTTGACCTTCTTAAGCTTATGATTTTTCCTTGCTAAGTCATCAAGCTTCTTTTCCAAGGCATACTTCTCCGCCTTAAGAACCTCTACCTCAAGCATGAGCTCTTGGTTGGAATTCTTGAGCTCTTCAATTTCAGAGTCACCTATACTCTCCACTTCGTCCTCTTGGCTATTCTTTTCAAACAATTGCACCAAATCACACACCTTTCCACCCGTTGACCTTGGTGAATGCAACTCAACCACATAGCAACTCTCAATGCTTTTTAGGTCATCATTGCATATGGTTATATCGATCTCAAGTTCTTTCTCAAATGCATGCATACAAACTTTCTTCTTGCAAACATCGATCTTCATTTGAGCGGTAGCCATGAATGGTCTACCAAGGAGAACTTGCCACTCCCTAACATCATTTGACTTGCCACCAATGTCTAGAACAACGAAATCCGTTAGCACCATTACTCCTTCAATGACAATTGGGACATCCTTTAGTTCAACACATGATGAAAGTGAGGTTTGATCCGCTAGCATAAGCTTCTTCCCGGATGGCTTCAATCCTACCAAACCCAACTTTTCATAAGTAGAAAGGGGCATCATGCTCACACTTGCCCCTAAATCTAGTACTCCTTTAAGCACTCCACTATTTCCTATTGAAATGGGAATCACAAAGCTTCCCGGATCTCCCACTTTCTGCATGTATGCTTCTTCGAACAACAATGCCTCATCTCTAGCTCCATCCTTCTTGACAAAATTTCTTTCTTTGGCCTGCTCAGTGTGGCTTGGAAACTTCCCCTTTTCTTGCTTTTGAAGAGCCTCGGCGATTTGCCCCATTTGGGTCTCCAATTTCCCGAAGGATGCCTCTAGATTGCCAAACCTTTGGCCACTAGCTTGCATGAAGCTTGTCAAGGTGTTCTCAGCTCTTTGGAACCCTTGCATCATACCTCTCATCTCTTCATCAATATTTCGGCGAGGTTGGTACGAGCTTGGTTGAGCATTGTTGTTATTGTTCCATTGGTTTCCTCCCCATTGGTTTCCTCCTTGGGGAAACCCTCCTTGTGGGTATCCTCCTTGTGATTGGTTTTGCCGGTAGCCTCCTTGTAAGCTATTACCTTGATTGTTCATCCCTTGTTGTTGACTTGGACGGTAACCCCCTTGTGAGCTACCTCCTTGATTGTACACCCCTTGTTGTTGATTTCCTTGTTGTTGGTTTCTTGGTGGTGGGTTTAGAATGTTGTTGTTGTTTGACCAAGAAAGATTTGGGTGGTTCCTCCATGGTTGAACATAGTTGTTTCCTTGTCCTTGGAATCCCATAGCTTGAACTTCCTCTTGCTCTTGACCTAGAAAAGTGTCCTCAAACCCTTCATTTTCATTAAACTGCCCGCTAGAGCTTCCTTCTTGTCTTCCTAGCAACTTAACTCCCGCCTTCTGCAACCCCAAACTTTCAATATGAGAAGTTAAGGTTTCCACCCTTTTGTTTATCCTTGAGATTTCAATTGCGGTTTCCGTGCTAGCATTCACATCAAACTTCCCACCTCGAATACTGTTGGCATTCCTTTGTTGAGAGTTTTGTGCCAACATCTCATAGATGTTGTAGATCTCCGAAGCGGTCTTGGTATCATAAGAACCTCCACAAGCGTTATCCACCAACACTTGGGAGAACCGAGTTAAACCCCCTTGGAAACAAGACACCTTGTATTCCTCAGTGAACATGTGAGGAGGGCATTGGGCCACAAGGCGTTGATACCTCTCCCATGACTCATGAAATAGCTCCCCCTCACTCTCATAAAAATTGGCTATCTTCACCTTTAACTCCTTTGCTTTCCTAGCCGGAAAGAATCTGTTGAAAAACACCTTGCAAATCTGGCCCCAACTCGTCAATGATCCCGGCCTAAGCCCCATGAGCCATGTCATAGCCGCATCCTTCATACAATACTGGAAGCAACGCATTTGCAATTGTTCGCGTGTGAGCCGCATGATGGGGAAGGTCTCTATAATAGCACTATACTCCTTCATGAACTGGAGGCAATCTTCATTCAGCTTCCCATGAAATGACTGCAATAAGTTGACGTGCATCGTCTTCAACTCATAACCCCTAGCCACCGGGTCTAGCACTATCGGTGATGGTTGGTTCCCGATATCCGGCAAGGCATACTCACCCATGGTCATCCTTTGACCACGGTTGGTTTGAGTTTCTTCCGTCATCTCCTCTCTCAAAGGAGCTTCATCTTCCCTACCATGTTGTTGTCCTTCGGTACTCATATCTTGACTTGGAATTGGTTCAAACTCTCTCACACGGCTAGTGCCTTCTAGTGGGGGATGAACACCTCTACCTAGAGATCTCTTACCGTGCATAAAACTGAGCACCTGAAAGAGGAATAAATAAAGAGATACAAGGAAAGAAAAGAAAGTAAAAACAACACTATGAACAAATCGATAATCACGAAACAAAATTTTAAACTAACAATCTACAAAATACCAATAAAATGCGAAGAAAAGTCAATATATGTAATCAACGCTACCATTCCCCGGCAGCGGCGCCATTTTGATGACTCGCTTTTTGTGTCGTTACCAAATTGCGAATTACCAAAAGTATGTTTATAAAATGAATTTTACGCAATATGTTTTAAGTTTTGAAAAGTAGTAAGCGGTAAGCTTAAAGTTCGTTCCACAGGGAATGGAGTATTAATTAGATAAATTGACTAATCTTAGAACAATAAAACAAATCATAGAGTTTGATAAATGTGTGGTTTCTAAAGCCACCAATGCTAAACTACTCAAATGAAAATACACAAAAATGTTATGAAAAATAGAATACTCAACACCTTGATAAGAATAGTGATAAAATCAATTAATGAGAGAACTAGGGAATAGATCGATTAACACTTGGATGTGGGTAAGCTACTAGCATCATTAATGTACCAATCTCATTATGTTAACCACTTAGAGGCTTAGATTAGTGGGGTTGATATACCCACCACTAATCTATCCTATCCAATGGGTTCTTAATCACACAAAGGTTGTCAATCCACATGTGAATACATAACAAATTATTCCACTCAAGATAGCAATCAACAAGTGATATACAAGTCAATTATAATGAATGAAATCTAATTAAATTGAATGAATAGAACACATAAGAGATTCATTACAAGCTAGACTAAACCCACAACCAATTGTTCCTCAAATCTATCCCCTAGATTAGGGGTTTAGTTACACATAATTGCAATAAATGAAAAGAAGTAAATGATAAGGAAATAACCCTTGGGTCACCTTCTTTAAGCTCAATCCTTCTTCTCCTCTATGCTCCTAGATGCAAGGAATGGAGGTTGAGGAAATGTCTTGGAATGTGGGTGTTTTGGTGGAAAGTTACTAAGGATTTTGGTGGAGAAATGGTGGGATGAGGAATGATGTAGTGAAGTAATCAAGGTTTTGTGTTGAGGGTTGGATGGATTAGATGAGTTCAAGGAGAGAAATGGAGGATGATGAAAAATGTGCCATGAATGTTGATCTAGATCTGAAATGAATTCTCTGAGATTTTGCTCTGATTTTCGATCCTTTGAAAATGAAGAGACGCTCTATATATATACTCACTCATGGACATGTACTGGTAACGACTTGATTCGCTGATGTGGAGCCTTGGTCGCTATTTGGTCGCTATGGCGACCATGGAGCGTAAAACGGTTAGATGAAAAGGTCGCTCCGAAAACCATCTTTCTCGCTCTTTGTCAAGTGGCGAACATGACCAAAAAGTGAAGAGGTCGCCCTTTGTGCATCAAGGTCGCTCTGGCGACCATAAGTGGCGACCTTGGAAATGTGAAGAGGTCGCCCTTTGTGCATCAAGGTCGCTCTGGCGACCATAAGTGGCGACCATGCCTTGAGTGCACTAGGTCGCCACTTGCAAGGGAGGTCGCCAGAGCGACCCCAAGTGGCGACCACACCTGATTGTTTTTGTGACCTTCTGTCGCCATGGCGCTCAAGTGGCGCCCAAGTGGCGACCTTTTGATGCCTTCGGGAACTCTTCTGTCGCCATGGCGCTCAAGTGGCGACCTCCATTGCCCAAGTGGCGAAAATGCCCTGTTTCTTCTCATTTGTGAGACATTTTTGCACAAGTCCTCCACCTTCATCTCAATTGCTTCTGAAACCTAATAAAACCTGAAACACTCAATTTAACAACATTAAACACGGGGAAATGCCCGAGAATCAAGCAAAAAGAAACGGAAATGAGGGCCAAAATCATACCAATTTTGGCTTGATCAATATGCTTATATGATATTTTCTCCAATAAGTGTGAATCATTGCTTTGTTTGTAATCCATGTCATCTTAATGTTCAAACTTGCATTTTTGGACTAGTAGATTTACCTTGGAAGTACTCGTTGAATAACCTATAATTGATCTCCATGGCATGATGATTTTCTTCAAATGATATGTTTAAGGTGAAAAGTATGAAATATTGATTGCTTAAGTTTAAATGCAAAATTATGTGTGAAAAGTAATGATGAGACTCTAATAAGTAAATGATCTTGTATCCATTCTAAGGATTTTAAAATCCAAAGTCTCTCTTTCTTTATTAGTTAAACAAGGCTGTTGTCATACGAATATCTTGTTGGGGTTATTGCCCTAAAGCTTGTCGTTTGTAAATATGAATTGAACAAAAAATAAAAGAAGTAGTTTATTCATTCAAATTGTCTCATACATTTATTTATATCAAGTGTACTTAACATTCAAGATTGCAAGATGTAATCTCTAATTGAGTATATGAGTGTTATATACAGAGGTATTCAGTTTGAGATGAGCAATCTAAAGAGCCCGTAGATAGCAAATAGAGTTGGGTACTTTATATATGGTTAATCTACAGCTGCGGTCCATTCCATAAGGTACGATAGTCTTAACCTAGACTATTCATATGGTGATATGAGAATGGAGGCACCTTATATGATGTGATCATATAGGATTGGGCCATGATCTATATGAATCTCTCACCAAGATCCATTACAAGATGAAATTCATATATATCAACATGTGATGGCTATATATGGGTGATCTTAATTTTGAGTGTCTTATCGACCCCTTCAGATTAGATCGTGGTTTTTGATATACCATGGGTGAGATCGGAGTTGCATTCCCAGTCAATAACTTCATTTGTTGGAATCGCGGTTTGGCTTGTGGCTAGGAAGCTAACTTCTGTACCTTTCCAACCATATAGGGCAAGAAAGCCAGTTCCTTCTGAGATGATACAGTTTAATTCTTGAATTTGACCCACAGCAGATGCTGTTTTCTCAGGCTTGATCAAAAATCTTCCAAATTGCTTCCAATTATCTTCCAGGACTTGAATAGCTGAGAACTAGGAGCTTTGGAAGAGTGGATCCAGTGTCATGAGGGGATCCGTATGTAGAAGTGCTAGTCTGGTAGATCTATTGGATAGGAGCTCTATCGGTACCGGAGCAAATCTTCTGTAAAGAAGCAGGAGAGGTACAACTCTACTGCATAGGAGCTCGAGATGTACCGGAGCGGGTCTGTTTCATAAGGGCAGCATAGTAGGCCGGCTCCACTAGGAGTTCCACACATTGTATTTGCTCCACATGAAACAAAAGTTGTCAAATGACAAAGTGAGCACCACTCGTGGTGCACATGCAGTATATACAAACATGGAGAAAGGGTAAACCGCATGAATAATATGCCACGAATAATGACTCTATCATCTCGATAGTAGAAGGTTAAGCTTGCATGGAAATAGATTAGTTAGAACTCACAGAGCTACATCGAGATGCAATCCGCATGTTCAACGTATTTAAGTAGCAACATATATAAGGCGAAATATCAACCGATTATAATAGGTGTTGATTTAGTTCACATGATTCATGTAAATTTTTTATAAAATAATACTAGTAATAAAGGAACTAGTAGGGTGAAATAAAGTTTCATGGCATCATGACATCGAGGAATAAGCATGCAATGAACATAACAAGGGGATGCGTTAAATCATGTGTAGTTTTAATAAGTAAGAGATAAAGAAACATACGCTCATGTAGAGACAAGGAAGCCACGTTGGTCTAGTGAACTTCCCACAGACGGCGCCAAAATGTTAACCGTAAATTCGCTCTGGGTGAGGAATTTCAATTAACACCCTCAAGCTGCTACCTGGCAGGCTGCAGTGGGGTAGGTACCTCTAGGTACCATGGTTTGTACGAGCAAAAATGTCTGGAGTAAGATTCAGTAGGTAGGAGGAAAAGTCATCCCGCCCATCGGGCTTCAAACTTATGGGGAAGATGTGGCGCTTGGGGTTCCCATGTTGGAGTAAGGGCTGTGATCCCTCTTTATGAACCCCGTATCCCGTACTCGGTACTCGGTACCCCGTATCCTGAATCCCGCATCCCGTACTCTTTTCTAGATCTCCATTGTGATTCCCCGACTCGGATAGCAAGCAAGCAAGTAGGATATGGGATAGGAGCTCTTCAATGATAAACTTACATACATGTGTAATAAAATAGATACGAGGGAGAGAATAACAAGTCTTTTTGATAGAAGGTGGACTGGCCTAGGGGGAAAAAGCATCACGCATGATCATATGCTAAAAAACCCCTAGGTAGTATCCGGTAGAGAGAGATCATTTATATATTTATCAGTAAGGCGTGCTCCATGGAGCTTACACAAGTAGGAGAATAACACAACATAAGTGCTCCAGAGAGCTTACAATAATATCTGGGCATAGGCCCTTTTCTCTAACCAGTAGAAAAGAAGAAGAAAAGGAAGCCTTCTTAGGGAAGAAGCCGCAGCTCTTCCTGGGAAAAAATGAGCCCCCCACCCAGGTCTCGAATCTCATGTCATGTATATATAGGTCTTATTTCTTGTTGTTCACTCCCTAAATTTAATCCAATGACCTAGCAATTTACGGGGCATTCCACGTTGATAGGCGAGAAGATCGTGGGATTGATTCCCCATAATCAAGTGATTCCTTTTAGAACTGAAAGAGTTGACTCCACTTTAATATAGGACTCTTGAATGGCGGGAAACAAGGCAATTTCCTTGTTTACTTAAACTCTTGGTGTGGTCTAACTCTTCCTTGGTATTTACGACCTCATTTATTGATGTCTTCTATGCTAGGTGGTCGGGAGGAGTTTGGAGGACCAGTCACAGGGTACGGGGTACTACGGGGTACCGTGGGGTACCGGGGTACCGCGGGGTACTGCGGGGTACCATGGGGTACTACGGGGTCCGCGGGTTACTGCGGGGTTCTGTAGAATCCGCGGGGTGCTGCGGGGTCCAACGGGGTCCTGCGGGGTACTGCGGGGTACCGGGGTACCACGGGGTACTACGGGATCTGCGGGGTCCAGCGGGGTCCAGCGGGGTCCGGCGGAGTACCACGGGGTATCGGGGTACTACGGGGTACTGCGGAGTACTACCGGGTACCGCGGGGTATCGGCCAGCTGGGTGCTGCGAGGTATCGGGCATCCCTCTACTTGGCTATTTAGACCACGATAAATAGATAGGTGTATTGATCTTGGTTCCTTTCAGAGGTAGCTAGATGCTCCTTGTGGCATCCCTCTACTTGACAAGGATTGGAAAATTCTTCCTTGGACCCCTGACAAAAAAGGCGGTTAACAGGTTGTTAATCCGTTATTACCCAATTTTCGGATTAGTCAATATTACAAATATATAAACCCAATTTAACAAACAATAAAATCAAGTATAAATAGCATAAATTAAAGAACACTTGATTTTTACGTGGAAACCCACATGGGGAAAAAACCACGGGCTATTATGTGCGCCACACACGGTCAACAAAATCCACTATATGAAAAGGAATTTACACCCTCAAGTGATTCTCGAACTCTCATCCTAGATAACCTCAGGCTATGGACACTACCACTCGCCACTCTTGGTTCAATCCCTAGTGATATCTCCTGATACACTACTATTGGCGTGAGCAACTCCTAATCTACCCGGCGGGCCTTTTACAGTGGCACTCAACCAATTGCTTGAGCACTACACACCGGTAGCCACAAGACTTTCCTTGCTTGTGCAACTTCACCTAGAAGCCACAAGACTTTGACTAATGAAGAGAATCAACAACCTATGTGAATATGTGATGATATTCAAGATGCAAATAATGCTAGGCTACACTAAATGCTTAACTAGATGTTATAATGCAAATCAACATCCTAGTTATCAACAAAGCCTACATGCACATGCATGAGGTCTTAATTAGTTGTAAAGATTTCTAACAACCTAATTGTCAGCAAACAAAGCCAATTCAACACATGTTGTCAATAATCATGGCAAGGCCTAACAATATGCAATCAACTAATGCAATCAAGAAATTGTCAATCAAAAAGGCCAATCAACACAAGTTGTCAAATAACATGGCAAGGACACTAAATGCAATTAACAAATGCAATCAATAGAGTCCTAATCAACAATGTCTAAATGCAAATCACATAGACTTAACTAGAGGGCAAAATGGTCCTAAATGCTAGCTATCACAAATAACACATCTCAACCAATAAACTAAGACTCATGCATGTTATAAGCAACATTAATTAAGGAGTCAAGCATTTAATCACAAAATAAATGCTAAATCTAGGCAAACATGTTAGAAAGACGAAACAAGAGATTCTAGAACATGTAGAGATTATCTAGTCAAGGAAAAACAACAAGACCCATGCTTGGATGATGCTAGATGCTCATGAGAATGTGTTTGGTTGAGTAAAGGTGAGTTCTTGGGAGCTTCTCTCTCTATGGTTTGAGTTTCTCTCTCTAAGATATGATTTTGAGCTCTCCTAATGTCTAAGAAGACAAGACAACATATTTATGTAGAGATGCAATCAAAATGATGTCGTGTTATGGACAAACATCAGAGGTCACCATTTGCGATCGCCATTTGTCAAATGGCGACCAAGTGGCAACCTCAGCTTTTCTTCTAGGTCGCCATTTGCAAATGGCGACCTCTGATGCAAATCACAAAAAACCTTCTTTGTCGCCATTTGTCTCATGGCGACCTTTCATGGCGACCTCACACTAATTGATTTTTCAAGAAAAAAATCATTATGTCGCCATGGCGACACCATCAAATGGCAACCCACACAAATGGCGACAATGCCATGTTATCCACTTTGTGTACAATGCAAGTGAAACATTTGAATGCATCCTAATGCCTAACATGTCATGGCATTTCAATGAACAAGATACATTCAATAAAACATGCATGAAGTGATATTCAAGAACATGAATGCACACAATATAAAAACACACAACATACAAGTATTAGAAATATGCATGAGTTGTGAGTGTGTGCAACTAGATCTCTTCAAGAGGCAAGTCAAGTGATTACCTTTCGCTCTTGCTCTTGAAGTCACGTTGGGAAGTCCGGAAGCTTGCCAATCACAATAACCTAAGCTACCCGTTACACACTAATCCCAATGTGGTTTGTCATGAAATAAGCCAATAAAAAATGAGGCACTTACAGAGCTGAAGTTGAAAATCAGTTAGGAAAAACTATCAAGACTCTACGATCAGATTGTGGAGGTGAGTACCTTGACCAAGAGTTTAAAGACTTCATGGTCGAGTATGGGATAGTGTCCCAACTCACAGCTCTTGGTACACCTCAGCAAAATGGTGTTGCGAAGAGGAGAAATAGAACCCTAATGGAAATGGTGAGATATATGATTAGTTTTTCATCGTTACCAATTTCCTTTTGGGGATATGCATTACAAACAACGGCATAAATTTTAAATGTAGTGCCATCCAAATCTATTCCTAAGACTCATTTAGAGTTGTGGAATGGTCGTAAAGTTAGTTTGCGACATTTCCGCATATGGGGGTGTCCAGCACATGTGCTGAAGAACAGAAGTGGAAAGCTAAAACCCAAGTCTATGGTTTGCTTCTTTGTAGGATACTCCAAGGAGACCAGAGGTGGATACTTCTATAGTCCTGAAGATAACAAAGAGTTTGTATCGACAAATGCAACGTTTCTTGAGGATAACTATATTAGTGACCATAAGCCTCGTTCCAAAATTGTATTGAGTGAGTTAGAGCCTGGTGAGACCAGTTCTCAGTCAACAAGAGTTATTGATCCATAAACATCTGAGAGTCAGATGATTCCTAGTCAGGATACACTACCACCTAGACGTAGTGAGAGGGTTGTGAGACAGCCTGAACGCTATTTGGGTGTAAGTGAGGGACAAGATGTTGTCTCTGCTGATAGTGTGGATGATCCATTGACATTTCAGAATGCAATGGAAGATCCTGATAAAGAGGAATGGCTTAAAGCCATGAATCTCGAGATGGAGTACATGTACTCTAACTCAGTCTGGGAACTTGTAGACTTACCAAATGGGGTGAAACCCATAGGGTGTAAGTGGATCTACAAGTGAAAGAGAGGAGTAGACGGGAAGGTAGAGACCTTGAAGGCAAGGCTAGTGGCCAAGGGTTATACCCAAAAGGAGGGGGTAGATTATGAAGAGACATTCTCACCAGTAGCTATGTTTAAGTCTATTCGGATTCTCTTATCCATTGCTGCCTATTTTGATTACGAAATTTGGCAAATGGACGTCAAGACTGCATTCTTGAATGACAATCTTGATGAGAGCATCTACATGATGCAACCAGAGGGATTTGTGTCTCCAGATCATGAGCAAAAAGTTTGCAAGTTGCAAAGATCCATTTATGGACTTAAGCAAGCATCTAGATCTTAGAACATAAGGTTTGATGATGTAATCAAAACCTATGGCTTTGAGTAAAACGTTGATAAGCCTTGTGTCTACAAGCGCATCATTGACAAGAAAGTAGGTTTCTTGGTCCTATACATAGATGACACCCTACTCATTGGGAATGATGTAGGAGTATTGTCTGATGTTAAGGGCTAGTTGGCTAGTCAATTCCAAATGAAAGATTTGGGAGAGGCGAGTTATGTTCTAGGGATCCAACTTATAAGGGATTGCAAGAACAAATTTATAGCACTGTCTCAGGCATCGTATATCGACAAAATTCTTGTACGATTTTCGATGCAGAACTCCAAGAAATGTAATTTACCTTTCAGGCATGGAGTTCACTTGTCTAAGGAACAATGCCCTAAGACACCTCAAGAAGTTGAGGATATGAGACGTGTTCCCTATGCGTCAGCAGTAGGTAGTCTCATGTATGCTATAATATACACAAGACCGGACATTTGCTTCGCAGTGGGAGTAGCCAGCAGATACCAGTCCAACCCTTGATTAGATCATTGGGTTGCTGTCAAGACTATTCTCAAGTATCTTCGGAGAACGAGAAACTATATGCTAGTATATTCTGGACAGGATTTGATCCCGTTAGGATATACAGATTTTGAATTTCAGTCAGATAGAGATTCTAGGAAATCCACGCCTGGATCAGTATTCACCCTTGGTGGTGGAGCCATTGTATGGAGGAGTGTTAAGCAATCTTGTATTGCTGATTCCACCATGAAAGCCAAATATGTAGCCGCTTGTGAAGCTGCTAAAGAGGCTGTTTGGCTCCGCAAGTTCTTAGGTGATCTGAAAATTGTTCTGGATATGGATAAGCCTATCACACTTTATTGTGATAATAGTGGTTCTGTGGCTAATTCCAAAGAACCAAGAAGCCACAAGAGTGGTAAACATATAGAGAGGAAATATCATTTCATCAGATAGATAGTGCAGAGAGTAGATGTAACCGTGACCAAGGTAGCATCACAGGACAATCATGCCGATCCATTTACGAAGACCTTACTGGCTAAAGTGTTTACGGTTCACCTAGAGAGTCTAGGTTTACAAGACATGTCTCACATGCTTTAGTGCAAATGGGAGATTGTTGGGGGTTTTGCCCTAAAGCTTGTAGTTTGTAAATGTGAATTGAACAAGAAATAAAAGAAGTAGTTTATTCATTCAAATTGTCTCATACATTTATTTATATTATGTGTACTTAACATCCAAGATTGCTAGATGTAATCTCTAATTGATTAAATGAGTGTCATATATAGAGGTATTCAGTTTCAGATGAGCAATATAAAGAGTCCGTAGATAGAAAATAGAGTTGGGTACTTTATATATGGTTAATCTACAGCTGTGGTCCATTCCGTAAGGTACGATAGTCTTAACCTAGACTATTCATATGGTGATATGAGAATGGAGGCACCTTATATGATGTGATCATATAGGATTGGGCCATGATCTATATGAATCTCTCACCAAGATCTGTTACAAGATGAGATTCATATATATCAACATATGATGGCTATATATGAGTGATCTTAATCCTGAGTGTCTTATCGACTCCTTCAGGTTAGGTCATGGTTTTTGATATACCATGGGTGAGATCGGAGTTGCATTCCCGGTCAATAACTTCATATGTTGGAATCACGGTTTGGCTTGTGGCTGGGAAGGTCTGCACACAATAGTGGAATCCACTCCTTCTTATAAGAAGTAGATAGTAGTTCCCTTAAGGGTTGATTCGAGGCTTGAACAATATGAGCGCTCTCCTAATTCCGTAAGGAATGTAAGATTTATTGTTCATTAGAGAATCAATGGTACTTAATGGAAAGATATAATTTGAGGGGTATAACGGACATTATAACCCAGCTCTAATTATGAACTACCTGTGGAGGATCATACCATATGTAATAGCTATATTAATGGACACCAAGAGTTATTGGTTTGTGTAAAAACGTCTACAGTTGAGAGAGTACAACTTCGGGTTTTTAGTGGAATAACACCGAAGTTAATAATCATAAAATATTAATTAAAGAGTTTAATTAATTAATTCTAAGGATTATTGGAGTTCAAAATACTATGGGTCCATTAGGTCCCCTTGCTAGCCTGATTGATTAAGGTAACAAGGGTCATAGTTAATTAATTGGATTGTACAGTTAATTGTGTTACAATTGTGACACATATCTATTTAGGAATTAATTGGATAATGAGATTATTTAATTAATAAATTCAATGATTATAACAATTAAATAATAAGATTATTTAATTATGTAATTAATCATTGATGGAGGGTGTTAGTTGATATTTATATTTGAAAAATGGGATAATATGATTATCTTATTTTTAATTAATTAAATATTAATTTTGAATTAAATAGTTTAAATTCAAAGTAGATGATATCAGCTAATAAAATAAAATAAAGATTTTGTTTTTAAAATTAAAAGATATCATCAGTTAGTTTTATTAAATATATATATATATATATATGGTATATATGGCTTAATAAAACTGATGCATATCCACAAAACACAACACCAAAGAAGAAAAGCAAGTGGGTGCGGCCAACTTAAAAAATAATAAAAATAAAGGAAGAAAATTGTTTTGCTTCTATTTTTTAAGAAGGGTGGCCGAACTCTACTGACACAAACAACAAGAGTTGTTTTTGTGTGTTCTTCTTCTACCTCCGTTCTTGAACCTGAGTACTGTGATGCATCCACACGCCGTTACCAGTTCTGGGAGATAGCGAGGAAGATCAAGTGGTTCAAATCAGGAGCAGATCGTATTAAAGTGAAGGAGCCTCCTACGCTGGTATGAAATTGTTTTCATCTCCTTCTTATCGTATTTGATTATTTCTGTACAAATAGGTTTATATGATGATTGCATAAAAAAAAATTAAAACCTTTCCGCTGCGCAATCTGTAACCCTAGGTTCCTACATATCTTACCCTAAAAAATCAAATAGGGTGCAATAGTTGCTCCTGCCTTGTTTTGCTAATAAAGTTAGATATAGTTGCTCCTTAAATTGAATTGCTTATAAACTGTACATCCTTGCTTTAATTCATGACAAAGGGTGAAATTGATTTGAATTCTTTTGGAAACCTTTGTTGTTTGCTTTGCCAAATACCATTGTTTTGGACTTAAATACAATATGTCTTGCATACAAAGCATCTTTGTCACAAACTTTTCACAAAATAAAACTCTTTGAATCTCTCTTACTTAATTAAGTTGCATAAAGTTGCCTATATGACTATGCAAATGTCTTGTGTGCTACTATCTCTCTTTGCTAAAAAGCGACCTGGTTAGGGATACTCATTTGCCTATCTCTTGACAAAAAGGGGGAGTAGTGTGTGATAGGAGAGTTTTAGTAGTTTATTGAATGTTTAGAAGAATTGCTTGTTGAGGGGGAGTACCCCATTTAGGGGGAGCATTGCATTGCATTTTATTGCATGATGTTGCTTGTTTTTCTTTAATGCAAATGCTTGTATTTATTTTTCACTTGATCACATCACATACACTTGTCTTGGAAAGTGTAGTTATCTTGTTTTGTAGGGATGTTTATTCTACAAGAGATGGAAAGCTTGAAGATCAAGTTTTTAGGTATTTCTTTGTAATGTAGAAAAACTCTTTTTTTACCTTAAGTTTATTTTTTTATGAGGATCAATTATGAGTGGTGGTTTTGTCACCAAATAGCCAAAGGGGGAGATTGTAAGTTCCTCATATTTGATTGGCTTATTTCATTGACAAACCACAACTGGGGTTTAATTATGTAAGGGTAGATTAGGGCTTCATTATTCGTGATCAAGCTTAAATGGAATTCAAGCCTCAAGCTCAAGAGCTCATTGAAGGTATATCACTTGTGCTTAACCCTTTGATGAGACTAGTTGCACACACACGCGCGCACACACACACACACACACACACACACACACAAACACACACACACACACACACACACACACACACACTTCTCTTGCATGCGTGTGTGCTAATTGCTTATTGTGTGCATTCTCTTCACTTTTCACACTTACACCTTTTTGTTGTCCTTTGTGTTCTTGTTGTGCTAGTATGCTGGTCATAGTACCTGTGCAGCACTAGTGCACCAGCGCTAGTCATCATGCGCCACACCAGTGCATCTCACTGGTCGTGCGTTACTCGATCGACGCCACACCAGCGCACTTAGCGCAATTTTTTGGGTATTTTTCCAAAATGTTGTAGTTTCATTTAGGGATGATATATATATATTTATATTTCTCCCTATTTCATTTTAGTGAGCTAAAAATACATCTTTTGAAAGCCAAATAGTGTTTTCTAAGAAAAAGGTACCAAGATTTGATTTTTCCCAACCAAAACCCAAATACCCATCATCCATTCATGTTTCAAATATCACATAGCATCATCTAGCTTCATCTAGGATGTGTTCTTGTGTGGGTCCTCTTTAACACACATGACTTGGTAAGTAGAACACAATCTTCATCCATTTTAGTGTTCTTACTTAGCAAGAAATCTCATTTATGACTTGTTTGCATATACACTAAGTTTTTGTCTACAAGTTGAGATTTTTGTGTTAATTGATTGGGTTGTTGTATTGTGATAGCTATTGCATCTAGGATTGCATTTATTTTACATAGCTAAGTTTTATATATGACATTTAGGAACATGATATCTGGATTGCTTGACATGCTCATCTATGATTAGATAAGCAATTAAATATGTTGACCTAGGTTATGTTCTCTTCGTTGAGAGTTAAACCTTGTGACTAAGTGGTTTAGTGCACAAGCAAGTAGGTCTAGGATCACTATTAAAGGCCCGTTGGGTAGAGTGGAAGGGTTAGTGACCAAGAATGGTTTGACCTAAGGTCAACTTAGGTTGTAAACTTTCATTCAAGTAGTGGATTTGAGGACCGTATGGGGCTAGCACAATAGCCCGTGAGTTTTACTCAGTTGGAGGATTTCTCACGTAAATCAATCATCGTGCAATTTATTGTTTTTTGCACTTAAATTTTATTGATTGTATTTGTTTAATTTGGGTGATTTTTTGAATATTGACTAATTAAGAAAAGTTGATAATTAACTTGAATAAAACCTATTCACCCCCTCTAGGAAATTTAGATTTATTATATAGTTTCAGTCAATACTGAGAGGTATGTAAATATCGCGACATGTTCATGATTTCTTTGATCGCGAATGTCGGGACTGAATTGTTTGTAGACATTGCGATATCATATCACGGTTATTCTCGTCACAAGTTGTGACTTGTGGTCACGGTTCGCAATCTTAGATTGTTGGTTTGGCATGAAATCATAGCACGATCTCTAGGTCACAATATTTGTTAGCGTCTGAGTGTTTTTAAGTGTCGTTTACAGCGCATCAATTTCACCATATACAAACATAATTCTTTCTGTTTACGAAAGTGCACTCCAAGTGATGTCATCACTTTGGTGACTCTAATAAGTTAGTATTCATATAGGTGGGACAAGGTGGATCAACCAATTGGGATTCTCCTAAAATCATGGGGTGTAAATTGTGGGAAATATCACTCTTTTTATGTAGAATTTTGAGAGTATCACTAATTTAATAAGTTAAGTTTAAATGGCACTAGAACTAAAATACCCTCCTTTTCTTCTTTTATTACGTTAAAAAAAAACTATGGAAAGTACCGTTTCCGCTCCATACCAATTGGTTGATCCATTAAATGCATTATATGCCCCTTTTGTATTATATGACCGTTAAAATTGAAGCAAATGACCATTTTATTCTTCAGTTTGCTCCATATAATTACCGGTTAATCCTCAAAATATTCATTAAATAAAAAATATATTTACAAAACAAAAAACAAAAAATAAAATAAAAAACAATTAAAACCGGTGGAGATATCTTATTTATTTATTTATTTATTTAAATTTAATAATAAAAAAATTAAAAATAAAAGAATTTAAAAGCAAAAAAAATTAAAAAAGTAAAATAAAAAATCAATATTCATCTTTACCAGATCTCTGGTCTGGAAAACAAATAAAATTTAAAAAAATAAAAAATAAATCAATATTCATCTTTACCAGATCTCTGGTCTAGAACATCTGGATTCTAGTATATAACAGATCTCTCACACCAAAATTTTTTTAAAAAAATAAATATTCATCTTTATTGGATCTCTAGTCAGGAAAATCTAGATTCTGGTCTATACCAGATCTCTCACACACCAAAAATAAAATACATTTCTCAAACCCTAACCACCCCCTCTAGGAAATTTAGATTTATTATATAGTTTCAGTCAATACTGAGAGGTATGTAAATATCGCGACATGTTCATGATTTCTTTGATCGCGAATGTCGGGACTGAATTGTTTGTAGACATTGCGATATCATATCACGGTTATTCTCGTCACAAGTTGTGACTTGTGGTCGTGGTTCGCAATCTTAGATTGTTGGTTTGGCATGACATCATAGCACGATCTCTAGGTCACAATATTTGTTAGCGTCTGAGTGTTTTTAAGTGTCGTTTACAGCGCATCAATTTCACCATATACAAACATAATTCTTTCTGTTTACGAAAGTGCACTCCAAGTGATGTCATCACTTTGGTGACTCTAATAAGTTAGTATTCATATAGGTGGGACAAGGTGGATCAACCAATTGGGATTCTCCTAAAATCATGGGGTGTAAATTGTGGGAAATATCACTCTTTTTATGTAGAATTTTGAGAGTATCACTAATTTAATAAGTTAAGTTTAAATGGCACTAGAACTAAAATACCCTCCTTTTCTTCTTTTATTACGTTAAAAAAAAACTATGGAAAGTACCGTTTCCGCTCCATACCAATTGGTTGATCCATTAAATGCATTATATGCCCCTTTTGTATTATATGACCGTTAAAATTGAAGCAAATGACCATTTTATTCTTCAGTTTGCTCCATATAATTACCGGTTAATCCTCAAAATATTCATTAAATAAAAAATATATTTACAAAACAAAAAACAAAAAATAAAATAAAAAACAATTAAAACCGGTGGAGATATCTTATTTATTTATTTATTTATTTAAATTTAATAATAAAAAAATTAAAAATAAAAGAATTTAAAAGCAAAAAAATTAAAAAAGTAAAATAAAAAATCAATATTCATCTTTACCAGATCTCTGGTCTGGAAAACAAATAAAATTTAAAAAAATAAAAAATAAATCAATATTCATCTTTACCAGATCTCTGGTCTAGAACATCTGGATTCTAGTATATACCAGATCTCTCACACCAAAATTTTTTTAAAAAATAAATATTCATCTTTATTGGATCTCTAGTCTGGAAAATCTAGATTCTGGTCTATACCAGATCTCTCACACACCAAAAATAAAATACATTTCTCAAACCCTAACCACCCCCTCTAGGAAATTTAGATTTATTATATAGTTTCAGTCAATACTGAGAGGTATGTAAATATCGCGACATGTTCATGATTTCTTTGATCGCGAATGTTGGGACTGAATTGTTTGTAGACATTGCGATATCATATCACGGTTATTCTCGTCACAAGTTGTGACTTGTGGTCGTGGTTCGCAATCTTAGATTGTTGGTTTGGCATGACATCATAGCACGATCTCTAGGTCACAATATTTGTTAGCGTCTGAGTGTTTTTAAGTGTCGTTTACAGCGCATCAATTTCACCATATACAAACATAATTCTTTCTGTTTACGAAAGTGCACTCCAAGTGATGTCATCACTTTGGTGACTCTAATAAGTTAGTATTCATATAGGTGGGACAAGGTGGATCAACCAATTGGGATTCTCCTAAAATCATGGGGTGTAAATTGTGGGAAATATCACTCTTTTTATGTAGAATTTTGAGAGTATCACTAATTTAATAAGTTAAGTTTAAATGGCACTAGAACTAAAATACCCTCCTTTTCTTCTTTTATTACGTTAAAAAAAAAACTATGGAAAGTACCGTTTCCGCTCCATACCAATTGGTTGATCCATTAAATGCATTATATGCCCCTTTTGTATTATATGACCGTTAAAATTGAAGCAAATGACCATTTTATTCTTCAGTGTGCTCCATATAATTACCGGTTAATCCTCAAAATATTCATTAAATAAAAAATATATTTACAAAACAAAAAACAAAAAATAAAATAAAAAACAATTAAAACCGGTGGAGATATCTTATTTATTTATTTATTTATTTAAATTTAATAATAAAAAAAATTAAAAATAAAAGAATTTAAAAGCAAAAAAATTAAAAAAGTAAAATAAAAAATCAATATTCATCTTTACCAGATCTCTGGTCTGGAAAACAAATAAAATAAAAAAAATAAAAAATAAATCAATATTCATCTTTACCAGATCTCTGGTCTAGAACATCTGGATTCTAGTATATACTAGATCTCTCACACCAAAAAATTTTTAAAAAAATAAATATTCATCTTTATTGGATCTCTAGTCTGGAAAATCTAGATTCTGGTCTATACCAGATCTCTCACACACCAAAAATAAAATACATTTCTCAAACCCTAACCACCCACAAACACACCATCAACCTCCACTCCCTAACCAAACAAAACACCTATTGCAATGCACACATAAACACAAATACAACCAGATCGGAGTGAGAGATTGAGATGAGAGAGAAGATAGTTCTAGTATTGAGATGAGATCGAACTCAAACCACTTCAAACCACTTCAAACCAGAAGCGACGACGATAACCATAAGCAACAATGACGACGACTGGAAGCACAACGACAACCGGAAGCCTGATCGAGTGCTGATCTCTCTCTCTCTCTCTCTCTCACTCTCTCTCTTCCTCTTCTTCTTCTTCTTCTTCTTTCTTGGCTTCGGGGTGGTTGACAATGGGTGGTTGATGGTGGTGGTGGTGGTGGTGGTGGTGAGAGATAGAGAATAAGATTGATGGGTTTGGATCTGATGTTGAGAGATAGAGAATAAGATTAAGGTTTGGAGGTGGTGGTGGTCTGGTGGAGAAGATGATGATCACACGATGACAAAGAGATGGTGTTAATGATGGTTGGATTTTGTTTTGTTTTGTTTTTTTTTTGTTTTTGTTATTTATTTATTTATTTATTTATAAAGATATAGATGGATTTTGGTTTGAATGTATTGTTTTTAATTTTTAAAATTTAAATTTTAATTATTTGCTTGGTGCTTTGGTGGTGGTGGATCTGATGATCTGGGTTTAATTTGGGTTTTTTTGGTTGGGTTCATAGATCTCGGTTTAAGATCTTTGATGATGGTTGAGTTTTATTTGTTTTGTTTTTAATTTTTTTTTATTATTTGTTTAAGATCCGGTTGGGTTCAATTACGTTAATACCTTTTCCATTTAACGGTCAATGTCCCAAATGGATGGAAAGTGTGACAGAAGGGGCATTTTTAATATTTCTTTGTTTTTAGGGGGAAAAATGGCTACTATGGTCAAATCCTGTCCTCGTCTTAACAATAGGGCAAAGTCGGGGGAAAATTGATACTTTCTTAAAAAACTATTTTGATCAAACAATAAGACATATAAAAGACTCTTGTTTGTTTTATTATAGCATTTTTAAATAAGCTTATTTGATAATTATTTTATTTTATTTTATTACTTGGTCTGTTATAACCCGACCTAGCCCAAGGGCTCCTCCACCCTTGATTGAATTATATTATTAATCGACAAAATAATGTTGATTTATTGGTATACATTAACAAGGTTGTGCGTTGGAATCATGTTCCATTCTATATGACCTCTAATTTGAATAATAAATAAATATATAAATATAATTTTGATAAAAGGGAATTTACAATCGTGGAAATTGCTAAAAATGACCACATATAACATGTAAATTTTGTTTGTAACCACAAATGAAAATTTAATTGTTAATAACCATGTTTTTATAAATTTACTTGAATGCCCCTATATAAAACAATCCCAAATAAGCTCTCTCTGTTTTTCTCTTTTTTCTTTCTCTCTCCTCTGCTCTCTCTCTCCCCGATCTCTCTCTCGCTGGCATGCTTTGAGGGTCACTGAGCGTCGACGAAGGTGTCACCAAGCGTCGGCGTGCGTCTTGCGATAGTGCCGTGCAATGTTGGCTTCGTGAGCTTTGTTGGTTCGTCAAGCACAGCGTTGTGATGGACACGGGCGATGGGCGACGACCAGGTGATGGGCGATGACCAGGTGATGGGCCACGTCCGGGGATGGACGACAGGATGGCTACGACGTCCGACGGCTCCGTGCTTTGCGATTGCCGACGATGTGGTCTGCAAAAAAAAAAAAAAAAAAAACCTAAACCTAATTTGAGGAAGAAGAAGAAGGGGAAGAACAGAAAAACCTAATCCTAATTTCAATTTAGTCAAGATTTCAAGTTTTGACATTTTAATTTAGTCATGATTTCAAGTTTCAATTTTTAGTCATTATTTCAAATTTCAGATTTTAGACATGATTTCAAGTTTGGTCCAGATTTTAGTCGTAATTTCAAGTTTGTTCGAGGTTTAAAAAAAAAAAAAAACTATTTTCAAGGGTACTCTAGTAATTCACGGACATACACTAATTTTTTTTTTTTTTTTAAAAAAAATGGTTATTAACAATTAAAGTTTCAAAAGTGGTTACTAACGAAAGTTTAATGTTTCGAATCGAAAACCGACTTGAGTACCAGCAATCAAACTAAAGCAAGGATCTTCCCCGCAATCACCTCCGTGCACCTCTCTCATAATCACACAAACCCGGTAGTACTTTTGAAGAGTTAAGAAGTGGCCCATAATATGATCGAAAACAAGGCCATTTTCACTTAACTCAATCGCCGTGTTTGACGTTAGTTGATAAGCCAAAGTCTTATATTTGCCTTTTTTTTAAGACAACGCGACTCTTTTTATGATTGAATGGACAAGTGAATAAGGGTTGAATCCTGGGCGTTGAAAACACAAGCGGCCAGGATTTGAAGAAGAGCAAAAAGGGTAGTCGGTATTAGGTAGGGGTAAACCTTGAAAACAAAGCCCATTGGCGGAGAAACCCAATTTACAAACGCAACCAAATCTCTCTTAAATTCTCTCCTTCTCCTCCGCCAAAACCCACAGGTTTGTTTACTCTTCCAAATCTTCAAGGTTCTATTCTTACCTCTCTTCCATTTGCCTTTTCTTTCAGCTATTTTCATCATATTTAATGAATACTTATGCTGCTTTAGATCTGTTAGTTTCAATTTCTGTTTCTTTCATTTTGTTGAGATATTTTACCGGTCCTTTAATTTCATTAGTCTGCTTATGGTATTTTCAGATCCAGTAATTCCATGTATTGATGATCTGAATTTTGTGCTTGTAGGCTAGTTGCTGCAGTTGTTATCAAATAATTTTGTTAACTCCTTAATCTGTTTATTGTATCAGAGGATATTGCTTTTTCCTCGAAAATTCATTTTGTTCTTAGTTTGGTTTGACATTTTTTCTTAATTTGCTGATGGAACAATGAACATCTCATGCTTATGCTTGTCTCTCCTTTGAAACTTAAAAGTTAGTGTAAAGTCAAATGAAAGATTTGTATGCGATTACGCCATCGTTAGTCCTCTGGGATACTTGTGAATTTTAAGGCCTTGATATACTTTTCTTGTTTTGCAGAGTGTGAGATGGCAGCGACTACCTTTTCAATTGGATCGTCTGTCTCCTTTAGCCCCAAAGCAAGCCTACTTCCACAGTCAAAGCCCTCCTTTGCTTTGAGATTCAACTCCAAGTTTTCACTTGCAAGCTTCAGTGGCCTCAAGGCAGTGAGCTGTGAATCAGAGGCCTCCTTTTTAAGCAAAGAGAGCAGTGCAGCTCTTCGAGATACTTTTGCACGAAAAGCCCACATATCAGACCGGAGGCCTCAGTATGGGCTACAACCTCAGGCTTCTTTCAAAGTGGCAATTCTGGGGGCTTCTGGAGGAATAGGTCAACCCCTAGCACTTCTAGTCAAGATGTCCCCATTGGTATCAGCCCTGCACCTCTACGATATAGCAAATGTCAAGGGAGTAGCTGCAGATCTCGGTCACTGCAACACTCCCTCTCAAGTTTTGGATTTCACTGGAGCTTCTGAATTAGCTAACTGTTTGAAGGGTGTGAATCTCGTCGTCATACCTGCTGGAGTTCCTAGAAAGCCTGGGATGACCCGCGACGACCTCTTCAACATCAATGCTAACATAGTGAAGACCTTGGTTGAGGCTGTTGCTGACAACTGCCCTGATGCTTTTATCCATATTATCAGCAATCCAGTCAACTCTACGGTGCCAATTGCTGCTGAAGTTCTTAAGCAGAAGGGTGTTTATGACCCAAAGAAGCTTTTTGGTGTTACCACATTGGATGTTGTGAGAGCAAATACATTTGTTGCTCAAAAGAAGAACCTTAAGCTGATTGACGTGGATGTTCCAGTTGTTGGTGGACATGCTGGGATAACCATTTTACCCCTGCTGTCAAAGACGAAACCCACTGTTAATTTTACTGATGAAGAAGTGGAAGAGCTAAGTGTAAGGATCCAAAACGCTGGGACAGAAGTTGTGGAGGCAAAGGCTGGTGCGGGATCTGCTACCCTTTCAATGGCATATGCAGCCGCAAGATTTGTTGAGTCATCTCTTCGTGCACTGGATGGAGATGGTGATGTCTATGAGTGTGCTTATGTGGAGTCAAACCTGACCGAGCTTCCATTCTTTGCATCAAGGATTAAGCTTGGAAGAAATGGTGTTGAAGCTTTGATTTCATCTGAGATTCAGGGGTTGACTGAGTATGAACACAAGGCTCTGGAATCCCTTAAGCCCGAACTTAAGGCCAGCATTGAGAAAGGAGTTGCATTTGCGCAGAAGCAAGCAGTGGCTGCTTAGGACTCAACTAATGAATTGATTTTCATTTCTTTCTTACTTTTTTGAAGTCTTGAGCTGGTATGCTAATGTTGTAGATTCGAAGCATTCTCATCATCGGAGCATTGTACTAGTTTTGACAATTTTGAATAACATGGCAGCACTGCGAAAGAAAGCCAAGCTTGTCTTTTTTGCAATAGAGAAGGAGGATGACTGATCAAAATCTTTGATGATTTTTGTGTCTCAAAAATAAATTTATTCCTTCCTGATTGTAAGAGATATTTAGCGTAAATGAGCTAAAGAAATAATAGATTTTATTTTATTTTATTTTTAACAAAAAAAACAAATTGATGTTCATTCTACAACATCATCAGTATAATTTAAAGGACCTTTGATGCATGGATACTGTTGCATCCATTTCGGAAATTAGAACATACATATATCCTCACCAATAGTCATTGCAAGAGCAGCACCCATTTCGGAAATGATGAAATCGTGTTCGATCTCGAATAATTACTTTTCTATTGTATACCTCTGAAAGAAGTTTAGCAAAATTATGACAGTCAACACAGGTTCGAAGATTCTTAGCTACTCGGATTGTTGTTCCAGGTGGAGTTGCAAGAATCCCAAAAGCGATAGCCAACTTTTCGCTGTGATAAGAGAGCACATGCTCCTTTTCTTCACAAGTCAAATTGTGCAATTCAGATGTTATTTCAACAACATAACCAGCAATTTTGAGCTGCTGATTAATTTCATTCAGCATCTCATAGATCTCATCCTTTCGCGGATGTTTAACATCATCCACCACAAACTCATGTAATACTCCTTTCAATTCAATTGAACTAGAGCCAGGACTAGTTTGGATTCCTTTCTCTTTCAAAAACTTCCTCAATTCCTTCACCTTCTCCCACTTTGCAGCTGAAGAATATATGTTCAACAACAATACATAATCTCCGGCTTCTTCAGCTTTTAGTTCAATCAAATGTCCGATCACTTGTTCACCAAGACTGACGTGACCTTGAACCCTGCAAGCCCCAAGCAACGTCCTCCATATTGTTGAATCAGGCTTGACTCTCATTGACTTTATAAGTTGATAGGCCTGATCAAGCAAACCAGCACGACCCAAAAGATCAACCATGCATCCATAATGGTGTATGTTAGGCTCTATCCCAAACTCTTTGCTCATGCGGCCAAAAAAGGTCATTCCTTTATCAACCAATCCACAGTGACTGCAAGCAGAAAGAACTCCAGTGACAGTCTGATCATCCGGCAAAACACCGCTTCTTTGCATCTCTTCAAATGCTTCAATAGCCTCTCTTCCATATCCATTCACTGCAAAACCAGAAATCATGGCACTCCACGAAACAACATTCTTCTGTCGGATACTCATACCCTTAAATACCCCATATGCCTTGTCCAAACTCCCACACCGTGAATACATTGTTATAAGAGAATTAGAAAGATTTATAGCATCACTATATCCATGTTCCTCAATGTACCTATGAACTTTCTCACCAAATTCTAAAGCGCCCAAATGTGCGCAAGCTTGAAGCACAAGCAGGCAAGTAACATTATCCGGTTCACACCCATTTACCTCAAAGTTCATATTATCAAACAAGCTCAACACATCTCGCGTACGTTGATTACGTATATAACAAGAAAGCAACACATTCCACGCAACAGTATCTCTTTGGGGAATCTCATCAAACACCCTACAGGCTTCAACAGGCTTCTCAGTATTCGAGTACAAGTCCATCAAAGTAGTCATTAAAAGGCTATCTGATTGATAACCATCTCTGGTGATCCTGGCATGAATTTGTAGGCCACAAACTAACGAAGAAAATCTAATGCAAGACTTAATAGCAAAAGAACAGGACAAGGGATTTGTGGGTATGCCATTCAGTCTCATTTTTCGATACAAATGGAAACCTTGTTCGGGTGAGTTGCTAACAGAGTAAGCTCTGATCATTGTGTTGTAATGAGACACGTTTGGGTTGGGCATTTGATCGAACACTTGGCGGGAATAATCGGTTTGGCGGAAAATGCGGGACAAAAGGTGAAGAGAAAGAATTGGGTCTTGGATAAGAGATGTAATGATGAGATGGGTATGTATTTGGAGCAGATGAGGTTTTTGGGTACAGGATTTGATGAGTGAAATGAAATGATTTTGTGTATTTTTCAAAGAGTTTGAGGTTGGTTTTGTTGTTAGATTAGTTAAAGAGGCAAAACAAGAAAGAAAAAGGTAACAATAGGAATTCGGAGAGGGGCGATGGGAGATCATTTTGGTTGAACTAGAAAAAGATCGAGACACCATCTTACAATTTCTTTGTTTCAGAGTAGTAGGCTCACTATCCTAGAGAAATGACCCAGTCCGGACCCGAAAATACCGTAAATTATTATGAGGAAATTATAAGAAATGAACAAAAAATTTATTGCTTTATTGTTTTTAGCCAAAAATTTATTTTTCATTATATTTGTCTCTTTTAGGTTTGAACTGACAAATATACTCTTTCTTTTGTCTTCACCCAAAATTTTCCTCTCTTATTTCTGAAACCCTCCATTTTGTTTTTCATTTCAGATATTCTCTCTCTTTGTGTGTTGAAATCAGATGAACTAGGCAAGAGCAGAGCAGCTTCATTTCCGTTCGTTTCTGGGCAATAAATTTCTGCTAAAATTTTCTGATGTGAAGACGAAGAAAACCACTGTGAAGAAGACTACCACCATCTAAAATTTTCTGCTATGAAGAATAAATTTCTGCTCGTCAACATTTCAACATTTCTGCTCTTCTAAATTTCTTCTCACCAGTGCAAATTTCTGCTCGTTCAATAGATCTCATTCATTTTTTGTTTGTGTGTCTCTCTCTCACGAATAAGATATGAAACCCAGCAACAATTTTGTGTGTGTGTGTGTGCCTCTCTCATGAATTAGATCTCTTTCTCTTGTGAAGTAGATCCAGAGCCAAACGACGTTCTTCAACTATATGTATCCCTTACCCACTTTTTTTTTTTACAAGGATCATTATGTTTGATAAGAAGAATAAGAGATCGATTTCAATTTAGAGTGAAACCCAGCTGCTGTGATATTTTGTTCCCAAGTTACATTCCAGTTTATTTTAAAGTTACATGCATGCTATTGTAGACTTTACGTGTAACTTAAAAATGAACAGGCATGTAACTTTTGAATGACATTGGCATGTAATTTCTAGCAAGTAAAACTACTGGAATTTTGTTTTGAAATCAGTCTTCCAAATATGGTAATTAAATGAACTGGCATGTAACTTCATTATTAACTGGCATATAACTTTTGAATGACACTGGCATGTAACTTCTAGCAAGTGAAACTACTGGAATTTTGTTTTATTTGAAATCATTCTTCCAAATATGGTAATAAAATGAACTGGCATGTAACTTCATTATTAATTGGCATGTAACTTTTGAATGACACTGGCATGTAACTTCTAGCATGTAAAACTACTGGAATTTTGTTTTGAAATCAGTCTTCCAAATATGGTAATTAAATGAACTGGCATGTAACTTCATTATTAGCTGGCATGTAACTTTTGAATGACACTGGCATGTAACTTCTAGCATGTAAAACTACTGGAATTTTGTTTTGAAATCAGTCTTCCAAATATGGTAATTAAATGAACTGACATGTAACTTCATTTTTAACTGGCATGTAACTTCATGCATAGAGATCATAAGCAGAAGAGGGGCACTCACGAGAGAGAAGATTTCTAACTGCGTGCTTGTAAAGTTTTCTGCAGTTACAGCGAGAGAAGATTTCCAAATTAAAGCAAGCTTGAACTATTATGCATAGAGAAAAAAGCACAAAGATCCAGTAAGAGAAGGATTTTATTCGGGCAGTCAAAGAAGAAAGATTCAAAGAAGAAAGCAAGCTTCAAGTCTGGTGTTTGTTCATTGAAGAAGTATTGGATTTAGCTTTGCTTGCTTTTAACTTGTTATTTTTAATGTAAACATTTCATAAATAAGGTTTGAAGACACGTGCAATAGTATTGAATGAATGTATTTTTAAGATCAAATTCCAGTAATGTTACATGCCAGTGTATTTTTAAGTTACATGCCAGTGTATTTTTAAGTTATGTAAGGTCTCAATTTATTGATTGGTTTATTTCGTAGACAAATCATATTTGGGGGTTTTGATGTAAGGGTAGATTAGGCCCTCAAGACCTCAAGAGAACAAGCACTCCAAAGGTATATTTTTTAGTGTTTCTTACAAATGAAGAGAAGTAGTTGCACACACACAACCCATGCATATATGTTTATCTTGTATGTTTGTAAATGTTATTTAGGTGCACTTATGTTCTTTAATCTCTCTTCATTCTTGCCCACATGATTGCATCTTGCTTGATTATTGCCATGTGACATTTAGGCTTAGGATGCATCATTTTTGTGTTGGACGTTGTTCAAAGCACTGTTCGAACATCGCCCATCTGAGACTTGATGAGGCTTGGGAAAGGCGTTATACAGACCTGATACATTTTGTTGGGCGCTGTACAAAGCGATGTACTTACAACGCTTCGTACAGCACCCCTCTGTTTCCCCGAGAGAACAGAGATTTGGCGCTGTTGGGTCACTATTCAGAAGCGCCCTACAAACAACACCCAAATGAAGAACACTGTCAAATTCCCAGATAGGAGCTGTACAAGTCGCCCTACGTATAGCGACTCGTACAGCGCCCAAGGCTATTTTTGTGCCACTTTTCAAAACGATGTCACTTCATCTTGGCACCCTATATATATGCCTCTTTGTCTTAGGTCAGCCCCAAGAGTTCAAAAATTCATATTTTTTACTTAGAACATTTTTCAAGTGAAAAATCCTCAAGAACTCACCTTTAAACACTCAAATACATTCCTTTGTGCAACAAAGAACATCTTGCATCGTTCATGCATGGTTTAGCATCATCACAACTTGCTTGGTAAGATTTTGACTAACTTCATCTAATTTTAGTTTCTTTCTTGTCAAGCCATCTCTTTATTTACTTGTATGCTTTATGTTCACATGCTAGATACAAGATAGAGATTGTTTGTGATGAATATGATTGAGTGTTGTATTGCGATAGCTATCTAGGTTTTGCTTAATCTTGATTAGCTAAGCCTTATGATATGTCATTTAGCTTTTGATATCTCTGATTGAGTTCATTGATATATCATCATCCTAGATAAGCATATAGGGTTACCTAGCTCTTGTTGCATTTTAATTATTTCACATATTCACTTAGGTTGCATTCTCTTCATTGAGAACTAAGTCTTGTGTTGCTTCCGGAATTAGGTTGCATAAATCACAAGTAAGACTAGGTTCACTCATACCGGGATTTGGTAGGTGTGTGATTACTTCCGAGATTAGGTTGTAATCTTTCTCACATTTAGTGGATTTGAGGTTCAAGTGTGGCTCACTTATTAGCCCGTGGTTTTTCTTGTGAGGGTTTCCACGTAAATATCAAGTGTCATTTAATTTTCGCACTATATTACACTTTCTATATTTGTATTGTCTAATAGGGGTATTTTCGTAATCTTGACCATACATGAAAATTGTGTAAAACTTGTTAAAATCTATTCATCCCCCCCCCCCCCCCCCCCCCTCTTCTAGATTAATATTAAACACACCATAATTTGTTTCAATTGGTATCACAGCGGGTTCCTAGATATACTTAGGTGATCCTTGCTCATTTTGGTGTGTTTTTTGCATTTGCGTGTGTTTTGTTCATTCATACATTTTGCATACATTTCATTTCATTCATTATACACAATGAGTGGAAACGGTGGCAATAACGAGGGAGCTTCTAGCATGAGACCTCCTCTTCTCATCAGCTCAAATTATTCCTCATGGAAAGGAAAGATGAAATCCTACATATGTCAAATTCATGACCGTGCTTGGATGGCCATTGAAGATGGATATGATCTACCTATGATGACTCCCACGGGCGGAGGAGAAGAAGTTTTGAAGCCTATTGCACAATGGAGCGCACAAGAGTTTGAGGCTTCAAAATGGAATAGGAAGGCAATGCATGTCATCCTATGTGCAATGGATGAGAATCAATACAAGTTGATTCAAAATACTAGGATCGCTAAGGAGGCGTGGAATATCCTAGAAGTTGCACACGAGGGAACCGAAGTAGTGAAGGACTCCAAGCTTCAAGTCCTCCAAACTCAATTTGAGTTGCTCAAAATGGAGGAGAATGAGTGTTTCAACGACTTCGAGATCACGTTGATGGACATAGTCAACCAAAGTCATCAACTCAGTGACCCTTATTCGGATAGGAGGATCAAACAAAAGATAATGAGATCTCTCCCTGATAGGTTTAAGTTTAAGGTGACGGCTTTAGAAGAAAATAGTGGATTTAAGGATATGAAGCTAAGCAAGGTCATTGGAAGACTTCTCGCTTACGAGTCTAGGAAGGCTCCTAGTTTCACTCCTCCTCAAAAACAAAAGAGAATTGCTTTGAAAGCATCTAAGGATGAAAATGAGGTAAAGAATGACTCGGACGAAGACATGGCCTTATTTGTGAAAAGATTCAATAAGGTTATGAAGTTCGGGAAGAAGGGATTTGGTTTGAGAGGCCAATACTTTAAGAAAAAGGGTCCTTTCAAGAAGTTTGAACCAAGGCAAGAGAAGGCCAAAAGGAAAGGGGTTCGTTGCTTTGAGTGTGGCGGGATAGGTCACTTTGCTCCCGAATGTGCAAATCACAAGGAAAAGAAGAAGGGAAAAGTGATGACCGCCACTTGGAGTGGAAGTAGTGATGACTCTAATTAAGAAGATGAGTCTTCAGATGATGAAGATCTCATGGCTAACTTCCTAGCTTTTGCCTCCTCTCACAAGAGCAAAAGTGGAAGTGAAAAGAGGAAGAGAGTCAAAGGGAAAGTGACTCTAGTGAAGATGACTCCAACTCTAACTCCACTAATGGATATGTGGAGAAAGAGGTTTTAGTTGATTATCTCAAGGAGTTTAAAGGTTTAGAGATGAAAACTACTAAGAAGATCAAGATGTTGAGAGAAGAAAATCTTGAGCTTTCATCTCACAATGACCACTTAAATGAAGAAGTGGAAAGACTTAAGAAGAAAGAAGATAAGCTAAGAGAGGAGTTAGCATTATCTAAGAGGAATGAAGAAGGTTTGAAGAGGGAACTTGATGAAGCTAAGAAATCTATGACAAGGTTGGCATCTAGCACCAAAAAATTAGATCATATACCTTGTGTTGGAAAGAGTCCGTGTGACAAGAGAGGTCTCAGATTTGAAGATGGTAAGGAGACCTCCCCCTTTAAGAATACCATGTGTGTTAAGGGCTTGGGCAACAAGGAAGCTTCACCGGTGCACACTCCTAGGAAGAAGATAGATCTAGGACAATGTTCTAAGAGTGCACAAGTGAAGGTGGTGCCAAGAAGGCAACCTCAAGCCAACATTCCTCATCATTTGGCTCAAAAAGGGAAGAGGTCTTGGAAATATTAATAGCACTCATGTTATCACAAAAGAGAATGAGTGTACCTTGGTTGAATCCGTAGTCTGCTAGCATTTGCTTCATCCATAGGAGTTGTGTGCATCCACTCCCTGCGGCTATGTACTTGGCCTCCGCCGTGGACAAGGAAATCGAGTTTTTCTTCTTGCAAAACCAAGAAACAAGGTTGATTCCAAGGAAGAAGCAACTGCCTGATGTGCTTTTCCTATCATCGCAATTTCCTGCCCAATCCGCATCACTAAAGCCTAAAAGACTAGCATTAGTGTCAAACGAGTACCAAATCCCATAGTTGGAAGTCCCATTCACATAGCGAATGATTCTCTTAACGGAAAAGAGATGGGACTCCTTAGGATCCAATTGGTACCTAGCACACACACTTACACTAAAGGATATATCGGGCCTACTTGCGGTCAAATAAAGCAAGCTACCAATCATGCCCCAATATAGAGTTTGTTCCACACTTTTACCGTTAGCATCCTTGCTTAGCTTCAAAGTGGTACTTATGGGTGAATCACAATGTTTGGCTTTTTCAAAACCAAACTTCTTCATTAGGTTTTTGGCATATTTGGCTTGGGTTATAAAGATCCCATCATTTAATTGCCTAATTTGTAAACCTAAGAAGTAACTACGCTCACCAACAAGACTCATCTCAAATTCATGAGACATAACCTTAACAAATTGTTGAACCTTGGTGTTGTTGGTGGAGCCAAACACTATATCATCAATATTTATTTGAGCTATAAAAAGCTCACCATTGTCTTTCTTGATGAATAGTGTCTTGTCAACACTACCCCTTGTGTAGTCATTGTTGACAAGGAATTGAGTGAGGCGCTCATACCAAACCCTCGGTGCTTGTTTCAACCCATAAAGAGCCTTCTTGAGGCGATAGACATGGTTGGGGTGGTGTGCATCCATAAACCCCCTAGGTTGTTCAACAAACACTTCTTCTTGCAAAAACCCATTGAGGAAGGCACTCTTGACGTCCATTTGGTGCAATTTGAACTTGTGCACACAGGAGATGGACAAGAGAAGCCTAATAGACTCTAAACGAGTAACAGGAGCAAATGTCTCCTCAAAGTCGATACCCTCAATTTGAGAGTACCCTTGTGCAACAAGTCTAGCCTTGTTACGCACTATGTTGCCATCCTTATCGGATTTGTTCTTATAGATCCACTTGGTGCCTATCACATTAGTGCTCTTAGGCCTAGGAACTAGAGTCCAAACCTCATTCCTTTCGAATTGGTTTAGCTTTTCTTGCATGGCAAGAACCCAAAATTCATCATTTAAGGTTTCATCAACCTTCTTGGGTTCTATTTGAGAGGTGTAGCATGTATAGCTAATGAGATTAGTTAATTGACACCTAGTCCTCACACCCTCATTCGTATCTCCAATGATGTAATCTTTATCATGGAGCTTTCTAATTCATGGAGCGGGTTCATTAGAGTCCAAGAGAGGAACTCTATTTAGAGGTTGAGTGTTCCCTTCATTAAGGTTAGACGTCCCAACATTGGGAGTCTCCATAACCTTCTCCAAGGTAGAGTCATCTATACTAGAAACCTCCTCCTCATGGTTATTAGACTTAAGCCTTTCATCATCAATGACAACATTAGATGATTCCATGATGGTACGAGCCTTCAAATTGAAAACTCTATAGGCTCTACTATCTAAGGCATAGCCAATAAAGATACCCTCATCACTCTTAACATCAAATTTCCCAAGTTGATCACGGTCATTTAAAATGTAGCATTTGCTTCCAAAGGAGTGGAAGTAGCTAACATTTGACTTTCTACCTTTCTATAGCTCATAGGAGGTATTTCTAGTTTCGACTCTTAGGAAAACTCTATTTCCTATATAGCAAGCCATATTGATGGCTTCAACCCATAGGTTCCTACGGACATTGTTGCTAAGCAACATCACACGGGCCATCTCTTAAAGGACCCTATTTTTCCTCTCAATAACTCCATTTTGTTGAGGTATCCTAGGAGCTGAAAACTCATGGGAGATGCCAACACTATCATAAAAGGTTTCAAAAGAGGCATTTTCAAATTTCTTCCCATGGTAACTTCTAATTAGTTTAATGCTTTTAATGCTTGAGTTCATCTCATTTTGAATTTTATTACAAAGCATTTTAAACTTGTCAAAAGTTTCTGATTTTTCTCTAAGAAAATATGTCCATGTGAACCTAGAGAAATCATCTACACAAACAAAAATGTTTCTCTTTCCATCTAAACTCTCGGTTTGCATAGGACCCATGAGATCCATGTGGAGAAGCTCTAGGGGCACCTTGGTGGAGAGATACTTGCCCTTTTTGTGCATACTTTTGGTTTGTTTTCCTTGTTGGAAAGGTCCACAGACACCATTGACTTTCTTCCTAAGCTTGGGAAGGCCACGCACAACATTGAACTTGTCTAGGATTCATAAATCACGAAAGTTCATGTGGCCAAGTCTTTCATGCCGCAACTCAATTTGCTCTTCCTTGGACACATTGTTTGAGACTATTCTAGCTTCAAGACAATAGCAATTGTCGCTAGATCTCATACCTTTCAACAAGGTTTGTCCATTGGGCAATAGGATAAAGCAATCATTTTTACTAAATAAGACGGAGAGTCCTTCATCACTTAAATGTGAGATGCTTATTAAATTGGCTTTTAAGCCATCAACATACAAAGCATTGGACAAGGAGGGTAATCTGGGAATGGAAATGGTTCATTTCCTTACAACTATCTTTTTGGATCCATCACCAAAGGTGATGAATCCTCATTCCTCCATAACAAGAGTCTTGAAGAAACTCTTGTTTCCCATCATGTGCCTAGAGCACCCACTATCAAGATACCAAAAGTTAGAAGAATTTGCCTTTAAGGCAATTTGTGCAACATGGCAAACATTTTCATTCTTCCTAGTCCACCTAAGTAAAACATTTTTTTTCTTAGTGGTCTTTGGTAAATGGACTCTCGATGTCCTAGGATCATGCAAATTAATTTCATCATTCCTAGAAACATGCATCATGGCTCTTTTCTTTTTCTTCTCAATCATGCTTCTAGTTCTACACATTTTAATATAGCAAAAGCAATTTGGTCTAATATGACCAATAATACCACAAAAATGACATATAGGAATGAAGTTAGAATCATACCATGTCGTTATGTATACATAGGAGCTTTCCCATGTCTTTGTGGTTGAGTGGGTTTAATCAATCTTTGTTTTTAAACCTGTCTAACTTGCTTCCTAGATTGAGCTTGCATGATCGGTCTCTTTCCTTTGTGAGCCATATGTTGAGGGATGTTGGCTTGAGGTTGCCGTCTTGGAGCCACCTTCACTTGTGCATCTTTTGAACATTGTCCTAGTTTAATTTTCTTCCTAGGAGCTTGCACTAATGAAGCTTTTTTGTTGCCCGAGCTTTTGACAAATATGGTCTTGTTAGGAGTAGAGGTCTTCTTGCCATCATCGAATCCTAGTCCTCTCTTATCACAAGGACTCTTCCTAACACTTCACATGAGGTCAAGTTTTTTAGTGCTAGAAGACATCTTTGTCATTGACTTTTTCAGCTCATCAAGCTCCTTCTTCAAACCATCCTTTTTCTTCATAGACAAAGCTAACTTTTCTCTTAGCTTTTCTTCAATTTTCTTAGACCTTTCCACTTGTTCACTTAAGTGGTCAACATGTGTTGAAAGCTCTAGATTTTCTTCCTCTAAAATCCTTAGTTTTTTTTTTGTTCTTCATCATAGAGCTTTCGCACTTGACTATATAGTCATGAACATCCATTTTCTCTACATATTCTTTTGTAGAGTTAGAAGAGGAGTCATCTTCACTTGAGTCATTTTCCCTTTGACTCTCTTCATCTTCTTCACTAGATCCTTTGCTCTTGTGGGAGGAGGCAAAGGCTATGAAGTTAGCAATTTCGTCTTCATCATCGAAGACTCATCTCCTTCAATCGAGTCAGCAATTCCACTCCAAGTAGCGGCCATCACTTTTCCCTTATTGTTTTTCAAATTCCCACAATTGGGTGCGATGTGTCCTATGCTACTACACTCATAGCATCAGATCCCTTTCTTTTCACTCTTCTCTTTCCTAGGTTCAAACCTCTTGAAGGGAGACTTTTTCTCTAGTCTTGGCCTCTGGATCCAAAGCCCTTCTTCTCGAACTTGATGAATTTTTTGAATCTTCTTAGCAACAAAGTTTTGAATCTTCTTAGCAACAAAGCCATGCCTTCGTTCGAGTCCTCTTTTTCCTCCTTCTCAACCTTGGAAGCTTTCAAAGCAATCCATTTTTGCTTTTTAGGAGGAGTAGTACTAGGTGTTAGGATTATGCTCAATAACAAGAGTGTAATATTGTAATTAACAATCTTTTTCATATTAATAAAGTGATTTCTGGTTTAAACAAATCTTATAGCATTTATAGTTTAATATTATAATTGTCAAAGTAAATAATCATAAGGTCTAAAGACTATGAGAAAAGAAGAATTGTTCGTACATCTGGATATGTATGTGGTAGACACAATTCTTTAGTTAGTCTTGAATATTGTTCACAACTTAAGTTAAAGGTTGGGCACCTTTATCTTGTTAAAGTTGTAGAATTCTTTTGCTAGCATTTGAGTGGGATCAAATGAGATATGATGAGTCTAAAATCATCAGAGTGTCTTCGAGCAAAAGAATCTAGTGCACTGGGTGCATTGAACTGGATCACAATGAAATACTTTATCTATAACCGTCAATAGATAAAAGTCATTTCATTATCAGGACAATCGGAGAGTCTATCTTAATCCTGAGATAAATGATGGACTTATGGTTGCAAGTGATATCATTTGAGTTATCAATGAGTACGATTATATCGCATAGTCTATCCTCGATAGTTTGGTGATATTCATTTGTTAATCGATAGAGGACTTCATTTATAGATATGGACATCGTGGCTCCATTTATTAAATGAGAGTATAATATCATCATATGGATGTTTTGAGGTAATTGGATATTAAATCTCAACGTTGAGTTTTCGATAGTGTCTATTGAAAACATGGCTTCTGGACAAGTCAAAATATCCAAGTTCAAAACATGGTCATATGAATAAATATGGTAACTTGGCGGTCTATGAACTCTTGGCGATTACTGATATTAATCACGAGGATACACTATCTCCAACATGATTGTCTAGGGTATGAATGAGGAAACATCTTCCTTTTCTGTCTTTATTTAAGAGTTCAATTTTAGCTCTTTAGTGGAATGAGTTAAAATTAATGGATCGGACCTAAGTGAATCATTTGTTGATTGTGATTAGGTTATGTCTATTGAAGCTTAAATTTAGATAGCCCGCCAAGATCCCCAATCCACACGGACTTGCATAGATCACTTGATATATTCTACCGGACCAATTTAGGGTCCATCTAGAATTGCATTTAATATATTAAGAATATAATTTGTACATTATTTATGTAATGGGCTGCTCAATTATATTTATATATTAATGAATGACATGTGGGCTTGTTTCTTTTAGTAAGAATGGGTCTAGTTCACATGTGGGCTTTTTATTTAAAGTCCTATGGATTAAATGAAATAAGAAAATAATATATGATCCAATATGTTTATATGGGGCGGCAAGGTGAATTAATTAACCTTATTATTTTGTTTCATTGTTTAATTAAATAAGAATTAATTGATTTATTAATTAATTGTTTAATTAAGAAACAAATCTTTTCTGATTAGGAAATATGATTCCTAAAGGTATACTATTGGTAGTAGTATACTTAAATTAAAAGACTTGTTTGACAAGGAAATAAATAAATAATTTTATTTATTTAATCAAATAAGAAGTCTTTTTATTTAGTCAAATAAAAGAAAAGTTTGTTTTATCCAATCACAGGCTTGCAATTCAAAGAAAAGGGAGACCACGCTTCTAGGTGATCCACGTTCGTGCTAGGATTGAAGATCTTGCGGATTACCATCGACGTAAGTCAATCGGATCACGCGACAAAAGGTATTCTTCTTTTGTTAGATAAAATATATCTTTAATTGATTAAAAGGGTTTAAGGTTCATAAAAGGAAAAATTTTTAAAAGCTACTAAACATATTTTTTTAGTCTACTGACGCGATTTTGGTAATCGTCACGTCACCTCTTTGAACAATCTCCCTTAAAAGATAATATTTTCTTTCAATGTGTTTACCTCTCTTGTGACTTCTTGGTTCTTTCGAATTAGCCACTGCTCCACTGTTGTCACAGTAGATAGTGATCTGCTTATTCGCACTGGGAACAACTTCCAAGTCAATCAAGAATTGGCAGAGCCAAACAGCCTCTTTGGCAGCCTCGCATGCAGCAACATACTCAGCTTCCATGGTGGAATCAGCAATACAAGATTGCTTGATGCTCCTCCATATAACTGCTCCTCCTCCAATAGTAAACACAGCCCCTGATGTGGATTTTCTGGAGTCAGAATCTGATTGAAAATCAGAATCTGTATACCCAACGGGAATTAAATCCCCTCTAGAGTATACAAGCATATTATCTCTCGTTCTCTTAAGATACTTGAAAATATGCTTGACTGCCGTCCAGTGATCAGGACCAGGTTTCGATTGAAACCTGCTAACTATGCCAACAGCAAAACAAATATCTGGTCTAGTACAGAGCATTGCATACATGAGACTTCCAACTGCCGAGGCATATGGAACTCTACTCATGAATTGCTCTTCATGCTCATTCTTAGGAACTTGTTCCTTAGAAAGCTTGATTCCATGTCTGAAAGGTAACATACCTTTCTTGGAATCCTGCATGGAAAACCTAGACAAGATCTTGTCTATGTATGAAGCTTGGGATAATGCAATCGTTCTATTCTTTCTATCCCTTATAACTTGGATACCTAGAATAAAACTTGCTTCTCCTAAGTCCTTCATATCAAATTGTTTTGCTAACCATTCTTTTACAGATGTCAATACACCTACATCGTTTCTGATGAGTAGTATATCATCAACATAAAGAATCAGGAAAACCAACTTGTCGCCCTTAATCCTTTTGTATACACAAGGTTCTTCAAGATTCTGAATAAATCCAAAACCTTTGACAGCTTGATCGAACCTTATGTTCCAGGATCTGGATGCTTGCTTTAATCCATATATGGATTTCTGCAACTTGCATACCTTTTCCATTTGGCCCTTTTCAATGAATCCCTCTGGTTGCATCATGTAGATGCTCTCGTCAAGACTTCCATTAAGGAAAGCTGTCTTGAAGTCCGTTTGCCAAATCTCTAGATCTAAAGATGCTGCAATGGATAAGAGTATCCTAATGGATTTAAGCATGGCCACAGGAGAGAAGGTTTCCTCGTAATCGATACCTTCTTTCTGTGTATACCCTTTAGCTACCAATCTAGCTTTAAAGGTTTCCACCTTTCCATCCATACCTCTTTTCCTCTTGTATACCCACTTGCACCCAATGGGTTTTATCCCTTTAGGCAAGTCTACAAGGGACCAGACTTTGTTATCGAACATAGATTCAATCTCAGATTGCATTGCCTTTTGCCAATGGCGACTATCAACATCCTCCATAGCTTCCTTGTATGTGTAGGGATCATCGTCGCCCGGGAGATTCTCCACTGATTCTCCTAGACCGATGTATCTTTCGGGTTGTGTTCTAACCCTCCCACTACGACGAGGAATGGTAGGTTGTAGACCTTATGTTGGATCGGAACTTACAATTGGGTTTGGTTGTGTAACCTCTCGTGGAATTGTATCTCCTGACATTTCATTCAGGACAATTCTACTTCTAGGCACAAAATCATTCATATAGTCCTTTTCCAGAAATTTAGCATTTGTCGAAACAAATACTTTAAGATCTGAAGGACTATAAAAATAATATCCTTTAGTTTCTTTTGGATACCCTACAAATATACATGTTTCTGAACGGGACTCCATCTTTTCTGTCTTTCCTTTTAACACATGCGCAGGACAACCAAATATCCTTAAGTGTTGTAAACTAGGCTTGCGCCCAGTCCATAACTCATGCGGTGTTTTAGGAACAGACTTAGATGGTACATCGTTTAGAATGTATATAGCAGTTTGTAAAGCATATCCCCAAAAAGAAATAGGAAGTGTTGAATAACTCAACATAGACCTAACCATATCCAAAAGAGTTATATTTCTCCTTTCTGCTACCACCCCATTTTGTTGAGGTGTACCTGGTGCAGAAAACTGAGAAACTATCCCATTATCAATAAGATATTACTGAAACTCACCAGATAGATATTCTCCACCACGATCAGATCTCAAGATTTTTATGTGTTTCTCAAGCTGATTTTCCACTTCAGCTTTAAATGCTTTGAACATGTCAAAAGCATCCGACTTATGTCGCATGAGATACACATAGCCAAATCTTGAGTAATCATCTGTGAAAGTGATGAAGTACTCATATCCACCTCTAGCTTGAATGCTCATAGGTCCACATACATCAGTGTGTATCAATCCTAAACATTCAGTAGCTCTGGCACCTTTGGCAGAGAACATCCTTTTGGTCATTTTACCTTCCAAACAAGATTCACAAGTTGGTAGATCATCAACCTTTAAGTCACTCAAAGGTCCGTCACTTACCAATCTTTTAATCCTATTAAGGTTAATATGACCTAGGTGTAAATGCCATAGATAGGTTTCATCTTTTGATAATTTAACTCTTTTATGATCAGGTTTCGTTATTTCTGTGTCTAACGAGTGAGAGATATTTCTATGCAAAAAGTATAGACCGTTTTCCAATGTACCTTTGCAAATAACTTTGTCATTCTTACTAATAATAAAAACTTTATTAAAAGTAACCAAATATCCAAATTTATTCAAACAAGAAACTGAAATTAAATTCCTCTTGAATTGAGGTACATAATAAACGTCTATTAAATTTAAACGCCTTCTAGAATCCAAACAAACTCTAATATCTCCCACTGCACTTGCAGACACTAACGTTCCGTTGCCCAAACGCAAATTGATTTCATTCTTACTCAACCTTCTCCTTTCTTGAAACCCCCATAAGGAATAACAAACATGATTAGTGGCTCCAGAGTCTACGATCCAAGAATCCGTAGAATCTACCAGAAAAACATGTTTCAAGATAATTCACATTACCTTGTTCCTTCTTATTCTGAGACTTTGGGCAATTACTTTTCCAATGTCTCTTTTCACCACAAAAGAAGCACTTCCTTTTGATCTTGGTTACTTTCTTAGTCTCCATCTTGGTAGGCCAAAGTTGCTTTTTCTTCTATTATTCCTTGACCTTCTGACGGGTCTTAATAGTAACAACTTTACCAACCATATGAATCTCTTCTAGAGACATCATCATATCAGCAGCAGACCCTATTCCTTCATGCTGCTGTTGCAACACGTCGGAGATGGTAGCCATTTGGCCATCTCATTAGAGGTCTTCCACTGCTCATATTCGTCTCATTGCATTAGATTCATTAGTAAGAGCAGGTGGTTTAGGAGTAGTTAGAACAAAATTTATATTTTTCCAGCTTGCAGCAACAACCCAATTTTCCTTTTTCATGTGACATAATTATTACCGGTTAAAGTTTTATCTTTCAGGATGTTCATAAGTGATGGGGTCATGATTTCTTAATTAAACAAAAATTAATATAAGTAAATAATCATTATAAAGCACTTTAAATATTTATCTTGAATTAAATGAATAACTCAATCATAAAAATTCAACGGTGATCTAACACCCATAAATGTTTCGCCTCCTTTGGGAGTTCGCACCATTTACTAGTTAGACTAGGTCCCACCTAATTGTTAACATAACAACCAGCGTTTTCAATTTTAGCCTTGCAATTTTACTGACAAGAACTCTTGGGAGGATATCAATAAAATTACATTGAGTGTGTTACCAAGATATCGACCCTCAATTTTCTCTCACGAAAATCCCTCCTTGGGGAGTAGATCTCGTTTGAGTCCATTGTCTAGTCTATCCTTGTAAGGAAGTATATTGCTAAATTACATTCATGGACGCCCCTTGGGGGGATTACCAATAAATAATTAAGCTCAACTAACCTTGGAGGCCATAGGTGTTACAAAAACACCTTCTCCCACTCAATTATTTAAGGCGTGTGATTAAATCCCATAGAATGATTTACCGAGTTATCTAGATGCCAATTTAGATACCTAAATCATTCAATGCATGTTCATACCAAAAGAGATATATGAGTGGCACTCCTATTCTATATGTCATGTTATCATACAATAACAAATATTGTAATATTTAAGCATAAATTAAATAGCAACAATTTTGGCCCATCCTAGAAAAACAAGTAAATTACAATGAAATAGGAATACAAGATCTTCAAGTGGCCCATCAACCATACGCTCATCCTTCGGCCTCCTCCCTTGGGCTTGCACAGCCCACAACCCCACATAAGGGGCTGCCATGCGCAGCCCATTAGGCTTTGCAAGGCTGCCGTGCGCAGCCCACCAAGCTTTGGGCTTGCCATGCGCAGGCCAATCCACTCCTAGGGTGCGCACGGTGCTCGTTCTCGGTCCCGGTTGCTTCACGTATTCGATTCTTCGATGTAGAACGTGTTACAATTTAATTTAAACAATAAAATACTTGCAGTAATAATTTTTTTTTTTTATTCACTGCAGTACTTTTTACAAACAAAAAACTGCACAATAATTAAAAAAAACTGCAGTAAAAAACTGCACTAAAATTAAATAAAAAATAAAACCTAGCAACTACCAAGAAGGAATTATGGCGATGATAGACCACCCTTCTTGTTACAATTCCGAAACCAAAATTACATTGAAAATCTAGGACCAAAATCGAGCAATAACAATCCACATAAAACATATATAAATCCATACTTCACATGTAATTATATACGCGAATACCTAGAGTGCCATCTCTTTCTAAAACATGCATAATCACAATAAAAAGAAATCGATCCACGTATATATACGTTAATTAATTAAAAGGGTTCAACCAGGGCTCTGATACCAATTGTAGGGAAAAATATACCCGCAGCGGAAGCGAGACTAAAAAAAAATAGTTTGAGTAGCTTTTAAAATTTTTCCTTTTATGAACCTTAAACCCTTTTAATAAATTAAAGATATATAATATATATAACAAAAGATTAATACCTCTTGTCGCGTGATCCGATTGACTTACGTCGATGGTAATCCGCAAGATCTTCAATCCTAGCACGAACGTGGATCACCTAGGAGCGTGGTCTCCCTTTCTTTGAATTGCAAACCTGTGATCGGATATAACAAACTTTTCTTTTATTCGTTAGTCACAAAAACAATCAAAAGAAACCTAAATTATTCCGGTCACTTTTGAGTTCTCAATCTTAAGATCGAAACTCGCGTGAACCTAGATCGATGTAGTATTCACAAGCTTATTGATGAATTAGCAATAGAATACCATCAAAGAATAATCTATGTTTCTTTTTGTTTTAGTAGAATAAAAGCTATCTTTCTATGAGTTGAGAAGAAGAAGAAAAAAAAATTCTGCACACCAAAATCTAGGTATGGCCGAAAATTATAAGTATCCTTATATATGTGGCCAAAAATTTTCTCTTTCTTTTTGCACTAGGGTGGCCGAAATCTCTAGTCCAAAATAAACTAGGGTTGCCGCAATCCTTAACCAAAAAAGAGTTCGAATTGCACCCTAATTCCTATTTTGTTTAAGACTTCCAAACCCTAATCAAACTCATAAATCTTTTATTCCTTATTTGACTAAAATAAAAGACTTCTTATTTGATTAAATAAATAAAATTAATTATTTATTTCCTTGTCAAACAAGTCTTTTAATTTAAGTATACTACTACCAATAGTATACCAATAGGAATCATATTTCCTAATCAGAAAAGATTTGTTTCTTAATTAAACAATTAATTAATAAATTAATTAATTCTTATTTAATTAAATAATGAAAACAAAATAATATTAAGGTTATTTAACCACCTTGCCGCCCCATATAATAATATTGGGCCAAATATTATTTTCTTATTTCATTAAATCCATAGGACTTTAAATAAAAAGCCCACATGTGAACTAGACCCATTCTTACTAAAAGAAACAAGCCCACATGTCATCCATTAATATATAAATATAATTGAGCAGCCCATTACATAAATAATGTGCAAATTATATTCTTAATATATTAAATGCAATTCTAGATGGACCCTAAATTGGTCCGGTAGAATATATCAAGTGATCCATGCAAGTCCGTGTGGATTGGGGATCTTGGCGGGCTATCTAAATTTAAGCTTCAATAGACATAACCTAATCACAATCAACAAATGATTCACTTAGGTCCGATCCATTAATTTTAACTCATTCCACTAAAGAGCTAAAATTGAACTCTTAAATAAAGACAGAAAAGGAAGATGTTTCCTCATTCATACCCTAGACAATCATATTGGAGATAGTGTATCCTCGTGATTAATATCAGTAATCGCCAAGAGTTCATAGACCGCCTATAACTCTCCAAGTTACCATATTTACTCATACGACCACGTTTTGAACTTCGATATTTTGACTTGTCCAGAAGCCATGTTTTCAATAGACACTATCGAAAACCAAACGTTGAGATTTAATATCCAATTACCTCAAAACATCCATATGATGATATTATACTCTCATTCGATAAATGGAGCCACGATGTCCATATCTATAAATGAAGTCCTCTATCGATTAACAAATGAATATCACCAAACTATCGAGGATAGACTATACGATATAATCGTACTCATTGATAGCTCAAATGATATCACTTGCAACCATAAGTCCATCATTTATCTCAGGATTAAGATAGACTCTCTGATTGTCCTGATAATGAAATTACTTTTATCTACTGACGGTTATAGATAAAGTATTTCATTGTGATCCTGTTCAATGCACCCAGTGCACTAGATTCTTTTGCTCGAAGACACTCCGATGATTTTAGACTCATCATATCTCATTTGATCCCACTCAAATGCTAGCAAAAGAATTCTACAACTTTAACAAGATAAAGGTGCCCAACCTTTAACTTAAGTTGTGAATAATATTTAAGACTAACTAAAGAATTGTGTCTACCACATACATATCCAGATGTACGAACAATTCTTCTTTTCTCATAGTCTTTAGACCTTATGATTATTTACTTTGACAATTATTAAACATAAATGCTATAAGATTTGTTTAAACCAGAAATCACTTTATTAATACGAAAAAGATTGTTAATTACAACATTACACTCTTGCTATTGAGCATAATCCTAACATTACTTTTGTGTGCATTCTCTTCAAATGTCACTTTTCACACTAGCACATTGTTTGTCATATCTTGGTGTGTGTTTTGTGTCGTGTAATTCGTTTCCCGAATATGTTTGGAAACGTCCGCGCTCGCACGATAATGTGCTTGGTTTTGCGCGAAGATCGCCTTCGGAGAATGCCCTTGGCTTCTCCTTTGGTTTCACCATCATTGGTGAAACGGCGGTTTGATCGATGGCCATGACCGCCGAATGAAACTGCCGTTTGATTCCAGAAAGCTCTGGACTGGATCTGCGGTTACGATCGGCGGTCAGGCCGCCGAATTGAAACCGCCGAATTAGACCTGATGCATTTATTATTCTCGGGTTTGATTCTGCGGTTTAATCGGCGGCCTGGCCGCCGAATTGAAACCGCCCATTAGATATTTCAGGTTGGTTTCTGTAAGGATTCCCGGTTTTTGATTGGCTTATTTTGTGAGCAAACCACATATTGGGGTTGTTTGTAAAGGGTAGCTTAAGTGATAGGTGTTCATGCTCAATGACCCTTCTCAAGACCTCAAGGTGGACAAGCACTCAAAGGTATATATCTTGTGCTTACTTTCTTATTGAAGAGATTTAGTTGCACACACTCACTTGTAATGCTTGCATATGTATGCTTTACTTTAGTGTGCATTCTCTTCAAATGTCACTTTTCACACTAGCACATTGTTTGTAATATCTTGTTGTGTGTTTTGTGTCATGTAATTCGTTTCCCGAATATGTTCGGAAACGTCCACGCTCGCACGATAATGTGCTTGGTTTTGCGCGAAGATCGCCTTTGGAGAATGCCCTTGGCTTCTCCTTTGGTTTCACCATCATTGGTGAAACGGCGGTTTGATCGGCGGCCATTGACCGCCGAATGAAACCGCCGTTTGTTTCCAGAAAGCTCTGGACTAGATCTGCGGTTACGATCGACGGTCAGGCCGTCGAATCGAAACCGCCGAATTGACCTGATGCATTTATTATTCTAGGGTTTGATTCTGCGGTTTAATCGGTGGCCTGGCCGCCGAATTGAAACCGCCGAATTAGATATTTTAGGTCGGTTTCATTTTGGGTTTTGATCGGCGGTTTCGCTTGACCGCCGAATCTGGTCGCCGAATGGACCCCTGCTTCTCGGGTTCAATTCGGCGGTTACATTCTGCGGCCACCACCGCAGAATGAAACCACCGATCGGTGATTTCAAGGGCATTTTGGTCTTTTCACTTGCCCTGTTCTTGATGCCTATAAATATCATACTTTCTCATTTCTCTAACTTAGTTCTCTGACTCTAAAGAACCCTAAACTTAAAAGAGAGATTTTTAAGAGAAAATCAAATCAAGAACTCATTTTTATACACTCAAATTATACACATATGCATCAAAGATCATCTAAGCATTTTCTAGCATAGTTAGTTTGCTTATTTGAGTGAGTATTGGTCATCACACATCCCTTGGTATGTTCTTCACTTTTATCATTGATATTTAGTGTTTTATTTATCAAGGCATCTCTTTTATCATTTGAATGATCTTAGATTAATATCTTATATTCAAAATAGAGATGTTTGTGATGACATGATTGAGTGTTGTATTGTGATAGCTATCTAGGTTTTTATAATCTATTGTTAGCTAAGCTATTTGACTTGTCATTTAGTTATTGATATCTAGGATTGCATTTGTTGCCATATTATCATCCTAGATACGCATATAGGGTTGCCTAGCTCTTATTGCATTTATTGAGTATTGTTGAATATTCACATAGGTTGTTTTATCTCTTCATTGAGAATTTAAGTCTTGTTGGCTAAGGTTGCTTAGGCCACAAGCAAGATGGACTAGAGCCACTTTTAAAGGCCCGTGTGGTAGAAGTGGGGGGTTACAGACCGGAGTGTTAGACGAGGTCTACATAGGTTGTAAACTTCATTTCAATTAGTGGATTTCGAGGTTCAAGTGTGGCGCACTAAACAGCCCGTGGTTTTTTCCCAGTGGTTGGGTTTTCCACGTATACATCAAGTGTCATTTATAATTCCGCACCATATTACACTTGTTGTTTTTATATTGACTATTAGGGGCATTTTCGGAATATTGACCTTAAACGAAAATTGGGTGAAAAATTAGTTAAAATCTATTCACCCCCCCTCTAGATTATATATCGTATATACACCGTGTTAATTTGTGAACTTTTCAGTTTCTTTTTGGGTTTTGATCGGCGGTTTCGATTGACCGCCGAATCTGGTCGCCGAATGATCCCTTGCTTCTCGGGTTCAATTCGGCGGTTACATTCTGCGGCCACGACCGCAGAATGAAACCGCCGATCGGTGATTTCAAGGGCATAATTGTCTTTTCACGTGCCCTGTTCTTGATGCCTATAAATATCATACTTTCTCATATCTCTAACTTAGTTCTCTGACTCTAAAGAACCCTAAACTTGAAAGAGAGATTTTTGAGAGAAAATCAAATCAAGAACTCATTTTTATACACTCAAAGGATACACATATGCATCAAAGATCATCTAAGCATTTTCTAGCATAGTTAGTTTGCTTATTTGAATGGGTATTGGTCATCACACTTCCCTTGGTATGTTCTTCACTTTTATCATTGATATTTAGTGTTTTATTTATCAAGGCATCTCTTTTATTATTTGAATAAGATTAATATCTTATATTCAAAATAGAGATTGTTTGTGATGATATGATTGAGTGTTGTATTGTGATTGCTATCTAGGTTTTTATAATCTATTGTTAGCTAAGCTATTTAAAATGTCATTTAGCAATTGATATCTAGGATTTCATTTGTTGCCATATTATCATCCTAGATAAGCATATAAGGTTGCCTAGCTCTTATATGCATGTATTGAGTATTTCGATATATTCTCACATAGGTTGTTTTATCTCTTCATTGAGAATTTAAGTCTTGTTGGCTAAGGTTGCTTAGGCCACAAGCAATATGGACTAGAGCCACTTTTAAAGGCCCGCGTGGTAGAAGTGGGGGGTTACAGACCGGAGTGTTAGACGAGGTCTACATAGGTTGTAAACTTCATTTCAATTAGTGGATTTCGAGGTTCAAGTGTGGCGCACTAAACAGCCCGTGGTTTTTTTCCAGTGGTTGGGTTTTCCACGTATACATCAAGTATCATTTATAATTCCGCACCATATTACACTTGTTGTTTTTATATTGACTATTAGGGGCATTTTCGGAATATTGACCTTAAACGAAAATTGGGTGAAAATTAGTTAAAATCTATTAACCCCCCCCCCCCCCCCCCCCCTCTAGATTAATATTTGTATACACACCGTGTTTATTTGTGAACTTTCAATTGGTATCAAAGCTATCAACTAGGTGATCCATACTCGGATAGTTGAGTTAAGCAGAAAATTATGAGGTCTCTCCCCGCTAGGTTTGAATCAAAAGTGATGGCTTTAGAAGAAAATTCTGAATATAGGGACATGAAGCCGAGCAAGGTAATTGGAAGACTCCTCACCTATGAGTCTAGGAAGGGTCCTAGCACTTCACCTCCTAAAAAGCAAAAAGGGATTGCTTTGAAAGCTTCCAAGGTTGAGAAGGAGGAAAAAGATGACTTGGACGAAGACATGGCTTTATTGCTTAGAAGATTGAAGAAGTTTGTCAAGTTTGAGAAGGATGGTTTTGGATCCAAAGGCCAATACTTGAAGAAAAAGGCTCCTTTCAAGAGATTTGAGCCTAGGCAAGAGAATAGTGAAAGGAAAGGGATCCAATGCTATGAGTGTGGCGGTATAGGACACATCTCACCCGATTGTGGGAATTTGAAAAACAAGACGGGAAAAGTTATGGCCGCCACATGGAGTGATAGTGATAACTCCGGAGAGGGAGATAAGTCATCAAGTGATGATGAGCTTACCATTAACTATACGGCTTTTGGAGCCACTTTTGTAGAAGATATAGTTGATGGTAAGAATGTTGTGACAAGTGATCCCATAGAAGAAAGAGATGAAGAAGTAGCTCTAGAAGTGGTTGGTGTAGCTACTCATTGGGATATGTCCATTACTTCATCAAGAGACAAATTTGATGATCTTGATGAAGAAGATGACTCCATTGGTGAATTGGAGAACATTGAAGATGACTCAAGTGTTGAGAATTTGTTACCTAACTCTACAAAAGGAAATGTAGAGAAAATGGATGTTCATGACTTTATAGTCAAGTGTGAAAGTTCTATGATGAAGAATAAAAGAAAGAAAAAGATTTTAGAGGAAGAAAATCTAGAACTTTCATCACACAATGACCACTTAAGTAAGCAAGTGGAGATAATGGGTCTTAAAGACAATGTTGAAAGCTCTAGATTAGAGAATGAAAAAGAGATTCAAAGTTTAAAGGAAGAGAATCTTAGGCTTTCAACACTTGTTGACCACTTGAGTAGTGAAGTGGTAAGATCCATGAAGGATGAAGACAAGCTAAAAGATGAACTAGCTTTGTCTAAGAGGAATGAAGAAGGGTTGAAAAGAGAGCTTAGGAATGCTAGAGAATTGATCACTAAGTTGACCTCTAGCACGGAAAAACTCAACCACTTGTTGAGTGTTGGAAAAGGCCCTAGTGACAAAAGAGGTCTTGGCTTTGAAGAAGACAAGGAGAGTCTCACTCCTAACAAGACCATATTTGTCAAGAGCTTAGGCAAGAAAGAGACTTCACCGGTGCAAACTCCTAGGAAGAAGATTGATCTAGGACAATGCTCTCATAGTGCACAAGTGAAGGTAGTTTCAAGGAGACAACCTCAAGCTCAAAGAGTTCCTCATGCTAATTTCCCTCAATCTAAGATCCATAAAGGGAAGACACCTATCATGCAAGCTCAATTGAACGAGCAACCTTGTCTTGGTCAACAACAAAGAAGGAGAGATCCTATCCAACAACCAAGACAACCACGACGACATGGGAATGCACCAAAGCATGCACACGGGAATGGTATGATTCCTAACTTTATTCCCACTTGTCATTTTTGTGGTATTGATGGTCACATAAGACCAAGTTGCTTTTATTACATTCAAATGTGTAGAGTTAAAAGCATGATAGAAAAGAGAAAGGCTAGAGCTAGAATTCATGTTAACATAAAAGAAGAAACTCATTTGGATGATCCTTTAACTTCTAAAGCTCTAGAACCTTTGTCCACTAGGAAGAAATCTATATCACCTATGTGGATAAGAAAAAATAATGAACCCGCTTGCTACGAGACTAACAAGTCTCATATAGGTTCAACCGAGTCTAATGGACTTGGAAGGTCCATAGGACCTAATGACCTTCATTGATGAAGGGTGGTTTTTGACCCCATATGGGGAACTCAAGCAAAGAGAGTTTTTGCATACTTGATGCATGCAAAATATTTTAAAGATCTTATGCTTCTATGTTGATTGCTTGAGTAAGCTTGGTTGCACATATGTATATATGTTTTCTATTCAATAAGTGTGAACCTTGCTTTGTTTTCAATCCATGTCATATTTATGTTCAAACATGCATTTTTGGACTAGGAAATCTACATAGGAAGTATGATTTGAATGACCTATAGTTATTTCCATGACATGATGATTCTTTATAACATGCTAAATGCCATATGAAAAGCATGAAATTCAAATGACATGCTCAAATGAAAAAGCATGAATTGATGATTGCATAATTCTTAAATGCAAAACTTGTGTGAAAAAGCTTATGAGACTCAAATTGATTAAAGGATCTTGTATCCGGTCAAAGGATTTTACAATCCAAATGTCTCTCTTTCTTTATTTGTTGAACATGGCTACCATCATATGGGGTTTCATATCCGGAAAAATCAAATAGGGTGCAAAGTCGCTCATGCCATGTTTCGCTTATAAAGTTGGATATAGTGTTTATTAAATTGAAAATCAATGATTTCTCTATATCTTTGCTTCTCTCATGACATTGGTAAAATTGGTTTGAATTCTTATTAGAAACCTTTGTCATTTGCTTTGCCAAATACCATTGTATTTTGGACTTGAATGCTACATGTCTTGTATGCAAAACATTTTTGATTCACACATTTTATGAAAATAAATCTCCTTGTTTCTCTCCAATTATTTGAGTAGCATAAGTGACTAGCATGAATATGCAAATTATCTTGTATGCTACTATCTCTCTTTGCTATGAGTGACCTTGTTGGGGACTACTCCTTTGCCTATATCATGACAAAAAGGGGGAGTAGAATGTGGTAAGGGGAGTTGCTAAATTGTTGTGGCAATTTGTGCATGTTGGGGAGATTACATATTGAGGGGGAGTAACCCATTGAGGGGGAGCATTGCATTCACATACATTGCATTATGTTGTGCTTAACTTTCGTAAATGCAAATGCTTGGTTTATCTCACATGATTAATCTCACATGTATGTGTATTGGAAAATATAGAAAACTTGTTTTCAGGGATTGATTGTTCTACAGAGATTGAAGACTTCAAGATTTTATTTTCTTATATCTCTTTGTAATGTAGAAAATCATTGTAGACCCTTAGTTTCTATTTTGTTGTGAGGAATCAATGTGAGTGGTGGTCTTGTCACGAAATAGCCAAAGGGGGAGATTGTAAGGATTCCCGGTTTTTTGATTGGCTTATTTCGTGTGCAAACCACATATTGGGGTTGTTTGTAAAGGGTAGCTTAAGTGATAGGTGTTCATGCTAAATGACCCTTCTCAAGACCTCAAGGTGGACAAGCACTCAAAGGTATATCTTGTGCTTACTTTCTTATTGAAGAGATTTAGTTGCACACACTCACTTGTAATGTTTGCATATGTATGCTTTACTTTTGTGTGCATTCTCTTCAAATGTCACTTTTCACACTAGCACATTGTTTGTCATATCTTGGTGTGTGTTTTATGTCGTGTAATTCGTTTCCCGAATATGTTCGGAAATGTCCGCGCTCGCACGATAATGTGCTTGGTTTTGTGCGAAGATCGCCTTCGGAGAATGCCCTTGGCTTCTCCTTTGGTTTCACCATCATTGGTGAAACGGCGGTTTGATCGGCGGCCATGACCGCCGAATGAAACCGCCATTTGATTCCAGAAAGCTCTGGACTGGATCTGCGGTCAGGCCGCCGAATTAGACCTGATGCATTTATTATTCTCGGGTTTGATTCTGCGGTTTAATCGGCGGCCTGGCAGCCGAATTGAAACCACCGAATTAGATATTTTAGGTTGGTTTCTTTTTGGGTTTTGATCGGCGGTTTCGATTGACCACCGAATCTGGTCGCCGAATGATCCCTTGCTTCTCGGGTTCAATTCGGCGGTTACATTCTGCGGCCACGACCGCAGAATGAAACGCCGCAGAATGTAACCGCCGATCGGTGATTTCAAGGGCATAATTGTCTTTTCACGTGCCCTGTTCTTGATGCCTATAAATATCATACTTTTTCATATCTCTAACTTAGTTCTCTGACTCTAAAGAACCCTAAACTTGAAAGAGAGATTTTTGAGAGAAAGTCAAATCAAGAACTCATTTTTATACACTCAAAGGATACACATATGCATCAAAGATCATCTAAGCATTTTCTAGCATAGTTAGTTTGCTTATTTGAATGGGTATTGGTCATCACACTTCCCTTGGTATGTTCTTCACTTTTATCATTGATATTTAGTGTTTTATTTATCAAGGCATCTCTTTTATTATTTGAATGATCTTAGATTAATATCTTATATTCAAAATAGAGATTGTTTGTGATGACATGATTGAGTGTTGTATTGTGATAGCTATCTAGGTTTTTATAATCTATTGTTAGCTAAGCTATTGAAAATGTCATTTAGCAATTGATATCTAGTATTTCATTTGTTGCCATAATATCATCCTAGATAAGCATATAGGGTTGCCTAGCTCTTATATGCATGTATTCAGTATTTCCATATATTCTCACATAGGTTGTTTTATCTCTTCATTGAGAATTTAAGTCTTGTTGGCTAAGGTTGCTTAGGCCACAAGCAATATGGACTAGAGCCACTTTTAAAGGCCCGTGTGGTAGAAGTGGGGGGTTACAGACCGGAGTGTTAGACGAGGTCTACATAGGTTGTAAACTTCATTTCAATTAGTGGATTTCGAGGTTCAAGTGTGGCGCACTAAACAGCCCGTGGTTTTTTCCCAGTGGTTGGGTTTTCCACGTATACATCAAGTGTCATTTATAATTCCGCACCATATTACACTTGTTGTTTTTATATTGACTATTAGGGGCATTTTCGGAATATTGACCTTAAACGAAAATTGGGTGAAAATTAGTTAAAATATATTCACCCCCCCTCTAGATTAATATTTGTATACACACCGTGTTTATTTGTGAACTTTCACATGTCATCACACACAGTCTCTACCTTATATCTAACATGTAATCTAAAAACATACAAGTGAATAAAGAGAAGACTTGTTAAGAAAAACACTAAAATTAGATGAAGTTAGTTAAACTCTTTCCAAGCAAGTTGTGATGATGCAAACCCATTCATTTATGCATTCGATGTAGACATAAAAGATGAAATATGAAGTATGATGTTCAAAGGATTAGCTTTGAATGTTTAAAGGTGAGTTCTTGATTAATATTCTCTCAAGTGTCTCTCTTTTAAGTTTAAGGTTCTTAGAAGTCAAAGAACTAGGTTTAGAAACAAAGAAGATGGTATATATATAGGCAACAAGAATAAGGCACGTGAAAAGACAAGTTTGCACCTGAACCACACGATCAGCGGTTTAATTCGGCGGCCAGGCCACCGATCACAACCGCCAAATTGGTCCCGAGAGAAACAGGGGAGCAATGGCGGTTTTAAAACCGCCGATTCAACTGCTGAATCAAACCCGAGAGATTAAATCAATCAGGTATGATCGGCGGTTTCAAATCGGTGGTTGGGGCCATCGATCATAACCGCAGAATCAGACCAGAGACCTCTGTACCAAAATAACTGTTTAATTCGGTGGCCAGGGCCGCCGATCATAACTATCGATTCACCAAAAGTGGTGAAACAAAGGAGAAGCCAAGGCAATCTTTGAGATCGGTCTTCGCACAAAACCAAGCACACTATTGTGCAAGGGTGGACGTTTCCGAACATTTACAGAAAACGAATTACAAGACACAAACACACAACAAGATACAATTCATTAAAGTGTATGTGTGAAAGTGACATGTGAAGAGAATGCACGTATATGCAAATATGCTAAGTGAGTGTGTGCTACTAAATCTCTTTAATGAAAAAACTAAGCACTAGAGATATACCTTTAGAGTACTTGTCACCTTGAGGTCTTGAGAGGGACTTTAAGCTTGATCCTTAATCACCTAAGCTACCCTTACAAGTCAAACCCCAACATGTGGTTTGTCCACGAAATAAGCCAATCAATATGAGAATCCTTACAGTAAGAAACTTGGTTCAATTATATGAGAAGAATAACAAAGAAAATGAAGAGAGTATAGGTGATTCTGAGATTGAAGGGCTCAAAAATGTCAATCAAGAGCTCATGCTTGAAGTGGAGGTACTCAAGGTGGAAAAATATGCTCTCGAGATGAAGGTTGAAGACCTAGCTAAGAGGAATCACAAACTTAAGAAGATCAATGTGTCTCTTCCCAAGGAGAACGAGTCAACGGTGCAAGAGCTTGAGGACTTAGCCAAACTTATCGAAGAATTTGAGGAGGAATCCTTAAGGAAGATGAGAAAGACCCTTATGATCGTAGAAGCCAAGAACAAAGCACTTTAGGAAGTAAAAGAGGAAATAAGCAAGAAAGAGGTGGCATTAAAGATTGCAAAAGTGAAGGAGTGTGATTATTTGGTGGAGATAGATCAGATGGAACAAGCCATCAAGATACTCACCAAGGATGGTCACTCAAAGCCTCAAGCTCCAATGCAAAAAGGGAGAATTCCTTCTTTTCCTCTATCTTGTTATTTTTGTCATAGGAATGGTCATATTAAATCTAGGTGTTTTGAATTTTTGAAGCATGCTAATCATGAAAGAACTAGACCTAGGATTAGACCTAACCATGTTAAGAAAGTTTGGGTTAGGAAGGATTTGGTGAACCAAGTTCAGGTTGAATCTAGGGGACCAATTTGGGTAGTCGAGAAAGATAAATGAATGCTTGGTTAACGCCTGTGATGAGCATCATGGTCCCAATTTGCATGTTAGGATGCGGTAGTGCAGACTTGCACTTTTACATTTTATGCTTTGAATAAGATTTGCGTGTTTTATCTTAACTTTTGTTGTGTTTCTTTTTGCTTGTTTTACTTTTAAAATAAGTGTTCCAATATCCTTGTTTGTGTATTGTGTATTGTGAACTTATGTTATGTTTGGTAAAGTTTGCAGGAACAGATCCAAAAATGTCACTAAGTGATTGCCATCGTAAGATGTTCCCATGGCGACAAATAAAAGACATGATCAATGTCGCCATGAGATGTCGCCATGGCGACAACAAGCAACAACTAGCCAAGCACAAGATTTCTTCATTGTCGCAATGAGGTCACCATGGCAACAGAGAGGGACAAATGACGACATAAGGCGAACAACATATATGTTGTCACTACAAATCAGAACGCCACACACAACAAAAACGCCTCATCTCAAATTCTTTCAACTTCTCAAGCCGTGGTGTTAGGTTTTTAGTTTGTCTTGGCATATATTCCATGTCAAAATGATGTTTTTCTTGTATTTGATTAGTGATCCTAGGTTGATGATTTGAAGCTTCAAAGAAAGATGTGGCCACAAGATCAAGCAAGAAGGTGTCTTGGAAGAGGAATGGACTACAATGCACAATTAAGGTAATATAGACCTCATTCTTCTTCAAGGAAATAGGCACACACACACACAAATCATTTATATGTATCCCTGCATCAATGTGCAACATTTATATAGCACATTCACATGTTTTTACATGCTCATGCATTATACTTAAATTCTCATACATTGTAGAATTGCATGTTCTAAGACTATGTCTAGGAAACGTCATACATGTGTGACATTGTGCTTATATGTTTATGTTTTATTTTTTTTAGACATGAACATGATCTCTTATGATTCTTTATTGAGTCTCGGTCATTTTGGTTACTCATACATTTGATTCCGAGTCCAAACGATGTAGTTACGCTACTTTTTGTTCCCATTCGTTGAGTTGTGTTCGTCCTCATTTTCTGAGATGAATTCTCAACCTTTTGTCAAAGTTTCATATTCATCATTGTGCATGAGGGAGTCATGATTTGTAATTCAAAAATAGATTTGAAATCGGAGTTCGGAGGCCCAGATATGGTTGAAGAACACGAGCGGAGCGCGGGAGGAACAAGCGAGGCCAACGGCCAAGCTTGTTGGCCACATGTGCCACACGGCCAGCATGGCCCTCTGCCCATCTGTGCCACACGTGGGGCTGACATGGCATGCTATGGTTGGCCAATCTATTTTCTCTCTCTTGCTTTCTTTTAAATATCTCTATTCCCTCCCATTTTGATTCTAAGAAGAAAAGCTTGAAATCTCACCAGAATTTTCTCTCCAATTTTTCTCAATTTCCAAACACCATAACTTTCTCATACAAGGTTAGATTTGAGTGATTTAAGTTAGAGATTGTTTGTAATCAAGTCCTCTACCTTGTCCAATTGGTCTTACAGCTGTTTGAATGACATTTTTGGTTGTTCTACACAGAAAAACGAACCAGCTTGTGATCTTAAGGTATTGGTCATATCTTTGTGATTTCTTCTTTTATATCCTTCAATTTGCTTGGTGTTTCTTCTTCTATATGTATGTATATATATGGTGAATGCTTTTGAGAAAAATAGCTTCATAATCAATCCTAATCAAAAGTCTAATTGGAGACATATGTGAACTAGATTCTGTGATTATATGATTCTCACATGTTTGAGAGTTGTTTTATGATTAGATTGATATCTAGGATTATTTGAGACTTGATTGAATCATTTTATAATTGATAATCCTTGAAATGTGTTTTGATCCTTTGATTGATGAAATCTAGGATTAATGCTCTTGTATGTGTTTTTAGAGACATCTAGGATTTAATTGATTTATTAATATATCCATGCTCTAAATCTTTGGCTAGAATACTCATTGAATACATTCTATGTTTTTAGCATTTATGTTTATGTTTATAGCATCTTGAATTTGTGCTTCATGATTATGATATATTCAAGTGCTATTTTGTGTGAATGGAACTATGAGCTTTTGTGTTAGGTGTTTTCATATGCTCTAGGTTTAATTCATGTTTTTTTTTGAATTTAGACTATTATTATTGTGTTCTCACATGTTTAGGCCTAGTTGTTCCATAGAATGTCTTGATCACATGTTCTATGTTGTATTGATTATGATTTGCATTATTTGCATCACTTAAATCACTTGCCTTGAGGAAAGGTTGAAGTCTTTTTCAAAGTGAGTGCAGCTTTGTTTTGAGCAAGGAGACTTGGCTAGGAATGAGTTCCGGATAGCCAAGCAAAAGTTTTAGCAAGGACTTTAGTACTCCGGATAGTTGAGCTAGGGTAGCTTGACTAGGATCCATGTGATCTAGATTCCTAAGCAAGGGAATCTTCCTAGAGGCTTGAGAGCCTTAGATAGGAAGTTGCTTTCTGGAGGTGTAGGACACACCTTGTATAGAAAGTAGGCTTAGTGATTCACTAGCTCGAGGGTAGACTAGGATTTGATAGCTTGAGGTGGATATCATAAAGTTGATAGCCTTGAGTGTGTATGTCATTTTCATATAGTGGATTTTCTTTGTTGGTGGTTGTGGATTCAACTCGTGGATGTTTCCTCTTTAGAGGTTTACCACGTAAAAATCTTTGTGTCCATTGTCTCTTTCTCTATCTCTTATATATTACATATGTGTATGTGTTATTTTGTTGAATATCATTCACTTGTAGTGTATATTCGAACAAGTACTTGTAAAGAGTGATTTGTAGAAATATCATCTTTAGATCAATTTTGTATTTGTAATTCTTCATATTTTGTTATCTTTATATAAAGATATATTTGTTCACTCTTGTAATCATTAAACTATATTGATGTACAAAGTATTCATTGATATTGTTTTTTAGTGATATTATACCTCATACAACAACTTGTTATATGTAGACAATGCCTAAATGATGATATGCATATCTTGTCTATGCATGAATGTTCCGTTTATATGTTGTATGTAAAGCTACCTTGAGGGACAACCGTAAGTTTGTTCAAGGGATTGAAAATAGGTGAAAAACCTATTCACCCCCCTTTAGGTACACTTTAAGCAATTTAACCTTGTTTGTATACTTTCAATTGGTATCAGAGCGGGTCGTCGGATGGCACTCGACGAGATTTGGTTTATACTTACTAGTGAATTGCTTAGGTTTTTGAAGTATGGTTTTCCAAGATGATGTGATGACCGAAACGGCTTCGAATTCTAGGCCTCCTCTTCTCAAGGGTCTCAACTATAGGTTTCATAAATTGAGGATGAAGGGTTACATTCGCTCTATTGATGAGAGAGCTTGGATGACCGTTGAAGGAGGTTACCTTGCTCTTAATAAGATTGAGAATGGAGTGACCGCTTTCAAGCCTAGGAGTGAGTGGTCTACCAATGAGTTCGATTAGCAAAATGGCATCATCGAGCGGTAAATGCTATTTTCGGAGGTGTGGATTGTAGACAATTTAGCTACATCCAAAACCTAGAAACCGCAAAGGAGGCTTGTGATGCACTCCGGATCACCTATGAGGGGACTAAAGTGTTGAAGAAGTCTTATCTTCCATTGCTCACTTCCCAATTTGAGGTTTTGCAAATGGGTGAGGAAGACAAGTTTGTTGACTTCCAAGATAAGCTACTAGACATCGCTAACAAGTGCCAAGCATTTGTACTCTTATCTCCAGTGAGAGGCTAAATTGGAATATTCTAAGATCTTTGCCAAAGAGGTTCAAAGCTAAGGTTACCGTCATTGAAGAGAGCAAAGACGTTGACATCATGAGCTTAGATAAACTATTAGGATCTCTTCAAACTTTTGAGGCGTTCTTGAAACTGAAGGCTAAGAACAAGGACTTAGATCTCAAGGTTGTCAAAGAAGCTAGTAGTAGCGAAGATGATGAGGAGATGACATTGTTGGTTAGAAAGTTTAGGAAGTTTTTGAGGAAATGAGCCAAGCCAAGTGGCAAGTACTCAAGAGACAAGGAAGGCAAGAAATCCTTTACTCCTCCTCATGAGAGGAGTGGTCAAGTTAAAAGCAATAGAAAGGTCCAATGCTTAAAGTACAAGAAGTTAGGACATTATGCTTTGGATTGTCCAAATGGTGATTCTAAGAAGGACAAGAAGGGAAAAGCTATGGTGGCCACATGGAGTGAAGATGATGAATCTAGTGATAAGAAGAGCTCAAGAGATGAGTCTTCAAGTGAATAAGAGCTAGTGAGCAACTTTGTTAGCTTCATGGCCTCTTACTCCTCTCTAGATGATGTTAGTCAAGATTCGTTGGACAAGGAGGTTGATATAAATCATCAAGTGTGCTTAAGTGAGTGAGAATCCTACCTATGGTGAACTTTTGGCTAAGGTGAACTCTCTTGAAGATAGTTTGAAGATAGCCTTAAGTGAGGTAGATGAGAAGAATGATTTAATCAAGATGCAAGTGGATAAGTTTGTTTCAACGACTCGAAGGCTCTTGGGTGAAAAGAATGCTATTGCCAAGAAGTTTAGAGAAGTTGAAGGGTTTGTTTTTGAAAGGGATATGATCATCTCTAGTTTGACTCTAGGAAGCTTAAGTGACGTGGTAGTTAAAGAGAAGCTCATAGAAGCATCACTTCCTACAAGCGAGGTCATTGTTGACAAGAAAGCTCATAAGAAGAGACATTCCAAGACCAAGAACAAATTGAAGAACAAGGTACTGATGGATAAAATCGTGTTATAAAAACCTAACTTGCAAGTGCACGGATCGTGAGATAAGTACATCGACAAGTAGGGATCGTTCCCACGAGGAAAAATGATTTATCAATTAAAACTAATTCTAATTAAAGCTAAGCAATTAAAAGTAACCAAGAAATTTTGTTTGATGATTGATTGGAGATTAAAACTAGATTAAACTAAGAAAGCAGTTAACAAGAATATGTGAATGTAATCAAGAGGTGAGAGAACTAGATCATCAATGCTCCCCAACTACGTTTACTCAATGCTTCGAATTAACTTTTATACAATATGTTAATCAAGTTAAGGGTTCGTTCTTAAATTAAGTATGATTATTACCGTATGGTCCTAGAATGAATAAAGTATTCTTAATTATAATTTACCTCAATATCCTGATGTATAAACTATAACCGAAAACCCATTAAGTGCAAGAACAAGTGAACCAAAACTTATGTGCAATATCCTGCTACGATTAATTTTACCCATTCAATTGAAGATTGGTTGAGAATGGTGAAACACACGCGCATCTCAACCTTTAAATTATCAAAAACCCTAAATTCATGCCTAGCATAACCAATGCATTAACAAGAATAAATAATTATGGTATAGGATGAATTGAATGAATCGATCTTTCTGTGTTGGCATCTATGGTATAGATTCCCTTCTTCCTCCTGGAATTCTTGTGACGAGATTTCTAGGCCAACTTTTCAAAGATAGCATATACCTCCTCAGGTTGTTTGTCATACATGGATCCTCCACAGGAATTTTTCACTAAAAGACCTGACACTTCAGTCAAACCATCATAAAACCACTAACATAGCTGATTAGTAATAAATCCATGCTGTGGACAATCCTTGGTATATTTCTTGAAATGCTCTCATGCCTCATACAAAGTCTTATTGTCTTGTTGAAAGAAACTTGAAATTTTGGCTTGGATTTCACTGGTTTTCTAAGATGCATAATACCGATCGGTAAGATTTTCCCTTACTTCATCCCATGTTCTCAAAGTCCTAGAGGTAATGTCAACAACCATGTCTTCGGCTCACCTTTTAATGCATGCGGGATGCGTCTCATATGCAGCTAGTCTTCTGTAATCCTATAGTTAGGTAAGGATTGTATTGTTGCGTAAAACTCTTTGAAGCATAGAAGTACATCTTCATCTGGTAAACCATGGAAACTAGGCAGCTGATTGTAATGCATGCTTTTCAGTTCATAATTCCTCACTGCAGGTTCTAGCACAATACACAAAAGATGGTTGCTCACAACTGGCCTACTATAATCCTTCATGGTTATGATGGGTTCTGGTCCTGGCTCATAAGCTGGATTTGGAACAAGGTTGGGAATGGGGTTAGGACCCTGACAGAGTCTTCCTTGGTTTTAATTTTGCTTGTCTTCCATTTCTAAATTTCTAACACGATCAATGTTATCGTTCAAAGGTAATAATTCTCCTTGCTGAGATCTTCTACCTTGCATCTGTTGTCAACACCTGAAACAAGAAAAGACAAATCACAAGTAAACTCTGAAAAAGAAAGAAAGAAAGAAAGAAAAAGAAAAAGAAAACTAAAAAATTAAGGACTCGATTACCTAAACTAAACTAAATCTATTAACTAAAACTAAAACTAGAAATAACCAATAAATTCACTAGTTCCCCAGCAGCGGCGCCAAAAACTTGATGGATTAAATCGTGTTATAAAAACCTAACTCGCAAGTGCACGAATCATGAGATAAGTACAGCGACAAGTAACGATCGTTCCCACGAGGAAAAGTGATTTATCAATTAAAACTAATTCTAATTAAAGCTAAGCAATTAACAGTAACTAAGAGATTTTGTTTGATGATTGATTGGAGATTAAAACTAGATTAAACTAAGAAAGCAGTTAACAAAAATATGTGAATGTGATCAAGAGGTGAGAGAACTAGGTCATCAATGCTCCCCAACTACGTTTACTCAATGCTTCGAATTGACTTTTATAAAAGATGTTAATCAAGTTAAGGGTTCATTCTTAAATTAAGTATGATTGTTACTGTATGGTCCTGGGATGAATCAAGTATTCTCAATTATAATTTACCTCAATATCTTGATGTATAAACTATAACCAAAACCCATTAAGTGCAAGAACAAGTGAACCAAAACTTACGTGCAATATCCTGCTACGATTAATTTTACCCATTCAATTGAAGATTGGTTGAGAATGGTGAAACACACGTGCATCTCTACCTTTAAATTATCAAAAACCCTAAATTCATGCCTAGCATAACCCATGCATTAATAAGAATAAATAATTATAATATAGGATGAATTGAATGAATCGAAACTTAAATTATGAAAATATAGTCAATTCTAACAAAAAGTATTCATAGAGGTTCACATTGATTCCCTAGTATGTAGTTAGTTACACATAGTTGAAATAAAGAGAAGAGAGAAGTAATTGATAAAACCCATGGAAACCGTTGATAAACTCTTCCAATCTCTGATGCTGAAATCTTCTTCTCCGTCTTCGAATCTTCTATATGTAAAGATGGATGAGAGACTTGAGTGATGATTTGTGTTTGTGAAAGATCTATCTCCCTATTAGAGACGAGCCAGAGTGACCCAGACCCTAAATTAAAATCATGTATTTATAGCCACGGGCCACTAGGATAAAAAAAACTACTATTTTTCTTAGGATTCGTCAAACCGCTGCGAAAGCCGAAGCTGTATCGGTTGCAGTTTTCTCTATATGAGGAACACTGTGGCTTTGAGAGCGCTCAGGGAGCGGCCATGATAGCGGTCTTCTCTGCTCCTTGAATCGCTGCGGTGAGAAATGTCGAAATTAGCAGCGGTTTTCACAGTGTTTTGCCTAATTACGGAAAATACCCTTGGATTCTCAAAAATAGCATCTTTTATCTGAAATTCTCCAAACACAACATTTTGATCCAATAACTTGAAAACACTCAAACACACAAATTGAACCCCTAAAAGACTCGAGAAACAAGCAATTGATTGGAGGAATGGGGATAAAAAATCATATACAATATTTGACCGATCAGGTACCCCTTGAAACTTCCATTTGTGCTTCTCCCATCCTGAAAGATAAAATCTCTTCTTTTGTTCTCATATGTCATTTTTTGCAATACCGTAGGCCATATTTGATGACTCGCTTTTTGTGTCGTTACCAAATTGCGAATTACTAAAAGAATGTTATAAAATGGATCTTTACGCAATATATTTTAAGTTTTGAAAATGAGTATTGTGGTAAGCTTAGAATTCGTTCCACAGGGAATTAGAGTAATAAGTTGAATTAATTAGCTAATCTATAAACAATAAAATAAATCATAAATGATGAATGAGTGTATGGTTTGTCAAACCATCAAACATACATACAAAATTAACCTAACTAAAAATATGGTGATATGAAAAATAGAAGACTCACAATCTTGATAAGAAAAATGGATGTAACAAATTAATGTTGATGCTAGGGAATTGATTGATTAGCAAGTAGGTATGGGTTGCTTTTCAAGCCACTTTAAGGACCAATCTCTACATGTTAACCAATTTAGGTTTAGATTAATGTGGTTGATATACCCTCCACTAATCTATCCTATTTATTGGGTTCTTAATCACTCAAGTGTGTCAATCCAAGAGTGATTATATAACATGTTATTCTAAACAAGATTGTAATTAACAAGTGGATTAATGAATAGAATCTAATGAATTAATAAATAGAACACATATAGAGATTCATTACAAAGCTTAAGCAAAAACCCACAACCAAATGTTTATCAAATCAATTCCCTAGATTAGGGGTTTAATTACACATAGTAGCAATCAAATAGAAAACAAGTAAATGGTAAGGAAATCACCCTTGGGCCACCTTCTTTAGTGCTTGATCCTTGTTCTCCTTTGATGCTCCTAGTGCAAAGAATGGAAGAGGAGGATGTGTCTAGATAGGTGGATGGCTTATGGTAAGTGACAAAGGATTTGTGATGTAGAAAATGGTAGGGAAGGAATGGTCTAGGGAAGTAATCAAGATTTGGTGTGAGTTTTTAGGTGGAAAAGATTAGTTCAAGTGTAGAAATGGAGGAAAAGGAGATTGGTAGGAGAGAATAGGCTTGGCTTTCAAATTGAAAAGAGGGATGAATTTATAGTATTTTTGAATTAGGTCACGGATGGTAAAATTACCAAAACACCCCCTGTACTTGTCAAATTGCCATTTTGGCCCCTATAGGGGGCCTTTCTGTAATTTGCCTACCAAAATCAGCCAATCAGCGTTGAGCACAGAGGAGGTCATGGTTTGGCACAAATGGCGACCCTAGGGCTACTAAATGGCGACGCAATCAGGTGTGGGAAATCATCCCCTGTCGCCATGGTGACCTCGAAATGTCAATTGGCGACCTAGGGGTAAAATGGGGAGAAATGGCGTGATTTTGGTGGCATTTGGCCGGTTGAAATCTGGCAATTGGAGGGGCCCAAAGGCTTGCGATTAGGCAGTCAGTCATGTGGCCGTTGATTTGCCACCGGAACCCATCAACGGTGGGTCGGTGATCATCGGGATTAGAGACCGTGAAAAGCTAGGGTTTGGGCGTAAGAAATCTGGTCTGCACGCACGAGGAAGAAGATGATGAATAGTGAATGGGGTGCAATCAGCAATGGGCAGGGTTGCAAATGGGCTGCTGCACTTTGCATTGTGTGGGGTGCAATTAGAGAGGATTAGGGGTGTAATTGGGTCTGATTTGCAAAGGGGGTGGCTTGTGTTTGGGCTTGCTGTTAGGCCCACGTGTAAGGCCCAAATGCACACAATGAAACGCACCATTTCATTAAAGGTAGTGGGCTGCTGACACCGTTGGGGTGAATTAAGAAAGTAATAGGGGTGCAATCAGAACCTGCAATAGGCATTTGAAATGGGTTTGGGCGTGCTTTGGGCCACGCGTTTGGGCCTGCACATCATAGGGCGTTTGGCAGTGGCTTGGGGTGTAATCAGAAGCCCAATCTCATCTTTGAATCAAAAAGCACAGCTTTGGCAATTTACACAATGCTCCCCTGATCTCTTCTAGTATTGCGATAACTTCATTCTTTCCTTCAAAAATTACTCTTTTGCCCCTATTTCACCAAAATTACTCCACTGCCCCTGAACTTTATAAATACCTGAAATTACTTAATAAACACCATTAAATCACAGAATAATGCCCAAGAATCAAGCAAAAGGAGAAGGAAATGAGGGCCAAAATCATACCAATTTTGGTTCGATCAATATTAAGCCCAAGTGCTATAAATTCATTGAATATTGCAACATGGAAAATGCATCTAGGGATAGAGAGATTGAACTTCATTTTAAGCATGCTAAAGCTTTTGAATATGGAAAGTATGTTAATGTCACAAAGCATGTTAGGAATATTCGGAATGTGAAGAATAGAAACCTTGCTAAGATTGACAATGCATATATTGCTAGCAATGTTAGGAAGAAGAGTATCAATGATATTATTGTGAATCAAGTTGAGGAAGAATTTTATTCTAGATTCAACATTGTTGTCAATAAAGATCTTGATGATGTTTGTGTTAGTTCACCCAAGACAAAGTTTGTCAAGGGTGAGTGCTCTTATCAATAGTGTAAGTTGTACATGTGAGTTAGCTTTAAGATTAGTGTCTTGTTGTTAAGAAGCTTAGCTTGTTTGCTTTGTATCTATACAACTTTTCATGAACTTAGCTATCTCACATTCTTTGTTATGATAGTCGAAATCTATTGATTAACTTTTTGAGAAGTTATTTTTTTTTATATCTATATGGCGATAATTTTTGTTAAGACTTTTAGAGAAAGTCATTTTTGTTTATTTGAGTTGAAATGCTTAGCCTTTAGTCTCTTGGAATCGATACACCTATAACTTGTAGCCACGAGGACATACAAGCCAAGAGGACTCATAAAAAGGGTGAAGGCCTTGCATTTGATGAAAATAACTTGCGAAGGTATATCTAATATCATATTGCTTGCTTATCTATATTTCATCTCTCAATTCATTGTTTTATCACTTCATGAAGCATGTCATACTCGAGAACTAATATAGTATTTATATGATCCTCGTTGACATTTGCTAGTCTAAGATCTTCTGGTGATAATTGTTTACATTGATCTTATCATGATGTGTGTTATTGTTTGTATGATTGTTGAGTGGCAAGTTTTGAAAAATATGCTTCATATCCTTTGAAAGCTACTCTATTGAGAAGTAGAGATCATAAGTAAGTCTTTTTACTTGCTTTTTGATCATGTGTTTTTAAGCCTTAAAACTTGGTTTCAAAAATGCACTTTGCTTCTCTTATATGTTTTGTTATGTCGTTGTGTTTGATATATGTGTGAGTTTTGGATACTCTTGATGTTCTATAATTAGTACATTTAAAAATGACTTTTGGTTTGTATCCATTTGCTTCGGCAATATAGTACTCAACGAGTACCCTCTTGGAAAGGGCTACACACATTGGTTGTGAAGCCGCCAAATGTTGGAAAGGCCTATGCCTTTGTTATGAGTGAAAGCTGCCAAAAGGTGTATAAGTTTTCGTTAGAAAAAATCAAAGTAGAGTTGAAAAGAATTAATAAAAAAAAAAATACTTTGATTCAAGCCTAAAACAAAACAAAAAGGCTATATGGAGTATAGTTGAATAATCAAATGAGCTCGGGTTGATAAATAGAAATGGGTAAACGAGCCACATGCACATACTATGCTCACATGTTGAAAACTATTCTCTTTAAAAGCAAAATACGGATGAAAACCGATTTGACCTTTTTATGGAAAGTTTAAGGATGGATAGTTGTTGAAAATATTTGCATGTTTGATTACTAAACTACTTCATTTCATATTCTTGAAGCAAAATCTTCACACACTCACATTTGCTTATTTGGTATTTTGTTACTCTAGCAATTTTTGAAGATATATGAGAGTGATTGAAAATCTAGATGTAACTCTATTTGCTATATGGAGCTTATTTAAAAAATTATGAAAATTGCTTGAGATATGAATGTATGGCGATTCTTGTGAACAATTGTCTATCTAGATTTTAGATAGGGCATTTATCAAGGGGGAGCATTGAAAATATATATTATGTGTGTCTAAACAACCTAGAGGGGAGGGGAGGGGATGGGGGGGGGGGGGGGGGGGGGGGGGGGGGGGAATGGGTTGTTAATCGATTATTACCAATTTTTCAATTAGTCAAAATTAACCACAATTAACCCAATTCAACAAACAATAAAAATCAAGTGTAAAGTGCGGAAATTAAAGAACACTTGATTTTTACGTGGAAACCTTCAAGGAAAAACCACGAGCTGATATGTGCGCCATACACAGTCCTTATATCCACTATATATAGGTTGACCTCAACCATTCTCAGTTACTAACCCACCATTACTATTTGCAGGCCTTTTATAGCAAACCTAGACTAACCCTAGACAACCTCTATATGAAGAGAAGGTTACACTCTCAAGTGAGCAACTCCTAATCTACCCGCAGGCCTTTTATAGAGGAGCTAGTACAATGCTTGTGCAACATCACCTAGAAGCCACAAGACTTTGACTCTTGAAGAGAATTAAAAGTCTAACTGTATATCACAATGATGAACAAAAGCAATGAGTGCTAGACTAAACACTATATGCTTAACTAGATGTTATAATGCAAATCAACATCCTAGTTATCAACAAAGCCTACATGCACATACATGAGGTCTCAATTAGTTGTAGAGATTTCTAACAACCAAATTGTCAACAAACAAAACCAATTCAACACAAGGTGTCAATAATCATGGCAAGGACTATAAATATGCAATTAAAGAATGCAATCAAGGAGTCCTACACATTAATGTCCAAATGCAATGCATATAGACTTAGCTAGTGGGCAAAATGGTTCTAAATGCTAGCTATCACAAACAACACATAAACATTCAAAAGCATAACTAGTTGATTAAAAGACAATCTATCAACCTAGTCATCAATTGTTCACACAAGAATGTTTATGACTTAGCTTTTTAGGAAAAAATGACCTAATCAATTAAGCTATCAAAATACAAACCCAATCATGTCATAACTTCACAAAATATGCAATAAGAGTGAAGATTTGCTAAACTAAGCAATCAAAGACATGTCTTAACTAAGATAGAACAATAAATGAAGATGTTGTGTTTGTTCTACTTACCAAGTTAAGAAACCAAGAAGACCCATGAAGATTGATGCATGAAAGATGTTAGATGCACATGGGTTTGGGTTTGAAGAGTTAAAGAAGCTTTCTTGAAGCTTTCTCTCTCTAGGAAACTCTTAATCTCTCTCTAGGGTTGTGTTTCTTTTGTTCCCTTTAATACAAATGAGAGAAAGAGACATATTTATAGTGCTTAGATAATAGCCCTATAAATTTCATGAATTGTGCTCCAAAAATGAGCCAAATCGGACTCCAAATGAGTGAGATATGGCCAAATTACGAAACAAGGGTGGAGCATTGTACTACCCATCATGCACCACACAAGCACAACATCTTTGGACCAAAAGCGCTGGTCGAGTAGCATCACACCAGCGCATAGGCACAACAGCGCAACATCTCAAGATTCGAGTGCTCCGAAACATGACTAAACAACATTGAAACCTTTTGTATAGTATACTGTCGGAAAGGTATGGATGTCTAGTTTCTACTCCAATTTACAAAATGATATTTTGATGTCTATAGAAAATGTTATGGTAAATTGAGTGACCAATGGTCAGATTCGGATAACAGTTGTGATGCTTGGTTTTAGTGGTCACTTTAGAGATTTCAATACTGTAAGGATTCTCATATTGATTGGCTTATTTCGTAGACAAACTACATGTTGGGGTTTGACTTGTAAGGGTAGATTAGGCCCTCAAGACCTCAAGAGAAGAAACACTCCAAAGGTATATTTCTTAGTGTTTCTAGCAATGAAGAGAAGTAGTTGCACACACACGACACTTGCACAATTCTTATTCTTGTATGTGTTGTGTCTTTATTTTGTGTTTGCATTATTGATTATTTGATCTCTCTTCTTGCATGTGTATATTGATTGCATCCTATGATTTTAAAAAGATCATCATGTTAGAAATAGGTTGCATTGTCCTCACACTTCCTTCATTTGCATTTGCTTGAGGAAGAAAGTGAGTGGGTTGTGCGCTAGTCACCAGCGCAAATCGCCCAGTGATCGTCCAGTTGTCTGGCGTTGGTCATGCGCTGGACGTCCAGCGCAGCCCTCACCAGCGCAACTCGTCCAGAGAATCGTCGCTGGTGTGACGCCTGTGTGGAGTGGTGGTCCACCAGCGCTTGTGCAATTTTTGCACTGTGCGCTGGTGCTGCGCTGGCAACCAGCGCAAGAGGTCAAACCTGATGCATTTTTGTAAAACGACCTCACTCCACTAATGGCCTCTATATATACATGTCTATGTTTTTAGGTCATTTTTAAGAGTTCCAAATATCATATTTTTCACTTAGAAAATATTTCAAGAGAAAAATCATCAAGAACTCACCTTTAAACACTCAAACCATTTCCTTTGATCATCAAAGTGCATCTAGGATCATTCATGACCATTTAAGATTCATCCATGCATGGTTTTGCATCATCACATCGTTTTTGGTATGTTCTTCACTAATCTCATCTAATTTTAGTGTTCTTCATATCAAGTCTTCTCTTTATTTACTTGTATGTTTTTTTGATCATATATTTGATACAAGATAGAGATTATTTGTGATGACATGATTGAGTGTTGTATTGTGATAGCTATCTAGGTTTTGTTTAATCTTGATTAGCTAAGCTTTATGATATGTCATTTAGCTTTTGATATCTAGGATTGATTTCATTGATATATCATCATTCTAGGTAAGCATATAGAGTTGCCTTGCTCTTGTTGCATTTTGAGTATTTTGCATATTCACTTAGGTTGCATTCTCTTCATTGAGAACTAAGTCTTGTGTTGCTTCCGGGATTAGGTAGCATAAATCACAAGCATTAGGACTAGGTTCACTCATACCGGGATTAGGTAGGTGTGTGATTACTTCCGGGATTAGGTTGTAATCTTTCTCACACTTAGTGGATTCGAGGTTCAAGTGTGGCTCACTTACATAGCCCGTGGTTTTTCCCGTGAGGGTTTCCACGTAAATATCAAGTGTCTTTTAATTTTCCGCACCTTATTAAACTTGTTATATATATTGACTAGTAAAGGGTATTTTCATAATTTTGACCTAACGCGAAAATTGGGTAATATTGTTAAAATCTATTCACCCCCCCTCTAGATTAATATTGAACACACCATAATTTGTTTCAAATACCAATTCAAACGGTCATGAAATATTACGAATAATATATTGTTGGAAAGGTATGGGTGTCTAGTTTTTCCATAATTTTACAGAACTCAATTTCAAACTTTTTCTAAAAAGTTACGGTTACAAAGCCATACAAAGGTCAGTTTTGAAAAACATTTAAATCATTGAAATTCAATCTTTTAAAACTAGACACTTTACTCCAAATAACCAAACCTAATCTAACACTTATCCAAGAGAAGAATGAGACCTTCTCAAGTGGTCAACCATCGCATTAAGAAATGTACACCATCGTGCAAGTGTGGACGTTTCCTTGTAGACGTTTCCGATCACACAAACGGAAACGAATTACACCACACTTAAGATTAACATGAAGTGCAAGTGTGGTTGTGAATAAATAACATGCATGAGAAAGGATAACATCATGAATAATCACCAAGCATGTGACACTCAAAAGATATGCAATATATGAAAATGCATAAGTGTGATGATAAAGCATATAAGCACACAATTAAGAGAAACAAAAATGCAATGAAAGTGAGTGTGTGCTAAAAGACATAGACGCACGAATCAATGAAACACACATGCATGGTAACAAATGCAAGATAGATAAAGATGCATGCAAGTGTGTGTGTGCACCTAATCTCTTCAAGAATCAAGGTCAAGTGATATACCTTTTAAAGCTTTTGATCTTGAAGTCACTGGGATGCTTGGAAGCTTGCATTGATAATCATCAGGATGACCTATGCTACCAATTACACACTTATCCCCAATGTGGTATGTCATGTAATGAGCCAATCACAAAATAGAGGTCCTTACAAGCATAATCTGCTATGTTTTTGTTCTCTTTTGTGATTTGTTCACATGATTCTTCAAGATTATTGTTTGTTGGCATTATTCTTGTTTTTGATAAATCTTAAGATGCTATGCTTATTATTGATGTGCATATTGATTTGTTCAAAAATAATGTTTTTGCCTTTGTATATGTTTATTGGTCACTAACTAGCTTTGATGTTTCCACTCATATTTGTTTTTAGTGTTTGTGTGAAACAAGGTCATGGGAAAAGCTAAGAAAGTTGTTGGTAACATTTCTTCTATTTCTGTGGACAAGTCTAAGCCTACATCTTCTTCCAAAGTTACTAAAGCTAACAAGTTGAAGAGTTTGGGAATCTTTGGATGCAAAAAGATTATTCAAGAGAAAGGTATAGATTTGAACTCTTGTGTTGATTCTTATGTTCATAAGGCTATTTGTGAAAGAAAGTGGAATTCTTGGATTGACTCAATAGGAGTTGTGAATGAGACAATGGTTAGGGAATTCTATTACGAGTACAAGGAGAGTACCACTATTGAAGATGCCGTTATGAATATAAGAGGAGTTGTCTTTAGAGTTAATTCTTGGAAATTGAATGAGTTTCTAAAGTTGCTCGATGAGATTGAATCGGATTTCCTAGATGTTGATATTGTGGAAAACCTTGATTTGATGGGTAAGACTCTTTGTGATGACATTAAATTTAAGTGGGGTAAGCGTGCCTTTATTAGGCAAAGTGAGTTGACCAAGATTATTGCGTTTTGGCACTTGTTCTTTTTTTTTTTTTTTTTTTGTCTCTACTAATGCAACCGAACTTAATAGAGAAAATATTAAGATTGTGTATGCTTTAGTGACTCATAAACCCATTAACCTTGGAAAAGTGCTTATTGAGCATATAGAAAATGTGGTTTGTTCAACTCGGTTGGAGAAGAAATTGGCTTTTCCGGTTGAAGATCAAGAAAATGATGTGTTTTTACCTCCATTGGACAAGTTATGTGATAAACGTGTGGCAAACATGTCATACAAGGGTAAGGGAGAGTCTAGTGATGCATTTAGGCTTTTTGATTAATCATATGATTCAAGCCATGTATCTAGTGCACCTATTCTTCCTTCTTGGGCTTTGTATTTAAAGAAAGAGGTTGAAGAGTCGAGGAGACAAATTGAGGAGTCACATCTGAAAATTGAAGAGCTAAATGCTAGAGTAGAGCTTCAAGATGAGAGGATCAAGGAATTGGAAAGGAATGCTTCTACTTCAAAGCATTATGCAAGATCAACCAATCGCTCAATTTTCCTTGGTGGCAAAAGAGGCTAGAATGGCTTAGAGGTATATTTTCTTATTCTTTCTTTTTTGGCTTCATATCATGTCAAAAAATGGGAGAATTATAGGGAGATATGTGTTAGTTCTAGCTTCCTTAGTTCTCAATTTTTTATGTTTTGATGTATTTTGTATAAAGTTTTGAACCATATGGCTTGTAATATTTTTGATTAATATTGGCTAGAATATTTTGATGGATATCATGTATTGAGGGGGAGCATACATGATATCAATGTGGACTTTAAATGTTTTATTTTCTTGCCAATAAATGTATATTGCCATATGTGTTGTCTTTTGGATATTTTTGTGCCTTCAAGTTATTTTTAGGTGATATCAAGAGAAGACCAAGATGAAGTTCAAGGCTTGTATTGGAAATGTTGTCTAATATGTGTAAATCATTGTACTCATTGGGACCAAATTTCTTTGTAATTGTTTTATTATTTGTATAGGGGTTTTGACATGGAATTTGCTAAAGGGGGAGATTGTTAGGTTTTTGGTTTGTCTTGACAAAATGATGTTTTTCTTGTATTTCATTAGTCCTAGGTTGATGATTTGAAGTTTCAAAGAAAGATGTGGCCACTAGAAGGTGTCTTTGAAGAGGAATGGACTACGTTGCACAATTAAGGTAATATAGACGTCATTCTTCTTCAAGGAAATAGGCACACACATACAAATCATTTATATGTATCCCTGCATCATTGTGCAACATTTATACAGCACATTCACATGTTTTTACATGCTCATGCATTATACTCAAATTCTCATACATTGTAGAATTGCATGTTCTAAGACTATGTCTAGGAAATGGCATACATGTGTGACATTGTGCTTATATGTTTATGTTTTATTGTTTTTGGACTTGAACATGATCTCTTATGATTCCTTATTGAGTATTGGCCATTTCGGTTACTCATACATTTGATTTCGAGTCCAAACGATGTAGCCCATTCATTGAGTTGTGTTCATCTTCATTTTCCAAGGTGAATTATCAACTTGTCAAAGTTTCATAGTAGTCATTATGCATGAGGGAGTCATAATTTATAATTCAAAAACTGATTTGAAATTGGAGTTCGGAGGCCCGGATACGGCTGAAGAACACGAGCCGAGCGCAGGAGGAACAAGCGAGGCCAACGGCCAAGCTTGTTGGCCACGTGTGCCACATGGCCAGCATGGCTCTCTGCCCACATGTGCCACATGCAGTCCACATGTGGGGCTGATGTGGCATGCTATGGTTGGCCGATCTATTTTCTCTCTCTTGCTTCCCTTTTAATATTTCCATTCCTTCCCATTTTGATTCTAAGAAGAAAAGCTTGAAATCTCACCAGAATTTTCTCTCCAATTTTTCTCAACTTCCAAACACCATAACTTTCTCATACAATGTCGGATTTGAGTGATTCAAGTTGGAGATTTTTTATAATCGAGTCCTCTACATTTTCCAATTGGTCTTGCAACTATTTGATTGACTTTTCTGGTGGTTTTACATAGAAAAACGAACCAGCTCGTGATCTTGAGGTATTAGTCATATCTTTGTGATTTCTTCTTTTATAACCTTCAATTTGCTTGGGGTTTGTTCTTTTATATGTATGTATATATATGGTGAATGCTTTTGAGAAAGATAGCTTCATAATCAATCCTAATCAAAAGTCTAATTACAGACATATGTGAACTAAATTCTTTGATTCTATGATTTTTCACATGTTTGAGAGTTGTATTGTGATTAGATTGACATCTAGGATTATTTGAGACTTGATTGTATCATTTTATTATTGATAATCCTTGAAATGTGTTTTGATTCTTTGATTGATGAAATCTAGGATTAAGGCTCTTGTATGTGTTTTTAGAGACATCTAGGATTTAATTGATTTATCAATATATCTATGCTCTAAATCTTTGGCTAGAATACTCATTGAATACATTTTATGTTTCTAGCATTTATGTGTATGTTTATAGCATCTTAAATTTGTGCTTCATGATTATAATATATTCAAGTGCTATTGAGTGAATGGAACTATGAGCTTTTTTGTTAGGTGTTATAGGTAAAAATAGTCGTGGTAGACACGTCATCACTATATAAAGCCACGTAAGCAAGGTCAAAGGAAAGTCAACTAACGGAGCAAGAATTCCCCCATGAAAACTTGCTCGGGAAAAGAGAAAGCTTCCCGACCACCAGCAAAGACGAGTTGCTCGGGCAATAAATCTTACTCGGGCAAATGCTCGGTGTAGTCGGGAATCAATGAAAACAGATAGTCATCAGCGTCTATATTCAAAACTCTGGGCGTAATCAGCAACAAGCAACTCCATGATAAGCAACAGTGACTGCAGAATTCAAATAAGGAAGCAGATAGATTTTCCGTAAATAAAGAAGGAGGAATCAGAATCAGACTTGGATTCAACCAAATCAGGAAATATACGAAAGAAAGAGAATCCGAATCCGTTTAGGTTTAGAGCACACAACTAGGGCACCACATACCAAACCCTAATTAAACATGTATAAATACCCCTTCTTTACGTAAAAAAGAGGGGACACTAGAAAAACAGCTTGAGAGATTGTAGCGTAGCATTCTTGTAATCTTTCTTCATAGTGAATTTGGCTTCGTTGTTTAGGCAACAAACTGTGGATGTTTCTCCAACCCTTGGAGTTTTACCACGTAATTGCTTGTTATTTCTTTTGTTCTTAATCATCCAAGTTCATAAATTACAACAAATTCAAAAGTAAATCATTGACTCGGTGACTACCAAAATCACCGTCAACAATTGGCGCTGAAGAACTTGCTTGCATTTCTTGTTTTACTGGGTTCATCTGCTGCAACCTCATCTTCATCTGCTTCAACTGCACCTCCTGCCTCATTGTGTTCTTCTGCTTCAACCCCCAGGCCTCCCCTTGGGGATTTTCTGCAGTTTCCATCGTCTCCAGTTTTCACTATATCGAGGTTAGTTCTCATGGATTCTGCAACTAGGTACCGCCTTTATACTGTTGGTATGATTGCTATTGAGCAACATGTTGCACACACTGTATCTGTAGTCCACAATTTATTGAAACCACCCCTCTTTGATCAGCCGCATTTCATTGACGCTGACGTTTCTGCAGTTTACCGTGAAAGCTCTATTCCTCCCGAGGCTCCACCTTCCCCTGAAGTTCATTCTGTTTCCTCGGACTCATCGCCTCCCGACTATCAGCCTGCAGATTGGTCGGATTCTTCTTCCTCTACAGCTGACACTCGGCCTTGGAGACGACCGGGAAAAAAGATGAGCACTCGCAAGGTTTACAAAGACTCCCACTCGCTGGAGAGCCGAGTTGGGACCCAAAGGGTCGTCGAGAATGACGTCGAAGAAGAGCATAGGGCTGCTCGCATTCCTTTCTCTCCCGAGCGCACATGCGCTTATGATGTCAAGCCAAATGTGGTCGGCCCTGAGGAAATAAAGAAGTATATGCGACGGTTTGATCTGGACAGCAATGTGATTTCGCTGTCGCCTGCTGATGGTCGAGCCGCATGGAATCCCCCTCCTGGCCACGTGGCGATCTACGGGGCGATGCTCACCTGCGGCGTTACTCTACCTCTACAGCCTTTTATTACCTGGGCTTCGCCAGCCCGACAAGCCCCGGACATCTCGGCCACCATCTGCAGCAAGTAAATAAAAAAGAAGAAATTACTTACGTACGAAAAGAAGAAATGCAAAATCGTAAATATAACCAAGGCATTACTTACATAAGAGGCGCTGTTGAAAAAGTTGCAGAGCCGGTCAGACACCGTCCCCACCCTGAACTGACTCCAATGATCCTCCCCGATATAGGCTTGCCCTGAAGCCATGGCCCTCAGCATGATCTCGGGGGTAGGATCATCGGTCTGGGGGAAGGACTCCGAACCGCCAACACTGGTCTCAGGAAGCTTAGCGGTCGAGGCTACCCGAGGAGAGTCGGTTAAGCCTTCAATATCATCCTGGACCTGATCCAGTGGAGGGGCCGCGCCTGCATCCTTTTGAACTGCACCCTCCCCTTCGCCATCCGAGGATGAATCTACGTAAGCGACCACTCGGGGGATCTTGGGCGTTGGGCGGCTGGGGGAAAACGAAGCTTTCCTTTTCCCAGGCTGTCTCCCACGATAACTCGAGCCAACCGCCTGATTTACAGAAGTCTTGCCAGGCTGCCCCACCTCAATATTGCTACCTCCGGGGGTAGGAGTGGGATCAGCAGGAGCTAGGGTCTCCGGAACAGCGGCGGCTGGCTCGGTAGAAGTCGGGATCTCTGGAACGGCTGCACCCAAATGCCCCTCGGCTGCTTCAACACCTCGAGAAGTATCACTTGGTGTATGTGCAGCAGAGCGGGGAGAATGAGATCCACCGTGGAAGCATGCCCGCTCAGACTCGGAGGGGTACCCCACCTTTTCTTTCCCCTTTGAAGTAGAAGGACCCCTTTGGTTGCCTTGATCAGCGTCGGTCCTACTTACTCCAAAGAGTCCCGAGTCGCCCACGGTTTCAGTCGAACGCGCGGTCATGTCATGACCATGGGCTTCCTCGGGCACATATTCAGGCACCCTCTCTTCCTCGTCTTCATCAGGATAAACCTCGTGAGGGCTTCCATCAGAATTGTCCTCGGGAGGGGCTATTCCAGAGTCTCGCTGCCGAAGGGCCTCCTTCCGGCTGGCCTCCACGATACCCTTCATCCGGCGGGCTTGAGCGTCGCAGACTATGTCTACATCAAACACTAACAACAAAAGAGCCCGAGTCAGTAGATTGATTTCGAAGCAGGAATACAAAAAAAAAATGAAACAGTCGACTTACGACGTCTGCGACACGCGGAAATCTGGGGAAAGAGGCGGGCTTTGATCATCTTCCCCTCATTGTATAAATAGGGTTTACCCCTCTTCTCCAAAGGACGGACAGCAGCCCGAGCCAAGGTTTTAAGCTCCTCGTTGGTAAAGGCTGAAGTCATATGGTTCCATTGGGGTGAGCAAAAGAAGCGAGGAACCTTGCAGGTCAGCCGAGTGCCATCCAGATCGAAGCTGATCGATTGGCCGCATCGTTTGCCCACAAAGAACCAACTATTCTTCCAAAATTTGTTTGAAGAGGGGAAGCCCCAAACAAACCCCTTCATCTTCTCATCCGTGGTCGGCTCGATTTCACCCTTGACCACTACGTCCTTGGGAACCCAGAGCTCGGGCTGGTTAGATTGAAGGAAATAGATTCCCGTCTTCCCCACCGGCCTCAACGAGAAGAAATGTCAGATTTCGCGAGGAGTGGGAGGTGGCCGCTTCATTCTATGCCACATGTGCCACATGCACATCAACGTCCGGTAGCTATTCGGAGTTAGCTGAGCCGGGGCAATTCGGGCCTCAGCCAAAAACCAGGTAATAAAAGGCTGTAGAGGTTGAGTAACGCCGCAGGTGAGCATCGCCCCGTAGATCGCCACGTGGCCAGGAGGGGGATTCCATGCGGCTCGACCATCAGCAGGCGACAGCGAAATCACATTGCTGTCCAGATCAAACCGTCGCATATACTTCTTTATTTCCTCAGGGCCGACCACATTTGGCTCGACATCATAAGCGCATATGCGCTCAAGAGAGAAAGGAATGCGAGCAGCCCTATGCTCTTCTTCGACGTCATTCTCGACGACCCTCTAGGTCCCAACTTGGCTCTCCAGCGAGTGGGAGTCTTTGTAAACCTTGCGAGTGCTCATCTTTTTTCCCGGTCGTCTCCAAGGCCGAGTGTCAGCTGTAGAGGAAGAAGAATCCGACCAATCTGCAGGCTGATAATCGGGAGTCGATGAGTCAGAGGAAACAGAATGAACTTCAGGGGAAGGTGGAGCCTCGGGAGGAATAGAGCTTTCACGGTAAACTGCAGAAACGTCAGCGTCAATGAAATGCGGCTGATCAAAGAGGGGTGGTTTCAATAAATTGTGGACTACAGATGCAGTGTGTGCATCATGTTGCTCAATAGCAATCATACCAACAGTATAAAGGCGGTACCTAGTTGTAGAATCCATGAGAACTAACCTCGATATAGTGAAAACTGGAGACGATGGAAACTGCAGAAAATCCCCAAGGGGAGGCCTGGGGGTTGAAGCAGAAGAACACAATGAGGCAGGAGGTGCAGTTGAAGCAGATGAAGATGAGGTTGCAGCAGATGAACCCAGTAAAACAAGAAATGCAAGCAAGTTCTTCAGAGAATACGCGAAGGTTGCAAGAAACAAAATAAAAAAGAGAGAGAAGCACCACCACAGCCAGTTATATAGGCAGCGCATTGATTAAAAAAAAAAAAAACACGAAACCCTAGGAGAAACACAAAGAAGCGGGAAAACAGAGGAGCATGGGTGATGACGTAATCTGCACGCGAGCGAACAGAAAGGTCATATCTCATAAACGCATCACACCGCCATCATGCCACAGCCAAACAAAAAAGGACAAGTGGCAACCGAAGAGCACATTGAGCCGCCAATGAGCAGAAACGTCACCATCAAAAGATTTCTGAAATGATTGATAAATCGAATGCGTGCGGTCGCAATTAAGGCACGTCATTTAAGAGCTTTGAAGCAAGCGAGGATACATTAATACAGAAGAAGACAAACAAGGACTAGTTGTAAGGACTAGTTATAGTATGAAGTTAAATATTTGACCCGAAGGGAACTAACTCAGCATGATCGGCACAAATATTTAAGGGGGTATTGTTATAGGTAAAAATAGTCGTGGTAGACACGTCATCACTATATAAAGCCACGTAAGCAAGGTCAAAGGAAAGTCAACTAACGGAGCAAGAATTCCCCCATGAAAACCTGCTCGGGAAAAGAGGAAGCTTCCCGACCACCAGCAAAGACGAGTTGCTCGGGCAATAAATCTTACTCGGGCAAATGCTCGGTGTAGTCGGGAATCAATGAAAACAGATAGTCATCAGCGTCTATATTCAAAACTCTGGGCGCAATCAGCAACAAGCAACTCCATGATAAGCAACAGTGACTGCAGAATTCAAATAAGGAAGCAGATAGATTTTCCGTAAATAAAGGAGGAGGAATCAGAATCAGACTTGGATTCAACCAAATCAGGAAATATACGAAAGAAAGAAAATCCGAATCCGAATCCGAATCCGTTTAGGTTTAGAGCACACAACTAGGGCACCACATACCAAATCCTAATTAAACATGTATAAATACCCCTTCTTTACGTAAAAAAGAGGGGACACTAGAAAAACAGCTTGAGAGATTGTAGCGTAGCATTCTTGTAATCCTTCTTCATAGTGAATTTGGCTTCGTTGTTTAGGCAACAAACCGTGGATGTTTCTCCAACCCTTGGAGTTTTACCACGTAATTGCTTGTTATTTCTTTTGTTCTTAATCATCCAAGTTCATAAATTACAACAAATTCAAAAGTAAATCATTGACTCGGTGACTACCAAAAATCACCGTCAACATTAGGTGTTTTCATATGTTCTAGGTTTAATTCATTTCTTTTTTGCATCTAGACTTTTATTTTTGTGTTCTCACATGTTTAGGTCTAGTTGTTCCATAGAATGTCTTGATCACATGTTCTATGTTGTGTTGATTATGATTTGCATCATTTGCATCACTTAGATCACTTGCCGTGAGGAAAGGTTGAAGTCTCTTTCAAAGTGAGTGAAGCTTTGTATTGAGCAAGAAGACTTGACTGGGAATGAGTTCCGGATAGCTAAGCGAAAGTCTTAGTAAGGAATTTGGTACTCTGGATAGTTGAGCTAGGGGAGCTTGACTAGGATCCTTGTGATCTAGATTGCTAAGTAAGAGAATCTTCCTAGAGGCTTAAGAGCCTTGGATAGGAAGTTGCTTTCTAGAGGTGTAAGACACACCTTGGATAGAAAATAGATTTAATGATTCACTAGCCCAAGGGTAGACTAGGATTTGATAGCTTGAGGTGGATATCATAGAGTTGATAGCCTTAAGTGTGTATGTCATTTTCATATTGTGGATTTTCTTTGCCGATGGTTGTGGATGTTTCCTCTTCAGAGGTTTACCACTTAAAAATCTTTGTGTCCATTGTCTCTTTCTCTATCTCTTTTATATTGCATATGTGTATGTGTTATTTTGTTGAATATCATTCACTTGTGGTTTATATTTGAACAAGTCCTTATAAAGAGTGATTTGTAGAACTATCCTCTTTAGATCAATTTTATATTTGCAATCTTTATGTATAGATATATTTGTTCACTCTTGTAATACATTGAACAATATTGATATACAAAGTATTCATTGATATTGTTTTTCAGTGATATTATTTCTCATACAACAACTTGTTATATGTAAACAATGCCTAAATGATGATATGCATATCTTGTCTATGTATTAATGTTCCATTTATATGTTGTATGTAAAGTTACCTTGAGGGACAAACATAAGTTTGTTCAAGGGATTGAAAATAGGTGAAAAACCTATTCACCCCCCTCTAGGTACGCTTTAAGCAATTTAACCTTGTTTGTATACTTTCACGTGGCACGCACGAAATCGTCGAAATTGGTAAGCAGTCACTCTAGTTCTTCAATTTTTCCATTCACAATCATCCTATGTTGCATCTAGGTACACTAAGGGTGGTTTTGAGTTTGATTTGAAGTGAATAGTGCCTAGGATTGGATTTTTGTTGTGTTATTGTGCATATTGGAGTATTGAGATATTAGGCAAGTATTTGTGATTGATTGTGGAGATTGGAGAGTGTGGTATTGTCATTGAAGCGCTGTTGTGTTGCCAGATTTTAGTTTGACACTTGGTATCCGAGTTGTGACAAAATGTCGCCCGGGATGAAATTGTTAAACAAGGGAGGCAAGGGTAGTAAGGCCCCCACTCCTAAGAAGAAGACGGTCCCAAAATGCACTTTAAACAGGGATTTTCAGGACCGAATGGAAACATTTAGTGAGAAGAAGATTTGGCCTAAGAGGAAATTAATTTGGAAGAATTGGTAAACACCCTCATCCTAGCGATAGTGAATGACATGGGATGGGGAGGATTAGCAGCCAGTCCTCCTGATTATAGTGAGAGACTCGTGAGGGAGTTTTATGCGGGGATGAACCCCAGTGAGTTCATGAGAGGTGGTCCTATTTTGGTTAGAGGGGTTCCCGTTTATTTGAATGCTATGGACATCAACATCTATTTTGGGACCACATTGTTGGATTTTGAGGAGTTGCGAGAACGCATGCTAGAGGGGAATACCACAAACCCTTTATATGTGAAAAATTCGATAGACTTCGCAAACACTTTGACAATCATTCCTATGACGATTTGGATGGCTAGGGGACATGCTCTCAAATAGTCCAACTTGAGGATTGAGCCCGCATTTTGGCACATCTTCCTCAACTCCTCACTTAGGTCGGTTTCCCATAGGTCTACAGTTCCATTTGAGGCAGCCTGGATTTTGCATTATATCATGGAGAGGCAACCCAATGTTGTGGGAATTGTAGTGAAGATAGAGAATTAGAGGATTGAGTAAATCTTCGAAGAGGAAACATCCACATGTTAAATCCACAACCACCGGTAAAGCAAATCCACTATATGAAAAGGACATACACACTCAAACTATCAACTCTATGATATCTATCTCAAGCTATCAAATCCTAATCTACCCTCGGGCTAGTGAATCACTAAACCTACTCCCTATCCAAGGTGTGTCATACACCTCTAGGAAGCAACTTCCTATCCAAGGCTCTCAAGCCTCTAGGAAGATTCCCTTACTTAGCAATCTAGATCACAAGGATCCTAGTTAAGCTCCCCTAACTTAACCATCCAGAGTACGCAACTCCTTTCTAAGATTTTCACTTGGCTATCCGGAACTCATTCCTAGCCAAGACTTCTTGCTCAATACAAAGCTTCACTCACTTTGAAAGAGACTTCAACCTTTTTCTCAAGGCAAATGATCTAAGTGATGCAAATGATGCAAATCACAATCAACACAACGTAGAACATGTGATCAATATATTCTATGGAACAACTAGACCGAAACATGTGAGAACGCAAGCATAAAAGTATAGAAGCAAAAACAAGAATTAAACTAGAGCATGTGAAAAACACCTAAACGCAAAAGCTCATAATTCCATTCACACTATAACACTTGTGTTAACCGCCAAAATTGGCGAGGGACCAAGGAAGAATTTTCCACCTTAACACAAGAAGCAGGTGCGAACGCAATCCATATACCTCGACAGAGTAGAGTCCGATTGGCCCAGGTATGAACCTCTTTCAGCGGGATCCACCCCGCCAGCGTATTAAAGGACCAAGCCTGGTTATGATCGGGCACCCTAGGGACCCCGCATCGTCCCATCAACACTACACCCTAGGGACCCCGCAGCACCCCGACACGGAGTTCTACTGACCATCTCATTACAAGTCAACTACATATCCCCCTACTACCGCCAGTAGGATGCTTATTAAATGTAGGTAGCCCATTAAAGCAGAAGGGTACCAGGAAGCCGGTCTCTAACACCAAGAACTAAAAGCTCCATAAAAGACTCATTAAAACGCTGTCGTACAGAGGAGAAGTACTTCTTCCCGCCAGAGAGTCCTAATTTAAGTAAAACAGTACAGTAAGAATCCTACTAGGAAGGTAAGTGATTGACTCCTCCTAGGAAGGAAAGATTGGATTCAGTGCATTAAAGCTCCGAGATTACCTCCTAGAAAGAGGACGATTCTGCGTTGGCCAAACCCTAAACCGAGATTTTAGGAGTGCATGGCAAGCAAAACACCTATATATACGAAACAGTTTCTTCAGAAAAAGGGAGACCACTTATCGACAGGCACACTTCTTCCACCATTACCATCTCCATCGCCGGAACTATAATTCGTACTCCATTGTAACCCCAAATCAGAGATTAGTTCATGTATTGTAAAGAAAAGAGACTATCCAATAGAGCTTATTGATTGATCAGTTTGATGTACATCGTTGTGTAACTCCGGCTTTGATAGGGATATAATCGGTATCGAACTACTTGATACCCCTCCGACCAGGGTCAATCTTGATCTTGGTCCCTTTAAAGTTGTTATTTGAAATCCCATCTCAATAACGATTTTCAGGTAACAACTTGAATATATCATAATCATGAAGCACAATTTCAAGATGTTATAAACATACAAATAAATGCTAGAAACATAGAATGTATTCAATGAGTAATCTAGCCAAAGATTTAGAGAAAGGATATATTGATAACTCAATTAAATCCTAGATATCTCTAAAAACACATACAAGAGCCTTAATCCAAGATTTCATCAATCAAAGGATCAAAACACATTTCAAGGATTATCAATCATAAAATCATTCAATGAAGTCTCAATTAATCCTAGATGTCAATCTAATCAAAATACAACTCTCAAACATGTGAAAAATCATAGAATCAAATATTCTAGTTCACAAGTGTCTCTAATTAGACTTTTGATTAAGATTGATTATGAAGCTATCTTTCTCAATAGCATTCACTAAACATATACATACACATAGAATAAGAAACCCCAAGCAAATTGAAGGTTATAAAAGAAGAAATCACAAAGATAAATTCAATACCTCCAAATCACGAGCTGTCACGTTTTTCTAGGTAGAACAACTTGAAAACTCAATCAAATGACTATATGATAACTTGGAAAAGGTATAGGACTCAATTACAAACAATCTCCAATTCGAATCACTCAAATCTGACTTCATATGAAGAAGTTATGGTGTTTGGAATGTGAGAAAATTTTGGGAGAATATTCTGGGCTGTTTCTTCTTTCTTTTCTTCTTACTAGAAAAAGGGAGGGAATGGAAATATTCAAAAGGAAGCAAGAGAGAGAGAGAAACCACCCAATCAAGAGCAGCCACATGTCATCCACGTGTGGACCGTATGTGACACATGTGGACAGAGGGTTGTCTAGCCCGTGTGTCACACGTGGCTCACACGTGGACAACAAGCTTGGCCTTTTGGCCTTGCTTGTCTCTCTTGCGCTCCGCTCACGTTCTTTGGCCATATCCGGGCCTCCGTACTCCAATTTTGAATCCATTTTTGGATTACGAATTGTGACTCCCTCACGCACAACGACAACTAAGAAACTTTGACAAAAAGTTAAGAATTTATCTCAGAAAACAAAGACAAACACAACTCAACGAATAAGAACAGGACTCAATAAAGAATCATAAGAGATCATGGTCAAGTCAAAAAACAATAAAACAAAAACATATAAGCATAATGTCACACACGTTTGCCGTTTCCTAGACATAGTCTTAGAACATGCAATTCTACAATGTATGAGAATTTGAGTTCAATGCATGAGAATATAAAAACTTGTGAATGTGCTATATAAATGTTGCACAACGATGCAGGGACACATATAAATGATTTGTGTGTCTGTGCCTATTGCCTTGAAGAAGAATGAGGTCTATATTACCTTAATTGTGCAAAGTAATCCATTCCCTTTCAAAGGCTTCTTCTTGCTTGATCTTATGGCCACATCTATCTTTGAAGCTTCAAATCATTAACCTAAGATCATTAATCACATGCAATAAAAACATCATTTTGATATGGAATTTATGCCAACACAAACTAAAAACCTAACAATCTCCCCCTTTAGCAAATTCCATGTCAAAACCCCTATACAAATACTAAAACAATTACAAAGAAAATTTAGTCACAATGAGTATAATGTTTTACACATTGTTACCGAAAAATCGTCACTGGGGTGAATCTCCAAATAACAACTTTAAGGACCAACATCGGGATCGATCCCTGTATCACGTAGTTCAATACCAGCGATGTTCCTAACAAAACAAGTGAGATTTAAACAGAGAAAATAGGGTGAATAACTCGGATTTTTATTGATAACATCTATATTATGGATACAATGAATTCTTTTTCTAGCTTATTAATATGTGGGGCTTCAGTAGGTAATGGAGATGGTGGTGGCATACTCGTGCGAGTCGATAAGTAGAGCCAAATGTAGGTTAGGGTTTTTTGGAGCTGAAATCCTCTTTTTTGGTAAGTATGATGTTGTATATATAGGTCTCGTTGCTTGCCATGCACTCTTATAATTTCGGTCTAGGGTTTGGCAATTATAGGACTTTCCCTCTTAATAGGAGACAATTTCGTTAGGAGCTTTAATTATTAGAATCAAGTCATTCCTTCTTAGGAGGAGACAATCTCGTAGGAGCTTTAATAATCATAATCAAGTCATTCCTTCTTAGTAGGATTCTAATAGAGTTGACCCCTTATTCAAATGGTCTCATCTAGCGGGAAGAACTCTACTTCCTTTGTTTGACTAAACGAAGGCGTGTTATCCCCCTGTTTGGAGCTTCAAACCTTGTCTGCTGGGTATATGAGTCTTCTACTTTGTATGAAATTCTTCGTATGATTTTCTTGCTGCCTAGTGGTCTGATCCTAGGAGATATCTGGGTTCTTGGTTACCCCATCTCCTGTCAGTTATATGCTTTTCTGCTAGTTCCTTGTTCGACGAGGTATCCCGATATTAACTAATCTTTTGTCGGGATACCTGGATGATGCAATAGCAGGGTAACTGGGTGGTGTAGTAGCGGGATACCTGGCCGGTGTTGTGGCAGGGTGGCGCAAGGAGATTTTCGTATCAGGATACCAAGTGAAACTCCATGTCGAGATACCGAGTGAGACTCCATGTCGGGACACCGCAGGGTTCGTGAGAACTTAGGGATTTGTTGGGCTAGATCCCTCTAGAGGGGATATATATCCGGATTGATTGGGATCCCTCCCTTCTTGGAGTAGCTGGATGGTATCTGGGTGTCCATTTCTACCTTGTATCTAGGTGGAAAATTCTTCTTTGGTCCTCTGCCAATTTTCTTTGTTAACAGAAGTCCTTCCTGACTTTGATACTGATACCTTGTCAGGGTCGGAGTCAGGATTTCGATTATGCTTGAAGGATTTTCTGCCTTGTCTGTCTACATACCCCTCAACTGACTGGCTTCCGTTGTAGAGGAGGAACTCTTCCTTGGATACGCTAGTATTAATTGCACAATTCATGTGTCAGATGATGATTGGCTCTTGGATTTCAAATGGGCTGTTTTTGGCGCGATTAATACAAAACCGTCACTAGCACGTCTTTCAAGCACATTGCTAGTCATTAATTCCAGTTTCCTTGTGTGTAATCGTTTGCCTTCTTCTATAAATAGACCGGATTTCATGGTCTTCTCTTTATCACTTTCAAATTTTCAAGATCAAAAAAGAACCCTAGCCTCTCTTTTCTTTCTTACTCTTACCAGCAATCTTCCCAACTTCTTTTTCCTACCTCAATGGCGTCACCTTCGAAACTTCCTACTTTTTCACAAGAGATTCCCACTAACCAAACTCATCTTGACCCCGCCCCCAAGCTCCCCAACCCAGCTTCTCTAAATCCCTCCGACAGTCTTGATGCTCTGTTCAACACGGAGAAGGCCGACTCGGGGGGAAGGTTCTCCGACGTAGATAGGGAAGAAGCGAGGTCGAGGTGGTGACGACGCAGCTAGTGATACCCCGCGGACCTAAAGCCGTCGTTCTATAAGAAATCCACGAATCGGGTCGGGTTTTAACAACGGACCTGAGGACTGGTCCAGATTACTAACGAAGAGGGTACCGCTGAAGTCGATGGCAACATGGAGGGTGGCGAGCCTGACGTCACTCTAGCGGGGTTCAAACAAAATCTTTTGCCTCTTTTCACGACAGTAGAATCGTACCCGATTCGGTATGCATTGTGGATACCCTTGCTAAGCTAAGGGAGGAGTATCGGATCCCGGATTACATTAATCTATCTCTTCTTCCTCATCGGGGTTACGACCTCTACACCCTGCCGCGAGATATCCTTCTCATCCACAAGGTGGCCTTTGAATGCGGAGTCCGGCTCCCTTTTCACCCCACTCTTCGCCGGGCCCTAGTCTCTTTAAAGTTAGCCCTCCTCCAGATCTCACCGGGCTTTTGGAAGCACTTGACTAGGTTTTTGGTGCTCTGGAGGGAGCAATGTGAGAAGGACAAAATAGATAGGGAGCCGGGCTTCGACAAGCTCCGCTACTTATTCTAGATAGCGAACTTAGTACCTCGGGGTCAGTTCTATCTTAGGGCATCCAACGAAATGAAGTTTGTCATTCCTGGGGTGAACGTAAAGTATGTTGTGCCCTGGAAGAGGGAGTGGCTTGTCGTTGAAGGAGAATGGCGACATACAACCTTTATTGGGGGATTTGAGTACCCCGTCCCAACTCAATTTACAACGAAGGATAGGTGGGCAAAAGGGGTACCCTCAACTTAATCCTAGGACATCCTTATGAGGATTATGAAGAGAGGGTACACAAACATGAAGTACCCCACTTTGGATCCCTTCGAAGGAGACCAGCTGGAGAGGTACCTGAAGATCTCCCTCGCGCTTCCGGGTATGTAACTCCATCTGTCTCTCTTGTCAATATGTACACATCTTTCTCTTTCTTTTTTCTTACTATATTTCCCTCTTCTTGGTAGTTGCTGCTACCCCGTTGGTAACTGGGTCTCCACCTTCCTCTAGGACAGGAGAAATGGCTCTGCTGCCTTCTACCTCCTTTATCCCTTCTCCTTCTTCTGCTACCAAGGTTGCAGCCAGGTCTACTTAGCCTAAAACAGACCTTACTCCACCTCTTGCTCCTGCTAAGTCACCTTCCATGATTCCTACACCTCATCCTACTTCAGTGGGGTCATCTGCCAAGACTTCTATCCATCTTTCTACTCTCACCCCAGCACGCCCATCAATAAATGCTATGCTGGCTCGAGCAACCAAGGCTTGGGGTTCTTCAAGGTAACCTCAGAGGAAGACTCGTAAAGCTGCTGTTACCGAAAAATCGTCATTGGGGTGAAATTCCAAATAACAACTTTACAGGGACCAAGATCAAGGTTGACCCTAGTCGGAGGGGTATCAAGTGGTTCGATACCGGCTATCCTAAGCAATGCAAATACAACGTATGACACCTAAAAAAATAGATAAAGATGAATTTCTTATTAATCGTTACTTTGCATTACAAATATGTGAACCCAACACTCATGATTAACAATAAGGTATGGAAATTCAATGGGTAATGGAGATGGTTATGATGGTGATCTCATTTATTTCGATAAGTAGAACTCGATTGTAGGGTTTCTGGTGATGATTTTCGGTCCTCTTTCCTGATGAATAAGTAGTTGTATATATATAGGCCATGTTGCTTGCCATGCACTCCTATAATTTCGGTCTAGCGTTTGGCCAATGCTGGATCCTCTTCTTTTTAGGAGATAATCTTGGAGCTTTTACGTGTAGAATCTAGACTTTCCTTCCTAGGAGGAGTTAATCTCTTAGGAAAATCTTTCCTTCCTAGGAAGACTCTGATTGAGTTGACTTATTTAAAATAGGACTCTCTGGAGGGAAAGAGTATATCTCCTCTGTGCAGCAGCGTTTTAATGGGTCTTTAATGGCGCTTTTAGTTGGTATGACAATCTTGCTGCCTGGTACCTTCTTGCTTGGCGGGCTGGCTATATCAGAAAGTGCAAGCTAGTAAGCATCCTGCTATTGAAGTAGGGGGATGTCTAGCTGGTATTATAGTGGGATGCTTAGTGGAACTCCGTGTCGGGGTGCTGCGGGGTTTGTACTGTATCGAGATGCTTAGTGGAACTCCGCATCGGGATGCTGCGGGGTTGATACTGCAGTAGGATGCTCGGTGGAACTCCGTGTCGGGGTGCTGCGAGGTTCGTACTGTATCGGGATGCTCAATGAAACTCCGCATCTGGATGCTGCGGGGTTGATACTGTAGCAGGATGCTCGGTGGATGATGCGGTCGTTTTACGCAACAAAATAATGTTTTAAATGTGTTTGTTTAGAAAACCGATTTTTCACCACTTAGATATTAAATTAGTAAAGTGGCAAGTAGGATTCGTTCCACAGGGAATTAGAGTAATTAGCTGAATTAATTAACAATTCCTAAAATACAAAATAAAGTAAATCATGGTAGTTTGAATGGTGTATGGTTTAAGAAACCATCAAACATACATGGAAAAACAAAAGCAATAAAATGTAAAGAGAATATGAATAGATAGGAATCTGATAACAACAACCTAGATAAGAAAATGGATTAAACAATTAATTAGAAGTCTAGGGAAATGATAGAGTAGCTAATGGACTTTGAGCAATTCATCAATGGCTTCATTAATGCACTATTCACACAATTAAGGACCGATCTCATTCAAAAGTGTTGTTTAGACCGTCACTACGAACCCTAAACAACTTCCCACCGCAATGCCTAACCGATTAAGAAGAGGGGGTCATGGCGGGATCGGTTAGTGACGATCGAATGGCCTAGGCAATTGTGATAGGCCTACCCTCCAAAAGCCTATCCTATTCACTATGTGCTATAATCAATCAAGTGTGTCAATAACTTAATCAATTTTACCACAAATTATCCTACAACATATTGTAATCAATAAGTGTGTCAATACTCATATAATCACATAAGTGCAAGATCTAATTAAAAAGTGAATAAAACTATAATTGAATAAACATAATATTCAAAGCCTTAATAAATACTCATAGTCCAAAAGTGTCTCAAATCATCCCCCAAGAGAGGGGGTTTAATTACACATAATCACAAATAAAGAAAGGAAGTAAAATGGAGAGAAATCACCCTTGGGTCTCTCTTGTAAGCTTAATCCTTCCTTGAGCTTCCTTGCTTGAGTCTTGTGCAAAGATTGGGTGTTGAGGAGGTGTCTAGATAAGTGGAGTCAAATGGAAAGTGACAAAGGAAATGGGTGGAGAAGATGGAAAGAGAGGAATGATTTATGTGGAGTAATCTAGGTGTTTATTCGAGAGGAGAATGGAGGGATTAGGAATGGTGGAGAAAAGAGCTTTCTTGATGAACAAGAGTTGTCAAGAGTTAGCATAAAATGGTGTATTTATATGTTAGAAAAGCTAGGGTATGAAATGGGCATGAAAGGACAAGAATACCCCTCCAAAATGGCTTGAAAAAGGTCCATTTTGCTGCTTCTAGAAAGTGGAGGTCACCATGGCGGGCCATAGGGTCGCCATGGCGACAGGGAGTGCGCAGCAGCTACGAAAACGGGTATAACTTTCTGTAAAAAACTTGGAATCGCAATCCGTAAAAACCGCTGGAAATTAGACCTCCGGGGCTTTCCGAATATATGTAATCCGAAATGTGGTTCAATATGAAGAGAGAGATATGCCTATTTGAAGATGAATGATCTGCACACACTTTTTATAATTTCAGCCCCTTTTGCCACCAATATTACTCCAATGCCTCTGAACTTTATAAGTACCTAAAAACACTTAATTCACACCATTAAATCATGACATATTGCCCAAGAATCAAGCAAAAAGAGAAGGAAGAGAGGGCCAAAATCATACCAATTTTGGTTCGATCAAATACCCCTAAATCTATCTTTTGCTCGTCCTCGAGCAAAAGAAACAATAAGCACCAATGGACATGTGTTTATGTAGGGAAAAATATCGTAGTACATGCAACGGAAGCGAGACTAAAAATAAGTTTTAGATTTAGTAGCTTTTAAAAAATTTTCCTTTTATGAACCTTAACCCTTTTAATTAATTAAACATACATATAATCAACAAAAGAAGAATACCTTTTGTCGCGTGATCCGATTGACTTACGTCGATGGTAATCCGCAAGATCTTCAATCCTAGCACGAATGTGAATCACCTAGGAGCGTGGTCTCCCTTTTTCTTTGAATTGCAAACCTGAGAATGGACAAACAAACTTTTCTTTTCTTTTGTTAGTCACAAAACAATCAAAAGAAGACTAAGATTATTCCGGTCACTTTTGAGTTCTCAATCTAATGATCGAAACTCGCGTGAACCTAAATCGATGTTGTACACACAAGCTTATTGATGAACAAGCAATTAGTGTACCATCAAAGAATAATCTATTCACTCTTTTTTGTTTTTAATAGAATAAAATTTCTTTCTATGAGTTGAGAAGAAGAAGAAGAAGAAGAAGAATTGTTTCAAGCACACAACACCCAAATCAACAAGGTAGCTGAAATTCTCTTCTCTTTCCTATTTAGGGTGGCCGAATTCTCTCTTCTAAAAGAACTAGGGTTGCCGCAATTTTTACTCCAAAAATATAGGAGTTTTAGTTGCACCCTAATTCACTTCTAGTTTTAAGAGTTCAAACCCTAATCCAACTCATAGATATTTTTATTCTCTTATTTGACTAAATTAAAAAGACTTCTTATTTGATTAAATAAATAAAATTAATTATTTATTTTCTTGTCAAACAAGTCTTTTAATTTTAGTATACTACTACCAATAGTATACCTTTAGGAATCATATTTCCTAATCAGAAAAGATTTGTTTCTTAATTAAACAATTAATTAATAAATTAATTAATTCTCATTTAATTAAAACAATGAAACAAAATAATATATTAGGTTTAATTTACACCTTGCCGCCCCATACAAACATATTGGGCCATATATTATTTTTTTATTTCATTTAATCCATTGGTCTTTTAAATAAAAAGCCCACATGTGAACCAGACTCATTCTTACTAAAAGAAACAAGCCCACATGTCTTTCATTAATATATTAATATAATTGAGCAGCCCATTAAATAAATAATGTGCAAATTATATCCTTAATATATTAAATGCAATTCTAAATGGACCCATAATTGGTCCGGTAGAATATATCAACTAATCCATGCAAGTCCGTGTGGATTGGGGATCTTGGCGGGTTATCTAAATTTAAGCTTCAATAGACATAACCTAATCACAATCAACAAATGATTCACTTAGGTCCGATCCATTAATTTTAACTCATTCCACTAAAGAGCTAAAATTGAACTCGTAAATAAAGACAGAAAAGGAAGATGTTCCCCATTCATACCCTAGACAATCATGTTGGAGATAGTGTATCCTCGTGATTAATATCAGTAATCGCCAAGAGTTCATAGACCGCCTATAACTCTCCAAGTTACCATATTTACTCATATGACCACGTTTTGAACTTGGATATTTTGACTTGTCCAGAAGCCATGTTTTCAATAGACACTATCGAAAACTCAACGTTGAGATTTAATATCCAATTACCTCAAAACATCCATATGATGATATTATACTCTCATTTAATAAATAGAGCCACGATGTCCGTATATATAAATGAAGTCCTCTATCGATTAACAAATGAATATCACCAAACTATCGAGGATAGACTATGCGATATAATCGTACTCATTGATAACTCAAATGATATCACTTGCAACCATAAGTCCATCATTTATCTCAGGATTAAGATAGACTCTCCGATTGTCCTGATAATGAAATTACTTTTATCTACTGACGGTTATAGATAAAGTATTTCATTGTGATCCAGTTCAATGCACCCAGTGCACTAGATTCTTTTTCTCGAAGACACTCCGATGATTTTAGACTCATCATATCTCATTTGATCCCACTCAAATGCTAGCAAAAGAATTCTACAACTTTAACAAGATAAAGGTGCCCAACCTTTAACTTAAGTTGTGAACAATATTCAAGACTAACTAAAGAATTGTGTCTACCACATACATATCCAGATGTACGAACAATTCTTCTTTTCTCATAGTCTTTAGACCTTATGATTATTTACTTTGACAATTATTAAACTATAAATGCTATAAGATTTGTTTAAACCAGAAATCACTTTATTAATATGAAAAAGATTGTTAATTACAATTGTTAACTGCCTTTTCTGGCAGAGGACCGAAGAAGAATTTTCCACCTCAACACAAGAAGGGTATAGGAGTACGAACACCATCTGGCTACCCCGACAAAGTGGACCTCGACTGATCCGAGTGCACATCCCCTCCAACGGGGTCCAACCCAACCTTCTTCCAGTTTATTTCTTAGGACCCCGCCAGCATCTTAGTTCAGAAATATGGCCACGAGCCGGACTTCTCACTAGAACTCACAGCGAGGTCTAGCCCCGCTAAGACCAGGCTTCCGCTGGACCCCGCAGCACCCCGCAGTACCCCGCTAGACCCCACAGTACCCCGCTAGACCCCACAGTACCCCGCGGTACCCTGCAGGACCCCGTACCCTGTGACTGGTCCTCCAAACTCCTCCCGACTACCTGGCTTAGAAGGCATCAATAAAGGAGGTTGTAATACCAAGGAAGAGCTTGACCACACCAAGAGTTTAAGTAAACAAGGAAATTGCCTTGTTTCCCGCCATTCAAGAGTCCTATATTAAAGAGGAGTCAACTCTTTCAATTCTAAAAGGAATCACTTGATTCTAGGGAATCAATCCCACGATCTTCTCACCTATCAACATGGAAACGCCCCGTAAATTGCTAGGTTATTGGATTGAATTTAGGGGAGTGAGCAACAAGAAATAAGACCTATTTATATGACATGATTTTCGACGGTGGAGGGATCTTCTGCCTGCTTTTGATCTTCTTTTTGGCTTCTTTTCTTCTTCTTTTCTACTGGTTAGAGAAAAGGGCCGATGCCCACCTATGATTGTAAGCTCTCTGGAGCACTTATGTTGTATTATTCTCCCACTTGTGTAAGCTCCCCGGAGCACGTCTTGTTGAAAAATATATAAATGATCTCTTTCCGCCGGATACTACCTAGGGGTTTTTCAGCATATGATCATGCGTGATGCTTTTTCCCCCTAGGCCAGTCCACCTTCTATCAAAAAGACTTGTCATTCTCTCCCTCGTATCTATTTTATTACACATGTATGTAAGTTTATCATTGAAGAGCTCCTATCCCATATCCTACTTGCTTGCTTGCTTGCTTGCTATCCGGGTCGGGGAATCACAATGGAGATCTAAAAAAGAGTATGGGATGCGGGATTCGGGATACGGGGTATGAGGGACGGGACACGGGGTGCTGAGTACCGAACGCGGGGTATCGGGGTCCATAGAGAGGGATCACAACCCTTACTCCGACATGGGAACCCCCAAGCGCCATCTTCTCCATGTGCTTGAAGCCCCGACAGTCGGGATGACATTTTCTCCTACCTACTGCACCTCACTCCAGAATCTTTTACTCGTACAAACCATGGTACCTAGAGGTACCTACCCCGCTGCAGCCTGCCAGGTAGCAGTTTGAGGGTGTTAATTGAAATTCCTCACCCAGAGCGAATTTACGGTTAACAACAATATTACACTCTTGCTATTGAGCATAATCCTAACAGTTTAATCATCAAAAAAAATCATTAAAGCACCACCTCTTTGTGAATGACTCAAAAGTCAATATTCGACTTGCAAAACCAATAAGTGAAGAGATTAAACTAACGTTGTGCTCATTAGGAAATAATGCATGTAAGAGATGCTAAATAAAGATTAAAGACATGCCACTCTAAGTAAACATTGCACGCAACGCGAAACCACATTCAAGATGCTTAAGCTTCAAAACTAAAGTGCCATTAGGAAAAGAATGTAATTCGCCTCGACATCTAATCCTCACCGAATTCTCTCATCTTCACACAGATTCCTAGGCTTCACTCACAATCCATATGCAATATGAGTTTATGTTCAAGATATCAAATTTAATTGCACATGATTATTTAAAAACACAATTTCTCAAAATTTGTCTCATGAACGGAATTGAAAACCATGAACCGGAAAGAACATGCATCAACGAAAATTTCCAAAGTGGACATCCCTAAAGATTAAATAGGCCTTTCATTTGGTTGTAATGGGGCCAAAGGTGAATGGTGAGTCAATAAATGGGAAGAATTAATAGCAATCACCCAATGGTCACACTAAGGCATACATTCTAAATTAAGCACAACTTGCTCATTACAACCTTCCATATTCCACAATTTGGCATCCAGGCTTACAATTAACTTTGTGCATTTTTCTACTCATAAATTTTGTTGAGTAGCTCATTTGATTTCACAAAATTGATCTAGGCACTTAGTGACTCATTCATTTTTTTTTTCTTTTTCTTTTTCTATGCTTTTCTTTTCTTTTCTTTGCTTGTCTTTTTCTTTTTCTTTTCAAGCATTGCATTTCATCTTTTTCATGTGTTTGCACATACATATTTGCCTAGGTACACGCCTTACATTTTAATACACCTCAAAGCTTACATTCAACCCCTAAGCCTTAGCAAACCATTTGGTAAAAGGTAAGTCTAGTGTTTAGGCTATATGGTTTATGTTGATGTGGTTCATGAATGAAAAGCTTAATTGTGTTTGGCTTCAAATGGGCTATGGAGCACACACATTAGAGGGATAGGAAGTATTTAGGCCAATTTGGTGGTTTTCACATGCTTTGCCTAAAATCATTTCTAAAGATTTGTCCGGAAAGTCAATCAAGGCATCCACAAGCAGTCCATATGTTATATGGCAAACAACATTTAAGTGCGAATGAGACATTTTAAATATGCATAATATGTGTGTTTGAATGAATGTTTAAAGAGTAAGAACTTTCCCTCAAAAATATGCTTTTTAAGGCCGTGTTTGTGAACCTCACGAGAAGTCTCCACTATTAATTCTTAACCTTCAAGCACAATTGAATATTCACCCCAACATCAAAAGAAAAGAACTAGCGCGCTTTGAGCAATGCAACCCTAAATGGCATAAAGTTAATCTAAACTAAGCAAGGCAAAGATACACAATACCTTACTTGCACACACAAAGGCACAATCTCAACAAGCAAAATATGCTCAAGCATGGCATTATCACAAGATTTTTCTAAAATTTTGAAAAATTTAGGCTCAAAACATTTGCACACAATTGCAAACAAGAGACAGTGTTGCGCACACACCCCCAAACCTAAATTAGACATTGTCCTCAATGTCTTTGGGGCATATAAACCAATAAACGCGGCGCAACACACATCCATAATTAAAGAGTTTCAAAAACACATTTTAATGTCCATTTAAAATTTATCCCAAAAATTGAATCAAGTGTTGCATTCATTAACATCCCATATATTCATCATCAACTCAAGAGATATAGCAATGTAAGTTCATCAAGAGTCACATCACAATCCATGTGGACAAAATATGTTATCATTCAAGCCTAAATCCACTATCAAAAACAATCCACACTCTTATTCTAAACAAGAAACTAAAAAGCAAGAAAAAAAAATTTAAAAAAAAAAACAAGAAAGAAATTGTACCTAGGTGGGGTGCCTCCCACCTCCGGCACTCCAAACTCCAAAATGTTGCTTTTCTTAGGATAAGGCTCTCGCCCTTTTTATGAGCACTCTTGGCTTGCTTGTCCCTCCAAGACTCACAAGTTGTCTTTGTTTCATCCCAAGAGATAAAGAAACCTTACTTCAACACACAAGCAACACAACACACTTCCTCAAGAAGCAATAGAAAATCTACACAAGCACTAACCACATTAGAAAGTTCCGGCAAATAAATATATACTCAATACATGCAATTGCCAACAAGAGTTTGGAGCACATTTATTACTCTAAAAGAAACAAACTTAACCAACAAAAAACACAATGCAAAAGAACATCTATATATGGAGGACAAAATTCCAAAAAAACTGGTGACTTTCGAATTCGACCAATGTCCGCTCTTTAGTGCATATTTTCAAAACTTCTCAATAAAACCTTCTCCAATTTTGGAACAGGAAAATAGACATGTAAATGCACACTTTTCATTTAGAAAATATTTCAAAATTCAAATTAGAAATGTGTGGAAACAGACTTCGAAAATGGTTCACGTGCAGAATTTCAAAATAGGGCATCGCCCATGACCTTTGGTCGAAGAAACGTTCATAACTTTTGAACCCCCACCCAGAATTTTACGTTCTTTATACCGTTGGAACCGTATCAAAAAATTGAAGAACACAGCATGGGAAAAATAATTTATTTCCTCACCAAGAAGTACAGTTTAAATGAAATATTTGGCCTAAGAATTTCAAAACAGAGAGCTTTCGCAAAGGTTAGAGAAAAACTAGAAAAAAATAAAATAAAAAATGACTCAAATAATAAATCCACACCCCCAAACCTAATCTAAACATTGTCTTCAATCTATATATGACATTGAGATGCATGGACAATGAATAAACGAAGCATGGAAGGCAAGAACTCAAAACACAAACAACTTAAATATCCTAGGCACTAAACACAACACAAACAAATCACACACTTATTCTAAACAAAAATTTAAAAACTAAAAAGAAAAATAAAATGAACAAAGAAAGAAATTATACCTAGGTGGGGTGCCTCCCACCAAGCGCTTGGTTTTACATCCCCGCTAGAGGTGTTACTTGGATCGGTCAACCGAATTCCAAGATTTCGAATATGCGCCTATATGCGATTAGGTCTTGGAAGTATTTGTCGCTCGCCGGCGTTTTCCAAATGCTTTTGTGTAGGTGGCATGGAAAAGTAGTGGGAGGGACATAAGGCTTTGGTTCCTTCATTTCATCATTTGTCTCCTCTTCTCCTACTTCTTCACCTTCAAAACTAGAAGACTCCTTAGCACAATTATGAAAATAATTGTGCTCTACATTCTCACCCTTCCAATGGATGGTGGTAGCTTCTTCTAGCATAGGTGGATTTGGGAACTCTTGGCTCTCTTGCGCTTGCGTGGCTTCCATGATAGCTCCAATGTGCACTTCTAATCTTCTCAACGAAGCTTCTAATCCTGAAAACCTAAGTGCACTTGCCTCCAACATTCATTCAAAGTATGCTCGTATGTCATTTGTGATGTTCGGATGGCCTCTAGCATTTCTTCCTCGGGAATCCCATCCTTTGGCCCCATATTGGAAGAATTTGAGTCATGAGCTCTTTCTTCCTTCGAGTGCCTTGAGGCAAATAACTCCATGTCCCGGTTGAATATGGCCAATTGCAAGTCAAAAGGATCCATTGTTCCTGAAAAGAAAAATAGAAGAAAAATAAAAGAAAAACGAAAACAAGACAATAAAATCTAAAAATAACGAAAATGACAAATAACTAAAAAAAAATGAATAACAAAAGAAATATGAAAAATCTAAACTACAAAGAAAAGCTAAGTAATTCAACCATCGCTTTAATTCCCCGGCAGCGGCGCCAATTTTGATGCGGTTGTTTTGCACAACAAAATAATGTTTTAAATGTTTTCGTTTAGAAAACCGATTTTTCACCACTTATATATTAAATTAGTAAAGTGACAAGTAGGATTCGTTCCACAGGGAATTAGAGTAATTAGTTGAATTAATTACCAATTCCTAAAATACAAAATAAAGTAAATCATGGTAGTTTGAATGGTGTATGGTTTAAGAAACCATCAAACATACATGGAAAAATAAAAGCAATAAAATGTAAAAAGAATATGAATAGATAGGAATCCGATAACAACAACCTAGATAAGAAAATGGATTAAACAATTAATTAGAAGTCTAGGGAAATGATAGAGTAGCTAATGGACTTTGAGCAATTCATCAATGGCTTCATTAATGCACTATTCACACAATTAAGGACCGATCTCATTCAAAAGTGTTGTTTAGACCGTCACTACGAACCCTAAACAACTTCCCACCGCAATGCCTAACTGATTAAGGAGAGAGGGTCACGGCGGGATTGGTTAGTAACGATCGAATGGCCTAGGCAATTGTGGTAGGCCTACCCTCCAAAAGCCTATCCTATTCACTATGTGCTATAATCAATCAAGTGTGTCAATAACTTAATCAATTTTACCACAAATTATCCTACAACATATTGTAATCAATAAGTGTGTCAATACTCATATAATCACATAAGTGCAAGATCTAATTAAAAAGTGAATAAAACTATAATTGAATAAACATAATATTCAAAGCCTTAATAAATACTCATAGTCCAAAAGTGTCTCAAATCATCCCCCAAGAGAGGGGGTTTAATTACACATAATCACAAACAAAGAAAGGAAGTAAAATGGAGAGAAATCACCCTTAGGTCTCTCTTGTAAGCTTGATCCTTCCTTGAGCTTCCTTGCTTGAGTCTTGTGCAAAGATTGGGTGTTGAGGAGGTGTCTAGATAGGTGGAGTCAAATGGAAAGTGACAAAGGAAATGGGTGGAGAAGATGGAAAGAGAGGAATGATTTATGTGGAGTAATCTAGGTGTTTATTGGAGAGGAGAATGGAAGGATTAGGAATGGTGGAGAAAGGAGCTTTCTTGATGAACAAGAGTTGTCAAGAGTTAGCATAAAATGGTGTATTTATATCTTAGAAAAGCTAGGGTATGAAATGGGCATGAAATGACAAGAATACCCCTCAAAAATGGCTTGAAAAACGTCCATTTTGCTGCTTCTAGAAAGTGGAGGTCGCCATGGCGCGCCATGGGGTCGCCATGGCAACAGGGAGTGCGCAGCAGCTATGAAAATAGGCATAACTCTCTGTAGAAAACTCGGAATCGCAATCCGTAAAAACCGCTGGAAAGTAGACTTCCGATGCTTTCTGAATATATATAATCTGAAATGTGGTTCAATCTAACGAGAGAGATATGCCTATTTGAAGATGAATGATCTACACACACTTTTTACAATTTCAGCCTCTTTTGCCACCAATATTACTCCAATGCCTCTGAACTTTATAAATACCTAAAAACACTTAATTCACACCATTAAATCATGAGATATTGCCTAAGAATCAAGAAAAAAGAGAAGGAAGTGAGGGCCAAAATCATACCAATTTTGGTTCGATCAGTGGAACTCCATGTCGGGGTGCTGTGGGGTTTATAGGAGACCAAGGTATGACGATTTTGGACCCCTCTACAGGTTCTAACAAGTACTTCGGCTTGTGACGTTGCGTACGAACCAAGATGTTAGAGGGGTCCTTAAGAAGCTGGGGGAAGGCTGGGTCGGACCCTGCTGGAGGGGGTGTGAATCTGGATTAGTCGGAGTCTGCCTTCATCGGGGTAGCCGGAGGATGTCTCTCTCCTATACTCTCCTTGTGTTGAGGTGGAAAATTCTTCCTTGGTTCTTCACCGATTTTGGCGGTTAATAGAAGTCCCCCCTGACTTGGACACTAATACCTTGTCGGGGTCGGAGTTTGGATCCTGTCTATACATGAAGGATTTTCTGCCTTATCTGTTTATTTCCTTTTCTGACTAGTTCTCCACCTAGGAGGAGGAAGTCTTTACTTGATGCGTTAATACTAATTGCGTGTCAATTAATGATTGGGTTCCTAGTTTTCAAAAAGAGCCGTTTTGGCGCGATTAACGCGAAAAACGCCTCTACCCATTCTTCCGGTCACCAACTTCAGTTTCCTAGTATGTAACTACCACCCCTCTTCTACATATAGACCAGCTCCACTGGTGTTTTCTTCCTTACTTTCAAACTTTAAAAATTACAACTGAGACCAAACCCTTGCTTTCTTTCTCCTTCTTTTAGCAATCTTCCAATTTCTTCTACCTTCTTCTTCTTCAATGGCTTCTCCTTCTAAACTTCCTACTTCTCAAGAAACCGTCACTGAGCAAAACCCTTCCACGATAGTAACCTCTACTCATCCCGACCCCGCTTCTCCGCCTCAATCTGATAGTATTAACGCCCTCTTCAGTACGAAGAAGGCTGACGCGGTGGAGGACTCCCTGACGTCGGAGAGGAGGAAATGAGATCGAGAGGATGACGGGGCTACTGAGGACACTCCGCGGGCTCAGCGCCATGGCTCCACTCGAAACCCGTGAATCGGGACGGGTTTTCACAACCAACCTGAGGATCCTATCATCATTAGTGACCCGGCGGATGCGGCGAAGGTGGATAGTGGTGATGGAAGGGTTTCTCTAGTCGGGGTCCAGGCCGGCTCTTTCGCCTTTTTTCATCACAGGAGGATAGTCCCCAACTCCATCTGCACCCTGGATACTCTGGCCAAGCTAAGGGAGGAGTACAAGATTCCAGATAACATCATTCTTTCCCTTCCTCATCGGGGTTACGATGTGTACACCCTGCCTCAAGATCACCTTTTGATCCACAAGGCGGCCTTCGAATGTGGTGTTCGCTTGCCACTTCATCCCACACTCCACCGGGCTCTTGTCGGGCTGTAGTTAGCCCCCCTCCAGATCTCACGGGGGTTCTAGAAACATTTGACGGGGTTCTTGGTGCTCTGGAAGGAACAGTGCAAGAAGGATCGCATAGACTGGGAGCCAAGATTGGACGAGCTTTGCTTCCTCTTCAACATTATGAATAAGGTGCCCCGGTGTCAGTTTTACCTGAGGGCATCAAATGACTTGAAGTTCACTGTCCCTGGAGCGAATGTGAAGTACTCAGCGTCCTGGAAGGAAGAATGGTTCGTGAGTGGGGGCGTACTGCTTTCATCGGGGGATATGAATACCCCGTCCCTACTCAATTCACAGCGAGGGACAAGTGGGCAAAGGGAATGCTGGCTCCTGAGTCCCGGGACATTCTTACAAGGATTATGAAGAGTGGATACACCAAAATGCAGTATCCCACTCTAGATCCCTTTGAGGGAGCCCGCTTGGAGCGGCACTTGAGGATTTCTATTGCCCTGCCTGGTAAGTTGACTGTATCTAACTCACTTGCTTTTCTATGTATATATTTTCCTTCTACTTCTCATTAAGCTTCTTTCTATTTTATAGTGTCTACAGCCCCGATGGTAGCGGGGTCTCCATCCTCCTCTATAGCGGGGAATATGATTCTGCCGGCTCATACTTCTCTTGTTCCTTCTCCTACTACCACTGCCAGGGTCGTACAGGGGTATACACCGTCTAGAACCAGTTCCACTCCACTTCCTGCTTCATCAACGATGCCTGCTCATGTCATTACTTCGTCTCCTGCTCCAGCGGGGTCTAGGGCCAAGACTCCTGCCCGTTTTCCTTCTACTCCTCCATCGCGCTCAAGGATTACGGCGATGTTGGCCAGGGCGGCTAAGGCCAGGGTTCTGGAAGGTCGGCACAGAAGAAGGCCGGCACAGAAGAAGGCCGCTCCTTCAAAAAAGACTTCTCTTGCTCCTCCTCTTACTACAGACTTTCCTAAAGACCCTACCAGAGCCTCGGAGGAGGAGGCAACTATTCCCCTTCCTGTCCCTGACGCTGATGTGGCTTCTGGATCGGGGTCAAGGGGTGCTACCTTTGACGAGGTGGTGTCCAGATTTGTGGCCTCCTGCCCTGGTAGAGGCTTGACGAACATGGCCAAGCTTCTTACTCACCTCCTGGTTGCTAAGGGAGCATCTGTTTTGGCTGAGGTAAAATTCTTCTTTCTCTCTTACTATCCTTTCTTCCTTTTGTCAAGTACTAACTTTCTCTTCTTTTTGTAGGGCTTCAAGTTTGCTTTGGCCATGGAGACGCAGCTGCTGACCCTGAGGAAAGCTTACATCGGCCTCCAAGCAAAGCTAGAAGACACTCAACAGGAACTGATCCAGACTCAGCAAAATGTGGCCCCTCTAATTCAAGAAGCCAAAGAGTCTGAAGAAGGGAGGCAGGAGGCCCTGGTGGCTATTAGGCGCCTTGAACGTTACTTGGACACTGAGACTGTTAGGTCCCTACGCCGACGGGAAAAAAAGGAGTGTTTGAAGAAAGAGAAGGAGCTGCTGCAAATTGAGAACCAACTCCTGCGGGATAGTGTAGCAAGCCTGGAAGCTTAAGAAGGCCCAACCTTTGAGGATGGCTACTTCACGGCCTACTATGAGGTGGCCACTGCTCTACCCCCTCCTTTTGACCTCTAAGCGACCTTGAACTGGGACCGAGACCAGATAATGGCAAAGGCTGCCCAGCTAGCAGGTGGAGATCAAGAAGCAGAAGCAGAAGTTACTATATAAGACGCGGATCAAACCAACCAGGGGGCTGAGGGAGTAATCCAGGATCCTCGTATCCGAGAATATCAAGTGGTAGATCTCGTCACTACCTCGAGAGTAATCCTGGCGGAGGAGGATAAGGGGCCAGATAGATCCGGGGTCCCTGTAGTTGAGGATAGGTCTGCTGTTGTGGAGGATGACCCAGCTAGCCACCAGGTTCCAGTTGTTAAAGGGACCCCGAAAATTGTTGAGGCTGTCAGTACCGGGGTAGAAGCAGCCGATCAAAGGGAGCAGCTGGAGGATGAGTAGGAAGAAAGACCAGGCCTTTGCCCCCTTTTTTTTGTAAATCTTCTTTTATAATTTTTTGTAGCCCGAACTGGGGCTGGGCACCCCGCTTATTAATATAACAATTTTCGTTATTTGCTTCATACTTGTGTCTTGCTTACTTTTGTACTTAGAAACTTTCCACAGCATATAAACTTGTTAATAGCTGGACTCCTGATGGATAATTTTGACTATGACAAATCTCATAATGTTTGGCTGCCTTATCCTTCATATTCTGAAGTCACAAGTCTAGAGGGATTTTGGTACTTGTCATGTCCTTCTTTATTAGACTCTCACGAACGTATAATAACTTGAAGTATCGAGTGTCCTGTCGAGGTAGCCCGATAATTCAAGTAATCTGATTTGAAGAACTCCTCAATCCTTCTTAACTGTCAGCCTTCTAGAAGATAAAGTGGAGTAAGGAAACCAGGTACCCTGCCAAAATAGTCCTTAATGTAAGATTATAAACTCACTCGATGAACTTATCAAGCATCTTTGACTGTCGGCCTTCTGTCGGGGTAACCTGGTATGAACTTCTGAGTTCCTGTTGAGTGTTGATCTTCTGTCGGGGTAGAAAGTGAAGAATTACCAGACCAGGTATCCCGATGAGGCATCCTGATCTTACTGTAGGTCTGCCCTGGTAGGCAACTAAGGCCACTTTAGCACCAGGCTTCTTGGAGGAGGGTATTCCCCGACCAAGGTAGCAGGAGCACCCTGAGGCTATTTCCTGGTCTTGAAATTGCGAAGTAAGGATCCTGGTACCCTGAGGTATCCCGATCTTACTGTAAGTCTGTCCTGGTAGGCAACTAAGGCCACTTTAGCACCAGGCTTCTTAGAGGATGGTATTCCCCGACCAAGGCAGTAGGAGTGCCCTGAGGCTATTTCCTGGTCTTGAAATGGCGAAGTAAAGATCCAGGTACCTTGAGGCATCCCGATCTTACTCTAAGTCTGTCCTGGTAGGCAACTAAGGCCACTTTAGCACTAGGCTTCTTGGAGGAGGGTATTCCCCAACCAAGGCAGCAGGAGCACCCTGAGGCTATTTCCTGGTCTTGAAATGGCGAAGTAAGGATCCTGGTACCCTGAAGCATCCCGATCTTACTGTAAGTCTGTCCTAGTAGGCAACTAAGGCCACTTTAGCACCAGGCTTCTTGGAGGAGGGTATACCCCGACCAAGGCAGCAGGAGCGCCCTTAGGCTATTTCCTGGTCTTGAAATGGCTAAGTAAGGATCCAGGTACCCTGAGGCATCCCAATAATATTGTAAGTCTTTCCTGGTAGGCAACTAAGGCCACTTTAGCACTAGGCTTCTTGGAGGAAGGTATTCCCCAACCAAGGTAGAAGGAGCGCCCTGAGGCTGTTTCCGGGTCTTGAAATGGCGAAGTAAGGATCCAGGTACCCTGAGGCATCCCAATCTTACTGTAAGTCTGTCCTATTAGGCAACTAAGGCCACTTTAGCACCAGGCTTCTTGGAGGAGGGTATTCCCAGACCAAGGCAGCAGGAGCGCCCTAAGGCTATTTCCTGGTCTTGAAATGGCGAAGTAAGGATCCTGGTACACTGAGGCATCCCGATCTTACTGTAAGTCTGTCTTGGTAGGCAACTAAGGCCATTTTAGCACCAAGCTTCTTGGAGGAGGGTATTCCCCGACCAAGGCAGAAGCGCCCTGAGATGGCGAGTCAGTAATGTTAGGGTTATGCTCAATAACAAGAGTGTAATGTTGTACTTGAAAATCTTTTCATATTAATAAAGTGATTTCTGTTAGATAACAAAATCTTATATAGCATTTATTATTATAATTGTCAAAGTAAATAATCATAAGGTCAAAAGACTATGAGAAAAGAAGAATTGTTTGTACATCTGGATATGTATGAGGTAGACACAATTCTTTAGTTAGTCTTGAATAACGTTCACAACTTAAGTTAAAGGTTGGGCACCTTTATCTTGTTAAAGTTGTAGAATTCTTTTACTAGCATTTGAGTGGGATCAAATGTGTTTTGATGAGTCTAAATTCATCGAAAGGTCTTCGAGTAAAAGAATCTAGTGCACTAGGTGAATTGAACCGGATCATAACGAAATACTTTTTCTAAAACCGTCAATAGATAAAAGTCTTTCATTATTAGGACAATCGGAGAGTCTATCTTAATCCTGAGATAAATGATGGACTTATGGTTGCAAGTGTTATCATTTTAGCTATCAATGAGTACGATTATATAGCATAGTCTATCCTCGATAGTTTGGTGGTATTCATTTGTTAATCGATAGAGGACTTCATTTATAGATATGGACATCGTGGCTCCATTTATTAAATATGAGTAAAATATCATCATATGGATGCTTTGTGGTTTTGGATATGAAATCTTAATGTTGAGTTTTCAATAGTGTCTATTGAAAGATGACTTCTGGACAAGTCATAATATATATCCAAGTTCAAAGTGTGGTCATATGAGTAAATATGGTAACTTGGAGAGCTATAGGCGGTCTATGAGCTCTTGGCGATTACTGATATTCTTCACGAGGATTCACTATCTCCCATATGATTGTCTAGGGTATGAGTGAGCATTGTTAACTTATTCCATCTTTATTTAAGAGTGCAATTTTAGTTCTTTAGTGGAATGAACTAAAATTAATACATTGAACCTAAGTGAATCATTTGTTGATTGTGATTGAGTTATGTATATTGGAGCTTAAATTTAGATAGGCCCGCCAAGATCCCCAATCCGCACAGACCTGCATGAATTACTTGATATATTCTATCGGACTATTTGTGGGTTCATTTAGAATTGTATTTAATATATTAAGAATATAATTTGCACATTATTTAATTAATGAGCTGTTTAATTATATTAATATATTAATGAAAGGCATATGAGCTTGTTTCTTTTAGTAAGAATGGGTCTAGTTCACATGTGGGCTTTTTATTAAAGTCCAAATGGATTAAATAAAATAAGAAAACAATATGTAGGCCCAAGTCTATTGTCATGGGCGGCAATGGGTAGTAATAAGCCCATTATATTGTTTTGTTTTATTATTTAATTAAATGGAAATTAATTAATATGTTAATTAATTATTTAATTAAGAATCAAATCTTTTTCTGATTAGGAAATATGTTTCCTAGTTGTATACTACTATTAGTAGTATATTAAAAGTAAAATTCTTTATTTGTTTAGTCAAATTAGGAAGTCTTTAATTTAGTCACAAATACACTAAAGAGTTGGATTAGGGTTAGAATTCTAAAGAAGTCTTTGATCCTATTTGGAAAAGGACTTTGGTGATCACCTTGTTGGACAAGGAAAGAATTCAGAAACCCTAAATAAACTAGGGAGGATTTTCGGCCACCCTAAAATATCTAGGGCAGAAAATTCGGTCACTATAAATATATAGTGAGAATTTTCGGCCAACCCTAGTTTTCTTTTTAGAAGAATTTATTTTCTTTGGCAAAAAGGAAAAATAAAAATCCTACTCTTTTTACTAGTGAGAATTCAGCCAATGTGTTTTCTGAGAGAAGAATTGTTCTAGCTTCGATAGTGTAATAGTGATCTTAACATCAAGAGATCTTGAACACACTTTCGAATTAGGTTCACGCGAATTTCAATCCTAGGATTGTGAATTCAAAAGTGACCGGAACATTCTTAGCAAACTTTTGGAGCTTATAGTGACTAACAAAATCAGAAAAAGTGTTTGTTCGTCCATTCTCAAGTTCACGATTCAAAGAAGAGAGACCGCGCTCCTAGGTGATTCACGTTCATGATCGGCTTTCGAAGATCTAGCGGATAACCATCAACGTTAGTCAATTGGATCACACGACAAAGGTATTTCATCTTTTCGTATGTATGATTAATTAATTAAAGGGTTAAGGTTCAATATGGAAAAAATTTTAAAACATACTAAAATCTCTTTTAGTCTCGCTTCCGCTGCGTACACGTATTTTTCCCTACAATTGGTATCAGAGCCTGGTTGTACCCTTTAATTAATTAACGTATATATACGTGAATCTATTTCTTTTTATTGTGATTTTGCATGTTTAGAAAGAGATGACACTCTAGGTATTCTCATATATAATTACATTGGAATGTATGGATTTATATATGTTATATTTTGATATAAAGTGAATTGTTATTGCTCGATTTTGATCCTAGAATTTCAATGTATTTTTTGTTTCGGAATTGTAACAAGAAGGGTGGCCTATTATCGTCACAATTTCCTTCTTGGTAGTTGCTAAGTTTTTTTTAATGTATTAAATTTAAATGCAGTATTTTTTTTATGTATTAAAAATTAGTGCAGTATTTTTTTATTAAATACTGATGTGTATTAAAAAAAAAAAATTTACTGCAGTATTTTTATTATTTAAATATGTATGTAACATGTTCAAGCATCGAAGATTCGAAGACTTGAAGCATTAATGGCAACCGGAACGAGTTTAGGACCATGCACACCATAGCAACATGCACGCACGCAAAATTGCACGCAGCTGTGCATGTTGGACTGTGGGCTGCGCATGGCAGCCCCATGGAGTCCATGGGCTGCACACGGCAGCCCTTGTTAGGGTTGTGGAGTGTGCACGCCAATTGGGCAGCCGTGGGTGCTCACGTGATCCATGGGCCGCTTGAAGATTTGTTCGCCAACAAAGGAGATTTTTTGTATTCCAAGCAATTGTAATTTACTTGCTTTTCTAGGATGGATCAAAATCGTGGCTATTTATTTTGTGTAAATATTACAATATTTGTTATTGTTTGATAACATGTCATGTAGAATAGGAGTGCCACTCATATATCTCTTTTGGTATGAACATGCATTGAATGATTTAGGTATCTAATTGGCATCTAGATAACTTGGTAAATCATTCTGTGGGATTTAATCACATGCCTTAAATAATTGAGTGGGAGAAGGTGTATTGCAAACACCTATGGCCTCCAAGGTTAGTTGAACTATATTATTTTTGGTAATCCCCCCAAGGGGCGTCCATGAATGGAATATAGCAAGATACTTCCTTACAAGGATAGACTAGACAATTGACTCAAACGAGATCTACTCTCTAAGGAGGGATTTTCGTGAGGGAATATATTGAGGGTCGAAATCTTGGTAGTACACTCAATGTGGTTTTATTGATATCCTCCCAAGAGTTCTTGTTAATAAAATCACAAGGCTAAAATTGAAAACGTTGGTTGTTATGTTAACAATTTGGTGGGACCTAGTCCAACTAATAAATGGTGTGAACTCCCAAAGGAGGCGTAACATTTATGGGTGTTGGATCGAACGTTGAATTCTATGATTGAATTATAAATATTTAATTCAAGATAAATATTTGAAAATGCTAAACAATGATTATTTACTTATATATATTTTTTGTTTTATTCAGAAATCATGACCGCATCCCTAATGAACATCCTAAAAGATAACACTTTAACTGGAGATAATTATGTCACATGGAAAAGGAAAATTGGGTTGTTGCTGCAAGCTGAAAAACATAAATTTGTTCTGTCAACTCCTAAACCACCTGCTCCTACTATTGAATCTAGTGTTTTGCAAAGAGATGAGTATGAGCAGTGGAAGACTTCAGATGATATGGCTAAATGTTATATCATGGCCACTATCTCCAACGTGTTGCAACAGCAGCATGAAGGAATGGAGTCTGCTGCTGATATAATGATGTCTCTAGAGGAGATGTTTGCTATGAGATCTAGGTCGACTAAGAGAGAAGTAGTGACTGCATTTATGAATCTTAGGATGACCTGGACAGGCTGTGAAAGATCACATGATGAAGGTCATAGCACATCTAAATATTGCAGAACTTAACGGTGCTGAGATAGATGGTGAGACCAAAATTGACATGCTTGTCAACTCACTGTCAAATTCCTTTGATCAGTTCAAGTTGGACTACACCTTGAACAATAAGGAATACACCTTGCAAGGCCTGATGCAAGATGTTCAAAGCGCTGAAACGATCTTTGTGAAAGGCAAAGGTCAAGAGATTCATATGGTTGGTAAAGTTGCTACTATTAAGACCCGTCAGAAAGTCAAGAAACAACAGAAGAAAAAGCAACTTGGGCCTACCAAGAAGGAAACCAAGAAAGCAACCAAGATCAAAGGGAATTGCTTCCTTTATGGTGAAAAGGGACATTGGAAAAGTAATTGCCCAAAGTCTCAGAAAAAGAAGGAACAAGGTAATATTAATTATCTTGAAACATGTTTTTTGGCAGACTCTACCGATTCTTGGATCATAGACTCAGGAGCCACTAATCATGTTTGTTATTCCTTGTAGGGTTTTCAGGAAAAGAAAAGGCTGAATAAAGATGAAATCAACTTGCGTTTAGGCAACAGAGCGTAGTGGGAGATATTAGCATTAATCCAGATGCTAGTAGGCATTTGTATTTGATAGACATTTATTATGTACCTCAATTCAAGAGAAATTTAATTTCAGTTTCTTGTTTAAATAAATTTGAATATTCGGTTACTTTTAATAAAAAATTTATTATTAGTAAGGATGACAAATTTGTTTGCAAAGGTACATTGGAAAATGGTCTATTCTATTTACATAGAAATATCTCTCACTTGTTAGACACAGAATTAACGCAACCTAATCATAAAAGAGTAAAATTATCATAAGATGAAACCTACCTATGTCATTTGTGCCTAGGTCGTATTAACCTTAATAGGATTAAAAGATTGGTTAGTGATGGACTTTTAAGTGACTTAAAGGTTGATGATCTACCAACTTGTGAATCCTGTTTGGAAGGTAAAATGACCAAAAGGTCTGTTATCCGAAAATTGTTAGGAGGACAATAATCCAAATAACCACTTTAAAAGGGTCAAGATCGAGAATGATCCTGGCCGGAGGGGTATCAAGTAGTTCGATACCAACTAGGTCCCTGCCAATGCATGCATAATCAAGAATACGTGAAATCGAATAAGAACTCGTTTTATTGATCACTCTTTTTTAATACATGAATACATCGACCATGAATTTCTGAGATCATCACGTTACATAAGAGTTTTAGTCGGTAATGAGGGTAATGATGGCGGTGGTGAATCTGTGCCTGTCGATAAGTAGTCTCCTCTCTTTTTCGGCAAATTAGCTGTTATATATATAGAGGTCCTGTTTGCTTGCCATGCACTCCTACAATCTCGGATTAGGGTTTGGCAGCTTGCAGGATCCTCCATCTTTAGGAGATAATCTCGGAGATTTAATGCGCTGAATCCAATCTTTCCTTCCTTGGAGGAGTCAATCACTTACCTTCCTAGTAGGATTCAAAATGTGTTGTCCTGCTCAAATTAGGACTCTCTGATGGGAAGGAGTGTACCTCCTTTGTACGGCAGTGTTTTAGTGTGTTTCTTGCGAAGCTTTCCATTTCTGTTTCGAGAATCTTACTGCCTGATATCTTTTTGCTCTGGCGGGCTAATTATATCAGGAAACATTAACTAGCAGGTATCGTGCTGATGAAGTAAGTAGGAATCTGACTGGTATTATAGCGGGATGTGTCGTGGAACCCCATATCGAGACGCTGCGGGGTTCATATAGTAGTAGGAATCCGTCTCGGGGTGCTGCGAGGTCCTTAGAAGACAGTGACGGGGTACTACGGGGTCCATAGGAAGCCCGGCCATAATCGGTCTGGATCCTGCTATGAGTTATAGTGAGCATTTTGACTCTTGACCACTCTGTTGAGCTAAGACGCTGGCGGGGTGGACTCCGCTGAAGGAGATGTGTATTTGGATCACTCGGGGTCCACTTCGTCAAGGTAGCCGGATGGTGTTCGCACTCTTATACCCTTCTTATGTCGAGGTGGAAAATTCTTCTTTGGTCCTTCGCCAATTTTGGCGGTTAACAAGGTCGTTCAGGACCAAAGGCACAAGAGCCAATGAATGTTTAGGATTAATACATATTAATGTATGTGGTCCTATGAGCATTCAAGCTAGATGTAGATATGAGTACTTTATCACTTTCACAGATGATCATTCAAGATTTGGTTATGTGTATCTCATGAGACATAAGTCGGATGCTTTTGACATGTTCAAAGCATTCAAAGCTGAAGTGGAGAATCAGCTAGAGAAACAAATAAAAATCTTGAGATCTAATCGTGGTGGAGAATATCTATCTGGTGAGTTTCAGCAATATCTTATTGATAATGGAATCATTTCTCAGTTTCCTGCACCAGGTACACCTCAACAGAATGGGGTGGCAGAAAGAAGAAATATAACTCTTTTGAATATGGTTAGGTCAATGTTGAGTTATTCAACACTCCATGTTTCTTTTTGGGGATATGCTCTACAAACTGCAATGTACATTTTAAACAATGTACATTTTAAACGATGTACCATCGAAGTCGGTTCCTCAAACACCGCATGAGTTGTGGAATGGGCGAAAGCCTAGTTTACAACACTTAAGGATATTTGGTTGTCCTGCGCATGTGTTAAAAGGAAAGACAGAAAAGATGGAGTCCCGTACAGAAACATGCATATTTGTGGGGTATCCAAAAAGAACTAAAGGGTATTATTTCTATAGTCCTTCAGATCTTAAAGTATTTGTTTCGACAAATGCTAAATTTCTGGAAAAGGACTATATGAATGAGTTTATACCTAAAAGTAGAATTGTCCTGAATGAGATGTCAGGAGATACAATTCCACAAGAGGTTTCACAACCTAGCCCAATTGTAAGTTCCGAACCATCACAAGATCAACAACCTACCATTCCTCGCCATAGTGGGAGGGTTGTAAGACAACCCAAGAGATACATCGGTTTGGGAGAATCAGTGAAGAATCTCCCGGACGACGATGATCCCTAAACATATAAGGAAGCAATGGAGGATGTTGATAGTCGCCATTGGCAAAAGGCAATGCTATCTGAGATTGAGTCCATGTTCAATAACAAAGTCTGGTCCCTTGTAGACTTGCCTAAAGGGATAAAACCCATTAGATGCAAGTGGGTATACAAGAGGAAAAGAGGTATGGATGGAAAGGTTGAAACCTTTAAAGCTAGATTAGTAGTTAAAGGTTATACATAGAAAAAGGTATCGATTACAAGGAAACCTTCTCTCCTGTGGCCATGCTTAAATCCATTAGGATACTCTTATCCATTGCGGCATCTTTAGATTTAGAGACTTGGCAAATGGATGTCTTGACGAAAGCATCTATATGATGCAACTAGAAGGATTCATTGAAAAAGGCCAAGTGGAAAAGGTATGCAAGTTGCAAAAATCCATATATAGATTAAAGCAAGCATCCAGATCCTGGAAAATAAGGTTCGATCAAGCTGTGAAAGGTTTTGTATTTGTTCAGAACCTTGACGAACCTTGTGTATACAAAAGGATCAAAGGCGACAAGTTGGTTTTCCTAATTCTTTAAGTTGTTGATATACTACTCATCGGAAACGATGTAGGTGTATTGACATCAGTAAAAGAATGGTTAGCAAAACAATTTGATATAAAGGACTTAAAAGAAGCAAGTTATATTCTTGGTATCCAAGTAATAAGGGATAGAAAGAATAGAACGATTGCACTATCCCAAGCTTCATACATAGATAAAATCTTGTCTAGATTTTCCATGCAAGATTCCAAGAAAGGTATGTTACCTTTTAGGCATGGAATCAAACTTTCTAAGGAACAAGTTCCTAAGAATGAGCATGAAGAGCAATTCATGAGTAGGGTTCCATACGCCTCGGCAGTTGGAAGTCTCATAAATGCAATGCTCTACACTAGACCAGATATTTGTTTTGCTGTTAGTGTAGTTAGCAGGTTTCAATCGAAACCTGGTCCTGATCACTGGACGGCAGTCAAACATATTTTCAAGTATCTCAGGAGAACGAGAGACAATATGCTTGTATACTCTGGAGGGGATTTGATTCCCGTAGAGTATACAGATTCTGATTTCCAGTCGGATTCTGACTCTAGAAAATCCACATCAGGATGGATGTTTACTCTTGGAGGAGGAGCAGTCGTATGGAGGAGTATCAAGCAATCATGCATTGCTGACTCCACTATGGAAGATGAGTATGTTGCTGCATGCGAAGCTACCAAAAAGGCTATTTGGCTCCGCCAATTCTTGATTGACTTAGAAGTGGTTCCTAGTGCGAATAAGCAGATCACTATTTACTGTGACAACAGTGGAGCAGTGGCTAATTCGAAAGAACTAAGAAGTCATAAGAGAGGAAAACACATTGAAAGGAAGTATCATCTTCTTAGGGAGATTGTTCATAGGGGTGACGTGACGATTACTAAAATCGCGTCAGCAGAAAATCTAGCGGATCCCTTCATAAAGGCTCTACCACAAAAGAGTTTTGATGGGCACCTAGAGAACATGGGAATGAGAGATATGACACATTTGCTATAGCACAAGTGGGAGATTGTTAGGGTTATGATCAATAGCAAGAGTGTAATGTTGTACTTGACAATCTTTTCATATTAATAAAGTGATTTCTGTTAGTTAACAAAATCTTATATAGCATTTATTATTATAATTGTCAAAGTAAATATTCATAAGGTCAAAAGACTATGAGAAAAGAAGAATTGTTCGTACATCTAGATATGTATGAGGTAGACACAATTCTTTAGTTAGTCTTGAATAACGTTCACAACTTAAGCTAAAGGTTGGGCACCTTTATCTTGTTAAAGTTGTAGAATTCTTTTACTAGCATTTGAGTGGGATCAAATGTGTTGTGATGAGTCTAAAATCATCGAAGGGTCTACAAGTAAAAGAATCTAGTGCACTGATTGTATTGAACTGGATCACAATGAAATACGTTTTCTAAAACCGTCAATAGATAAAAGTCTTTTCATTATCAGGACAATCAGAGAGTCTATCTTAATCCTGAGATAAATGATGGACTTATGGTTGCAAGTGTTATCATTTGAGCTATCAATGAATACGATTATATAGCATAGTCTATCTTCGATAGTTTGGTGGTATTCATTTGTTAATCGATAAAGGACTTCATTTATAGATATGGATATCGTGGCTCTATTTATTAAATGTGAGTAGAATATCATCATATGGATGCTTTGTGGTTTTGGATATGAAATCTTAACGTTGAGTTTTCAATAGTGTCTATTGAAAGATGATTTCTAGACAAGTCATAATATATGTCCAAGTTCAAAGTGTGGTCATATGAGTAAATATGGTAACTTGGAGGGCTATAGGTGGTCTATGAGCTCTTGGCGATTACTGATATTCTTCACGAGGATTCACTATCTCCCATATGATTGTCTAGGGTATGAGTGAGCATTGTTAACTTATTCCATCTTTATTTAAGAGTGCAATTTTAGTTCTTTAGTGGAATGAACTAAAATTAATACATTGAACCTAAGTGAATCATTTGTTGATTGTGATTGAGTTATGTATATTGGAGCTTAAATTTAGATAGGCCCGCCAAGATCCCCAATCCGCACAGACCTGCATGAATTACTTGATATATTCTATCGGACTATTTGTGGGTTCATTTAGAATTGTATTTAATATATTAAGAATATAATTTGCACATTATTTAATTAATGAGCTGTTTAATTATATTAATATATTAATGAAAGGCATATGAGCTTGTTTCTTTTAGTAAGAATGGGTCTAGTTCACATGTGGACTTTTTATTAAAGTCCAAATGGATTAAATAAAATAAGAAAACAATATGTAGGCCCAAGTCTCTTGTCATGGGCGGCAATGGGTAGTAATAAGCCCATTATATTGTTTTGTTTTATTATTTAATTAAATGGAAATTAATTAATATGTTAATTAATTATTTAATTAAGAATCAAATCTTTTTCTGATTAGGAAATATGTTTCCTAGTTGTATACTACTATTAGTAGTATATTAAAAGTGAAAGACTTTATTTGTTTAGTTAAATTAGGAAGTCTTTTATTTAGTCACAAATACACTAAAGAGTTGGATTAGGGTTAGAATTCTAAAGAAGTCTTTGTATCCTATTTGGAAAAGGACTTTAGTGATCACCTTGTTGGACAAGGTAAGAATTCAGAAACCCTAAATAAACTAGGGAGGATTTTCGGCCACCCTAAAATATCTAGGGCAGAAAATTCGGTCACTATAAATATATAGTGAGAATTTTCGGCCAACACTAGTTTTCTTTTTAGAAGAATTTATTTTCTTTGGCAAAAAGGAAAAAATAAAAATCCTTCTCTTTTTACTAGTGAGAATTCGGCCAATGTGTTTTGTGAGAGAAGAATTGTTCTAGCTTCGATAGTGTACTAGAGATCTTGACATGAAGAGATCTTGAACACACTTTCGAATTAGGTTCACGCGAATTTCAATCCTAGGATTGTGAATTCAAAAGTGACCGAAACATTCTTAGCAAACTTTTGGAGCTTATAGTGACTAACGAAATCAGAAAAAGTGTTTGTTCGTCCATTCTCAGGTTCACGATTCAAAGAAGGGAGACCACGCTCCTAGGTGATTCATGTTCGTGATCGGCTTTGGAAGATCTAGCGGATTACCATCGACGTTAGTCAATCGGATCACGCGACAAAGGTACTTCTTCTTTTCGTATGTATGATTAATTAATTAAAGGGTTAAGGTTCAATATGGAAAAAATTTTAAAACATACTAAAATCTCTTTTAGTCTCGCTTCCGCTGCGTACACGTATTTTTCCCTACAAGTAATGGCGAAGTACAAGTATTAAGTAGGAGATACTGGAGAACCAAGTATGAGACTTTGAACATTGAACACAGGAGAACCATATGGGAGAAGAAACTGCGTTTATTGAATTTCTTTAATCAATACAATATGAAATCGGGGTGAGCATTCTCGCTGATATGACCTAAACTTCTAAGGGTAGAATTTCCTAAGATGATCAGCATTCCAAGTGTGATCCACTGGGTGTCCCTCCATGTCTTCCGGCTTGTAAACTCCACCCCGGAGTAATGCTTTAACCAAGTACGGACCTTCCCAGTTGGGGGCCAGTACCCCATCAGATTTTCTTCGTGTGTTTTGGGTTACCTTCCTGAGAACCAAGTCTCCTTCTTTGAAATTTCAGATCCTCACCTTTTTGTTGAAATGTCGGGCTATCTTGCTCTAATATATAGCGACCTTCTCAGCGACCTTGCTTTGCCTTTCCTCCAATAGATCCAAGCTAGCTCTCAATTTAGCCTCATTGTCTTCCGGTTTATAATTTTGGACCCGGAAAGATATGAGTTTATGCTCAATGGGCAAGACCACTTCTGTTCTGAACAGTAGGGAGTAGGGAGTCTCTCCTGTTGCAGTTCGCCTGGTTGTTCTATAAGCCCATAGTATATTGGGTAACTCTGTAACCCATAAACCCTTATTCTGTTGGAGTTTTTTCTTCAGGAGCTTCATAATGGTCTTGTTGGTGGCTTCAACCAGCCCATTGGTTTGAGGATGAGCCACCGATGCAAAATGAAGGTTGATGTTCCGGTCTTCACAGAATTTCCTGAAGTTGGCATTGTCAAACTGCTTTCCTAAGTCCGTTATGATGGCCATCGGGGTGCCAAATCGGTAGATAATGTTCTCCTTGACAAAGTTGGTGGTTTTTTCTTCAGTTATCTGGGTAAGGGCCTTGGCTTCTACCCACCAAGTAAAATAATCTATCGCCACTAATGCATGTTTGGCTTGGCCGGGTGCAGTGGGAAGCGGCCCGATCAGGTCTAGTCCCCAGATAGCAAAGGGGTAGGGAGTACTGATAGATGAGAGCTTTTCTGGTGGGAGATGATGGAGGTTTGCTGTTTTCTGACAAGCTTTGCAAGATCACGCAAACTGCCTTGCATCCTGGTGTATAGTCGGCCAGTAATAGCCCATCCCGATTACCTGGTAAGCCAAAGTTTCCCCTGATGCATGGTTACCACAGTCCCCTGAATCTACCTTGTTGAGCGCCCAGTACGCGTCATCGGGATGGAGACATCTGAGTAGAGGGAGAGATTTCCCCTTACGGTATAGGCATCCTTCCACCAAGCAGTATTGAATAGCTACCCTTTTGAGCCGGCGGGCTTGATCCAGGTCTATAGGGAGAATGCCACTTTGGAGATAATCTGCCATTGGATCCATCCAGCATGGGGGGCGGCTCACGGGAAGGACCTCTGCCTCCTTAGCTATACTGGAGAAAGAAACCAATTTGAGAGGTACTCCTTTTGGTAGAGCATGTCCTTCTCCTGTAGCAATTTTAGCCAGGACATCTGCGCGATAGTTCCTCTCTCTGGGTACTTGTTCTATCCTTACACCCTTAAATTTCTTCATGACTTTCTGAACTTTAGCCAGATAGGCCACCATGTTGTCACCTTTTGCTTGGTACAACCCTGTCACCTGATTGACCACTAGTTGGGAGTCACTTTTGATCAAAAGGTACTCAGCTTCCAAGGTTCCTGCTACTTTCATTCCTGCTAATAGAGCTTCATACTCCGCTTCGTTGCTGGTAGCTCTGAACTCAAACCCGAAACAATGACTACACTCAGCTCCAGCGGGGTCGATCAAGACAATCCCGGCTCCCCATCCCAACTGGTTTGAAGCTCCATCTGTGTAAAGAACCCAAATCTTGCTGTCTTCAGGCCATTCCGGATTGGTTTGCTTCGGATCCGTGTCTACTGATTGACCCAAACTCGGAATTGTGTAGAATTCCACTATGAAGTCAGCCAGGGCTTGGGCTTTGATTGTAGTCCTTGCTTTGTACCTGATATCGAACTGGGTGAGCTCTAGGGCCAACAGAACCAATCTGTCCGATACATCTGGCCTCTGGAGTAATTGTCTCAATGGTTGATCAGTGACGATCGCGATGGTGTGAGCTTGAAAATAAGGCTGGAGCTTTCTGGACGTGGTCAACAAGGTGTAGGCGAGCTTCTCTAATAGAGTGTAGTTTTTCTCGGACTTAGTAAAAGCCCAGCTTACATAGTAGATTGGTCTCTGTACCCCGTCATTGCATTCTTTCACCAAAACTCCACTAGTAGCAACTTCAAAAACTGCTAGGTAGAGTAGGAGCTCTTCCCCCGGGGTCGGCTTTACCAACAATGGCGGACTTGACAAGTACTCTTTTAAAGCTTGAAAAGCCTACTCACCTTGTTCATCCCACTTCATCTTCTTTCCCTGCTTAATGATCTTGAAAAACGGGAGACATTTATCTGTGGAGCAAGATATGAACCGGTTTAGGGCTGATATCCGTCCGGTTAATCCTTGTGCATGCTTAAGAGTTGTAGGGGACTCGAGGTCTAGGATAGCTTTGATCTTCTCAGGATTAGCCTCGATTCCCCTTTCATGCACCATGAATCCCAAGAATTTACCTACTGCTACCCCGAATGCACACTTAGCGGGGTTCAACCTCATCTGGTTCTGCCTTATTACTTGAAAGGTCTGGCGTAAGTCCCCTGTATGTTGTCCTGCTTCTAGAGATTTTGTGATCATGTCATCTATGTACACCTCCATGGCTCTTCCTATCTGCTCTTTGAACAGTTTGTTCACCATATGCTGGTAGGTGGCACCTGCATTTTTGAGTCCGAATAGCATTACCTTATAGTAGTAGAGGCCTTGTCCAGTGATGAAGCTAGTCTTGTCCTAATTTGAAGGATGCATCATAATTTGATTGTACCCCGAGAAAGCATCCATAAAGCTTAGGAGCTTGTTTCCTACAGTGGAGTCAATGAGCTGGTCTATCTTAGGCAGAGGGAAACTATCCTTGGGACAAGCCTGATTGAGATCGGTGTAATCCACACACATTCGCCACTTCCCGTTAGACTTGGTTACCATAACCACATTGGCGATCCACTCGGGGTATCGGGATTCCCTGATGAATCCGGCCTTCAGGAGTTTGTCAACCTCTTATTAGACCGCAGCGTTCCATTCGGCGTTGAAGTGTCTTCTTTTCTGCTTAACTGGCTTGAAAGTTGCATCCACTACCAACCTGTGGGTAGCCAGGCTAAGAGGAATGCCAAGCATCTCCTCATGGCTCCAAGCAAAGATGTCGTTGTACTTTCTGAGAAGCTCTATCAAATCCTTCTTCATTTCCGGGTCTAGACCCCTCCAACTTTTACTGTCTTTGTCGAATCTTTCCCTCTGATCAGGATCTCCTCCAACTGCTCTACGGGGTGTCCAATCGTCCAACCTCGCTTTTCCTCTTCTGGCTCCTCCACAATTACGTCTGGCACTTCCCCTTCTTCCGAGACATACTGATCCCGCTCTGATGCTCCCTGTTTTGGGTCACTGGTCACATGTGCGCACTGTTTGGCTAATGCAGCGGGGTTGGTGGACACCGTGTAACAATTGTGAGCTACCTGCTGGTCTCCTCTTACTTCTCCTACACATGTTCCCACCGGAAACTTCAACACATTGTGGTAAATGGATAGCACCCCCCCTGATCCTTGACAAGAAAGGCCTGCCCAAGATCACATTGTATGCAGACGGGGTGTCTACTACAATGAATTCTGTCATTATGTTCTGTTGTAGGGGAACTTCTCCGACTATCACCGGCAGAATCTTTGTCCCCATTGGCATTACGGAGTCTCCTATGAATCCATACACAAGAGAAGTGCAACTGTTGTAGCAAGAATTCTTTAAGTTGAGCTACTCATGAGCCCCTTTGAACAAAATATCAACACTGCTTCCTGTATCAATCAGGACGCGGTGTACCAAGCAGTTGACGATTTGTACCATGATTACCATAGGGTCATCATGTGGCTGAACTGTATTGTAAACATCCTCTTCTATGAAGATGATTTTGGTGGAGCGGGATAGATCCTGGGATCCACTACTGACTTTGAGTATCTTGTGGTCAGCATTCAACCTGGGAATCTTCCTTGCGTCATTCTTCCTCGAATTATTGGAGGTTCCAGCTAAGGTAGGGCCTCCACTAATGGTGTGGATCACCTGGATCTGCTGCATCAGATCTTTCTCCCCATCTCTCCTTCTTTCTGCTGCCTCCTGCATCTCGCTTTGAACCTGTTTCCCTTCTTTGATGCTGTCCCGTACTTGCTACAAAAATTTCGGTTAAAAGACCTCCCTTTATCAATCCTTCAATCTGATTGCGGAGGCTGTAGCATTTTGAGGTGTTGTGCCCTATATCCTCGTGGAAGTCGCAATACTTGTATTGATTCCTCCTGTCAACCGGGATTTTCATAGGACCCGGCTTTCTGAGTAGACCCTTTTCCCGAATGGGGAGATAAATAGTTTCTCGGGATGCATTGAGAGGGGTGTAGTGATTATACCCTTCTTCCTCTCTTGCCACCCTGGATACTTCCTTCAGGGGAATCTCTCTGGGAGGTGATCTCCTAACCGGATACCTTTCTTGGTACGAAGGAATATGAGGCGGCCTGTAAGTGAACCGATTCGGAGGTTGATTCTGGAACTTCCTAACGGGTGCGGGCTTCGGAGCTTCCTTCTTATGGTGTAGCGCTAATCGAGTTTCATCATGCTCCATTTTAATCCGGAATTGTTCCTTAATGTCCACCTGTTCTAGAGCCCGGTTGTAGGCTTCCTGGTACGTCTCTGGAGGATGTTTGGCAAAAGACCGGAATAGTCTGCCAGCCCATAAATTCCTCCGGAAGTTGACTAGAGTTTCCTTCTTGTTGAATACACCCATCTAGACGACCTCCTTATGGAATTTCTCCACATAAGATCTCAGAGTTTCACCCTGCTCCTGAACCACGTATTGCAGCAAGATAGGATTCTTGGGACATGGTTTGATTCCCTGAAACTATGCACAGAAAGCTTTGGTGAGTTTAGAAAAAGAATCAACACTACCTGGTGGTAACTTTCTAAACCATGTTTTGGCACAGCCAGTCAAGGTTGAAGGAAACATTCAGCATATGGCCAGCTTGGTCGCACTTTGAACCTTCATCTGGTGAACAAAGCTTTCCAAGTGGCTGACAGGGTCCTCTGTTCCGGAATACTTCTCTGAAGGCATCCTGAACTTGGGGGGCAACCCTGCCTCTCTGACTCTTTTGGAGAAAGGTGCATTCATCTCGCCCAAGGGATTCTTCTGGATTCCTTGATGTTTTCCCTTCTTTAACTGCTCCAACTCCTTCGCCATCCTTGTCATCTGATCCTCCAGGCGCTGAGACTTTTTGGTTCCGGATCGGGCTACTGAAACCTCTTCATCCGAAGACTCTGAATCAATGACTACCTCCTTTTGCTTAGCTCTCTGATGCTTTTCTTTGCAGCTCCTTCGGGATTTGGTGCTTCCTTCCGAATCGGGATGTGGATCTCTCTCATTTGCCCTTGGTTTCGGTGGAGACTAAACCCTCATAGGAGGAACCTTAATTGCGGACTTCACTAGTCTGGGTCTGAGTTCCTCCTGTCGGACTGGGAGAGGTGGACCCAGTCTGTCGAAAACTGGTACCCGGACACTTGGGCCAGCATCTCCTGGGATCCCGACCGCTTCAAAAGGGATCCCCTGGGCTATCATCCGGAGTCGGATAGCTTCGACATATGCTGCAACGTGCTGTTCTAAGACATCTCGATTGACTTCCTGCCTAAAGGGGTCTTGAGAGACATGGCCTGCAACCGGCGGGGGCACGGGTGGAGGATTTTCGTTCCTGGTACCCTTACCCCGCCTCTGGGCTCTTTCAGTGGAAGCAAGGGACTGGAGTCCTAATGGCTCGGGATGACCCTGGGAGGATCGGAGTCTCATTCCGAATATCACTGGCTAAGGAAATAGGCTGTTTTGAATGATAGCTGGGATTGTTTCCCACAGACGGTGCCAAAAGTGTTATCGAAAAATCGTCACTGGGGGTGAAATTCCAAATAACGACTTTACAGTGACCAAGATCAAGATTGACCCTGGTCGAAGGGGTATCAAGTGGTTCGATACCGGCTATCCTAAGGAATGCAAATACGACGTATGACACCAAAAAAAAAAAGATAAAGATGAATTTCTTATTAATCGTTACTTTGCATTACAAATATGTGAATCCAACACTCATGATTAACAATAAGGTATGAAAATTCAGTGGGTAATGGAGATGGTTGTGATGGTGATCTCGTTTATGTCGATAAGTAGAACTCGATTGTAGGGTTTCTGGTGATGATTTTCGATCCTCTTTCCCGATGAATAAGTAGTTGTATATATAGAGGTCCTGTTGCTTGCCATGCACTCTTATAATTTCGGTCTAGGGTTTGGCCAATGCCGGATCCTCTTCTTTTTAGGAGATAATCTTGGAGCTTTTACGTGTAGAATCTAGACTTTCCTTCCTAGGAGGAGTTAATCTCTTAGGCAATTCTTTCCTTCCTAGGAAGACTATGATTGAGTTGACTAATTTAAAATAGGAATCTCTGGAGGGAAAGAGTATATCTTCTCTGTGCGGTAGCGTTTTAATGGGTCTTTAATGATGCTTTTAGTTGATATAAGAATCTTGCTGCCTGGTACCTTCTTGCTTGGCGGGCTGGCTATATCAGAAAGTGCAAGCTAGTAAGCATCCTACTATTGAAGTAGGGGGATGTCTAGCTGGTATTATAGCGGGATGCTTAGTGGAACTCCGTGTCGGGGTGCTGCGGGGTTCGTACTGTATCGGGATGCTTAGTGGAACTCCGTATCGAGATGCTGTGGGGTTGATACTATAGCAGGATGCTCGGTAGAACTCCGTGTCGGGGTGCTGCGGGGTTCGTACTGTATCGGGATGCTCAGTGGAACTCCACATCGGGTTGCTGCGGGGCTGATACTGCAGCAGGATGCTCGGTGGAACTCCGTGTCGGGGTGCTGCGGGGTTTATAGGAGACCAGGGTATGACGATTTTGGACCCCTCTGTAGATTCTAAATACTTGATCAAGCGAAAATTGGTATGATTTTGACCCTCATTTCCGATTCTTTTCGCTTGATTCTCAGGCATTTCCCTGTGTTTAATGTTGTTAAAATGAGTGTTTTAGGTTTTATCAGGTTTCGAGAGCAATTGAGATGAAGTGGAGGACTTGTGTGAAAAATGCCGCACAAATGGGAAGAAACAGGGCATTTTCGCCACTTAGACATGAGGAGGTCGCTATATAGGCGCCATGGTGACAGAGGAGTCTCCAAGTCATCAGAAGGTCGCCATTTGGGTGCCACTTGGTCGCCATGGTGACAGAAGGTCTCCCAAATAATCAAGTGGGTCGCCACTTGGGGTCGCCATGGCAACCACCCTTGCAAGTGGCGACCTCTTTCAAACAAGGCAAGGTCGCCACTTATGGTTGCCATGGCAACCTAGATGCTGCAAGTGGCGACCCCTTCACACTTTGCAGGGTCACCACTTATGGTCGCCATGGCAACCTCGAGGTGCAAGTGGCGACCTCTACATCATTTGCTCATGGTCGCCACTTGCTAGATGGCGAGAAAGATGATTTTCATGGCAACCTTCTCATCTAACCGTTTTACGCACCAGGGTCGCCATAGCGACCAAATAGCGAACTTGGCGCCACATCAGCAAATCAAGCAGTTATCAGTACATGTCCAAGAGTGTGTATAAATAGAACGACTTTCCATCTTCAAAGGGATCCGATTTTTGAAAAGAGAACAGAGAATACATCTTTGAGATCTAGCTCTTCATCCATGGCACACCATTCATCATCCTCCATTTCTCTCCTTGAACTCATCTAATCCATCCAAACCTCAACACAAAGCCTTGATTCCTTCCCTACATCATTCCTCATCCCACCATTTCTCCACCAAAATCCTTAGTCACTTTCCACCAAAACACCCACATTCCAAGACATATCCTTTACTTCCATTCCTTGCATCTAGGAGCATAGAGGAGAAGATGGATCAAGCTTAAAGAAGGCGACCCAAGGGTTATTTCCTTACTATTTACTTCTTTTCATTTATTGCAAATATGTGTAACTAAACCTCTAATCTAGGGGGTAGATTTGAGGATCAATTGGTTGTGGGTTTAGCTTAGCTTGTAATGAATCTCTTATGTGTTCTATTCATTCAAATTAATTAGATTCCATTCATTATAATTGACTTGTATATCACTTGTTAATTGCAATCTTGAGTGGAGTAATTTGTTATATATTCATATGTGAATTGACACTCCTTGTGTGATTGAGAACCCATTGGATAGGATAGATTAGTGGTGGGTATATCAACCCCACTAATCTAAGCCTCTAAGTGGTTAACATAATGAGATTGGTACATTAAAGTAGCTAGTTAGCTTACCCACATTCAATTGTTAATCGATCTATTCCTTAGCTATCTTATTAATTGATTTTATCACTATTCTTATCAAGGTGTTGAGTATTCTATTTTTCATAACATTTTTGTGTATTTTCATTTTAGTAGTTAGCATTGGTGGTTTTAGAAACCACACATCTATCAAACACTATGATTTATTTTATTGTTCAAAGATTAGTCAATTTATCTAATTAACACTTCATTCCCTGTGGAACGAACTTGCTCACTATTTTGCTATCAAATCACATTTTAAAAGGATTAAGTGGCTTAAACGAGTTTTCAAGAATCAACCAAAAACTATATTATTTTGTTGAGTATACAAACGACCTCATCAGTTCTCCGGCTCGGGACGTTGCTTATGAACCAAGATGTTAACGAGGTCCTTAAAATGCTGGGGGAAGGCTGGGTCGGACCCCGCTGGAGGGGGTGTGAACCTGGATTAGTCGGAGTCTGCCTTCGTCGGGGTAGCCGGAGGATGTCTGTTCTCCTATACTCTCCTTGTGTTGAGGTGGAAAATTCTTCCTTGGTCCTTCGCCGATTTTGGCGGTTAAGAGCTGCTACTCCGACTATTACGAGTATTCCTGAAACAAATTAAGGTGTGTTCTAATTATCAATCTAGAGGGAGGGTGAATAGATTTTAACTAATTTTCACCCAATTTTCGTTTAAGGTCAATATTACGAAAATGCCCCTAATAGTCAATACAAAAAACAACAAGTGTAATATGGTGCGGAATTATAAATGACACTTGATGTATATGTGGAAAACCCAACCACTGGGAAAAAACCACGGGCTGTTTAGTGCGCCACACTTGAACCTCGAAATCCACTAATTGAAATGAAGTTTACAACCTATGTAGACCTCGTCTAACACTCCGGTCTGTAACCCCCCACTTCTACCACGCGGGCCTTTATTAGTGGCTCTAGTCCATCTTGCTTGTGGCCTAAGCAACCTTAGCCAACAAGACTTAAATTCTCAATGAAGAGATAATATAACCTATGTGAATATATGATGATATTCAATGAGCAAATAAAGCTAGGTAACCTTAGATGCTTATCTAGGATGATTATATAACAATAAATACAATCCTAGATATCAATAGCTAAATGACATGTCAAATAGCTTAGCTAAACATAGATTATAAAAACCTAGATAGCTATCACAATACAACACTCAATCAAGTCATCACAAACAATCTCTATCTTGTATTTAGCATATTATCTAAAAACATACAAGTAATAAAAGAGATTCCTTAATATGAAAAACACTAAAATTAGATGAGATTAGTGAAGAACATACCAAGAGAGATGTGATGATGCAAAACCATTCAACTAAGCAAACTAATTATGCTAGAAAATGCTTAGATGATCTTTGATGCTCATGTATATGATTTTGAGTGTATAAAAATGAGTTCTTGAAGATTTTTCACTTAAGAAATTGTTCTAAGTAAAAATATGATTTTTGGACTCATCAAAACGACCTAGAAAAGAAAGAGGCATACATATAGTATGCCAAAGTGAAGTGGTGCCGTTTTGTAAAATTTGAAAAAGACCGCTGATTCTGCGCCCTTGATTTTGCGGCCACGGACCGCATAACTAAGGGGCGCAGAATCACACCTGACAGTTTTTGCGGCCCCTAAACGCAAAATCCAAGGGCGCAGAAAAGAGGCCAGAGAGTTTGAATTCTGATCCTTATTCTGCGGCCTTGACCGCAGAACAGGGCGCAAATTGCACCTGATGGAGCATCCTAAAATCTAACCATGGCTATGCAATACCAAGCAAGATGCAACCAAATAAACATGCATGAAGAGAGAATAAATAGGCATTAATGCATACACAAAATAAAGACACAACACATTCAAGAATGAGAATTATGCAAGTGTTGTGTGTGTGTGCATCTACTTCTCTTCATTGCAAGAAACACTAAGAAATATACATTTTGAGTGCTTCTTCTTTTGAGGTCTTGACAAGGGCCTTAAAGCTAGATCCTTAACCACCTAAGCTACCCTTACAAACAAACCCCATCATGTGGTTTGTCCATGAAATAAGCCAATCAAAAACCGGGAATCCTTACAATCTCCCCCTTTGGCTATTTCGTGACAAAACCACCACTCACATTGATTCCTCACAACAAAATAGAAACTAAGGGTCTACAATGATTTTCTACATTACAAAGAGATATATATAAAAAAAATCTTGAAGTCTTCAATCTCTTGTAGAATAATCAATCCCTGAAAACAAGTTTCTATATTTTCCAATACACAAACATGTGAGATTAATCATGTGAGATAAACCAAGCATTTGCATCTACGTAAGTTAAGCACAACATCGTATAATGTATGTGAATGCAATGCTCCTCCTCAATGGGTTACTCCCCCTCAATATGTAATCTCCCCAATATGCACAAATTGTCACAACAATTTAGCATCTCCCCTTACCACATTCTACTCCCCCTTTTTGTCATGATATAGGCAAAGGAGTAGTCCCCATAAAGGTCACTCATTAGCAAAGAGAGATAGTAGCATACAAGATATTTGCATATTCATGTAAGTCACTTATGCTACTCAAATAATTGGAGAGAAACAAGGAGGGTTATTTTGATAAAATGTGTGAAATAAAAATGCTTTGCATACAAGACATGTTGCATTCAAGTCCAAAATACAATGGTATTTGGCAAAGCAATTGACAAAGGTTTCTAATAAGAATTCAAACCAATTTCACCAATGTCATGAGAGAAGCAAGGATATAGAGAACTTATTGATTTTCAATTTTATAAACACTATATCCAACTTTATAAGCGAAACATGGCATGAGCGACTTTGCACCCTATTTGATTTTTCCGGGAATGAAACCCGTATGATAGTAACCATGTTCAACAAATAAAGAAAGAGAGACATTTGGATTGTAAAATCCTTTGACCGGATACAAGATCCTTTAATCAATTTGAGTCTCATTAGCTTTTTCACACAAGTTTTGCATTTAAGATTTATGCAATCATCAATTCATGCTTTTTCATTTGAGCATGTTATTTGAATTTCATGCTTTTCATATGGCATTTAGCATGTCAATTAAGAATCATCATGTCATGGAAATAACTATAGGTCATTCAAATCATACTTCCTATGTTAATTTCCTAGTCCAAAAATGCATGTTTGAACATAAATATGACATGGATTGAAAACAAAGCAAGGTTCACACTTATTTAATAGAAAAAACATATATACATATGTGCAACCAAGCTTACTCAAGCAATCAACAAAGAAGCATAAGATCTTTAAGATATTTTGCATGCATCAAGTATACAAAAAGCTCTCTTTGCTTGAGTTCCCCATATGGGGTCAATAACCACCCTTCAACAATGAAGGTCATTAGGTCCTATGGACCTTCCAAGTCCATTTGACTCGATTGAACCTATGTGAGACTTGCTAGTCTCATAACTAGCGGGTTCATTATTCTTCCTTATCCACTTAGGTGACATAGTTTTCTTCCTAGTGGACAAAGGTTCTAGAGCTTCAAAAGATAAAGGATCATTCAAATGAGTTTCTTCCTTTATGTCTACATGCATTCTAGCTCTAGCCTTTCTCTTTTCTATCATGCTTTTAACTCTACACATTTGAATGTAATAAAAGCAACTTGGTCTTATGTGACCATCAATACCACAAAAATGACAAGTGGGAACAAAATTAGGAATCATACCATTCCCGTGTGCATGCTTTGGTGCATTCCCATGTCGTTGCGGTTGTCTCGGTTGTTGGATAGGATCTCTCCTTCTTTGTTGTTGACCAAGACAAGGTTGCTCGTTCAATGGAGCTTGCATGATAGGTGTCTTCCCTTTGTGGATCTTAGGTTGAGGGAAGTTAGCATGAGGAACTCTTTGAGCTTGAGGTTGTCGCCTTGAAGCTACCTTCACTTGTGCACTATGAGAGCATTGTCCTAGATCAATCTTCTTCCTAGGAGTGTGCACCGGTGAAGCCTCCTGCTTGCCTAAGCTCTTGACAAATATGGTCTTGTTAGGAGTGAGACTCTCCTTGTCTTCTTCAAAGCCAAGACCTCTTTTGTCACTTGGGCCTTTTCCAACACTCAACAAATGGTTGAGTTTTTCCGTGCTAGAGGTCAACTTAGAGATCAAATCTCTAGCATTCCTAAGCTCTCTTTTCAACCCTTCTTCATTCCTCTTAGACAAAGCTAGTTCATCCTTTAGCTTGTCTTCATCCTCCATGGATCTTACCACTTCACTACTCAAGTGGTCAACAAGAATTGAAAGCCTAAGATTCTCTTCCTTTAAACTTTGAATCTCTTTTTCATTCTCTAACCTAGAGCTTTCATAATCTTCAACATTGTCTTTAAGACCCATCATCTCCACTTGCTTGCTTAAGTGGTCATTGTGTGATGAAAGTTCTTGATTTTCTTCTTCTAAAATCTTCATCTTTCTTTTATCCTTCATCATAGAACTTTCACACTTGACTATGAAGTCATGAACATCCATTTTCTCTACATTTCCTTTTGTAGAGTTAGGTAACAAATTCTCAACACTTGAGTCATCTTCTACATTCTCCAACTCACCAATGGAGTTATCTTCTTCATCAAGATCATCAAATTTGTCTCTTGATGAAGTAATGGACATATCCCAATGAGTAGCTACTTCTTCAACTCTTTCTTCTATGGGATTACTTGTCACAACTTCCTTACCATCAACTATATTTTCTACATATGTGGCTCCAAAAGCCGTATAGTTGATGGTAAGCTCATCATCACTTGATGACTTTTCTCCCTCTTCGGGGTCATCACTCCATGTGGCGGCCATAACTTTTCCCGTCTTGTTCTTCAAATTCCCACAATCGGGTGAGATGTGTCCTATACCGCCACACTCACAGCATTGGATCCCTTTCCTTTCACTATTCTCTTGCCTAGGCTCAAATCTCTTGAAAGGGGCCTTTTTCTTCAAATCTTGGCCTTTGGATCCATAACCATCCTTCTCGAACTTGACAAACTTCTTGAATCTTCTAAGCAATAAAGCCGTGTCTTCGTCCAAGTCATCTTTTTCCTCCTTCTCAACCTTGGAAGCTTTCAAAGCAATTCCTTTTTGCTTTTTAGGAGGTGAAGTGCTAGGACCTATCCTAGACTCATAGGCGAGGAGTCTTCCTATAACCTCGCTCGGTTTCATATCTCTATATTCAGAATTCTCTTCTAAAGTGGTCACCTTCGATTCAAACCTAGCGGGGAGAGACCTCATAATTTTCTGCTTAACTCTCCTATCCGTGTATGGATCACCTAGTTGATAGCTTTGATTGACAATATCCATCAACTTGACTTCAAAGTCATTGAAGCACTCATCCTCCTCCATCTTGAGCAACTCAAATTGCGTTTGAAGGACTTGTAGCTTGGAATCCTTGACAACATCGGTTCCTTCGTGTGCAACCTCTAAGATATCCCATGCCTCCTTGGCTATCCTAGTGTTTTGAATCAGTTTGTACTGATTTTCGTCCACTGCACATAGAAGGGCGTGCCATGCCTTTCTATTCCACTTCGAAATCTCAAACTCTCCATTTGTCCAATCCGCCTTAGGCTTGAGAACTTGATCTCCTCCACCAGTGGGAGTCATCATAGGAGGTGCATACCCATCCTCAATTGCCATCCATGCCCTATCATGGATTTGACACAAGTATGCCTCCATCTTGCCTTTCCATGAGGCATAATTCACGCCGGTGAGCAACGGTGGCCTCACACTCGACGCTCCCTCTTTGCTCATCTCGATATCACTCATAGTGTTTGGATGAATGCAAATGAGTAAAATGCAAAATGTATGAATAAATCAAAAAATCACACACAATGCAAAACACACCAAAAGTGAGCAAGGATCACCTAAGTATATCTAGGAACCCGCTCTGATACCAATTGAAACAAATTAAGGTGTGTTCTAATTATCAATCTAGAGGGGGGGTGAATAGATTTTAACTAATTTTCACCCAATTTTCGTTTAAGGTCAATATTACGAAAATGCCCATAATAGTCAATACAAAAAACAACAAGTGTAATATGGTGCGGAATTATAAATGACACTTGATGTATACGTGGAAAACCCAACCACTGGGAAAAAACCACGGGCTGTTTAGTGCACCACACTTGAACCTCGAAATCCACTAATTGAAATGAAGTTTACAACCTATGTAGACCTCGTCTAACACTCCGGTCTGTAACCCCCCACTTCTACCACGCGGGCCTTTATTAGTGGCTCTAGTCCATCTTGCTTGTGGCCTAAGCAACCTTAGCCAACAAGACTTAAATTCTCAATGAAGAGATAATATAACCTATGTGAATATATGATGATATTCAATGAGAAAATAAAGCTAGGTAACCTTAGATGCTTATCTAGGATGATTATATAACAATAAATACAATCCTAGATATCAATAGCTAAATGACATGTCAAATAGCTTAGCTAAACATAGATTATAAAAACCTAGATAGCTATCACAATACAACACTCAATCAAGTCATCACAAACAATCTCTATCTTGTATTTAGCATATTATCTAAAAACATACAAGTAATAAAAGAGATGCCTTAATATGAAAAACACTAAAATTAGATGAGATTAGTGAAGAACATACCAAGAGAGATGTGATGATGCAAAACCATTCAACTAAGCAAACTAACTATGCTAGAAAATGCTTAGATGATCTTTGATGCTCATGTATATGATTTTGAGTGTATAAAAATGAGTTCTTGAAGATTTTTCACTTAAGAAATTGTTTTAAGTAAAAATATGATTTTTGGACTCATCAAAACGACCTAGAAAAGAAAGAGGCATATATATAGTATGCCAAAGTGAAGTGGTGCCGTTTTGTAAAATTTGCAAAAGACCGCTGATTCTGCGCCCTTGATTTTGCGGCCACGGACCGCATAACTAAGGGGCGCAGAATCACACCTGACAGTTTTTGCGGCCCCTAAACGCAAAATCCAAGGGCGCAGAAAAGAGACCAGAGAGTATGAATTCTGATCCTTATTCTGCGGCCTCATTTCTGCGGCCTTGACCGCAGAACAAGGCGCAAATTGCACCTGATGGAGCATCCTAAAATCTAAGCATGGCTATGCAATACCAAGCAAGATGCAACTAAATAAACATGCATGAAGAGAGAATAAATAGGCATTAATGCATACACAAAATAAAGACACAACACATTCAAGAATGAGAATTATGCAAGTGTTGTGTGTGTGTGCATCTACTTCTCTTCATTGCAAGAAACACTAAGAAATATACCTTTGGAGTGCTTCTTCTTTTGAGGTCTTGACAAGGGCCTTAAAGCTAGATCCTTTACCACCTAAGCTACCCTTACAAACAAACCCCATCATGTGGTTTGTCCATGAAATAAGCCAATCAAAAACCGGGAATCCTTACAATTCCTTCTATCCTTCCTCCTCCAGTAATGTCTTCTAAGGACCAGACTGAGACCATAAAGGAGGAGAAAGCTGCTTCTACCTCTAACCTAGCTACTGACATTCCTTTGGGATCGGGATCGGGGTCGGGGGGGGCCACCCACGACGATGTGGTATCCCGATTTATCGCCTCCTGCCCCGGAGGGAGCTTGATCAGCATGGCAAAACTTCCTCCTGAGATCTTGGTTGCTAAGGGTGCCTCTGTCTTGGCTGAGGTAGCCTTTTACCCTTTTTTTTGCTTTTTTTTTTTTGAAGGTGCTGATTTTTCTTCTTTTTGCAGGGTTTTAAATTTGCTTTGGCTATGGAGAAGCAGCTATTAACCTTGAAGGAGACTTACATAGGGCTTCAGGCCAAATTGGAGGATACCCAGCAGGAGTTGGCTCAAGCCCAGCAGAGTGTGACCCCCTTGGTCCAGGCTGCTGCAGCGTCTGAAGAGGGTAAACAGGTTATCTTAGTAGAAGCCAAGCGCTTTGAACGCTGCCTGAATATTTAGACAATCTGGTCACTGAGCCAACGAGAGGAGATAGAGTGCTTGAAGAGAGAAAAAAGGCTGCTGCAAAATGAGAACCAACTTTTACGGGACATGGTGAGTAACTTGGAGGCCTAGGAGGGTCCTACTTTTGAAGATGGTTACTTCACTACCTGCTATGAGGTGGCCACAACTCTGCCTCCTCCATTCGACCTTCAGGCGACTTTGAACTGGGATCGAGATCAAATTATGGCAAAGGCTGCCCAATTAGTAAGTAAGGATTAGGATCAAGAGGTTCCTTCACAGGAAGCTGCGAATCCGGATTAGGGGTCTGATCTTCCCGCTGGAACTCAACCTAATGATATTGAGAAGGTGGTCCAAGATCCTCATCATACTAAAGAAACACAAATGCAAGACCCCCTGCCTCCTTCAAAGGTTGTCTTAGTGGAGGAGGAAGGTGATCCAATTGAATCCGGGGTGTTAGAGGTGGAGGAGACCCAAACTGGTGCTACAGCTGAAGCCTTAGAGGTCAAAGCAGTCAGCCAAGAGGATCCCCTAAAGGAAGAGAAGAACCCATGACTTGTCCTTCTTTTATGTATAGATATATATATATTGTTTGGTATTCTTTGTAGCCAGTAAATGTGAATTGGGCATCTCGCTTGATCAATACAAATTTCTATGTTGCTGATTCTCTTTGTTTCTCGTTTACTCTCTTAACTTGAAGGAAAATTAACTTGGAGAAATCTTCCACTAAAGATTTGGATTATGGTTTGGATATTATATACATGACAAATTGAATTATGATTGCTATACAAATATATAATATATATGGCAAGATAATGCCGATATATATAAGATATATATATTAATATAAGCAAAAGGAATTCAAGTGGAAGTCAGATATGTATATATACTTGATAAAAAAGAATCCAGTTAATATTTATGGCACTTGATCAAGATATATATGCATAATATATTTGGCAGAAGAATTTGCCCATTAGATTGACATATATATATATTGTTAACCGTAAATTCGCTCTGGGTGAGGAATTTCAATTAACACCCTCAAACTGCTACCTGGCAGGCTGCAGCGGGGTAGGTACCTCTAGGTACCATGGTTTGTACGAGTAAAAATGTCTGGAGTAAGATGCAGTAGGTAGGAGAAAAAGTCATCCCGCCCATCGGGCTTCAAACATATGGGAAATGTATGGCGCTTGGGGTTCCCATGTTGGAGTAAGGGCTGTGATCCCTCTTTATGAACCTCGTATCCCGTACTCAGTACTCGGTACCCCGTATCCCGTCCCTCATACCCCGTATCCCGAATCCCGCATCCCATACTTTTTTCTAGATCTCCATTGTGATTCCCCGACCCGGATAGCAAGCAAGCAAGTAGGATATGGGATAGGAGCTCTTCAATGATAAACTTACATACATGTGTAATAAAATAGATACGAGGGAGAGAATGACAAGTCTTTTTGACAGAAGATGGACTGGCCTAGGGGGAAAAAGCATCACGCATGATCATATGCTGAAAAACCCCTAGGTAGTATCCGGTGGAGAGAGATCATTTATATATTTATCAATAAGGCGTGCTCCGTGGAGCTTACACAAGTATGAGAATCACTCAACATAAGTGCTCCGGAGAGCTTACAATAATAGGCGGGCATATGCCCTTTTCTTTAATCAATAGAAAACTAAAGGAGAAGGAAGCCTTGTTTGTTAGGAAAGACACTGCCTGTCTTTTTTGGAAAAAGGATAGACCTCTGTCGAATCTCATGTCATGTATATATAGGTCTTATTTCTTGTTGTTCACTCCCCTAAATTTAATCCAATGACCTAGCAATTTACGGGGCGTTCCACGTTGATAGGCGAGAAGATCGTGGGATTGATTCTCCGGAATCAAGTGATTCCTTTTTGAACTTAAAGAGTTGACTCCTCTTTAATATAGGACTCTTGAATGGCGGGAACAAGGCAATTTCCTTGTTTACATAAACTCTTGGTGTGGTCTAGCTCTTCCTTGGTATTTATGACCTCCTCTATTGATGTCTTGTATGCTAGGTGGTCGGGAGGAGTTTGGAGGACTAGTCACAGGGTACGGGGTACCACAGGGTCCAGCGGGGTCCGCGGGGTACTGCGGGATCAGCGGGGTCCAGCGGGGTCCTGCGGGGTCCAGCGGGATCTGCGGGGTACTGCGGGATCTGCGGGGTCCTGCGGGGTACTGCGGGATCTACGGGGTCCTGCGGGGTCCTACGGGATCTTCGGGGTACTGCGGGATCTGTGGGGTCCAGCGGGATCTGCGAGGTCCAGCGGGGTACTGCGGGATCTGCGGGGTCCAGCGGGATCCGCGGGGTATTGCGGGATCTGCGCGGTCCAGCGGGATCCGCGGGGTACTGCGGGATCTGCGAGTTCCAGCGGGGTCCCACGTGGTCCTGCTGGTGCGGCATCCTTCTACTGGGCTATCTAGACCACGATAAATAGATAGGTGTGTTGATCTTGGTTCCTTTCAGAGGTAGCTAGATGCTTCTCGCGGCATCCCTCTACTTGGCAAGGATGGAAAATTCTTCATTGGACCCCTGCCAAAAAAGGCGGTTAACAGAAGTCCCCCCTGACTTGAACACCGGTACGCAGTTGGGGTTGGAGTCAGGATATGTAATACTTGAAGAATTTTACTCATCCTTCTTTGTTGGTAGCCATTACTTTGCTCATCCCGATCCTATTATAAGTCTGTCCTGGTAGGCAACTAAGGCCACTTTAACACCAGGCTTCTTGGAGGAGGGTATTTCCCGACCAAGGCAGCAGGAGCTCCATAAGGCTATTTCCTGGTCTCGGGGCGATTCAGTAATGGAGATCCACCTGGAGGGGTCAACCCGGTCCAGGGCATCAGGAGTGCTATGAGGCTATTTCCTGGTCTCGAGGCGAAGTAAGGAACCAGGTAATCGGAGGCAGCCCGATTCTTACTGTAATCTGTCCTGGTAGGCAACTAAGGCCACTTTAGCACCAGGCTTCTCAGAGGAGGGTATTCCCCGACCGAGGCAGCAGGAGCGCCCTTAGGCTATTTCCTGGTCTTGAGGCGCTTTAACAATGGAGATCCTCTTGGCGGGGTTGGCCCCGTCCAAGGCATCAGGAGTGCTATGTAGCTTTTCCTTGGTCTCGAGGCGAAGTAAGGAACCAGGTACCCGGAGGCAGCCCGATTCTTACTGTAATCTGTCCTGGTAGGCAACTAAGGCCACTTTAGCACCAGGCTTCTCGGAGGAGGGTATTCCCCGACCAAGGCTGTCCTGGTAGGCAACTAAAGCCGCTTTAGCACTAGGCTTCTCAGAGGAGGGTATTCCCCGACCGAGGCAGCAGGAGCGCCCTTAGGCTATTTCCTAGTCTTGAGGCGCTTTAACAATGGAGATCCTCTTGGCGGGGTTGGCCCCGTCCAAGGCATCAGGAGTGCTATGTAGCTTTTCCCTGGTCTCGAGGCGAAGTAAGGAACCAGGTACCCGGAGGCATCTCGATTCTTACTGTAATCTGTCCTGGTAGGCAACTAAGGCCACTTTAGCACCAGGCTTCTCGGAGGAGGGTATTCCCCGACCAAGGCTGTCCTGGTAGGCAACTAAGGCCACTTTAGCACCAAGCTTCTCAGAGGAGGGTATTCCCCGACCGAGGCAGCAGGAGCGCCCTTAGGCTATTTCCTGGTCTTGAGACGCTTTAACAATGGAGATCCTCTTGGCGGGGTTGGCCCCGTCCAAGGCATCAGGAGTGCTATGTAGCTTTCCTGGTATTTAGGAGCTTTAACAATGGAGATCCTCTTGGCGGGGTTGGCCCCGTCCAAGGCATCAGGAATGCTATGTGGCTCTCCTGGTCTTGACTCAGTAATGGAGATCCTCTTAGATGGTTTAACCCGGTCTAGGGCATCAGGAGTACTATGTAGCTTTCCTGGTCTTGAGGCGCTTTAATCATAGATTGGTGACCCGATCAGATTTATGAATATAGGGGTCATCGTACCTCCCTTGGGCTCGTGAGAGAGAATAGTAAGCTTTCAGTCCCCAAGTACCACGGCCAGTTTAGAGGGGGCATGCTCGAGGTAGGCAAGAGTTTCCAACAATCATAATGGGGCTAGAGAATCCCTTGGAACGAACCGGAACTTAGGAGGCTCACTTGGGCGTTGAAGGGCCTGGTACAAAAGTGAAGAGCCTCCTACATGATGCTGGTCCAGAAGCTTGCTAGGGCATCAAGAAGTACCTAGCTGTTGAAATGAGGCTCTGGACTCCACTCGAACGAACCGGAACCTAGGAGGCTCACTTGGGCGTTGAAGGGCCCGATACTAAAGTGAGGAGCCTCCTACATGATGCTGGTCCAGAAGCTTGCTAGGGCATCAAGAAGTACCTAGCGGCTGAAATGAGGCTCTGGACTCCACTCGAACGAACCGGAACCTAGGAGGCTCACTTGGGCGTTGAAGGGCCCGATACTAAAGTGAGGAGCCTCCTACATGATTCTGGTCCAGAAGCTTGCTAGGGCATCAAGAAGTACCTAGCGGCTGAAATGAGGCTCTGGACTCCACTCGAACGAACCGGAACCTAGGAGGCTCACTTGGGCGTTAAAGGGCCCGATACTAAAGTGAGGAGCCTCATACATGATGCTGGTCCAGAAGCTTGCTAGGGTATCAAGAAGTACCTAGCGGCTGAAATGAGGCTCTGGACTCCACTCGAACGAACCGGAACCTAGGAGGCTCACTTGGGCGTTGAAGGGCCCGATACTAAAGTGAGGAGCCTCCTATATGATGCTGGTCCAGAAGCTTGCTAGGGTATCAAGAAGTACCCAGCTGCTGAAATGAGGCTCTGGACTCCACTCGAACGAACCGGAACCTAGGAGGCTCACTTGGGCGTTGAAGGGCCCGATACTAAAGTGAGGAGCCTCCTACATGATGCTGGTCCAGAAGCTTGCTAGGGCATCAAGAAGTACCTAGCGGCTGAAATGAGGCTCTGGACTCCACTCGAACGAACCGGAACCTAGGAGGCTCACTTGGGCGTTGAAGGGCACGATACTAAAGTGAGGAGCCTCCTACATGATGCTGGTCCAGAAGCTTGCTAGGGCATCAAGAAGTACCTAGCGGCTGAAATGAGGCTCTAGACTCCACTCGAACGAACCGGAACCTAGGAGGCTCACTTGGGCGTTGAAGGGCCTGATACTAAAGTGAGGAGCCTCCTACATGATGCTGGTCCAGAAGCTTGCTAGGGTATCAAGAAGTACCTAGCGGCTGAAATGAGGCTCTGGACTCCACTCGAACGAACCGGAACCTAGGAGGCTCACTTGGGCGTTGAAGGGCCCGATACTAAAGTGAGGAGCCTCCTACATGATGCTGGTCCAGAAGCTTGCTAGGGTATCAAGAAGTACCTAGCGGCTGAAATGAGGCTCTGGACTCCACTCGAACGAACCGGAACCTAGGAGGCTCACTTGGGCGTTGATGGGCCCGATACTAAAGTGAGGAGCCTCCTACATGATGCTGGTCCAGAAGCTTGCTAGGGTATCAAGAAGTACCTAGCGGCTGAAAAGAGGCTCTGTAGCAACTGCTTCTCTCGTTTTACGCACTCCCTCTCCTCCCGACGGCGAAGAGACCTGACTGTCTCGGTGTCCAGGTTGCGTTCAGCACGCCTAAGAGCCACCAAGGCCTCCTGCCTCCCCTCTTCTGCATTTTTGGCGTCTTGCAGCAGAGGAGCAACGCTCTGTTGGGTCTGGACCAACTCCTGTTGGGTATCCTCCAGCTTCGCTTGGAGGCCGATATAGGCCTCCCTCAATGTTAGCAGCTGCCTCTCCATGGCCATGGCAAACTTGAAGCCCTACAAGAAAAAAGAAAGTTAATCTTTGGCCAAAAGAAGAAAAGAAGTAGTGGGAAGGAGGTAGAAGCTCACCTCGGCCAGAACTGATGCCCCTTTGGTGACCAAGACGCCAGTAGGAAGCTTGGCCATATCCACCAAACTCCCACCAGGGCACGAGTCCGCGAATCGGGAAACCACCTCGTCAAGGGTAGCGTCCTTTGGCCCTGATCCAGAAGCGACAGCAGCAGCAGGGGCAGGGATGTGGACAGCTGCTTCTTCCCCCAGGATGCGCGCAGGATCCTCAGGGAACGTTTTAGTAGGAGGAGGAGCAGGGGAAGTCTTTGCTACAGGGGCAGCTTTCTTCTGTGCCGACCTCCCAGAGCTTCGGGCTTTAGCCGCCCTAGCCAACATCGCTGAAATCTTTGAGCGCGATGGAGGAGAAGAGGGAAGGGGAGTCTTGGTCTTAGACCTCGCTGGAGCAGGAGCAGGCGATTTTGACGCAGCCTTGGCAGCAGGGGTAGGAGAAGGGACAGGGGAGGAAGGAGCTGACAGAATGATCCCCCCAGCCCCAGTGGAAGGAGATCCCGCTAGCACCGGAGCAGCAGACACTGCAAAAAGGAAAGATACTCGATAAGAAAGAAAACAAAGAAAATAAGTAAGTAGAAAGGTAAACGAATAAGGAACAGTCAACTCACCGGGAAGAGCAAGGGATATCTTTAAATACCGCTCCACGCGGGCCCCCTCAAAGGGATCAAGAGTGGGATATTGCATATTGGTATACCCCCTCTTCATGATCCTCGCAAGGATCTCATGGGATTCAGGAGCAAGCACCCCCTTCGCCCATTTGTCCCGCACTGTGAACTGAGTAGGGACGGGGTATTCATATCCCCCAATAAAGGCGGTGTGCCCCCACTCACCTTCCACCACTATCCATTCTTCCTTCCAGGGCGCGGCATACTTCACATTTGCCCCAGGGACAATGAACCTCATGTCGTTGTTCGCCCTAAGGTAAAACTGACCCCGGGGAACCATACTGGCGATGTTGAAGAGGTAGCGGAGTTCATCTAATCCCGGCTCTCGCTCGATACGATCCTTCTCGCACTGCTCCTTCCAGAGCACCAGAAAACCCGTCAGGTGTTTCCAGAACCCCGGTGAAATCTGTAATGGGGCTAACTCCAGTGCGACAAGAGCCCGGCGTAGCGTAGGGTGTAGAGGCAGTCGAACACCGCATTCGAAGGCTGCCTTGTGGATCAAGAGACGATCTTGAGGCGGGGTATAGACATCAAATCCCCGGTGAGGAAGAGATAGGGTGATGTTATCCGGGATCCTATACTCCTCCCTTAGCTTTGCTAAAGTATCCTGGGTGCAGACGGATTCGGGGACTATCCTCCCGTCATGAAAAAGGGCGAAGGAGCCGGCCTGGACCCCAACTAGAGAGACCCTCTCGTCGTTGCCTCCGCCACCATCGCCAGACTTAGCAGCACCCACTTCGTCACCGATCAAAACCGGGTCTTCGGGTCGACTACGGGAACTCAACCCAACTTGCGGGTTTCGAGCGGAGCGACGGCGTTGAGCTAGCGGGGTGTCACTATCCTCCTCTCGACCCCGTTTTTTCCTTTCCGAGGTTGGGGACTCTACCACCACGTCGGCCGCCTCCATACTGAAGAGGGCGTCGATACTATCGGACTGAGGAGGCGAAGCAGGTTCTGGTCGAAAAAGAGTCGCCGTTGTAGAAGGGTTTTGTTCGGCAGCAACTTCTTGAGAGGAAGGGATTCGTGAAGGAGAAGCCATTGAAAGAGAATAAGAAATTTTGAGAAAATTGGGAAAGTAAGAAAGAAAAGAGGTCAGGGAGAGTATTTTTGTTCTCGTTCGATTTTGAAAGTCTGAAAGCTCAAAGGTGAGAAGCGCCAGTAAAACCAGTCTATTTATAAAAGAAGGAATGACGGTTACTTACTTGGAAACCGAAATCGGTGACCGGGAGGAGGGGTTGAGGCGTTTTTTCACATTAATCGCGCCAAAACGGCTCTTTTTGAAGAAAGGGGAAACCCAATCAACAATCGACACGTAATCAGTTATAACGGACAAAATAAGAATTTCCTTCTCTTAAGTGGAAACCCAGTCAGACAAGGAAAGCAAGGGGATAAGGTAGAAAATCCTTCAAGCAAGCAAAAAGATCCTGACCCCGACCCCGACAAGGTATCGGTGTCCAAGTCAGGGGGGACTTCTGTTAATCGCCAAAATTGGCGGAGGACCAAAGAAGAATTTTCCACATCGACATCAGAAGGCTATAACAGTACCCAACCCGGATACCACGACAGAGTAGACCCCGGTTAATCCCAACACATACCTCCTTCAGTAGGGTCCACCCCGCCAAGCATCTTAGCTCAACAAAGAGGCCGAGAACCAAAAATACTCACTAGAACTCACAGCGAGATCAAACCCGGCTATAACCGGGCTTCCTATGGACCCCGCTACATCCCGATACAGCTTCCTACGGACCCTGCAGTACCCCGACACGGAGTTCTACTGATCACCTCACTACAAAGCTGGCTAGATATCCCCCTACAGCCATCAGTAGGATGCTTACTAGATGTAGGCAGCCCGCTGGAGCAGAAGAACACCAGGGAGCAGGATCCCAAACACCAAGAACTAAAAACTCCACAAAGAGCCAGTAAAACGTCACCGTACAAAGGAGGTACACTCCTTCCCGCCAGAGAGTCCCAATTTAAGCAGGACGTTACAGTAGGAATCCTACTAGGAAGGTAAATGATTGACTCCTCCTAGGAAGGAAAGACTGAATTCAGCGCATTAAAGCTCCGATTTTATTTCCTAAAAAAAGAAAGGGATTCTGCAAGCGGCCAAACCCTAGTCCGAGATTGTAGGAGTGCACGGCAAGCAAACAGGACCTATATATATAACAACTTATTGATCAGAAAAGGGGGACCCGACACTCTACTTATCGACAGACACAGATTTACCTCCACCATGATCCCACTTATCGACGGAAATCTCCTTATCGCTACCATGATCAATATTTTCAATCGAAACCTTCATGTAATCTAGTGTTTTAGTAGATTTATAGTCGGTGTATTCATATAATGGAAAAGAGGGATCAGTAAGACGAATTTCTACTCAATTTCACGTATTCTTTATCATGCATGCATTGGTAGGATCTAGTTGGTATCGAACTACTTGATACCCCTCCAGACAGGATCAATCTCGATCTTGACCCTTTTTAAAGTGATTATTTGGATTATCGTCCTTTTAACGATTTTCGGATAACAAGCATGATTAAGCCAGATTAGCACCACGTCCTAAGAAGGAGGTCCCGAAGCCCGCACTGGCCAAGAGATTCCAGAACCAACCCCCAAAACGATCAACCTATAGGCCACCTGCTCTTCTTTCGTACCAAGAATGGTACCTGGCCAGAAGAACACCTCCCAAAGCTACCCCTCTGATGGAAGTAACCCGGATAGTTAGGGAGGAAGATGGATACAACCCATCCAACCCCCCTCCCCCTCACCCTCACCCTCACCCTCCCCCCTTCAACGCTTGGAGAGAAACCATTTACCTCGCCATCCGAGATAAGGGCCTACTCAGGAAGCTGGGTCCCATGAAAACCCCAGTTGACAGAAGAAACCGTTACAAGTATTGCGACTTCCACAAGGATGTGGGACATAACACCTCTAAATGTTACAGCCTCCGTAACCAGATCGAAGGATTGGTAAGGGGAGGCCTTTTGACTAAATTTTTACAGTAGGTGCGAGACAGCATCAAGTAGGGGAAATAGGTACAGAGCGAGATGCAGGAGGCAGTAGAAAGACGGAAATATGGGGAGAAGGATCTGATGCAGCAGATCTAGGTGATCCATACCATTAGTGGAGGCCCTACCATGGCCGAAATCTCCAACAATTAGAGAAAGAACAACGCTAGAAAGATACCCAGGCTCAATACCGGTTATGAGATACTCAAAGTCAGTAATGGATCCCGAGATTCATCATGTTCCACCAAGATTGTTTTCACAGAAGAAGATGTCTACAATACAGTTCAGCCCCATGACGATCCCATGGTAATCTCGATAAAAATCGCCAATTGCCGGGTACATCGCGTCCTGATCGATACAGGAAGTAGTGTTGACATCCTATTCAAGAGAGCACATGAACAACTCAATTTAAAGAATTCATGTTACAACACCTGCACCTCGCCTTTATACGGCGGGTTCACAGGGGACTCTATTATGCCTATGGGATCGAAAATTCTACCCATGATAGTTGGAGAAGCTCCTCTTCAACAGAACATGATGACAGAATTCATCGTGGTAGATACCCCATCTGCTTACAATGCAATTCTGGGTAGACCATTCATGTCAGGGATTAGAGGGGTACTCTCCATTTACCACAACGTCTTGAAATTCCCAATAGGAATAGTGGTAGGAGAAGTCAAGAGGGATCAACAGGTAGCCCGCAACTGCTACGCAATGTCTACCAATCCCGCTGCGCTTGCTAAACAGTGTGCGCATGTGACTGGTGAACCAAGCCAGGGGACGTCGGAACAGGATTATTATGTCTTGGAAGATGGAGAGGTACCAGACATAATCATAGAAGAACCGGAGGAAGAAAAGTAGGGATGGGTCAATGGGCATCCCGCGGATCAGTTAGAAGAAGTGCCAATCAGGAAAGATGATCCAACTATGGTAGTGAAAGTTGGAGGGGGACTAGATCATGAAGTCAAGATAGACTTAGTAGAACTCCTCAGAGAATACAACGATATCTTCGCATGAAGCCACGAAGAGATGCCTGGCATCCCCCTAAGCTTGGTCATTCATAGGTTGGCAGTAGATGCCACCTTCAAGCCAAATAAAACAGAAGCAAAGACATTTCAACGCTGAACGGAATGCCGTAGTCCAAGAAGAAATCGATAAGATCCTAAAGGTTGGGTTCATTAGGGAATCCAGGTACACCGAATGGATCGCCAATGTGGTCATGGTGACCATGCCAAATGAGAAATGGTGAATGTGTGTGGATTATACCGACCTCAATCGGGCTTGCCCAAAAGACAACTTTCCCCTACCCAAGATAGATCAACTGATTGACTCCACCACTGGAAATAAACTCTTAAGCTTCATGGACGCTTTCTCGGGGTACAACCAAATCATGATGCACCCCTCAGATAAAGACAAGACCAGCTTTATCACCGGGCAGGACCCCTACTACTACAAGGTAATGCCATTCGGTCTTAAACATGCAGGGGCCACGTACTAGTGCATGGTGAATAAATTGTTCAAGGAGCAGATAGGAAAATCTATGGAGGTATACATAGATGATATGATTACAAAATCCCAGCATACTGAACGACATACAGAAGACTTACGCCAAACTTTTCAAGGGATAAGGCAGAACCAGATGAGACTAAACCCCGTAAAGTGTGCTTTCAGAGTAGCAACGGGGAAGTTTCTGGGATTCATGGTGCACGAAAGAGAGATCGAGGCCAATCCTGAGAAGATCAAAACTATCATAGATCTCAAGTCCCCTACAACTCTCAAGCAGGCACAAGGGTTAACTGGCCGGATAGCAGCATTAAACCGGTTCATATCCCGCTCCACTAATTAGTGTCTTCCTTTTTCTAAGTAATCAAGCAGAGAAAGAAGATGAAGTGGGACGAGCAAACGAACAGGCTTTGCAAGCTTTGAGGGAGTACTTAGTTAGCCCGCCTTTGTTGGTGTTATCCGCCTTCTTTGGCAAGGTTCCAAAGAAGAATTTTCCATCCTTGCAAGGTCGCAAAAAGTTAAAGGATGCCGCAAGAAGCATCTAACTATCTCAGAAAGGAACCAAGATCAACACACCCATTTATCTATTGAGGTCGCCTGGATCCATGGGTACTAAGAAATATGGAAGTCAAGGTCCAGAGGACCCCGCTACCACACTGTCCCTGTACCCTATACCTTGTACCCCGTACCCCGTACCCCATGACCGGTCCTCCAAACACCTCCCAACCACCTAGTGTAGAAGGTATCAACAAGGGAGGTTGTAGTGCATCTTCTACCAGATTACTGAGGAAGAGCTAGACCACACCAAGATCAAGTTATAGTAACAGACTAAATACGACAACGTTTAAAGTAAACAAGGAAATTGCCTTGTTCCCACCATTCAAGAGTCCCATATAAAAGAGGAGTCAACTCTTTCAGTTCTAAAAGGAATCACTTGATTCTAGGGAATCAATCCCACGATCTTCTCGCCTATCACCGTGGAACGCCCGTAAATTGCTAGGTCATTGGATTGAATTTAAGGGAGTGAACAACAAGAAATAAGATATATATATATATGACATGACATTCGACGGGGTGGGGTGGGGGTGGTCTTCTTTTGCTAGAAAGATATGCGGCTTCTTCCCCAACAAGGCTTCCTCTTCTTCTTCCTTTCTACTGATTAGAGAAAAGGGCCTACGCCCGCCTATTATTATAAGCTCTCTGGAGCACTTATGTTGTATTATTCTCCTACTTGTGTAAGCTCCTCGGAGCACGCCTTATTGATAAATATATAATGGATCTCTCTCCATCGGATACTACCTAGGGTTTTTTAGCATATAATCATGTGTGACGCTTTTTCCCCCTAGGCCAGTCCACTTATATCAAGAGACTTGTCATTCTCCCCTTTCTATCTATTTTATTATGCATGTATGCGAGTTACACTGTCTTAGCTCTTTCCACCCATCTGCGCAACATATCACAAACAAAGAAGGGGAAAGAACCTTCAAATTAGCTAGAAGAATCAATGTGGTTTTATCCTTCATGACCACACCTATATCACTGAAAAACTCCTATTCCATCCCCTACTTGCTTGCTATCTGGGTCGGGGAATCACAAAGGAGATCTAGAAGAGAATACGGAATACAGGGTATAAAGGATGGGATACGGGGTACCGAGTATCGAATACAGGAAACAAGGTTCATAAAGAGGGATCAGAGCCCTTACTCCAACATGGGAACCCCAAGTGCCATATCTTCTCCAATGCTTGAAGTCCTGACGGGCGGGGTGATTTTTCTCCTACCTACTGCACTTTACTCCTGACTTTTTACTCATACAAAAACATGGTACCTAGAGGTACCTATCCCGCTGCAGCCTACCGAGTAGCAGTTTGAGGGTGTTAATTGGAATTCCTCATCCAAAGCGAATTTTCAATTAACATTTTGGCGCCGTCTGTGGGAAGTTCACTAGATCAACGTGGCTTCCTTGTCTCTACATGAGCGTATGTTTCTCTATCTCTTACATATTATCACTTTACATGTGATTTAACGCATTCCACTTCTATATCCACTACATGTTTATACCATGATGCTATGATGCCATGATACTTTGTTTCGCCCTACTAGTTCCTTCACTACTTGCGTGATTATATCAAAAACGTTTGCATGGGTCTTGTGAACTAAATGAACGCCTACTATGATTTGTTGATATTTTGCCTCATAAATGTTGCTATATGTTGAACATGCGGAGTGCATCTTGATGTAGCTCTATGAGATCTAACTAATCTATTGCCATGCAAGCTTAACCTTTTACTATTAAGAAGATAGAGTTATTATTCATGGCATATTATTTATTATTAGTGTGGTTTACCCTTTCTCCATATTTATATATACTGCCTGTGCACCACGAGTGGTGCTCACTTTGTCATTTGACAACTTTTGTTTGATATGGAGCAAATATAATGAATCCTGCCCTTATGCAACAAAACTGCTCAAATACTTGTGGAGCTCCACTATACCAGCTTCGCTACCAGTGGATCTCCTATCCAGCATTGTTCTCAGCAATTCAAGTCCTAGGAGATAATTGGAAGCAATTTGGAAGATTTTCGATCAAGCCTGGGAAAACAACATCTGCTGATAGGTCAAGTTCAAGAATTAAACTTTATTATCTCCAAAGGAACTGGATTTCAAGCCTTATATGGATGGAAAGGTACAAAAGTTAGCTTTCTGTAGAATTTTATGGTTTGTGATTTCGAGTTTTCTTGAAGGAGTTATGACCATTTTACTACCTAAGGGTTAGCTCAAAATTTCTACGAGGGCAGCGTCTGCTGATGGGTCAACTTCAAGAATTAAACTACATCATCTCCAAAGGAACTGGATTTTGAGCCTTATATGGTTGGAAAGGTACAGAAGTTAGCTTTCCATATAATTATACGATTTGTGATTTCAAGTTTTCTTGAAGGATTTATGACCATTTTACTACCCAAGGGTCAACTCAGAATTTCTACGCGGGCAGCATTTATTGATGGGTCAACTTCAAGAATTAAACTATATCATCTCCAAAAGAACTGTATTTTGAGCCTTATATGGTTGGAAAGGTATAGAAGTTAGCTTTCCGTAGAATTTTACGGTTTGTGATTTCCATTTTTCTTCAAGGAGTTATGACCATTTTACTACCCAAAGGTCAGCCTAGAATTTCTACGTGAGATTTGAGAAACAAAGCATTACAGGCTACCTATTTTGGGACTGAAGGAGCAGCACGTCCAGTAGAAGACCAGTGGCTCCTCACTTTTGTACCGGTCCCCTCAACGCCCAAGTGAGCATCCTAGGTTCTAGTTCGTCCAAGTAGAGTCCAGAGCCTCATTTCAGCTACTAGGTACTTCTTGATGCCCTAGCAAGCCTCTAGGCCAACATCATGTAGGAGGCTCCTCACTTTTGTACTGAGCCCCTAAATGCCCAAGTGAGCCTCCTAGATTCCGGTTCGTTCGAGTGGAATCTAGAACCTCATTTCAACTGCTGGGTACTTTTTGATGCCCTAGCAAGCCTCTAGACCAGCATCATATAGAAGGCTCCTTACGTTTGTACAGGCCCTTCAACGCCCAAGTGAGCCTCCTAGGTTCCGGTTCGTCCGAGTGGAGTGTAGAACCTCATTTCAGCTGCTAGGTACTTTTTAATGCCCTAACAAGCCTCTAGACCAGCATCATGTAGGAGGCTCTTTACTTTTGTACAGGGCCCCCTCAACGCCCAAGTGAGCCTCCTAGGTTCCGATTCGTCCGAGTGGAGTCCAGAGCCTTATTTCAGTTGCTGGGTTCTTCTTGATGCCCTAGCAGGCCTATGGACTAGCATCATGTAGGAAGCTCCTTACTTATGTACCAGGCCCCTTAATGCCCAAATAAGCCTCCTAGGTTCCGGTTCGTCAGAATGGAGTCCAGAGCATCATTTCAGCTACTGGTTATTTCTTGATGCCCTAGCAAGCCTCTGGACTAGCATCATGTAGGAGGCTCCTCACTTTTGTACTGGGCCCCTCAACGCCTAAGTAAGCCTCCTAGGTTCCGATTCCAGTTCGTCCGAGTGGAGTCCAGAGCCTCATTTCAGCTGTTGGGTACTTCTTGATGCCCTAGCAAGCCTTTGGACCAGCATTATGTAGGAGGCTCCTCAATTTTGTATCGGGCCCCTCAACGCCTAAATGAGCCTCATATGTTCCAGTTCGTCCGAGTGGAGTCCAGAGCCTTATTTCAGCTGCTAGGTACTTCTTGATGCCCTAGCAAGCCTCTATACTAGAATTATGTAGGAGGCTCCATACGTTTGTACCGGGCCTCCCAACGCCCAAGTAAGCCTCTTAGGTTCCGGTTCGTTTGAGTGGAGTCAAAAGCCTCATTTCAGCTGCTGGGTACTTCTTGATGCCCTAGTAAGCCTCTGGACCAACATCATGTAAGAGGCTCCTCACTTTTGTACCAGGCCCCTCAACGCCCAAGTGAGCCTCCTAGGTTGCCGGTACATGGGTTCCCGGTCCTCCCTTTCCTACGGTCCTGGGCACTTCAAATGGTATCCCCTAGGCGATCATCCAGAGGTGGATACTCTCTACGTAGGCGGTAACCTGCTATTCCAGGATATCCTGATTGATTTCCTGTATAGCCGAGTCCTAGTGCGCAGAGCCCACATTTGGTGGAGGGACCAATGTAGGGTTATGGTTTCTCGATCCCCTTCCCTGCCGTTGAACCCTCTAGGTGGAGGTAAGGGATTTGGGTCCCGATAGGTCAGGCTACCCTTGGGAGGATCGTAGTCTCATCTTAATGTCTTATGGGTAGAACTAGATAGCTTCTTCGTAAATGGATGGGAGGATGCTTCCCACAGACAGCGCCAAAAAGTGTTAGTAGGAAAATGGTAAAGGGGTCAAATTCCAATTAACACAATATATTGTTAAGATGAAGAAATAACACTGTTTTATTGATTAATTAAATACAGTACATGATACAATGGCGATAACACGCAGTGTTTGATATAATGAGGTTTTTAAGGTATTTGGATATGGAGGTTTCTGACACAATTGACGATAGCGATCTCATGTTAGTCGATAAGTGGCAAACTATAGGGTTGTCGATTCAAAAATCAGATCCTTTTCTTTCGAGAGTCTTGTAGTGTTTATAGGTCCCTTTTCTTACTTGTTACTCTAGCAATCAATCAATCAATTAAGCAATTAATGAGACGTTGATGGTTGCTTAGTTTTAGGCGCGCGAATGATCCCATAATCAAAATGATGACGGAGTTGACTAATCCTATTTAAACTGGTAGGAAAGGTCAACTTTCCATGTATTTAAAAGTTGAAGTATGATGTTCTTCCTGTAGCATGGTCTTGCTTCCTTGGTTTACCGGTTCTTCCTTGCTAGTCTGCTTCTCTGATGTATTGAAAATATCCTTCCTGCCGACTAGTAGACCGGTTCTAGAAGGAATCGAGGTATAAGGATACTTGTGTCTTTACCTAATCGTGGTGTCATTATACCCAGGGCATCGTAGCGGGGTACTTAGGACCCTGACTTTCATGCTTCCTAGTACTTGGGAACTTAGGCGACCCCAATCCTGATCTTGATTCATATAATGTATACCTTCACATATCGGTCTGGCTTCTTTTCGGGGAATCTGGATACTCCCTGTAGTTTCCTTCTACTTTAAATAATCTTGGCATGGATAGAAAATTCTTCTTTGGACCCCTACCTTTTTCAGCGGTTAATAGGAGGTATGGAGGTAGGACCCTTCCTAGACTTATAAGCAAGAAGTCTCTCAATCACCTCACTCAGCTTCATATCCTTGTAATCACTATTCTCCTCTAAAGTCGTTACCTTGGACTCAAATCTTTCGGGGAATGATCTCATAATTTTTTGCTTGATTCTCCTATCCGAATAAGGGTCAGCAAGTTGATAACTTTAGTTGACTTTGTCCATCAACTTGATCTCAAAGTCATTGAAGCACTCATTCTCCTCCATTCTAAGCATCTCGAATTGAGTTTAGAGAACTTGAAGCTTAAAGTCCACCACTTCGGTTCCCTCATGTGCCGTCACTATGATGTCCCATGCCTATTTAGGGATTGTAGTGTTTTGAATCAATTTGTATTGATTCTCGTCCATGGCACATAGAATGGCGTGCATCGCCTTTCTATCCCATTTTGATGTCTCAAATTCTTGAGCATTCCATTGAACCTTAGGCTTGAGTACATCCTCTCCACCCATAGGAGCCATCATTGGTGAAACGTAGCCGTTTTCAACCGCCATCAAAGCTCTATCATGTATTGAAAAGATATACGACTCCATCTTACCTTTCCAAGAGGCATAATTTATCCCGGAGAGCAATGAAGGCCTTGTGCTCGAAGCACCCTCGTTTCCACCACCATTTCCACTCATAGTGTTTATAAATAAATGAAATAAATGCAAATATATGTAGTCAATCAAAAACACTGAAAATGCAAAAACACACCAAAATCACGAATCTCCTACATATGTATAGAAACTCCCTTTTATATCAATTGAAACAAATATAATGGTTTGTTTAAATATATCTAGGGGGTGAGAATAGATTTTAATCAAGTTAATTACTGATTTTTCTTGATTAGTTAATATTCAATAAAAACCTCAATCTAGTCACAAATACAATCAACTTAATCTAAGTGCGGAAAATAATAAATTGCAAGTTTATTGATTTACGTAAAAAAAAAAACCCTCAACAAGGAAAAACTCATGGGCTACTATGCTAGCCACACACGGTCCTCAAATCCACTACTTGTAATGATGTTTACAACCTAGGTTGATAACTGTCAAACCTTACACGGTCAAAAACCCACCACTACTACCCAACGGGCCTTTAATAGTGATTCTATATCTACTTGCTTATGCACTAAGCATTCTTAGCAATAAGACTTAATTCTCAATGAAGAGATCAACAACCTAAGTGAATATCATGGTATTCAATATGCAATTAATGCGAGGTTACACTAAATGTTTATCTAGAGATTAAATATATCAATAATCAATCATAGATATCAATATTGCTATATGGCATGGCATACAACATAACTGTCATAGATAAAACAATTCTAGGCAATAGTCATCACAATATAACACTTAATCAATCAACAAAATAATCTCAATCTTATTATAGAATTTAATCTAAATGAATACAAGTAATTTAAAGAGATTAAATGACTAGTATGAAAACTAAAATGGATGAGAATGGTGTTCAATTTACTAAGTAAAGTGTGTTGAAGAAAACTAATGCATAGATACGTCCTAGATGAGGCTAGATGAAGTTTGATGCACATGGAAATGGTTTTGAGTGATCAAAGGTGAGTTATTGAGTGATTTTCTCTTTTGAAAATATGCTAAGTCAGAAATATGATTTAAACTCTCTAAAAACGACATAAAAAAAAAAAGTAACATATAAATATGATGTCAAATTGATGCTACGACATTTTGATAAAATATCAAAAATTTTGCCTTGACCGCTATTCACCCGTTGTACATATAGTGGGTGTATAGCGGTTCACCTAGGAAAATGAAGAACATTGTCTTCATAATCCACTGTACACCGAGGCGAGAATTGGGCGACCAAGGGGCAGTTGCTCTCGGGTTTAGAGAGCCGCTGTTCACCCGTTGTACGTACAGCGGTTGAACAGAGATGGAAAAAATCCATCAGGTGACCCATTGTACGTACAGCGACTGTAGAGTGGGTTAGGCCAAAATGGCACAATGCCATTGATAGGCATTGTACGTATAGCGACCCAATAGTGGGTGTACAGCGCCCATACACAAACTATACATCCTAAAGCCTAACATGTCATGGCATTTGATAAACAAGATGCAATCAATCAAAACATGCATAATGAGAATTCAAGAACATGAATGCACATAAAACACACAACATACAAAAAGTATAGATATGCATGAGTTGTGTGTGTGCATCTAAATCTCTTCAATACAATTAAACACAAATGTTTTACCTTTGGAGTGTTTATCATCTTGAGGTCTTGAAAGGGTTTTTGTTAAGCTTGATCATCAACAATTGAAAGCCTAAGCTACCCCTACATCACAAACCTCAAATATTGTTTGTCATCAAAATAAACCAATCAAACTTGAGGAACTTACAAATGCGATATTGATAGTTCACATAAAAATTCATTTCTAAAATTTAAGATAAATTAATAGGAAATCCGGCAGTACTCAAATATTTGTTGGTAAAAGTAGATATCCTTAAAACATTTTCTTTATCTCTTAAATCTTAATAAAAACCTTTAAAATTGTATTTTAATCTAAAATATATATATATATATTTATTTAAAAACATAAAGCAATTAATTGGCGGACCAGTGAAAAATAAAAACAATATATTGAAAACATAATTGTGATGTTTTCGTGAACCCTCTTTTCAACCCTTCAACCAGCAAAAACGGATTCTAGCATTTCAAAACATCTTTTGGAAATAACCCACAGAACGAGTTCTGTGCATTACTGGAATCTTAATGCAGGTAGAAATCTAATAACATAACACAATGCCATAGCATTATTTGTCTCCAAGGAAAAAAAAAAAGCAGTAAGAAAAAATCACCATCTTCAACAAAAGGGTAAAAACTACTAAAATGTAACTATTTTTAAATACAGAAATACAAGAATTATCGCGAGGCAAGCAAAAGCTAAAGCAATCTTAATCCAGCCAGGTAATGATGAAACAGCAACATGAAATAGCACACTTGCTCTTATAAGCAGTATTGAAATGAAATCACTCTCGCAAATTCTCAATATTTGACATCATTAACTCCACAATCTACCCAATTAGGAGACCACTCATTTAAGCACCAGAAGGTAATACAACTACACTCAAATATGAAACATAGGTAATGAGCATACATTTATAATCAATTCAAGTCAACAAATACTAATTTCCCACTCCCCGGCTTAATCAAATTTGAAATTGATCATTGGATTCTACAACCCCCAGAGTCCTGTCCACAACGAACATTACCATAGGCTGACAGTTCAAGAAGATCCATATCACGACCTGAATTCAATCAAAACCAAAAGGTAGGTTAGAAATTCTGGCAGATTCTTTCTTTGAGTAATTAACACAAATTGAAATACCTGAAACCCGACAATAAGAACTTTTCTCAATCAGTTCAGCTCTGGATATTTCAGTCCGATTTCCTTTTGATCTATTAACTGTTGCCTGTATCGGAGAGACAAAAGTCAATATTCTTAAGACAAAAATGAAGCCTATCTGAATGAATTTAATTGCAAAACATTTACAATATAGATAAAGCATAGTACAATTTAGGGCATTAATAAGCAACATTTCAAATATCTGAATGAATTTAATTCCAAAACATTTACAATATTAGATAAAGCGAAGTACAATTTAGGGCATTAATAAGCAACATTTCAAATATCTGAATGAATTTAATTGCAACTGAATCAATCACCTGTAAAACCTGACAGTTATCGAGCGTGCTTTTTCCGCCCTGAAGAATTAGAATTATTTATATATAATCAATCACAATTAACAATAAATAAATAAAAAGTGACAAACAAACCTTGGAGTACGGGAGAATGTGATCATAATCATGGCACAAGCAACCAGGACATCCAACAAGCTTCCTGAAGACAATGTTGCCGAGAGCGTCTCTTCGCCAGCGATCGGAGTCTCTCCCTTTGACCTTCTCTGCCTTTTCCCAGCATTGTTGCTTCACGCTGTACGGGAAACTCCTAGGGTTTGTACTTGAAACATTCAATATTGTCGTCTCCTCTTCGGTCACAAATTCACGCTCTAAGACAGAGGCTCGCGTTGGAGAAGATGACCCTGTTCTTGCCCTTCTTCTGCTTTGCCCTATTCTCTTTGCACTCATCTTTTTTCACAATTGAGGGTATGGGTATGACAGCACCACAGACATACGAGTCTACTCCTATATTTTTTTAATATTAAAATAATTCGGATTTGACAGCAGAAATGACTTGAAACAACAACTTAAGGGGCGGCTACTATGCAGTGAAATAAAATCACTGCATCATGCAGCTAATAATAATAAATTATTTAAACTTAATAAACAATATAAAAAAAGAATTTTTTATTAGAATAAATTAAATTATTTTATTATTATTTTTCATGCTAACTACAATTTTGACTTTGGTAACCATTTAAAGGTTTTTTTTAAAAAAATTGCTTGTAACAAAAATTACGAATGTGGTAACTACTTTTAGGGCTTTCATAACTACAATTACAGCTTTGGTAACTATTTAAGGGTTTCTTCAAAAATATTTGTTTGTAACTACAATTACGGATCTGATAACTACTTTTAAGGCATTGGTAACTACAACTACGGCTTGGTAACTATTTAAAGGTTTCTTCAAATAAATTTGCTTGTAACTATAATTACGGATCTGGTAACAACTTTTAGGGCTTTGGTAACTACAATTACGGCTTGGTAACTATTTAAGGGTTTCTTCAAAAAAATTTGCTTGTAACTACAATTACAGATCTGATAACTACTTTTACGGTTTTGGTAACTACAATTACGGCTTTGGTAACTATTTAAGGGTTTCTTCAAAAAAATTTGCTTGTAACTGCAATTATGGATCTGGTAACTACTTTTAGGGCTTTGGTAATTACAATTAAGGATTGGTAACTATTTAAGGGTTTCTTCAAAAAAATTTGCTTGTAACTACAATTACGGATCTGGTAACTACTTTTAGGGCTTTGGTAACTACAATTATGGTAACCATTTAAGGGTTTCTTCAAAAAAATTTGCTTGTAACTACAATTACGGATATGGTAACCACTTTTAGGGCATTGGTAAATACATTTACAGCTTGGTAACTATTTAAGGGTTTCTTCAAAAAAAATTTGCTTGTAACTACAGTTACGGATCTGATAACTACTTTTACGGCTTTGGTAACTAATAACTATTTAAGAGTTTCTTCAAAAAAAAGTTACTTGTAACTACAATTACGGATCTGGTAACTACTTTTAGGGCTTTGGTAACTACAATTAAGGCTTGGTAACTATTTAAGGGTTTCTTCAAAAAAATTTGCTTGTAACTACAATTACGGATATGGTAACTTCTTTTAGGGCTTTGGTAGCTACAATTACGGCTTGGTAACTATTTAAGGGTTTCTTCAAAAAAAATTGCTTGTAACTACAATTATGGATCTGTTAACTACTTATAGGGCTTTGGTAACTAAAATTACGGCTTGGTAACTATTTAAGGGTTTCTTCAAAATAATTTGCTTGTAACTACAATTACGGATCTGGTAACTACTTTTACGGCTGTGATAACTACTTTTACGGCTTCGGTAACTATTTAAGGGTTTCTTCCACAAAATTAGATTTTAACTACATTTACGGTTATGGTAAGTACTTTTACGGCTTCGATAACTATTTAAGGTTTCTTCCACAAAATTAGCTTGTAATAACATTTACGGCTGTGGTAACTGCTTTTACAGTTTCAGTAACTATTTAAGGGTTTCTTCCACAAAATTAGCTTGTAACTACATTTACGACCATGGTAACTAGTTTTACGGCTTCGGTAACTACTTTGCTGCTTCGGTAACTACTTTTGCGGCTTTGGTAATTATTTAATGGTTTCTTCAAAAAAAAAAAAAAAATTGATTGTAACAACATTAACAGATGTGGTAATTACATTTATGGCTTCGGTAACTGTAATTATGGCTTCGGTAACTATTTAAGGGTTTCTTCAACAAAATTTTCTTAAAATAGGACAACGGACAGAACTTGACTTAACAAACACACAATGAAGCAAAAAAATTAAATAGCACAAACAAAACAATCATGCAAAATTGGTCAAAGAATGGCCGCACCCCTAAACCTAAACAAAACATTGCCCCTAATGTTTGTACAAAAGCGGGACGGAGGCCAAATGCACAACTGAAAACACTAAAACTATTCACAAAGATCATCCACACTCTCAATCTATACAAAAGAAATGAAAGAAAGAGAAAATATAAAGGAATAAAACATAAATCAAAATAGTAATCCAAACTAAACAAATATGTCCATAAAGCAATATAATAGTGCATGAAGTAACTGTAACATTAGGAAGCTTCGTCCACCACAAATAAGACTTATTATCTTATTTATTTCCCAATGAAAGGAAAAAGGTCATCAACTTGGAAGATATTATAGAATTCAAGAAGATGAAACAATCCCTCCCAGCCCTTAACACAAATGAGTGACAAACATATCCCTAAGAAGTACTATTTGATACTCTAATTACTCTATCGCCATGATTGCATGTATTACTTTATCCTAACATTTATCATTTATATCCATTCCTCTAAGCATTAAGTTTTCCTTTAAAAAAAATTAAAAATTGGTCGTGTTAATAATTTAAATGGGTTTATAAATAAAATGTATTAAAATGAATACATTCATTTCAATAATGATACTATTGACATTTCAAAATGACTTAATCTTGCATTAAGAACCCGACGAAGTTTCAAGACTTTTATCTATTAACGGTTCTAGAAAAAGTATTTCATTGTGATCCGGTTCAATGCACCCAGTGCACTAGATTCTTTTACTCGAAGACCCTTCGATGATTTTAGACTCATCACAACACATTTGATCCCACTCAAATGCTAGCAAAAGAATTCTACAACTTTAACAAGATAAAGATGCCCAACCTTTAACTTAAGTTGTGAACGTTATTCAAGACTAACTAAAGAATTGTGTCTACCTCATACATATCCAGATGTATAAACAATTCTTCTTTTCTCATAGTCTTTTGACCTTATGATTATTTACTTTGACAATTATAATAATAAATGCTATATAAGATTTTGTTAACTAACAGAAATCACTTTATTAATATGAAAAGATTGTCAAGTACAACATTACACTCTTGCTATTGAGTATAACCCTAACATGTATATTCTTTTGCTAGCATTTGAGTGGGATCAAATGTGTTATGATAAGTTTAAAATCATCAAAGGGTCTTTGAGTAAAAGAATCTAGTACACTGGGTGCATTAAACAGGGTCATAATGAAATACTTTATCTAGAACCATCAGTAGATAAAAGTTTTTTCATTATCAGGACAATCAGAGAGTCTATCTCAATCCTGAGATAAATGATGGACTTATGGTTACAAGTGTTATCATTTGAGCTATCAATGAGTACGATTATATAGCATAGCCTATCATCGATAGTTTGGTGGTATTCATTTGCTAATCAATAGAGGACTTCATTTATAGATATGGATATCGTGCCTCTATTTATTAAATGAGAGCAGAATATCATCATATAGATGTTTTGAGGTATTAGATATTAAATCTTAACGTTAAGTTTTCGATAGTGTCAATTGAAACATGGCTTCTGGACAAGTCAAAATATATCCAAGTTCAAAATGTGGTCATATGAGTAAATAAGGTAACTTGGAGAGCTATAGGCGGTCTATGAGCTCTTGGCGATTACTGATATTCTTCATGAGGATTCACTATCTCTATTAAGATTGTCTAGGGTATGAATGAGAATCATTTACTTATTCTATCTTTTTTTAAGAGCACAATTTTTGTTCTTTACTGGAATGAACTAAAATTAATAAATTAAACCTACGTGAATTATTTGTTGATTGTGATTGGATTATGTCTATTAAAGCTTAAATTTAGATAGCCCGTTAAGATCCTCAATCCACACGGACTTGCATGAATCACTTGATATATTCTACCAGACTAATTATGGGTCCATCTAGAATTATATTAAGGCATGTGAAATTGTTTTTTTTTAGTAAGAATGGGCCTAGTACACATATGTGCCTTTTTTTTAATTAAAGGTCCAATGGATTTAATAAAATTGAAAAATAATATTTGGCCCATTTATTATGTATGGGCGACAAGGCTATTTTGATAGCTTAATATATTATTTTATTTTATTATTTGATTAAATAGAGATTAATTAATTTATTGATTAATTATTTAATTAAGAATCAAAATCTTTTTCTGACTAGGAAATATATTTCTTAGTGTTATACTATTGGTAGTAGTATAATAAATATAAAAGACTTTATTTGGTAAATAGATAAATAAGGGATTTATTTATCTAGTCAAATAAGGAAGTCTTTTAATATAGTCATAATAGGATAAAAACACTAAAGAGTTGGATTAGGGTTTGGATTCTAAGGTTGATAGGAATTTGGGTGAAGCGCAAATCCTCATGAGGAGAGGATTTTAGCCAACACACTTTCCTTGTGTGTGTGGATTTCGGCCACCACCTAAATTCCCATCAAGGGAATTCGGCCAACCCTAAATAAAAAGCAAGAGGGAATTCGGCCACCCTATATATATATAATCATAAATTTTTGGCCACCCTAAGGTTTTTCAAGAGAGTTAATTTTATTTTGCTTGAAAAATAAATCCAACTCTAGACACTAGTGTGAGAATTCGGCCAAGAGGAAAAGAGAGAAGAGATCGTTCTTATTTTGATAGTGTGTAAGGATTCCCATTATTGATTGGCTTATTTCGTGGACAAACCACAAGTTGGGGTTTGAATTGTAAGGGTAGATTAGGTGATTGAAGACCAACATCGAAGGCCCTTTTCAAGACCTCAAAGTGACAAGCACTCCAAAGGTATACTTCTTGTGCTTAGTTTTCATTGAAGAGATTTAGAAGCACACACACACTTAGCATACTTGCATATGTGTGCATTCTCTTCACATGTCACATTACACACTAGCACTTTGTTTGATTATATCTTGTTGTGTGTTTGTTTGTGTCGTGTAATTTGTTTCCCGAATATGTTCGGAAACGTCCGCGCTTGCACGATAATGTGCTTGGTTTTGCGCGAAGGTCGCCTTCGGAGAATGCCCTTGGCTTCTCCTTTGGTTTCACCATCATTGGTGAAACGGCAGTTTGATTGGCGGCCACGACCGCCGAATGAAACCGCCGTTTGATTCCAGAAAGCTCTGGATTGGATCTGCGGTTACGATCTGCGGTCAGGCCACCGAATCGAAACTGCCGAATTAGACATGATGCATTTATTATTCTCGGGTTTGATTCGGTAGTTTAATCAGCGGCCTGGCCGCCGAATTGAAACTGCCGAATTAGATATTTTAGGTCGGTTTCTTTTTGGGTTTTGATCGGCGGTTTCGATTGACCGCCGAATCTGGTCGCCGAATGATCCCCTGCTTCTCGGGTTCAATTCGGCGGTTTCATTCTGCGGCCACTTCAAGAGCATTTTGGTCTTTTCACTTGCCCTGTTCTTGATGCCTATAAATATCATACTTTCTCATATCTCTAACTCAGTTCTCTGACTCAAAAGAACCCTAAACTTGAAAGAGAGATATTTGAGAGAAAATCAAATCAAGAACTCATTTTTAAACACTCAAAACCTTTCTCATATGCATCTAAATATCATCTAGCATTTTCTAGCATAATTAGGATGCTTACTTGCATGGGTTTTGGTCAACACACATCCTTTGGTATGTTCTTCACTAATCTCATCTAAGTTTAGTGTTTTATTTATCAAAGAAATCTCTTATATTATTTGTATGCTCTTAGAATATATTCTAGATACAAAATAGAGATTGTTGTGTTGACATGTTTGTGTGTTGTATTTTGATAGCAACATCTAGGTTACTTTATCTATGATTTGCTAAGCTATTTGACATGTCATTTAGCCATTGACATCTAGGATTGCATTTATTGTTATCTAATCATCCTAGATAAGCATCTAAGGTTACCTAGCTTTATTTGCTCATTGAATATCATTATATATTCACATAGGTTGTAATCTCTTCATTGAGAAGTAAGTCTTGCGTGTAGCTTCCGGGATTAGGTTGCTTAGATCGCAAGCAATTGAAGTCTTGTTGTGATAGACCGGGATTAGGTCGGACACCGGGATTAGGTGGTCACACAAGCAATTGGACTAGGTTCACTCATACCGGGATTAGGTAGGTGTGTGATTATATACCGGGAGTAGGTTGTAATCGTTTATCACATTTAGTGGATTCGAGGTTTGAGTGTGGCGCACTATACAACCCGTGGTTTTTCCCGTGAGGGTTTCCACGTAAATATCAAGTGTCATTTATAATTCCGCACCATATTACACTTGTTATTGTTTTGACTAGATTGAGGTATTTTCGTAATATTGACTTAACGCGAAAATTGGGTAATATCGTTAAAATCTATTCACCCCCCTCTAGATTGAATATTAATATATTTGAACACACCTCGAGTTATATTTGTTTCATAGTGCACTATTAGCTTTTACATCAAAAGGCTTTGTGCACAATTTCGAATTAGGTTCACGCGAATTTCGATCAAATGATTGAGAATTCAAAAGTGACGAGAACGTTCTTTGTTATCTCTTGGAAGTTATTTTAACTAACGAAAAAGAAAAGTTTTTGTTATCCATCCTCAGGTACACAATTCAAAGAAAGGGAGACCATGTTTCTAGGTGATTCACGTTTGTGATTGGATTGGAAGATCTTGTGGATTACCATCGACGCAACGTCAATTGAATCACACGACAAAGGTACGATACTTTTAGTTATATGTTAATTAATTAAGGGGTTAAGGTTCATCTTTAAGGAAAAAATTTAAAACTATATTAAACCTATTTTTTGCTTCCTCCGTGTGTATTTTTCCCTACAATCTCATAGTGACAAATTCTGAATAGTGTCACCCGTAGCCCGGTGACCCGGCCCAAATAATTATAGTAATGTCACCCGTAGCTCGGCGACCCAACCCAAATAATTACAGTAATGTCACCCGTAGCCCGGTGACTCGGCCCAAATAATTTCAATAGTGTCACTTGTAGCCTAATGACCCGTCCCAAATAATTCCAGTAGTGTCACCCGTAGCCCGGTGACCCGTATACTACTATAGTCAATGAGCCAAAGTAGAAAACAATCATTCTCTTCACATATTAGAAACATAAATTTCAATCATAATATCAACTAATAAACTTATCGTATCTTTTAAACATTTAGAAACAATATATCAAAATCATTTCAAATACTTTTATTGCCACACGAAGTTATAAATCAAATTTCTGACAAAATGGACACTTGGAAAACTATAACATTAATTAGTCAATTCAAAACATAAGTCAATATTTCGGAAAATCTTTAAATATGTAATATATAAACGTTTGAAAACATAACAAGTCATGGATGAGTTTACTTACTTCGAACCCATACGAATCCACTCTATTTCTAGAAGCTCAAGAATTACTCAAACCCATATAATTACAATTTGAATTACTATAATAACATAATCACCATAAAAACCGAGGGTCTAAAACTCTCCAAGCAACCTCACTAAATTTACCTCCAAACCTATCTCAAAATCACAACAACATAAATTCAAAACCGAACAATCTTCACTCTTGGATTTTTAATAATTCAATCCCTACATATAAACATCAGTATGGCTGTCGACAAATACAAAAATCTACTGTAATGATTTCAAATAAATTGAGTATCAAATACTAATTTACAAATAATTTATTTTTGGGTCACATAAATCTGTCAAAAACATTCCAAACATGACCCTTTATAGTTCAAAATTCTTTAACTAATTATATACAAATCTCCAAATCACGAAATTTAATATATAGATACTAGACACATAAATTATTCAATTTGTAAAATTTCATAATTTTTGAAAAAGTCTAAGAGGTCGTTTGTTTGTTTTTTTTTTTTTTTACTGAGAACTTAATAGGTCTGAATCATAATTATTAAGTTGTTTTGTTGGTTTTTTAAGTGGTCAAACAACTTAAAAATATCAAAAAACAACTTAAAATAAAAAGTAAAATGTCCTGACTTTTCACTTAATTGCAAATTACTAAATTGCATTAAATGTAATCCAAAATCTTTTCTTCTGATACTATCCTCCATATATAACATATTTTCAATTTCATTATAATTATATATAGTATAGAAATCTTTATTTTAATATATACCTTATTTTAAATAGCTTTAAAAATAAAAATAAAAACCCTAATCACTTCTCATATTGGTGTTTAATATCAATACTTTATTATGATATTAGGGTGATGTATTTATATATATATATATATGTATATATATATTAGAGTATTTTGTAAGAGTTTTCCTGTTGGCTCTTTTATTTTTTGAAAAAAAAAAAAAACCATTTCTTTTTGTTAACCGCCAAAAATGGCTCAAGAAAATCAAAGGAGTACTTTCCCCAATGCATCGAAGTAGAACCGAAACCAGGGCAGAAATCCTCTAATGAGGTACCTCGGTCCCAAGGTGACTGGGCCTTCCCCGATTCATCAAATCAATACTTTGTAACAATATGTAAGACCACACACAAAATGTCTAACCAGATGTTATAATACAATTTAACAGTCTAGTTATAAAGAATGCCTACATGCCCATACATGAGGTCTCAATTAGATGTATAGGGAAATTCTAACGACTTAATTATCAAATAAACACCTATAAACATTCATGAAGCTTGACTAGATGAATAAATGTAAACCTACTAACCTAGTCATCAATTAATAATGCATGAACATTTATAGTTTAGCTATTTAGGTAAAACCAACCTAGTCGTACAAGCTATCACAAACAAACCACAAACATGTCAAAACTTCATTAGATATATAATAAATATGAAAATTTTCTAACCTAAGCAATAAAAGACATGTCTTGATGAAATAGAACAACAAATTAATGAGTTGAGATGCTTGTTCTACTTACAAAGTGAATACATTAATGAACACCCATGATTGAATGATGCTAGTGTTAGGATTATGTTCAATGGCAAGAGTGTAATATTGTAATCGACAATCTTATCATATTAATAAAGTGATTTCTGTTTTAACAAAATCTTATAGCATTTATAATTATAATTGTCAAAGTAAATAATCATAAGGCCAAAAGACTATGAGAAAAGAAGAATTGTTCGTACATCTGGATATGTATGAGGTAGACACAATTCTTTAGTTAGTCTTGAATAATGTTCACAACTTAAGTTAAAGGTTGGGCACCTTTATCTTGTTAAAGTTGTAGAATTCTTTTACTAGCATTTGAGTGGGATCAAATGTGTTATGATGAGTCTAAAATCATCGAAGGGTCTTCGAGTAAAAGAATCTAGTGCACTGAGTGCATTGAATTGGATCACAATGAAATACTTTTTTCTAGGATCGTCAATAGATAAAAGTCTTTTCATTATCAAGACAATCAGAGAGTCTATCTTAATCCTGAGATAAATGATGGACTTATGGTTACAAGTGTTATCATTTGACAATGAGTACGATTATATAGCATAGTTTAACCTCGATAGTTTGGTGGTATTCATTTGCTAATCGATAGAGGACTTCATTTATAGATATAGACATCATGGCTCCATTTATTAAATGTGAGTAGAATATCATCATATGGATGCTTTGTGGTTTTTGATATTAAATCTTAACGTTGAGTTTTCAGTAGTGGCTATTGAAAGATGACTTATGGACAAATCATAATATATATCCAAGTTCAAAGTGTGGTCATATGAGTAAATATGGTAACTTGGAGAGCTATAGACGGTCTATGAGCTCTTGACGATTACTGATATTCTTCACGAGGATTCACTATCTCCTATAAGATTGTCTAGGGTATGAATGAGAATCATTTACTTATTCCATCTTTATTTAAGAGTGCAATTTTAGTTCTTTAATGGAATAAACTAAAATTAATATATTGAACCTAGGTGAATCATTTGTTGATTGTGATTGAGTTATGTCTATGGGAGCTTAAATTTAGATAGGCCCGCCAAGATCCCCAATCCACACGAACTTGCATGAATCACTTGATATATTCTACCGGACTATTTATGGGTCCATCTAGAATTGTATTTAATATATTAAGAATATAATTTATATATTATTTTTTTAATAGGCTGTTTAATTATATTAATATATTAATGATAGACATGTGGGCTTGTTTCTTTTAGTAAGAATAGGTCTAGTTCACATGTAGGCTTTTTATTAAAGTCCAAATGGATTTAATAAAATAAGAAAAACAATATATGGCCCATGTTTTGGTCATGGGCGGCAAGGTTAATTTTATTAGCCCATTATATTGTTTATTTTATTATTTAATTAAATGGAAATTAATTAATATGTTAATTAATTATTTAATTAAGAATCAAATCTTTTTCTAATTAAGAAATATGTTTCTTAGTATTATACTATTAGTAGTGGTATATTAAATATAAAAGACTTTATTTGATAAGTAGATAAATAAGAGATTTATTTATCTAGTCAAATTAGGAAGTCTTTTATATAGTCACAAATACACTAAAGAGTTGGATTAGGGTTTGGATATTATATATATGGTAAGTTGAATTCGGATTGCTATATAAATATATAATATATATGGCAATAAGAATGCGGCATATATAATATATAAAAGTAAAGTAGATTTCACGCTATAAAATAAGAATGGGTATTAATTATATGGCCAGCACATTCACGCATGTATATATATTTTATATATTATTTATATTGCACTTGGTCATAGATATAGATAATATATTTAGCCGAGATATATATAATATATTGAGAGAAGAATTCGGCTAATATACTTTATATGGCCAAGAGGAATTCTGCAAACCCTAGTTTTTGCAATTGAGAGTTATTTTTCTTTTGCTAGAGAAAAATAAAATCCAACTCTTAGACTAGTGTGAAATTCGGCCAAGAGAGATTGTGAGAAGAGATTGTTCTTATTTCGATAGTGCACTACTAACTTTTACATCAAAAGGTTTTGTGCACAATTTCGAATAAGGTTCACGCGAGTTTCAATCTAACGATTGTGAATTCAAAAGTGGCCATGTGACTAACAAATATCAGAAAAGTTTTTGTTATCCATTCTCAGGTACACAATTCAAAGAGAATGGCGACCATGCTCTTAGGTGATTCACGTTCATGATTGGATTGGAAGATCTTGCGGATTACCATCGACGCATAGTCAATCGGATCACACGACAAAGGTATGATATCTTTTGGTATATATGTTTAATTAATTAAAGGGTTAAGGTTCAAATATGGAAAAATTTTAAAATATGGAAAAATTTTAAAATATACTAAACTCTTTTTAGTCTCGCTTCCGCCGCGTGCAAAGTTTTTCCCTACAGCTAGATGATGCAAGATGAAGATGGGTTTCAGGGTTTAGATAGTCAAAGAAGCAATCCTTGTGCTTTCTCTCACAAGAGACCCTATTCTCTCTCAAAAAGAGATAATTTTGTGATTTTGGGTTATTAAAATGAATGGGGAAGAAGATGGGGTTTATATGTAAGCCTTAGATGAAACTACAATGTTTTGGAAGAGTTATAAAACTGTTATCCGAAAATCGTTAAAAGGACGATAATCCAAATAACCACTTTAAAAAGGGTCAAGATCGAGATTGATCCTGGCCGGAGGGGTATCAAGTAGTTCGATACCAACTAGATCCTACCAATGCATGCATGATAAAGAATACGTGAAATTGAGTAGAAATTCGTCTTACTGATCCCTCTTTTCCATTATATGAATACACCGACTATAAATCTACTAAAACACTAGATTACATGAAGGTTTCGATTGAAAATATTGATCATGGTAGCGATAAGGAGATTTCCGTCGATAAGTGGGATCATGGTGGAGGTAAATCTGTGTCTGTCGATAAGTAGAGTGTCGGGCCCCCACTTCTGATCAATAAGTTGTTGTATATATAGGTCCTGTTTGCTTGCCGTGCACTCCTACAATCTCGGACTAGGGTTTGGCCGCTTGCAGAATCCCTTTCTTTTTTTAGGAAATAACATTGGAGCTTTAATGCGCTGAATTCAGTCTTTCCTTCCTAGGAGGAGTCAATCATTTACCTTCCTAGTAGGATTCCTACTGTAACGTCCTGCTTAAATTGGGACTCTCTGGCGGGAAGGAGTGTACCTCCTTTGTACGGTGACGTTTTACTGGCTCTTTGTGAGCTTTTAGTTCTTGGTGTTTAGGATCCTGCTCCCTGGTGTTCTTCTGCTCCAGCGGGCTGCCTACATCTAGTAAGCATCCTACTGATGGCTGTAGGGGGATATCTAGCCAGCTTTGTAGTGAGGTGATCAGTAGAACTCCGTGTCGGGGTACTGCAGGGTCCGTAAGAAGCTGTATCGGGGTGTAGCGGGGTCCATAGGAAGCCCGGTTATAGCCGGGTTTGATCTCGCTGTGAGTTCTAGTGAGTATTTTTGGTTCTCGGCCTCTTTGTTGAGCTAAGATGATTGGCGGGGTGGACCCTACTGAAGGAGGTATGTGTTGGGATTAACCGGGGTCTACTCTGTCGTGGTATCCGGGTTGGGTACTGTTATAGCCTTCTGATGTCGAGGTGGAAAATTCTTCTTTGGTCCTCCACCAATTTTGGCGGTTAACAGAAGTCCCCCCTGACTTGGACACCGATACCTTGTCGGGGTCGGGGTCAGGATCTTTTTGCTTGCTTGAAGGATTTTCTACCTTATCCCCTTGCTTTCCTTGTCTGACTGGGTTTCCACTTAAGAGAAGGAAATTCTTATTTTGTCCGTTATAACTGATTACGTGTCGATTGTTGATTGGGTTTCCCCTTTCTTCAAAAAGAGCCGTTTTGGCGCGATTAATGCGAAAAAACACCTCAACCCCTCCTCCCGGTCACCGATTCCGGTTTCCAAGTAAGTAACCGTCATTCCTTCTTTTATAAATAGACTGGTTTTACTGGCGCTTCTCACCTTTGAGCTTTCAGACTTTCAAAATCGAACGAGAACAAAAATACTCTCCCTGACCTCTTTTCTTTCTTACTTTCCCAATTTTCTCAAAGTTTCTTCTTCTCTTTCAATGGCTTCTCCTTCACGAATCCCTTCTTCTCAAGAAGTTGCTGCCGAACAAAATCCTCCAGTAACGGCGAACCCCGTTCATTCAGATCCTGCCTTCTCTCCCCAGTCTGACAATGCTGAGGCGATTGAGGCTGCAGCGGACTCCTTGACGTCAGAGGGGAAAAAACGGGGTCGAGAGGGGGATGCAACTGCTGAGGGAACCCCGCAGGCTCAGCGACGCCGTTTTACCCGAAACCCCCGAATTGGGTTGTGTTTTCATAATCAACCTGAAGACCCAGTCCTGGTTGGTGACGAGGCGAGCGCCTTTCAGACTGGTGGCCGTGAGAAAAGTGACGGACCTGATGTCGCGCTGGTCGGAGTTCAGACTGGCTCCTTTGCCGCCTTTCGCGATAGTCGGGTTATTCCCGATTCTGTTTGTACAATGGATACGCTCAATCAACTACGGGAAGAGTACAAGACCCCGGAGTACATTATTCTCTCCCTTCCTCCCCAAGGCTATGACGCGTACGCCCCGCCTCCAGACCGCTTGCTGATCCACAGAGCCGCTCTGGAGTGTGGAGTCCGGCTCCCACTACACCCCACTCTTCGTCGAGCTCTCGTCGCGCTCGAATTGGCCCCTCTCCAACTCTCTCCGGGCTTCTGGAAGCACCTGACTGGGTTCTTGGTGCTCTAGAGGGAGCAGTGCGAGAGAGATCATATTGAGCGGGAACCAGGTCTGGATGAGCTCCGCTTCCTCTTCAACATTACGAGCATGGTACCCCGGGGTCAGTTCTACCTGAGGGCATCGAATGATTTGAAGTTTGTCGTCCCCGGGGCGAATGTGAAATATGCGGCGCCTTGGAAGGAGGAGTGGCTGGTGATCGAGGGCGATTGGGGGCGCACTGCTCTAGTTGGGGGGTATGAGTACCCCGTCCCTACCCAGTTTACCGCGAGGGACAAGTGGGCGAAGGGGACCTTGGCTCCTGAGTCCCGAGAGATTTTAACAAGGATCCTAAAGAGAGGGTATACCAACCTGCAATTCCCCTCTTTGGATCCCTTTGAGGGAGCCCGCTTGGAACGGTACCTGAGGATCTCCCCCACCTCTCCCGGTGAGTTAACCGCATCCTGCATCTCTATTTCTCAATGTTTATATTCCTTCTTTTGATTCTTACTGAGCATCCTTTCTTCTGGCAGTATCAGCTTCCCTGATGGTCACGGGGCCTCTCCCTTCTTTGGGGGGTAAAGATAATACCCTGCTACCTCGTTCCTCCCTTATTCCTTCTCCCACTTCGGCTGTCAGGACTAGGTCGGGGTCCGTCCGAGAAGGCTCCAACTCCACCCCCCCTCCTGATTTTACTCCTGCTCCATCAGGGTCTAAAGCTAAAGCTCCAGCTCGCAACCTTTCTACTCCTCCCTCCCATTCGAGGATCCCGGCGTTGCTAGCCAGGGCGGCTAGGGCCCGAAGCTCTGAAAAGCCGGCTCAGAAAAAGAAAGTCTCCTCCACTGAAACCTCTTCTGCTCCTCCTCCTGCCGTAGCTCTTCCCGTGGATCCTGTGAGGGCCCCGGTGGAGGAAGCATTTGTCCACACTCCTACTCTTGATGCTGGTGTGGCCTCTGGATCGGGGTCGGGGAATGCTACTCTTGACGAGGTGGTGTCTAGATTCGCGGCCACCTGCCCCGGTGGAGATTTGACAGATATGGCCAGGCTTCCTACAGGCATCTTGGTCACCAAGGGGGTTTCAGTTCTGGCTGAGGTAAACTTTTACTCCCTTCTTGCTACTTAATTTCTCCCTTCTGCCGGGTACTGACTCTATTTCTTTCTGCAGGGTTTCAAGTTTGCCTTGGCCATGGAGAAACAGCTGCTGTCATTGAAAGAAACTCATATCGGCCTTCAAGCGAGGTTAGAGGAAACTCAGCAGGAGCTAGTCCAGACCCAACAAAACGTGGCCCCTTTACTTCAAGAGGCTAGGGCATCAGAAGAAGCGCGACAGGAGGACTTGGTGATGATCAGACGCCTTGAGCGTTGCTTAGACATAGAAACCATCAAGTCCCTGCGCCGCAGAGAGGAGAGGGATCGCATAAAAGCTGAAAAGAGGCTGCTGTCAGATGAGAACCAGCTTCTGCGGGATGCCTTAGAGGATTTGAAGGCCCACCAGGGGCCCTCTTTCGATGATGGTTATTTCACTGCCTGCTATGAGGTAGCTACAGCTTTGCCTCCTTCTTTCGACCTCAGGGCAACCTTGAACTGGGACCGGGAGCAAATTATGGCTAAGGCTGCCCGGTTAGCTGGAGGGAATCAAGAGGCTGAGGCCCCTCCACAGGAAATGGCTCACCCGGGCCAAGAAACCGTCGTGGCTGCTGGGGTCCAACAAGATGGCGCGGAGGGAGCTGATCTAGATCCTCCTGTCATTGAAGAACCAGTGGTGGACCCCAAGTCGGCTTCGGGAGTAGTCATTGTGGAGGAAGGTGATGGGCCAGCTAGATCCGGGGTCCCTATGGTTGAAGGGATTCAGTCTGGGTCTTCTGCCATGGAGGTGGTTCACAACGATGCAGCAACTGAGCCTTTGGGAGAAGGGGCAGTTGGTCAAGGAGAGCATCCAGAGGAGGAACAAGAAGCTTAGTCTGGCCTCCCTTTTTTATTAAAATTTTTTGTAGCCCGATTGGGGAATTGGGCACCCTGATTATAAATATAGCAGCTTTTCTGAATACTGTGTCTTGTTTACTTTGTACTTAGAAAACTTTTATTGCATATAAATTTGTTGATGCTTGGAATCCTGATGGGTAACTGGACCCCGATGGGTAATAAGGATGATGACTGGACCCCGATGGGTAATAGAGATAAAACACGTGCCAATAACCATAAGAACCAATGGGGTAAAACCACGTCTTCCTCTAATTGGACTCCTTTAAACATATCATAGTATAAAGAAGTGTTATAGCAGTCATTCGAGAAATCCTACTCCTTATGAACAATTCATCTTGCTGAGGATGGACTTCTAAGCTTCTTTCTGACTGCTGGTCCGCTGTCGGGGTAGCAAGCGAGAAAATAAAGAGTGAGGTATCCCGATGAGCCTCTCTGATGTTACTGTAGATTTGTCCTGGTAGGCTACTAAGGCCACTTTAGCACCAGGCTTCTTGGTGGAGGGTATTTCCCCACCAAGGCAGCAGGAGCGCCCTTAGGCTATTTCCTGGTCTTGAGGCGCTTTAACAGTGGAGATCCTCTTGGCGGGCTTGGCCCAGTCCAAGGCATCAGGAGCGCCCTGAGGCTATTTCCTGGTCTCGAGGCGAAGTAAGAAATTGGGTACCCTGAGGCAGCCCGACTCTTACTGTAATCTGTCCTGGTAGGCAACTAAGGCCACTTTAGCACCAGGCTTCTCGGAGGAGGGTATTCCCCGACCAAGGCTATCCTGGTAGGCAACTAAGGCCACTTTAGCACCAGGCTTCTCAGAGGAGGGTATTCCCCGACTGAGGCAGCAGGAGGGCCCTTAGGCTATTTCCTGGTCTTGAGGCGCTTTAACAGTGGAGATCCTCTCGGCGGGCTTGGCCCAGTCCAAGGCATCAGGAGCGCCCTGAGGCTATTTCCTGGTCTCGAGGCGAAGTAAGAAATTGGCAGCCCAACTCTTACTGTAGTCTGTCCTGGTAGGCAACTAAGGCCATTTTAGCACCAGGCTTCTCGGAGGAGGGTATTCCCCGACCAAGGCTATCTTGGTAGGCAACTAAGGCCACTTTAGCACCAGGCTTCTCAGAGGAGGGTATTCCCCGACTGAGGCAGCAGGAGCGCCCTTAGGCTATTTCCTGGTCTTGAGGCGCTTTAACAATGGAGATCCTCTTAGCGGGGTTGGCCCCGTCTAAGGCATCAGGAGTACTATGTAGTTCCCCTGGTCTTGACTTAGTAACGGAGATCCTCCTAGAAGGTTTTGACCCCGTCTAGGGCATCAGGAGCTTTAAGAAGTTCTCCTGGCCTTTAGGCGATTCCGTGATGATGATTCTGTAAGTGATATCAGTAGGAGATAATCGGGCACTGGAACACAGGAGAATCATATAGAAGAAAGAATTACTTTTATTTAATTTCCCAAACGGTACAAATATGAACTCGGGGTGAGCATTCCGCAAGGTACAAGCATAGTTTCTTAAGGATAGAATTTTCGAAGATGATCGGCATTCCATGTATGATCCACCGGGTAACCCTCCATGACTTCGAGCTTGTAAGCACCACCCCGGAGTGATGCCTTAACCAAGTATGGACCCTCCCAGTTAGGGGCCAGTACCCCGTCAGACCTCCTTCTTGTATTCTGTGTCACCTTCCTGAGAACCAAGTCTCCCTCTTTGAAATTTCGGGCCCTCACCTTCTTGTTGAAATGTCGGGCTATCTTGCTCTGGTATACGGCCACCTTCTCTGCGACTTTGCTTTGTTTTTCTTCCAGCAGGTCCAAGCTAGCTCTCAACTTGGCCTCATTATCTTCTGGCTCATAATTTTGAACCCGGAAAGATATGAGCTTATGTTCGATGGGCAAGACTGCTTCTGCCCCAAACACCAGGGAGTAGGTGGTTTCTCCGGTTGCTGTCCGCCTAGTTGTTCTGTAGGCCCAAAGCACGTTGGGTAATTCTGCCACCCATAATCCTTTCTTCTGTTGGAGCTTTTTCTTTAGGAGCTTCTTAATGGTCTTGTTGGTTGCTTCGACCAGCCCGTTGGTTTGAGGATGGGCCACCGAAGCAAAACGGAGATTGATCCTCCGGTCTGCACAGAATTCTCGGAAGTTGGCATTGTCAAACTGCTTTCCCAAATCAGTTATGATGGCCATTGGGGTGCCAAATCGGCAGACTATGTGTTCCTTGACAAAGTTGGTGGTCTTTTCTTCGGTTATCCGGGTGAGTGCCTTAGCTTCCACCCACCGAGTAAAGTAATCTATCACCACTACTGCGTGCTTGGCTTGGCCGGGTGCAGTGGGAAGTGGCCCGATCAAGTCTAGTCCCCAGATGGCAAAGGGGTAGGGAGTGCTGATTGAGGAGAGTCTCTCTGGAGGGAGATGATGAAGGTTGGCTGTTTTCTGGCAAGCCTCGCAGGATCGTGCAAACTGCCTTGCGTCCTGGTGTATAGTTGGCCAGTAGTAGCCCATCCTGACTACCTGGTAAGCCAAAGTTTCCCCCGACACGTGGTTACCACAATCCCCAGAGTGCACCTCACTGAGCGCCCAGTGCGCGTCATCGGGGTGGAGACACCTGAGCAGAGGGAGAGATTTCCCCTTACGATATAGGTGTCCTTCTACCAAGCAGTACCGGGTAGCTATCCTCTTGAGCCGACGGGCTTGATCCGGATCTGCTGGGAGAATGTCGCTTTGGAGATAGTCTGCTATTGGATCCATCCAACACGGGAGGCGGCTTACTGGGAGGACTTCTGCCTCTTTCGCTATGCTGGAGAAAGGAACCAATTGAAGGGGTACCCCTTTTGGTAAAGCGTGTCCCTCTCCTGTGGCAATCTTGGCTAAAACATCTGCGCGATGGTTTTTCTCCCTAGGCACTTGCTCTATTCTTACACCCTTGAACTTCTTCATAGCCTCCCGAACTTTAGCCAGGTAGGCTATCATGTTGTCACCTTTCGCATGGTATAATCCTGTCACCTGGTTGACCACTAGTTGTGAATCGCTCTTGATCTGAAGATACTCAGGCCCTAGAGCCCCTGCTACCTTTATTCCTGCTAGCAGAGCCTCATATTCCGCTTCGTTGTTGGTGGCTCTGAATTCAAACCTGAAGCAATGACTAACTTCAATTCCCGCGGGGTCGATCAGGACGATCCCGGCTCCTCATCCCGACTGGTTCGATGCTCCATCCGTGTAAAGAATCCACATCTTGCTATCTACGGGCCATTCCAGAAGGGTTTGATCCGGGTCTGGGTCTGCCAACACACCCTGGCTCAGGATTGGGCCAAACTCCACTATGAAGTCCGCTAGGGCTTGAGCTTTGATCGTGGTTCTCACCTTGTACTTGATGTCGAACTGTGTGAGCTCTAGGGCCCACAAAACCAGTCTGCCTGAAACATCCGGCCTCTGGAGAAATTGTCTCAAAGGCTGATCTGTGACGACCGCGATGGTGTGGGCTTGAAAATAAGGCCGGAGCTTTCTGGATGTTGTTACTAAGGCGTAGGCGAGTTTCTCTAGCAAGGTGTAATTCTTCTCGGACTTTGAAAGAGCCCGACTCACGTAGTAGACCGGCCTCTGTACCCTGTCACTGCATTCTTTCACCAAGGCTCCACTAGTTGCTACTTCAGAAACTGCTAGGTAGAGCAGGAGTTCTTCACCCGGGATTGGTTTTACCAATAGCGGAGGGCTTGACAGGTATCCTTTTAGAGCCTGAAAGGCCTGCTCGCTCTGCTCATCCCACTTCATCTTTTTCCCCTGCTTGATGATTTTGAAAAAGGGGAGACATTTGTCTGTGGAGCGGGATATGAAACGGTTCAAAGCCGCTATCCGCCCGGTTAAACCTTGCGCCTGCTTGAGGTTTGTAGGAGACTCGAGATCTAAAATGGCTTTGATCTTCTCAGGATTTGCCTCGATTCCCCTTTCATGCACCATGAATCCTAAGAATTTGCCTGCTGCCACCCCGAACGCACACTTAGCGGGGTTCAGCCTCATCTGGTTCTGCCTTATTACCTGGAAGGTTTGGCGTAAGTCCCCTGCATGCTGTCTTGCTTCTAGAGATTTAGTGATCATGTCATCTATGTATACCTCCATGGTCCTCCCTATCTGTTCCTTGAATAGTTTGTTCACCATGCGCTGGTAAGTGGCACCTGCATTTTTGAGTCCGAATGGCATTACCTTGTAACAGTAGAGACCTTGTCCTGTGATGAAACTAGTCTTGTCTTGATCTGAAGGGTGCATCATGATTTGATTGTACCCCGAGAAAGCATCCATGAAACTTAGGAGCTTATTTCCTGCAGTGGAGTCAATGAGCTGATCTATTTTTGGTAGGGGGAAGCTATCTTTGGGACAAGCCCGATTGAGATCGGTGTAGTCCACACACATCCGCCACTTTCCGTTGGATTTGGTTACCATGACCACGTTTGCGATCCATTCAGGGTACCGGGATTCCCTGATGAATCCGGCCTTCAGGAGCTTGTCAACTTCTTCTTGGACTGCGGCATTCCGCTCTGTGTTGAAGTGTCTTCTTTTCTGTTTCACTGGCTTGAAAGTTGCATCCACTGCCAACCTATGGGAAGCCAGGCCAAGGGGAATGCCAGGCATCTCATCATGACTCCAAGCAAAAATATCGTTATACTCTCTGAGAAGCTCTATCAAGTTACTCTTCACCTCCGGGTCCAGACCTTCTCCCACTTTTACTGTCTTTGTTGGGTCCTCCCTCCGGATCTGGACCTCCTCTAGCTGTTCCACGGGGTTCCCACTGGCCCAACCTCGCTCTTCCTCTTCTGACTCCTCCACGATTACGTCTGGTACCTCTCCTTCTTCTAAAACATAATCATCCTGCTCTGTCGTTCTCTGACTTGGATAGCTGGCCACCGATGCGCATTGCTTAGCCAATGCAGCGGGGTTAGTTGACACCGCATAGCAGTTTCGGGCTGCCTGCTGGTCTCCTCTTACTTCTCCTACTCCCGACCCTACTGGAAACTTCATCACGTTGTGGTAGATAGATAGTACTCCTCTAATCCCTGATAAGAAAGGCCTTCCTAAAATTGCATTGTACGCAGATGGGGTGTCTACCACGATGAACTCCGTCATTATGTTTTGCTGAAGAGGAGCTTCTCCGACTATCACTGGCAGTATCTTCGTTCCCATCGGCATTACGGAGTCCCCTGTGAATCCGTGTAGTAGAGAGGTGCAACTGTTGTAGCAAGAATTCTTCAGGTTAAGCTGCTCATGAGCCCCCTTGAACAGAATATCCACGCTGCTTCCCGTATCGATCAGGACGCGGTGTACTAGGCAGTTAGCGATCTGCACTGTTATGACCATGGGGTCATCATGTGGCTGTACCGTGTTGTAGACATCCTCCTCCGTGAAGATGATCTTGGTTGAGCGGGATAGATCTCGGGGTCCGCCATTGACTTTCAGTATCTCATGGTCAGCGTTAAGCCTGGGAATCTTCCTTGCGTGGTTCTTCCTTGAATTGTTGGAGGTCCCAGCCAAGGTGGGGCCCCCACTGATGGTGTGAATCACCTGGATCTGCTGCATTAGATCCTTTTCTCCTTCTCTCCTCCTTTCCGCTGCTTCTTGCATCCCGCTTTGAACCTGCTTCCCTTCTTTGATGCTATCTCGTACCTGTTGTAAAAATTCGGTTAGGAGTCCTCCCCTTACCAGTGCTTCTATCTGATTGCGGAGACTGTAGCATTCTGAGGTGTTGTGCCCCACGTCTTCATGGAAGTCGCAATACTTGTACTGATTCCTCCTGTCTACCGGGATTTTTATGGGAACCGGCTTTCTGAGTAGACCCTTGTCTCGAATGGCGAGATAGATAGTTTCCCGTGATGCATTGAGAGGGGTATAATGGTTATATCCTTCTTCCTCTCTCGTTATTCTGGATACATCCTTCAAGGGGAGCTCTCTGGGGGGCGACCTCCTGACCGGGTACCTCTCTTGGTACGAAGGAATGGGAGGCGGCCTGTACGTCGACCGGTTTGGAGGTTGATTCTGAAACTTCCTAGCTGGGGCAGGTTTTGGAACTTCCTTTTTAGGGCGTGGTGCTAACCGGGCTTCATCATGTTCAATCTTGATCCGGAGTTGTTCCTCAATGTCCACCTGTTCTAAAGCCCGATTGTAGGCTTCCTGGTACGTCTCAGGTGGATGCTTGGCGAAAGATCGGAACAGCCTGCCAGCCCACAAATTCCTCCGGAAATTTGCTAACGTTTCCTTCTCGTTGAACACACCCATCTGGACGACCTCTTTGTGGAATTTCTCCACATAAGATCTCAGAGTTTCACCTCGTTCTTGAACTACGTACTGCAGTAGGATAGGATCCTTGGGACGGGGTTTGATTCCCTGAAACTGTGCACAGAAAGCTTTGGTAAGTTTGGAGAAAGAATCAACACTACCTGGTGGTAATTTTCTGAACCATGTCTTGGCACAGTCTGTTAGAGTTGAAGGGAACATCCTGCACATGGCTATCCTGGTTGCACTCTGGACCTCCATCTGGTGTACGAAGCTTTCCAGGTGGCTGACGGGGTCTTCTGTTCCAGAATACTTTTCTGAAGGCATCCTTAATTTTGGGGGTAGCCTCGCCTCCCTAACTCTCTTGGAGAATGGTGCATTCATCTCGCCCAAAGGATTCTTTTGGATCCCCTGATGCTTTCCCTTCTTTAACTGCTCCAACTCCTTCGCCATCCTCGTCATCTGGTCCTCCAGGCGCTGAGACTTCTTGGTTCCGGATCGAGCTACTGAAACTTCATTATCCGAAGATTCTGAATCGATGACTACCTCCTTTCGCTTAACTCTTTGATGCCTCTCCCTGGAAATCCTCCGAGATTTGGCACTTTCCTCAGAATTGGGACGGGATTCCCTCTCCTTGGTCCGCGGTCTTGGTGGGGATTGAATTTTCCTGGGAGGAACCTCAATCGCAGATTTTACTAGTCGGGGTCTAAGATTCGCCTGTCGGATTGGGAGAGGGGGGCCCAATCGGTCGAAGACTGGAGCCCGAGTGCTTGGTCTGACCTCGTCCTGGATCCCGGCTGCTTCAAATGGGATTCCCTGGGCTATCATCCGGAGCCGGATCGCTTCTACGTAGGCTGCGGCTTGCTGTTCTAAGACATCTCGGTTGTCCCCTGGCCCAGCGGGGTTTTGAGGGACAGGGTCTGCAGCCGGTGGGGGCACTGGTGGAGGATTCTCATTCCTGATACCCTTACCCCGCCTCTGGGCTCTTTCAGTGGAGGCAAGGGATTGGAGCCCTGATGGCTCGGGACGACCCTGGGAGGATCGGAGTCTCATTCCGAGTATCTCTGGGTGGAAGTAGGCTGTTGCTAAACAATGATTGGGAAATCTTAGTTTCCCACAGACGGCGCCAAAAGTGTTATCCGAAAATCGTTAAAAGGACGATAATCCAAATAACCACTTTAAAAAGGGTCAAGATCGAGATTGATCCTGGCCGGAGGGGTATCAAGTAGTTCGATACCAACTAGATCCTACCAATGCATGCATGATAAAGAATACGTGAAATTGAGTAGAAATTCGTCTTACTGATCCCTCTTTTCCATTATATGAATACACCGACTATAAATCTACTAAAACACTAGATTACATGAAGGTTTCGATTGAAAATATTGATCATGGTAGCGATAAGGAGATTTCCGTCGATAAGTGGGATCATGGTGGAGGTAAATCTGTGTCTGTCGATAAGTAGAGTGTCGGGCCCCCACTTCTGATCAATAAGTTGTTGTATATATAGGTCCTGTTTGCTTGCCGTGCACTCCTACAATCTCGGACTAGGGTTTGGCCGCTTGCAGAATCCCTTTCTTTTTTTAGGAAATAAAATCGGAGCTTTAATGCGCTGAATTCAGTCTTTCCTTCCTAGGAGGAGTCAATCATTTACCTTCCTAGTAGGATTCCTACTGTAACGTCCTGCTTAAATTGGGACTCTCTGGCGGGAAGGAGTGTACCTCCTTTGTACGGTGACGTTTTACTGGCTCTTTGTGGAGCTTTTAGTTCTTGGTGTTTAGGATCCTGCTCCCTGGTGTTCTTCTGCTCCAGCGGGCTGCCTACATCTAGTAAGCATCCTACTGATGGCTGTAGGGGGATATCTAGCCAGCTTTGTAGTGAGATGATCAGTAGAACTCCGTGTCGGGGTACTGCAGGGTCCGTAGGAAGTATCGGGGTGTAGCGGGGTCCATAGGAAGCCCGGTTATAGCCGGGTTTGATCTCGCTGTGAGTTCTAGTGAGTATTTTTGGTTCTCGGCCTCTTTGTTGAGCTAAGATGCTTGGCGGGGTGGACCCTACTGAAGGAGGTATGTGTTGGGATTAACCGGGGTCTACTCTGTCGTGGTATCCGGGTTGGGTACTGTTATAGCCTTCTGATGTCGAGGTGGAAAATTCTTCTTTGGTCCTCCGCCAATTTTGGCGGTTAACAAAAACATTTCTGGGCAAATGCACGGTTCCAAAGTGCTCACGAACCATGCACGTACCATGCACACTTGCTAGAATGAAGTTTTACACATTTGAAAGGTATGAAACAATGCATGAACCGTGCAAAGGAGTAACAGCACATCAGCTCGATATTCGTGTGCCCCAAAACATTACCAAACGATATTGAAACCTATCATATAATAAACCATTGGAAATGTACGAATGTCTACTTTCAACCCTTTTTACAAAACAAGATTAAGATGTCTGTAGAAAGAGTTATGGTCATTTAAGTGACCAAAGGGCAGATTCGGACAAAAACAGAGTTGCCCTCTTTTAGTTTTGGAGATTTCAAAACCAATCCAAATGGTCATCAAACATTACCAATAATATACCGTTGGAAAGGTATGAGTATCCAGTTTGTCCAGAATATTTCAAAACTCAATTTGAATATTTGTATAAAACTTTATGGTCACAAGACCATACAAAGGTTAGTTTTGAAAGACATTTAAATTATTGAAAACCAATCTTTCCAAACTAGACACTTTACTCAAAACAACCACACCATATCTAACACATGCACATAAAAAGATATCAAATGATGAAATGCAATGCGTGCATGATCACACAAATCAAATGTGTGAGTGTGTTAGTATGATAACCAAATCACGAATGAACACAACACAATCTAATGATGCAATAAGCCTAGATATCAATCTAAATGCTTAATGCATGAACATATAACCAACATATATGTGTGTGCACCTAATTTTTTCATGAATCAAGTCAAGTGATATACCTATCGCTTTTGCTCATGAAGTCACGAAGAAGCTCAGAAGCTTGCATTTGAGAACCTAAGCTACCCATTACAAAATCATCCTTAATGTGGTTTGTCATGAAATAAGTCAATCATAAAATTGAGGTCCTTACAATAAATAATATTTCAAATAATTTTTTTTAATAAAATTGGACCGATCTAAGGGGAAGAAGCATCATAAGCGATTATATGTTGGAAAAACCCCTAGGCAGTATCCATATATATAAAAGATAAAAGAAAAGTAAAGAGTGACAAAAAGCAACAAAGCACAAAAAACCAAGGGAAAACAACCCCAAATAAAAAGAGGCACGTAGGCACACCAAAAAGAAAAAGAAAACACCAAGAAAAACGAAAAAGACTCCCAACCCATGCAGTCATTGCCAACTAAAGAACAAAACTGCAAGGCAGAGAACCACTAATAATATTTCAAACTTTCTTTAATAAAAATGTTTTTCTTAATTATTTTAGATAATAATTTACTCATTTCACACCTAAAATTTTCTAATCCTTTTTTATAATTAGTCGTACCTAACTATTTTTACATCTAATGATTTTTATATAATTTTTTTCATTAATTTTCAATGTACTTGTAATATCCTAGAAAATGGGTCAAACCATTGTTAAATAGTTGACCAAACTTATTATGAATTTGAGCTCAATTTAGTTTCTAAAAGATTTGAGGCCTAAAATGATAGTGTTGTCGGGGCTTAAATTTTGACAAGTGAAGTAATGATTTGGACCGGACCCAAATCAATAAGTATTTAAGCTGATTTTTTTTTTTTTTTTTTTTTTATAATGTAAAATGAGATAGGGATGAAAATATAATTTTTTATACAATTGATGAGTTGAAAAGGAATAAGAAATAATATTGTGGATGGAAATGTAATTTGTCATGCGACTTGTCAACATTATAGTCGGATAAAAGACATGTGTAAAGTAATATATAAAAAATTAAAAAAATAATAAGAGTGAAGCGGTGGACTTATAAATGAAGGAAAAAGGTAGAAAGAAAAAGAGAAAGGTCAAAGGAGAAAGAAGATAGAAAACTAGAGAAGAAAGATGGAGCGTGAAGAAAGAAAGGAAAAAAAAAATAGGAGAAAAATTGATTTAATGGGCGATAAGTCGAAATTCAGGTCAGTGTAGGGGTGTGCGTTTTCGGTTTGGTTTGAGCTAAAACTCAATGTCAAACCAAATCAATATAGATCGGTTTGGCTATATTTCAACCCAAACCAAACCAATACGATTTTTCAAACTAATTCAAACCAAACCAAAAAATGTCGGGTTGGTTTGGATTGATTTAGATTTGAACTCAAAAATCTTTTTCTTTTTGGTATTATATTATAAAAAAAATATTTAAATAAAAAATCATAACATAAAATATTAATTATGCATATATACACATGTATATATACTTTGATTAAAAATATATTTGACGGCATCTATGCTTTTGAAACCCTAATAAATTCATCTATCAGAAGTATTGTGTCAAAACAAATAAATAAACTATAAAAACTTAGAGTAATCGGTAAAGGAAGGTTATAAAACCTGGACCAAATAGAAAACGTAAATGAATTTTATATTTTAATTTTACTTTCTAAAATATGTGGTTTGGTTTGGGTTGGTGAATTATTTCACTCAACCCAAACCGAACCACCTTTAATCGGTTTGTCAAAAAGATAACCAGAACCACCTATTTTTTATATTTGTATTTCGAATCAACCCAAATTTTATGGGTTGGGTTGGTCGGTTTAGTTCAATTTTGCGGTTTTTTGCACACCCCTAAATTCCTTCCCCCCCCCCGCCCCCCCCCCCCCCCCCCCCCCCCAAAAAAAAAAAAGAGTTTTTGTTAAGCTGTTTTGCTCTTTTGTGAGTTTGTTTCTCTTTAGAAATTCCCTTATACGTACATAAATGTTTATTCAAGAGTAATTTATGGGAATTGGATGAGGAATTGACCTTATAATTGCATCCTGATAGTATAAGATGCATAAAAAAAAGTTGTGGGTATTTAAGGAAATTATATATATATATAATAAAATAAAATAAAATAAAATAAAGAATTTTATTAACTGAATTAGATTGTGACATCAAATAATATTTGTGTAACTCAATAATTAAGTTATTGAAGGCTTGATGTTGTTTTTGTTCCCAATTTGAATATAAATATTGTTAAAAAAAAATTTTGTCACTGCCACAGTTACAAGACTATATTTGTCAAAAGTGCAAAAAATAACAAGACAAAATTCAATTCAATAAGCTCAACATCAATCCCAAGTGATTGTATAGGATGAAAAAAAGAGCAAAAGAAAATTTCAGCCAAGGCCAATATTCCCTTTCACAATGTCCAGAAGAAAACCAAATAACAATACCTATCACTCCAACATGGAAAAATTAGATAATAAACTGGCAGCTCAGCGCTTCCCACCACCACCACCAAGTTTAGGTCCCTTGGGTGCAGCACCCTTGGGAACATTACCCTTGCCTTGTGTCTTCTGCGACTTGGCCGTCACTTCTGCCTTCTTTTCATCTATAGTCTTCTTGATCCGCTCCTTGATTTCACGAAGGGCAGCTTACCTGGCCGCATCACGAACTTCTGGCTTCTCAGCTCTTCTCTTCTGGATAACCTCTAGAGTTGCACCCACAATGGATCTAGAGTAAGGCTTCTTGGTGGCACGTCTCCTCTTCTTCACAGCTTCTTGGGCAATGTCCTTCTTATGTTGCTTTCTGTACATGGCAGTCCATGTAAGCTTTGACGGCTTCAACCGGTTATGGAAGTACCTCTTGCGTTTGGAATTGGCAAAGAGGAACACCTGTGAATCAGAACGGATAAATCTGATTCCTTTGCCAGGGTATATCTTGGCTCCACTGAAACGACAGAGCTCTGTCTTCAAAACCATTGCTGCTGCTGTTGCTGCTGCTCCCCTTACAGCTCTGTCTATAAATATTGTTAAATTGATTAAAGGGGACTGAAAACACGGAAATTAGTATATTTAGGATTTTTATGGACTTGGAATGAATATTTCTAAGTGTTAAAACTCTTTTAGAGTTTACACATATTGACGTTTCATATTAGGTATTTGAGTTTAAGTTAATAGAATAATACGGTGAATATTCTTTCTGATGAATGTTATTCGAGATATTAATACTCATGCGTGGGTGTCCTAAGATTTCTAAATATTTGGTAATTGGGATTGTTATTATCTAAACTTGTTTCGAATTTAGATTTTGTAATCTTGTGGATGTTTTATTACCTATTAAGAATGTAATTGTGATTGTCATAACGTGAATTCAATCTGAAAAATTAAAATTCTATTGCTCATGACCAATGTAGAGGGCTTTAAATTAAGTATGGACTTAATTAAATTGATGTATTCATTGACTTTGTTAATGAATTATTGATTGTGGAAATGTTATGCTATTGACAATATCAAGAATATTATATCATGAAAAATATGGAAATGTAGTTGTGTTTCACGTATCCATATATGAATAATTTGACTATGAACTATGATTCTATTAAAAATTTCTTTGAATTATGTGATGGTGAGTCCGTGTATTATGCTTATGAAATATTGCAGAATATATGGAAATTGAGAAATGTTATTATGAGTAATAATTTGATAAAGGAAAACTCGGGTTAAGTATTGTGTGATTCCAAGAATGGCCTTGTATCTTATAGTATGGAATGGTTGCAGCATCCTCAAGCCAGATAGGATGAGGGTAGTACTCTTGTGATTGTGGTATTTGTTATGCTCCTTAGGTCAGTTAGGATAAAGATAGTACCCTTGTTGCATGTGACGGTGGAAGTTAGGGCATTGCCCTTGATATAATGTTGTAGGTTAGAGTGTATCCCTTGGTGCCCCATAAACGATTCCATATGGTATAATGGAAGGCAATTATGGGAATATAAGAATTAATGTACTTTTATTTTGTATAATAATACCAAAAGAATTATACTTGGTATTTGATTGATATACTATTGATATCTTGTGAATATATTATATATGGTATTCGATTGATATAACATTGATATGGTATTTGATTGATATACCATTGATATCCTGAGAATATATTATATTTGGTATCCGATTGATATACCATTGTTATTATGTGAATAGATTTGCAAAGATGAATCTATGGAAATCATGGTTTGAGAAATGTGTTGAACATGGTTAAAGTTAATTATATGACATGGATATTGGTTTTTAAATGGATTTATTGTTAATGAACTACGAGGAATTTGATCCTTATGGAGTACAGTATACGTAGGCTTTTGGATTGTAAATCTCAAACTCAAGCCCAAAGGAAATTGTTAAATAAGTATGCTACTTGTTATGCATATATGTGGCATTGCTATATCTAAACTGTGAAATAAATGTTTAGTATATATTGTGGGTTGTGGTTTAAAGTCATAAAGAACTAATGAATTGTGAATTGGGTTTGTAACCTAGAATGAGTGATATTGTTTCAGCACCCTTGTTTGAGGCAATATTGTGAAACGAAGAAAGATGATGTGTGTGTTTATTTACAACTTAAAGTTTGATGTTTGACGGTTGTTGTATACTTCATTAATATGCCAAAGAAAATTATTCAAGGCATATAAGAACCTAGTGTGAGACTTGAGAATTTTATTATTTCTAAATGGTTGAATAATCATATGGTTTTGAGTTGAGTTTATTGAACTTAATGGATTTTGGTGGAAATTTGCATAACATTTAGAATTGATGTTATTAATTAACAGGTGAAAGGTTTTGGAATACCCCAAATATAGAGAAAAATATGTTGAAAGTTTTGTAATAACTTATTTTATTTTATTCGAATTTAATAATTTAATCATATACCTAGATTTTGGATTGTGACAACTTTTTGTTGTTGTTATTTTTCTATTGTAATATTTTAATTTGAAGATGTTAATATTATTATTTTGTTCATTGAAATTAATTATTATATTAAATGTTAATTATATATAAAACTGATGATTTGAAAACATTTGTTTGGAATTCAAATACTTATTAATTTACCCCTTTTAAAGATCTCAATAAAATATTTTTATTGATATTGTCTAACCGCTTATATCATATCATATGGTGTACCATATGATATAATTTTTGTGGATGGCGGCAAATAGTAATGTCCCACCCAAGTTTTTTCATCATAATCTTTACTTTGATGAGGCTGCAATAGTAAACAAACAACACCAAATTATTTTACATCCATGGAACTTTAAATAAACATTACATTGGCTTTAACAAATTTACAATCCAATCTACATCCATGTAGCTCCAAAGCAGAAAATATAACTTAAAATCTTATTTTGTTCCACAAAACCAAAAGAATGAAAAATAAAAAGCAAAATAACAATAGTTTAAAAAGAAAGAAAAAGGGGCTTTGAATTGACAGCCCGCTTTGAATTGACAGCCCTCAATCTTGCTAGCTCTCTAACTATTACTATTTTTTTTTTCAATCCACAATAACATGAACAAACTCTTCAAAAAGGAGTGCGAGAAAAAAAAAAAAAAAAAATTTGAATACAATACATATGACATAGAAGATGCAGTAAGCATCACCTATTATTACAAAATTCTCTTTGGAAAAAATAATCTTGACCTCTATGAAAGAGTAGTCTAGAAAAAGGTCCTGCTCATTTATCGGCTGCATCGTTGATCTCCTCATAGATCTCTTTCCCCTTTTGGTGAGTTACTTTGTTTTCAAGCACGGCTCCATCGGGAATTTCTACTTTTATCCCAGGTTCAGCAATGATACTTACGTTCCCCTTCGAAAGTGAAAAAGGGGGAAAGGTTAAAGGAATAATAGTAGGTGAAAAGAATTTTGAATGAAACAAGTGCTTGTAGATAAATCGTATTCTTGAATACACACAAATTGATAAAAGGCCAAAAATAGATTTAAAAAATATTAAATGAAAGAGCTGATACAAATGTTAATAGAGTCTGCATATTGCACGTAAACTAATTATGTTTATTTTAAGCATATTATATGGCAAGAAAAGGTCGGGATGAGATCAAGTCAGTTATTATTTGTAAGATGCATGTACTAGCGAAAGACCGAAACAATTAAGTGTGACACTACTGCAGAAGGAAAAAGAGAATACCTTGAGAGTTACACCGGCTCCAAACCATACATCGCCTTTCACCTCCAAGCTATTCAGCGCAATTATGCTAGGAATGGACTTGAAGCGGCTTTGGAAGTCACTAACCTGAGAAAAAGGAAATAAATAAGAATGAGTGCTCCAATAACATGAAAATGTCAGTAGGTAGTAAAAACATCTTCACCTTTTCAAATTCAGGTCCCAATTCAATAGAAGGATTTAAGGGATTACTTCTAGCAGTATTTCGAACTAAACGGCCTTCAACAGCGGTGTACAGATCTGACTGCAAAACAAATGAATGGGATCATAAAGGCAAAAAAAAATCAACGTCAGGACTGCTTCTGTTTGGTCACAGCATGAAATTGAAGCATCACCTGGAGAAGTAGTAGGTCTGAAGTTGAATTCATAGGAAGAAAATGAGATTGGGGAACGTTGATACCAAGAGTGTTATCAAATAACTGGCTCAACCACAAAAAGATTATGAGATACCAGCACTAATAAATGGTGGAGAACATAAGAAGGATTTAATGCATATGATACCCACCTTTATTGCTGAACCAGCAGCAGTTTCTTGCAAAAGAATTTGATCATCATCTACATCCTGGAACAACAGTGACTTCATCAATTCCTTGTTAAATAACTGGTCTCTTCTAGTGAGTATATTGCAACGATACCTTTGAAGTTGAAAGTTTTTCCACTTTCAATGCATCTGTATCTACAAGCCTTTTGACGGCTTCCAAGTTCACCCACCTAAAATAATTAAATAAATCTAGAGTTGAGAATGTTTGCAAGTTTGCAAGTATTAGTTTGCAGAATCAATTCACAAAGTTCACTCACAAGCTTTTGGTATCAAGAATTTCGAAATTTCGCTCTGGCTTTTTGAGCATTGCAAAACAAAAGATAAAACATCAATCAGTTGACAAAGCAAAAAATGACGCTGATCAAGTCATGCTAACCATAAATAATCTTAAACGCATTCTCTGCTTTCCCTAAGAATTTCTAGATTAAATAATATATATAAACATAAAACTAATAAGTCACCCTTCCCTCGGAAAAAAAAAAAAAAAAAAAAAAGGTAATATAACTTACATTTTTAGCAGGGTTTATAGCTATATCCAAGAGCTGCATTACATAAAGACAAGAATAATGTCAATTCAAATAAGTTATTTCAAACATAAACGGCTGAATGAGTCGATGAACTATTTTCTCATAATCCAACTGCTCAAATTATTCTATCTGCACTTGCAGCAAACTTGCAAATCTTCGTCCCTGAGTCTGAGCATAGGGAAATAACACTCACCTGGAACTTTTGCTGCATTGAATTGATCGTAATATTTCTCAAATTAGATGAAGTGGTTGAAGTCACCTGAAACATATGAATATATAAAATGATCCTTTGAGACAAAGCCAAAGCAGCATAACTAATAAAAATCATTTTTCAGTACCTCCATACAGTATTCAATATTATTTTCAATCAAATGATCCAAGATTTCTAAAAACAAAGTCAAGGAGCGCAATTTTCGTAATAACTGATAATACAGTAATACACAAGGATATACTAAGGTAATGAGGAGAAACATAATATTAAAACCATGATAAGGATACTCAGGTCAACAACAGCTGCCGCATTATCTGAGTTAACCACAAGGACGTACTCCTTACCCTGGAAAAGAAAGAAATGTTTGCTGAAAGTAAGTTACATGTTTACAACAGAATCCCTTTTCTCCTACCAGGGTCTGCCATTTCATTTCTTTATTGTTTCCCTAGTAATGAAGTAGTTAGAAAGAACATGCGTAAAACCACAATCAAGGATTACCTGTGATAATAACACATCAAGTGTTCCACCTTTAATCAGGGAAAGGAACATTGCACCATGGTCAGAAGGATACCTTCACAGTGCACAAAATTATCACATTCCATTCAGAAAACATCTACATGATCAATTGAAGGAGTATGCACATTAAAAACGATAAGACTACTATGACCATCCTTAAAGGAAGAGGAAGCCACAATTAACTCCTCCAGCTTCCGTGAACTTATTATAAGTATTAAATTGCATATATTAAGAAAATAATTTATGTTTCCAGCCAGTCATCAATTCAAACATGTCCCTTATCTTTTCAACAACTATGGTGGTTATGGTCATTTGATATAAAAATTATTCTTAAGGGGGAAGACGAAGGTTGTTCGGGGGAAGGAGTAAAAAAATCAACAGTGGCCCATTTTTCATTTTACGAAGAAAATAAGCATTTGACCAAAAAATATAACATTCAAGAGAGGTATGCAGCAACAGAGCATGCAAGAATTAGAATACTAAGGACTAAAAATTATATATGACAAATAATGAGGAAAAAAAAACTTTGAATAGAAAAATGCTTTAAATCTCTGATATCCATTACCAGACCACAAAGCTTACCCCTATTAATCTCACAATCTGCCATCTTAAAGTCATAAAAAAAGGGATAAATGCCAAGGAAGAAAAAAACAAAAGAAAAGAACGTACAATTCTTTGCCACTCTGTCCTTCAAATAATTTTGGTTGAGGTTGCTGGGTCTACATAAAAATGAAAAAAAAAAAAAAAAAAACAAAATAAACAAACAAACAAACAAACAAAGTTGTTCTTCACCAAAGATTTAAAAAGACAAAATGTAAAAGATGACATATAAACAGGAGAATAAATGCTAGATTACTAACCTGGCTAAAAGAATGGATATCAATTTTTGAACCGGAATATTTCTCCAAAACCTACATTGGACAGGTTGCATGAGTATAATCTGTTAATATTAGAGGTCAAAGACACAACAAAGATATTCTGAATAGATCACCTTTTGGATATCATCATTTATTTCGTTTGTGTCCATAAGTATTAGAGGAAGCTTGCATCTGTACTTGGAATTGAGAAACTACAAAAGATTCAAACAATTTGATGTCAAAAGACAAGACGAGAAAAACAAAAACAAAAGGCAAAAACTGACCTCAATTTGATTAATTATCAAATCCAGAAATGTCAATCCATCATGAATTTCAATAGCAGATCTGCATGGGAAAAAAAAGGTTGAAGTCAAAAAGCGATTTTATGTACAATTACCATGGATAGCGTAAACGGCCTTTATCTGAAACTAAAGAGACAATATACATCATTTGAAGCTCAGAAATATTACAATAAACTATAGCTGATGGAAGTAAAAGACAATTCAACATATAAAATTAAGAACAGGAACATAGAGTCTATACGCAAATGAAGTATCTATACAAGAGACTTGATAAAAGTCACATTCAGCTAAGCAGGATACAGTGTGTAGATGATATATATGCACAGTATCAACTGTTACAATTAATGCTTACTTGCGGCAGCCAAAACCCATATTTGTTCCCGAAGCTCCATCGAACTTCACCACCACAAGCTTGTCCAAAAGTATCTTAGTTTCTGCAATATCTGTGTTTACAATAAGAGTGAAACTGGATTATATTTTTTGAACATATTAGATGCATGTATGTGTGCGTACGTACGTCTAATGTATAAGTCAGTCATGAACTCCCACAGCAATAACAGAGATGAAATTCATGGTAAACAAATGACATGCCGATTCAAACTCAAAATTACCTTCGGAAATGGGTACTAAGCTGTCATAAGGAACAACAAGTACTTTATCATTTGAATGATCAATATCGCTCTTGTTCTTGCTGGATTTACCCCTTCAATTCAGAATTCAGTTTCATGAAACAAAGCAACTGATAATTACGCCAGCAAAGAAACAAAAGACTGACAATGCCACAGAAATCCTCTATAGTAGTAATACTACTGCATTTCCTCTCCGTTTCCTCCTCTGATCCTCTCCTATTTCTCTCATGCCAAACAAGACGTATGTGTCAAGAAGAACAAGTGATTTACAGTTAAAATACTCAAATTTGCTTCACAAGAAGCACAACACCACCAAACCTGATAAGATGGACACGAGGCACACAAATATACAAACCCGAAAACTGAAGACAATGACATGTCATACATATTCATACTCTGCGACTCAACACCATCAACTAAGTTTTATCAGACTATAAATATCTTTGTCCATGTGAGCAATAAGCAAGCCAATTTTTGGTTTTATTGTGCTGTTACTCAATTTAAAATATATTAATAAATGCAACTACATCTTCCATAATAAATAAAAAAATAATTCATATCCCATTTTCTATAGTAGGATAAATAGCAGGAATTGCATTACTTGTGATCTTTCCACGAAATAAAATAATCATTTTTCATAAGAAACAAAGTAAACTAGTTGCATTTCAATGTGCAGAAGGTAATATACGTTGTACAATTCACCTCCACTGTAGAGATTCATTTACCACCAAAATCATAAACCCATTCTATCATACAATGAACGGCACTCAGCCAGCATTCATGGTTCCATTTTCAAACTAACTTTTACACTAACAAACATAATCACATTCTCTTCTCTCTTACTTTCACTCAAATTAATTATATTCATAAACAAACCCATTATTTACCTTATGAACAACTAGTACAACTAATAGTTCATTCTTCTCTAGTAGTTTCAAAACTAAATTGAACTAATAATCTTAACAAGTTGGATAGCAAATCCATATGTAGCATCTCAAACTGATTAGAAACACTAAATATACACATTTCTCAATCCGCAACCTTCGTCTTTCTTGCTATAAATTCTATGTAAAGATATCAAATTGATTAGAAACTACACATATACACAAACGAAATTCAATTTGAAATCCGCTTACCCTTTGCCTTCCTTTCCATCAATTCCAACTCTAGCTTCATCATCCTGCAACAACTCCAACTTCTTCTGCTCACTCAAGAAAGTCTTGGTGATCATATTACAAAACAAGTAGACAAACTGCACAGAATCGTTCCCCGGAACAGGGTAGGTAATCCTGCTGTAAGTCTCCAAGGGGATGCTGGAATCCACCAGCGCCACAATGGGGACCTGCAGCTTGGCAGCCTCCATCACCACTGACGACTTCCGGTCCGTGTCCAGCACCACCACGCAGTCCGGAAGCTTGCTGGGACCAAAACGAATCCTCTTGTTCCTCGACCGGAACTTCTTCGGACTGGAGCTGTTGGTCAGGAAGCCACCCATCCTCCAAAGCGAATTCATATTAGGGTTATAACAACCGATCTTTTTGGTCATTTGAAGGACGATTTCGTCGAAGAGAGGATTGGTGCTGACGAACATGAAAGCGGCGCGTTGACTGGCGAGGACAGATATGAAGTGGCAGGCATTGCGCATACAGATGAGGGTCTTGTCGGAGTCGATGATTGCAACGGCATTGCGGACGCCGTACGTGAACTGCTTGAAGTGGTGGGCCGCCACTCGACGGCCCATGTGAGCATTCGTGCTCAGGAGCTTTTGGATCAGGATCGAGTGGAGAGTCATCTTTGTTTGAGTACAGAGTGTCCAAACTTTCTATTAAGGGGAGCGAGACACACGCGTTGCGATGCGCGAGTGTGGGGCAGTGGATTGGAGGAGGAGGTAGGGTTTATGGCTCGGTACTTGGTGGATGAGGAACCCAGCAAGACTGCAAGAGAAGAAATGTTGGAGTCAAAAGTATCCACGATTCAGTGGGTTTGCGTAGGGTCGGACCTAGGGATGGCCATTTTACCCCGGGCCCCAAATCCCCGCTCCCCCATCCCCATTTGGGGATTTTTTTTGGGGGAAAAATGGGGAAATGGGGGGGGGATGGGGATGAATTTTATCCCCAAATTGAAATGGGGATGGGGATGGGGATGGGGATGGGGAAGGGTCCCCCCATCCCCATTTCCCCATTTTCCCCAAAAAGCTATGTAAATGGGGCCCCCATCCCCATTTCCCCATTCCCCCCAACTATATAATATAATATAATATAATATAATATAATATATAGTTATTTTTATATTTTTATTATTTTTATTATTTCTATTATTTCTATTTTACTAACTATAAATACATATTTATAACTTAAAACCTAACTTATATAGGCAAAATGGGGGAATGAGAGAATGGGGAAATGGGGGATCCGGGGGAAATGGGGAATCGGGGAAAAACGGGGAAAACGGGGAAATGGGGATGGGGGTGGGGAGACCTCCCCCCAAATCTACCCCATCCCCATTTTCCCCAAATGGGGGGGGGAATGGGGGAGGGTTTGGAAATTGGGGTTGGGGATGGGGATGGGGGGACCTATATCCATCCCCATTTCCCCATTGGCCATCCCTAGTCGGACCCGGTTATATATATGTGTAGGTGATAAAATATCCGCTAATTCCATGGAATAGCCGTTTTGGTTTTCTAATTTTTACGTATAACCACTAGTTTTTTTAAAAAAACAAATATAACCGATACCATCATGGATCATGGATTGTGTGGTGGAAGGTAGTGGGTTCTTTGACAAATATACCCCCTGGAGAGTTGTCAGTGGTTGTTGATGTAAGAGGTCGAAAATGACCCTGTCATTATATAATCTGCTTTCTGGGTAATCGATCCCTCTTCTCCTTCTTATATTTCAGATGAAGGCAATCTCCAAACCCAACCCCTGAAATACGCTACGGGTTCCAAGTCTGTAAACCCAAACCCTTACATTTCGAAATGGCACCCAATTTAAAAATAATTCATTGTCGTGATTGAATCGGTCGTAATCGATCCCTCTTCTCCTTCTCGTATCTCAGATGAAGGCAATCCCTAAACCCAATCCCTAAAATTCACTGCGGCTTCCAAGTCTTTAAACCCAAACCCTTAACATTTTGAAATGGCACCCAATTTTAAAAAAATTTACCCGCAATAATTCGATATTGTATCTCCGGCATAAACTTATTTCCAGTTGTCGAAGCGTTGCCGTGATTGAATCGGTCCTAAACTGTTTCAGCCATCCCCAATATCAGAGAAGGTATGTATCCTTACTTAGGAACTTGAACTGTAACTGTGTTAGGTTTTTGGTTGTTGTTGGCATATATTCCATATCAAAACGTGTTTATCTTGTAAATGTTTATGTGGTCATGTTGATGATGATACAAAGCTTCAAAGAAAGATTTGACTACGGTACATACAAGATGATGGCTTGCTAAGAGGAAATAAGCTTCATTGCTCATCAAAGGTATAATCGACCTCATTCCTCTTACAAGGCATAGGCACACACACACAAATCATTCATGAGTGTCCCTGCATTGTTGTGCACCATTTTTATAACACATTCACATGATTTTGTATGCTCATGCATTGAACTCAAATGCTCATACATTTTAGAGTTGCATGTTCTAAGACTATGTCTAGGAAATGGCATTCATATGTGAACTTGTGTTTGTATGTTTGTGTTTCTTGTGTTCTGGACTTGTAATAGTGCTTAATTGATTCCTTATTGAGTCCCGGTCATTTCGGTTACTCATATGTTAAGTTTCGAGTCCAAACGATGTAGCTACGTTACTTTTCGTTCTCATTCGTCGAGTTGTGTTCGTCGTCGTTTTCCAAGATGAATTCTCAACCATTTTTCAAAGTTTCATAGTCTTCGTCGTGCGTGAGGGAGTCACGGTTCGTAATCCAAAAACGGATTCGAATTCGGAGTTCGGATGCCCGAATACGGCTGAAGAACGTGAGAGGTGCGCGAGGAGGTCGCTTGGCAAAAAGCCAAGCAAGGGGTGGCCACGTGTGGACCACGTGTGCCACACGGCCAGAGCTCCTCTCTGGCCACGTGTGGCACACGCTGGCCACACGTGGACTTGCCAAAGTCCCCCCAAAAATTTGGACAATTTTGCCCTCCTTTCATTCTTTTTAAATCCCTCCATTTCCCTCCATTCTCTTTCAAGAAGAAAAAGTGTGAAATCCCGTCTATGATTTTCTCCCAAATTTTCTCAACTTCCAAACACCATAACTTTCTCATACGGAGTCGGAATTGAGTGATTCAAGTTGAAGATTGTTCATATTCGAGTCCTCTACCTTTTCCAAGTGATTGTGCAGCTGTTTGATCGATTTTCTGACAGATCTCCTCAGAAAAACGAACCAGCTCTTGTAATTGAGGTAGAGTTCATAACTTTGTGATTTCATCTTTTTTAACCTCCAATTTGCTTGGGGTTTCTTCTTCTATATGTATATGTTTGTTTAGTGAATGCTATAGAGAAAGGTAGCTTCATAATCAATCTAATTGAATAGTCTAATTAGAGACACATGTTGACTAGAATCTTTGATTCTTTGTTTTTAACATGATTGAGAGTTGTATTGTGATTAGATTGATATCTATGATTGTTTGAGACTTGATTGATCAAGTTTATGATTAATAATCCTTTCTATGTGACTTTGATCCATGATTGATGAAATCTAGGATTAGAGCCTTTTATGTGTTTTTAGAGATATATATGATTGATTTGTTTTTAACATGTCTCCTATCTCTAAATCTTTGGCTAGAATAATTGTTGAATACATTTTATGATTCTAGCATTTTTGATGTATGTTTATGACATCTTGAACTTGTGCCTTATGAATATGAAATTGTTCAAGTGTTGTTTTGTATGAATGAATCTAGAAGTTTTATGTGTTAATTGTATTCACATGCTCTAGGTTTTCATTCATGATTTTGCATCTAGATTTCTATTGTTTGTGTTTTCACATCTCTAGATCTAGTTGTTCCATGGAATGTATTGATCACATGTTCTATGTTGTTTTGATTGATTGCATCACTTGCATTCACATGATCACACTAGGAAGTCCTTGTAAAAGGCGTGAAGTCTTGGCTAGAGTTGGGATGACTTGGATAGCCAAGCAAGAAGTCTTGCCTAGAGTTGGGAGGACTCGGATAGGTAAGCAAGAAGTCTTGTCTAGAGTCGGGAGGACTTGGATAGACAAGCAAGAAGTCATGGCTAGAGTCGGGAGGACTTGGATATTCATGCATGGGAGGCTTTCTAGAGGCACGTGTGCCTTATATAGAGAGTTGGCTTATATATTGGTAGGCCCGGGTGTTTGGTTAGACATAGAGTTCGATAGAGCGGGGTACATGGGATGTGTATGCACTCTTGAGGAATTTCTAATCTTCCAACGATGTTGGTTTTGGTATGAGTTCCAATATGTGGTGGTTTACATCATTGAGGGATTTTGTATCTTCCAATAGGGATTGGGTAAACATAGACTCCACATGGGTTGGTGACTAGGATTGGTCATTTTGTGGAATTTCTAATTTACTTTCCAAGTATATATATAAGTACCCAATGGTTGTAATTCAACCCGTGGATGTTTCCTCCTTAGAGATTTTACCACGTTAAAAAATCCCTTGTGTTAATTCTTCCTATCTCTCTCTTTTATATTTGTTTATGTATATGTTGTTATCTTGTGACACATCAATTACTTGTGAAGTATATTGATACAAGATTTTGTATAGTGTGATTTGTAAATATATTCTTTTGATCATATTTGTAAATACATTTTTCTTTTGTATATTGTTTAGAATTTTATGTATAGCAATATTTGTATATACTTGTAATGATTGAACATATATTCATATACAAGTATTCTTGCTAATTGTTTGTGTATTTTCTTTATACCTCATACAACATATTGATACTTAGACAATGTATGAATGATCACATGATAACTTGTCTTAGTATGATTCCGTGATGTTTATGTTGTATGTAAGGCTACCTTGAGGGACAAACGTAAGTTTGTTCAAGGGATTGAAATTAGGCGAAAAACCTATTCACCCCCCCCCCCCCCCTCTAGGTACGTCTTAAGCAATTTAACCTTGTATGTATACTTTCAAACTGCAATTATATTTGATTCATTTCTTTCATAATTTTCATATAACATTGTTGAAAATGATTGGGGAGGGTCATCTCGTTCTTCTTCGCAGCGGCCTGTGTGTTTATGTCAGTCTAAGTACATATTAACGCTTTATTTCATATTCATATAACATATGTTTATGTTAGTCTAAATACATATTATTCATTTGGGGCGTTTTCATATTCATATAACATTTGTTCGAGAAGTGTCTTTTACTTCGTCGCGGAGGCCTGTGTGTGTTTGTTTATGTCAGGCGCCCTAATTGGGGGTTACATGCTTTTAACTTTAAGCCTTTGGTAGGACCTACCATGACAGGAAATTATGAAAACAAATGACATTCCATGATGCTGCCATTTTCTTCCATGACAGTACATTCCATGATGCTGCCATTTTTCCATGACATTACATTCCATGATGCTCCATTACATTCCATTATCCTCCATTACATGCCATGACGCTCCATGACATGAAATTACATTCCATGATCCTCCAATGACATGACGAAATTACATTCCATGACATGAAATTACAGTCCATGACATGAAATTACATTCCATGATCCTCTCATGACAACACGAAATTACATTCCATGACATGAATTACATGCCATGATCCTCCCATGACAACACGAAATTACATTCGATGATCCCTCCATTACACGAAATTTCATAAACTTACACGGAATTTAATTCCTTGATTGTCCGTTGTCATTGATGATGACATGTATTTTAATTCCATGATTATGGAACTGATTACAATTGTTGCATACAACTTCAGGAATATGGTTCTATTGATAGTGAACTACGATGGACAGTGGGAAGATGGACAGTTCAACCCTAAAGCTGTTTTCTTTTTGTCAGTGATAATGAAGGAGACTTTAAAAACATTGGCAGAGAAGATATGTAGTCGGTTTGGCTTAAATTGCAATGAAGTTGACTTCAAGATAAGTACTAGAATTGATGGGTCCATTGTTGAAATGATTTATGACTTAGATTTACAGATCTTCGTTTCGCATAACAAAGAGAATCATAAATGTTATGTGTCGGTGTTTCACAAACAGCTAAGAAGGCAGGTCGAACAGTTAACTATGCCGCCTGATCTGAAATCCAAATCTATGTCCATCACCTTTGGTTCCACTAGTGATTAGGCATGTACGCCGCCACCCATAATGAAGTGTAAATCTAAACTCAGCCCTGTTGTGAGTTCATCCGGATACAGATCCAAAACTGGTAGCAATGAATATGTTCCGAGTGGTTCCCCTATTGATGAATCAAATACTCCGCCATCAATCAGGAAGTTTATATTTCCCTGAAGCCCACTAGCTACAGCCGGTAGGAAATCTACTAATGGCAGCAATCCTGGGGGTGTGAATCTTGTCATACATCCGTTGTATGTGGTTCAATCAGATTTTGATAATGCTAATGACGACATAGTTGATTGTCCAACTGTTGTTATGGCTGGAGAAGATGGCATGGGTCAGTCAGCCAAAATCAAGTCGTCATTGTGTCCTTGGTCGAATGATATCTGTCCACAAGATTTACCGCTACACCCTAGACATGATCACAATCCACTGCACCCTGTTGATCTGATAAGCACTTCTACCGCAGGTATAAACAAGAATTTATCAGGTCCCGAGCATGAGCTAAAATTGCATTGACGGTCTGCAAGACAGAGAAAGTCCATTAAGAAGTGTCACCAAGAGACTTGTTCAAATTGCTCTGAAAAGGGACACAACAGATCAAGGTGCCAGAAACCAGCGTTTGTTGCATCTCGACCAACCAAGCCTCCACGCACCTGTAGTATATGTCATAAACCTGGACACAATAGACAAACTTGTCCCTCTGCCTAATAACCCTAATCCCCTCCATCGGGTGATATCATGACCCAGTTTTGAATGCCGCACCAACAAGGTCTACCAATTTGAAAACCTCTTATCTGCACTCTTAGGTTGATTCACGGACAATGTGCCATTCTACTTTGGTTGTAAGAAAAATGCGTGTAATATGTGATCTATTTAATTTTTCTTTCATTCAATTGTTTGAGTGGTCCCTGCTTGTAATATCACCTTACTATATCGGTTCTGAATTGTTTGATGTTATGTGTAAGTGCCCGTTTATTTACAAACCTCAATTGGGTAGTTAGGTACTCCTTCACTGTGGTCGCTTCCCAAAGAATTTGGAGGCTACTTATCCCCCTTATAAACATCTCCTAAATATTGACCGATCTACTTACAAAGATTTTGCAATTTTTAGATGGGTAATCTGTGCTTATATTTACAAGGGATGTTCACGGGTCTTTCTTGCATAGCAATCCCAGGTACGCACATCTATGTGTGTGCCCAGCAAGGGTATACTTTCATACGCTAGCCATGTCAAAAAATCCTTTTCCTGCAAGGTTTTAAGTGAGGTAGGAGAGGGTGTAAACCAAACATTCACTTCATGAGAGAGAAAGAAATCAATAAATCTTGACCATCTATTTTCGTTTATGATTAGGTCTCAAAAATGTAGTGCAAATCTAAGGGGAACAAAAAAGCAGAGGAGAGAATTTTGATCAGTTAACAAGTACGAAATGACAACTTCGTGTACACAGTCTTGTACAAGGCATCGGACTACATTGTTACCACCGCTGTGAATTGGATAAAAGCAGGCTTTTTTTTAGTTAGCAAGGCAGTAGTAATTTTTATTTTCGCCATCCCCTTTAGGTTGCGGTCATGTAATCTGTTAGTGCAAAATCGTGCAAGTTTATTGTGCATGCTGAATGTTTGTCTGAATCTTCGCGTGGTATATGATCGTGTAATCTATTATTTTAGATTTTTATCGTGTAAGGAGTTTTGTTCTTCTATCGTGTTTCGTATCAGTTGTTTGTCTTTTCTTAACGTAAAGTTATGGGGTTATTATTATTCAGGATTATTTACTTTGAACAGACAACATTTGAATCCTTTGCAACCATGCAACTTGGGTGTAGATAGACTCGTCCAGATACCCCAGCGATGATTTTGTTTTTCGAACAATGCATAAACATTGGCTCCAAATACAGACGATGATATCTTTGATTAAAGCTTGTAACTGTTATTCACATAAAACCATTCTTTGTGAAACTAAGAATAGGAACATGAACAAGGAATTAAAGAATATATATTAAACATTTTTAACAATTTTCATTCCATGAATAACCTAACAACTTTTTTGAGTTCCAGGTACTCGAGTGAGCAAAGTTTCTCCTTGCTTAGAAGGCTTTGCTGACCCGGTGACCGGTGAATGTTTTGTTTGTAAATAAAATGTCCACGACTACAAACTCTCTGTAATCTGGATTCTTGATGCATCATATTGGGTCTGTTTTCGTTCGACAAGAATATTTCATTTCCCACATATACGTGTAATTTGTTCCGTGGTTATTGTCGAGTAAAACATTTATTTAGTAGTATATTAGGGCCTGTCCTGTATCGTTTTACAAGCCTATTTTCGTTTTTATTTTCTAAATCCGATTTCGAATACGCATTCGTTACCGTTTTTCATTTTATTTTCCAAAACAAAAACAAAAACAAAAACAAAAACAACAACAGTGTTAAAAGTGAAAATTTTCCAAAACAACTTTTTGATGTTTTCCATTTTGTTTTTCATTTTGTTTTTCACTTAAAATAAAAAACTCAATTTTATTTTTCTTTTTTTCTTCCTTTCACTGATGTTCATCTCCTTCCTCTCCTTCTCTCTTCTTCTTCCTTCTTCTCCTTCTTCTTCTTCTTCTTCCCATCCGTCAGTCAGACCGACGCCGTCCAGATCTTCTTCCCGTCCATCAGATCTTCTTCTTCTTCTCCTTCTTCTTCCTTCTTCTTCTTCTTCTTCCCATCCGTCAGTTAGACCGACGCCGTCCAGATCTTCTTCCCGTCCGTCAGATCTTCTTCGACGTCGTCAGACCGACGCCGTCCAGATCTTCTTCAACGCCGTTTGACATGCAAATCCAGAAGTATCTGCAACTTCTCAAGAGATGTTGTTTTTATATTGATTTGTTGGATCGATGATGTAAGATCCGTTATTTGTATTGGCTTGATTCCATTGCAAAACACTCTATATTTGTATTAGTAGTTGCTTAAGTTTTTCTTGGAAGAAAAGTGCCTCAAAGGTGAAGAAGCAACATCTTGTGCAAATATCGTCTTCAAGGGGAACATCGCTTACTTGGATGCTAAGGCATCAAGATTCTTCTTCCTCTTGCAAGGCATTAGCGCACACACACACAATTCATACATGTGTGTCCCTGCATCGTTGTGCACCATTTATATAACACATTCACATGATTTTGTATGCTCATGCATTGTACTCAAATGCTCATACATTTTAGAGTTGCATGTTCTAGGACTATGTCTAGGAAATGGCATTCATATATGAACTTGTGTTTGTATGTTTGTGTTTCTTGTGTTTTGGACTTGAACATGGTCTTATTTGATTCCTTATTGAGTCCCGGTCATTTCGGTTACTCATACGTTAAGTTTCGAGTCTAAACGATTTAGCTACGCTACTTTTCGTTCTCATTCATTGAGTTGTGTTCGTCATCATTTTCTGAGATGAATTCTCAACCATTTGCCAAAGTTTTGTAGTCTTCGTCGTGCGTAAGGGAGTCACGGTTCGTAATCCGAAAACGGATTTGAATTCGGAGTTCGGATGCCCGAATACGGCTGAAGAACGCGAGAGGTGCGCGAGGAGGTTGCTCAGCCAAAAGCCAAGCAAGAGGTGGCCACGTGTGGACCACGTGTGCCACACGGCCAGAGCTCCTCTCTGGCCACGTGTGGCACACGCTGACTACACATGGGCTGTCTGAAGTCCCCCTAAAATTTGGACAATTTTGCCCCTCTTCTCTCCTCTTCAAATGACCTCTCTTCCCTCCATTTTTTCATAACTTGAACAATATCAAATTTGAAATTTCTGCAGAAATGTTCATGTTTTTGACTTACTTACTTTGATCATAACTTCTTCATACGAACTCGAAATTGAGTGATTCAAAAGCCAAAATTGTTGGTCTCAACAAGAGCTACAAACCCCAAGCATTTTCTGAGGCAATTGATTTCGTCATTTTTCGCAGCACTCTGATTTTCAGTACGAGGTCATTAGTTGTATGTGATACTTCTTCTCTTGCAATTTCATTTGATCATCTCTATGATTCTTTCTATTTGATTGTTGAAATATGTTGAGAAGTATGTTAGATCATATGCTAGGGTTGTATGATTGATTAGTTAATTGAGTTTAGCTTTGTGATTTCTCTTAAACACATTTTTGCTAAACTTGAGATTGATTGAAATTGATTCTAGAAATTGTTTTTATAATGTACTTCATGTTATCTTCTAGGCTCAATTTCTTGATATAAGAACTAAGATGTTTGTGACATATATTGAATATCTTAATCTTGTTCTTATTGTTTTGACATGCTTTGATTTCTAGATAGATTTGTGATTGTGTGTTGATAGTATATTCTAGATTATCATTAAGCATGTTCATAGAGTGTGTTTGATCTACTTACTCTATTTGTGTGTGCTTGCATCATTTGCATCACCTAGATCATTGCCTTGTAATAGGTTGAAGTCTCTTGTCAAGGTGAGTGAAGCCTATTTGACTTGAGCAAGAAGACTTGGCTAGGAAAGGTTTCCGGATAGCCAAGCAAGAAGCCTTAGTTAGAATCAAGGTGATTCGGATAACTAAGTAAGAAGTCTTAGCAAGGAGTTTGAATACTCCGGATGGTTGAGCTAGGATAGCTTAACTAGGATCTCTTGATCTAGATTGCTAAACAAAGAAATCTTCCTAGAGGCTTTTTAGTCTTGGATAGGAAGTTGCTCTCTAGAGGTGTGGGATACATCTTAGATAGAGAGTAGGCTAGGTAATTCACTAGGCCTTTGAGAGGTGATTAGGATTTGATAGCTTGAAGTGGATATCATAGTGTTGATAGCTTTGAGTGTGTAAGTTCTTTTCATATAGTGGATTTGCTTTGCCGGTGATTGTGGATTCAACTCGTGGATGTTTCATCTTTGAGGTTTTACCACGTAAAAACATTGTGTCTCATTTTTGCTTTATATTTCCTTATCTTCCATATGTTCTCTTGTATTGATTCTTTTGTATATTGATGCTTACATGAATTGATTCATAATATACAATTACTATATCATTACAAGTATTCATTTTCATTCTTATATTCCGCATCTTTTTGAATATTGGAAGAATTTGGAACTATACCTATTCACCCCCCCTCTAGGTATAAAACACTAAACTTTAAAGGGAATTTCAGATGATGATTTCATCGGTTCGAAGAGATGAATGCAATGCATGATTGAAGTAATTGTAAATCTTAGACTTTTAACAGTAGATTTTTTAATTTAGAGTTTCAATGTATTAGTATTGGGTTGGTTTTGTAATCCAAGTTGTTTGGTTAATACGTACAATTGTTAAAAGCAAGTAGTTAAATAATAACATTCTCTATCAAAATAATAATAATAATAATAATAATAATAATAATAAAATTCAACTCATTAATTTTGGCCTAGAAAATGATACCAGACGCGTTTTTTACTTTTTCATATTCGGAATCCAGCTTTCAGGATATGCTACCAGACGCGTATTTGGATTTCGAAACTGAAACCAAAAACACTGTTTTCATTTTCATTTTTATTTTCGAAAAACAAAAACAAAAACAGCCTTAGAAAAACGTTACAGGACGGGCCCTTATATATCGATTACTGTATTGGGTTTCGTTTGGTGAAAGACCTTTTCTTTTAGTAAGATGGGCTTTATCCACCTTCAGGACAACAATCGTATGTAATCCATCCGTTTTCTTGTCAATAGCAAGTGTTCTTTTCAGAATCTTTTTTATACTTTAGGTTTTATAGTATCTATATTCACCAATATAGTCGTGGCTCATGTTGCATTTTAATTTATTTTAATTTTAGGGTTCAACTACTATATTCTAGTATAGTTGGTGGATTATTAATTGGGCATTAGATTTAAATTAAAGATTGAATAAAAAACTAAAGATTTAAAAAGCTCAGGCTTTTACTTCTCTTCTTCTACTGATCCCTGTCAAAAACCCGAAAGCAAAACTTATCCCAAACGAGCACAAAGGGGAAAAAAAAAAAAGGGACCGACTCCATGTCTGTATCTCTTCGCCACTAATTATATGGTCAGTTTCAATTATTAACCCTTATCTAATGGTGTTATGTCAAATAAGTAAGACAATTTTGTTCCATCGAGCCAACCCCACACAACCTTTATGCCTTCAGTGGTATGTCGCAAATGCATCGTTGTAAACTTCAGATTCTGGTTTATTTTTGCCCATGATGGGATACTGAACTTACCATTTGCACATGATAGGTGTATCACCATTCCCAGGAGCAAATTATTTTATGATGTGTGAGATATCTAGTTTGGATGTACTTGAGATTTGGTAGAGCACATATATAAATGTGTAATACACACTGAAACCTTTGAATCCATATTATCCGTTGTTGAAGAACGGTGAAGGTGAAGCTCACGTAAAAATGAAAACATGATTGACGACTGATGATGTATTTTGTTGTATTGGAACACAACGAAAACAAAAGCAGTACCAATGGGAGATGAAAGTGCAAGGAGTAAGAAAGTTAGGAAGGTCTGCACATATCTGGGATTAAAGCACACAAAATTCAAAAGTATTAATCTAAAGATGGAAACCACAGCAGAGGTATCGAATCCACAGGTACCAAGGTTTTGATAGCAGACCAAGTAAATAACCAGCAAATAACCAGCAAATAACCATCAAAAAACAACAAAAAGAAACGGCAAATAACGTACATTACACAATAACAACCATAATCTAAAATCTTTAACTGGATTTAAAATAATTCCTCGAAGTTGATGTCAGATCTTTCAATGAAAAAGATCGGCGTCACTGGTTGAAACGTTCGCGGAGAGAATCAGATTTCCACGGTTTATCTATTCTCTTCAAGGCCTCCACATCTGTCTCCAGTTGATCAACGTGGGCCTCTAAAGAAATCCTTCATGCTAGGTTCCTTGAAGCATTTTTTTTCATTACTTCGTATAATGCTATGAACTTATCCAGCAGAAATTTCATAGCCTCGGAGCTTCTACTTACCTGGGAAACCACTCGATCCCACCTGCCTAATTCGTTCTCATCGTCCGACTCCATATATCTGGTATACAAACTTTAGTAGCCAAAGGTAGATGATTGTGACCCACAGACGTTTTAAAGGAAACCAGTACTAAGCTCATTACGAGTGAATATAAATCCAGTTACATGAGAAAGAATCTGAACAGAAAAGTGGACTCAAATAAGCTCTAAAAAACGGAGTTCAGATAAAGTGTTTGGACAAATTTACCCCCTCTTGTACACATGTCCCAATTTGGTTGGTTACACACAAATTGGGACACCATTTTTGGTCACCTATGAATTGTCCGACTGAAACGAGTATGAACCCGATATAGATAAACCTAAATTCCTAGTGAATGGGAGCATACCATGTGGCATGGATAATTCATTTGATTGGTTTTATTTCCTTCCCACTTGGCATAGTCCCATTCGGGCGATGGATTGGTTGTGTTAAATAATGTACTATACATATATATACAAATATATATATAGAAATGTTGAAGGCAATACTCACTGATGTAAATATACTGTCCAGGATATTGAATGTGAGTCACTAGTTTTATATGCATTCAAGAGACTGCGTATGCTATTTTCAAAACTAGTCGGTGACGTTCAATATCCTCATGAAGTTATATCAGTGTGCAATGACCAGATCGGGACTGATATATAGAAATGATCAAGTGAGTGCGTGCGCGCTGATCTAAATATATAATCGAGGATAATGAATGTGAGCCACTAGTTTACAACCTTTCATTTGTTTTGAACAAGTGGCTCAGGTTCAATATCCTCATGATGTTATATCAGTGCGCACTTACCAAATCTCGACTTTATAATTTTCGGACGTCCAACCACAGCTACACATTAATAGTGAGCCCACAGCCCTATATTAACAAATACCCACACCCAATATGAATGTGTGGTTGTGGGTGGACGTTCCTAACTTATAAAGTCAAGACTCTCCTACTTATAGAAGTATTATATATACAGTCTTTATGTCATGTGGATGTCATGATATAACCTCGTTAGCATATTGAATGTGAGCCACTGGTTTTGAGAACTGCATACACACTTGAGTCAAATAAGTTAAAATTAGTTGTTGACATTGAATATCCTCATGAAATTATATCAATATGTCCTCATTTCAAAATTTGTTATGATATAGTTGTTTGTTTTATAAGGCATGTTATATTTTATGGAAATAAATATCTTCACATGTATGCCCTTTTATCTATTATTTGTTATATATTTACATTTTAATATATTATGGCGAATAGCATATTAGTCCCCATAGTTTGCCTTCATTTGCGTTAAGTGGACGATTTTTGGTATTGAAACTTTCAGTCTATCATTATTCTAACAATATGGATTCCAGTCCCTACTTAACAAATATAACAAATTAATTTCATGAACCCATTCTAAGCATAAGTGGCCTTAAGTATTAAGTAGATAAATCAAACAGGGCCTTAGTATAAATTTCAACCCAAAGAAGTTATTATGATTGATATAACAAAATATATATAGGGTAAATTACACTGCACCCCTTGAGGTTTGACCCGAAGTTAGATGGAAAAGTTTCGTTATTCTACACAAACATCCTTGTTTTACCATAGTAAGGTCCAAAATGGCCTTGGGTGTCGGTGACAAAAAATTTTTCTCTTTATTATTATACAAGGGCATTTTTCGTCTATGCAGGGATGTTAGTCTAGAAAAAGGAAACTTTTCCATCTTAGTGTGTTAAGCCCAAACCTCAAGAGGTGCAGTGTAATTTACCCTATATATATATATATATTTTGTTATATGATTTGATTTAAATTTGATATATAAAGAAATAACTAATATGTTTACATTCAATTATATACTGTACATGTGTACATACACATCTAATAAATAACAATGTAATTTCAGAGAATCAGAAAAATATAAAAATAAAATAAGGGTAGAATTTCACGTAAGTCCGCCTTTTTTGACGATTTGTCACCTTTTTAAATGTCTTTCCATATTCATCACTTCAATCCTTATATTTTGTAAAACTCATCACTTTAGTTCATTTGACCAAATATTTGAAAGTAAACTATTTTAAATCCTGTGAAAGTACAATTTTACCCTTATTACTATTTAATTTTTTAAAATGAAAAACAATAAACTTCTCAATAATAAAATCTTATATAAATAGGTTACAAAAAAGAAAAAAAAACAATCTTTTAGCTAAATAATAATTTATAGCTAAGATAATCAATTTAGCTAAATAAATATCCATTACGATAAAAAAAATACAAAATAAGAAAAAAATAATGGATTTTTTTATTATTTATTTCAGTTTTTTTTATCTATTTATTTAAGATTTTATTATTGAGATTTTTATTGTTTTTCATTTTAATTTAAAGCTAAGAAAATCATTTTAGCTAAATTAAATAGTAATAAGGGCAAAAGTTGACTTTTCTAGGTTTTAAAATAGTTGACTTAAAAATATTTGGTTAAATGGGCTAAAGTGATTGTATGTAGCACAGCCCTTTGAAAAAAATAAGGACTACAGTGATGAATATGGAAAAACATTTATAAATGTGATACATCGCTAAAAAAGTGGGACTTCTGTTAAATTCTGCCAAAATAAGGGTAACACATAAAGAATAAACATACGGTGTGCCGCCCATGTCAGAAAATACTTGAGTGGGTCAATATAGGGTACTGAAAAAAAGAATTGTATCGTGTAATGCTGTTTATGTAAATGTTTACGATTGTTATACGATAGAGTCTGCTGAGAAACAACCATCAACAATGTTGGTTCAAAGCAGTAATGGTTAAATACAATTTGTACTACTCCCAGCTACTTAACTGTCAAATCAATCAGTATTATCATGTCGGGCCAGACCCCATGACCAATTTTCTACTTTTCATCATTACCCATACCCTATACTTAAAGAACGAAATCTTGGAAATGTGATATGGAAAAAGGGTGGGTAGAGTACAGGCAATGATGGTGGGTAGGGGTTTAGTTGAATGACCAAAATTTAATTGATACGACACTTAAAATCAGTTCAAGTTAGACGTCAAAATTGGATGGGATATCCTATAGATGTAATAAATGCTCATCCATCCAACAGCAAAAACCCTCCCGTTCCTCGGCGGTTCTTCGCGTCGCCGTCATCAGTCCTCCTCCGGCTGTCGATCTTTCTGTTCTTCTTGGATTAAAGCTGAGTTGAATGGGTTGTTGAGGATAACACTTTCCTCACCCCCTTAAACGGAGGTAACCATTACCCCCTCCTAAATGGATGACATATGTCTACGGAGGGGTAACTTTGTCCAATCAATTGGATAAATTTACCCCTTTGTAGACACATGTCATCTTATTGGGAGGGGGTGAGCAAAAATGGACTCGTTGTTGGATTTAGTTGGATTGATGAGGTGTCAGAATTTAATTTCTTTGGTGCAACACTCAGCACATGCTGAGTGTTGCATCCGGTCCAGCCAACTTTTTCTCGTAATATAAATCCGTGTCACCGTAATGTATATCAAGGATTCAAGGTTGACTTTACACATCTGGTTCGATGGCAAACGTTATTGTTGATACAACAGTTTAAAGTAAGCATAATGTAAAGGGTTGTACAATAGACATTGTAAACCATCATGTCCAACCCTATAACCTAATTTGGTGCAACCGTTGCCCTAAAACAATGCAACTTCGTCAGGATATAATTTGAACTTCTCAAAGACTCAAATCCGTTGGATCATCCAATATTTTATTAAATTTTAGGGACGAAATAATAATCAACAGTTTAATGCCATTGTTGCGGCAACTGAAGACTATTGCGCCAGGGTTCCCTTTACAGTGTGGATGAAGCTTGAATTAAGCGCAAACTATTTATGCTTGGAGGGAGACCAATTCTTGTTCTTTGTTATGTTTGTTAATTGATGTAGTTTGCCTATCGGTTTGAGTAGGCCACCCATTACAACCTTTCGGACATATTCCCACTTCCAATATGGGGTGACATTTTTGGATTTCATCGAGATTTACATGGCTATAGATAATAATTAACATTATTCTGAAGCAACAGAAAGTTAAGCTTGCTTGTTTTAGAAGATTATGAATGGGAGCATTTTTATGAACATCGACACCTCTCTCAATTAACAAGTGAAGTTGGTGCATGGTGTTCTTGTACATGTTAAAGGTAAGAGGTCAAATTGGTTTGAAAACTAAGAAAGGTTTTGAGTACATACAAATTTTCTGTTTTTTCAAGGTTGTTCTAATAGTTTGTTAACTGTAGTGAAATGTTAATACGTACAAGTTTTTTTCTAAATTTGAACTGCAAGGTTAGTTTCTGATTCAGAACAATATAAAAGGGACATAAGTACTTTGTTAAGATTGTACAGCACAAAATCGGCAGATGAGTACACACAAAACGAGATCTGACTTGAAATTTTTAACATGGGTTATCTAATCCAATTACAAAACAATAGGCGTTTTTCGAAATTGAAAACAAATGGCAACAGCAAACCCAACATAAAACACTACTTGCAAGTCCTGGAATGGATTCTAGGAACAAAACAACCATCAATTGCAAATGCATGTTTGGTGGCGCTATGGATGTGAGTGTCTGAACGTATTAATGCCTTGAACCCGAAGGTTGATTTTTAAATAACGTACAACCATCTTGACGCCAAAGATGGTCGACTAGAGACGTCGACCTGGGATTGCATGCAGTATTTTTTAACATGTAAACATCTCTCTCTAGTTCCGCCACGCGAGATTCAATAACTGTTGATCGAGAACGGGACCGTGCTTCGTGTTTTTCCACTATTTTCTTGTATTCAATTGTAACATCCAGGAGGTCTTTCAGAGAGTTGAAGCACCTGGTTATGCAGCAAATCAGTCGATCCAATGCCGTGGATTCGTTCTCATCATCTGACTCCATCTCTACAGACAGAAGTAATATTTTTTTTTGCTTCAGAATCTATAGAGACCGAAGTTATCCTATTAATGAAATCTGACTGTGAATATATGCTTTTATAGGGGGGCATACAGCGGCACAACGGCACAGCGCACTAATCAGCGGAAACATATCAGACATTTTCCCCTTTAATTTTAACTTTATTGGAAACTAGTGTAATCTTCAAATAGTCATCACCAATGTCATATGTATTTATGTATATAACAATGTCATCAATCATGTAAACGAAATAAATTTGTTGGTTGTCCACATGATTTCCATAATTTTAGATGGTATTACATGTCCATAATACTGATATTATGTATTTTTTTGTTTTTCCTATTTTAGTTAAATTATAGTAGTTACATTGCTCCCTACAATGTGTTTGGTATGCGGGACGGGACGGGACGGGAGAGAGGACGGGACAACTTTTTGTTATCCCACAGTTGGCGCACTATTAGAATGGGACAGGACAAGACAATGTGGGACAAAAACCACCATATTTTGTCCCTTCCAAGTACAGATGCACATTTTCCCCCGGGACCCCAATTCCCTGCGTCCCCATCCCCATTTGAGGATTTTTTTTTGGGGGAAAAATGGGAAAATGGGGAGGGATAGGGATGAAAATCATCCCTAAATTGAAATGAGGAGGGGAGGGGACCCCTCCCCATCCCCATTTCCCCATTTCCCCCAAACATATATAAATATAATTATAATATATATATTTAATATATTAGTTATTCTTTGAAAACCCTAAATCCCTAAGTATATATACACATTTTATATAAAATGCATTAATGAATTTTATTTTGTATTTGTAATGGAATGTTTGTTTTTTTAGTTTAATTTGTAGTTTTTAGTCAAATGAGAAAATAGGAGAACTGGGGAAACGGGGGAAATGGGAAAAAAACGGAGAAATATGAGGAAAATGGGGAATTGGGGATGGGGATGGAGATGGATATAGGTCCCCCCAAAATTTCCTATCCCCTTTTTCCCCAAACGGGGAAACGGGGGGTGGGGGCGGGGGGGGGGGGGGGGGGGGGGGGGGGGTGGTGTTGGTATTGTGGAAGGGTTTGGGAAATGGGGATGAGGATGGAGATGGGGAAAGGGATGGAGGGACAAAATTTCCCATCCCCATTTTCCCTAAATGGGGAAACGGGGGGGTATTTAGGAAGGGTCTGGGAAGTGGGGATGGGGATGGGGGGACCTATATCCATCCTCATTCCCCAAATGTGCATCTCTACTCCCATATTCCCTAGGACAAGGTTGTTCAATGGCATGGGACAAGTACAAAAGACTATTTTACCCTTTAAATTTCTATAAATTGTTAAACATGTTTAATAATATATTATTTTAAATTATATTATATATTATGTATAATATGTATTTAGATTATTTTAGTATATATATCATGATAATATATATTATATATTATATATTATTATGTATTTATATAATATATTATATATTATTATTATATATTTTTATATTATATTATATTATAATATTATATACTACAATTATAATATATATATATTATAATTATAATATATATAAGAGGGGTACTATAGTAATTTCAACTTCTTGTCCCGTCCTGTCCCAGCCATACCAATCGCATAACATCACAGTTAAGAGTTATGTCCTAGACCTTCCAAACACAATATAGAACAACTTGTCATGTCCTGTCCTGTCCCGTCCCATCTCCTTGCCAAACGCACCCTTAGGGTGCGATTGGTATGCGTTTAGGGAAAGGACAACGTGGGAGAGTTTCTTCGTATCCCACATTTGGTGCAACTTTAGCATGGGAGATAACGGGACAAGGTGGGATGAAAATCAACAAATTTTGTGGCACCCAAAACCCTAGCCCAGACTAGTCCCATACTTGAGACAAGACACGGAACCACCTTTTAACCCTTACAATCTTTAAAAAAGCACAGACTTGTGCAATATTATATATATATATAAGAAGTCTCGATCTGGTTAGTGTATCCTCTTAATAACTTTTTCCTGATAAAGTGAGATTTGAATCAGGAAAATCAAGGAGTTGTGAGGCCAGATGAGGGTCAGGATGGTATTGACCATTTGAAATAAACATACAAAGAAATTCTATTTCTTTGAGGCCAATCATGCTTTTCATTTCTAAAAGCATAATACCATACTGGTTGAGTAAATCATGGAAATGATGAAGGAGTTGTGTATGTGAATTCTCATCTACAGAGAATAGGAGAATATCATCAATGTAGAGTAGGGTTGAATGGAGAATAGGATGAAAGATTCTGGTGATGGCCTTTTGGAATAAGGATGGGGCTGTTTTGAGACCAAATGGGAGGACAGTCCATTGATACTGGACATTAGGAAGACAGAAAGCTGTCTTGTATCTATCACTAGGATGGATACCAATTTGCCAAAATGCTCCTTTGAGATCGAATTTGGAGAAAATGTTGGCACCAGGGAGTTGTGAAAACAACATGTTGGTTCTGGGAACAGGGAACTTATCACTCTAAAGAAAGTGGTTGAGAGGCTTGTAGTCAATGACTAATCTTTTCTTGCCTCTAAGCTGTTCTGAACGTTTTTCAACGTAAAATGCTTGACACGCCCATAGTGAAGAGGTGTGTTCAAGAAGACCTTGTTGAAGCAAAATATCACATTCTTCATTTGCTAATCTGAGGTCTGATGGTGACATGCCAGAGTGGGTGGCTTTTGTAGGATTTACATCTTCATTGAGCTTGAAGGGAAGCTTGATGAAGAAGTCTGGATTTTTCCACAAAGGATTGGGGTGAAGGAAATCAACATGACTGTTGGAGCAAAACTGAAGTAGTTTTCTTTGGATGTGTTCAAATGAGGGTTGGATTTCAGACAGAGGGAAAATTTTAGGAATATCCGAAAAGGATTTGAACTCTTTTTTGTATCTGATTCCTTTGGGTAGGAGACGAAGGGATTTGCATTGACAATAGACATCCCATCCAATGAGGATATCTTTGTCAGGCGAAGGTGTTCCGATAACATGGACCCAAATGGTGTAAGAAGGGAAAATCTCAATACCAATCTTGTGTCTGGTAACTAGATTAGTAGTGAATATTTTTCCATCAGCTGCCTTGAAATAATGGATGGAGGGTTTCCATGCTGCAGGAGGGAGGATCTTTGGATTCATCATGGTGTTATGAGATCCTGTGTCGAAGTAGGCAATGGCATCAATTGGCTTGGAATATTTGTCAGGAAGGATTTGAATAGGAGCTTGAGGTCCTGACTGGGAAATGATCTGTGAAGCCTGGTAGGATTCATAGATTGAATCAGTTTCTGAGGAGGAGGCAGAGGATTCTGAATCTGTTGTTGTAACATCTGTGTCTTGAAGCACAAAGCTTATGTTCTGATCAACAGCTTCTTGTTCAGAATAGATGGATTCCACATCAGCATCAGTTGGAATGTCATCTGCCAGTTGTTCAATCTGATAAACTAATTTTGCTGACTTTGCCTTCTTGTTGGGGCATTTCTTTGCATAATGACCTTTTTGTCCACAGATGAAACATTTCTGGGACTTGTTCCATGCACGCTTGGACTTCTTCTTGAAGTATTTGAACTTTTTGTTCTTGTTGTTCTTGTGCTTGGATTTGGATTGTTGAAAATGGTTTTTCTTCTTTGTCTTGCAGGTACATGTGTCTTTGGATTTGCACTTGATCTGCAGAGAAGGTTGCTTACAACTGGTTTCATATCTTTTTCCTTCTCGTAATATCTTGGAGAAAACCTTCTGTGTAACACAGAGTTTTTCTAATGCACTCAAAAAGTACATGTGAATTTCACCAAGAGTTGTATCATTGAGGGTTCTGCCAGAAGCATCAATCTTTCTCTGTAACTCATCATGAAGTTCTTCTGGGAGAGAATTCATGTAGACCTGCTTAAGACTTTGGTCATTGATTCCACCAAGGATGTGGAACCTGCTGGACATCTTTTTGTAGTGAAACATGATGTCTTTCTTTCGGAGAGAGCAACAACGTCCTTCAAAGAATTCTTGTCTGGTTTGTTTGTAGAAGTGATCGGGATCACCAAGAAATTCTCTGAATATGTAACCCATAGCCTGAGAAGCTAGAGGTACACGGACAAACTAGAGTTGTCTGTATTCTCCGAGAGCTTGATACCAATCTCTGAGAGAGCCTGTGAAGCGAGAAACAAATTCTCTGAGAATTGCTTCGAGGTTGTGTTCTGATTTTGCCATTTGTAAGTCAAGCCATGCACTCTTTTTAGAAATCTTCTTTCTCCAGGAGTCTGGAGAGGAGTTATCAAGATTGAACCAAGGACCATTGGTAGGCTTGGTACTACGAGGCTGAGGCTGAGGCTGACCTGGGACATTTTCTTGTGGTTCTTCCACAAATGGACCAGTGGAGGCATCATCAGGAGTATCAGGAGTATCATAAGTATGAACAGATGGCTGGGGATCTGTTCTTGAAGCCATAAAGACTTGGGTAAGATCTGTTTGATCTCGATTTGGAGTGGAAATGTCTGGAATAGTGTTCCAAGAGGACTGGGATGAAATAGTGGAAGTGGAATCTGATTCTGGGTCTGAAGATGTGGGAAAATGATGGGAAGTATACAGGGCAGACCTGTAGTGGTCTGAGGCTAGTTGTTTGTCTTTTCTGGTGTGAGAGGACTTTTTTTTGGAATTTTTCTTCTTGGGAGGAGAAAAGGGAGGATACTTTCGAAAAAGTTCTCCAGTGGATTTGAAGTAGCTTGTATCATCTGGTGGTCTGGATGATGACGGATATGGAGGTGATGAAGGGAACATCAAATTCTGAGTGTAAGGTTTTGGAACATAAGGAGGTGGAGCAGGATGGAAATGCTCTCTGTTTAGCTGGTCTAGTTGTTCTCTGAGTCTTTTGATCTCTCTTTCTTTGTTATTAAAATCAAGGCCAAAATGATTAATATATCTGTGAAGATCAGCATCTAGTTTGGAGATCTTAGACTGAAGATCAATGGCGAAGTCTCTGAAAACTGTATCCATTCTTTGGAGGCTATGTTCATGTTGAGAAACATGATGGGAGACTCGGTCAATCTTCTGATCAATAGAGTTAAGGACTCTATTCTGTATTCTGGCATTATGTGTCTGCCAGTTGAGAACTTGCTCAGCTTGTGAAGGATGTTTTAGAGATCCATCAGGTAGAACTTCAGTGGATTGGATGAAAGGTCTAGAAAATCTGTTCTTTTCAGGATTAGAGGATGGTTCCAGAGGAGGGAAGTCTTGATCACAGTTGGAGGCCATGTAACATGGAATGGGTTGTGGTTGGATTGGGATTTGTGGCTCAGGTTTAGGTTCTGGAGGCAGTAGTCCTTTAGATCGTAAGATCTGTAGAGCTCTGTCATATATGGGCAGAGGTTTGTTTTTGATAAGGTGAAGGCCTATCCAAGGGCTGTCTGGGTCATCAGGTTTGTATGGTTTGCGAGAGGGTTTGCAAGGTTACAAGTAGCCTTTGAAACAATCTCGGCATTCACAATCAGCCTCGCACATGTTGGGATCAATGTCCCAAATGAAGTGACCGTTGATTTTGTCTGTAAAGATTGGGGATCCATCAGCTTCAAAGCTGTGGATGGGGATTTCATCTTCTGTAGTGACTGGTCTGATCATCAGGGCTTGGAAGATGGGAGGAGTACTGGAACTGCTGGAGGAGGCTTCTGGATCTACAAGTGGTTTGTAGATAGTCTTGATAGAACCATCTGGTTCTCTGGTATACTCAGTATCTGTGGCAACTACTGGAGTATTGTTCTGGAAAGCCTTCTCATAGTTTGTGATCCATTCAAGTGGCATGATTTCCATGAGCTTGTCCTTCGGTAATTGTGTTGGGATTTGAATGATGGTAGGGACTTCATCTTCACGTTCTGCTTTGATGAAGATGGTATCACCAGAATGGCTTGGGATAGGAAGATCCAGGGCATGATCTTGGAGACGATAAGCTATCTGGTGGTGGAGAGTAGCCATGTTTGAGTTGGGTTGCATGTCCGCACCCAAAATCTGGAGCTGTACTTTGAGACAGTTGTGGAGATTGGCATCCCTTAGAGGGATATTGAAGTTGGGGTTGTATGTGAGTGAAATACTACCAGCATGAAGTGTTGTGAGACAGGTACCAATAACTGCTTGCTTGTATTACTTGTAAACAGTGTTAAGCAAAGCAACTCTTGCAGTAACTGGTATTCCTTTCCTTCCATGCAAGGTAAGGATGATTCTGATTGCACCAAAGTGAAGGTGTGAGTAGCCTTCTTTGATCCATTGGTCAATCAAAGGTTGGCCAATTTCTAGATCAACATACTGCTCAGCTGGAGAAGCTGGGATGAGGCAGTTGTCAAGGGCTGTTGACTGGATGTATTCTTTGACTGGAGGAGATCTGTGATGGACAAGATGGGTGACTTGTCTGGCTAAAGACTTAGATCTTTTGAAGATGTTATAGGGATTTAACAGTGGAACAGAGGTTTCATTAATTTGAGCGGAATCTGGGATGTGTGTATATTTTACAAGGTTTTGTATTTTAGATGACTGAGTTCTTCTGATAGTAGGTGGGTGAGAAATAGAGGAGGAGAGACGAACAGGAGCTATAGGAGTAGTGTTTTCCGTATGACTTAAACTCTTCTCTTCAATATCTTCTCTATTAGATGAAATAACAGTCTAACTCTTTCCTGGACACCAGGGGAGAGGCTCTGATACCATTTAAGGTGCACTCTGGTCATTTCGACCTCTTGAATATGAGAGAATCTTGCGTGCACCCAGTGCATTGCACCCATCCAATGGCTGCATGCCATGTGGCAAGGACTGTAGGGAAAAATATACCCGCAGCGGAAGCGAGACTAAAAAAATAGTTTAGTAACTTTTAAAATTTTTTCCTTTATGAACCTTAAACCCTTTTAATCAATTAAAGATATATAACATATAACAAAAGAAGAATACCTTTTGTCGCGTGATCCGATTGATTTACGTCGATAGTAATCCGCAAGATCTTCAATCCTAGCACGAACGTGGATCACCTAGGAGCGTGGTCTCCCTTTTCTTTGAATTGCAAGCCTGTGATTGGATAAAACAAACTTTTCTTTTATTCGTTAGTCACAAAAACAATCAAAAGAAACCTAAGATTATTCCGGTCACTTTTGAGTTCTCAATCTTATGATCGAAACTCGCGTGAACCTTGATCGATGTAGTATTCACAAGCTTATTGATGAATCAGCAAATAGAATACTATCAAAGAATAATCTATGTTTCTTTTTGTTTTAGTAGAATAAAAGCTCTCTTTCTATGAGTTGAGAAGAAGAAGAAAAATAAAATTCTGCACACCAAAAACCTAATGTGGCCGAAAATTATAAGTGCCCTTATATATGTGGCAAAATTTCTTTCTTTCTTTTTCCTAGGGTAGCCGAAATCTCTAGCCAAAAATAGACTAGGGTTGCCGCAATTCTCTAGCAAAAAAGAGTTTGAATTGCACCCTAATTCCTATTTTGTTTAAGACTTCCAAACCCTAATCAAACTCATTAATCTTTTATTCTCTTATTTGACTAAAATAAAAAGACTTCTTATTTGATTAAATAAATAAAATTAATTATTTATTTCCTTGTCAAACAAGTCTTTCTATTTAATTATACTACTACCAATAGTTTACCTTTAGGAATCATATTTCCTAATGAGAAAAGATTTGTTTCTTAATTAAATAATTAATTAATAAATTAATTAATTCTCATTTAATTAAACAATGAAAAAAAAATAATATTTAAGGTTAAATAACCTCCTTGCCGCCCCATATATATTATTGGGCCAAATATTATTTTCTCATTTCATTTAATCCTTTGGACTTTAAATAAAAAGCCCACATGTGAACTAGACCCATTCTTACTAAAAGAAACAAGCCCACATGTCATCCATTAATATATAAATATAATTGAGCAGCCCATTACATAAATAATGTGCAAATTATATTCTTAATATATTAAATGCAATTCTAGATGGACCCTAAATTGGTCCGGTAGAATATATCAAGTGATCCATGCAAGTCCGTGTGGATTGGGGATCTTGGCGGGCTATCTAAATTTAAGTTTCAATAGACATAACCTAATCACAATCAACAAATGATTCACTTAGGTCCGATCCATTAATTTTAACTCATTCCACTAAAGAGCTAAAATTGAACTCTTAAATAAAGATAGAAAAGGAAGATGTTTCCTCATTCATACCCTAGACAATCATATTGGAGATAGTGTATCCTCGTGATTAATATCAGTAATCGCCAAGAGTTCATAGACCGCCTATAACTCTCCAAGTTACCATATTTACTCATATGACCACGTTTTGAACTTGGATATTTTGACTTGTCTAGAAGCCATGTTTTCAATAGACACTATCGAAAACTCAACGTTGAGATTTAATATCCAATTACCTCAAAACATCCATATGATGATATTATACTCTCATTCGATAAATGGAGCCACGATGTCCATATCTATAAATGAAGTCCTCTATCGATTAACAAATGAATATCACCAAACTATCGAGGATAGACTATGCGATATAATCGTACTCATTGATAGCTCAAATGATATCAATTGCAACCATAAGTCCATCATTTATCTCAGGATTAAGATAGACTCTCCGATTGTCCTGATAATGAAATTACTTTTATCTACTGACGGTTATAGATAAAGTATTTCATTGTGATCCTGTTCAATGCACCCAGTGCACTAGATTCTTTTGCTCGAAGACACTCCGATGATTTTAGACTCATCATATCTCATTTGATCCCACTCAAATGCTAGCAAAAGAATTCTACAACTTTAATAAGATAAAGGTGCCCAACCTTTAACTTAAGTTGTGAACAATATTCAAGACTAACTAAAGAATTGTGTCTACCACATACATATCCAGATGTATGAACAATTCTTCTTTTCTCATAGTCTTTAGACCTTATGATTATTTACTTTGACAATTATTAAAATATAAATGCTATAAGATTTGTTTAAACCAGAAATCACTTTATTAATATGAAAAAGATTGTTAATTACAATATTACACTCTTGCTATTGAGCATAATCCTAACAATCTCCCACTTGCGCTATAGCAAATGTGTCATATCTCTCAAGCCCATATTCTCTAGGTGCCCATCGAAACTCTACTGAGGTAGAGCCTTTGTGAAGGGATCTGCTAGATTTTCTGCTGACGCGATTTTGGTTATCGTCACGTCACCTCTTTGAACAATCTCCCTTAAAAGATGATATTTTCTTTCAATGTGTTTACCTCTCTTGTGACTTCTTGGTTCTTTCGAATTAGCCACTGGTCCACTGTTGTCACAGTAGATAGTGATCTGCTTATTCGCACTGGGAACCACTTCCAAGTCAATCAAGAATTGGCGGAGCCAAACAGCCTCTTTGGCAGCCTCGCATGCAGCAACATACTCAGCTTCCATGGTGGAATCAGCAATACAAGATTGCTTGATACTCCTCCATATAACTGTTCCTCCTCCAATAGTAAACACAGCCCCTGATGTGGATTTTCTGGAGTCAGAATCTGATTGAAAATCAGAATCTGTATACCCAACGGGAATTAAATCCCCTCCAGAGTATACTAGCATATTATCTCTCGTTCTCTTAAGATACTTGAAAATATGCTTGACTGCCGTCCAGTGATCAGGTCCAGGTTTCGATTGAAACCTGCTAACTATGCTAACAGCAAAACAAATATCTGGTCTAGTACAGAGCATTGCATACATGAGACTTCCAACTGCCGAGGCATATGGAACTCTACTCATGAATTGCTCTTCATGCTTATTCTTAGGAACTTGTTCCTTAGAAAGCTTGATTCCATGTCTGAAAGGTAACATACCTTTCTTGGAATCCTGCATGGAAAACCTAGACAAGATCTTGTCTATGTATGAAGCTTGGGATAATGCAATCGTTCTATTCTTTCTATCCCTTATAACTTGGATACCTAGAATAAAACTTGCTTCTCCTAAGTCCTTCATATCAAATTGTTTTGCTAACCATTCTTTTACTGATGTCAATACACCTACATCGTTTCCGATGAGTAGTATATCATCAACATAAAGAATTAGGAAAACCAACTTGTCGCCCTTAATCCTTTTGTATACACAAGGTTCGTCAAGATTCTGAATAAATCCAAAACCTTTGGCAGCTTGATCGAACCTTATGTTCCAGGATCTGGATGCTTGCTTTAATCCATATATGGATTTCTGCAACTTGCATACCTTTTCCATTTGGCCCTTTTCAATGAATCCTTCTGGTTGCATCATGTAGATGCTCTCGTCAAGACTTCCATTAAGGAAAGCTGTCTTGACGTCCATTTGCCAAATCTCTAGATCTAAAGATGCTGCAATGGATAAGAGTATCCTTATGGATTTAAGCATGGCCACAGGAGAGAAGGTTTCCTCATAATCGATACCTTCTTTCTGTGTATACCCTTTAGCTACCAATCTAGCTTTAAAGGTTTCCACCTTACCATCCATACCTCTTTTCCTCTTGTATACCCACTTGCACCCAATGGGTTTTATCCCTTTAGGCAAGTCTACAAGGGACCAGACTTTGTTATCGAACATAGATTCAATCTCAGATTGCATTGCCTTTTGCCAATGGCGACTATCAATATCCTCCATAGCTTCCTTGTACGTGTAGGGATCATCGTCGTCCGGGAGATTCTCCACTGATTCTCCTAGACCGATGTATCTTTCGGGTTGTGTTCTAACCCTCCCACTACGACGAGGAATGGTAGGTTGTTGACCTTGTGTTGGATCGGAACTTACAATTGGATTGGGTTGTGTAACCTCTCGTGGAATTGTATCTCCTGACATTTCATTCAGGACAATTCTACTTCTAAGCACAAAATCATTCATATAGTCCTTTTCTAGAAATTTAGCATTTGTCGAAACAAATACTTTAAGATCTGAAGGACTATAAAAATAATATCCTTTAGTTTCTTTTGGATACCCTTCAAATATACATGTTTCTGAACGGGACTCCATCTTCTCTGTCTTTCCTTTTAACACATGCGCAGGACAACCAAATATCCTTAAGTGTTGTAAACTAGGCTTGCGCCCAGTCCACAACTCATGCGGTGTTTTAGGAACAGACTTAGATGGTACATCGTTTAGAATGTATATTGCAGTTTGTAAAGCATATCCCCAGAAAGAAATAGGAAGTGTTGAATAACTCAACATAGACCTAACCATATCCAAAAGAGTTCTATTTCTTCTTTTTGCTACCCCATTTTGTTGAGGTGTACCAGGTGCAGAAAACTGAGAAACTATCCCATTATCAATAAGATATTGCTGAAACTCACTAGATAGATATTCTCCACCACGATCAGATCTCAAGATTTTTATGTGTTTCTCAAGCTGATTTTCCACTTCAGCTTTAAATGCTTTGAACATGTCAAAAGCATCCGACTTATGTCGCATGAGATACACATAGCCAAATCTTGAGTAATCATCTGTGAAAGTGATGAAGTACTCATATCCACCTCTAGCTTGAATGCTCATAGGTCCACATACATCAGTGTGTATCAATCCTAAACATTCAGTAGCCCCGGCACCTTTGGCAGAGAACGTCCTTTTGGTCATTTTACCTTCCAAACAAGATTCACAAGTTGGTAGATCATCAACCTTTAAGTCACTCAAAGGTCCGTCACTTACCAATCTTTTAATCCTATTAAGGTTAATATGACCTAGGCGTAAATGCCATAGATAGGTTTCATCTTTTGATAATTTAACTCTTTTATGATTAGGTTTCGTTATTTCTGTGTCTAACGAGTGAGAGATATTTCTATGCAAAAAGTATAGACTGTTTTTCCAATGTACCTTGGCAAATAATTTTGTCATTCTTACTAATAATAAAAACTTTATTAAAAGTAACCGAATATCCAAATTTATTTAAACAAGAAACTGAAATTAAATTCCTCTTGAATTGAGGTACATAATAAACGTCTATCAAATCTAAATGCCTTCTAGAATCCAAATAAACTCTAATATCTCCCACTGCACTTGCAGACACTAACGTTCCGTTGCCCAACGCAAATTGATTTCATTCTTATTTAGCCTTCTCCTTTCTTGAAACCCCCGTAAGGAATAACAAACATGATTAATGGCTCCAGAGTCTACGATCCAAGAATCTGTAGAATCTACCAGAAAAACACGTTTCAAGATAATTCATATTACCTTGTTCCTTCTTATTTTGAGACTTTGGAAAATTACTTTTCCAATATCTCTTTTCACCACAAAAGAAGCACTTCCTTTTGATCTTGGTTACTTTCTTGGTAAGCCCAAGTTGCTTTTTCTTCTATTATTCCTTGACCTTCTGACGGGTCTTAATAGTAGCAACTTTACCAACCATATGAATCTCTTCTAAAGACATCATTATATCAGCAGCAGACCCCATTCCTTCTTACTGCTATTGCAACACGTATGAGATTGTAGCCATTTGGCCATCTCATTAGAGGTCTCCCACTGTTCATACGCGTCTCATTGCATCACATTAGATTCATTAGTAGGAGCAGGTGGTTTAGGAGTAGTTAGAACAAAATTTATGTTTTTCAGCTTGCAGCAACAACCCAATTTTCCTTTTCCATGTGACATAATTATCTCCAGTTAAAGTGTTATCTTTCAGGATGTTCATTAGGGATGGGGTCATGATTTCTTAATAAAACAAAATTATATATAAGTAAATAATCATTATAAAGCACTTTAAATATTTATCTTGAATTAAATAAATAACTCAATCATAAAAATTCAACGGTGATCCAACACCCATAAATGTTACGCCTCCTTTGGGAGTTCGCACCATTTACTAGTTAGACTAGGTCCCACCTAATTGTTAACATAACAACCAGCGTTTTCAATTTTAGCCTTGCAATTTTACTGACAAGAACTCTTGGGAGGATATCAATAAACTTACATTGAGTGTGTTACCAAGATATCGACCCTCAATTTTCTCTCACGAAAATCCCTCCTTGGGGAGTAGATCTTGTTTGAGTCCATTGTCTAGTCTATCCTTGTAAGGAAGTATATTGCTAAATTCCATTCATGGACGCCCTTTGGGGGGATTACCAATAAATAATTAAGCTCAACTAACCTTGGAGGCCATAGGTGTTACAAAAACACCTTCTCCCACTCAATTATTTAAGGCGTGTGATTAAATCCCATAGAATGATTTACCAAGTTATCTAGATGCCAATTTAGATACCTAAATCATTCAATGCATGTTCATACCAAAAGAGATATATGAGTGGCACTCCTATTCTATATGTCATGTTATCATACAATAACAAATATTGTAATATTTAAGCATAAAATAAATAGCAACAATTTTGGCCCATCCTAGAAAAACAAGTAAATTACAATGATATAGGAATACAAGATCTTCAAGTGGCCCATCAACCATACGCTCATCCTTCGGCCTCCTCCCTTGGGATTGCACGGCCCACAACCCCATATAAGGGGCTGCCATGCGCAGCCCATGAGGCTTTGCAAGGCTGCCGTGCGCAGCCCACCAAGCTTTGGGCTTGCCATGCGCAGCCCAATCCACTCCTAGGGTGCGCACGGTGCTCGTTCTCGGTTCCGGTTGCTTTGTTTTTCTTCGTGTCTTCGAATCTTCAACACCCAAATATATTACAGCAATATAAAATAATAAATACTGCAGTATTCAATTTTTTCTTTTTTTAATCACTGCAGTATTTTTCTTACACATAAAAAACTGCACTATAATAAAAATAAAAAAACTGCAGTAGTATTAAAAAAAAATACTGCACCTAAATATATATAAAAAAATAAAACCTAGCAACTACCAAGAAGGAATTATGGTGATGATAGACCACCCTTCTTGTTACAATTCCATAACAAAAATACATTGAAAATCTAGGACCAAAATCGAGCAATAACAATCCACATAAAAACATATATAAATCCATACATCACATGTAATTATATATGCGAATACCTAGAGTGCCATCTCTTTCTAAAACATGCATAATCACAATAAAAAGAAATTGATCCACGTATATATACGTTAATTAATTAAAAGGGTTCAACCTGGCTCTGATACCAATTGTAGGGGAAAAATATACCCGCAGCGGAAGCGAGACTAAAAAAATAGTTTGAGTAGCTTTTAAATTTTTTTTCCTTTTATGAACCTTAAACCCTTTTAATCAATTAAAAATATATAATATATATAACAAAAGATTAATACCTCTTGTCGCGTGATCCGATTGACTTACGTCGATGGTAATCCGCAAGATCTTCAATCCTAGCACGAACGTGGATCACCTAGGAGCGTGGTCTCCCTTTCTTTGAATTGCAAACCTGTGATTGGATTAAACAAACTTTTCTCTTGTTCGTTAGTCACAAAAACAATCAAAAGAAACCTAAGATTATTCCGGTCACTTTTGAGTTCTCAATCTAATGATCGAAACTCGCGTGAACCTTGATCGATGTTGTATACACAAGCTTATCAATGATTAAGCAAATAGTACACCATCAAAGAATAATCTATGTTTCCTTTTTGCCTTAGTAGAATAAAAAATCTCTTTCTATGAGTTAAGAAGAAGAAGAAGAAATAAATTATGCACTCAAGCCTTAGAGGGTGGCCGAATTCTATAAGAGGTCTTATATAGGTGGCCAAATTTCTTCTTCTTTTTACCCTAGGGTGACCGAATTCTTTCCCCAAAATTAACTAGGGTTGCCGCAAATCCTCCTACAAAAAGGAGTATGATTTGCACCCTAATTCCTATTTTGTTTAAGACTTCCAAACCCTAATCAAACTCATAAATCTTTTATTCTCTTATTTGACTAAAATAAAAAGACTTCCTATTTGATTAAATAAATAAAATTAATTATTTATTTCCTTGTCAAACAAGTCTTTCTATTTAATTATACTACTACCAATAGTATACCTTTATGAATCATATTTCCTAATGAGAAAAGATTTGTTTCTTAATTAAATAATTAATTAATAAATTAATTAATTCTCATTTAATTAAACAATGAAAACAAAATAATATTTAAGGTTAAATAACCTCCTTGCCGCCCCATATATATTATTGGGCCAAATATTATTTTCTCATTTCATTTAATCCTTTGGACTTTAAATAAAAAGCCCACATGTGAACTAGACCCATTCTTACTAAAAGAAACAAGCCCACATGTCATCCATTAATATATAAATATAATTGAGCAGCCCATTACATAAATAATGTGCAAATTATATTCTTAATATATTAAATGCAATTCTAGATGGACCCTAAATTGGTCCGGTAGAATATATCAAGTGATCCATGCAAGTCCGTGTGGATTGGGGATCTTGGCGGGCTATCTAAATTTAAGTTTCAATAGACATAACCTAATCACAATCAACAAATGATTCACTTAGGTCCGATCCATTAATTTTAACTCATTCCACTAAAGAGCTAAAATTGAACTCTTAAATAAAGACAGAAAAGGAAGATGTTTCCTCATTCATACCCTAGACAATCATATTGGAGATAGTGCATCCTCGTGATTAATATCAGTAATCACCAAGAGTTCATAGACCGCCTATAACTCTCCAAGTTACCATATTTACTCATATGACCACGTTTTGAACTTGGATATTTTGACTTGTCTAGAAGCCATGTTTTCAATAGACACTATCGAAAACTCAACGTTGAGATTTAATATCCAATTACCTCAAAACATCCATCTGATGATATTATACTCTCATTCGATAAATGGAGCCACGATGTCCATATCTATAAATGAAGTCCTCTATCGATTAACAAATGAATATCACCAAACTATCGAGGATAGACTATGCGATATAATCGTACTCATTGATAGCTCAAATGATATCACTTGCAACCATAAGTCCATCATTTATCTCAGGATTAAGATAGACTCTCCGATTGTCCTGATAATGAAATTACTTTTATCTACTAACGGTTATAGATAAAGTATTTCATTGTGATCTTGTTCAATGCACCCAGTGCACTAGATTCTTTTGCTCGAAGACACTCCGATGATTTTAGACTCATCATATCTCATTTGATCCCACTCAAATGCTAGCAAAAGAATTCCACAACTTTAATAAGATAAAGGTGCCCAACCTTTAACTTAAGTTGTGAACAATATTCAAGACTAACTAAAGAATTGTGTCTGCCACATACATATCCTGATGTATGAACAATTCTTCTTTTCTCATAGTCTTTAGACCTTATGATTATTTACTTTGACAATTATTAAACTATAAATGCTATAAGATTTGTTTAAACCAGAAATCACTTTATTAATATGAAAAAGATTGTTAATTAAAATATTACACTCTTGTTATTGAGCATAATCCTAACAATATCCAACAGACCAAAAAGTAGTATGAGAGTCTAGGGCCATAGGGTCTTGTGAGTCTTGGAAAAAATCTTCTGGTACTGGATCTGGTAAATCTTCTGGTATTGGATTCCAACTTGGAGGCCAGCTTTTGGAGGAATCTTTGGGCACATCTGGGAGGATCAAACATTCATTTGTATAGGCACCATTAGTATCACAAAGAAAATTCAACAGAGGTGTTTGAAGCTTAGTAGGATACAACTGTGAATAGTCAAAAGTGGTGTGCCATTCATAATTGATGTTGTGTGTCCAAAGAAGCTTTTTGTGAGGATTGTAACGATAAGGCCTGTGAAATATCCAAATGCAGGATACAGAAGAGGCTGAATCAGGGTCAAGTTTCCAAATGTTGTATTGTCCCATGAGTTTTGTGAGTTGAGTTCTCCAATAGGACAGAGAATCAAACCATTGGAGGAATGTCCATAGAAGGGAATTTTGTTAAGCTGGATCATGGAGATGACCATATAATTCCTGAAGAGGAAATACAATGGCATGATGATGGAGGATAGATAAGCACCATAAAAACCATAAAATTCGAGGAGTGAAATAATCAAAGGGAGGCATCAGGAAGGGGTCAAGAAAAGGTTTTTATTGGGTTGATGAGAGTGTGATGACATCCTTTCTGGAGTTCTGTCAAATAAACACTGAGATGGGACTTTGCAAAATGTTGGATCTAATCAAGGGTAGGTTCTTGATTCGGGGGAAGAGTTTGTAGTAGCTCTGGAGGATAGGTTAGATTTGTGAAAGCTGGGAGGTTTGGTGAGGGATCTGATGAGGAGGAGGCTGAGGTAGCCATGAGGACTAATGGAATTCTTCTGGTTGAGGTGATGAGGTGGACTGGCTGAGGCCTGGAAAGCATGTCTGTAATTATATTGTGTTGGCCTTTCACATGTTTAACAGTGAAATCATATCTGGAGAACCAGTCTTTGAGTCTCAACAGTTGAGGATTAGGAGGAATCTTATTGCGGAACTCGAGGATGTTGGGAAAAGATGAGTTGTCTATTTCCACAATAAAGTTTCTTGTCCTGAGGTGGAAGTCAAACTTTTGGATTCCATTTTTCACTGCGAGAATCTCTTTGTAGATAGTGTGATAATGCTGTTGGGCAGGTTTGAATTGTCCGCTAGCGTGACCACAATATCTTCTCTGACCATCTTTTTCTTCGATGAGGATGGCACCCCAGTGGGTGTCACTGGCATCAGTCTAGAGGATGATTTGACCGGAGGACGGAATAGTGAGAGCCGGTGGAGACTGTGCAATTTTCTTCAGTTGGATTATTACATCTGTGTGTTGAGCATTCCAGGGAGGAGGTTTCTTCTTTAAATGAACAGAAAGAACTGAAGTGTAATGACTAACTCGGGGGATGAAATCTCTAATGTAATTAACAATTCCAAGGAACTGTTGAATCTGTTTGTGTGTGATATTTGAATCAGGAAAATCAAGGAGTTGTGAGGCCAGATGAGGGCCAAGACGGTATTGACCATTTGAAATAAACATACCAAGAAATTCTATTTCTTTGAGGCCAATCATGCTTTTCTTTTCTGAAAGCATAATACCATACTGGTTGAGTAAATCATGGAAATGATGAAGGAGTTGTGTATGTGAATTCTCATCTGCAGAGAATAGGAGAATATCATCAATGTAGAATATCATCAATGTAGAATAGGGCTGAATGGAGAATAGGATGAAAGATTCTGGTGATGGCCTTTTGGAATAAGGATGGGGCTGTTTTGAGGCCAAATGGGAGGACAGTCCATTGGTACTGGACATTAGGAAGACAGAAAGCTGTCTTGTATCTATCACTAGGATGGATACCAATTTGCCAAAATGCTCTTTTGAGATTGAATTTGGAGAAAATGTTGGCACCAGAGAGTTGTGAAAACAACATGTTGGTTCTAGGAACAGGGAACTTATCACTCTGAAGAAAGTGGTTGAGAGGCTTGTAGTCAATGACTAATCTTTTCTTGCCTCTGAGCTGTTCTGAATGTTTTTCAACGTAAAATGCTTGACACGCCCATGGTGAAGAGGTGTGTTCATGAAGACCTTGTTGAAGCAAAATATTACATTCTTCATTTGCTAATCTGAGGTCTGATGGTGACATGCCAGAGTGGGTGGCTTTTGTAGGATTTACATCTTCATTGAGCTTGAAGGGAAGCTTGATGAAGAAGTCTGGATTTTTCCACAAAGGATTGGGGTGATGGAAATCAACATGACTGTTGGAGCAAAACTGAAGTAGTTTACTTTGGATGTGTTCAAATGAGGGTTGGATTTCAGACAGAGGGAAAATTTTAGGAATATCTGAAAAGGATTTGAACTCTTTTTTGTATCTGATTCCTTTGGGTAGGAGACGAAGGGATTTGCATTGGCAATAGACATCCCATCCAATGAGGATATCTTTGTCAGGCAAAGGTGTTCCAATAACATGGACCCAAATGGTGTAAGAAGGGAAAATCTCAATACCAATCTTGTGTCTGGTAACTAGATTAGTAGTGAATATTTTTCCATCAGCTGCCTTGAAATAATGGATAGAGGGTTTCCATGCTGCAGGAGGGAGGATCTTTGGATTCATCATGGTGTTATGAGATCCTGTGTTGAAGTAGGCAATGACATTAATTGGCTTGGAATATTTGTCAGGAAGGATTTGAATAGGAGCTTGAGGTCCTGACTGGGAAATGATATGTGAAGCCTGGTAGGATTCATAGATTGAATCAGTTTCTGAGGAGGAGGCAGAGGATTCTGAATCTGTTGTTGTAACATCTGTGTCTTGAAGCACAAAGCTTGTGTTCTGATCAACAACTTCTTGTTCAGAATAGATGGATTCCACATCAGCATCAGTTGGAATGTCATCTGCCAGTTGTTCAATTTGATGAACTAATTTTGCTGATTTTGCCTTCTTATTGGGGCATTTCTTTGCATAATGACCTTTTTGTCCACAGATGAAACATTTCTGGGACTTGTTCCATGCACGCTTGGACTTCTTCTTGAAGTATTTGAACTTTTTGTTCTTGTTGTTCTTGTGCTTGGATTTGGATTGTTGAAAATGGTTTTTCTTCTTTGTCTTGCAGGTACATGTGTCTTTGGATTTGCACTTGATCTGCAGAGAAGGTTGCTTACAACTGGTTTCATATCTTTTTCCTTCTCGTAACATCTTGGAGAAAACCTTCTGTGTAACACAGAGTTTTTCTAATGCACTCAAAGAGTACATGTGAATTTCACCAAGAGTTGTATCATTGAGGGTTCTGCTAGAAGCATCAATCTTTCTCTGTAACTCATCATGAAGTTCTTCTAGGTGAGAATTCATGTAGACCTGCTTAAGACTTTGGTCATTGATTCCACCAAGGATGTGGAACCTGCTGGACATCTTTTTGTAGTGAAACATGATGTCTTTCTTTCGGAGAGAGCAACAACGTCCTTCAAAGAATTCTTGTCTGGTTTGTTTGTAGAAGTGATTGGGATCACCAAGAAATTCTCTGAATATGTAACCCATAGCCTGAGAAGCTAGAGGTACACGGACAAACTAGAGTTATCTGTATTCTCCGAGAGCTTGATACCAATCTCTGAGAGAGCCTGTGAAGCGAGAAACAAATTCTCTGAGAATTGCTTCGAGGTTGTGTTCTGATTTTGCCATTTGTAAGTCAAGCTATGCAATCTTTTCAGAAATCTTCTTTCTCCAGGAGTCTGGAGAGGAGTCATCAAGATTGAACCAAGGACCATTGGTAGGCTTGGTACTACGAGGCTGAGGCTGAGGCTGACCTGGGACATTTTCTTGTGGTTCTTCCACAAATGGACCAGTGGAGGCATCATCAGGAGTATCAGGAGTATCATAAGTATGAACAGATAGCTGGGGATCTGTTCTTGAAGCCATAAAGACTTGGGTAAGATCTGTTTGATCTCGATCTGGAGTGGAAATGTCTGGAATAGTGTTCCAGGAGGACTGGGATAAAGTAGTGGAAGTGGAATCTGATTCTGGGTCTGAAGATGTGGGAGAATAATGGGAAGTATACAGGGCAGGCCTGTAGTGGTCTGAGGCTGGTTGTTTGTCTTTTCTGGTGTGAGAGGACTTTTTTGTGGATTTTTTCTTCTTGGGAGGAGAAAGGGGAGGATACTTTCGAAAAAGTTCTCTAGTGGATTTGAAGTAGCTTGTATCATCTGGTGGTCTGGATGATGACGGATATGGAGGTGATGAAGGGAACATCAAATTCTGAGTGTAAGGTTTTGGAACATAAGGAGGTGGAGCAGGATGGAAATGGTCTCTGTTTAGCTGGTCTAGTTGTTCTCTGAGTCTTTTGATCTCTCTTTCTTTGTTATTAAAATCAAGGCCAAAATAGCCATGATTAATATATCTGTGAAGATCAGCATCTAGTTTGGAGATCTTGGACTGAAGATCAATGGCGAAGTCTCTGAAAACTGTATCCATTCTTTGGAGGCTATGTTCATGTTGAGAAACATGATGGGAGACTCGGTCAATCTTCTGATCAATAGAGTTAAGGACTCTATTCTGTATTCTGGCATTATGTGTCTGCCAGTTGAGAACTTGCTCAACTTGTGAATGATGTTTTAGAGATCCATTAGGTAGAACTTCAGTGGATTGGATGAAAGGTCTAGAAAATCTGTTCTTTTAAGGATTAGAGGATGGTTCCAGAGGAGGGAAGTCTTGATCACAGTTGGAGGCCATGTAACATGGAATGGATTGTGGTTGGATTGGGATTTGTGGCTCAGGTTTAGGTTCTGGAGGCAGTAGTCCTTTAGATCGTAAGATCTGTAGAGCTCTGTCATATATGGGCAGAGGTTTGTTTTTGATAAGGTGAAGGCCTATCCAAGGGCTGTCTGGGTCATCAGGTTTGTATGGTTTGCGAGAGGGTTTGCAAGGTTACAAGTAGCCTTTGAAACAATATCGGCATTCACAATCAGCCTCGCACATGTTGGGATCAATGTCCCAAATGAAGTGACCGTTGATTTTGTATGTAAAGATTGGGGATCCATCAGCTTCAAAGCTGTGGATGGGGATTTCATCTTCTGTAGTGACTGGTCTGATCATCAGGGCTTGGAAGATGGGAGGAGTACTGGAACTGCTGGAGGAGGCTTCTGGATCTACAAGTGGTTTGTAGATAGTCTTGATAGAACCATCTGGTTCTCTGGTATACTCAGTATCTGTGGCAACTACTGGAGTATTGTTCTGGAAAGCCTTCTCATAGTTTGTGATCCATTCAAGTGGCATGATTTCCGTGAGCTCGTCCTTCGGTAATTGTGTTGGGATTTGGATGATGGTAGGGACTTCATCTTCACGTTCTGCTTTGATGAAGATGGTATCACCAGAATGGCTTGGGATAGGAAGATCCAGGGCATGATCTTGGAGACGATAAGCTATCTGGTGGTGGAGAGTAGCCATGTTTGAGTTGGGTTGCATGTCCGCACCCAAAATCTGGAGCTGTACTTTGAGACAGTTGTGGAGATTGACATCCCTTAGAGGGATATTGAAGTTGGGGTTGTATGTGAGTGAAATACTACCAGCATGAAGTGTTGTGAGACAGGTACCAATAACTGCTTGCTTGTATTACTTGTAAATAGTGTTAAGCAAAGCAACTCTTGCAGTAACTGGTATTCCTTTCCTTCCATGCAAGGTAAGGATGATTCTGACTGCACCAAAGTGAAGGTGTGAGTAGCCTTCTTTGATCCATTGGTCAATCAAAGGTTGGCCAATTTCTAGATCAACATACTGCTCAGCTGGAGAAGCTGGGATGAGGCAGTTGTCAAGGGCTGTTGACTGGATGTATTCTTTGACTGGAGAAGATCTGTTGAAAGTAATAACAAATCACACGGTCAATATTACGAAAAAACCCCTAATAGTCAATAAAAACAACAAGTATAATATGGTGCGGAATTATAAATGACACTTGATGTATACGTGGAAAACCCAACCACTGGGAAAAAACCACGGGCTGTTTAGTGCGCCACACTTGAACCTCGAAATCCACTAATTGAAATGAAGTTTACAACCTATGTAGACCTCGTCTAACACTCCGGTCTGTAACCCCCCACTTCTACCACTCGGGCCTTTATTAGTGGCTCTAGTCCATCTTGCTTGTGGCCTAAGCAACCTTAGCCAACAAGACTTAAATTCTCAATGAAGAGATTATACAACCTATGTGAATATATGATGATATTCAATGAGCAAATAAAGCTAGGCAACCTTAGATGCTTATCTAGGATGATTAGATAACAATAAATGCAATCCTAGATATCAATAGCTAAATGACATGTCAAATAGCTTAGCTAAACATAGATTATAAAAACCTAGATAACTATCACAATACAACACTTAATCAAGTCATCACAAACAATCTCTATCTTGTATTTAGCATATTATCTAAAAACATACAAGTTATAAAAGAGATGCCTTAATATGAAAAACACTAAAATTAGATGAGATTAGTGAAGAACATACCAAGAGAGATGTGATGATTCAAAATCAATCAACTAAGCAAACTAACTATGCTAGAAAATGCTTAGATGATCTTTGATGCCCATGTATATGATTTTGAGTGTATAAAAATGAGTTCTTGAAGATTTTTCACTTAAGAAATTGTTCTAAGTAAAAATATGATTTTTGGACTCATCAAAACGACCTAGAAAAGAAAGAGGCATATATATAGTATGCCAAAGTGAAGTGGTGCCGTTTTGTAAAATTTGCAAAAGACCGCTGATTCTGCGCCCTTGATTCTGCGGCCTTGACCGCAGAACACAGGGCGCAGAACTGTAATTAACAGTTTTGCGTCTCGATTTTGCGGGTTGATTTTGCGGCCAGGGGCGCAGAACTCAAGGGCGCAGAAATGCACCTGACAGTTTTGCGGCCCCTAAACGCAAAATCCAAGGGCGCAGAAAAGAGAACAGAGAGTATGAATTCTGTTCCTTATTCTGCGGCCTCATTTCTGCGGCCTTGGCCGCAGATCAGGGCGCAAATTGCACCTGATGGAGCATCCTAAAATCTAACCATGCTATGCAATACTAAGCAAGATGCAACCAAATAAACATGCATGAAGAGAGATGAAATAGGCAATAATGCATACACAAAATAAATACACAACACATTCAAGAATGAGAATTATGCAAGAGTTGTGTGTGTGTGCATCTACTTCTCTTCATTGCAAGAAACACTAATAAATATACCTTTGGAGTGCTTCTTCTCTTGAGGTCTTGAAAAGGGCCTTAAGGCTAGATCCTTCACCACCTAAGCTACCCTTACAAACAAACCCCATCATGTGGTTTGTCCACGAAATAAGCCAATCAAAAACCGGGAATCCTTACATCTGTGATGGACAAGATGGGTGACTTGTCTGGCTAAAGACTTAGATCTTTTGAAGATGTTATAGGGATTTAACAGTGGAACAGAGGTTTCATTAATTTGAGCGGAATCTGGGATGTGTGTATATTTTACAAGGTTTTGTATTTTAGATGACTGAGTTCTTCTGATAGTAGGTGGGTGAGAAATAGAGGAGGAGAGACGAACAGGAGCTATAGGAGTAGTGTTTTCCGTATGACTTAAACTCTTCTCTTCAATATCTTCTCTATTAGATGAAATAACAGTCTAACTCTTTCCTGGACACCAGGGGAGAGGCTCTGATACCATTTAAGGTGCACTCTGGTCATTTCGACCTCTTGAATATGAGAGAATCTTGCGTGCACCCAGTGCATTGCACCCATCCAATGGCTGCATGCCATGTGGCAAGGACTGTAGGGAAAAATATACCCGCAGCGGAAGCGAGACTAAAAAAATAGTTTAGTAACTTTTAAAATTTTTTCCTTTATGAACCTTAAACCCTTTTAATCAATTAAAGATATATAACATATAACAAAAGAAGAATACCTTTTGTCGCGTGATCCGATTGACTTACGTCGATAGTAATCCGCAAGATCTTCAATCCTAGCACGAACGTGGATCACCTAGGAGCGTGGTCTCCCTTTTCTTTGAATTGCAAGCCTGTGATTGGATAAAACAAACTTTTCTTTTATTCGTTAGTCACAAAAACAATCAAAAGAAACCTAAGATTATTCCGGTCACTTTTGAGTTCTCAATCTTATGATCGAAACTCGCGTGAACCTTGATCGATGTAGTATTCACAAGCTTATTGATGAATCAGCAAATAGAATACCATCAAAGAATAATCTATGTTTCTTTTTGTTTTAGTAGAATAAAAGCTCTCTTTCTATGGTTTGAGAAGAAGAAGAAAAATAAAATTATGCACACCAAAAACCTAATGTGGCCGAAAATCATAAGTGCCCTTATATATGTGGCAAATTTTCTTTCTTCCTTTTTCCTAGGGTGGCCGAAATCTCTAGCCAAAAATAGACTAGGGTTGCCGCAATTCTCTAGGAAAAAAGTGTTTGAATTGCACCCTAATTCCTATTTAGTTTAAGACTTCCAAACCCTAATCAAACTCATAAATCTTTTATTCCTTATTTGACTAAAATAAAAAGACTTCTTATTTGTTTAAATAAATAAAATTAATTATTTATTTCCTTGTCAAACAAGTCTTTTAATTTAAGTATACTACTACCAATAGTATACCAATAGGAATCATATTTCCTAATTAGAAAAGATTTGTTTCTTAATTAAACAATTAATTAATAAATTAATTAATTCTTATTTAATTAAACAATGAAAACAAAATAATATTTAAGGTTAATTAGTCACCTTGCCGCCCCATATAAAAATATTGGGCCAAATATTATTTTCTTATTTCATTTAATCCATAGGACTTTAAATAAAAAACCCACATGTGAACTAGACCCATTCTTACTAAAAGAAACAAGCCCACATGTCATCCATTAATATATAAATATAATTGAGCAGCCCATTACATAAATAATGTGCAAATTATATTCTTAATATATTAAATGCAATTCTAGATGGACCCTAAATTGGTCCGGTAGAATATATCAAGTGATCCATGCAAGTCCGTGTGGATTGGGGATCTTGGCGGGCTATCTAAATTTAAGCTTCAATAGACATAACCTAATCACAATCAACAAATGATTCACTTAGGTCCAATCCATTAATTTTAACTCATTCCACTAAAGAGCTAAAATTGAACTCTTAAATAAAGACAGAAAAGTAAGATGTTTCCTCATTCATACCCTAGACAATCATATTGGAGATAGTGTATCCTCGTGATTAATATCAGTAATCGCCAAGAGTTTATAGACCGCCTATAACTCTCCAAGTTACCATATTTACTCATATGACCACGTTTTGAACTTGGATATTTTGACTTGTCCAGAAGCCATGTTTTCAATAGACACTATCGAAAACTCAACGTTGAGATTTAATATCCAATTACCTCAAAACATCCATATGATGATATTATACTCTCATTCGATAAATGGAGCCACGATGTCCATATCTATAAATGAAGTCCTCTATCGATTAACAAATGAATATCACCAAACTATCGAGGATAGACTATGCGATATAATCGTACTCATTGATAGCTCAAATGATATCACTTGCAACCATAAGTCCATCATTTATCTCAGGATTAAGATAGACTCTCCGATTGTCCTGATAATGAAATTACTTTTATCTACTGACGGTTATAGATAAAGTATTTCATTGTGATCCTGTTCAATGCACCCAGTGCACTAGATTCTTTTGCTCGAAGACACTCCGATGATTTTAGACTCATCATATCTCATTTGATCCCACTCAAATGCTAGCAAAAGAATTCTACAACTTTAACAAGATAAAGGTGCCCAACCTTTAACTTAAGTTGTGAACAATATTCAAGACTAACTAAAGAATTGTGTCTACCACATACATATCCAGATGTGCAAATAATTCTTCTTTTCTCATAGTCTTTTGACCTTATGATTATTTACTTAGACAATTATTAAACTATAAATGCTATAAGATTTGTTTAAACCAGAAATCACTTTATTAATATGAAAAAGATTGTTAATTACAATATTACACTCTTGCTATTGAGCATAATCCTAACAAGGACAACCACTCAAATGAGTTCTCCTAGGCACGTCGTATGCACCCATTGGTTAGGGTGCATTTTGCACTGAGTGCATGCAAGATTTTCTCCATACCATTTAGATAGATACCGTGAATTATACCCTAATAATGATTTCAATTAACTCCAAAATTAAAGTTTAGCTTTAAGTTGTGGAAGCCCCGAGGGTAATAAGGATTAGAGCAATTTGAAAGTTTCACAACCAAATGATGAGACTATGATGTGAAATTAAAATAGCATGTTTTTGAAATATGCACCGACACCGATTGTGTTAACATTCCGATGAGATCACTTTTCTCGTGTGCTTACGCATGCACCGAATTGTTAGAGCTAAAGTTCTCCTCTCCCCCAAAAAGAACTTATAAATTTTGTAATAGTGTAAAACTTTTATAATTTTTTCCGCTACCTTTATTTTTAACAAATTTGGTTTACATAGTTCTAGTGCTTTCAAAATTATCAATTGGGATTTCTTGGTATCTTTGAATGAACTTATCATCCACACAAAATTTAATATGAAAAACCATATAAATCGATGTGATTTCACATACAGGTGTGGACAGAGCTTTAAGCGAGGGATCCCTCAGTTGACGGTTAGTTTAATGCACCGATAAACACTGGATTTGGTCAACTTAGAACCTTCCATAGAAAAAAGAAATTGTTTAATGTAGATATTTGTATTGGGATTTTACATGCATGTAAATACATGTAGAGAATTTACAACATTGTAGATACATATAATAAAAACAATGAATTATTTTTTAATTATTACGTTTGAGGCTATAATACAATACAACTTCTTAACTATCCATGATCTATGGATACTTATTTTAGTTTGATATTATTTTCTTATTATAAAACATGATTTTCATTTATGTTTTTTATCTTGTTATTATTTATTTGTTTATATTACGTTTCTTTTTTTAATTTCTTCTTAATATATAAGATTATTTAGTTCATTTACAACAAATGTTTTATTTTTTTTTATTTTATACCGTAAACTTTGCTATAGTATCGATTTTTCTTAACATAAGTTTAATTCAAATACAACTAATAAAAATATGAATTATAAACTTAATTATTACTTTGTAAACGATAATACAATACATATATATTTTACAATACGTTCATTTATTATAAAACTAATACATTTATTACTTCATAACATGTCGAATATAAAAAATGGAGTGCATTTTTGCTCACCCCCCTTTCAAGGGGGTTAAGCATTACCCCCCCTCCCATCTTACACCCCCCCTCCCATACACATGACATGTGTCTATGGAGGGGTAAAATTGTCTAAAAATTTACTCCTCTATGACACTTGTCATCTATTTAAGAGGGGGGTAATGATTACCTCCTGTTAACCGCCTTTTTTGGCAGGGGTCCAAGGAAGAATTTTCCATCCTTGCCAAGTAGAGGGATGCCGCGAGAAGCATCTAGCTACCTCTGAAAGGAACCAAGATCAACACACTTTATCGTGGTCTAGATAGCCCAGTAGAAGGATGCCGCACCCGCAGGACCACGCGGGACCCCGCTGGACCCCGCAGATCCCGCAGTACCCCGCAGATCCCGCAGGACCCCGCTGGACCCCGCAGATCCTGCTGGACCCAACAGATCCCGTAGTACCCCGCGGATCCCGCAGGACCCCGCTGGACCCCGCAGATCCCGCAGTACCCCGCAGGACCCCGCTGGACCCCGCTGGACCCCGCAGATCCCGCAGGACCCCCGCTGATCCCGCAGTACCCCGCGGACCCCGCGGACCCCGCTGGACCCCGTGGTACCCCGTAGTACCCCGTACCCTGTGACTAGTCCTCCAAACTCCTCCCGACCACCTAGCATACAAGACATCAACAGAGGAGGTCGTAAATACCAAGGAAGAGCTAGACCACACCAAGAGTTTAAGTAAACAAGGAAATTGCCTTGTTTCTCGCCATTCAAGAGTCCTATATTAAAGAGGAGTCAACTCTTTCAGTTCAAAAAGGAATCACTTGATTCTGGGGAATCAATCCCACGATATTCTCGCCTATCAACATGGAAACGCCCCGTAAATTGCTAGGTCATTGGATTGAATTTATGGGAGTGAACAATAAGAAATAAGACCTATATATATGACAAGATTTTCAACGGTGAGGGGGACTTTTTTCGGCTGGATCTTCTGGCTGCTTTTGATCTTCTTTTTGGCTTCTTTTCTTCTTCTTTTCTACTGGTTAGAGAAAAGGGCCGATGCCCACATATTATTGTAAGCTCTCTGGAGCACTTATGTTGTATTATTCTCCTACTTGTTTAAGCTCCCCGGAGCACGCCTTATTGATAAATATATAAATGATCTCTCTCCACCGGATACTACCTAGGGGTTTTTCAGCATATGATCATGCGTGATGCTTTTTCCCCCTAGGCCAGTCCACCTTCTACCAAAAAGACTTGTCATTCTCTCCCTCGTATCTATTTTTATTACACATGTATGTAAGTTTATCACTGAAGAATTCCTATCCCATATCTTGCTTGCTTGCTTGCTATCCGGGTCGGGGAGTCATAAAGGAGATCTAGAAAAAAGTATGGGATGCGGGATACGGGATACGGGGTACGAGGGACAGGATGCGGGGTATCGAGTACCAAACGCGGGGTATCGGGGTCCAGAAAGAGGGATCACAACCCTTACTCCGACATGGGAACCCCCAAGCGCCATCTTCTCCATGTGCCTGAAGCTCCGACAGTCGGGATGATTTTTTCTCCTACCTACTGCACCTCACTCCAGAATCATTTACTCGTACAAACCATGGTACCTAGAGGTACCTACCCCGCTGCAGCCTGCCAGGTAGCAGTTTGAGGGTGTTAATTGAAATTCCTCACCCAGAGCGAATTTACGGTTAACACCTCCCTTGAAGGGGGGTGAGCAAAAGTGTTCTCTAAAAAATGACTTATATCCTTATTTTTTTAAATACAATTTGGATAAAAACAAGGTAATAATTAATCCTTTCAAATTTCCAATGTTTATTATTCAAGTTGAATCTACAATTCAACCTACTGCGCGGATCATCTTTTCCAAAAGTTTAATTCAAATACAACTAATTTTTAAGAATATACATGGGTAAGTGAGATAAATTATGGAGTCCATTTTTTTCACCCACACTATCTACGGTGAACCATTACCACCCATTCCAGGTATTGACACGTGTCCCAAACTCAACCCAAAGTCCAAAGTTAACCCAAAGTTAACTCAAGTTTTGCACACGTGTCAACACTTGAAGTGGGTGTTAATGGCTCACCCTAGTTAGTGTGGGTGAGCAAAAATGCACCCATTTTTATGATACATGTGTATCCAGTCATCAAATGACAACTCACCTGCCACATGTTGGCCGCTGTCTTTTGTCTATATCTAAGTAATGACAACTCACCTGCCACATGTGTTGGGCACTGTCTTTTGTCGATATTGCCTTGCAATCTTAAAATTTCTCATCACCACTCCTGAACCTTTATTGTAATGTTATCTTTTTAACCATTTAATCCAAAATATTTGTACTCATGGTTATATTTGTCTGTTTATATGCGTTGAATATTTAACTTCACAAAAAAAGAAAAAAACAATAAAAACACAAAAAAAACAAAAAAACAAAATAAATATATATATATAATTATCCTTGATTTCCTACCTTTCGGACATGGTTAAATCGTGTAATCTTCTAGTTTATTCTTCATCGTGTGATGAACCATATATAGTATTCCTTCTCAACTATTCAACTAACAAGCTTTTGTTAAAAACGTAGGGTAATTACCTACTATCATGTAATGATGTTGCCCCTTGTACAAACCTGTGAAATAAATAAATTAATTAATCAATTCAGTTGAAATCAAAAACAAGATGGAAACTCGATTCGGTTCCCTATTGACAATGACCGAAGAGATAATATATCGCGCTTCTGCACATAATCGAACTGATCTTGACGTATGTAGTTGATGGATGTGCCGACCCTAGTCCATAGCCTTTTCAGGTGAACTGTAAATTGAGTGTTCACATCAGCGAACTATTCCCACTGTTTCACAGGAGTGGGTGCATTGAGCTTTAAACGTGTTTGGGAATATTTCCTATATTTAATGACAGTTGACTTACGGATAATATTTAGTAATTTATGAAATTTTTTTATTATTGCAGAGGGGCCTACATGCTTATCAAAACTCGTCACACTTGAAATTGTTTGTGTTTATCGACTAATTTTTTATTTATTTGGAAAAGCTCTGGTGTTGAGCATGCTGGACTTCCTCCAGGCACCCATCAATCCCATCAACTTGTCCTCTCTCCAACTACAAGGACTCGTCGCAACTAAATGCCCCGACAGCTGGCTCAATGTAATTACTGGGAGTACAAGTACAACCAAGGACTTGGGTTTTTAATCCCAAGCCTTGGACCAACAAGTCAAGCACCTTGTGCTTGAATATGGTTTTCATTGTATATTACATAAGTACAATGGTAATTAAGAATATGAATAGATGATATCTCAATTAATGAATACATATTAGATCAAGGAGTTTTACGCACCCTTACAGTACAGTATGACACATTCATCTGTACTATGAGAAACACTTGCATGGGACGGTCTCATTAATGTGGCATCGGGACCGTCCAATGAATGTATGCCATATATATCTTGGGAGTAAAAATATATTTTAAAGTCCCATGTGACATACATTCATTGGACGGTCCCATTGCCATATCAATGAAACCGTCCCATTCAAGTTTTTCTTCTTTACTACAATGGGTATTTATTTGGTTTTATGAAGGGGCGTGACTGTCTAGTGAGGCCTTCATTTCAATTACAAATATGAAAACCAAGGTCATACCAAATTGCTACTGTATCAAACCTAACGACCATACTATGGTGACCGTAGGTCAAGTGGACAGCAATGGGGGGAATGATAAAGGTTACCCCGTTCTCGCTGCCATGTCGACACACATCCGGAAAATGGAAGAACTTAGAGATGTCATCATAAAATTTTCACATACGGCTCTGACGACACTGAGTTTACAGCGATTGTCCTATGGACATAGATTCATTACGGATACAATTATTCGAACTCATTGAAGAGTCATGCCGTCTTTCAGCACAGCTCGATGAATAGTTTGGTTTTCCTGCAGAACCGTCATCCATTCCGGCAAACTGATCAACCAAGTCCTACATGTTATTTCAATGATCTGTGCACATTTTAGTTTTTTTTTATCTTTCATTTGGTTGTTTTGTTTATAATGTCTTTAAGTTTAAACGAAGGCGATTGTATTTGCATCCACTAATTAAACATAAACTCTGTTTCATGTGTTAACTATCTTAGGGGAGGTAATGAGTCGCCGGACACACGAGGCATTGTACTTACCTTATTTTCAATTATATACATATATCATTAGTTAATCAAATGATAAGGATTATATAAAAAATCGGTTGTGAACAAAGTCTTGTTACCTGTATCCATCTATCTTCACGCTATTGTCTTTTGCATTATATATTCATTTGAAGTCTACACCTACAAAATCAAAGGGAAAAAACAAATAACACATGATGACACGTCGTAATCAAATAAAACACGAGGACAGATTAAATGATGCAATACATAGAGTAGGAGAAGATATCAACTATGAAGAGAGGTATGTGGAAGAGTTGTGACAAGGGTATTCATGTTCATCAGAGATATACCAAATTTATAACTATTCATCCTTGCATCACGCAGGGCCTGCATAGTAGCCAAACCCCCTCATTTATCCAAAAATCTTTATTCATTAACATAAGGGTACCCCTAATCAATGATCCTAAATAATTAGATAAGATATATTTTGGTCCTAACTTATTGATTTCTTATTTTTATTTGAAAATAACACCTTTTTGCCATTGTTTTAAATAATAGTTTCGGACACGTGGTAACATTTTGGGAGGGAGGTTATGCTTACCTCTAGTTAAAGTGGGTGAGCAAAGTTGCACTACAGGGTTTCACCCTTAAAATAGTATCTTCCCCTCTTCCCAATTAACCCTTCAAATAGTCTCTCCCTAACTCACACCATCCTCATTTCACTCCACCGATCTTTATTGTGAATCAGCCTTCAAAAGTTTTTTTGGCCTCTGCTCAACATGCTTCCTTCCTCTCGTAGTTTAAAGTGTTTGCTTCCATGCAACATCTCTTCCTAATCACCCTTAAATAAGTATCTTCCCCTCTTCCCAATCACCCTTGAACTAGTCTCTCCCTAACTGACACCCTCTGTTCGTCGCTCCACCTGTGTTTATTGTTAATCCATCTTCTCAATCTCTTGTTTCCATTGTTCACACCCAACTGTTTCTTTTGCCTGTACTGAACATGTTTCCTTCCTCACGTAGTATAAACTTGTTGCTGCCATGGAACATCTCTTCCCAATCACCTTTGAAATAGTATCTTCCCATCTTCCCAACTCACAACCTCGTATCACTCCACACGTGTTGTATTTTGGGTTGCTGTTTAAATTTTTTGTTTCACCTCTGAATATTGAGTTAGGTTTCTTCGATTACCCTGGTAATGGAGCAGAAATTGTAGTTGGAAGAGACTGCAGTTTCTATTTCTTTGAAAGGAAGAAGACCTCCGAGGAGGCTAGGCTATGAAACAATGGGCAAAAAGTGCGTATTCAAGGCGAACCACTTTCTTGTTCAAGTGGCGAACAGAGACATCCATGACTATGATGTTGGGTGGATGAGACATTGATATTTCTGATGATAGCCCTAGGTGACAACGTGGTCAATTACTTGGAGAAGGTTCAGGCCATCCAAAGCATTGCTTTGATCACGGTGTATTTGCAGAACCGAGTATATATATATATATATTCAGAATTTGAGCAGATATGTTGGAGTATGAAAATAGTAGGAGGGATTAGTTTGAATAAACAACAGAAGGTTTGAACATACGATTTGTAGAGGTAAGAAAAGTTGAAGTTTTAAAAACAAGTGTTTAGCGTCGCCGAATAGCAGACTTCAGCACTGAACGATGCTGTCTGAATCTGTATTTGGGTTTTTTAACTGGAAAGGCACCGTTACATAAACGTCAATAGGTCTATGATATCAGTTTACCTATAAGATGGTCTCAATTTTTTATTAACGTTTATATCGAATTTGGTTATCATTGTTCAGTAATATTGAATATTACACATGTTTCGGCAATGGGCAATATTTATTAGTACATTTGTGGCGGTCACGCAATTCCTTTATTATGGTTCGATATTTGAAAATTAATATGACGTCATTTCTTTTATAGAAAAAATTACAGCAAATAATTGTAAAAATATTGTTTCACATTTTTCAAAATTTCACACTACTCGAGTACTTTGGAGGTGGACGAACATATTTCATAAAAATTTTGTACGGTATAGAGTTCGTTCATGACAGACAAATATTGTACGGTTTCGATTTTTAAAATGTAAATATGTGTGAAGAAATAAAGAATTATTGTATATAAGTGCACTAAACACAGAAGGGTCACCATGTGGAATCAATATTATATCTCCACAGCCAACCGTTTCAATTGTTTAATACCTATTACCTACTGACTTTTTTATATTTATTAATTTCATTATATACTACCTATAACCTACTGACTTTTTTATATTTAGTAATTTAATTATATATTAAAGAAAAAGAATACCAACAACTCTTCACAGGAATGTTTTCGAAGAGATACACACCACTCTATTTATCTGTTGGTAACCCAAACAATTGATTAAGGTAAGTACAATTAAATGGATTTTTAAAAAACAAATTAATGATCCAAACCTTTTCGATTCACAAAACACACATTTACACCTGACACAACTCCCGCTGAAATTAACTAATAATAATAAATGATCAATCGGAAATGAGTAGCCACACCCTTTAACAGAATGAGAATATCTATACTTTGGGAGAAGATGAGCATATTAATGCTAATTGACTATTTAATTGTTCATTTAAAAAAAAAAAAATCATATTTCTTAACACGTGGGTAGATAAGAAATTGCAAATGTCGAAAATCAATTGAAGCTGAAAATTACTAAAAGAGGAAACAACTGCAAAATGTCAAAATTACCATCATCAGTTGATCACAACCATCAGTTCTTGGACTTATTACTAACATACCGTGTTATGACAGTAATGTATTGATCGTGTAAGGATTATCTTCGAAATGGTTTTATATATTAATTAAATTCATCTATTTTCCGAATTGAATACACATTGTGGCCCAGTACAAAAAACTACCACACCACGTTATATCATTGAACTGTGGCAATCCAATTCCAGCACATTCAATCAGTCATTAAGAGGTTAGCTTACGAAATTCATTTCAAACAATTGTCAGAATCACATTCTTTATGAGGTTCTCTTACCATATGTACCCAACTTAGTATTTAACACATCAATCCGGTTTGAAGTTCGACATCAATCATTTTGTTTGGTTCAATCTGAATACTTTGTTTTAATCTTTCTATGTTCGTGTCTTCTGGATAGGGGTTAAAGTACCGAAAATCGAAATTGCTGCTGACATAATTGTTTTTTGCCTGCCTATTGGCCATAATGACGTTTGATGTGATGGGCCAATGTGATTTTGACAACCCAAATCCAATGGGCACGCTAATATGGGGATACGCAATGCCGGTCTACAAGTATACTCATTACCTCTTCGTGTAGCATTGCAAAAAAAGAATGGACGGTTGAATTCGTGTTACGCAATATAAATTGCCTCACCAAATCCTTAAGCTCCCAACGCAATATCTTGTAATAATTATCTTCGGTACACTTGTACAGTTCATCCAATCCCAAACTGTTCATTAATTTACACATAACATTTAATTGTCCGATAACTTGATGTTACGGCCATCAAGTTTTAGATGTTTTGGACCATCCCAGGCAAGATCTTCTCGTATTGGACATGCATTTGGTGTTAAAAATTGTGCCCATAATCAATAGAAACGCTTATGTGGCATTATTTACAAACTCGAAAAGCCATATTTGCCCATTGCCGATGCTCTATATATTAATTGCCTAAAAGTATTTTCTATCGTAATATTGGATTGATATTACACATTCTAACTCAACTTAGTTGAAAACTTCAAATACAGTCAGAACAGTAACCACATGGTTGTTTGACGCCATCTTTTTTCGGAATGGATAGGAATTCCCATGGTGAACCAGCGGTCAGCCGAGATCGAATATACTCTTTCCTCGATGCCATTTTACAAGTATTCAGTGAATTGGAGGACATGCGAACTCAATTTTCAGGGCATTTCAACATAAACGTGGTTTTGTTAAGGACAAAGTTCATCCAGGTAATTGATGACACACAAAGACTGATCGCGGACTTTGAGAGGGAGATGGGTCGTCCTGTAAGCTCAGTACCATCTCATCCTTCCCATTAGGTTATGTACATTTACTGTAAACTAACACATGTATGCTTTTTGTTATCACCGAGTTTTCAACTGTTACGTATCGAAATTTTGACTTCTGGGTTGAGCTACTTTATATTACGGTGGAAGTTGGGATGCGATGTTTATAAGTTTCGAATATGTAAACAAAAATATGAGACCTTGTGTTTTCTATGTTCTGCTCTTTGAATTATGTGCAGTGGTTTAGAAATGAAATGTCGTACATAAATGTTTGCATCCATAGTCAAGTTCTTGTATGAGTTTACGATTGCATGAGGAAGACAAACCAAATGACACGACGCATGTGTTTAAAGTGTCTTCACACTTCCATTTACTACCAGGCAGTTCTACTCATTAACAGAATTAAGTTAAAACTGCATTCTTCTACCAAAGAAAAGCTCCCAACCAACAACCCATTTTGTGTTGATGTAACCTACAACACATACCAATCATTTGTATGACATGGTTAATTATTTGACCGACTACAAATTCTGTCTACTGTGTATTCCGTGTATCGCATTCACAATATATTCGAATTTGTTTTAATTTATTACTCATAGGGATTTTCTGGTATTGCATTCCCAGTATATACAAATTTTATGGGACAAAGGGGTTACACTTGGTATCGGCGATTCATTAAACGAAGATTATATATTAGTATTCAGTGATAAGATTATTAAATTAGTTTTCCGATAAACGATAGAAGTTACAGGTTCTGTAAATTACTGTTAACAATAACATATTCATTTTTGTCCATCAGTTTTTATAAAATGAATTTGGGGTGTAAATAAAATTAGGGTTACCATAACCTTTTTATATGGGTGCAGCAATCTGCACTGCTTTTTCAATACTCTACAGTCCACGACCACCTCAACAAAACAGCATACAATAAACAAGTTACGGTTATTGGAATTTTGAAACGCGGACATCGATAATGGTTTTTGAATTAGAATTTTTAAAATATAAAAGAAAATGAAAATTTCAAAACTAAACAATTTTGCATACGAAAATTAATAAATAAGTTCAAATTCCGAGATAAGTTTGATTAGTGGACTGTATTCATTGTACATATCAAATCAATAGTCTGCATTAATACATGGCTTAATTTCATATAATAATGACATCATTATCTGTGAATATTTCATAGGCAACCGAAACGGTCTATTTCACTTTGTAAATAATTATCTTTCATTGGAATTTTATCAAAACTAGTCAGCTGTATTATAATCCGTTACGTGGACACTGTAATTGCGATTTATTCGTGTATCACCAAACCTCAGGGAGGTTAGTTGCAATTTGGTCATAAATCCCTAAATCACAGACTTTGACCATTCGTGTATACTTACTTACTCAATAACCTATACCGTGTAAGCATCAAAAGGAGGTACTCTTCGGAATCCGGCACCTAGAAGAACTTCTTTAATCGACGGTGCACTCATTCATGTCGACGGTATGCTGTTTTCTGTTGTGATCCTAATTTTTTCTGTTATCATATGTTTGTTTGTTTTGATTTAATTATTAAGGCTGGGTATGTATAAATTGGTAATGGGTTTCAGTCTGGGTATGGCCTGTCGAACATTCAAGGAATAAAGTTTACCCAATTTGTTTGTTGTTGATGGGTTTCAGTCTGTAATAAAGTTTACTCAATTACTCTCTCGAACGACTGTGATAGATTATATATTGAATGTTAATGTAGTGTACGACTGAAATACTCGCAGCTGGAAAAGAGTTCAAGGATGGGTTTTGTTTTGTTCAATACTGAGTGTGGATATATGTTGATGTTGCCTCAATTCTTAGTTCGTTTACTCTTGCAATTGTATATTTTATGAACAGATGACTGTGGAGGAAAATTTGGACCATTTGTTGGTACACCCGAGGGCACTTGGAATTATAACATCACTATCAACACACACTGTTTTCACAAATTGATTTCCGATATAGACAAGATTCTTGACGGTGCCGGAGAAAGGGCAGAATTCGAGTCAGGATGTTTTGGCCACTTCTTGGATTTCCCTAAAGGGGGTTATTTTCAGGCACAGTTCATCCACAGCTTGCTGTTGAGACAGATATGCATTCCTGGAGGTAGTGAGGACGAGTTATGGTTTTCCTTAGGAAAAACTAAGGTCAGATTTGGGAAGAGGGAGTTCTGTCTGTGCACTGGCCTAAAATTTGGCTGCCTATCAGACATACCGTTAAGAGAGTATGAGGTTGTCCCGGGTGGTATTCACGCAAGGTACTTTCAGGGAAGGAAAAAAGTTGTGATCGCAGAATTGAAAGCTCCATTCATGGCGGAGGGTTTCGAACGGCCCAATGATGCACTTAAGTTGGCATTGCTTCTGTTTGCCAACAGGGTCCTCTTCGGTCAGGACGACCGAAGCCAGGTGGCGTACTGGACGTTCTGGCTAGTGAAGGATGTTCAATCGTTCAACAACTTTGCCTGGGGTTACTACGTTTTCAAGATGACCCTCCACTACATCCGTCAAGGTTTTAAGGTACCGGCAGACCCTCTCGGGCAAACTAGGAGGTACAACCTATACAGATTCATTTGGGGATTACAGGTTATTTTTATAAGCGTTAATCCCTTTGACCTTTTTTTCATATGTTTGTAAATTAGATTATTCGTTTTTCCATGATTAGTAATGCTAATTACACCCTCTAAAACTGATTCCTTGGTTTGACACGGTACAGTTTTGGGCTGCGGAGGCTATACGTGTGATGTGCGACAAATGTGGTAAGCTAATAGGGGATCCCAATGGAGCCCCACGGTACAGGAAGTACTGTTTCAAATAGAGGGGATCGGACATGGTCAACGCCTAGACCAAAGCAGAGACAAGCGGGACGGTAATTTACGATTATCTCATTTTGGTATAGTTTAGTATCTTTTTGGTTATGTAGACAGTGGACAGTTATATTAGTTCCATTATGTTTAAGCTCACTGGGCTTCTGCAGCTTGTACCTACTGAACGTGAGTTGCAGAAACATTACTGGAGGGATATTGATGTGGACCTATCCGAGGGACCCCAGTGGAAGCCGAATGGGAGTAACAATGCTAAGGAACCCACTAAGAGGAAGCAAAGGCCAAGTAAGAAAACTAACAGTGGGCGGAGAGGATGTGACCGTGTAGATACAATGGACCTCACAGATACGGTCCTTCCAGATATACAACCATCCAGCGATAGACACGGATCTTTCCCTCCACCGGCTGACCAAGGTGCAGCAACCCCGGTTGATGATACCATGCAAGAGACTTATATCAGAGGGTAGGTTCAAACGGTGGGCGACATTCGCTTGGTCAACAACCGATGAGGTAAACTGTTGAAGTAATATTGGATCAATGGTTTATACGTCTATGATGTTGGTTGCCCAATTTGTTTGTGTATCTATTGTTTTGCACCGTGTCTAACGTTTTAGTGTTTTACGTATACCATTTACATAAACAGTGGAGGTACCTCGACAGTATGTGGGACCAGAAGTACTGGAAAGAGTGCTGCACGCAGTGAATGCCATACTGGAACATGTACGCAGTATCGTCCATGAGGAAATGGGGGTGGATCGCGTACACAATATTGTCAATGAGGGTTTGAGGCAGGAGATCGAAGGGCTATGACGGATGCTGGGGTTTCAAGTACGTATATATCCACAACTGTCACCGGTGATGTCATCCTAGAAGTTGATGAATCAAACCTTCCCTTAGTCTTGTGTGAGGATTCATCGTCCTTGGAACGGGCGGGTGGACTGGAGGTGGCTACAGCACCTTCATTGGCTTCGCGATCACCCACTCCAGTTGACAAATTATTTTCTCATATGCCGTTATACTTCTGGCGTCGAGAAGCAGGTAAATTGTTGTCTGTGTTTGGTATACCAGGTTTAGTACAACTAGGAGTACCTGGAGCAGAGGACCCCGATGTAACTCAATGGTCACTGGCTTCATCAAGTCCTTTTAGCATGCAAGAAACATGTCTGCTGTTGGTTGCACCACCAAATACAGATTCATGTCCAGTTTCTGAACAAGGGAAGATAGATACCGATGGCAAGGAGGAGGAGATACCGAAAGAAGATGAATCCTTGGCTCCGTTAGTGTTGTGGCAAGATACTTCATTGCACGAACATCCTTGTCCAGTAGAAGGTAGACAATCATGCCCAGATGATCCGTCTGAGGATCAAACATGTTCGATGTTGGTGGGAGCAAATATTACAGAGTCATGTCCAGTTTCTGATGACAGGAACTTGAAAATACATGGTGAGGATGAGGGCATACCCAAAGAAGATGCCTTCTTGCTTCCGTTAATGTTGTGGGTAGATCTTTCGTTGCATGATCCGCCTTGTCCAGTAGTGGACATAGAATCTTGTCTAGATGATCCGTCTAAGGATCAAACATGTGAGACGTTGATGGTAGCCCAAATTACAAAGTCTTGTCCAGTTTCAGATGTAGGGGACTTGGAAAACAATGGGGTAGATGAGGACAAACGTGAAGCCTCACAGGCATCATCTTCTGCAGTACAAAGTCCATCATCACATCCACTGTCACCATCACATTCAGATTCAAATCTTAGTGTGCCGATTAAGTCAGACCCAGATCTTGGAGTTCCTGAAGGTTCACCTCCACGGACAATGGGCCATCCACATAACAGATGCAAACATACGCCGCACAAAAAATGGCATCGGTTAAGGAGAGTGTCACAGATAGTATCTCCGACCCTTCCTGTACAGGAACAGATTTCAGAACGAGCGTCGGTGTCAAGTCCACGTTCTTCGGGAGAGCAATCTACTTGTACACCCACAAATCAACGAAAACAGAGACTATCTGTGATAATCTCCAAAACACTTCGGAACTGGGAACCACCTGTAATTGATGTGCATACCAATGACATGGGTGCTTCGTGCCAGCAGGTATTAGATGATACCGCTTTAGCAAGACAACGTCAACGGGAGTTATGGTTCCGCAGTCCCTATAGCAACCCGTTGAGTAGAGGAATTCTTTCCACTGGCCCCAGCCGGGAGATATAAGCGCAGTTCAAGATTGATTCGACAGTGTTATAGTAAGATGATTACTAACTATGCATTTTAGATTCCATCGCCCATATACAATCAATTACCAGTTATAATATCATTCTTGTAATGTAATGGGTGTGATGAGATCGTTTGTGTACTCAACAAAATAGTAATAATATAGGTTTTGGTTGAGTCTTGAAAACTCTTTTAAACCACTTAATCCTTTTAAAATGTGATTTGATAGCAAAATAGTGAGCAAGTTCGTTCCACAGGGAATGGAGTGTTAATTAGATAAATTGATTAATCTTTGAACAATAAAGTAAATCATAGTGTTTGATAGATGTGTGGTTTTTAAAACCACCAATGCTAACTACTCAATTAAAAATACACAAAATATGTTATGAAAAATAGAATACTCAACACCATGATAAGAATTGTGATAAAATCAATTAATGAGATAGCTAGGGAATAGATCGATTAACAATTGAATGTGGGTAAGCTAATTAGCTACATTAATGTACCAATCTCATTATGTTAACCACTTAGAGGCTTAGATTAGTGGGGTTGATATACCCAACATTAATCTATCCTATCCAATGGGTTCTTAATCACACAAGGATTGTCAATCCACATATGAATATATAACAAATTACTCCACTCAAGATAGCAATCAACAAGTGATATACAAGTCAATTATAATGAATGGAATCTGTAAGGATTCCCATTGTTGATTGGCTTATTTCGTAGACAAACCACATATTGGGGGTTTGAATTGTAAGGGTAGTTAGGTGTTTGAAGATCATGCTCAAAGGCCCTTTTTCAAGACCTCAAGGGAAGAAGCACTCCAAAGGTATAATACTTAGTGTTTCTTACAATGAAGAGAAATAGATGCACACACACACAACACTTGCATAATTCTCATTCTTGAATGTGTTGTGTATTTATTTTGTGTATGCATTATTGCCTATTTCATCTCTCTTCATGCATGTTTATTTGGTTGCATCTTGCTTAGAATTGCATAGCATGGTTAGATTTTAGGATGCTCCATCAGGTACAATTTGCGCCCTGATCTGCGGCCAAGGCCGCAGAAATAAGGCCGCAGAATAAGGAACAGAATTCATACTCTCTGTCCTCTTTTCTGCGCCCTTTGATTTTGCGTTTAGGGGCCGCAAAAATGTCAGGTGCATTTCTGCGCCCTTGAGTTCTGCGCCCCTGGCCGCAAAATCAAGACGCAAAACTGTTGATTACAGTTCTGCGCCCTGTTTTCTGCGGTCAAGGCCGCAGAATCAAGGGCGCAGAATCAGCGGTCTTTTGCATTTTTTTCAAAACGACACCACTTCACTTTGGCATACTATATATATGCCTCTTTCATTCCTAGGTCGTTTTTAAGAGTTCCAAATATCATATTTTTCACTTAGAACATATTTCAAGAGAAAAATCATCAAGAACTCACCTTTAAACACTCAAACCATTTCCTTTGATCATCAAAGTTCATCTAGGATCATTCATGACCATTTAGGACTCATCCATGTATGGTTTTGCATCATCACATCTTTCTTGGTAAGATTTTGACTAACTTCATCTAAGTTTAGTTTCTTTCTTGTCAAGCTATCTCTTTATCTTATTATATGCTTTATGTTCACATGCTAGATATAAGATAGAGATTGGTTGTGATGAATATGATTGAGTGTTGTTTTGTGATAGCTATCTAGGTTTTGTTGAATCTTGATTAGCTAAGCTTTATGATATGTCATTTAGCTTTTGATATCTAGGATTGATTTCATTGTTATATCATCATTCTAGGTAAGCATATAGAGTTGCCTTGCTCTTGTTGCATTTTGAGTATTTCATATATTCACTTAGGTTGTTTTCTCTTCATTGAGAACTAAGTCTTGTGTTGCTTCCGGGATTAGGTTGCATAAATCACAAGCATTAGGACTAGGTTCACTTATACCGGGATTAGGTAGGTGTGTGATTACTTCCGGGATTAGGTTGTAATCGTTTAACACATTTAATGGATTCGAGGTTCGAGTGTGGCTCACTTACATAGCCCGTGGTTTTTCCCGTGAGGGTTTCCACGTAAATATCAAGTGTCTTTTAATTTCCGCACCATATTACACTTGCTATTTTATATTGACTAGTAAAGGGTATTTTCGTAATCTTGACCATTAACGAAAATTTGGTAAAATTGGATAAAATCTATTCACCCCCCCTCTAGATTCATATTGAACACACCATAATTTGTTTCAATTGGTATCAGAGCGGGTTCCTAGATATACATAGGTGATCCTTGCTCATTTTGGTGTGTTTTGCATTTGTGTGATTTTTGTTCATTCATACATCTTGCATTCATTTCATTTCATTCATATACACAATGAGTGGAAACGGTGGTAGCAACGAGGGGGCTTCTAGCACACGTCCTCCTCTTCTCACCGGATTAAATTACTCCTCATGGAAAGGGAAGATGGAATCCTACATATGTCAACTTCATGACCGAGCTTGGATGTCGGTTGAAGATGGATACGATCTTCCCATGATGACTCCTACGGGTGGAGGAGAAGAAGTTTTGAAGCCCAAGGCACAATGGAGCACACAAGAATTTGAGGCTTCAAAATGGAATAGGAAGGCTATGCATGCCATCCTATGTGCCATGGATGAGAATCAATACAAGTTGATTCAAAACACTAGGATTGCTAAGGAGGCATGGACAATCCTAGAAGTTGCACATGAGGGAACCGAAGTTGTGAAGGACTCCAAGCTTCAAGTTCTCCAAACTCAATTTGAGATGCTCAAGATGGAGGAGAATGAGTGCTTCAACGACTTCGAGATCAAGTTGATGGACATAGTCAACCAAAGTCATCAACTTGGTGATCCTTATTCGGATAGAAGGATCAAGCAAAAGATAATGAGATCTCTACCGGATAGGTTTGAGTCAAAGGTGACGGCTTTAGAAGAAAATAGTGGATATAAGGATATGAAGCCGAGTGAAGTCATTGGAAGACTTCTAGCCTATGAGTCTAGGAAGGGTCCTAGCACTACTCCTCCTAAAAAGCAAAAGGGAATTGCTTTGAAAGCTTCTAAGGATGAAAAGGAGGTGAAGAATGACTCGGATGAAGACATGGCCTTGTTTGTGAAAAGATTCAACAAGGTTATGAAGTTTGGAAAGAAGGGATTTGGTTTTAGAGGCCAAGACAAGAAAAAGGTTCCCTTCAAGAAGTTTGAACCAAGGCAAGAGAGGACCGAAAGGAAAGGGGTCCGTTGCTTTGAGTGTGGCGGGATTGGTCACTTTGCTCCCGAATGTGCTAATCACAAGGAAAAGAAGAAGGGAAAAGTGATGGCCGCCACTTGGAGTGGAAGTAGTGATGACTCCAATGAAGAAGATGATTCTTCGGATGATGAAGACATCATGGCTAACTTCCTAGCTTTTGCCTCTTCTCACAAGAGCAAAAGTGGTAGTGAAAAAGAGGAAGAGAGTCAAAGGGAAAGTGACTCTAGTGAAGATGACTTCGATGCTAACTCCACTAATGGATATGTGGAGAAAGAAGTGTTAGTTGAATATCTTAAGGAGTTTAGGAGCTTAGAGATGAAAACAACTAAGAAGATCAAGATGTTGAGAGAAGAAAATGTTGAGCTTTCATCTCACAATGATCTCTTAAGTGAAGAAGTGGAAAGACTTAAGAAGAGAGAAGATAAGCTAAAAGAGGAGTTAGCTTTATCTAGGAGGAATGAAGAAGGTTTGAAGAGGGAGCTTGTTGAAGCTAAGAAGTCACTTACTAGGATGGACTCTAGCACCAAAAAATTAGATCACATGCTTGGTGTTGGAAAGAGTCCATGTGACAAGAGAGGTCTTGGGTTTGAAGATTGTCAAGAGACCACCTCCTCTAAGAAGACCGTGTTTGTTAAGAGCTTGGGCAACATAGAAGCTTCTCCGGTGCACACTCCTAGGAAGAAAATAGATCTAGGACAAAGCTCAAAAAGTGCACAAGTGAAGGTGGCACCAAGGAGACAACCTCAAGCCAACATTCCTCATCTATTGGCTCAAAAAGGGAAAAATCCAATCATGCAAGTCCAACATTGGAAGCAAGATAGACCGGTTCAACAAAGGAGATGGATTGAACCCACTCAACCACAAAGAAAAGGGAAGGCTCCCATAAATGCTCAAGGCAATGGTATGATTTCTCGTTTCATTCCAATTTGTCATTTTTGTGGTTTTAATGGTCACATTCGACCAAATTGCTTTCGTTATATAAAAATGTGTAGAACTCGAAGCATGATTGAAAAGAGAAAGAATAGAGCCAAGATGCATGTTCCTAGGAATAATAAGACTAATTTGCATGATCCTAGGATTACTAGAGCCCATGTACCAAAGACCTTTAAGAAAGAAAATGTTGTTCTTAAATGGATTAGAAAGAATGAAAATGTTTGCCATGTTGCGCAAATTGCCTTGAAGGCAAATTCTTCTAATCTTTGGTATCTTGATAGTGGGTGCTCTAGGCACATGACGGGAAACAAGAGTTTCTTCGAGACTCTTGTTATGGAGGAAGGAGGAAATGTCACCTTTGGTGATGGATCCAAAAAGAATGTCATAGGGAAAGGAACCGTCTCCGTTCCCGGATTGCCCTCCTTATCCAATGCTTTACTTGTTGATGGCTTGAAAGCCAATTTGATTAGCATTTCTCATCTTAGTGATGAAGGATATTCCGTCTTGTTTAGCAAAGTGAATTGCTCTATCCTAAAGCCCAATGGACAAACCTTATTGAAAGGTATGAGATCTAGCGACAATTGCTATTGTCTTGAAGCTAGAATAGTCTCAAACAATGTGTCCAAGGATGAGCAAATTGAGTTGTGGCATGAAAGACTTGGCCACATGAACTTTCGGGATCTACGGACCCTTGGAAAGTTTGAATGTGTGCGTGGCCTCCCTAAGCTTGGGAAGAAAGCCAATGGTATTTGTGGACCTTGTCAACAAGGAAAACAAACTAAAAGCATGCATAAAAAGGGCAAGTATCTCTCCACCAAGGAGCCTCTAGAGCTTCTCCATATGGATCTTATGGGTCCTATGCAAACCGAGAGCTTGGGTGGAAAGAGATACATTTTTGTTTGTGTAGATGATTTCTCTAGGTTCACATGGACATATTTTCTTAGAGAAAAATCCGAAACTTTTGATAAGTTTAAAATGCTTTGTACTAAACTTCAAAATGAAATGAATTCTAACATTAAAAGCATAAAACGGATTAGAAGTGACCATGGGAGGGAATTTGAGAATGCTTCTTTTGAAACCTATTGTGATAGTATAGGTATCTCCCATGAGTTTTCGGCTCCTAGGACACCTCAACAAAATGGAGTTGTTGAGAGGAAAAATAGGGTCCTGCAAGAGATGGCCCGAGTGATGTTGCTTAGCAACAATGTGTCTAGGAATTTATGGGCCGAAGCCATCAACACGGCTTGCTATATAGGAAATAGAGTTTTCCTAAGGCCTGGTACTAGAAATACCTCCTATGAGTTATGGAAAGGCAAGAGGCCAAATGTTAGCTACTTCCACACATTTGGAAGCAAATGCTTCATTTTAAATGACCGAGATCAACTTGGCAAATTTGATGCCAAGAGTGATGAGGGTATATTTATTGGCTATGCCTTAAATAGTAGAGCCTATAGAGTTTTCAATAAGAAAACTCTAAGTGTCATGGAATCATCTAATGTTGTATTTGATGATGAAAGGCTCAAGTGTAGTAATCATGAGGAAGAGGTTATTCTTAGTGATGATTCTCCTTTGGAGAAGGTTGTTGTGACTCCTAATGTGGGGACATCCAATGTTGTTGAAAATGACACACAACCTATTGATAGAGTTGCTAACTTGGACTCTAATGAACCCGCTCCATGGGTTAGAAGACTCCATAACAAAGAGGATGTTATTGGAGATGTGAATGAGGGTGTTAGGACTAGAAGGCAAATAGCTAATCTTATTAGCTTCACATGCTACACCTCTCAAATAGAACCCAAAAAGATTGATGAAGCTCTAAATGATGAGTTTTGGGTTCTTGCCATGCAAGAAGAGCTAAACCAATTCGAAAGGAATAAGGTTTGGACTCTAGTTCCTAGGCCTAAGACCACTAATGTCATAGGCACAAAATGGATATATAGGAACAAATCCGATGAGGATGGCAACGTAGTGCGTAACAAGGCAAGACTTGTTGCACAAGGGTACTCTCAAATTGAGGGTATCGACTTTGAGGAGACTTTTGCTCCCGTTGCCCGCCTAGAGTCCATTAGGCTTCTCTTGTCCATCTCTTGTGTGCACAAGTTCAAATTGCACCAAATGGATGTTAAGAGTGCCTTCCTCAATGGCTTCTTGCAAGAGGAAGTGTTTGTTGAGCAACCCAAGGGGTTTGTGGATGCACACCACCCCAACCATGTCTATCGCCTCAAGAAGGCTCTTTATGGGTTGAAACAAGCACCGAGGGCTTGGTATGAGCGCCTCACTCAATTTCTTGTCAACAATGACTACACAAGAGGTAGTGTTGACAAGACACTATTCATCAAGAAAGACAATGATGAGCTTTTTATAGCTCAAATATATGTTGATGATATAGTGTTTGGATCCACCAACAACACCAAAGTCCAACAATTTGTTGATGTTATGTCTCATGAATTTGAGATGAGTCTTGTTGGTGAGCTTAGTTACTTCCTAGGTTTGCAAATTAGGCAATTAAGTGATGGGATCTTCATATCCCAAGCCAAATATGCCAAAAACCTAGTGAAGAAGTTTGGTCTTGAGAAAGCCAAACATTGTAACACACCCATGAGCACCACTTTGAAACTAAGCAAAGATGCTAGTGGTAAAAGTGTAGAACAAACACTTTATAGGGGTATGATAGGAAGCTTGCTTTATTTGACTGCAAGTAGGCCCGACATATCCTTTAGTGTGGGTGTGTGTGCAAGGTACCAATCCGATCCCAAGGAGTCCCATCTCTCTTGCGTCAAGAGAATCATTCGATATGTGAATGGGACTTCTAACTATGGGATTTGGTACTCATTTGACACTAATGCTAGTCTTGTAGGCTTTAGTGACGCGGATTGGGCCGGAAATTGTGATGATAGGAAAAGCACATCGGGCGGTTGCTTTTTCCTTGGAAACAATCTTGTTTCTTGGTTTTGCAAGAAGCAAAACTCAATTTCCTTGTCCACGGCGGAGGCCGAGTACATAGCCGCGGGGAGTGGATGCACACAACTCCTATGGATGAAGCAAATGCTAGTAGACTACGGATTCAACCAAGGTACACTCACTCTCTTTTGTGATAACATGAGTGCTATTAATATTTCCAAGAATCCGGTTCAACATTCTAGAACTAAGCATATTGACATCCGTCATCATTTCATTAGAGAACTAGTTGAAAATAAATGCATTGTACTTGAGCATGTAGGTACAAATGATCAACTAGCCGACTTGTTTACAAAACCTCTAGATGCTACTCGATTTAAAACTCTTAGTAGATCTATTGGAATATGTCTTGTGGAGTGATGAGTTCTAGTTATTGACCCCATAAGGGGAACTCAAGCAAAGAGAGCTTTTTGTATACTTGATGCATGCAAATTATTTGAAAGATCTTATGCTTCTCTTTTAATTGCTTGAAGTAAGCTTGGTTGGACATATGTATATATGCTTTTATCTCAATAAGTGTGAACCTTGCTTTGTTTTCAATCCATGTCATATTTATGTTCAAACATGCATTTTTGGACTAGGAAATTTTCATAGGAAGTATGATTTGAATGACCTATAGTTATTTCCATGACATGATGATTCTTAATTGACATGCTAATGAACTTGAAAAGCATGAAATTCAAATGCCTTGCTAAATTGGAAAAGCATGAATTGATGATTGCATATTCTTAAATGCAAAACAATGTGTGAAAAAGCTAGTGAGACTAAAATTGATAAAGGATCATGTATCCATTCAAAGTCTCTCTTTCTTTATTTGTTGAACATGGTTACTATCATACGGGTTTCATACCCGGAAAAATCAAATAGGGTGCAAAGTCGCTCATGCCATGTTTCGCTTATAAAGTTGGATATAGTTGTTGTTAAAAATGAAAATCAATAAATTCTCTATATTCTTGCTTTTCTCATGACAAATGGTAAAATTGGTTTGAATTCTATTTAAAACCTTTGTCATTTGCTTTGCCAAATACCATTGTATTTTGGACTTGAATGCAACATGTCTTGTTTGCAAAGCATTTTTATTTCACACATTTTCATAAAATAAATCTCCTTGTTTCTCTCCAATTAATTGAGTGCATAAAGTGGCTTATTTAACTATGCATTATCTTGTATGCTTCTATCTCTCTTTGCTATGAGTGACCCGGTTGGGGACTACTCCTTTGCCTATATCATGACAAAAAGGGGGAGTAGGATGTGGTAAGGGGAGTTGCTAATTGTTGTAGCAATTGTGCATATGGGGAGTTTATGGTTTGAGGGGGAGTAACCCTTTGAGGGGGAGCATTGCATACTCATACATTGCATGATATTGTGGTTAAAAGATTCATATGCAAATGCTTGTTTTTCTTTCACTTGATCATCTCACATACACTTGCTTTGGAAGTGTAATCTAATTGTTGTGAAGGTTTGGTTATTCTACAAGAGATTGAAGACTTGAAGTTTTATTTTCTTATCTCTTTGTAATTTGTAATGTAGAATTTCCCGTAGTTTCATTTATCTTGTGAGGATCAATGTGAGTGGTGGTTTTGTCACGAAATAGCCAAAGGGGGAGATTGTAAGGATTCCCATTGTTGATTGGCTTATTTCGTAGACAAACCACATATTGGGGGTTTGAATTGTAAGGGTAGTTAGGTGTTTGAAGATCATGCTCAAAGGCCCTTTTTCAAGACCTCAAGGGAAGAAGCACTCCAAAGGTATAATACTTAGTGTTTCTTACAATGAAGAGAAATAGATGCACACACACACAACACTTGCATAATTCTCATTCTTGAATGTGTTGTGTATTTATTTTGTGTATGCATTATTGCCTATTTCATCTCTCTTCATGCATGTTTATTTGGTTGCATCTTGCTTAGAATTGCATAGCATGGTTAGATTTTAGGATGCTCCATCAGGTGCAATTTGCGCCCTGATCTGCGGCCAAGGCCGCAGAAATAAGGCCGCAGAATAAGGAACAGAATTCATACTCTCTGTCCTCTTTTCTGCGCCCTTTGATTTTGCGTTTAGGGGCCGCAAAAATGTCAGGTGCATTTCTGCGCCCTTGAGTTCTGCGCCCCTGGCCGCAAAATCAAGACGCAAAACTGTTGATTACAGTTCTGCGCCCTGTTTTCTGCGGTCAAGGCCGCAGAATCAAGGGCGCAGAATCAGCGGTCTTTTGCATTTTTTTCAAAACGACACCACTTCACTTTGGCATACTATATATATGCCTCTTTCATTCCTAGGTCGTTTTTAAGAGTTCCAAATATCATATTTTTCACTTAGAACATATTTCAAGAGAAAAATCATCAAGAACTCACCTTTAAACACTCAAACCATTTCCTTTGATCATCAAAGTTCATCTAGGATCATTCATGACCATTTAGGACTCATCCATGTATGGTTTTGCATCATCACATCTTTCTTGGTAAGATTTTGACTAACTTCATCTAAGTTTAGTTTCTTTCTTGTCAAGCTATCTCTTTATCTTATTATATGCTTTATGTTCACATGCTAGATATAAGATAGAGATTGGTTGTGATGAATATGATTGAGTGTTGTTTTGTGATAGCTATCTAGGTTTTGTTGAATCTTGATTAGCTAAGCTTTATGATATGTCATTTAGCTTTTGATATCTAGGATTGATTTCATTGTTATATCATCATTCTAGGTAAGCATATAGAGTTGCCTTGCTCTTGTTGCATTTTGAGTATTTCATATATTCACTTAGGTTGTTTTCTCTTCATTGAGAACTAAGTCTTGTGTTGCTTCCGGGATTAGGTTGCATAAATCACAAGCATTAGGACTAGGTTCACTTATACCGGGATTAGGTAGGTGTGTGATTACTTCCGGGATTAGGTTGTAATCGTTTAACACATTTAGTGGATTCGAGGTTCGAGTGTGGCTCACTTACATAGCCCGTGGTTTTTCCCGTGAGGGTTTCCATGTAAATATCAAGAGTCTTTTAATTTCCGCACCATATTACACTTGCTATTTTATATTGACTAGTAAAGGGTATTTTCGTAATCTTGACCATTAACGAAAATTTGGTAAAATTGGATAAAATCTATTCACCCCCCCTCTAGATTCATATTGAACACACCATAATTTGTTTCAGAATCTAATTAATTTGAATGAATAGAACACATAAGAGATTAATTACAAGCTAAGCTAAACCCACAACCAATTGACCCTCAAATCTATCCCCTAGATTAGGGGTTTAGTTACACATATTTGCAATGAATGAAAAGAAGTAAATAGTAAGGAAATAACCCTTGGGTCACCTTCTTTAAGCTTGATCCTTCTTCTCCTCTATGCTCATATATGCAAGGAATGGAAGTAGAGGATATGTCTTGGAATGTGGGTGTTTTGGTGGGAAGTGACTAAGGATTTTGGTAGAGAAATGGTGGGATGAGGAATGATGTAGTGAAGTAATCAAGGTTTTGTGTTGAGGGTTGGATGGATTAGATGAGTTCAAGGAGAGAAATGGAGGATGAAGAATAGTGTGCCATGGATGATAGAGCTAGATCTAGATGTGTTCTCTGTATTTTTCTCTAAGCTTCGGTGCCTTTGAAGATGGAGGGACGTTCTATATATATGCACTCTTGGACATGTACTGATAACTGCTTGATTTGCTGAGGTGGCGCCTTGTTCGCTGTTTGGTCGCTATGGCGACCCTATTGCGTAAAACGGTTAGATGAGAAGGTCGCCACGAAAACCATCTTTCTCTCCATTTGGCAAGTGGCGACCATGAGCAATTTGTGTAGAGGTCGCCACTTGCACCTCTAGGTCGCCATGGCGACCATAAGTGGCGACCCTGCAATTGTAAGGAGGTCGCCACTTGCAACATCAAGGTCGCCATGGCGACCCCAAGTGGCGACCATGCTTTGACTGAACTAGGTCGCCATTTGCAAGGGAGGTCGCCATGGCGACCCCACCTGGTTCATTTGTGGACTTTCTGTCGCCATGGCGACCAAGTGGCGCCCAAATGGCGACCTTCTGATGTCATTGGAGAATCCTCTGTCGCCATGGCGCCCATGTAGCTACCTCTCATGTCCAAGTGGCGAAAATGCCCTGTTTCTTCCTATTTGTGAGACATTTTCGCACAAGTCCTCCACTTTCATCTCAATTGCTTCTGAAACCTAATAAAACCTGAAACACTCAATTTAACAACATTAAACACGGGGAAATGCCCGAGAATCAAGCTAAAAGAATCGGAAATGAGGGCCAAAATCATACCAATTTTGGCTTGATCAAATACCCCCAAACCAATCTTTTGCTAGTCCTCGAGCAAAACAATCACAAGCAAACCCCCAAAGACATGCATAGAGATATTTCAAAGGTTATCACTTCATATGATCAATGTGCGAAGCCAAAATGAAGAGATTAAAATAGTTATGCCATGGTGAGGATTTAAACATGTAAGAGCATGTCAAGTTAAGATTAAAAACGTGCCACCTTTAGACATAATTGTACGCAATGTGATCTCACATTCAAAATGCCAAAGCTTCAAAGCAAATGTGCTATTAGTTTAGAATGTAATTCGCTTTGATACTAAACCTCATCGGATTCTCTCTTCTTTTCTCTAAGACTCCTAGGTTCACTCAATATTGTACATGTGCAATATGAATCCATGTTATGGCAACTAATTGATTGCACATGATAATCATTAAAAACGCAATTTCCTGAAAAGTGATCTCATGAATGGAATTGCAAGCCATGAATTAGAAAGAACATGCATCAACCAAATTTGTACAAAATGGACAATCCTAAAGATCATGAAGGTCTTTTCTTTGGTTGTAATGGGGCCTAAGGTCATGGTGAAACAAAGAATGGAAAAATGGATAACAAGGAACCTAATGATTACATTAAGGCATACATTCTAATTTTTAAGTTCCACAAGTTTCACACATATTGTTCACACTTCAAGGTGTCCAATGCTCACAATCATTCATGTGTATGCTACTCTTATTTTCAACTTGAGTAGTTCATTTAGTTCTCTTTCTTTTCTAGGCCATTTGTGCCTAATTCCTTGGTTCTTTTTTTTTTCCTTTCTTTTTTTCTTTTGCTTGCCAATTCTTTTCTTTTCATGCTTTTCATTTTTCTTTTCTTTTCACATTCTTTTCAAGCTTTTGTTTTTCTTTCAATTTTTCTTTTCAAACATTTCTTGCTTTGCAAGACTCTTGCACATATTTACATGCCTTGGTACACACCTTACATTTATAAGTTCAAAATTTTACATTGATTTCCTAAGCCTTAGTAAATCATTTGGTCAAGGTAGGTCAATTATTATAAGGCTATAAGGTTCATGTAGATGTGGTTCATAAAAGAAAAGCTTCAAATGTGTTTGGCTTCAAAGGGGCTTGGGAGCACACATATTCACATTGGTTGGAAGTGTTTAGGCCAAAGTGGTTTTCACATGCATTGCCTGAAATCATTTCTAAAGACTTGTCCACTAAGCAAAATAAGGCATCCACAAGCAGTCCATAATATTTTATGGCAAACAACATTTAGTGCAAATGAGACCAATACATGTTTGTATGAGTGTTTGAGAATGAGTGTTTAAAGAGTGAATGTTTACAACTCAACGTATGCTTTTTAAAGGCTGTGTTTGTGATCCTCACGGGAATCTCCACTATTAATTCTTAGCCATCAAGCAACTTGATAATTCACTCAACATTAAGAGAAAATGATTAACGCACTTTGTTCAATGACACCCTTAGTGGCATGGTGTTAATCTAAACCAAACACTCTCAAAGATGCACAATTCCTCACTACATCATGTAAAGAATAATCTCCACAAGCAAAGCATGCTCAAATATGGCAATATCGCAAAGATTTTCGAAAAATTTTGGCACACAATTTTGAAAACCAAGCATCATGGCGTTGCGCAAAAGTAGCCCCAAACCTAAATTTGACATTGTCCTCAATGTTCATGGGTGGTGAAAATAATGACAACAAGCGCAACCCAACAAGTTTCAAGCAATAATCCAACAAAGGCAAAAGCAACATGTAACAATAATCCGGCATATTGCCCTCTCAATCATCCATACACCAAATCCAAACCATCAATATATAACAATAAGGCACAAATGCCCTAAATACACTACCAAAATCCAATCCACACCCTTATTCTATGCGGAAGCAAAATAAAGACAAAAACGAAAAAATATAGAGCAAAATGAAAAGAACTGCAAATAAGCATAAATCAACAAAAATATCCAACAATATAATCCAAAGATAAAACATAATACTAGCGGTGTCCAAATAAAGTGATAGAAAATGCAAATGATGGAAGGCTAAAATAAATCCTAGAAATGCTAGTATGCCAACTAATCAGAATCCTCTTTCTCATCTTGCTTTACTCTACCCTTCCCTTTCGGGTCCTTCCTTCGCTGCTCCTCTCCATCTCCTCTGTGCAGCTGCCTCATCGATGGCAGGACCTCCCACATAACGGGGCCCCTGATCTATTAAGGAACGGGCCATAGCCTCCTCTAACTGTGCTGCCTCCTCAACAGCAGACTGTGCAGTCTGAAAAACAAAGTCAGGCTCTTCTTTTCTAAGTCATGAAGGTACGGCTGGGGTAGGTAGAGTCCCAATGATGGGCTTCTTCGGCCTCCTGACATATGGGGTGAGCCTCAGATCATGGCGGAGGTCTGTAAAACCTGTGATCACCGTCTCACTCAAATCCTGAATCAGGCTTTCCAACTTCAGCTGCCTGTCCTCCAAGGCCTTCTACCTTTCTTCAATCGCAAGTTTGTCAGCATGATGTTGGTACCTGGGGTTACAGATTGCGCAGCGGAAAGGTTTTAAAATTTTTAAAAGCAATAATCAAATAAACCCATTTGTACAGTAATAATCGAAAACAATAAGAAGGAGATGAAAACTATTTCATACCTACGTAGGAGGCTCCTTCACTTTAATACGGTCTGCTCCTGATTTGAACCACTTGATCTTCCTCGCTATGACCTTGAATTGGTAATGGCGTGTGGGCACGTCACGGTACTCAGGAACAAAAATGGAGGTAGAAGAGAAGAGCACACAAAAGACAACTCTTGTTCTTTTATTGGTGAAGTGTGGCAATAATAAGTCTAAAAGAAAAAAATAATTCTTTTATTTTGTCTCCAGCCGCACACTTGTTTCTCTTTCTTCTCTACTGTTTTATGCAACCTACTTGCTTTTAAAACTTCTTTTATTAAAAGACAAAAAACCGATGCCTTTTAAAACTTCTCTCATTAAAAGACAAAAAACTGATGCCTCTTAAATTTTTGTGTAAGTTGATCTCATATAATTCGGTTGTTATTTTTAAATTAAAAATATATCTCATATATCTTTAAAAACAAACCAAATCTATTTGATTTAAAAAAAATAAAAAATAAAAATCTTTATAAAGATATCTCATATCTTTTTAAAAATAATTAAACATTTATTTTTGAATTTAAACATTTTAAATTCAATTTCAAATATTTAATTTAATAAAATAAAATAATCATATTATCTTATTTTATTCAAAATCAAATATCAACTAACACCCTCCATTTAGTGATTAACAACATAATTAAATAATCTTATTATTTAATTTATTTAATCACCATTATTCATTAATTAAATAATCTCATTATTCAATCAATTCCCGAATAGATACGTGTCACTTTCGTAACACAATTAATTGGACAATCCAATTAATTAACCGTGACCCTTGTTACCTAAATCGATCGGGCTAGCAAGGGGACCTAATGGACCTACAGTATTTTGAGCTCCAATAATCCTTAGAAATAAATAATTAAACTCTTTAATTAATATTTCATGATTATTAACTTCGGTGTTATTCCACTAAAAACCCGAAGTTGCACTCTCTCAACTGTAGACGTTTTTACACAAACCAATAACTCTTGATGTCCATTGATATAGCTATTACATATGGTATAATCCTCCACAGGTAGTTCATAATTAGAGCTAGGTCATAATGTCCGTTATACCCCTCTAATTATATCTTTCCATTAAGTACCATTGATTCTCTAATGAACAATAAATCCTACATTCCTTACAGAATTAGGAGAGCGCTCATATTGTTCAAGCCCCGAATCAACCCTTAAGGGAACTACTATCTACTTCTCACAAGAAGGAGTGGATTCCTCTATTGTGTGCAGACCTTCCCAGCCACAAGCCAAACCGCGATTCCAACATACGAAGTTATTAACCGGGAATGCAACTCCGATCTCACCCATGGTATATCAAAAACCACGATCTAACCTGAAGGAGTTGATAAGACACTCAGGATTAAGATCACCCATATATAGCCATCATTTGTTGATATATATGAATTTCATCTTTTAACGGATCTTGGTGAGAGATTCATATAGATCATGGCCCAGTCCTATATGATCAAATCATATAAGGTGCCTCCATTCTCATATCTCCATATGAATGATCTAGGATAAGATCACCGTACATTACGGAATGGACAGCAGCTGTAGATTGACCACAAATAAAGTACCCAGCTTTATTTGCTATCTACAGACTATTTAGATTGCTCCTTTCAAACTGAATCCATCTATATATGACATTCATATACTCAGTTTGAAATTACATCCGGCAATCTTGGATGTTAAGTACACATGTTATTATAAATGTATGAGACAATTTGAATGAATAAACTACTTCTTTTATTTCTTGTTCAATTCACATTTACAAACTACAAGTTTTAGGGCAAAAACCCCAACACATGAAGCATATCAAAATCACCAGTCTGAGTCTTCCTAATGCGATGTACTCCATCTAGAATCCAAAGACCTAATGGCTGCCCATGATCATCACAAATAGGAACCTTCTCCTCCTCATCATCATCGTCCTCCTCAGGAATAACTCTCTCAAATTCTTCCCTAACACTAGTGCCCGCCTCTAAACTCCGCACTCTCCTACGTTTCCCACCAGTAGGTATCTCCCCACGCTTTATCATCAAGCGTCGCCAAGTGGTCAAGTCCATATCTAACATGGGGGGCTTAAGTATGTCCCCGAATACGTCTACACCCGCTAGCTTGCAGGCCTCTGTGATCAAACATGGGAAAAGGAGGATATCTGTCTCTGATTCATTCCTCCCAATCCGCTGAATCTCCATCTTCACAATAATACCCACATCAATAGGCTGCCTCTTAATGATACTATGAAGGATCCTAGCCACCTCAAATGGAACAGTGGATCTGTGGGAAACTGGCCTGAGGGAAGAATTGAGGAAAATGTGCCAAAAGGCTTGCTCAATCTTCAAGTTTGACTGCTTGAGAGGGAATCTCTTCGCCATCCAGACAGTCATAGGGGTGATGGTCATAGTGCTAGCAAATTCCACCAAATTCTTCACATACAAAGGATTCGTGGTGATCCGTTCCACCATCCTTTCACGCAACCCCTCAATTTCCAACAATGTCGTCCCAAAGTAGATATTAATGTCAGTTGCGTTCAAGTAAACGGGAACCCCTCTCACTAGAATAGGTCCACCCCTCATATACTCCCCGGGATTCATTCCCGCATAAAACTCCTTCACTAGGCTCTCACTATAGTGTGGAGGAGTGGCTGCCAATCCTCCCCATCCCAAGTCATTCACAGTTGCTGGGACAGGGGTATCCCTTAAACTCTCCAAATCAATGCCTATCTCAGGCCACATCTTCTTCTTAGCAAGCGTCTCTAATCTGTCATCAAAATTCCTATTGAGTTTGTATTCATGGACCACCTTCCTCTTAGGAGTGGGGGTCTTGCTACCCTTTCCTCCCTTGCTTGGCAATTTCATCTTAGGAGCCATATCAAACAATCTAAAAACTGGAAATTCTGTTAAAAATCTGGCAGCACAACGACGCTTCACCACCAATCCGGCACTCTCCGAATGCCCACAATCAATCAAAACTACTACCACACTTCCACAATCACTTCTATATGAATCAAAACCACACAAACTCCAATCCTATGCACTATTCACTTCAAATCAAACTCAAAACCACCCTTAATGTATCTAGATGCAATGTAAGAAGGATTTGAGTGGGAAAATTGAAGAACTAGAGTGATTGCTTACCAGATTTGATGATTACGTGCGTGCCACGGCTTTGGAATTGAGAGAGATTGAGAAGAGAGAACTTGTGTTGTGCGGCGTTATGATTTGAGTTGCAAACTTATAGCTGAACGCCCTATGTCGCCATTTGTGCCTCTCGGTCACCATGGTGACCAAATGGCGAGCAAGAAGGATTTTGAACTTTTGCATGTGGTCGCCATTTGCACAAGTAAGGTCGCCATGGCGACCAAATGGCGACCACACCTGATATGTAAAGGTCGCCATTTGCAACATATGGTCGCCATGGCGACCATGTATGTGGCAACCTCTGAATTCTTCTTGTAAGTAAGGTCGCCACTTATGAGCAAATGACGACCAAATTGCGACCCATACTTAAGGTCCTCTTCTGAATGTATTTTCATCAGCATCTGCAGTGAAACAAAATCCACAAATAAGCTCATAATTCAAACCACTAACAAGAATAGATGGACACTTATTAGAAAAATAAAGCAACCAAAAGAAACATACAACAAGCAAAATTAAAACACAAACATTTTATTCATGGCATGGAATGTAAAAACGAAATGCAAATCACACTACCGCATCCTACCATGTGAAATGGAATCATGATGCTCATTACCCAAGTCAATCACATTATAACTCATTTTCTTCTTGACCACCCAAATTGGACCCATAGACTCATCCCAGACTTGATTTACCAAATCCTTCCTAACCCAAATTTTCTTAACATGGTTAGATCTCCTTATAGGTCTATTTCTATCATTATTAGCATGCTTCAAGAACTCAAAACACCTAGACTTAACATGGCCCTTCTTATGACAAAAATAACAAGTGAGAGGGTACGAAAGAAATCTCCCTTTTTGCATTGGAGGTTGAGGCCTTGAGGGACCGACATTGGTGAGTTTCTTGATGGCTTGATCCATCCGATCTATCTCCACCAAAAAGTCGCACTCCTTTACCTTAGCAACCTTCAAAGACATCTCTTTCTTGCTCAATTCCTCCTTAAATTCCTCAATTGCCTTGCTCTTGGCATCTACACTCATGAGAGTCTTTCTCATCTTTCTTGAGGACTCTTCCTCAAATTCTTCGGTGAGTTTAGCCAAATCCCCAAGCTCTTTCATCGTTACCTCATTCTCCATGGTGAGAGCCACATTGATCTTTTTGAGTTTATGGTTCCGTCTTGCTAAATCATCAAGCCTCTTCTCCAAAGCATATTTCTCCGCCTTAAGAACATCTACTTCAAGCATGAGCTCTTAGTTAGAATTCTTGAGCCCTTCAATCTCAGAGTCCCCAATGCTCTCAACTTCGTCTTCTTAGCTACTCTTTTCATATAATTGCACTAATTCACCTACTTTTCCACCCTTTGTCCTTGGTGGCTGCACCTCAACTGCATAGCAACTCTCAATGCTTTTGAGGTCATCATTGCATATGGTTATGTCAATCTCAAGTTCTTTCTCAAATGCATGCATAAAAACTCTCCTCTTGCAAACATCGATCTTCATTTGAGTGGTAGCCATGAATGGTCTACCGAGAAGAACTTGCCACCCCCTAACATCATTTGACTTGTCACCAATGTCAAGGACTACAAAATCCGTTAACACCACTATTCCGTCAATGACAATTGGGACATCCTTTATTTCACCACTTGATGATAGAGAGGATTGATCCGCTAGCATAAGTTTCTTCCCGGTTGGCTTCAATCCTACCAAACCCAACTTCACATAAGTCGATAAGGGCATCATACTCACACTTGCTCCCAAATCTAGTACTCCTTTAAGCACCCCACTATCTCCTATTGATATAGGAATCACAAAACTTCCCAGATCTTCCACTTTCCGAACATATGCCTCTTCAAACAACATAGCCTCATCCCTAGCTCCATCCTTCTTGACAAAATTTCCCTCCTTAGCTTGCTCGGTGTGGCTTGGAAACTTCCCATTTTCTTGCTTTTGAAGGGCCTCGGCAATTTGCCCCATTTGGGTCTCCAATTTCCCGAAAGATGCTTCGAGGTTGCCAAACCTTTGGCCACTAGCTTGCATGAAACTTGTCAAGGTATTCTCGGCTCTTTGGAAACCTTGCATCATACCTCTCATCTCTTCATCAATGTTTCGGCGATGTTGATACGAGCTAGGTTGAGCATTGTTGTTGTTGTTCCATTGGTTTCCTCCCCATTGGTTTCCTCCTTGTGGAAATCCTCCTTGTGGTTAAGTTTGACGGTAACCTCCTTGTGAGCTACTTCCTTGATTGTTCATCCCTTGTTGTTGATTTTGACGGTAACCCTCTTGTGAGTTACCTCCTTGATTGTACACCCCTTGTTGTTGATTTCTTGGTGGTGGGTTTAAAATGTTGTTATTGTTTGACCAAGAAAGGTTTGGGTGGTTCCTCCATGGTTGAGCATAGTTGTTGGAATAGGAGTTGTTTCCTTGTCCTTGAAATCCCATAGCTTGAACCTCCTCTTGCTCTTGACCTTGAAAAGTGTCCTTAAACCCTTCGTTCTCATTGAATAGCCCGCTAGAGCCTCCTTCTTGCCTTCCTAGCAACTTCACTCCCGCCTTCGGAAATCCCATACTCTCAATATGAGAAGTTAAGGTCTCCACCTTCTTGTTTATCCTTGAGATTTCGATGGTGGCCTTCATACTAGCATTTACATCAAATTTCCCACCTCGAATACTGTTGGCATTTCGTTGTTGAGAGTTTTGTGCCAACATCTCATAGATGTCATAGATCTCCAAAGCGGTCTTGGTGTCATATGAACCTCCACAAGCGTTATCCACCAACACTTGGGAGAACCGAGTTAAGCTTCCTTGGAAACAAGACACCTTGTATTCCTCAGTGAACATGTGAGGAGGACATTGGGCCACAAGGCATTGATACCTCTCCCATGACTCATGAAATAGCTCCCCCTCACTCTCATAAAAATCTGCTATCTTCACCTTTAACTCCTTCGCTTTCCTAGCCGAAAAAAATCTGTTGAAAAACACCTTGCAAATTTGACCCCAACTTGTCAATGATCCCGGCCTAAGTCCCATGAGCCATGTCATAGCCGCATCCTTCATACAATACTCGAAGCAACGCATTTGCAACTGTTCGCGCGTGAGACGCATGATGGGGAAGGTCTCAATAATAGCACTGTACTCCTTCATGAACTGGAGACAGTTTTCATTCAACTTCCCATGAAATGACGGCAAAAGGTTGACGTGCATTGTCCTCAACTCATAACCCCTAGCAACCGGGTCTAACACGATAGACGATGGTTGGTTCCCGATATCCGGCAAGGCATACTCCCCCATGGTCATCCTTTGACCACGGTTGGTTTGAGTCTCTTCCGTCATCTCCTCTCTAAAAGGAGCTTCGTCTTCCCTCCCAGGTTGTTGTCCTTCAGTACTCATAGTTTGTCTTGGAATTGCTTCGAACTCTCTCACACGGCTAGTGCCTTCTAGTGGGGGATGAACTCCTCTACCTAGAGATCTCCTACCGTGCATAAAATTGAGCACCTGAAAGAGGAATAAATAAAGAGATACAAGGAAAGAAAAAAGTAAAAATAGCACTATGAACAAGACAATAACCACAAAACAAAATACTAAACTAACAATCTACAATATACTAATAAAATGTGAAGAAAAGTCAATCTATGTAATCAACGCTACCATTCCCCGGCAGCGGCGCCATTTTTTTATGAGATCGTTTGTGTACTCAACAAAATAGTAATAATATAGGTTTTGGTTGATTCTTGAAAACTCTTTTAAGCCACTTAATCCTTTTAAAATGTGATTTGATAGCAAAATAGTGAGCAAGTTCGTTCCACAGGGAATGGAGTGTTAATTAGATAAATTGACTAATCTTTGAACAAAAAAGTAAATCATAGTGTTTGATAGATGTGTGGTTTCTAAAACCACCAATGCTAACTACTCAATTAAAAATACACAAAATATGTTATGAAAAATAGAATACTCAACACCTTGATAAGAATTGTGATAAAATCAATTAATGAGATAGCTAGGGAATAGATCGATTAACAATTGAATGTGGGTAAGCTAATTAGCTACATTAATGTACCAATCTCATTATGTTAACCACTTAGAGGCTTAGATTAGTGGGGTTGATATACCCACCACTAATCTATCATATCCACTGGGTTCTTAATCACACAAGGATTGTCAATCCACATATGAATATATAACAAATTACTCCACTCAAGATAGCAATCAACAAGTGATATACAAGTCAATTATAATGAATGGAATCTAATTAATTTGAATGAATAGAACACATAAGAGATTCATTACAAGCTAAGCTAAACCCACAACCAATTGACCCTCAAATCTATCCCCTAGATTAGGGGTTTAGTTACACATATTTGCAATGAATGAAAAGAAGTAAATAGTAAGGAAATAACCCTTGGGTCACCTTCTTTAAGCTTGATCCTTCTTCTCCTCTATGCTCCTAGATGCAAGGAATGGAAGTAGAGGATATGTCTTGGAATGTGGGTGTTTTGGTGGGAAGTGACTAAGGATTTTGGTAGAGAAATGGTGGGATGAGGAATGATGTAGTGAAGTAATCAATGTTTTGTGTTGAGGGTTGGATGGATTAGATGAGTTCAAGGAGAGAAATGGAGGATGAGGAATAGTGTGCCATGGATGATAGAGCTAGATCTAGATGTGTTATCTGTATTTTTCTCTGAGCTTCGGTGCCTTTGAAGATGGAGGGACGTTCTATATATATGCACTCTTGGACATGTACTGATAACTGCTTGATTCGCTAAGGTGGTGCCTTGTTTGCTGTTTGGTCGCTATGGCGACCCTAGTGCGTAAAACGGTTAGATGAGAAGGTCGCCACAAAAACCATCTTTCTCACCATTTGGCAAGTGGCGACCATAAGCAATTTGTGTAGAGGTCGCCACTTGCACCTCTAGGTCGCCATGGCGACCATAAGTGGCGACCCTGCAATTGTAAGGAGGTCGCCACTTGCAGTATCAAGGTCGCCATGGCGACCCCAAGTGGCGACCATGCTTTGACTGAACTAGGTCGCCATTTGCAAGGGAGGTCGCCACCCAAGTGGCGACCCCACCTGGTTCATTTGTGGACTTTCTGTCGCCATGGCGACCAAATGGCGCCCAAATGGCGACCTTCTGATGTCTTTGGAGAATCCTCTGTCGCCATAGTGCCCATGTAGTGACCTCTCATGTCCAAATGGCGAAAATGCCCTGTTTCTTCCTATTTGTGAGACATTTTCGCACAAGTCCTCCACTTTCCTCTCAATTGCTTTTGAAACCTAATAAAACCTGAAACACTCAATTTAACAACATTAAACACTGGGAAATGCCCAAGAATCAAGCTAAAAGAATCGGAAATGAGGGCCAAAATCATACCAATTTTGGCTTGATCAGGGTGCAGCCGTAACGTTAGCCTGAAGGTGCTGTAGACAAAGGAATTTTTCATATCATTAGTGGACATTAATAGCCTTGTGTTGGATACACACGTGGATGCCTACCTCAATTTGTTAAACAAGATGAGAGGGAGCAAGCACAGCCCTTACAAGTTGAAGGACAGAATGGGGATCGTTGATTGCAACTTTTTTGTAAGTACGTCTGTAACTTTGAGACTATGTTTACACTGGGAATTGTGCACTTGGGTAAAATGCAAGTGTCCTGTGCAGGACGAACTGGCAACGGCGTGGGCAGGCTGGCAGCCGAATTTACATGCGCCTATAGTACGACCCTTCTACCCCTCCGATTATTGTGTTCGTCCGGAATGGAAACAATATGTTCGTCCGATTATTGTGATCGGTCATTTATTATATATATATTTGATCCCCATTCCTCCAATCAATTGCTTGCTACTTGAGCCTTTTAGCGCTTTAATGGGTGTGTTTGAGTGTTTTCAGGTTATTGGACCAGATTGATATATTTGAAGAAATTCAGATAAAAAGTGCTATTTTAAAAAAGTCAAGGGTCTTTTCTAAAGTTGAGCAAAAATCGCTCTCACACCGCTGTTATTTTCTGAGAGAGGCGTCGCAGCGTTTATTGGACAGAGGAGATCTCTGTGTAAACCGCCCCCTCACCGCTGCCAAAGTGGCAGCGTTTTCAAAATTGTGCAAAACCGCTACCACACCGCTGCCAAAGTGGCAGCGGTCAGGCAGCGGTCTGGCTAAAGAAGTTGTTTTTAATCAGGTTTCTCCACCGAAGCCCGAGCAGATATAAATAGAGGGGTTTTTCCTCTTCAAGGGGGTTCGTCTGGAGACAGTTCATCAGCCATAAGTCATAGCCTAAATCACTCAACAAACTTTCTTTCATCTTACATAAAGAAGATTTGAAGACGAAGGAGAAGATTTTCTGAATCAGAGATTGGAAGATTGCCTACAATTTCCATGGGTTCTATCAACTACTTCTCTCTTCTTTTTATTTCAACTATGTGTAACTAAATCCATACTAGGGATTAAATGTGAACAACCTCTATGAATACTCTTTGTTAGAATTGACTATGTTTTAGTAATTCAAGTTTCGTTTCATTCAATTTGGGATTTCTTCTTGTCTATGCATGGTTTGTGCTAGTCTTGAATCTAGGGTTTATATGTTAAGGTTGAGAGATGTGTGGGTTTCACCAGTCTTAACCAATAATCAATTGAATGAATGAATTTATCGTAGCAGGTTATTGCACGGTATCTTTGGTTATCTTGTTCTTATGCTTAATGGATTCTCAATCATAGTCTACACGCAGGGTTTGCTAATGACTGTGATTGAGAATACTTGATTATGTGCTGTGTGGGTTGTAGGTTATAGTTGATATGCAGGGTTTGCTATTTACTCAACTGAGAAACGCTTGGTGTATGGTTGATTATTTTCTGTTATAGTTTATATGCAGGGTTTGCTATTGATTGTAGTAGAAGTACTTAATTTATCCTAGGACCACATAGCACTAATTATACATGATTTAAGAACGAACCTTTAACTTGATTAATATTCTTTGTGAAAGTCAATTCGAAGCATTGAGTAAACTTAGTTGGGGATCATTGATGACCTAGTCCTCTCACCTCTTGATCTCATTCTCATATTCTTGTTAATTGTTTTCTTAGTTTAATATAGTTTTTAATCAAATCAATCAAATCAATCTAAAATCTCTTGGTTACTGTTAATTGCTTAACTTTAATTAGAATTAGTTTTAGTCGATAGATCACTTTTCCTCTTGGGAACGATCCCTACTTGTCGCTGTACTTATCTCACGATTCGTGCACTTGCGAGTTAGGTTTTTATAACACGATTTTACACATCAAGTTTTTGGCGCCGCTGCCGGGGATTAGTGAATTTATTGGTTATTTCTAGTTTTAGTTTTAGTTAATAGATTTATTAGTTCAGGTAGTCGAGTCATTAATTTTTAGCTTTTTAGACTTTTCTTTTTATTCATTCTTTTTCTTTTTCTTTTCAGAGTTTACTAGTGATTTGTTTGTCTCATTGCAGATTTTGACAGCAGATGCAAGGTAGAAGATCTCAACAGGGAGAATTACTACCTTTGAACGATAACATAGATCGTATCAGAAATTTAGCAATGGAAGACGAGCGAAATCAGGAACAGAATCAAGAGAGCGTGCAACAGGCCCCTAACCTTGTTCCTAATCCAGTGTATGAGCCAGAACCTATCAGAACTATGAAGGATTACAGTAGACCAGTTGTGAGCAATGACCCTTTGTGCATTGTGCTAGAACCTGCAGAAAGGAATTATGAGCTGAAGAGTAGCCATTACAATCAGCTGCCCAGTTTCCATGGATTACCAGATGAAGATATACTCTTGTTCTTCAGAGAGTTTTATGGAGCAATTCAGTCCTTCCCTAACTACAGGATAACTAAAAATCAGCTGCGTATGAGATGCATTCCACATGCATTGAAAGGAGAGGCGAAAGCTTGGCTGTTAACTTTGCCTCCTGCATCTTTGAGAACATGGGATGAAGTGCGAGAAAAGCTGACTGATCAGTATTATGCACCTCAGAAAACCAGTGAAATCCGAGCCAAAATTTCGAGTTTCATTCAGCAAGACAACGAGACTTTTTATGAGGCACGGGAGCGTTTCAAGAAATATACCAGGGATTGTCCTCAGCATGGGTTTCTGACTAATCAGTTGTGCCAATGGTTCTATGATAGTCTGACTGAAGTTTCGGGACTTCTAGTGAACAATGCCTGTGGTGGATCTATGTATGACAAGCAGCCTGATGAGGTGTACGAGATCTTTGAGAAGTTAGCTCAGAATTCTCGTCATAAGAACTCCAGAAGAAAGAAGGGAATCTACACAGTGGATGCTAGCACAAAGAGTTCCATTCAAATGACACAGATAATGAAGAAGATATATTCTTTTGCTACTGAAATTGGTCAACTGAAACAAAAGGTGTTTATGGGAGAGCACCAGGCAGCAGGTCCTGGACCTGCAGAAGAAGAAGTTCATGCTATGAACAACTTCAATCCCAGACCTAGGAATGATCCATATTCCAACACCTACAATCCAGGGTGGAGGAATCATCCTAATTTTTCGTGGTCGAACAATCAGAACACCGGTAACCAATGGGGTAACAACAACAGCAATCAGAGGCAGATTAACACCGGTGCTCAGCAAAACTTCGAATCTCAACCAAAGAAGCCTTCAATGGAAGAATTACTGGAGCAACTGCAGCAGCAAATCAAGCAGCAATCACTAGACATGCAACAACAATTGCAGCAACATACGCATCAGCAAATCCAGCAATTAACCCAGAGGTATGACGTACAATTTCAGAATATTAATGCGTCAATAAAGAAGACAGAGATTCAAGTTGGACAACTAGCTGAAGCTCAACAAAGAGTGGAACAAGGAAAATTTCCAAGTTTCACTGAGCAAGCTAAAGCTATGACAATTCTCCGAAATGGTAAGGTGCTAACTGATAATTTACCTGCTGAACTTTCTGATAAACCTATTACTGTTTTAGGTTCTTCAAAAGAAAAGCTCAAGCACCAGGAGGATGAGGTAGTGGTGGAAAAATCCAAGGATTCACCACTCCTACACAAGTCAGCAAATCCTTATGTGCCACCCATTCCATTCCCAGGGAGACTGCAAAAGAGCAAGTTGGAAAAGTCTTACAAAGACATATATGACATCCTTTCAAAGGTCAATGTCAACTTGCCCCTGTTGGAGATGATTCAGAAGATCCCTGCATATGCTAAGTTTTTCAAGAGCCTTCACACTTACAAAACAAGATTTGTGGAGAATCATCAAGAGTTTATGACCGGAAGTGCCAATGCAGTCCTTCAAAAATCATTGCCACCAAAGCTTCAAGATCCAGATAGTTTCTGCATTAACATTACTATTGGTGGTACAACTCTGGAGAGGGCTATGCTAGACTTAGGAGCCAGCATCAACTTAATGCCGACAACTATTTATGAGCAATTGGGTTTGAATGATCTGAAAAAGACAACCATGTCGCTTCTGTTGGCTGATGGGTCTGTAAGATACCCTAAGGGATATGTGGAAGATGTGCTAGTGCAGGTAGAAAATCTCATTATTCCTGCTGACTTTGTGGTGCTAGATATGGATGAAGGTGCCAAAGATAGGAACTGTAAGCCTATTCTTTTAGGGAGACCCTTTATGGCAACTGCAAAGACTTTTATTGATGTCCAGAATGGGAAGCTAACGATGACTGTGTTAGATGAGACTGTAGAGTTTAAAGTCTTTGAGTCCCTGAAGTTCCCTGAAGCAGCCGACGATTGTTATTCTGTTGAATGTAATGCAATTGAAGTGATAAAGTCAGCAGTGCAGGATGAGTTGTTAGAAGATATATCTGAAGAATTGTTAGATTGGGTTTGTGATGTGTTTGAAGATGATGAAGAACTTCAGCAGATAGGAGTTTCAAATGAGGATTCTGACATAGAGGAAGTGTGTACTGAAGTGAAAGATGAGATCAAAAAGTCGTTAATCCCATCTATTAGTTCTCCCCCTACATTGGAGCTGAAACAACTTCCTTCTAACCTCAAATATGCATTTCTAGGCGAGAATGAGACTCTTCCAGTAATTATAGCTTCAGATTTAGAGTCAGAAAAAGAAGAGAAACTCTTGGCAGTACTATAGGAGCACAAAGCCGCCATTGGATGGACCATTGCAGATATCAAGGGAATAAGCCCTACCATTTGTATGCATCACATTCTTTTAGAAGAAGGTTTGAAGCCATCTAGAGAAGCTCAGCGGAGACTTAACCCGAACTTGAAGGAGGTGGTCAAGGAAGAGGTCCTAAAGCTACTCAAAGTGGGTATCATATACCCTATATCTGACAGTAATTGGGTAAGTTCGGTTCATGTTGTGCCAAAGAAGTCTGGAATCACAGTAGTGGCGAATGAGAACAATGAGTTGATCCCTACAAGGAAGACCACATGATGGAGGGTGTGCATAGACTACCGCAAGCTTAACACGGCAACAAAAAAGGATCACTTTCCACTGCCGTTCATCGATCAGATGCTTGAGCGTTTGGCGGGACATGCTTATTATTGTTTCCTGGATGGTTTTTCAGGGTATAATCAGATTGCCGTCGCTCCAGAGGATCAAGAGAAGACGACATTCACTTGTCCTTTCGGTACCTTTGCCTACAGAAGAATGCCGTTTGGGTTGTGCAATGCCCCTGCCACTTTCCAACGATGCATGATGTCGATCTTTTCCGACATGTTAGAGAAGTATATCGAGGTATTTATGGATGATTTTTCTGTTTTTGGTAATTCTTTTGACCACTGCCTTGATAATTTAACTAATGTTTTGAAAAGATGCACTGAGACTAATTTAACTCTCAGTTGGGAGAAAAGTCACTTTATGGTGAAATCTGGAATAGTGCTAGGGCATGTGATATCTGATAAAGGCATAGAGGTAGATAGAGCTAAGATTGAAGTAATTGCTAAACTTCCACCTCCTACTTCGGTAAAGGGTGTGAGGAGTTTTCTTGGTCATGCAGGTTTTTACAGTCGTTTTATAAAAGATTTTTCAAAAATTAGTCGTCCTCTGTGTAATCTGTTGACCAAGGAATCTACATTTGATTTCAATGATGAATGTATGCTTGCTTTTACAGCTCTAAAAGATAAACTGACATCTACTCCTGTTATAATGCCTCCTGATTGGTCCCTTCCATTTGAACTAATGTGTGATGCGTCAGACTATGCTGTAGGTGCTGTTTTAGGACAGCGAGTAGATAAATTGCCACATGTTATTTACTACACTAGTCGCACTCTGAATGATGCACAATTGAACTATTCCACTACAGAAAAAGAATTACTTGCTGTTGTTAGTGCCCTAGAAAAATTTCGTCAATATTTGATTGGGTCTAAAGTAATTGTTTATTCTGATCATGTTGCCTTGAAATATTTACTAACAAAAAAGGAAGCGAAACCGAGATTACTCCGGTGGATCCTTTTATTGTAAGAATTTGATTTGGAAATCAGGGATAAGAAAGGCAGCGAGAATGTGGTAGCTGACCACCTTTCTCGATTAGTGGAAGAAGAAACGGGAGAAGAAAGTGCCAAGCTCGTACCAATAAACGAGAACTTTCCAGATGAACAGCTGATGCATGTGAGAGCTAAAGATCCATGGTACGCAGACATAGTGAACTATCTTGCTAATGGCATCGTACCAGCCGACCTGAATTCTCAAGCAAAAAGAAGATTCATCTCCCTTTCCAGGCAATACTTTTGGGATGAGCCATACCTGTTCAAATATGGCGCTGATCAGATCATTCGGCGATGTGTCCCTGAAGAGGAGCAGCAAGATGTGCTGAAATTCTGCCATGACCTTAGCTGTGGAGGGCACTTCAGTGCCAAGAAGACTGCTCTGAAAGTTCTCCAATCAGGTTTCTTCTGGACCTCTTTATTCAAAGATGCTTATACTTTTTGTATTTCTTGTGACAGGTGCCAGAGAACGGGGAACGTTGGTAAGAGGGACGAGATGCCCCTTTCAAGTCAGTTGGTGATAGAAATATTTGACGTATGGGGAATTGACTTTATGGGTCCCTTCCCATCTTCACATGGGTTCACCTTCATCCTGGTAGCTGTGGATTATGTCTCGAAGTGGATTGAAGCAATTGTAACCAAGACGAATGATAGCAACGTGGTGGTAAAATTCGTGAAAGAGCACATATTTGCCAGATTTGGGACACCACGTGCGATTATAAGTGATGGTGGGAGCCATTTTTGTAACAAGGTTTTTGCCTCTTTGATGAAGAAATATGGTGTCAAACACAAAGTGGCAACCCCATATCACCCTCAGACTTCAGGACAAGTAGAGGTGAGCAATAGGCAGATTAAGCAGATATTGGAGAAGACGGTGCAACCAAATCGAAAGGATTGGTCAACTAAGCTCAATGATGCATTGTGGGCGTACAGAACTGCCTACAAAACCCCGATTGGTATGAGTCCTTATAGGATAGTATTTGGAAAAGCTTGTCATCTACCAGTGGAGTTGGAACACAACGCCTATTGGGCACTGAAGAAGTTGAACTTCAACTTAGATAAGGCAGGAGAGGAACGAAAATTGCAGATGAGTGAGCTTGAGGAGCTTCGGGACAATGCTTATGAGAATGCCAAGATATACAAAGAACGGACGAAGAAACTGCATGATAGCAAAGTCTTTCGGAAGGAATTCCAACCGGGGATGCTTGTCCTTTTGTATCAGTCAAGGTTACGGTTGTTTCCAGGGAAGCTGAAGTCACGTTGGCGAGGTCCATATAGGGTTACTCAGGTTTTCCCGCACGGAGCTGTGGAAGTTGAAGGTTTTCTCGGTCAGCAGAGATTTAAGGTAAATGGGCACCGACTCAAGCCGTACCTGTGTGCATCCGAGCTAAGGATTAATGAGTTTTCTCGCCTCAATGAGCCGTAAAGGCTCTTATGCGTCTTGCCCAGACGTTAAATAAAGCGCTCGGTGGGAGGCAACCCACCCAGGTAACTTTTATATTTTCTTAAAAAAAAAAAAAAAAAAAATTTTTAAAAAAAGGGGAAATTTTGCACTTGATGCACTCTGCTGTTCAAATCAAAGCGGTGTGGCAGCGTTTTGGGAAGCGGTCCCCTCTACCCCAAAAACGCTGCCTGACCGCTCCTATTTTTGGTTTGGGTATCAAAGCGGTATGGCAGCGGTCACACCTGACGTGAACCGCTGCCTGACCGCTGCCAGACCGCTGTGTCTATGGCAGCGGTCCTTAGTCAAACGGGGCGTTTAAGGCCACTGTTCCCCTGACCAATGAGGAGTGACCGCTGCCTGACCGCTGCCACTTTGGCAGCGGTGTGGCAACGGTTTTGGTCCCTTTTATAAGGTCGCTTCGTGCGACAGAACAGCAGTTTTCTCTCTTTTGATTTTCTCTCTTTTCTCTCTTCTTCCTTTCTCTTCTACCTCCATTCACGCTCCAGGCCAAGGTATGTTCAATAGCTCTGCTCAATTAGTTTATTTTTACTTCTTTCTTTTGCTATTGTATGATAATCTCTGCCAGTTCTTGTTCACCGATGAAATTCGGTCTCTACTGCCCTGAGGATGATTTTTGCCTATCTACAATTCTTTTCTGATGAATGTGCTTAATTGATAACTATACTTGTTCGATATTTAGGAGTATAAACTAGTTAGATAGAATTTGGGTGACCTCTGGATGTCAACACGTCGGTTTAGCAATTGATAGGGATGTTTATGTGCTTCACTGTTAGCTTTTGTTAAACTTCTCTGTGTGTTGGTTGTGTTTATGAACAAGAAGTGGAGAATGTATGGGCCTTTTTGGTAGTGTGATATAGTAATTGCTTATTGGAGTGCTGCTGAATTTATGTTATACTGTTTGCCTCAATCTGGAAATTTATTTGCTGTGTGTGCTTCATTGTATCCAGGTATGGTGAGGACTATCTTCAGAGGAGGCCATGCTCCTGCAGACCCCGGTAGGAGGAGAGACAAACGGCCAGTTGAGCCGTCGTATGTAGGCCATCCTGATTACAGAGACAGATTGAAGAATGAGAGGAAGTTCATTCTGGAGAGGGGGATTGCACTAGAGGAGTTAGGCGAGACTCCTATCCCTGCCACCGTAGAGGCCAGAGGATGGACAGGATATGTTCGGCGGCCCTGTAATGCCAACATCACCTTAGCCCGTGAGTTCTATGCCAACATGGTGGACACTCAGTTCTCCACACACGGGGTGGTGATTGTTCGGAGGGTGCCAGTGGTGATCATAGCAGAGGTGATCAACGAGTATTATGGACTACCCCCTATAGAGGATGCTGACACCGCGTGGCCGAACAAGTATGACCTTGGATGTGCGCTTCATAAAGAGGGAGCAGCTGGGTGGAATGGACAGAGGTTACTGAGAGGTGACCTGCATTTGGACAGCGCTTTTTGGAACCTCTTCATTTCGGCTTCTCTGAAGCCGTCGAGCCACACAGGGGAGATCTTCAAGGAGGCCTCTCAGATTCTTTATGCCATCAGGACAGGGAGATACATTGATGTTGCCGGGTTCATTAAGAAGGAGATTCGAGGCTGCGGGCGACAGACGAGTACTAGTATTATTTTCCCTTGTCTGATTACTGCCATGTGTGCTGCAGCAGGTTTGGTGGTCGATGATGACTCTCGGGATGACACATGGGAGCCCGACACTCCGCTTTGCCAGTTTACATGGAACACTCAGGCGACTATGCGTGGCCTTCCTCAGATTGGAGAGACCACTGTGCGGAAGAGGCGTCGGGGGGATGATATTCTGGAGGAGCAGGATCCGTAGGATGAGGACCAGCAGGGTCCGCACCCAGCTCAGCAGTCGTATGGAGATGCTGGAGCCGGATCGTCACAGTAGAGGCCGGAGTGGGTCGAGTACATGCTTTCCACGATGCAGGACTATGTCCGTTCCGAGGTCGCCAGTTTGAGGAGCGACATGTACTCATGCTTTGACACCATGTAGATCTCGATCAATGAGATCCATCAGGCCGTAGTTCGGCCCGCCCAGCCTTCTGACCCATCTCCCTCCCATGTTTCAGGTGCCGCTCCTACAATTCCAGAGACTGCAGCCCCGTATGGAGATTATTTTACTGCTCCTCATGGAGGTGATTTTTTCTGGCCTGGCTCGAGCCAGCAGCATGAGGACGACTCCTAGAGATACTGTAGACGGACCTGAGTCTACAGACTGATATGTTTCTTTTCACTTTTTCTTTTTCTTTTTCTTTTTCTTTTCTTTTTCTCTTTCATATCACTTTTCAAATATTGTGTTTCTTAGTTTTAACTTTTGAGGATTATGTTTATTTAGTTTGACTTTGTTTATTTTCTGCTTTTGTTGTGTTAAATTCGCGCTGCCTTGTCTTTATTCATGTTGTCATGTTTTCATTTTCATACATTGAGGACAATGTTGGATTTAGGTTTGGGGGTGTGACTCTTTTGTTTTAGAGTCTGTCGTTCCAGTGTCTTTCAAGACAAAGTGCTTTGAAGTGTGCCCTTGAGATAATATGCTTTTCTCAATAAGCTTACACTAACATTTGGCTATTTAGAGTACTATATTGCAGTTTTCAAAACATATGACATACTCTGATATGATAGTGGATAGGATGCTGAATTGAATTGCCATGATTAATAGTGGAGACTACCCTTGTGAGTTCACTAAACCAAAAAGCGTACATATATGACACAATATGAGAGTTCTGTTGATTCTACTCGTTAAACACTTACTAGGTTCGTAGCATTAGATTCGATCTCTATAGGTAGTACATTGAGCATTATAGAACAATCATCATAAAAGATTTCACATGTTATATTTTGATCTCGAGTAAGATGAACCAGTGGAAGTAATAATAGACTATGTGTGCTTTAGCTACTTAAAAGGCCTGAAATATTTCCTACCTTATGTGTGTGCTCCATAGCCCTGTTTGAAGCCAAACACTATAGCCTTGTTTTTCTTTCTTCACCACATCAACCGTAACCTTATGAGCCGATATCTTAAGCCTGACCCTATAGCTTGGGATCATATTTTGAGAAAGTGAAGAAAATGTGCTATTCCTGCACGTAACTGTGTGCAGATTTCAATGCTAAAGACCGAGAAGAAGAAGAGCTGCATTCAATCCAAAAGGTTCAAAGCCAAAGTCAGTGTATTCAAAAAAAAAAAAAATGCGCAATCCAGTCAAAAAGATTGCAAGCATTCAAAAAAAAAAAAAAAAAAGGAATGTTAATGGGTGCAATGAAGTCAATTTGTATTGCAAAGTTTGTATTTACTCAAAAGGAGTGTGACAAAGAGAGGAAGGTGAGTTCTGAAGAATGAAACAACATCAAGTGGTGTCATTCCACTTGTAAAGGAGACCAAGACATCTGTGTGAAGCCGAAAAGGTAATGGAAGACTCTCATGATATGATCATAGGTTATTGAATTCCAATTTCCCGTTCTTTCTTGAGCCCTCACCCAATGGCCCCATTACAACCTAAATGAAAGTCTTTTTGATCTGCTGGTTATCCTTGTTATGAAAGTAGAGATAGAGCATGTGTTTATCTTGTTCATAATGTTTGATTCATTTCATGAGATCTTTTGCATACAAATCAAGCGTTCTTTTATTGATATATTCATATGCGATAATTCTTGATATTTATTGTGCATAATTCCAGTCACATATGCTTGATGAGAGATTGTGCCTAGGATCTGTGTGAATTATGAGCGACATCACGTGAGAAGTAGAGTCGAGGCGAATTATATCTATGGCATTTGATGATGTGTCCTCTAAGCTAAAATGTTTGAGTCTGGGCTTTTCTATTTAAAGTATGCAATGTTTTCAGATTTATGGCTAGGTATTAGTCTTTACTTATTGGTATTTGCATGTTGTCTCAACTTGGGCGCATTTTGTGGTATTTTGGATGATAGGATGTCGTTGGATATGTTTGTGGGTGTCATAGCTGTAAACCCTCAGGAGACAAAACTCCTCCTCTAGGGACACCTAGAGGTTTAAAGGCTTGTAGCATACGCTCAATGCTATCGTGTTCCCTACGAAAGTGGCTTAGTTTGATTTTGTTTTTCTTAGGTTTAGTTTTTAGGTTTTTGTTTTATGTTTTGCTCGAGGGCTAGCAAAAGATAGGTTTGGGGGTATTTGATCGGTCATTTATTGTATATATATTTGATCCCCATTCCTCCAATCAATTGCTTGCTACTTGAGTCTTTTAGCGCTTTAATGGGTGTGTTTGAGTGTTTTCAGGTTATTGGACCAGATTGATATATTTGAAGAAATTCAGATAAAAAGTGCTATTTTAAAGAAGTCAAGGGTCTTTTCTAAAGTTGAGCAAAAATCGCTCTCACACCGCTGCTATTTTCTGAGAGAGGCGTCGCAGCGTTTATTGGACAAAGGAGATCGCTGTGCAAACCGCCCCCTCACCGCTGCCAAAGTGGCAGCGTTTTCAAAATTGTGCAAAACCACTGCCACACCGCTGCCAAAGTGGCAGCGGTCAGGCAGCGGTCTGGCTAAAGAAGTTGTTTTTAATCAGGTTTCTCCACCGAAGCCCGAGCAGATATAAATAGAGGGGTTTTTCCTCTTCAAGGGGGTTCGTCTGGAGACAGTTCGTCAGCCATAAGTCATAGCCTAAATCACTCAACAAACTTTCTTTCATCTTACATAAAGAAGATTTGAAGACGAAGGAGAAGATTTTCTGCATCAGAGATTGGAAGATTGCCTACAATTTCCATGGGTTCTATCAACTACTTCTCTCTTCTTTTTATTTCAACTATGTGTAACTAAATCCATACTAGGGATTCAATGTGAACCTCTATGAATACTCTTTGTTAGAATTGACTATGTTTTAGTAATTCAAGTTTCGTTTCATTCAATTTGGGATTTCTTCTTGTCTATGCATGGTTTGTGCTAGTCTTGAATCTAGGGTTTATATGTTAAGGTTGAGAGATGTGTGGGTTTCACCAGTCTTAACCAATAATCAATTGAATGAATGAATTTATCGTAGCAGGTTATTGCACGGTATCTTTGGTTCTCTTGTTCTTGTGCTTAATGGATTCTCAATCATAGTCTACACGCAGGGTTTGCTAATGACTGTGATTGAGAATACTTGATTATGTGCTGTGTGGGTTGTAGGTTATAGTTGATATGCAGGGTTTGCTATTTACTCAACTGAGAAACGCTTAGTGTATGGTTGATTATTTTCTGTTATAGTTTATATGCAGGGTTTGCTATTGATTGTAGTAGAAGTACTTAATTTATCCCGGGACCACATAGCACTAATTATACATGATTTAAGAACGAACCCTTAACTTGATTAATATTCTTTGTGAAAGTCAATTCGAAGCATTGAGTAAACGTAGTTGGGGATCATTGATGACCTAGTCCTCTCACCTCTTGATCTCATTCTCATATTCTTGTTAATTGTTTTCTTAGTTTAATATAGTTTTTAATCAAATCAATCAAATCAATCTGAAATCTCTTGGTTACTGTTAATTGCTTAACTTTAATTAGAATTAGTTTTAGTCGATAGATCACTTTTCCTCGTGGGAACGATCCCTACTTTTCGCTGTACTTATCTCACGATTCATGCACTTGCGAGTTAGGTTTTTATAACACGATTTTACACATCAGCGACCAACCAGACTGGGGCAGTCCATGGGATTCCTGTGATAAGGTTAGTAATGTTCTGGTGCGCAGACATGGGTTCCAGCTTGATATATAAATATTTGACATAACTTTTCCTTTCTAGGTGGTGGTCCCCTATAAGGTTGAAGACGGCCACAGGGTTGTTTGCGTTGTTGATCTGCAGGCATGGGAGATCGTGGTATATGATCCCAACGCACACTGGACACCCAAAGGCGCTCATTTGATCGTCCGACAGATTTTACCACTCCAACGTCTGTTCCCGGTTATTTGCTTATAGGCAGGTTATTTTAACAGAACGGGAAGGAGTAAATGTGATCTCACTCCTATGAAGGCTCGTCGGATGGATGTAAACAAAGTTCCAAAACAAATAGGTCCGAAAAGTAATGGAGTCTTTGTCCTGTTAATGATACGTTCCCTGCTGAGAGGTTTGAAAAGCATGAAGTTCGTTGAAGCGGATATCCGGAGCCATAGGCAGGAAATCGCGTATGAACTTTTTACAAACAGCTTACCTGAGGAATGTTAATTAACAGAATGTTTGATGTTCATGTCATTAACCTGGTTATCACTTATGACATAATGTGGACCTGGTTATGAAATATTGAGGTGTTTGCCCTATTTGAAAACCGATTAATTATTGTTGTATGTATCACATGAAAAACTCGTGCATATTTTTCTAGGGTACGAAATCCTATACGTAGACGGTGTTGGATCTTCACATGTGAATCCTCTAAAACAGTTTTATTATGATGTTGATGGGCAACACTGTTTGATTGTGTAATCCTTTAGGAAGACGCTTGCAAGTAATGAGACTTCCACATGTCAGTACTTGTTAAATTGTTAGGTGCATTTATCATCTGAGGATGTTGTACAGGGTAATCAACACACGAATAACTGACCTTCAACTTCATACTGGTAGATGGAATATCCTCCTTCTAATTAAACCAATGCACGATGATATGGATATAAAACTTGGACTTCATACACGAACATGGGGGAAGGGTCCACATCTAAACGATTAATCCCACAGGAAGAAATCGACCTTGGACTGAAACATGATTACAAGTATAGATGGATACCAAACATTACATTAACATACTATTTTTTGGCAGACTCCCCTTTTCTCTGTTTTTGCATATTGTGGAAATTTTATGAGTCGGTGTCTATGTCGGTGTAAGCCGAAGCCTCACAGGTTAGGTCAATGGATGGCCTATCTGGGCACGTCTGTCTGTTGTGTCCCTGTTTGTGGCAAACACTGCAACTGCAAGGATGCTTGGTTTTGTTAGCACCATCAAACTCTGGTTTCCTGCAGCTCCTCTTGTTGTGTCCCTTTAGGCCGCACTTAGAACAGTTCTTTTGCTTAGCCTTCTCGATGCAAGAATGGTATCTTGACTTTTTCGGTCTTCCGGGCAGAACAAGCACCTTCCAAGGAAGAACAAGTAGATTCTGGACTTGACCGGGAACGACCCAGTTCTTTGCATGTGGAAGCGGGTTAATTTCTCCCTGATATGCCTCTCGTAGCGTATCAGAGCTGTAGTACTCGGAGCACATTTCTGGAACAGGATTTGATGCGTATTTGTTCATAAAATTAATTCCTGGATGTTAGACATTGAAAATAGATGTGGTAACTAATGAATTTACGACAGTATACTTCGCTTGCATACCTGGCACAAGCAAGGGCATGGTGACAAGGTAACTTTTCAAGATCCCACCCGCGACAGGCACATGTCTTTGCTTGAATATCAACAATAGAATTATTTTGATTCTCCATGACGTTGTACCTGTGGTATGAAATAGGATGAATGATGCATTTATAAGAAGGTTCAACCCCTTTATGTATGTGATTGTCGGCTGCCAGAGTCAGATTAGACCTAAGACGATTTGCAATAGTACGATGCTTGTGGAACCACTTCTGCATTATATCCCTAATCTGCTCTACAAGGGCTGCGATAGGCAGCTTTCGGAGATCTAGAAGAACTGAGTTCATACACTCGGCTAATTGGGTAGACATCCTCCGGTACCTATTTTTGGGGCAGTAAGCTCGTGTGATCTTATCTAACCCAATTTCCATGACGTCGTTGTAGTACCTCTGGTTGCAAGCAACCATCTATTAAAGGTAGATATCACAGTCATCGCGACGGTATCTGGAACATGCTTGGTAAAACAATTCTCTTGGCATACATCGATTCTTGGATGACCATCTAAATTTCTGTGCAATGTGGAACACACAGAATGCATGATGTGCATCTGGGAAAACCTTTATCATGGCTGTTATAATACCTTTGTGACGATCAGAAACAATAACCAGATCCTGAGGAGAACTAATGCCCTTCTTCAATTCAGAAAGGAACCAAGTTCGGGATCCCTTACATTTCGAGGGAGCGAAACCAAATGCCAATGGGTATGCTTGTTCGTTACCGTCTTTGGCTGACGCTGTAAGTAGCACCCTTTTGACAGATCCTGTCAAGTGGGTTACATCGATGGAAATCATGGGACTGATAACCCGGTGAAAACCTTGGAGACAAACACCGAGTGCCATGAAGCAGTACTTGAACCGGTCTTTCGAGTCTGTGACGATGTTTGTTAGGGTCCCGGGATTGCATTGCTTCAGCATGTAAAAGTACACCGGCAATGTTTGGAAAGATTGCAGTAGATCCCCATACTGTATTTTTAGAGCATGGAGTCTGGCCCGGTTAGCTTTGTTATACAACAGGTGCACCCCGTGTTGAGACCCCATTTCCGATATGATATCTTTAGCTCTGATTTTGCATCCCGAATCAGCGAATCTTTGGGCATATAGTTCCCCAACGATATAGGCACTCACTTGGGTAAAGTGAAGACCATAATTTTGGACTTTGCAGGTGTGTGTATCTCTATATACAATGACGTACCAGTAGGTTCCATGGTGCTTCTTCACTGCACGTACCAACCATTGACAATTTAAGTAGGTACACGATGCCTCATACCGTGTTGTCGTCGACCGCTTAACCCTGTACCAGAAATGGTTTTCCATTGCGTACAGACCCAACTCCTTCTTCATTTGATCCTTGTGTTTGAATATCTTGCCTTTATGAATGGAAGTGTTTCCCGAGTCGGATCTGAATGCACTGCATTCGTTTACATTTTCAAAACATACATGGTCAAACCCTTGCACTTTATGCCTTGAGGGATTATGGTCAAGAGGGGTGTGAACGTAAGTGATCGAACCAAAATTGGTATGATTTTGGCCCCCATTTCCTTTCCTTTTTGCTAGATTCTTGGGCATTATCCCATGATTTAATGGTGTAAATTAAGTGTTTTCAGGAATTTATAGAATTCAGGGGCACTGGAGTAATTTTGGTGAAATATGGGCAAAAGTGTAAAATATGGAGGAAGAATTGAAGTTATCGTGATTAAAGAAGAGAACAGGGACTGAATCGCAATTAACCAAGGGAGCGTGCCACCTGTCAAAGTGAAACGGTGCAAATTGAAGTGAACTGATGGTGATATGCTGATTGCACCCCAGCCCAAGTCTGTGCACCCCAGCAGGCCACGCCATCAGGGTCAAAACGGTGCGTTTTGACTTGTAAGTCAGGCCCAAGTGGCCCAAGCAAGGCCCAAACACTGCCCCATCTCTGCTCAGCTCAGCTCAAAACGCCACTGTTTGGTTTAATGAAGAAGATCTGATTTTTGGGCTTGATTTTTGGCCCAAACACAGCCCAAAGTGGCGCGCCAAGTCTGATCACCCAAGCCCACGTGCGCCCCATTTCTCTGCTACACACAGCCCAACTCACCTCTAATTGCACCCCCCATTTAAGACAAACTGATGCAGCCCATTGCACCCCATCTTGCTACCAAATGCACCCCCAACTATTCATCTTCTTCTTCAAGCAAGCGGACAGCCATGGCCCCAAACCCTAGAATGCGCCACCGGTCGGAATCCACCAATTTCCGACCTACCGTGGACCAAAACTAGTGCCAAAACGACGGCCACACGACCGGCAGCCCGGTCGTTCCAGTCCCGACGTCCCAATCAATCAGAATCCGACAGCCCTCTCATACCCAAAAATACCCTTGGTAGCCCCTAGTCCCAAAACGCGACCAAACCACGTAAATCGAGGTCGCGGTTTGTATTCCGAGGTCGCCATGGCGACAGGGAGTTGTTTTGACACCTGATTGCTTCGCCATTTGCATTCCAAGCTCGCCATGAACGCCAAATTGCGACCTCCCTTGCTGTGCAATTCTGATTGGTGGGGCAAATTACACAATGACCCCCTCTGTTGGACTAAATGGTAATTTGCCATGGTCAGGGGTGTTTTGGTAATTTGCCACCCGACACCTAATTTGAAAATCATATAAATTCATCACATTTTTCCTCTTTTGGACAACTCTTGACCACCAAGAAACCTCCTTTCTCCACCATTCCTTTTCTCTCCATTTTCTCTCCTACCTAAACTTAACATCTAGATTACCTCCCCTAATCATTCCTTTTCTTCCCATCTTCTCCACAAATCTCCTTAGTCACTTCCCATTTGACTCCACCTATCTAGGCACATCCTCATCATCCACTCTTTACACAAGAAGCATCAAAGGCAAGGAAAGGATCAAGCTTACAAAAGGTGGCCCATGGGTGATTTCCTAATCTTTTACTTGCCTTCCCTTTGATTGTAATATGTGTAATTAAATCCCCTTTTCTAGGGTTTTGATGTGAGAATATTTGGATTGGGATTTGCTTAAGCTTTAATATATTTTAATTTCTATTTGTGTTCTATTCATTTTATAATTAGATTCTTTGCATTATATAATTAACATGTATACCCACTAGTTGATTATAATCTTGCTTAGGATAATATGTTATATAATCTTGATTGGATTGACAACCTTGATGGATTGAGAACATAGTGAATAGGATAGGTTGTCGGAGGGTATATCAACCGCGATAATCTAAGCCGTTAATTGTAACAAATCGATCCCGCCGTGACCCCCTCTCCTTAATCGGTTAGGTATTGCGGTGGGAAGTTGTTTAAGGTTCATAATAATGGCCTAAACACATTTTAGAAATCAATTGGTTAACATTTATGAGATCCGTTCACTAAAGTAGCTTGATAAGCATTTCCCGTAATTTATTTGTGATCCCATTAATTCCCTAGCTATTCTCTTAATTTTTAATTCCATTTATCTTATCTAGATTTGTTAAGTATTCTTTTATTAGTTTATTAGGTTTATTTTTCATGTATGTTTGATGGCTTGACAACCCATCCAATCATCCATATTTTTATGATTTATTTTACCGCATTTAGATTAGTTAATTTATTCAACTAATTACTCTAATTCCCTGTGGAATGAATCCCACTTGCCACTTTACTAAATTTCTATCTAAGTGATGAAAAATTGGTTTTCTAAAACGAACACATTTTAGATATCATTTTGTTGAGTACACAAACGACGCTCATCAGTAAGTCATGTTATCTTGGTCAGCATCTGGTAGATTGTTTGTAATACATGATACAGAAATGTTAGTCGTGTTAGGCACGAGCAAGGGATGGACCTCTCTGTCAGGATCCCCATGAATGTGATGAGGCTGTAAAGGATGTCGATGTGTTTCCTGTTCAGTAATGGGAACCGTTGATGCACTGCAATCTGTTCCACAACCTCCAGCATCATCTTCACCAGTGTATACATTTGTACAATGAACATTGTAGTTTGTAGAATGCTTTGAATCAGACTGAACAACCTTTGCATTACTTTTAGGTTGATCTCCGCAAGAAAAAGGATGTACGCTATCATTAACACCCATTCGGTGGGTACCACTTGATAATGTGTTAGAACCTATGTCCAGTGGTATGTTGTCAAAAATAAGCCGCTTGATTGCTATATGAGACAAGGACTCATCAACGGGACACCGATTTGGGATTTTTTTTTTTTTTTTTGCGTCCAAAATCTAATATAACTGTTACCGGTGAACAACCAATTGGGGTAACTGTATATTTTGCCTTTTTATTTATCTGTAGCGTAACCGACTCATACACTGTTGAAAATGGTGTGGTGATGTGAATAGGTGAACCGTTGGGTTGATTTGGATACACCGACGGTTTTACCCTTGACTCTTCATTTTGGTTTAGAACCTGTGCGAGATGTCCCAGGACATGTTTGTGCAAAACTGAAACATAACATTTAGGATTATGTTTGTTATGTGAAATGAAGATTTGAAAATCAGCGTCAAAACTCATTTCAACAACAGTGCCAAAAAGTAAGGTACTGAACTTCATATCGACTGCATCGCGGTTCAACCCAAACCGAACGCATATCTTATTTGCCAACATTTTCAGTGTATTGTTCGGTGTCATGATGTGTAAAATCGTGTTATAAAAACCTAACTCGCAAGTGCACGAATCGTGAGATAAGTACAGCGACAAGTAGGGATCGTTCCCACGAGGAAAAGTGATCTATCGATTAAAACCAATTCTAATTAAAGCTAAGCAATTAACAGTAACCAAGAGATTTCAGATTGATTTGATTGATTTGATATTAAAACTAGATTAAACTAAGAAAACAATTAACAAGAATATGTGAATGTGATCAAGAGGTGAGAAGACTAGGTCATCAATGATCACCGACTACGTTTACTCAATGCTTCGAATTGACTTTCACAAAGAATATTAATCAAGTTAAGGGTTCGGTCTTAAATTATATATAATTAGTGCTATGTGGTCCTGGGATAAATTAAGTACTTCTACTGCAGTCATTAGCAAAACCTGCGTGTAAACTATAGTATAAAATACATCAACCATACACCAAGTGTTCTCAGTTAAGTCATTAGCAAACCCTGCGTGTAAACTATAACCTAAAACCCACAAAACACACAATCAAGTATTCTCAATCACAGTCATTAGCAAAACCTGCGTGTAGACTATAATTGAGAATCCATTAAGCACAAGAACAGAGAACCAAAGATAACGTGCAATAACCTGCTACGATAAATTCATTAATTCAATTGATTATTGGTTGAGAATGGTGAAACCCACGCGCATCTCAACCTTTAACATATAAACCCTAGATTCAAGACTAGCAAAAACCATGCATAGACAAGAAGAAATCCCAAATTGAATGAAACGAAACTTGAATTACTAAAACATAGTCAATTCTAACAAAGAGTATTCATAGAGGTTCACATTGAATCCCTAGTATGGATTTAGTTACACATAGTTGAAATAAAAAGACAAGAGATAGAAAAGATAAAACCCATTGTGGCCTTCAATGAATTCTTCAAATCTTCAATGATGCGTCTTCTTCGTCTTGCAAACCCCCGATGTGTAAAGATGGATGATGGTGAAGGGGGACGGCCCCTTTGGTGGCCGGGGACCTCCCTTGGCTGGCTCTCTATGGCTCTCTCCTCTCTCTCGCTCCACCGAAATTAGGGTTCAAAGGGGCATAAATAGGTGTAGATGCTAAGCCAAGCCCTTAAACAACAAGGAAATCAACTCCCCTTTAGAACTCTACCTTTTTGGGAATCTATTTCTTTCCTAATCCATCCAAATTGATTGCTTATTGAAGGAGGATAAGGATTAGATGTCTAATTTCTTTCCAAGACTCCCACACATGTCCAAGAAGGTAATATTTCCCGTTCCGACAACTTGCGAAACAAATCCCGAAAGCATTCGCGGATTTAATAACTGACTGATCTGACCTTCGGACACTAAAACGAGCATAACTTCTTCTAGAAAATTCTTATTGACAAGCCGTAAATTGGGTTGGAAACTAGACTTCCGGGGCTTCAAATCCATAGGTGGTAGGACACACAATTCAATCGGAGCTGAGAGTTATGGGGCCCGCAATATGGGTCATCTGCACTGACGGGCTACCGCTGCCAAATACGCAGCGGTCCGGCAGCGGTTTGCACACAATTGGAAACGCTGCCACTTTGGCAGCGGTTAGGGAGCGTTTGGCACAGCGGTCTCCTCTGCCCATTAATCGCTGCGATGCCTCTCTTCTGAAAATAGCAGCGGTGCGAGAGCGTTTTTGCTCAATTTTAGAAAAGACCCTTGACTACTTCAAAATAGCACTTTTTATCTGAATTTCTTCAAATACATCACTTGGATTCAACAACCTGAAAATGCTCAAACACACAAATTAAAACTCTAAAAGACTCGAGAAACAAGCAATTGATTGGAGGAATGGGGATCAAAAACATATACAATAAATGACCGATCAAATACCCCCAAACCTATCTTTTGCTAGTCCTCGAGCAAAACTAAATAAAAACAAAACCTAAAAACCTAAAAACAAAAAATTTAAACTAAGCCATTTTCGTAGGGAACACGATAGCATTGAGCATATGCTACAAGCCTTTAAACCTCTAGGTGTCCCTAGTAGGAGGAGTTTTGTCTCCTGAGGGTTTACAGTTATGCTACCCACAAACATACTTCTGCGAAGAACCAAATAATCAAGATACAAACTCACATGTACCATTCAGAGCCAATGCATGCTAGAGCCAATAAGTAAAGACTAAAATTAAGTCACAAAACTGAATGCATTGCTAGTTTTAATGAAAAGCCCAAGCTCAAAATATTCTAGCTTCAAAGACTCATTCGTCAAACATCATAGATATAATTCGCCTTGACTCTAACTCTCACAAGATATCGCTCATATTTTCACACAGAACCTAGGCAAAAACACTCATCAAGCATATGCGAAAGAAGTTATGCACAAGAAATTTCAAGTTATTATCGCATATGAATATATCATTGAAAGAACGCTTGATTTATATGCAAAAGATCTCATGAAAAGAATCAAACATTAAGAACAAGATAGAGCACATGTTTACCTTACTCTCGAGCTAGCATCCCCAAAAGATCAATTAGGTCTTTTCTTTGGTTGTAATGGGGCCATTGGGTGAAGGTTAAGAAAAAAAAACGGAAAATTGGAATTCAAAAACCTAGGATCATACCATGAGAGTCTTCCATTACCTTTTCGGCTTCGCACAAGTCTCTTGGTCTCCTTTACAAGTGGGATGATGCCACTTGTTGTTGTTCAATTCTTCAAAATTTACCTTTCTCTCTTTGTCAAACTCCTTTTGAGTAGATACAAGCTTTGCAATTTAAATTGACTTTATTGCACCCATTAACATTCTATTCTCTTTTTTCTGCTCTTTTCTCTTCTTCTTTTTTTTTTTCTTTTCTCTTTTTTTTTTTATTTTTTTTAATACAACAATTTTTCAATACATTGCTTCTTGACACCACTTTGGTGTTTGTCTTCTTGCTTTTTTTTTTTTTTTTTTTTTTTTTTTTCTTGGTACATGCAAATCACAAGTCACCCATTTCGAACTCCCTTCAGTCATCTTCATCACTTTCTCTATATAATCCCAAGCTATAAGGTATGGCTAAATTATGGTTTATTGGGGTTAAGTTAATGTGGGTGATGAAAGAAAAAGGCTTATTGTGTTTGGCTTCAAACAGGGCTATGGAGCACACACATAAGGTAGGAAATATTTAAGGCCTTTTAAGTGAGTTCAAGCACACATTGCCTATATCACTTCTAATGGTTCAACCAAAACAAGAGCAAAGTTCACATGTGATATCTTTTTTATGGGAATTGTTCTTTAATGTTCAATGTACAACCTATAGAGATCAAATCTAATGCTAAGAACCTACTGAGTGTTTAAAGAGTAGAAACAACAGGACCCTCATAGTATGTCATTTATATACGCTTTTTTTGGTTTAGTGAACTCACAAGGGTAGTCTCCACTATTAATCATGACAATCCAACTAAGCTTCCTATCCACTATCATATCAAGAGCATGTCATAAGTTTTGAAAAATGCAATGCACTACTCTAAGTGGCAAGAAGTTAGTTTAAACTCAGTGAATAAAGCATATATTACGGCTCTTAAAGCACACAAAAGAAGTATCTCAACGTGGAGGACAAAAGTTCAAAAACTGATGACTTTCGAAATTGACCTACGTCTGTTCGTTAATGCATATCTCTCAAATAAATTAACGAAAGTTAACCAAATTTTAGCACAAGATACTAGACATGCAAAATCACACTTTTCATTTAGAAAACATTTCAAAATTCGCACTGGAAAAGTGAGAAAACTGACGACGAAAACAGTGCACGCACAGCTTCGCTATAACAGGGCATCGCCCATGACCTTTGGTTGAAGAAACAATCATAACTTTTAAAGCGCCGCCCAGAAATTTACGTTCTTTATACCGTTGGATTTGTATCGAAAAATCAAAGAACCCAACGTGGACGGAAAAATTTATTTCCTCACCAATCAATACAGTTTTCACAAAACGTTTGCCTCAAAAATTCTCAAAACAGGGCATTTTTTTTCGCAGATTTGACAAAGAATAAAACAAACATGAATTCACACCCCCAAACCTAATCTAAACATTGTCCTCAATGTTTGTATGACATTAAAAGCATGGACAACGAACAAAGAAAAAGTATGGAAGGCAAGAACTCGAAACACAAAACAAAAGAAAGAAAACTAAAAACTAAAAACTAAAAACTAAAGCAAAAATTAGAAAGACATTACCTAGGTGGGTTGCCTCCCACCAAGCGCTTAATTTAACGTCTCGGCAAGACGGGTGTAAGGACGACTCATCAACCAAACTCCAATGTCTCAAATTTGCGCCTATATGTGATTAGGTCTTGGAAGAAATTTTCACGCGCTGGCATGTTCCTACACACAATAAGCAACGGCAAGTAAATGTTCACAATTAAGTGGGATGAAATAAGTTCAGAAAACCACTTATTCCACTTGCTTTTGTGTAGGCGGCTCGGAAAAGTAATAGGAGGGACATAAGGCTTGAGTTCCTTGTATATGAGCGGTTCCTCAAAAGGGACATCTTCCGCTTCCTTTGCTTTTTCTTTCGTCTCCTCTTTTTCTACTTCCGTCTCCTCATCTTCATCTGCAACACTAGAAAAATCATCAGACAATTCAGGACTCACTATGTTATCAATAATCTCACCGTATAAAGGTATGGTGGCAACATCTTCTTGCTCCAGTTCAGCCAATTGCCTAACTTGCACCTCTGCCAATTGCCTAATTTTCACATCTATCCTCCTCAGTGAAGCATGAATATTCTGAAAATGTACTTCATTACGCTGTTCTAATTGCTGGAGTTGCTGCTGCAGTTGTTGCTGGAATTGATCCATTTGCTGCTGCATTTGCTGCTGGAATTGATCCATTTGCTGCTGTATTTGCTGCTGTATTTGCTGCAGTAATTCTTCCATTGAAGGTGAGATCGGCTGCTCATAGGTATTGACTTCATTGTGGCTCCATGAGAAGTCTTGATGATTCCTCCACTCCGGATTGTAGGTATTGTCATATGGTTCATAACTCGACCACTGATTGTGGGAATTTCCATACGGTTCATTGATAGGCCACGGATTGTAGGAATGTTCAAAAGGTTCATGCACAGGCCACATATTGTAAGAATTCATTGCTTGGGCTTGTTCTCTTGAAGGACATCTCCACATATAATGCCCAACCATTCCACAGTGCATGCAAACCACAAATCTGACTTCGCTTTCCTCATCATAAGCATGTTGCTCATAGAAGTCCATTGTTCCTGAAAAGAAAGAAAACAGAAAGAAAAATAAAAAGAAAAATTAAACTTAAACTATTAACTAAAACTAAAACTAGAAATAACCAATAATTCACTAATCCCCGGCAGCGGCGCCAAAAACTTGATGTGTAAAATCGTGTTATAAAAACCTAACTCGCAAGTGCACGAATCGTGAGATAAGTACAGCGACAAGTAGGGATCGTTCCCACGAGGAAAAGTGATCTATCGATTAAAACCAATTCTAATTAAAGCTAAGCAATTAACAATAACCAAGAGATTTCAGATTGATTTGATTGATTTGATATTAAAACTAGATTAAACTAAGAAAACAATTAACAAGAATATGTGAATGTGATCAAGAGGTGAGAAGACTAGGTCATCAATGATCACCGACTACGTTTACTCAATGCTTCGAATTGACTTTCACAAAGAATATTAATCAAGTTAAGGGTTCGGTCTTAAATTATATATAATTAGTGCTATGTGGTCCTGAGATAAATTAAGTACTTCTACTGCAGTCATTAGCAAAACCTGCGTGTAAACTATAGTATAAAATACATCAACCATACACCAAGTGTTCTCAGTTAAGTCATTAGCAAACCCTGCGTGTAAACTATAACCTAAAACCCACAAAACACACAATCAAGTATTCTCAATCACAGTCATTAGCAAAACCTGCGTGTAGACTATAATTGAGAATCCATTAAGCACAAGAACAGAGAACCAAAGATAACGTGCAATAACCTGCTACGATAAATTCATTAATTCAATTGATTATTGGTTGAGAATGGTGAAACCCACGCGCATCTCAACCTTTAACATATAAACCCTAGATTCAAGACTAGCAAAAACCATGCATAGACAAGAAGAAATCCCAAATTGAATGAAACGAAACTTGAATTACTAAAACATAGTCAATTCTAACAAAGAGTATTCATAGAGGTTCACATTGAATCCCTAGTATGGATTTAGTTACACATAGTTGAAATAAAAAGACAAGAGATAGAAAAGATAAAACCCATTGTGGCCTTCAATGAATTCTTCAAATCTTCAATGATGCGTCTTCTTCGTCTTGCAAACCCCCGATGTGTAAAGATGGATGATGGTGAAGGGGGACGGCCCCTTTGGTGGCCGGGGACCTCCCTTGGCTGGCTCTCTATGGCTCTCTCCTCTCTCTCGCTCCACCGAAATTAGGGTTCAAAGGGGCATAAATAGGTGTAGATGCTAAGCCAGGCCCTTAAACAACAAGGAAATCAACTACCCTTTAGAACTCTACCTTTTTGGGAATCTATTTCTTTCCTAATCCATCCAAATTGATTGCTTATTGAAGGAGGATAAGGATTAGATGTCTAATTTCTTTCCAAGACTCCCACACATGTCCAAGAAGGTAATATTTCCCGTTCCGACAACTTGCGAAACAAATCCCGAAAGCATTCGCGGATTTAATAACTGACTGATCTGACCTTTGGACACTAAAACGAGCATAACTTCTTCTAGAAAATTCGGATTGACAAGCCGTAAATTGGGTTGGAAACTAGACTTCCGGGGCTTCAAATCCATAGGTGGTAGGACACACAATTCAATCGGAGCGGAGAGTTATGGGGCCCGCAATATGGGTCATCTGCACTGACGGGCTACCGCTGCCACTACCGCTGCCAAATACGCAGCGGTCCGGCAGCGGTTTGCACACAATTGGAAACGCTGCCACTTTGGCAGCGGTTAGGGAGCGTTTGGCACAGCGGTCTCCTCTGCCCATTAATCGCTGCGATGCCTCTCTTCTGAAAATAGCAGCGGTGCGAGAGCGTTTTTGCTCAATTTTAGAAAAGACCCTTGACTACTTCAAAATAGCACTTTTTATCTGAATTTCTTCAAATACATCACTTGGATTCAACAACCTGAAAATGCTCAAACACACAAATTAAAACTCTAAAAGACTCGAGAAACAAGCAATTGATTGGAGGAATGGGGATCAAAAACATATACAATAAATGACCGATCATGTCACAGCCAAAAAGAAAACAAATTTTTGGTTGAACTCTACACCTTCCCACACCCCATCATAGTTCACTATCAACAGAACCATTTCCTGGGCTTAAACCAAAAAGGGTGAAATATACTCAGCGAAAAATCTTTCAAAGGGTACGGTGGTTTTGGTTTTGTGATGGTGGCTTTGTGTAATCCACAAGTTTGAAGCCATAACATATCACCTCAGCATACTAATATAATATTATGGTGTAGATGCCGAATTGAAGATTAAGCTATGTTTGGAGATTGATCAAACAAAAATGGTCTTGTGTTAGATAAAATATTTAATGTAAACTGTTTTCGAATTTTTTCATTGCATTACCCTCTAATTATTCACACATCTAATTAAATTTAGTGTGGGTTGGTTTTTCTGATTAACCTTTGTATTATTTTGTAACAGGGGGTAGGGTGGCCTTCAGCCCCCCACCTATATAACAGAGGTGGGTCGATGGTCATATCATCAAATGGTTTTTAATTATAATTCATTCACCTTCCCCATGGTGATTAGATGTTTCTTCACTATTAAATAAGCTCGATGTTAAAATTTGGCTACTGACCGGCCATGTACAGCTACCGTCAGTATTGGTATACAAATAATGGTAATGATTCAATGTCAACGCACGATCTCGTTCCTCCTCGGAGAAAGAATATAGTATGCACCCGGTGCATTAAAACCCATCCAATTGGTGCATGCGTAGTAGCAAGGACTCTACGTGGCATGCACCCATTGGTTAGGGTGGTTACAAGTGTACAAGTGGCAGTAGTTTCTTTTTATTAGTTTATTCAATATTGTACAAGCAATGATGGTCTGCACTATGGGACTGGATGGGTTTGTCAGTATCGCAACGTCCGTATGGTTGTTGACGATTTTTTTGGGTTAGGTGCATGACGTATAGTTGTTGAACAAGAATACACTGTTGTGGTATATTGGCCATCTCCAAGACTCCAGCCCAAAATCGGCCAAGACTCCAACCCAAAAACTGTAGGGGGTTGTGGCAGTCTTGCACAAAAGTGGTGGAAGTGTGGAACTATGAGGATACACTATTTCCATTTTCCGGCTACAACCCATTCAAACCTATGTATACACTAACCGGATATTCCCAACAATATTATATGTGTTCCCATTTAGCAAATAGCTCAGAACAATTAACATTTCACCACATGATATACATAATATTGCAATATATTAACATATGTTAGAAATTAAAGGTGCTCAATTAACAAACTACCCTTTAACCTAAGTGAGTTCAATGAACAGATTGATGTAAATAACAATATTTTAATGATTACAATTATACACATAATTCTAGTTTTAATGAACAGGTTATATAATATATATATAAGTTAGAGGAGCCGAGTTGCAGCTGGGTTGGAGATTTATTGTTTTACGCACAGTTAAATATAAGTTAGAGCATAGGATTCACCGTGATACCAAAAATTAAAAGAAAAACAGACTTTTCATAGCAATCGATACCTTGCAAACACACAGTGGAACATTAACACACTACACTTACTTGTACAAAGACCCTTCATTACCCTTAATTACAAAAGAAAACATGAAAGCACAGGTATCAACTCATACAAACCTAATCCATATAATACATATAACTTCAACTACTTGTGGTCCAGACAAACCACTGTATGGACAAACCCCTCGTGCTGGACCACGTTTCGCATCTCCTTATAGGTGGACCACAAATACAACCCAATGGCAATAATTAAAATGGCTACGCAGACAGTTCCTACCAAGAGGGCGGCAAGCCCTAGCCACATGCTATCAGTCTGCTTGGGATATATTACCTGGGGGGTATTCTTGTCAGTGGCAAATGTATTAGGATCCAGAGGCTGTGAATGCATTCATGGTGGCCAAAGCCAGGACTTAAAGGTCCATGCATAGACAGAACACGTCTACATAGTGTTGCCATTTGAAGAGGTCAATCCCACAAAAACGTCAGTGTCATGCCATAATGTCGACAAGTCAATTGAGTAAGATAGGAGAGGATTCACAGGTTTTATATTACCAGAATGACTTAATCTTACCTCTAATCTCTTTGCACTAGCATCATAATCGATCCATGAATCCAATTTCTTACCACTATTAAGGGAAATATTTTGAGATGATATGTTGCTACATTAAACCGATAACAGACTGTCAACGTCAATGCCGACGTGATTTCCATTCAAATCACCATACTCGGGCTCTAAAGAGGTGTCAAATTCTACGACCACCACCTTACAGTTGCTTATGTTAAATCCCATCGTAGATAGACCAAATGACCTCTTACCCACATGAGTAAAATGATAACCCTTCGGAACTATAAAAAAAGCCAAACCATCACCACTCTTGTTGAACAATGCAAACGAGAAAAGCGTAGAAAAAGATGGAAATGTCGGAGGCTTACCTTCCACGACCTTGATGGGTTTTTTGTACATTAGTCATCCAGCGCTTGAAAGATCCGAGGTTGTGAGCAGAACAGAAGACCCACCATTCACAGCCATTGCATCTCCATATAAAGATATTTCTGACCGGCACCTTGGGACTTCATCAATCCTGCTGAGGACCACAGGACAACTTGGCTAACCAAAAAGGACCATGAAGTTGATAATCAATAGAGTTACGGTTCTTAAGTACCTCGTCATGGAACATTTTGCCATATCTGGAATGGGTTTGAGTTGTATCTGGAGTTTGTCTGACTATTTAATTGAAGTGGTTGTCCAAACAGAGAGAATCTTTCATGCATACGGTGCAACACACTCTAACCAATGGATGCATGCCACGTGGCAGAGATAACTCATTGTCCTTGCCACATGGCATGCACCCATTGGAGGGGTGAAATGAATGGGGTGCATCCAAGATTCTGGAGTCCATTTTTGCTTACCCCCATTCAAGGGGGGTAAGCATTACCCCCCTCCCATACACATGACATGTGTCTATGGAGGGGTAAAATTGTCTAAAAATTTACTCCTCTATGACACATGTCATCCATTTAAAAGGGGGGTAATGGTTACCTCGCTTGAAAGGGGGTGAGCAAAAGTATTCTCAAAATTCTATCGTCCGAATAAGGTATTAGTGCATTTTAGCATAACATAATTTTGAAAAAAGTTATGCACTGCATATGGGAATGGGGGCCCAAAGGGGCGGGGGAGGGTCCCCCCACCCCCACCCCCATTCCTAAAACCTCCCCCCACCCCTGCCTCCAAACCCCATTTGAGGGAACTGGGGATGGGGGTGTTTGGGGGGAGGTACCCCTGCCCCCCATTTCCTTCATTTCTATTCATAAAATTGTTCAATACGAAATTCCAAAATTAGATTTCAGAATTTGGAATTCGATCGGACCAAACTTTTGTTTCATCTTCTGTCAATATCCAATCCAATAATTAACAACATATACAATATAAAAAATAAATAATTGATTTAATATAATCCAAAATCAATACAAATAAGTATACTAATATAGTGTTAGTGTATTACACTATTACACATAAAAGTTTAATCAGATTTAAAGCTTTCGATCAATCCAAAATATGAGTAATAGAGTAATAGAGTTAAATAGAATTTTTTTTTTAAGAAAATAAAATTAAAATTATATAAATAAATAAAAAGTATATGGGGGAATGGGGGACTTGAGGCCCCATCCCCACCAACATTTAGTTTTTGGGGACAAACTTTGGCCCCAGCCCCACCCCAAAACACCATTTGGGGGCCTATGGGGAAAATTGCCATCCCTATGCACTGATGCTACTCCTCCAAAAAATCGGACCCAAATTCCAAACCAACTGTGAGGTGTCAATACCAAACCAAATGTGAGGTGTGTGTGATGTTGACACGAAAAGTGTCATTGGTTGGAATTTGGGTGGAGTATGAGTACTCTTTTCAAAAAGGTCAACACAATTGAAATTTCTCAGTGTCCACAGTGCGGGGATGCAGTAACTTAGGTTATTTTATCGTGTAATGTTTTTTTAGTTCGTGTATCATGTCAGCAAGGGTGCTTTTTATGATCTTACAGCTGTAAACGTGTATAAAAAATATAATTGAGATGGGAAGAATAGGTTAGCGGTGAGCCGATGATTCAGAGATATGTGGTTAATTAGATTTGGGTAAAATGGTACAGTTTCGGAGCAAAACATATTTCCAGGAAGAGTAAATATATGTGCAACCTCGGTTGTATGTAGCACAGCCCTTCCAGGAAATTATACGATCTAATTTTATTTCTTTATATCGTAAACATAAAAACGTGAATATGTGATCAACCTGAACCGTCTTCTCCATCGGTTGCATTCAGGAGCTGATGTGGTCGATCTGGGTACATGCTAGTTTATATAGGATGTTTTTACATTGAACATCCTTGATTACATTGCCATATACTGAAGTTATATTGTGTACCATAAATTGATATAATAAATTATACAAGCTATGTTCTTCGAATTTTCTTGGCATTACAACGTTTGGTAGCAGTGACATGTTATCTATATATTAGACTCGTTCATCCAGCAGTTGCCTGACTGTTGTTCTCACCCAAAATGTTGGTTTTACTCTTTTAATGTCATACCGCGCACATTCTTCTCAAAGTGCCTGTTCCATGTATAAAACAGTAAATCGATTATTACATGATACCCATATGTTATATATATATATATTATATGTAGTTATATATATATAATATAATATAGTTTTGTATTTTAACTATTATTTTCCAAAACATATAATTTATATTTTATATATTATTATGTCACATATATTATTTTAGGATAATTTTGTATATATTATGATGTATTATGTTATTATATATAATAACATATATATTATAATATACATATATATATATATATATAACATGTTATATATATGACAAATATTTCCCCAAAATTTTTGTAATTGAAAATAAAAATTTAATTATTACTTACATTACTTTAAATATATATATACTTTCAAATATCATGTTATTATAAGTGTTTTGTAATTAGGGGTAATTTGGTCAAAATATAATTAATTCCATTCCATTGGGTTGTTAACCAAACATAATAATACTGATTCATATACTAACCAAACAAAGGAATCAGCTTCCCATTCCTTGATTTCAAATGCCCATTACCATTCCACTAACCAAATGCCACCAGTACTTATTGGTTGGGTTCCTTATACAGTACTTAATGCATAGTCACCATCCGTCAAATCAATCAATTCACAGCTCAAGATATCGAAATTATCCAAAGCGTATGGGCGGAGACGTAAAAAATTAATTACCCTAAAAAGGGGGGTTGATGTGACCAGTTGGCGCAGAATGACTATTATGTAAAAGGTGCATCAAAAAGCGAATAAGGATTTTTTCACGTTTCCCGAAGTTGCAGTTGCATTATAATAATTTATGCTAGATACGAAGGAAATTATTCATTGTAATTGTCAAACTAATATAAAAGCAAACTACTTAGGACGGGAAGAGTTTGGGGCGGTCATCCCCCATTAGATGTATTACTATCCCACTTGTTGATCGAAAACAATTGAACAATTAAAAAGCCTATGACGTGCACGGTTTGAATTCTTGGAATTGTTGTCTATGGACATTTAAACTGATTTGTGGCACTGTCAATGTTTGGAGCCCTGTATCGGAGTGTATAAGAATTATGAACGTTGCACTTTAAAATGCTGAAGTATACTTGTTAAGAGCAATGGCTCAGTTCTGAAATACTACAAGTTCCATTTAATTTTTGGAAATTGGTACAAGTGCTTTATGTGAAATATTCATGTACATTTGCATCAAACTAAAAAAAAACACACATATTGAGACACCAAAGCATAACATATTAACAAGCATCATCATCTTTTTTCCACTTACAGTAGTTTCCAAATTATGCATTCATCCATTTAAATTTGTTTCGAGGTAGTGCATCCTTGCTTGTAGCATTTCCACTTCTTTGTCGATGGATAGATCTCGACCAATAGATGTAGAATCTTTACTGGCATCACCAGTGGTTAGGGAACGTCCCTGCAAAATTGGTGAATCGGCCTCCCACCAACTAAAATATTTGCTTTGCCGTTGTGCACAAACAAAATACAACTTACCAGGATTTTCTCTAGATTCAGATATCTTCACATCAGCCTTCTTCCCACATATGCATGATTTGTTCCTGAATATTCCTAATCCACCATTAATGTTGCTTGCTGACCCTGAACTACCTTCCATGCCTGTTGATTGTAAGAGAATTGCGTGTGATAGTTTAAATATGGGAAACAAATAGGGAACCAATGCAATCTACGATTAAGATCAGTAGCAGAATAGAAGATGTCTATGAATGTGCACATCCAAATTACAAACAGCAGGTTTTAATTGACGGAAATATAGCCGTTGGAGTCCCAACGGTTGTATTCAGGGGCTGTGAAATTGTAGTCACAACAACGCCAACACGTGTTCAACTCAGATAAGTGTCTTGAAATATCAAAAAGGACATTGTACTTGGGTAGTGACTAGTCACATCCCAAGGAATGACCCCTCCAATGGGGTGTTGCCACGTGGCCTTTCAGGAAATGCATTCGCCAATTGACATTGTACTTTCAGCCTATACACGATTTATGCTTGGCAGAATAAACAATACACGAAATAAAGGCAGATTTGACTTGAAAACGTCCCCAGTCGTCACCCATTCACCATTTCACCGATACATGGACATAAATATGAAGCACGATAATTTTTATGTTAATCAAATTTATAATTGAAATTTTATTATACAGTAATTTAATAGGTTGCGAAAGGGAAAAGGATATAAATGGAATTTAGATGGAGTATGCGGATTGGTAATTTGGTACGCTATTTTTATGTGACATGTTAGAAAACCGCAAGGGTATTGTTGTAAGAAAAAGGGAAAAACCAAGTGTTATTGGAATCAAAAGTTGGGAATATGCAAAGTTGATTTCATTTTCCAACAACAAGTCAAAAGGTTGTTTCATTGATGGGACAAGAGGGCGTCGGTCTGGATTAAGTGAAAAGATATTGTTTTTTAAGTGACGATGGGACCGTCCAAGTGATTCTTATATACATTGGGTTGTGGTGCTTGTCCTCTGAAAAATAGTTGTTCTCATAAATGAAAAACTTCTTTCTGTAAATGTCTTTTGCTTTGCTTTTTAATCTAGTTTCTTGTAGTTGTTAGTTCTATATGAACATTTACTAGACTTCAAATTCGACTAAGCATTCTCATGCTCCATCTGAAGGCATCTTGGTAATCAATTTTGATTTTGATTTAATAAAATTCCTTATTTTCTATGTTGTTTTCTGACGGTGTTAACAATTCCCTTTTGTTTTTTTTTTGGGTGAACAGGAGAGAAATCTCAGGCCAACTAACGAACAACTCATCGGCATTAGTCGACTTGACCCTGATTGTTATGTCCAATTGTATAGCAGTTCTTGACCCTGATACTTTTTGGCGGAGAGGTTTAAGCACCGGGGTGATGCTCTTAAGTTGGCATTAGTGCACCCCATGGGATATGAGCCGGAACAAGATTATTTGGCAGACATTGACGTTGATATATCCAAAGGTCCCCAGTTTGTCCCTATCCGCACGGCATTCCCGACAACCATTTCCACCTACTGAAATAGATACACCTGCGTAGTCACCCCCACATCCTTCAAACAAAGTTCATCATCTGTTCCAAGTGGAAGAATGACGTCTAATTCATACTCCCATTTTCAACCAACTTTCTACCATCCATCATCTTCTCAGCTTTGCCATCATCTTCAGTATATGCGTTTTAATTACTAGTTTTATATACGGAAATGTATAGATTCTCAGTTACTTTAATGTAATAGATTCTCAGTCATTCCTTCCATGTTAGATGTTATTACTTTGATGTAATGGAAGCAGTTAGAAGATTATATTATGCCCAGGTTGGTATATACATTAAATTAATCATTCAGTCCATGTTAGATGTTACTTTGCTTGCTGTGCTAGATGCCTAGAAGTTTTTTCCATCACATAAAAATGATGAATGTAATTTTTTTATTAAAAAAGTAATCAATTAGACAGAATGAAATGTCAGAAATTCAAATAAATTTATTTTTCATAAAATAAATAAAAATATTACGAATCAAAAGTATCATAGTGTAATTGCATTATGGATATGTGAACAAGCAACTGTGTGAATAAGGAAGTCTCTATGAATAGTTTTATATATTGACAAAAGTAAAAAACATAATGAGGAAACAGAATGATTAGTTTAATTTTATATGTTTCTACATTGTAACTTGTAAGCATGTAATAGAAACTCCTGGAATATATTTCAAAGGTATATAATCATTTTCCCCCTATAGTTTGCCATATTCGAAACTTTACCCCCTCTAGTTTCAGTAATGACCATTTTCCCCTTTGAAAACCAAAATATTAGACATTTTGCCCCCTCTAATTTTAGTAATGGCCATTTCCCCCCTAAAAACTAAAATATTAGACGTTTTGCCCCCTAACCGTTAGGAAGTCCGTTAGTCAACAACTTTGTCCGGCAAAAAATCAATAAAATGACCTTATTACCCTTGAACACATTAATTATACCCCTTAATGACACCACTAAGTATTTAAAAAAACATAATTGAAATAAAAATTTATGAAATTTAATTAAACTTTAATAATAAAAAATAATAAATATAAAGAATTAAATGTACAAATAAAAAAATTATTTCAAAATCATTAACATAAAGAATGAAATGTGAAAAATTAAAATTTCATTTAAAAAACCTTAATATAAAGAATGAAATGTAAAAATAATTAAAAATTTTAATTAATGTAAAAATAATGTAAAAAACATTAATATTTTTTTTTTTTGAAATACTTAATTGTTTTTATTAAAGTGTAATTAAATTTTATAATTTTGTTATTTCCAAAAATGTTTTTTTTTAAAAAAATACTTGTAATAGTTTTAATATTTTTTTTATTTAAAAACAATTAGTGGTGTCATTAGGGTCATAACTAATGTGTTCAAGGGTAATAATGTCATTTAATTTATTTTTTGACGGTCAAAGTTGTTGACCGGCGGACTACCTAACGGTTAAGGGGAAAAATATATAATAGTTTGGTTTTCAGGTGGAAAAATGGCTATTACTGAAACTAGATGGGACAAAATGGTAAATATTTTGGTGTGTGGGGGGGGGGGGGGGGGGGGGGGGGGGGGTGGGTGTAGGGATGGCCATTTTCCCCCGGGGCCCCAAATCCCCGCTCCCCCATCCCCATTTGGGGATTTTTTTGGGGGGAAAAATGGGGAAATGGGGGGGGATGGGGATGAATTTTATCCCCAAATTGAAATGGGGATGGGGATAGGGAAGGGTCCCCCCTTCCCCATTTCCCCATTTTCCCCAAAAAATTATGTAAATGGGGATGTGGATGGGGGAAGCTACCCCCATCCCCATTTCCCCATTTCCCCCAAATATATAATATAATATAATATAATATAATATATTAATATATAGTTATTTTTATATTTTTATTATTTTTATTATTTCTATTATTTCTATTTTACTAACTATAAATACATATTTATAACTTAAAACCTAACTTATATAGGCAAAATGGGGGAATGGGAAAATGGGGAATCGGGAAAAACGGGGAAAAATGGGGAAAACGGGGAAATGGGGATGGGGGTGGGGAGACCTCCCCCCAAATCTACCCCATCCCCATTTTCCCCAAATGGGGAAATGGGGGGGGGGGGGGGGGGGGGGATGGGGGAGGGTTTGGAAACTGGGGATGGGGATGGGGGGACCTATATCCATCCCCATTTCCCCATTGGCCATCCCTAGGGGGGGGGGGGGGGGAATGGTCATTACTGAAACTAAAGGGGGCAAAGTGTCTAATATGGCAAACTATAGGGGAGAAAATGATTATTTCCCTTTATTATTAAATAGGTAGAATGGTAATTAAGAATATCAACTCCTCAAGTAATTAATATTGAAACGATCATGGAGTTTTCTTCTTTGACTTTCTGAATAGTTTGGCATAAAGTATTTTAGTCATCCATGAATGCATCCTTCGTTATTGAATGAATTAATATAAATTTATATTTACTATCCTATTAAATATGGACATTTGGTTGGAATTAGAACTTCGGTTGATGTGTGATTACAATGGTAAATGATTAGCCAAACTTAATTGTTAAGAGAATGAGAATATCAATGTTTTGGGAGAAGAAGAGTTATTAATGCTAATTTCTTTTTGGGGTTTTATTTATTATTTTTTGAAAATAATATTACTTAATACAGAACTCGTGCCACATAAGAAATGGCAAATGATTAAATCAATTAGATAGTTTCTCAATGAGACACATGCCAGGACTTTCCATCCATGGCTTTTGGTTCACAATATTTAATAATAATTGTTTATAGATAGATAGATAGATAGGTACATATTATACCTAAACTATCCCACCCTATTAAGTCATTTCATTCTTTTATTCTATCATGTAAATATTGTGGACCTATTGTCAAACTTTCATAGTTATACCAACAGTAAATGGACTCCTTAAAAAAAAAAAAAAAAAACAGTAAATGGATACATCTGAACAGAGTTTAGCATTACAGCATTACTCCCGCCTACAAACAGTACATGTGTCCATAGAATACAAGGGATAAATTTGTCCACACCACATGGAAATATGGAATGCACCCATTTATTAGGAGGCATTGCAAGGAGTCATCTATGAAAGTGTTTTTCGAATGTATAGTGGGCCCCTCCAGTACTGATCTCTTGTGAAAAAAATAAATATCCAAATCATTTACTATTGTAAGACGAGGGGTTTCTTTATCTATTGTTTCGACGAGGCTCAAGGTGTCAAGGGGTTTGGAGAGTAAAGATGGATTTAAAACACTGCATCGACATTCGAACAGGCGTGACTATTGATATGACCATGCGGTTGGATGATTATAAACTTCATCCACCGGATTAATTATCATTAATTATATAGAAAGACATAACAGTAGTAAATAAGCTAGTTGAACCGGTTCTCTTATTTTACTATATAAATGTCTCTTACCTCTCTGTTGAGTTCCATCGTTCTCCTTACTGTATTCTAAAGTTCTCACATTTTTCTGCACACCCCCTCCGCTCTCGCCACCACCACCAGTGGTTGTAAGTCTAAGTGCTTTATATTTGTGAAATCGCCTATACCAAGTTGTTCAATTTCTCTGTCATGGTTTCTGAAGAGATAGAAAGGGTCATTTTCTTCTAGAGATTGAAATGATAATGAAGAGATTGAAATGATAATGATCGTTGCTATCTCTCTCTCTCTCTCTCCCTCTCTCTCCCTCTCTCTCTCTCTCTCTGTCTTTCTGTCTCTTTGCAAAATTGTATAAACATTTAGAAGTTAATAATTAATAAATTGCTCTATGTTACAGATGGAAGAAAGTCAGAAAACGCAGAAGAAAACTGCTTCATCTTCACCACATGAGGAAAGCAAGCAGGAAGTTTTGGAGAAAATCCGGCTGCTGGAGGAACGAATTCAGCAGTTAGAGGATAAAGGACTGGCTCTTACACATGACGTTGACAAATCTTCGAAAGCGAAGTTGAAAGCTGTAGAGCTCGGATTTAAAGCCGGTCATACTGCCGGATTCAACCTTATGAAAGCATATGCCAAAATAGTTTACCTAGATGGCGAGTGGGATGAAGTTAATTGGGAGTTGGCTGAAGCAGCAGTGGGTCCATGGGCCGATTACATGAACCTACTAAGGAATGCATGTTTGTTACTTCAAGTATTACTTATTATGTTCTATGCGTGTGTTTTGTTTGTCATCTTTGGTTGTACTCAGGGTCGTGTGTGGTACTTATTCTGTTCTGGGCTTGCTTTTTTTAATTAAAATTCCAAGTTATAAAATATTTACATTTGTTCCATTGTATTAGAGTCTTTCAACAATGCCCATATTATACAAATCTATTAACCAACACAACCCAACTAAAAACAATATAAGAATTCAAATAGAGCATCAAACAAATAGAGTAGACAGCGAAGCAAAGGATCGAACAAAAAAAAAAAAAAAAATCAGAAGCAAAAGCTTACCAAGTCGTTCCAATAGCAAGTCAACTTAATTGTTTAACATTCTCTCAAAGCCTGTCCCACTGTCAATAGGTCTAAATCTTCTTAAATTTATTGTTTATATACAAATAATACGCCATTATTATTTATGGTTTATTTTTCCTAATTAGACACCCCAAATTGTATTGTATTGTATTGTTTGATTTGTTTCCATTCATTCGGTCAAATTTGCAGAAGTTGAAATAAAATTGTACTATAATTATAATGTTAACTTATTTTAGAGGCAATTCATATGTATTAAAAAATAAAAAACCAAAAAAAGCTTGTTGGGCTTCTCCAAACAGACATAAAATGGCATTTTAAAGGTTAATTAAGACAATTTAAAAAAAAAGGTATTTTTAGTGTTGCCAAACAACCTAAAACACCTTCAAATTTCGCTTATAACATGTAAAAAAAAAACGCTTTTGATCCTTTCAAAAGCCATTACAACTTTGATTTCAAATTTAATAGAAAATAATTCCGAAATCATAAAATTTAAATGATTCATTTTGAAACCGGCATAACGCCATCATCTCATTCATTGCAATGCATTTCATGTCATCAGTTTACAAAATCTTTTCCATTACTTGGATTTGAGGGACTACGGATTTGCTGACATTGTAGGGAAAAATATACTCGCAGCGGAAGCGAGACTAAAGAAAAAGTTTGAGTAGCTTTTAAAATTTTTCCATTTTTATGAACCTTAAACCCTTTTGATTAATTAAAGATATATAATAAATAACAAAAGATTAATACCTCTTGTCGCGTGATCCGATTGACTTACGTCGATGGTAATCCGCAAGATCTTCAATCCTAGCACGAACGTGGATCACCTAGGAGCGTGGTCTCCCTTTCTTTGAATTGCAAACCTGAGAGCGGATATAACAAAGTTTTCTTGATTCGTTAGTCCCAAAATAAACTAAAGAAACCTAAGATTATTCCGGTCACTTTTGAGTTCTCAATCTTATGATCGAAACTCGCGTGAACCTAGATCGATGTAGTATACACAAGCTTATTGATGAATAAGCAAACAATATACCATCAAAGAATAATCTATGTTCCTTTTGTTTTTAGTAGAATAAAAGCTCTCTATCTATGAGTTGAGAAGAAGAAGAAAAAAAATAAAATTTCTGCACCAAAAACCCTTATGGCCGAAATTCTCTTCTTTTTCTTTTAAGGGTGGCCGAATTCTTTCACCAAAAAGGACTAGGGTTTCCGCAATTTTCACTCCAAAAATATAGGAATTTTAGTTGCACCCTAATTCACTTTCTAAGAGTTCAAACCCTAATCCAACTCATAAATCTTTTATTCCTTATTTGACTAAAATAAAAAGACTTCTTATTTGATTAAATAAATAAAATTAATTATTTATTTCCTTGTCAAACAAGTCTTTTAATTTAAGTACACTACTACAAATAGTATACCAATAGGAATCATATTTCCTAATCAGAAAAGATTTGTTTCTTAATTAAACAATTAATTAATAAATTAATTAATTCTTATTTAATTAAACAATGAAAACAAAATAATATTTAAGGCTATTAAGACACCTTGCCGCCCCATATAATATATTGGGCCAAATATTATTTTTCTTATTTCATTTAATCCATAGGACTTTAAATAAAAAGCCCACATGTGAACTAGACCCATTCTTACTAAAAGAAACAAGCCCACATGTCATCCATTAATATATAAATATAATTGAGCAGCCCATTACATAAATAATGTGCAAATTATATTCTTAATATATTAAATGCAATTCTAGATGGACCCTAAATTGGTCCGGTAGAATATATCAAGTGATCCATGCAAGTCCGTGTGGATTGGGGATCTTGGCGGGCTATCTAAATTTAAGCTTCAATAGACATAACCTAATCACAATCAACAAATGATTCACTTAGGTCCGATCCATTAATTTTAACTCATTCCACTAAAGAGCTAAAATTGAACTTTTAAATAAAGACAGAAAAGGAAGATGTTTCCTCATTCATACCCTAGACAATCATATTGGAGATAGTGTATCCTCGTGATTAATATCAGTAATCGCCAAGAGTTCATAGACCGCCTATAACTCTCCAAGTTACCATATTTACTTATATGACCACGTTTTGAACTTGGATATTTTGACTTGTCCAGAAGCCATGTTTTCAATAGACACTATTGAAAACTCAACGTTGAGATTTAATATCCAATTACCTCAAAACATCCATATGATGATATTATACTCTCATTTGTTAAATGGAGCCACGATGTCTATATCTATAAATGAAGTCCTCTATCGATTAACAAATGAATATCACCAAACTATCGAGGATAGACTATGCGATATAATCGTACTCATTGATAACTCAAATGATATCACCTGCAACCATAAGTCCATCATTTATCTCAAGATTAAGATAGACTCTCCGATTGTCCTGATAATGAAATTACTTTTATCTACTGACGGTTATAGATAAAGTATTTCATTGTGATCCTGTTCAATGCACCCAGTGCACTAGATTCTTTTGCTCGAAGACACTCCGATTATTTTAGACTCATCATATCTCATTTGATCCCACTCAAATGCTAGCAAAAGAATTCTACAACTTTACCAAGATAAAGGTGCCCAACCTTTAACTTAAGTTGTGAACAATATTCAAGACTAACTAAAGAATTGTGTCTACCACATACATATCCAGATGTATGAACAATTCTTCTTTTCTCATAGTCTTTAGACCTTATGATTATTTACTTTGACAATTATTAAACTATAAATGCTATAAGATTTGTTTAAAACAGAAATCACTTTATTAATATGAAAAAGATTGTTAATTACAATATTACACTCTTGCTATCGAGCATAATCCTAACAGACATAACTAAGTAAAGTATCTTATCTCATCTATTTGAAGGCAGATTGGGTTATGTCAGATGTTTAGAAATGCAATTTAGTGGAGTGTTAATGCATTTAAAAAACATGAGATTTCTTTTCGAATGTATACTTTCAACATTGGTTGGTTAAACAATAATATGTACAAATAGGTGGGGACATAAAAAGCATTACAACCTTGCATCTGAAATATTTCATAACGTTGTAATAAAATTAAATAACAAAATTAAGATGAACAAGGATTAATTAAAGAATAGATAAACAAAAGTAAATAAAATAGTAGAAGAGAAACGAGAGAGAGAGAGAGAGAGAGAGAGAGAGAGAGAGAGAGAGAGAGAGAGAGAGAGAGGAGTGATGAGAGATGAGAGAACACAAGAGAGAGTTTATCTTTTATATTGATATTGAATGGAAAGAGCATCAGCTTGAGATTATTAAAATTACATCATGTTTACATTTAAATCCATCCATATATATAGCCATATAGGCAACAAAGTGAGGGATGGATGTTGTAATATTCCACCACCTAATCAGCTTATGCATGCAGCAATACAAACTCAACATTCCACGTGTGCCTAATAACTTGTGAAGAGGAGATGGTGAAAGGTAGTTATATTAAAGTATGAAAAGAGGTTGGATCAAGTATTATGTGGTGTATACAATTGGTGGTATATCCACACAATATTCACAATACATAAACATATTATTCCAATCCACAATTTTTTGATTTCAATTTTATAGTGATTTCGTTTGTTCAAATTTCCAACAATATTTCAAATTTGACTTGACAGGTTGTGACTTTCAAATTTGTACTCATGGGGTAAGAATATAACCTATGTTAAAGGAGAAAATACTGTGTATGGGACCAGGCACCGTAAAATAATGATGAGTTAAATCGACATATATTTAAAAGGCCAGTTGTCAAAAAATGTTGTTTATATTTTAAAACATTACTTTTTTCATTAATTATTTTAAATCAATAATAATATTTTATTGAGATAAATTATCTTAATTTGTGCAACGATGAAAAATAAGATGATGAAATTTCATTGTTCAAAGTTAATAAGTTATCCTAGTATTTTTCTAATTTGTAAAAACTATTTTAATTGTTAAAAATTTAAAACATTGCTTGATAAAATTTCTGAATGATTACATAAATATACGACTATGTTTATTTGACATGTTTTAATTATATAAATCAACAAAAAAAGAAGAAGCAAAATCTATATAAATAACATATCAAAAGTATGACATTGTATTATAGATTTATAGTATTAGGGGTGAGATAATACAGATTTGCAGGAGAAAAAATATTTCAAGGATATAATTAAATTAGTTAAGATAGAATTGAGTAATTGTAATTTTCATAAGAAAAAATTACAATTGACATAACAAAATATATACGTTGCGATTTGATTTATATTTGAGATTTAAAGAAATAATAATAATATGTTTAGAATCAAATATATTTTCTACGTGATTACGAGAAAATTATTAACACTTAATTTATAAAAGAATTAGAAAGTCTACATATCAAATAAGGGTGAGAATATAAAAATTTGAAAGTTTATTGGATTAATTTATAAAACTGTAAAACTTCAAGGAATATAAAATAAGGGTAAAAACATAAAAATCTAAAAAAGTAGGGGATAAATTTAAAATATTGTAAAACTTACTGCCCCCTCTCGTCCTCACATGGGATCGTCCCTGGACAGTCCCATATAGGCAATGGCAGACCCAGGAATTTTAATCAGGTAGGGCACTTAAATAAATTAAACTCGTAATTATATGAAAAACTAATGAAAAATTAAGATCATACTAAAATAGTTTTATATATATATATATAATATATATATAGATAAAATAAAATAAATAGAACACTTACTCGGATGAATTAAATAATCTTACATTCAAAATAAAATAAAATAAAGAAAAAAAATTTAAAACTAAATAATAACAAGAAAAACAACATAAATAATGAAAATAAATTAAAAATTATAATAAGAAATTTTGTTTTGCATTTATAATAAATTCAATTTAAATTTATACAAATTTTTTTTAGTAATAACTATTAGTAGACATGTTTTAAAATTTTGTATTCTTCAAATTATTGGTAAATTTAGATTACGCGAGGAAAACTTCATTCAACATGAAACAATGTCGAATAATTACAAGCTGATACAATGTAAAATATAACACGATGGAAAGTAATCCTCCTTGCACAATACATTAAGTTTAGCGTGGAACCATGGTTACTTTTCATCTTGTATTCCTTTACGTTGTTCGTTTTGAATAAATAAATACTTTTCATCGTGTTTACTTTTCCACTTTCTGTACAAAAAAAATATAAAATAACAATGGTTGGGTACTCTATGCTGTACATCCTGGATATTGACCGGACACAATGTTAACCTAAAGGCTTGATGTGATGAGTAGGGACTATAAAGAAAAATATATTTAAAACCCCTACGTCAATATCATGTCGAATCGATATGTTTACTGTTTCCCATTGTTGTAGTTGCGTTTAAGACCGACTGTCAAAAGGCTGATTCGTAGGACGAGTTGACGTGACTTAATGACTAAAAACGTGAGTTCGTCAACCTTTAAATTTTCCACATCTTCATATTTTATAGTAGAATAAACTATTTAAGCACAGGAAACTTTGTTTATACAATTATACTTGTCATCAAGAAGGTGTCTCTTCAACGGCTGATGTAACAAAGTAGGTGAATCTATAACAATATTCATTGATTATTTGTTCCAAATCCAAAAAAACACAACTCTATAACTTGATAATAATAACCGTAAAGAAAATCAACCGGTTGATAACTTCAACTTTTAGTGTAAGTTAAACGAAATGAAATTTATTATATACATTATATCAAGACGTATATAAATGTAGATATATATATACAGAAATATTCCAAAGCATGCGGACGTCCTGAGTCCTGACATAACTTCTAGAGGATATTGAATGTGTGTCGTTGTTTTGACAAGTGCATAGACAATTGAGTCAAAGCATGAAAAACTAGTGGCTCACATTAGGAAATTAGGATTATCCTAATATCCGTTGTATTAGGACGTCCTCGATAATTTGAGAAATTACATATAAATCTATTTATATATAAATCTATGTATTTAAATGAACTAACCGCATACATGAATTGTATAACGGAAAACGATCTAACACGAAATATTTCAAAACTGCTAATTTCATTACAATTGCCAACATAAAGCTGAACAGTGAAGTACATTATTATAGAATATAGAACAAAACGGCGGTCAAAAGGAGCCGACACTATTTGTTTCCTTTTGCCGTATATGTGGTTGCTCTGTACATTTGTTTGAACAACATAATCGTGAAGGTAAATTAGTTAAATGGTTACAGAACAAATCCAGCTATATGTTCCACAAAAAGCAAATAAATAATGTGGTGCAATAAAGAGTTATAAAGCAATACCTTCGTGTTTTGATGCTCTATATACGTTCCCATCTAGTGTTTGGACAGTGGAAGTTGGCCAGATTAGAGTGTCGCAACTCGTAAGGTCGGTTACAAATGAAAAAAACGATATACAATCAAAGTTGGACCTTATGTCAAAAGTAAACATGTTCACCGTACGCTAACTTCAGACATTCCAATGCCTCATCATCGTAAGTTATGGTGATGAGACATTGAAATTTCTGAAGTGAACGTTCTGTGAATGAAAAAAGTAGGAAAGGATATGTGAAGGGAAATAGCATTGATATGCAGGACACAGAAGATCGTGTGAATGACACAGTTTGATCAACAGACGAGGCTAAGTCGCCCAAGTCCGGACATGGACACCAAACAGCCCTAAAATGGGAGTGAGAGCATCTCTAAGAGTCTCCCTTGGAGACCCCTTACCTTAATTAAGAATAAGGAGTATCATTTTTGCAGCTCCAAGAGGTGCCTAAAATTTTGTTTTGGTAAAGCTCACTGCTGAGTGCTGAATCCATTAATAAAGGGGTGCATATAATGTTTTCTCGTGGATTCAACCCCTATAAGTGGGCTCCACGGACCACAATTAAAATTATATATACATATATATATATATAGTATAAGTGAGCTCCACTAACTACAACATTTTTCTATTTATATATATCGAATACCATTTTCCAAATGAGGACGTCATGATATAAATATATAACTTCATGCTTCGTGAGGTTATTGAAGATTCTATTTTTGGTCACCCCACTTCAAAGCTTACCCCCTCCCCAACCTAACAGTTGACATGTGTCCAGGGAGGGGGTATTTTTGTCTAAACACATAACAGTTTATGCTAAAAATACCTCTTCCATGACACATATCAAGTGTTAGGGAGGGGGTGAGCAAAAGTCAACGTGTTATTGAATGTGAGCCAAACCTCAGAGAGGGTGACTGCAATTTGCTTTCTTTTATATATGAATTGTCTGAATTACCTTTTATAAAAGCTATTTTATGTCAACTAGGAGAAGCCCAAAAGTGTGGCTTTTCTTGACCTTTTATAAAACATATGAATTGTCTCAACTACCCTGTATAGATATTACATCATGACTCTTTCATTATAAATACATTGTGAACATTTTTTTTGTAATTCACTCAATCAAAAGCTATTTTTTAAAATACATCGCAACACCTTCTTTTTTGTGATTTACCCAACCAAAAACCCTTTTGTATAAAGCTTTACTCATTATAAGCTCTACTGCTCTACTAAAAAAACATGTACTATAGAAGCTGTACTTGAAAAGGAATACCAAACATACTCTTAGGTTGCGTTTGTTGCGCGGGATTGAATTGGATAGGATTGGACTATTTTTATAGGATTGGATTGAATTGGATTGGATTGGATTGGATTGGACTAAATTAGTACTTAGACATGTTTGGTGCAGTACAGATTGGATTAAAATAATACTGTCTCTTGTTTGGTGTAACATATGATTGGATAAAAATAGTTGAAAATAATTGTTTTATTTTGTGAGAGGTAAGTATAAAATTATATTAAATAAATAAAATCATTTTAATAAATTCAAAGAAAATAACAATAAAACTATTTAAAATTAAATTTGGTTAAAAAAATTATTAAATTATTATTTTGAATAAAATAAATTATTTTTAAAAATAAATAAAATTCATTTGAAATAAAATAACATTTAAGTTTTAATTAAAAAATATTTAAAAAATTTATAATAAAATAGCATATATTAAATTAATTTTTAAATCAGATTGAATAAATTTAATATTTTAAATATAAATAATATAATTTATCTTAAAAAAAAAAAAAAACCATAGACTGGGACAAAAATAGTCCCAGCCAAAAGAGTGAAAAAAATTAAATAAAAAAAAAAGTTTTATAGAAAAAAAACTGAAAAAACAATAATGTAAAAAGAGAGAAGGCTGGGTCCTACCAAAAAAAAATAATAATAATAAAATAAAATAAAAGAGTGGGACTAAAAATAGTCCCAACGTTTTTAATGGGACTAAATAATCCCACCACAATAGGATAATATATGAGACCCACCGTAAGGAGAGGATTGGAAATAGTCCCACCTTGTGCTCAACAAACATTGGGAAAGGACTATATATAGTCCAATCCTATCCAATGCTGTGTAACAAACACAGCATTATAGTCTTATTCTGTAAAGGGAAGTAGGTGCACACAAGTCAGAACTGACTTAGGGGTAATTCAGTACTTATGAAAATTTGAAATGGTTAATTTTTAGAGTGAAATGATTTTTTTGAAGTGGAGGGAGGCAATTGTGAAAAAATGGAAAAGTTATTTCTAGTTGTGTAGGAGCAAACCTCAGGGTCCTTGGTTGCAATTTGAGATTTTAATATGTATATAACAGACTTTGCTTATTCTTGTATACTAGCTTAACAAGAACTTCTACCATGTAAGTATCAAAAGGGGGAACTGTACGGAAGACGGTACCTGTAACAAGATCTTTAATCGACACCCCACACATTCGTGTCGAAGGTATGGCCTTTTCTGTGTAGGTCCTAATTTTGTATTTGAGCAGATTTTTGTTTGTATCGATTTGATTATTATGGCTGGGTATGTAGTCATTGGAAAAAGTTTTGAGTCTGGGTATGGCGTTGTCTGTTTTGATACAAATTTTGTTTTTTAGCATATTTTTGTTTGTTTTGCTTTCAGTATTCTGGGTTGCTGTGTATTCATTTGTAATGGGTTTCAGTCAATTAGTCCGGGTATTGCGTGTAGAACATTCAACAAATTATCTATACCCGCCATACCGTTTGTTGCTGGAATCAAGTGATATTGTTTTACCTGGATTGTTTGCTCTAATTGATTAGGTTGTGCACGTTTTACGTTGTTAGGGCCACTTTCCTAGTTTTGTTGTTCGTTTCGCCTAAAAGATCGAAATGGGTTTTTCTACAAGAGATAGTGCAATTCGCGACCCATATTTTGTATATGTTTGTGTGTTGTGCTGATCGATCACATTAGGTCATAATAATGACCACACCATTATGTGTAACCGTTGGGTTGCTTTTTATAGGCATGTTTTTGGTTAGATACTGAACTTTATAAATTTGGTTATGATTATGTGTTATTGGTAGCACAAGATGTAGGTAGAATTATAATGTTCGTCCTCCCATTCTCGGACCGTAGGTCTTTTAGCCTGTTACGTATTTTTAAAATGTTTGTATGCTAAATTGAAATACGCAGGTTGTTGAAACAAAACGTTCCTTCCAAAACTACGCAGCTTTATAACTTATTTCTTTATGGCGACGACCGAAGCTTATCCCGTCAGGAATGAGGACGAGGTTAATAATGTCTTGCTAGACCAGGTGTATAGGCACATAAAACTAGCCGAGTTTTTTTTTAAGTTACTTGAAGGGAAGGTAGCATCTACGTCTTCTCGTGGGTCGTCGGTTGCGTCTACCGCGGATATGCATAAGATTGGGAAGACGTATATGGTGATAAAGCGAAATGGGGAACGACTTATTAAAGAACTAGAGAAGGCTCACAGATGTACAAACTGACACAGACTCAAGCAAAAGGACGGGAATGGAACGCTGTGTTAGGGAATCAGTTGTGTTAGTAATTAGTATATAGCTTTTATTTGGTAGTATGTTATAGTCAAGAAAATAGCATACATGGATGGCGTCTGCATGTTAAACTTGTGGCTGTGTTTCCGTCATCGTTCGATGACAGTATATTAAAGTAGGTATAATTTTTTTGTGTTCCTTAATGAAGAGAAGGAAGCATTATGGATCATATCATTTACGTTCTGCCTAGCTTTGTGTAGTAAACATATAGAAATTGATATATATCCTAATGCTGATCGTAAAATGACAATATGAAATGTCCTTCAAGGGTGGAAGACCCTAGCCGGATGATGCAATGAACTTATATGTAATAATCATAAACACCAGGATTTATTAATTGTGACAGATAACCAAAACCAATTATATACAATGGTTCATCATTACCTCATTAGTATTTCTACTGACAATAAGCTTTATTAGTGAACTCCTCCGATTGAATCCTCCGATCGAATACTGCAATACCCGTTGATTGGCATTAAATTTGGGTGGAATTTATACGTGCCGCTGACGCATAACAGTTGACATTAAAATGTATTACACATTCATGTTGACAAAGAAAGCAATACACGAGTTGAAGTTCCCAATGTAATCCAATGGACAGATATTGCTGTCACGTTAAAGGTAATCTTCATAATTGCGTTGGGAACAGAAGGATATCCTTAGTTCCTGACGGACGGAGTGTTGGAGACTTGGAGAGTTGGAGATATAAACCGTCATATCGATGCATGAACTTAATTTTTGAAAGATGAAATATATATAATCGAATGTATAGGTTAAATATTTAATAGCACCGATCGAGTAGATGGGTCATTTTGTTGGTTCTACTTGTACAGACTACAAGTACGTGTAATATATAGAAAAGGAGTTACCATGAAATATACTGTATTTGTAATTATTTTCTAATAAATAGATGTTCCGGTTACCATGAAATATACTGAATTGGGAAGTTAATTTAAAATAAATAGATGTACTAGTTATATATATTTTATATTCGTACTAGTTATAATTACAATGACTACAAATATATATATATATATGGGGCAGGATCCATGGCTCCAATTTTTGACACAACTTCATGACCATAGGATCTTGCTTCTTTTAATGGATAGGATTTATTCTCTTTTTCTTTCCTTATTTATTACAGACATTGTCTCTCTCCTAATTAATACTTTATCTGTCCAACATATTATTATTTTATTAAATTCTCTCACCTTAATTAATTTTATATCTTTAATTTATTTTTCTTTTCTTTTCTTTTATCCTTTACACGTTTTCTTTTTTCTTTTTCTTTTTTTTACTTCTAAAACTAGATCACTCGCACTTTTAAGTCTTTAAAATCCCTTTATTTTATTTTATTTTACTATTCTTATTTCTCAATTTACTTCATCTAAAATCAAATATTTTATACATGTAATCACTCTCGTCTTAAAAATTACTTTGGTATGACTACTGTATATAGATTTAACTATCATAAAATCTATTTATAAAAATAGATATCATCACATCTATTCGAAAAGAAGAAAAATTAACTAAATCAATTTTTTTCCAAAGCAAAAAATTTAAAATAAATCTAACATGTCAAATCTTACAACGAAATTTAATAAGATTGTAACAGTCTTATATAAACAATTCCAAAAGAACCAAAAATTTTGTTCTTTCAATCTTTCTTTTATCATTATTAACTAGAAAACAAGAAGATACAAGATAACAAAAATAATTAAATAAATTTAAAAATTCGAAGAATAAAAAAAAGGGGGGTTTTCAAATATAGCCACTTAGAAGATGCCAAAACGACATATAGCCAGAAGTTATTAAAAACCCAATTCTGACCACTTCACTGTATTTAAATAGCTGATCTTACTATTGTACCCCTATTTAACTGTTCGGACCTGACATTTAAGTGTTCTTCTAAATGACTAAATCACCCCTTGTAATGGATTCTCGCTTGAAAGGGAAAACGGAAAGCCAGAGTCTATAACAAAACGGATGAAATTGAAAACGGGAAAGCCTTGACAAGGGAAAACGGGAGCGAAGAACGACGACTGCAAGTGAGGAAAAAAGGGAAAGCCTTGAAAAGGGAAAACAGGAAAGGCGATACCCCGACGACCACAGTGTGCGAAGACGAGGTAGGATCGAATTAGCTATCCTCTTAATCGGCACGATCCCGAATTATTTCCGTAACATTTGACTTGATATAAGGGACTTATGTCCTCTATCCCTTTTTCTGTTGTGTTAATCCCTAATGTTAATCCCTAATGTCGTAATAGGGTTTTTTTGGATATCTGGAATTACTTGAAATCTGGAATTCCAATATGGAATTAATTTGTGTTACTTGGCCATTTGGGTCTTGATTTTTACCATGATCATGATTTACCCCAATAGGGCTCATGAAGATTTCCCCTGATGTGCTGATGATGCATTCAATACATGAAGTTTTCCATGATGTGATCCATAGATCCAAGACCAAGATTACATGAAAGTAGATATGCCCCATGACTTTACATGGAAAGTCTTTCTTTACTTACATCCCATATGACTTTCCATGAGCACATCAGGGGATTTCTCACGGGGTTTTGGGGTTTTCCATCACATATTGCCAAGACTTGCTTTCATGTTGCTTCGACTTTCCATGATGTGATCATGATGATTTCGACTTTCCATGATGTGCCCCATGACTTTACATGAACCTTATGATCCCCCATGATGTTTTTATATCCCCCATGATTTCCATGATGCCAATTTCCATGATGCCAATTTCCATGTTGCGTATATCCATGACTTTACATGAACCTTATGATGATGTTTTTATATCCCCCATGATTCCATGTATCCATGACTTTTCCATGATGTTGGTATGACATTCCATGATTCCATGATTCCCCTTACATGAATTTCCATGACTTTTCCATGATGCCAATTTCCATGTTGCGTATATCCATGATGTTGCCATGACATTCCATGATGTTGGTATGACATTCCATGATTCCATGATTCCCCTTACATGAATTTCCATGATTCTCCCTTACATGAATTTCCATGACTTTTCCATGATTCAATGATTCCATGATTACATGAATTTCCATGACTTTCTTTCCATGATGCTTTCGATTCCATGAAGTTGACATGAATTTCCATGACCACAATATCCTTCCATGACCTTCACTTACTTTTCATTACATGTTCATGTTAGCTGGTGATGAATATCTAATATTTTTATTTTACACCACCTGCATATTATTTTCAAATGGTAACCTTTCAGTTACTTTTTCATCACATGTTCATGTTAGCCTATATTTTCTGATTTTCCATGCTTTGATGAATATCCAAAGGACTAATATGTTTTTATTTTTATTTACACGACCTGCCCATTATTTTCAGATGTTAACCTTCTTATATCCGGATCACGAGGGATGGAAAAATGCAAGGATAAACTCCAGAAGTCGGCATCACTGTAACATTCTTGTTGACATTGAAAAAGTTTTAGGCAGATTACCAGTTTTAGAGGTGTTTAAGCAAGAACCTTTTGGCCACTACTTAGGTCTGCGATTGCCCGTCACTATACATGCAAATGTTTTGCATAGTATACTGAAAAGGCAGATCGAATATACCAGTAGGTCTGGTAATGCATCACCACCTCGAGATGACGAAATGTGGTTTGGGCTGGGTATGCAACAACATCGTTTCGGTCAAGTTGAGTTTTGCCTATGTTCTGGGCTTAAAATGGGAAAACTGCCAGAAGGATTAATAAATGCGAACTTTAGTCCAACGGAGAACAGCCTATACGGAAGACATTTCCTTAGCCAACCTACGTACATTTCTTTGTTCGAGACTTTTAAACGAGTCACCGACGATCAAGGTGAAGATGGCTTGAAGATGGCAAATCTGTTGGTCATAGGCTATATCTTAAGCACTCTTGACGAACGTGACCGTGTACCGCTATGGATGTTTGCATTAGTGGATGACGATGTAGCTTTCAAATGTTTTCCATGGGGTTCATACATGTATAGTTTGACTTTGCACTGGATAAAAAATGCCATACCCAAAAACCGCGAGAAACTCAAACCATCAAACGAAGCAGTTGTTGAAGGTGAAGGTGAACAAGAATCACATACTGCAGGTCCTTCGAAAGGGAATGCAAAAAAAAGAGGCAAAAAAAAGACCGAAAGCAAACCAGAAACGAAAACTACCATCACTTACAACCTTTCTGGGCATCTTCTATGTTTTCAGGTATGTACACCGACCACTATGGCTTAGATACCGATTGTCTGGAATCATTTCCTAACACATTTTCATAACGCTACTTAATGAAAACCTTAATAGGTTTGGGCCGTTGAAAGATTTCCTTTTCTGACCGGCGTAATTGGCAAGCGCCACAGTTCGAGTTATCCATGGTTCAAAAACTGGGAGTTTTTCAACACTTCGACTGGGTTCGATGAAAACTTATTCGACAAATGCAGTGTATGTGTGTATATATATTACCCTTGGCAGTTGCAGCCTTTAATTGTAATGTTAGATTTTGATCTCAGTTTAACATTAACGGTAATCCTCTGATATTTGCAGTTGGCAATGGTGGACATGAAACCTACTCCAGCTGAAAAACAGCAAACCTACTTCACATCAATCGACATGGACTTCGTCTGTGACAGTTTTATTTATATGGGATGGCCTGCCCAGCCGAATCGAACTGAGTTTATTACTGATGATCAGGTAGGGTGTGAATTGTCTGGTGGTATTCCGGAGTTGGACAACCAGGAAACCGAAAATAAAAATGAACAAATCGATTCCCATCACAACAGGGCTCCACCTTCGGTTCAGAGGAAACTATTTGCCAACAACAAATCTCCTAAGACTACACCCAATCCAAACGGCATGGATGACCCTGACTCAAAGGAGGTTACATATGAAAGTATGTGTGGGATGATGACAAAGGTCTTGTTTGATGTTCTCCCCAAGGTGCTTCCCCAGGCAGCAGTGAAGGATGTGTTGCCTAATGAGGTTAGCGAAAAAAATACTTCTGAGGTGATAAGGAAGGTGCTGTATGACGTTCTACCGAAGGTGCTTCCTAAGGCACTTAATGATGTGCTCCCTAAGGTCCTCCCTTAGGCACTAAATGACATTCTGCCTAAGTTGATGCCTGGTTATCTGGAGAAGGCGATGCAAGAGAATCTGTACAATGTGCATGGGACTGCCTCTGACTCTGCCAATAGAACAGAAAAAACTGAGGCAAATGATAATAAGGACTCTGAGGCTGCAAAACTGGATGGACATGCTCCCAAAGTCAATGGATCTGAAGAGAATCGGTACAATGTGCATGTGACTGCCTCCTACCCTGTTGACAGAACAGACAAATCCGAGGATAATAAGGACTCCGAGGCCCCAAAACCGGATGAACAAGCTCCCAAAGTCGATGAATTTGAAGTTACAGTTGAGGTAAACGTACATATTCTGATCCAAGTCCTTACATAGTACAATATTATATTGGTTTCTTAATACTTATTCCGCGTTACCCATTTATAATTTTTTGCTTTCTTATTACCTATTCCGCGTTATCGAAATCGGTACATACAAGTTACGGTTTAGTCAGTCTTCGAGTTGATGTGATCATATAGAAATGTTTCTTTCATCATATAGCAATGCTCTTAATTGCATTAGTTTTGACACAGGGTCATACAGGGTCCCCTATAGGCCGCAAAGGTACGATCCATCTCGAACCTTACAGATCTCCGGATCCCAACTTGATGGTCCCGGGAGAACTGGAAGGAAGTATAATTCTGTTGGAAAAAATGTCAGATAACTACCCAATAAGGGATGTAGAAACCGCGAGGAAGCGGAAGAGAGCCGATTTTCTGAACACCGTTTGGATCGATCCAGAGAAAAGGAAGAAGCGAAAGCGAGCAAAAAGAGGACTGATCCTTGATCTTAGTGATGATGACGATTTATTGGACACCGAATATGCCGCTTTCCTGAAAAGCACCGGCGAAGATATTTCGTAAATTTAAACTTTATTTTTTGTAACCTCTTCATGCCCTTATTATCTATCCTTTTTACTTGCATCTAATACGTGTCGTGTACTACCACAGTCTTTATGTGGGTCAAGAAGAGCGATTTACTCGGCAACATTTTCTCGACATGAAGAGCCCGTCGGTGCCGTTCTCCAACCTGGTAATTATAACTGTTTCTGTACATGGTATTTATTGTATATGCTACTTATCCCCTTTATGTTTTGGCCGAAGACCTTAAACAATCCTTTTTAATACAAACCAAAATTCCATCAGCATGTGGACAGCTTTATGGATGTTCTATGGAGGCGCCGTTGTTCCAGATATGACGAGTATGCGCAGGACATCACAATGGTTGACTGTTCATTCCACGTAAGTATATCTGAGTAACTGCGTTTCCAAGTACCTTAATGAGTATAACACATCCCTGTCTCCGACAAAGTAACACGAAACCTTTAAACAGTGTTACCTTGCTAAGAAATGGGACTCGTTGAAGGCAACATTGCAACTGAAGAAAAGACCGGTACGAAAGAAGGGTAGAAAAACACAGGATTCTTGGATTGATTTTCCAGACATTGATGTCATGTCCTTCATCCACGACCAATAGTGTATAGATGCTGTGAGAGGCGGTGGGTCAATTCTAGTTCGACCCGAATGGTGGAATATGAATTCGGTGGGCTATCTTTCTTGTACTAATTCCTTTTCCTTATTATTAACGTTTCATGACATCAATTGCTAAACCCGTTTCTCATCTTTGGATCACCTCCATAGGTTCTAATCCCCTGTAACGTGGGCGACCACTGGGTTCTCTGCCATCTCTTCCCTGAAGATGGGGCGTTCACTTTTTATGACTCACTGCATGCCAAGAGCAAGTCAATGCTGAGGGTAAGGGAAATGGACTGTATTAGCTACCTAATGCCCTCCCTTCTCCAGCAGTCTGGGTACTATGAGCATAAGGGGATAGACGTACGTACGAAGCCATTCCAGCCTTTTGAGTACATCAGACAAGATCTTCCAATCCAGCAGGATGGGTACGTAATTAATATTCGTTTCTGCCATATCCCTTTGCAACGGTTGCAAATATATGTATTTATTTGCATACTTTCTGTTTATGTTTTCACTTTTCAGTATCCAGTGCGGCGTCTACATGTGCCAGTTTGCTGAATTTATATTAGACAGAACGCCTCCACCTTAGAAATTATACCATTCGGGTGTGCCGTTGATTAGGACATGGATGGCACACGAGGTTTACACGAACGCAACAACGTTGTTAGTGAGCAGCTTAATCGACCAGCATTCATTATTTACCATTTGCACATATGTCCTAACCAAAACATATTATCACTGGGAGAGTGCTCCCCTGTGTAACATTTACATTTTCAAAACATTGTCAACACACCATTCTAACACGATGACCACCATTACTCCAACCTAACACGATAAAAACAAAAATTTGTTATACATTGTTAGTTTACATCATTCTCTCACGATGACTACTAGTACTCCAACCTAACATTATATAACATACATTTTCAAAACATGCTCAGCTGACATTATTCTAACACGAAAAAAACATACATTCTCAAAACATTGTCAGCTTACATCATTCTTTCACGAAGACTACTATTACTCCAACCTAACACGATATAACATACATTTTGAAAACATTGTCAGCTTACATCATTCTCTCACGATGACTACTATTACTCCAACTTAACACGATATAACATACATTTTCAAAAGGGAAATAATCATTTTCCCCCTTACTGTTTACCATTTTGTTAAAGTGAGGACATGGTTTCCCGAAATTAGCTAGTCTCCCCCCTGAAATGAAAATAATATTCAAACACCCCCTTCTGTTAGATTTTTTAAGACAGAAACCAACTCTAACATTGTTTTGCACGTGAATTGACCAAAATACCCTCCTGTGCCTTTTAAAATCAGATTGCACGTGGTGACTAGTGGGTAAATAGACCAAAATGCCCTCTAAATATAAAATTACTATTATACCTTCTAATTAAATAATAATAAAAAAAAAATTAAAAACAAAATTAGAAGATAGATCTTCACCGTCCATCTTTGAGATGAACGGTGGAGATCTCTTTTATTATTATTTATTTAATTTTAAAAATTTAAATTCAATTATTGTCTATTTAAAAAAAGGATTATCTAATAATTTAATAATTAGCTAAATAGAAAACCAAAAAATAAAATAAAGTTCAATTTCCAAAAAAAGCCACATTCAACATAAACACCACCACCATTATCATCAATTCATCATCATCGTCACCAAACTCCAAACCCAGATTTGTTCCAAATAATTTTTTAAAAATAAAAATTAATTTCTAATTTGCCAAGTATCTGAACGATCCAATCTCAGATCCATCTTCAATTTCATCGATCCAATCTCAGATCCATCTTTTTATCAAATAACAAAAAATTAAAATAAATTTGAAGATCTGGAAAACACACCACCACCACCACCACCACCATCACCACTACCACACCACCACCGCCAAACACACTGAATGTCTGAAACCATAGCCAAACGCAACCCCAGAACCCAGTCCATCAACCATAGCCAAACGCAACCCAGCTGGTATTTATCACTCTCCCAGATCTCCATCATCAATCAAACATAAAAGTCCAAAAAAATAAAAATAAATATACAACCCAGATTTGCAAGAACCCAGTTTCAAACCCAGATTTCGTTTTCGTTTCTTCACCAAATTCATCAATCCACCACAAATTCACCAAACAATCCACCATCATCCCACAACCCAATAGCACCTAAACCTCTGTCAAAGGAAAGAAAATGGAGAAGAGAAGGAGAAAAAAAAAAAAAGACAATCGGCGGCGAGAAGAGATCGATCGAACACCGATCTCCTCATTTGGAAGGAGATAGAGTGCCAATCTCTGCGTCCGGGAGGAGATCGAACGCCGATTGGCGGTGAGAGGATGACGATCAACGGTCGTAGGGTGGGTTTTTTTGTTTGTTTTTTGTTTTTTTGGAACGATTAAGAAGATGATGGACATCTTTGATGAAGAAGAAGATAGTCGCTTGGTGGTGGTGTATCTGGTGTTCAATTATGGGTGGATCTATTTGAAGAAGAAGAAGAAAATCGCTAGAAGGAAATGTTTTTAAGGAAAAAAAAAAAATTTGAATGAAGAAGAAGAAGATGAAGGAAATATCTAAGACAGATCGAGATATTATTAATTTTAAGAGAGATGAGGTGGCATCATATCTTCCACTCAATTCTTTAATTTTAAATATATTATTAATTTTAAATATAAAATGACTTCCATACCCTTCAGTATATATCACCTTTCCTGATCCCATGCTAAGATTACGATTTTGTAACGGTCAACATCCAATTTGGATGGTTTCCGTTACAGAAGAGGGTCTTTGATAAATAACTTAGTTTCGAGGGGGTTTACGGCCAATAATCACAAACTCTGTCCTCACATTTCTAATATAGTAAACAGTAGGGGGGAAAATGATTAAATCCCTTTTCAAAACATGCTCAGCTTACATCATTCTAACACGAAAAAAACATACATTCTCAAAACATTGTCAGCTTACATCATTCTTTCACGAAGACTACTATTAGTCTAACCTAACACGATATAACATACATTTTCAAAACATTGTCAGCTTACATCATTCTCTCAGGATGACTACTATTACTCCAACCTAACACGATATAACATACATTTTCAAAACATTGTGGGTCCGTTTGGTGCACGAGATAGGATAGGATAGGATTGGATTGGATTGGCTTGGATTTGCTGGGACTAAATTTAGTGTTATCCTATGGTGTAACATAGGATACAAATAATCCCACGTTTGTTCCAACATGAGATAGGATAGGATTGGATTGAATTAAATCTTACATTTGTAATATCTTCTTCAACAAAATCTTTTCCAACAAAAATCTGGAAGAAAATAAAAAACTCACAGATCTAGGAAAAAAAAAACTCACATATCTAGAACGAAATAAAAAAACTCTAATATATGGAACAAATTACAACATGAACCTCAAAGAACTGGAAAAACAAATAAATAAATAAACTCAAAGTCAATTGTCTTCTTCATCCAACTTCTCACCAAACTCCATTCAAATCTAATCGTCTTGTTCTTGCTTGTTTTCTTTTGTTTTTTATTTTTTTCTTTTTTGCATTTCACTAATATAATCTCATCATCTCACACTCACTCCTCTCTCTCAATGTTGGTACCCAGGGTTACATATTGCGCAGCGGAAAGGTTTTAAAATTTTTTTATGCAATCATTAAGTATACCTATTTGTACAGTAATAATCAAAATCAATAAGAAGGAGAAGAAACTATTTCATACCAACGTTTGTAGGCTCCTTCACTTTAATTCGATATGCTCCTGATTTGAACCACTTGATCTTCCTCGCTATCTCCCGGAACTGGCAACGGCGTGTGGGCGCGTCACGGTACTCAGTAACTGGAATGGAGGTAGAAGAAATAACACAAAACAACTCTTGCTTTGTGTATGGAGAATTTGGCCAACTTAGGAAGAAATAAAATCATAAAATAAATAAAACTTTCTCTTTTTTTTTTCTTTTGGCCGCCCCACTTTTCTTTTCTTCTTTTTGGTGTTGATTTTGTTTTGTTTTGTATCTGATGATAAAAAATCAATATCAATCACCTTTAAAATAATATATCATATATATATATTTTAAACTTAAACTAATTAATAAAATCTTTTTAGATATCGAATATCTTTTAAAGATATTAATTAATAAATTTGATTTAATTTGAATTCAAACTCTTTTAAATTCAAATTTAAATATTTAATTAAATGAAAATAAAATAATCAAATTATCTTTTCTTCATTCAAAATTAAATATCGATCAACACCCTCCATCTAATGATTAATTACACAATTAAATAATCTAATTATTTAATTAACATAATCATTAATATTTATTAATTGAATAATGTGATTATTCAATTAATTCCCGAATAGACACGTGTCACTTTTGTAACACAATTAATTGGACAATCCAATTAATTAACCGTGACCCTTGTTACCTAAATCGATCGGGCTAGCAAGGGGACCTAATGGACCCATAGTATTTTGAGCTCCAATAATCCTTAGAAATAATTAATTAAACTCTTTAATTAATATTTCATGATTATTAACTTCGGTGTTATTCCACTAAAAACCCGAAGTTGCACTCTCTCAACTGTAGACGTTTTTACACAAACCAACAATTCTTGGTGTCCATCGATATAGCTATTACATATGGTATAATCCTCCACAGGTAGTTCATAATTAGAGCTGGGTCATAATGTCCGTTATACCCCTCTAATTATATCTTTCCATTAAGTACCATTGATTCTCTAATGAACAATAAATCCTACATTCCTTACGGAATTAGGAGAGCGCTCATATTTGCTATCTACGGACTCTTTAGATTGCTCCTTTCAAACTGAATCCATCTATATATGACATTCATATACTCAGTTTGAAATTACATTCAGCGATCTTGGATGTTAAGTACACATGTTATTATAAATGTATGAGACAATTTGAATGAATAAACTACTTTTATTTCTTGTTCAATTCACATTTACAAACTACAAGCTTTAGGGCAAAAACCCCAACAATCTCCCACTTGCACTAGAGCATGTGAGGCATGTCTTGTAAACCTAGACTCTCTAGGTGACCCGTAAACACTTTAGCCGGTAAGGTCTTCGTAAATGGATCAGCGTGATTATCCTGTGATGCTACCTTGGTCACGGTCACATCCCCTCTCTGCACTATCTCTCTGATGAGATGATATTTCCTCTCTATATGCTTACCTCTCTTGTGGCTTCTTGGTTCTTTGGAATTAGCCACAGCACCACTATTATCACAATAAAGTGTGATGGGCTTATCCATATTCGGAAAAACTTCCAGATCACTCAAGAACTTGCGGAGCCAAACAGCCTCTTTAGCAGCTTCACAAGCGGCTACATATTCGGCTTCCATGGTGGAATCAGCAATACAAGATTGCTTAACACTCCTCCACACAATGGCTCCACCACCAAGGGTGAATACTGATCCAGACGTGGATTTCCTAGAATCCTTGTCTGTCTGAAAATCAGAATCCGTATATCCTAACGGGATCAAATCCTGTCCAGAATACACTAGCATATAGTTTCTCGTTCTCCGAAGATACTTAAGAATAGTCTTGACAGCAACCCAATGATCTAATCCTGGGTTGGACTGGTATCTGCTGGCTACTCCCACTGCGAAGCAGATGTCTGGTCTCGTGCATAACATAGCATACATGAGACTACCTACTGCTGACGCATAGGGAACTCGTCTCATATCCTCAACTTCTTGAGGTGTCTTAGGACACTGTTCCTTAGACAAGTGAACTCCATGCCTGGAAGGTAAATTACCTTTCTTGGAGTTCTGCATCGAAAATCGCACAAGAATTTTGTCGATATAAGATGCTTGAGACAGTGCTATAATTTTGTTCTTGCGATCCCTTATAAGTTGGATCCCTAGAACATAACTTGCCTCTCCCAAATCTTTCATTTGGAATTGGCTGGCCAGCCAGCCCTTTACATCAGACAATACTCCCACATCATTCCCAATGAGTAGGATGTCATCTACGTATAGGACCAAGAAAACTACTTTCTTGTCAATGATGCGCTTGTAGACACAAGGCTCATCAACGTTTTGCTCAAACCCATAGGTTTTGATCACATAATCAAACCTTATGTTCCATGATCTAGATGCTTGCTTAAGTCCATAAATGGATCTTTGCAACTTGCAAACTTTTTGCTCTTGATCTGGAGACACGAATCCCTCTGGTTGCATCATGTAGATGCTCTCATCAAGATTGCCATTCAAGAATGCAGTCTTGACGTCCATTTGCCAAATTTCGTAATCAAAATAGGCAGCAATGGATAAGAGAATCCGAATAGACTTAAACATAGCTACTGGCGAGAAGGTCTCCTCATAATCGACCCCCTCATTTTGGGTATAACCCTTGGCCACTAGCCTTGCCTTGAAGGTCTCTACCTTCCTGTCTACTCCTCTCTTTCTCTTATAGATCCACTTACACCCTATGGGTTTCACCCCATCCGGTAAGTCTACAAGTTCCCAGACTGAGTTAGAGTACATGGACTCCATCTCGAGATTCATGGCTTTAAGCCATTCCTCTTTATCAGGATCTTCCATTGCATTCTTAAATGTCAATGGATCATCTACACTATCAGCAGAGACAACATCTTGTCCCTCACTTACACCCAAATAGCGTTCAGGCTGTCTCACAACCCTCTCACTACGTCTAAGTGGTAGTATATCCTGACTAGGAATCATCTGACTCTCAGATGTTAATGGATCAACAACTCTTGTTGACTGAGAACTGGTCTCACCAGGCTCCAACTCATTCAATACAATTTTAGAACGAGGCTTATGGTCACTAATATAGTTATCCTCAAGAAATGTTGCATTTGTCGATACAAACACTTTGTTATCTTCAGGACTATAAAGGTATCCACCTCTGGTCTCCTTGGAGTATCCTACAAAAAAGCAGACCACAGACTTGGACTCTAGCTTTCCACTTCTGTTCTTCAGCACGTGTGCTGGACACCCCCATATCCGAAAATGTTGCAAACTAACTTTACGACCATTCCACAACTCTAGAGGAGTCTTAGGAACAGATTTGGATGGCACTACATTCAAATTGTATGCCGCTGTTTGTAATGCATATCCCCAAAAGGAATTTGGTAACGATGAGAAACTAATCATAGATCTCACCATTTCCATTAGGGTTCTATTTCTCCTCTCCGCGACACCATTCTGCTGAGGTGTACTAGGAGCAGTGAGTTGGGACACTATCCCATACTCGACCATGAAGTCTTCAAACTCTTGGTCAAGGTACTCACCTCCACGATCTGATCGTAGAGTCTTGATAGTCTTTCCTAACTGATTTTCAACTTCAGCTCGGAATTCTTTGAACTTTTCAAAAGTTTCTGACTTTCGTTGCATTAGGTAGACATATCCGTATCTTGAGTAGTCATCTATAAAGGTGACATAATACTCATAACCACCCCTTGCTTTAACATTCATCGGTCCACAGACGTCTGAATGTATAAGCTCTAATGGTTCTTTAGCTTTCAGCCCTTTTCCAGTAAAAGGTCTCTTGGTCATTTTACCTGTCTGCGAATCCTGTTTAGAAGGTAAAATGCCAACCTTTAACTCACTTAAAGGTCCGCATTTCACTAGTCTATCTATCCGGTCAAGGTTGATATGGCCAAGTCTTAGATGCCATAAATACGTTTCGTTTTCTGGAGAAATCTTTTGTCGTTTAGTTTTTGGTTTTTCAACCTTAAACATTTCGGTGTTGAGCAGTGTTGTATGTATTAACGGTCTTAACACATATAAATTGTTTTCATTAATTCCTGAACAAATATTCAAACCATTCTTTGCAATAATAACTGATTTATTATTAAAAGAAACATAATATAATTGTTCTAACAATTTAGAAACGGAAATTAAATTCCGTGTAAATCCAGGAATGAAAAATACATTGTCCAACAATATGAAATTATTATTACAAAAACGCAATCTAATTACGCCCACTGCTCGTGCCGACACGACATCCCCTGACCCCACACGCATAGAGAAAGCTCCCTCCTCAAGCTGTGTCCAAGAATCAGTCCACTGCAAAGAAGAACAAACATGGTTAGTGGCCCCCGAATCAACTATCCAAGGTGAAGAATCATCTTCCACTAAATACGATTCAAGAACAAGTAAATCATATTTACCTTTCATTTTCTTCTTCTTGGCTACCTCCTCCAGATATTGAGGACAGTTCCTCTTCCAGTGCCCGACTTTGTCGCAATGGAAACATTTTCCTTTGCTCTTGTCGATGGAAGCACTTTTCTTTTTGCTCTGGGCTTTCTTGGGTTTGGGCTTACCCTTCGCCTTCCCAGCAGACCTCTTCCTCTTTTTGTTATTGGAGGAAGATGGTTCGGCAACATTTGCCTCACCGGTCCTGCCCTTGCTGTCCTTAGTCAAGGACTCAAAGGTAGTGAGCTCATTAAGCAACTATGTGAGACTGAACTTAAGTTTGTTCATCCCATAGTTGCTTTTGAACTGATCGAAACTCTTCGGAAGAGTCGTCAGTATGATGCTCACCTGACTGGGTTCATCAATGGCCCCGTCATTGATTTCTGCCGTGTTGAAGTAGGACATCATGTTCAGGACATGTTCCCGAACTGATGTACCATCCTTCATACGAGCGAGCATAGCGGAACGAATAGCTTCGTGCAGCTTTTGCTCAGAGGGTTGCCCAAACATAGCCTGCAATGACTCCATTATTTCAAATGCAGTACCCATTGCTTCGTGCTTAGTGACAAGCACGTCTGTCATACTTGCTAATAGATATGTTCGGGCTTTCTCATCTGATGAGACCCATTTCTCATATGCCTCACGAACAGTTCGTGCGGCATTGGCAGTAGGCGTTGGAGGACATTCCTCCATAAGCACAAACTTAAGGTCCTTGGTGACCAAAATTGCATTGATATTGTGTTTCCATTTAGTGTAGTTATCACCAGTTAATTTGTCATTGACTATGATTTGTAATAGTGCAGTTGACATGGCTGAAAAAAACATAAATAAAGAATTCATTCATTTATACATTCAAAACATGTGCGAATGTTCGACATAAAATTAAACATGATGCATGAAAATGTTTAATGAACAAGAACAACCCTAAAAAGTGTTTCTATGCCACGACAATCCAACATACCACAAGCAAGTGCCGCCTTAGGGTCAGTCAAATTCTTGCATGTTGGATCGAGACATTCTCAATCAAATGTTATACCGAAATAACTCTTATTCCTCTAACATTCAACCATCGTATATTTCAGTCAGGTTTCTAATTAACCAATTTAATTAAAACCTTATGAGCATAGCCCATCATTTCAGATCTCATGAGCTTAACTCGAGAATTGCCGCCTTAGGGTCGGTCAATCCCGAAATCCCCTCAGAAATCCTATCCGTTAGGAAGTCAACCTTGATATCGATTCTTATGGAAACCCTCCTTAGGGAGGACGAAAACAATGCCGTCACGAGGCCCCATTCGAATCTTACGGTGTTGAACTAATGATGGAGACCGCGGGATATAATGTCATATATCCCTCTCCCACTCACTATTTTATAATTAGGGTTTTCTATTAATATTAATGCACCTAATTAAACTAGATTAAACGGCTAATTTCAATCTAAGTGTCAAGTGCATTAATCACAAATTATTAGAATCCTATTCCAATAACTAATAAACTAATTCGATTTTTAACTCTTTAAAAATCTAGTTCATTAGTGATAATTCTAATCTATGTAAACTATTTACTAAGACTAGAATTATTAAATGTGTATTTACCAAGTTTTAACTATTAAAACTAAACACATTATTAGGTCCAATTATTATTAGGGGCTTAATCAAATTAATCATAATATATATAAAAGGACCCTACTAATCTAAGTAATTAAACTCTTTAAAAAATAGATTAGTGATTAATGAGAATTACCAAGTTTTTAATCCTAAAAACTAATCCCATTAATTTATAGCCAATTATGTGAAATGCCCATTTTAATCAAATTATATAAAAAAAAATAAACACATAATATAGATGGCTATAATGCATGTATGATATATCAACATATATATGTGTAGGCACACCTAATCTAAATGATATGTATATGCATGGCAATGCTTTAATCATCTTATAATAAAAGCATACATAAGTTGACCGAGTATAATGAGTTATCTAACTTAAAAAAATTTCTAATTACAAAAAATTTAATCCAAGGCATTCCTTGGTCTTCTTGTAATTCCAAAAATCTTCAAGTCCATTTGTAATATCTTCTATGTCTTTCGGGCCCAAAATCAAGTCCAACTTGATTTATTATAATGGATCCATCTCATGGATTAAATCCCAAAAACCCAAATGTTACTCTTAAATTTTTTTTATTTTTTTTATTTAGGCTCGGGATTTCCCATAAAAAAAAATTTGGCCCATACGTTGCACCAAGAACCGCACAGCAGCCAAGCTTTGCGCAAATAATGCGTGCAGCCTTGCTCCGTACATGCCATGCGCTGCACCAACCAATTTGTGTGTTGCTTCCTACACAAAGAAGTGCGTGGACTGCTGCACAAATGTCATTGCATGACAATCATGCATGTCACTGCGTGTTGCACAATTGTTATTGCAAGTCATTGCATGACAATCATGCACATTTTTTTTTTTTTTTGTTATTAAACGTGCAACATTTGCACTGCAACAACATGTTGCACAAAAAAAAAAAAATATGTGCAAGTGACTTGTGTAATAACATGTGCAGCAGCCTTCTAGTGTCTTCGTTCTTCCGGATCGTTGTTCTTCGTCTTCGATTTACATCAATAATTCAAAATTACAGCAAATCAACGGAATAAAAAATATTATACAACCCAGGATTAATATTACATTGAAAAATATTACAACCAATAAAAAACAAACCCTAAACCCATTGTACCATACAATTAACGATCAACCATGTTTATAATAAATAAATAAATAAAAATTATAAACACCATACAATCATTAGAAAAGTGCCTACACATTCATACATGCAATTAGGAGCAATCGAATTCAATTATACTGTACAAAAAATTGGCTCTGATACCAATTGTTGGTACCCAGGGTTACAGATTGCGCAGCGGAAAGGTTTTAAAATTTTTTTATGCAATCATTAAGTAAACCTATTTGTACAGTAATAATCAAAATCAATAAGAAGGAGAAGAAACTATTTCATACCAACGTTTGTAGGCTCCTTCACTTTAATTCGATATGCTCCTGATTTGAACCACTTGATCTTCCTCGCTATCTCCCGGAACTGGCAACGGCGTGTGGGCGCGTCACGGTACTCAGTAACTGGAATGGAGGTAGAAGAAATAACACAAAACAACTCTTGCTTTGTGTATGGAGAATTTGGCCAACTTAGGAAGAAATAAAATCATAAAATAAATAAAACTTTCTCTTTTTTTTTTCTTTTGGCCGCCCCACTTTTCTTTTCTTCTTTTTGGTGTTGATTTTGTTTTGTTTTGTATCTGATGATAAAAAATCAATATCAATCACCTTTAAAATAATATATCATATATATATATTTTAAACTTAAACTAATTAATAAAATCTTTTTAGATATCGAATATCTTTTAAAGATATTAATTAATAAATTTGATTTAATTTGAATTCAAACTCTTTTAAATTCAAATTTAAATATTTAATTAAATGAAAATAAAATAATCAAATTATCTTTTCTTCATTCAAAATTAAATATCGATCAACACCCTCCATCTAATGATTAATTACACAATTAAATAATCTAATTATTTAATTAACATAATCATTAATATTTATTAATTGAATAATCACATTATTCAATTAATTCCCGAATAGACACGTGTCACTTTTGTAACACAATTAATTGGACAATCCAATTAATTAACCGTGACCCTTGTTACCTAAATCGATCGGGCTAGCAAGGGGACCTAATGGACCCATAGTATTTTGAGCTCCAATAATCCTTAGAAATAATTAATTAAACTCTTTAATTAATATTTCATGATTATTAACTTCGGTGTTATTCCACTAAAAACCCGAAGTTGCACTCTCTCAACTGTAGACGTTTTTACACAAACCAACAATTCTTGGTGTCCATCGATATAGCTATTACATATGGTATAATCCTCCACAGGTAGTTCATAATTAGAGCTGGGTCATAATGTCCGTTATACCCCTCTAATTATATCTTTCCATTAAGTACCATTGATTCTCTAATGAACAATAAATCCTACATTCCTTACGGAATTAGGAGAGCGCTCATATTGTTCAAGCCCCGAATCAACCCTTAAGGGAACTACTATCTACTTCTCACAAGAAGGAGTGGATTCCACTATTGTGTGCAGACCTTCCCAGCTACAAGCCAAATCATGATTCCAACATACTAAGTTATTGACCGGGAATGCAACTCCGATCTCACCCATGGTATATCAAAAACCACGATCTAACCTGAAGGAGTCGATAAGACACTCAGGATTAAGATCACCCATATATAGCCATCATTTGTTGATATATATGAATTTCATCTTTTAACAGATCTTGGTGAGAGATTCATATAGATCATGGCCCAGTCCTATATGATCAAATCATATAAGGTGCCTCCATTCTCATATCTCCATATGAATGATCTAGGATAAGATCACCGTACATTACGGAATGGACCGCAGCTGTAGATTGACCACAAATAAAGTACCCAGCTTTATTTGCTATCTACTGACTCTTTAGATTGCTCCTTTCAAACTGAATCCATCTATATATGACATTCATATACTCAGTTTGAAATTACATTCGGCAATCTTGGATGTTAAGTACACATGTTATTATAAATGTATGAGACAATTTGAATGAATAAACTACTTCTTTTATTTCTTGTTCAATTCACATTTACAAACTACAAGCTTTAGGGCAAAAACCCCAACACTCAATCCTCGTGACACACTCTTTTCTCTCTTTTCTTTGTCCTTTTTTTTTTCTCAATTCAATTGAAAATAATGAAAGAGCAGCAGCTTGTTTCTTCTGGTCATGGCTTCCAATCCCAACCAGGATATTCCATCCGGTAATTTAATTATGTTTTCTTACTTATTTTTTAACTTTTTTTCTGGGGTTTATTGTTGATTGATTGATTGAATATGTGGGAAATTTTTGATTGCAGAGGAGAAGACAAGTGGGTCAACTGAGACATCATCTGGGTCTGCTGTTAGAGACTCAGCAAGAAGAGAAGCTGCTTCTTCTTCGGCTGAACCTGTCTTTCCTCCAAACCCTTTTGATTTCTTTGCCATGTCTAGCCTACTCAACGACCCGAATATAGCCAAAGATCCGTCGGCCACCGATCACTAAACTCTGGCCATCAACTTTAATTTGCTGATCGATATGTTAGCTGGAATCGCGAACTATTTTGTGCCTGTGTTGGTCTTCACTGAGTTGATCTTCGAGCTCCCTGTTGTTCTTTGTTTGATTTGGGTGTTGGTTTAGTTAATTGATTTTGGTGTTGGTGTAATCGATTGATTTGGGTAGTTGATTCACAAGCAAATGATTATGATGATTTTGGTGTTGGTGTAATTGAAGAAGAAGAAGATGATTTCAGGTGAAAGAAGAGATGGGATTGATTTGAATCCCATCAAATTGGTTGGGACTAATGTATCCCAGGTCAATGGGATAAAAAAGGTCAATGAGACTAATTTATCCCATCCCACTAGGCAGCCAAACATGGGAATGGGATTCAAATTAAGCCGATGGTTTCGCGGTTGGCGACGGCCGTGGGTTTCAAGTGGGTGATGGTTATCGGTTACGACAGGGAAGATCGCGAGAGATAGATTCGAGTGAGTTTTTGATGGATGGATTTCGGGTTTTGGGTTTGAGTGTTTAGTGGGTGCTAGACCGGTTTGGATTTTGTGTTTGACTGGTGGTGGGTCGTTTTTGTTTCTGGTGGTGCTGGTACGGTTCAAGGTCTGGTGGTGTGGTGTTATGGGTTTGGGTTTGTGTTTGTGTTTGATGAACTGATAATGGTGGTGGTGTGAACCGGTGATTGTATTGATGATGATGAACTGATTCTGGAATTCATTTCCACTTATTGTAATTTGTTTTATTTTATTAATTCAATAATTTCTGTTTTAATAAATCATTAATGTTTATTATTTATTTTACTTGTTTACCCTTCCAAATTAATGAGAACACTTTTGGTCACCCCCTTTCAAGGGAGGTAACCATTACCCCCTCTTAAATGGATGACAAGTGTCATAAAGGATTAATTTTTTAGACAATTTTACCCTCCATAGACACATGTCATGTGTATGGAAGGGGGGTAAGCAAGGGGGGTGAGCAAAAATGCACTCCAAATTAATCCCATTCATATTCTTTACCCTTCCAAATTAACCAAGTGTTATCGGAATCAAACGTTTGTTTTTGTAAACCACATGTTTGAATAATTATTATGTTTGTGGGGAATTTCAACGGTTGTGACCCTCAACAGGTGTTATTTAATGCGCCTTAATGAGTTGGGTATTTATACCTTCACGAAGTCCAAAATACTCAATTGATAGACATGGCGGATAATGTGGGTGTGGATGTTGAAGGAGAAGGAGATGCCAGTAGCACCACAACTAACGTTGATTGGTCGTTGCAGTCGTCTCGTCGCGATTCTGAACTGTCAAAGGTGGAGTCTGTGTTCTGTGCGAGAGAGAACTCGATGAAGACTGAGATAGCCCGCCTGAAGAACGATCGGAAGGTTCTGGAAATTGAGGTCGCTATATGGAGGAAGAAGTATATGGAGGAAGAAGTACATGGAGGTGGAGGATCGGATATCCAACCTGGAGTCGTTGGCCGTTGAGTTAACATAGGCATGCAACGGCCAGAGGTGAGGCAATACCTCATGAATTTTTTGAGATCGGTTTTATTAACTATTCTATATGTTATGTTGTTAGAATTGTGTTTAATTTGGGGTAGATAGAGATCACATGTAATTGTGTCTTGGTATGATATGTCTTGATCAAGTTTGAAGTGTTGAATACATGGCTGAACTGTTCTATATGTTATGTGTTTGGAAATTGAATGTCATATTATAATTATGTATGGTTCCAATCATTTACACCGATCGGCCTCCTCAAACCGATATATAATCGGTGACCCAGTAGATACTGGGTATGATTTCAATTCGAAGTCCTTTAGCATAAAACCTTACTTGTAAAAAGGCTAATAACAAGGTTTTCACTTTTGGCAACAAATTACGTCAACTGACGTCAAAGGTAATCATAAAAACAAATATGATTACCTTTATTACGGTCAGAACTCACAATGTAGCAGCTCACTTAAAAACAAGGGAGATAATGGGTTACCTACGGTGCAGGAGAAAATCTTGCCTGGGACTGTCCCATACACAGTATTTTCTTTATATATATTCTTACCCGATGAGTACAAATTTGAAAGTCACGACTTGTCAAGTCGAATTTGAAATATTGTTGTAATTTTGAACAAACGAAATCACTATAAAATTGAAATCAAAAAATTGTGGATTGGAATAATATAATGTTTATGTATTGTGAATATTGTGTGGATATACCACCAATTGTATACACCACATAACACTTGATCCAACCTCTTGTCATACTTTAATACAACTACCTTCCACCTTCTCCTCTTCACAAGTTATTAGGCACACGTGGAAGCTCCAGTTTGTTTTGCTGCATGCATAAGCTGATTAGGTGTTGGAATATTACAACATCCATCCCTCATTTTGTTGCCTATATGGCTATATATATAGATGGATTTAAATATAAACATGATGTAATTTTAATAATCTCAACTCTCAAGCTAATGCTTTTTCCATTCAATATCAATATAAAAGATAAAGAGAACTCTCTCTTGTGTTCTCTCATCTCTCGTGACTCGTCTCTCTCCCTTGTTTCTCTGCTTCTATTTTATTTACTTTTGTTTATCTATTCTTTAATTAATCCTTGTTCATCTTAATTTTGTTATTTAATTTTATTACAATGTTATGAAATATTTCAGATGCAAGGTTGTAATGCTTTTTATGTCCCCACCTATTTTTACATATTATTGTTTAACCAACCAATGTTGAAAGTATACAATCGAAAATGGCTTGGTTTGAAAAATCGTACAATCCTTATAATTTAGATATCCATGACCCCATTTTTTTACACAATTTTTGACACAACTTCTTGGCCATTAGATCTTCCTTCTTTTAATGGATGAGATTTATTCTCTTTTTCTTTCCTTATTTATTATAGATATTATTTCTGTCACCTAATTAATAGCTTACCTCTCCAAAATATTATTATTTTATTTAATTCTGTCACCTTATTTAATTTTTTGTCTGTTTCTTTTCTTTTTACCTTTACATGTTTTTTTGATTATTTTATTTTACCTGAAATCAGAATATCATTAGACTTTCACTCTTCAATCTTTAAAATCTTTCATTTTCATGTCTTCATTTTTTTTTTCTTTCATTCGATTAGCTTCAATTGATTTTTATCATATCCAAAAATGTCCAAAATTTTGGAATTAGATGACTTGTGATGAGCGTCGTTTGTGTACTCAACAAAATGATATTTAAAATGTGATCGTTTAGAAAACTGATTTTTCACCACTTAGATAGAAAATTAGTAAAGTGGCAAGTGGGATTCGTTCCACAGGGAATTAAGGTGATTAGTTGAATAAATTAACTAATCTATATGCAATAAAATAAATCATAAAAATATGGATGAGTGAATGGGTTGTCAAGCCATCAAACATACATGAAAAATAAACCTAATAAACTAATAAAAGAATACTTAACAAATCTAGATAAGATAAATGGAATTAACAATTAAGAGAATAGCTAGGGAATTAATGGGATCACAAATGAATTACGGGAAATGCTTATCAAGCTACTTTAGTGAACGGATCTCATAAATGTTAACCAAATGATTTCTAAAATGTGTTTAGGCCATCACTATGAACCTTAAACAACTTCCCACCGCAATGCCTAACCGATTAAGGAGAAGGGGTCACGGCGGGATCGATTTGTTACAATTAATGGCTTAGATTATCGTGGTTGATATACCCTCCGACAATCTATCCTATTCACTATGCTCTCAATCCATCAAGGTTTTCAATCCAATCAAGATTATATAACAATTTATCCTAAGCAAGATTATAATCAACTAGTGGGTATACATGTCAATTATATAATGCATAGAATCTAATTATAAAATAAATAGAACACAAATAGAGATTAAAATATATTAAAGCTTAAGCAAATCCCAATCCAAATATTCTCACATCAAAACCCTAGAAAGGGGATTTAATTACACATATTACAAACAAAGGGAAGGCAAGTAAAAGATTAGGAAATCACCCATGGGTCTCCTTTTGTAAGTTTGATCCTTTCCTTGCCTTTGATGCTCCTTGTGTAAAGAGTGGATGATGAGGATGTGTCTAGATAGGTGGAGTCAAATGGGAAGTGACTAAGGAGATTTGTGGAGAAGATGGGAAGAAAAGGAATGATTAGGTGAGGTAATCTAGATGTTAAGTTTTAGGTAGAAGAGAAAATGGAGAGAAAAGGAATGGTGGAGAAAGAGGTTTCTTGGTGGTCAAGAGTTGTCTAAAAGAGGAAAAATAGTGATGTATTTATAGGTGTGAAAAGCTAGGGTATGAAATGGGTATGAAATGACAAGAATACCCCTCTTGAATGCCAACACTGGAATTCCAACGTGGTCGCCACTTGTCCTTCTAGGTCGCCATGGCGACCTCAAATGGCGACCTCTCATGGGTTCTTCTGTCGCCATGGCGACCAAATGGCGACCAAGTGGCGACCCTTCCCACTTTGGAATTCCTACGTTGGAATTCCTATGTGGTCGCCATTTGCAAGTGTAGGTCGCCATGGCGACCTCAAATGGCGACCATGAGATGCTTTGCAATTTCCTCTGTCGCCATGGCGCTCAAGTGGCGACCAAATGGCGACCTTCTGATGGCTTGAAGAATCCTCTGTCGCCATGGCGCCCATGTAGCGACCTCCTTATGTCTAAGTGGCGAAAATGCCCTGTTTCTTCCCATTTGTGAGCCTTTTTGCACCCAAGTCCTCATCTTCATCCCAAATGCTCTTGAAACCTAATAAAACCTGAAACACTTGATTTTACACCATTAAATCACTGGATAATGCCCAAGAATCAAGCAAAAGGAGAAGGAAATGAGGGCCAAAATCATCCCAATTTTGGTTCGATCAACTTGTCAACAGATGCTCATGGTTTATCTAAAGTATTTTTTTTATTCTTCGAATTTTTATATTTATTTAATTATTTATGTTATCTTGTTTCTTCTTGTTTTCTAGTTAATTAATAATGATAAAAGAAAGATTGAAAGAACAAATTTTTTGGTTCTTTTGGACTTGTTTATATAAGACTGTTACAATCTTATTAAATTTTCGTTGTAAGATTTGACATGTTAGATTTCTTTAAAATTTTTTGCTTTGGAAACAAATTGATTTAGTTACTTTTTCTTCTTTTCGAATATATGTGATGATATATATTTTTATAACAATAATGGTAAACATCCCACCTAAAATCCCACTTTTTCCATCCCATTACATGTGCCATGTGAGGTGTGAAATGGTGAGTGGATACATGAGGTAGGTGAGATAAATCATCATTAATGTGTATCCACTCACAATTTGATACCTCACATCCCACATGTAGTGGGATGAAAAAAGTGGGATTTAATTAAGGTGGGATGTTTACCATTATTGTTTTACAAATAGATTTTATGATAGTTAAATCTGTATACAGTAGTCATACCAAAGCAATTTTTAAGACGAGACTGATTACATGTATAAAATTATTTATTTTAGATGAAGTAATTTGAGAAATAAGAATAGTAAATAATTACACAAATAAATAAAGGGATTTAAAAGACTTCAAAGTGCGAGTGATCTAGTTTTAGAAGTAAAAAAAAGAAAAAAGAAAAAGAAAAAGAAAACGTGTAAAGGATAAAGTATTAATTAGGAGAGAGACAATGTCTGTAATAAATAAGGAAAGAAAAAGAGAATAAATCCTATCCATTAAAATAAGCAACATCCTATGGTCATGAAGTTGTGTCACAATTTGTGTAACAAATTTGGAGCCATGGATCCTGCCCCATATATATATATATGTGGAACATCTATTTTTTTGAAAATAATTACAAATACAGTATATTTCATGGTAACTCCTTTACTATATATTACACGTACTTGTAGAGTTGTAGTCTGTACAAGTAGAACCAACAAAACGATCCATCTAGGCATCTACTCGATCGGTGCTGTTAAATATTTAACCTGTACAATCGATTATATATATTTCACCTTTGAAAATTGAGTTCATGCATCGATAAAAGTGAAAGGACGGTTTATATCTCCAAGTCTCGAAGTCTCCAACACTGCGTCCGTCAGGAACGGAGGATATCCTTCTCTTCCCAACGCAATTATGAAGATTACCTTTAACGTGACAGCAATATCTGTCCATTGGATTACATTGGGAACTTCAACTCGTGTATTGTTTTCTTTGTCAACATGAATGTGTAATACATTTCCATTGGATTACATTGGGAACTTCAACTCGTGTATTGCTTTCTTTGTCAAGATGAATAATAATCAAATAGATACAAACAAAAATCTGCTCAGAGACAACATTAGGACCTACACAGAAAAGGCCATACCTTTGACACGAATGTGTGGGCCGTCGATTAAAGATCTTGTTACAGGTACCGTCTTCCGTACAGTTCCCCCTTTTGATACACGGTAGAAGTTCTTGTTAAGCTAGTATACACGAATAAGCAAAGTCTGTTATATACATATATTAAAATCTCAAATTACAACCAAGGACCCTGAGGTTTGCTCTTACACAACTATAAATAACTTTCCATTTTTTCACAATCGCCTCCCTCCACTTCCAAAAAATCATTTCACTCCAAAACTTAACCATTTCAAATTTTCATAATTATTGAATTACCCCTAATTCAGTTCTCCAAGTCTTTGGTTTTTTTTTTTTTTTTTTTTTTTGATAAATTATATTATTTATATTTCAAATTTTAAATTTATTCAATCTGATTTATAAATTAATTTAATATATGCTATTTTATTATAAAATTTTTAAATATTTTTTAATTAAAACTTAAATGTTATTTTATTTGAAATGAATTGTATTTATTTTTAAAAATAATTTATTTTATTCAAAGAATAATTTAATAATTTTTTTAACCAAATTTAATTTTAAATAGTTTTATTTTTATTTTCTTTGAATTTATTAAAATGATTTTATTTATTAAATATAAACTTATACTTACCTCTCACAAAATAAAACAATTATTTTCAACTTTATATTTTTTATCCAATCCTACGTTACACCAAACAAGAGACAGTATTATTTTAATCCAATCTGTACTGCACCAAACATGTCTAAGTACTAATTTAGTCCAATCCAATCGAATCGAATCCAATCCTATTTGGCTCGTTTGGTATGCTGTATTGTATATATTGTATTGGATTGTATTGGACTGTATTGAATTGGATTGTATTGTATTGGACTGTATTATTCTTATACAATCATGTGTTTGGTGATATTTTGTATTAGATTGTATTATGTTGTATTAACTAATACAACCTTATATTCTGTATTAGATAATACGTTATCCACTGTATTAGACCAATTAAAATGTATTAGCTAATACAATACAGTAAACAGTGCAAAATAAACCAAACATTGTATTGTATTATTCTAATACATTTTAAACTCCTAATACAATACAGTGCGGCGCACCAAACGAAAGGTAGTCCAATCCAATCCCGCGCAACAAACGCAACCGAAGAGTATGTTTGGTATTCCTTTTCAAGTACAGCTATAGTGCATGTTTTTTTAGTAGAGCAGTAGAGCTTATAATGAGTCGAGCTTTATACAAAAGGGTACTTTTTGGTTGGGTAAATCACAAAAAAGAAGGTGTTGCGATGTATTTTCAAAAATAGCTTTTGATTAAGTGAATTACAAAAAAAGTGTTCACAATGTCTTTATAATCAAAGAGTAATGGTGTAATATCTATAAAGTGTAGTTCAGACAATTGACGTAGGGGTTTTAAATATATTTTTCTTTACAGTCCCTACTCGTCACATCAAGCCTTTAGGTTAACAGTGTGTGTCAGTCTTCAGTGCATTTTGACGGTCAATATCCAGGATGTACATCATAGAGTACCAAACCATTGTTATTTTATATTTTTTTGTACAGAAAGCGGAAAAGTAAACACGATGAAAAGTATTTATTTATTCAAAACGAACAACGTAAATGAATACACGATGAAAAGTAACCATGGTTCCTTGCTAAACTGAATGTATCGTGCAAGGAGGATTACTTTCCATCGTGTTATATTTTACATTGTATCTGCTTGTAATTATTCAACATTCTTTCCTGTTGAATGAAGTTTTCCTCGCGTAATCTAAATTTACCAATAATTTGAAGATTACAAAATTTTAAAACATGTCTACTAATAGTTATTACTAAATAATTTTTGTATAAATTTAAATTGAATTTATTATAAATGCAAAACAAAATTTTTTCTTATAAATGTATATTGTAATTTATTCTTTTAATTTATTTTCCTTATTTATGTTGTTTTTGTTGTTATTATTTAGTTTTAAATTTTTTTTCTTTATTTTATTTTCTTTTGAATGTAAGATTAGTTAATTCATCTGAGTAAGTGTTCTATTTATTTTATTTTATCTATATATATATTTTGTTTATTTTGTATATATTATATATATATAAAAAACTATTTTAGTATGATCTTCATTTTTCAGTGTTTTTTCATATAATTACGAGTTTAATTTATTTAAGTGCCCTATACCTGATTAAAATTCCTGGGTCCGCCGCTGCCTATATGGGACCGTTCAGGGACAGAGGCATGTGAGGACAAGAGGGGGCAGTAAGTTTTACAATATTTGTTATTTATCCCCTACTTGTTAAGATTTTTATGTTTTTACCCTTCTTTTATATTCCTTCAAGTTTTACAGTTGTATAAATTAATCCAATAAACTTTCAAATTTTTATTTTATACATTAAGTGTTAATAATTAAAATAGTTCTTACAAATAACAAAAATACCAGGATAACTTATTAACTTTGAACAATGAAATTCCATCATCTTATTTTTCATCGCTGCACAAATTAAGATAATTTATCCCACTAAAATATTATTATTGATTTAAAATAATTATAGAAAAAAGTAATGTTTTAAAATATAAACAACATTTTTTGTCAACTGCCCTTGTAAATATATGTCGATTTAACTCATCATAATTTTACGGTGCCTGGTCCAATACACAATATTTTCTCCTTTAACAGATGTTATATTCTTACCCCATGAGTACAAATTTGAAAGTCATGACCTGTCAAGTCCAATTTGAAATATTGTTGGAAATTTGAACAAAGGTCCACAACCCTGGTGGGAACATAAAATGTCCACTTTCAAGTTTGAAATACCAAAAAAGTCTCCCTATTGTTTTTCTTGCATTTGTGTACCCTTGGGAACATGAAATTCCAGAAATACCCTTAAGTGGGATTTTAAAGAGTTAAAACTTTTAAAGACGAAATTCCGAAATTGCCCTAAAACCCCAACCCCATTAAGCGTCATTACGCATTTCCCCAAACATATTTAAATTGAAAACCAGAGGGTCGTGCGAAACTGAAATCCATCCCCCAAATCAAGAACTCCAAAACATAAAGAGAGAGAAGAAGAATTGAAGAAGGCATCGAATAGAAGAAGAAGCGAATGAGAGAGGAGAAGAAGAACAAACCAGGTTTGAGAAGAAAAATTCTTGAAGAAGAAGAACAGTCAGTAGAATACCGAGACCCAGCCCCGAAGAAGACGCCTTTGTCTTAACTCGCAAGTAAAGGTATTCATTCGTATTCTCATTGTCTTGTGGCGTTTTAACCTCTGATATGTTTGTTTGCATCTGTGTTTGACTGTGCATGGATAGTGTGTTATTAAGTTATAAGTATTTGTTTCAGAAATGAGTATGTAAGATCCGTTATTTGTATTGGCTTGATTCCATTGCAAAACGCTCTATATTTGTATTAGTAGTTGCTTAAGTGTTTCTTGGAAGAAAGGAGCCTCAAAGGTGAAGAAGTAACATCTTGTGCAAATATCGTCTTCAAGGGGAACATCGCATACTTGGATACTAAGGTATCAAGATTCTTCTTCCTCTTGCAAGGCATTAGCGCACACACAAACAATTCATACATGTGTGTCCCTGCATCGTAGTTCAAACATTTGGTATAACACTTTCACACACATTTAGCATGCACATGCATTTATCTCATTGTTAACAATCTTGTAGAATTGCATGTTTTCTCACTATCGCTTAGATATGGCATGCTTGTGTTGTATAGTATTTATTTATTTGTGTTTCTTGTGTTTTGGACTTGAACATGATCTTATTTGATTCCTTATTGAGTTCCGGTCATTTCGGTTACTCATTCGTTAAGTTTCGAGTCCATACGACGTAGTTATGCTACTTTGCATTCTCATTCGTTGAGTTGTGTTCGACATCATTTTCCGAGATGAATTCTCAACCATTTGTCAAAGTTTCATAGTCTTCGTCGTGCGTGAGGGAGTCACGGTTCGTAATCTGAAAACGGATTCGAATTCGGAGTTCGGATGACCGAATACGGTCGAAGAACGTGCGAGGTGCGCGAGAGGAGCAAGCTGGCCAATGGCCACCACGTGTGGACCACGTGTGCCACACGGCCCAGCCAGCTCTCTGGCCACGTGTGGCACACGCTGACCACACGTGGGCATGTCTGAAAGGCTTCTTTTGTTGGACAAAAATGCCCCTCTTCCTTCTCCTTCAAATGACCTCTCTTCCCTCCATTTCCATAACTCGAACAACACCAAATCGGAAAATCTGCAGAATTGTTCTTGATTTTTGTTTTCTTATTTTGATCATAACTCTCTCATACGAACTCAAAATTGAGTGATTCAAAAACCAAAATTGTTGGTCTTGAAGAGAGCTACAAACCCCAAGCATTTTCAGAGTCATTTGAATTCGTGATTGGTCACAGCATGCTGTTCTTCAGTCCGAGGTTCATTGTTGTATGTTAAACTTCTTCTTCTCACTTCATCTTTTGATCTGCAGTTTAATCTTTCTATTTGATAGATGATTTGTGTTTAGAATGATGTTAGAACATATTCTAGGGGTGGTTGATCATTTGGTAATTGAGTTTTAGCTTTGTGATTTTACTTGAGCATATATTTGCTAAACTTGATTAATCTTGAAATTGATTCTAGAAATGATATATGTGATGTGCTTTATGACATTTTCTAGGTTTAATTTCATGATCTAAGAACTAGGTTTTTAGTGTGATATATTGAATATTCATACCTTGTTCTTATTGATATACATGCTTTGATTTCTAGGTATTTTTGTGATTGATTGTTGAAAGCATATCCTAGAATGTATGTAAGCATGTTCATAGAGCTTGATTGATTATCTAGCTTTATTTGTTTGTAAGTGATTCATCTTCTTCTTACTTTCATTATTGATCATCTCTTTAATTGTCTTATTTGATTGATGAAAAGTAATATGAATGATGTTAATTCACATGCTTAGGTTTCTAGATACATTTTTTGATTGAGTTGTGATAGCTTTATTCTAGATTCTCTAATTGCATGTTCATGGAGTGTGTTTGATCAACTTGCTCTATTTGTTTGTGATTGCATCATATTGCTTGTGTGCACTTCACTTAGATCATTGCCTTGTGAAAGGTTGAAGTCTCTTGCAAAGTGAGTGAAGCTTTGTCTTGAGCAAGAAGACTTGGCTAGGAAAGGATTTCGGATAGCCAAGCAAGAAGTCTTAGTTAGGATCAAGAGGATCCGGATAACTAAGCAAAAGTCTTAGCAAGGAGTTGCGTACTCCGGATGGTTGAGCTAGGGTAGCTTAACTAGGATCCTAGTGATCTAGATTGCTAAGCAAGGAAATCTTCCTAGAGGCTTTTTAGTCTTGGATAGGAAGTTGCTCTCTAGAGGTGTAGGACACATCTTGGATAGAGAGTAGGCTTTGTGAATCACTAGCCCGAGGGTTGATTAGGTTTTGATAGCTTGAAGTGGATATCATAGTGTTGATAGCTTTGAGTGTGTAAGGCCTTTTCGTATAGTGGATTTGCTTTGCCGGTGGTTGTGGATTCAACCCGTGGATGTTTCCTCTTTGAGGTTTTACCACGTAAAAATATTGTGTCTCATTTTCGCTTTATATTTCCTTATCTTCCATATGTTCACTTGTATTGATTCTATTGTATATTGATGCTTACATGAATTGATTCATATTATACAATTGTTATATCATTTCAAGTATTCATTTCATTCTTATATTCCGCATTTTTGAATATTGGAAGAATTTGGGACTATACCTATTCACCCCCCCTCTAGGTATAAAACACTATCACTTTAAAGGGAATTTCAATTGGTATCAGAGCGGGTGTCTAGAAGTAATTAGATTGATCCGTATTATAGTGTTTGTGTTTTGTTTTGTTTTGTTGTATTTTGAGCTATGGGTGATTCGATGCCGGTAGGTGCCTTTAGTGCTAGACCTCCACTCTTGGATAGTGGCTTCAATGACAAGATCCTTCAACAAAAGAATGAAGAGAACAACAAGTTGAAGTTGATCAATGCCAATTTAGTGGTGATAATTAAAACACTTGTCAATGAGAAGCTAGAGAATCATGATCTAGGCTCAAAAGAATTAAACGAACTTAAAGACAAGATCCTAAGTCTAGAAATGAACTTAAAAGATAGCAATGATAGACTTAGCATCTTGAAGAAAGAAATTGAGCAAAGGGATAGTTCTCTTGTTAGTGCTAAAAGGCAAGAAAACATGCTTAAAGCCAAACTTAGTGAGCACTTAACTCAAGAGAAAAAATATGAACAATGGCTTAATAAATCAAGAGAAGATGTTAGAAAAAGTGATGACATCTTAGAAAAATATGCCATTAAAAATAGGATGCTTAATGATAAACTTAATGAGGCTAATAGGATGATTCACAAGATGTCATCTAGTTCTAACAAGGTTGAAACCCTCATTAAAAGTGGAAAGCATCCATGTGACAAAAGAGGTTTGGGTTATATCAATGAGAAGGAAACTCCTTCATCTAACAAATCTATTTTTGTCAAAGCAAGTGTTGAACCAAATGTAGGTACTCTCTCTCAAGGTAAAGCAATGAAAGCTACCGGAGGTGCCACTACATCAACAAGGAACTCAAATGGAAGATCTCAACAAGATCAAAGTCAAAGAGCATCAACCTCAAATGCAAGAGGTAAAGCATCAAGGGTTGCACTTCAAAAAGGTAAAAATGTGAGAAGACCAAATACTTTGGAAGCAAATGCAAATGGTAAATTTCTCAAATTCATACCTATTTGTCATCATTGTAATATGGTAGGACATATTCGACCTAGGTGCTTTGAATACATTCGGAAATGCAAATTTGATAATGCTTTGCATGATATGTCTTTGAATGGTCCTAGGCAATCATCCATGTATGGATTTAGAACTAGACCTAGGAAGACCTTGGAAAAGCATGTTGAGAAGAAATGTGTTGATGACTTGCTTGCTAAATCTTGTGTTGTGCCTCACTCTACTATGCATAAGAAAGTTGATAATGCTTTATTTGATATTTTTGAAAATGTGACTAATGAGGTCAAGGTGCATGTTAAAAAATCAAACATTGAGTCAAAGCATGTTAGTGGTAAGAGTGAGAGGCGTATTGTGAAGAGTGTGTGGGTTAGAAAAGACACACCTAAATGTCTAGTTGCACAATATGCTATAAGAACCAAATCCACGCATGATGTGAAAAATGTTCATAGTCATTCTTCTAAACATGTTTCTAATGATAACTCTTTGAATGTTTCTAAACATGATAATAGCTTTAATGCTTTGAAAAATATGCATATTGATCATATTCATGTGAAGAAACCTACAAAGAAAATTTGGATTGAGAAGAATAACATGCATGTTAATGATAATCATGTTAAGAAAAATGTTGAGAAGAAATTGGTTAAGAAGAGTGTTAACCATGATCATTTGAAGAGTCTTGATGATATATTTGTGCGTGGCAACAATGATGAGTTTGATATGAGTGATATTCTCATAAAGAAGATAGTTGATGATTTATCTTCTAGATTTCATATTGTCATGCGTAATGATCATGATGTTGTTTGTGTTGGTTCACCTAAGACCAATATGGTCAAAGGTGAGTGCTCTCATGCTTGATTGAGTAGCACATATGAGAATATTTTTGTTCTTGTTTGATAAGAGTTCTAAGTTTGATGCTTGACTAAGCTATTTGTAATGTGCTAGGTCTAGTATTCAAACTTGGTGTCTCTAATCAATTCATGAACTTAATATTCTCATAATCACTATGATAGTCAAAATTTGTTGATTAACTTTAAAGAAGTTGAATTTTGAAATCTATTTGGTGAAATTTTTGTTAAGACTTTTAAAGAAAGTCATTTTCATGTGTTTGTTTGAGTTGAAAGTGTTTGGTCTTTATTCTCTTGGGATGACACACCAACAACTTGTTGTCATGAGGACAAACAAGCCAAGAGAGCTCATAAAAAGAGCGGAGACCTTTCATTGGTGAAAAAGCTTGCTAAGGTATTTCTCTATTCTAAAAGCTTGCTTTTTATTTCATCGTTTTAACTCTATGTATGCATGATATCTATTGCACATAGTTATTAGGCATCATTTCATTAGAGAACTTGTTGAATGTTCTATTGTTACTCTAAAGCAATGCCTACTAAATAATCAACTTGCGGGTTTGTTCACTAAGCTCTTGGAAATAAGAGGTTTAAAAACTCTTTGAAAATCCATTAGCATGTTTTGTGTTGATTATTGTCTATGTGTGATTGTTGAGTGGCTTGATGAGCAAAACTTTATTTGTATATCAATATCTTTGAGAGCTACTCACTTGAGAAGTAATGATCTTGAATAAATAACTTCTATTGTTTTTAGATCATGCACTTGAGCTTGAAAAATCTTATTTTTGAAAAGTGCACAAATGCTTCTCTTATATGTTTTAGTTTTGAGTATATGTGATTGAATATGTGTAGATAATGGATGCATCTAGAAGCCTATTGCTTAGTACATGATAAATGACCTATGATATGTATCCATTTTGCTTCGGCACTACATAGTATTCAACGAGCACCCTCTTGGAAAGGGCTACACGCATTGGTTGTGAAGCCGCCCAATGTTGGAAAGGGCTACGCCTTTGTGTTGAGTGAAAGCCGCCAAGAGGTGTATATGTTTTTGTTAGAAAAATCAAAGAAGAGTTGAAAAGAATCATTAAAAAAAAAAAAAAAAAAAAAATCTTTGATTCTAAGCCTAAAAGAAATAAAAAAAAAGGCTTAATGGTGTATAGTTGAGAATTGTGAAAAGCTCGGGTTGACAAACAGAAACGGGAAAACGAGCCACATGCACACACACGCTCACATGTTGATAACTATTCTTTTAAAGCGAAAATACGGATGAATATCGGTTTGACTTATTTTTGGAAAAGCTTTAGTTGGATAGGTGTGGAAATCGTTTGCATGTTAATATCACAATTACTCCTTCTATATATGTGAGAAGCATTCACACACACACAAATTTTGCTTATGTGCTTGATTCATTAGCAATGTGAGAATATTTTTGAGAGATTAATGAAAATCTATGATTCTCTCTTGGACTTTGAAAAGTGATGAAATATTTTCTCTTATTGCTTGAATGTGTGAATGTTTGAGTCCCTTGTGAACAAATCTACTTGGTGATAATATGTGGAGCATATGTTAAGGGGGAGCTTTAGTTTATTCAACTACGCTTTCTATACGATTTGTTTGCTTAATATCTTGTTCTTTATCTCTTGTGTCCTTTGTCTATTCCTTGACAAAAAGGGGGAGAAACCTCACCATCTTTATAAGGGGAGAAATCTCACCTTGGGGATCATATAAGGGGAGAAATCTCACCATGGGGAGAAAACTTCACCATGTTCAATATGGAGAGTGAGTTTTGTACCTCTTTGTGCTTATTGGAGACTTTGTCTTAAGGGGGAGAATTCTTGTCCTAAGGGGGAGAAAAGAATTCTTACCTTATTGTGTTAAGGGTCTAAGGGAGAGCTTTATGTGATAACATTTATTCACTTGAGATAATGCATTTTTGTATGAGATAAGGGAAGTTTTATTATTTTGTTTATGTGATAATTTCTCACCATTCTTCTTTGGAAGAAGATCTCTTGTTGGTTGTTTCTTTTCTCATAGGTACTTTGACGCTCAAAGAAGGGATTCTTGAAGACTCAAGAAGACTTGAAGACCTTTTAGTCTAGGGATCTCTTTGTAATGTGAGGTGAGAGAATGCTATCAACATTGAGTTTATTGGAGTGATCAATGTATGGTGAGGATGAGGTTTTGCCATGGAATAGCCAAAGGGGGAGATTGTAAGATCCGTTATTTGTATTGGCTTGATTCCATTGCAAAACGCTCTATATTTGTATTAGTAGTTGCTTAAGTGTTTCTTGGAAGAAAGGAGCCTCAAAGGTGAAGAAGTAACATCTTGTGCAAATATCGTCTTCAAGGGGAACATCGCATACTTGGATACTAAGGTATCAAGATTCTTCTTCCTCTTGCAAGGCATTAGCGCACACACAAACAATTCATACATGTGTGTCCCTGCATCGTAGTTCAAACATTTGGTATAACACTTTCACACACATTTAGCATGCACATGCATTTATCTCATTGTTAACAATCTTGTAGAATTGCATGTTTTCTCACTATCGCTTAGATATGGCATGCTTGTGTTGTATAGTATTTATTTATTTGTGTTTCTTGTGTTTTGGACTTGAACATGATCTTATTTGATTCCTTATTGAGTTCCGGTCATTTCGGTTACTCATTCGTTAAGTTTCGAGTCCATACGACGTAGTTATGCTACTTTGCATTCTCATTCGTTGAGTTGTGTTCGACATCATTTTCCGAGATGAATTCTCAACCATTTGTCAAAGTTTCATAGTCTTCGTCGTGCGTGAGGGAGTCACGGTTCGTAATCTGAAAACGGATTCGAATTCGGAGTTCGGATGACCGAATACGGTCGAAGAACGTGCGAGGTGCGCGAGAGGAGCAAGCTGGCCAATGGCCACCACGTGTGGACCACGTGTGCCACACGGCCCAGCCAGCTCTCTGGCCACGTGTGGCACACGCTGACCACACGTGGGCATGTCTGAAAGGCTTCTTTTGTTGGACAAAAATGCCCCTCTTCCTTCTCCTTCAAATGACCTCTCTTCCCTCCATTTCCATAACTCGAACAACACCAAATCGGAAAATCTGCAGAATTGTTCTTGATTTTTGTTTTCTTATTTTGATCATAACTCTCTCATACGAACTCAAAATTGAGTGATTCAAAAACCAAAATTGTTGGTCTTGAAGAGAGCTACAAACCCCAAGCATTTTCAGAGTCATTTGAATTCGTGATTGGTCACAGCATGCTGTTCTTCAGTCCGAGGTTCATTGTTGTATGTTAAACTTCTTCTTCTCACTTCATCTTTTGATCTGCAGTTTAATCTTTCTATTTGATAGATGATTTGTGTTTAGAATGATGTTAGAACATATTCTAGGGGTGGTTGATCATTTGGTAATTGAGTTTTAGCTTTGTGATTTTACTTGAGCATATATTTGCTAAACTTGATTAATCTTGAAATTGATTCTAGAAATGATATATGTGATGTGCTTTATGACATTTTCTAGGTTTAATTTCATGATCTAAGAACTAGGTTTTTAGTGTGATATATTGAATATTCATACCTTGTTCTTATTGATATACATGCTTTGATTTCTAGGTATTTTTGTGATTGATTGTTGAAAGCATATCCTAGAATGTATGTAAGCATGTTCATAGAGCTTGATTGATTATCTAGCTTTATTTGTTTGTAAGTGATTCATCTTCTTCTTACTTTCATTATTGATCATCTCTTTAATTGTCTTATTTGATTGATGAAAAGTAATATGAATGATGTTAATTCACATGCTTAGGTTTCTAGATACATTTTTTGATTGAGTTGTGATAGCTTTATTCTAGATTCTCTAATTGCATGTTCATGGAGTGTGTTTGATCAACTTGCTCTATTTGTTTGTGATTGCATCATATTGCTTGTGTGCACTTCACTTAGATCATTGCCTTGTGAAAGGTTGAAGTCTCTTGCAAAGTGAGTGAAGCTTTGTCTTGAGCAAGAAGACTTGGCTAGGAAAGGATTTCGGATAGCCAAGCAAGAAGTCTTAGTTAGGATCAAGAGGATCCGGATAACTAAGCAAAAGTCTTAGCAAGGAGTTGCGTACTCCGGATGGTTGAGCTAGGGTAGCTTAACTAGGATCCTAGTGATCTAGATTGCTAAGCAAGGAAATCTTCCTAGAGGCTTTTTAGTCTTGGATAGGAAGTTGCTCTCTAGAGGTGTAGGACACATCTTGGATAGAGAGTAGGCTTTGTGAATCACTAGCCCGAGGGTTGATTAGGTTTTGATAGCTTGAAGTGGATATCATAGTGTTGATAGCTTTGAGTGTGTAAGGCCTTTTCGTATAGTGGATTTGCTTTGCCGGTGGTTGTGGATTCAACCCGTGGATGTTTCCTCTTTGAGGTTTTACCACGTAAAAATATTGTGTCTCATTTTCGCTTTATATTTCCTTATCTTCCATATGTTCACTTGTATTGATTCTATTGTATATTGATGCTTACATGAATTGATTCATATTATACAATTGTTATATCATTTCAAGTATTCATTTCATTCTTATATTCCGCATTTTTGAATATTGGAAGAATTTGGGACTATACCTATTCACCCCCCCTCTAGGTATAAAACACTATCACTTTAAAGGGAATTTCAGAGTAGTTATGTTGCCAGGGGTTCATGCAATGGCGGGGAACAGGTGCTTTTGTTTAGTTTTATGTTAAGGGAAATTCAACTTTTGAAATGTGGCCCCATTTGTCTGAATATGAAGCCCTGACAAAGGGATTTCAAGCCCTGTAAACGATTCCGAAGCATAGTATTGTAGTTGTTAATGGTTTTTGTGATGTTATGTTATGAAGTGTTGGATTTTGTTAATTCAAGTGTTGAAATGTGGCCCCATTTGTCTGAATATGAAGCCCTCACAAAGGGATTTCAAGCCCTGTAAACGATTGTGAAGCGTAGTATTGTAGTTAATGGTTTTTGGGGGATGTTATGTTATGAAGTGTTGTATTTTGTTAATTCAAGTTTTGAAATGTGACCCCATTTGTCTGAATATTAAGCCCTGTCAACGATTGTGAAGTGTAGTATTGTAGTTGTTAATGGTTATTGTGATGTTATGTTATAAAGTGTTGGATTTTGTTAATTCAAGTTTAGAAATGTGGCCCCATTTGTCTGAATATGAAGCCCTGACAAAGGGATTTCAAGCTCTGTAAACGATTGTGATAGTATTTTAGTTAATGGTTTTTGTGATGATTTTGGAATCGGTGGATTTTTTGGTGCCTTGTTATGTCTATTTTTGTGTTCACATGCTGGGTATATCGTATCTATCATGTATAGTGGTGGGGATGTCCATTTCATTTCATTGTTTATCAAATCTGGGCTTGAAATCCCATTATGGGGCTTGAAATCCCATTTTGTTTTTTAATTAAATTTTTTTTTTTATACCAGATGCCGCCTGATCGTTTCAAAAAACAATGGAGGTATCCAGACCACAGAACCTGGGTACACGCGAGAATAAACTCGCACAACAAAAGTATTTGTCTTCAACAGATAGAGTTAGTGTTGACACGTTGCGGCGTGTTGGATAGATTTAAGGAAGGCCCTTTTGGGCAGTATTTGGAAATGGTACAGCCAATTATAGTGCATGGGATGCTCATCTACAATATGTTGAAAAGACAGCTCATTCGTCCGAATTCAAAGGAGGATGAGATTTGGTTCGGTTTGGGGCAAAAGGAGGCTCGGTTTGGGAGAGAAGAATTTTGCTTGTGTACTGGCCTCAACATGGGCACACTCCCCGAAGGCTTCAAAGAACAGAAAGAAGTCGGTGAGCAATCTATCTTGAGACGATATTTCAATGATGAAATGCCATCTATGGAATTGTTGGAGGCAACCTTTAACCGGCTGATGGAGCCTGCAGCTGGTGATGATGCGTTGAAGATGGGATACCTATTAATGGTGTCCCAGTTCTTCGGGATTGATGAAGCACGGACAGCCATACCTTGTTGGCTGTTTTCTTTAGTAGAGGACATCGATGGTTTTGAGACATTTAGTTGGGGATCATACCTTTTTGATGTCACATTGTGGTGTCTGAAGAATGCAGCCGATACACACCTCAATAAATTCAGAGGAGGTGATGGCCAGAAGAATAGATAGATTGACGAAAATGGCCAGAAGAAGGAAGATAATAAGAAAAAAAAAAGAAGGAAGAGGAGAAGAAAAAAAAAAAAGGAAGAGGAGAAGAAGAAGAAGTCGAAGAAGAGGAAGAGGCAAACTAAAGTAGAATATGGAGAAGAAGAAACAGACAATCACAGTGAGCAGGTGGAGTTGGACAATGCGCAGAACAATGCTCAGGCGAAGTATTACACATTCCACTGTTATGGATTTCTGCTAGCATTTCAGGTATTGTCATAAATGAATGTGTAAATCAACCTTATGCTAGGATTTCTGTTATGGATTTACTTTTATAAGATTTGTTTCTTAATTGTTTAGGTTTGGGCTGTTGAACAGATTACCTGTTTAGAAGGTAAAATTGGGATACGAATAGGAACAGGGTTCCCAAGATTTAAGAATTGGAATTTCAATACAAGGGTTCTAAAAGTTGAATCCTATTTCAGTTCAACGGTATGTATTTTACCATTTGGTGTCTAGTTGTATTTTGATGTGTTGTCTATTTTTCTTGATTTCTGTGATACATTAGATTTTGTGGTTATGTGTTATATTACTTATTACTGTATGAATTGTCTATGAATTGTCTATGAAGGTCATTTCGAAATCTGTATTATATTGGGTTGTAGGGTACACTTTCTTATTATGAATGGTTGCTTGAATATTATACAGGGTTGTAGGGGGGGGGGGGGGGGGCTTGAAAGATCTTAGTCAGAGCTTGAAATTCTTGACTAGGGCTTGAAATTCGTTACTAGGGCTTCAATTTTGTTATTAGGGCTTGAAATTCCTTTGTAGGGCTTGAAAAGCCTTTGCCTGCTATTTGGTTTCTGTTTCAAAATATTCATTAACCTCAATGTTGATGGGACTATACATGTAGATGGAATTGTTCCCATGGAAGGTTTATGATCATGAAAAGTCAAGTGCTTACTACAAATCTTTGATGTTGGATGATCTGGAGGACCGTGCAGATGCAATGGAAGAGGGTGGTGCTTCCATTCAGCACACCAAGACTGTCCGATCTAAAAACTCAGATCAACCGGCGTCTAACAAGCGGCTCTTCCATGGAGATGTAGAAACTCCATGGAAGGTAAAAATTCATAATATACATAAGTTTTGTTATCCTAAGTTATTTTACTAAGTTCTTTTGCATGATGTAATCATTAATTTTGGATTTTGAATTGGATTTGCAGTCAAAATTGAAGACATCGGTTCCGTATACAATTCCTGAATTGTATACATGTATGGAAAATATGATTACACAGCAAATAAAAGAAAGCGAGAGGAGGATGAAGCGTTGGATAGCAGAAGAAATTGCAAAGATTGCAAAACAAAACAAGGTTCGAGATACATCTTCACCGAACAAATCAAGAGAATTGAAGGACAAAGGTTTTGATAGGGTAAGCTTCAATTATTTGTTAGTTTACTCTTAACATTTATTACATTACATAATAAGAGTCCTTCGCCAGGGCAGTCCTTAAAATATATTGTTCTCATTGTAGGATGATAGCAATAGGTTGGATGAGAAGGTCCATTTTGTCAATGACATTCATGATGATGAAGTTGATCAGGAGGGTGACAGACTGCCAGGTGTTGAGAATGAACTGAAGGAACTTGAGGTTGGCAGAGAGGCAAGTGTTGAGACTGATGTTGATAGTGATGGTTAGAAGGTCGAAGATAAGATTGTTGTTGAGAAGCCCGAGGGTGATAGTGGCGTTGAGAAGGCCGAGGATAAGAGCAAAAATGAGAAGGCAGAGGTTGAAAGTGTTGTTGAGAAGGACGACAATGAAAGTGTTGTTGAGAAGGACAAGGTTGATACAGAAACTGAGAAGGCCGAGGATGAGAGTAATGTTGAAGTTGAGGTAGTTGGTAAGAAGTCTGAAGGAGACAATGCGGATGTTGCTAAAAAGCCAATTTGTGTGGATGATTTCCCATCCCCGGATTGCTTGCCTGTTAATGTGCTTCCATCCAGTATGCCCAGTGTTATATGGGATGAATCTGCTCACCCCTCAGTGGTTTACAAGAATGAAGACAAGGAAAGGGCCGAAGGCGGTCAAGGTTCCTCCTGACCCCGTATGTTGACCCCATGCCGGAAACGAAGAAGAAAGGAGAAGCAAATCAGAATTCGAAAGACTTCACGGCATTTTTGAAGGGCAAAAATGAAGTCAGGTAATGCTCTTTTCCTATCCTCCATTAACCGTTGCTAGTTCAATTTCTGGTGTTGTGATTTGTTAAGCCATAATTTAAAAATCTCATTGACAATGAACAGAATATATACCGGGCACCCCGTAAAAGACATGACGCGTTCCGAGTTGAAGGACTTCATTAACACGGACAAATGGATTTCAAACTCGGTAACTTCTTTTATACTGTTCAATTTTGTTATTATATTGTTAACATGCACACTTCTTTTCTAATTCTCTGTCGATACATGTAATTGAAGCATATAGACAGCTACTTCGACGTGCTTTGGAAGAAGCGTTTGGGATTACAGTTTAATTACCGGCAGGATATAGGATTGGTCTCTCCCGTGTTTTTCGTAAGTTCACTTTTATTCTTGGATTATGGAATATGTAATTGCTTAAGATGGTTGGTTTTTTGTATAACAAGGTTGGTTTTTTTTTACACAGCTCAATTTGAAGATTGAGTGGGAGAAAATAGCGTTGGAGATACGAACCCAAAGGGAGCTAAAAGAGTTTGAAAAGGAAGATAGGATAAGACAAGAGGAGGCCGAAAAGGCTGGGGAAGATGGATCAGACAAAGAAGTTATACAGCAATGTGTGAAAAAGAAGAAAGGTCCTTCTCCACCTTCAGTGTGCGAAACGAAAGAAGTTTAGGAAGATTACCCCGAGTTCAATCCATTGGATTTCCACCCTCACAATGATCTTTTACATCATGTCCGGGGTAGTGATCTGCTTTACAATGAACCGTGGTGGAAGATGAATTCGGTCAGTTTGTATGTTTTGCATGAATATGGATTCGGTGGATTTGGTATGTTATGTTTCACTCCCTCTGCCAGGGCTTGAATTTCCATTGGCAGGGCTTGTATTCCCGTTTCTAGGGCTTGAAATTGCTTTACAGGGCTTGAACTTCCGGAACATTCCTTGCAGGTTTTGATTCCTTGCAACGTCGGAAACCACTGGGTTATTTCAGAAGTGTTTTTAAAAGAAGGACAAGTGAGGATGTTTCATTCCTGGTGGGGAAGACAACGAAGGAACAATCGAATAGGGGAAATCCGACCATTACTATATTTGTTACCCTTCATCTTGAAGGCATCAAATTATTACGAAGAATTGAACTTACTTGTGCCCTCAACTCCATTCATTGCCGAAAACGTGGATTCACTCTTAATTCCTCAACAGGGCGATGGGTAGTTAATTTACATTGCTATATAACTTGGTGTTTTTTACATGTAATCGTCATTATCTTACCGTTATTGGTGCAGTAGCAGCTGCGGAGTTTTCATGTTAAAGTTCGCTGAATTAGTACTATCCGGAGTTGATTTACCGTGGATTCACGAATTTGGTCAAAAGAATATACCAAGCATCAGGAACGCAATGGCACTTGACGTTTTCGTTAATGGCGAGATTGTAAACCCCAGGAAATCAATAACAGAATAACACATTATCACAAAAATAGGAAATCCCATGAACCATTTTATTATTGGTCTGGGCCCTTTGCATTACAAACCCGATAAACAATAAGAGAATAACACATGACATTTGAGATGATGAACCCCAACCCAACTAAGTAAAGAAAAGGGCATGGAGGTTAATTTTGCAGGCTATGTGAATTTTGTCGATGGGCATGGAGGTTTTCGGAAGAAATCGAAGTTACAAGCAAGTATAGCTTATACCTTCGATTTCTTCTGAAAGACTTCTATGCCCTATTAACAGTGCATTGAAGTGTTTCTGTTTAATTTTTGTGTTTTGGATTGGTCCCTCCGATTAACCATAATCGGTTTTCTTTCTACCTTCGATTTCGTTTACTGTTTGTGTTGTCGAATGTTTTCTGTTATCGAAAGATTTACTTTGTTGTTTTGCCATTATTAAAAAAATATTTTCATCTGATATTTTCGTTTGTTGGTTGTTTGTTTATTGAAGTGTCATACAGTGTGTTGTTTGAAATGGCGAAGAAATCGGTGTATGTCGTTTTCAAAGGGAGGAAAACCGGTGTCTTCAACTCATGGCCGGAATGTCATGATCAAATTGATGGATTCAAGGGTGCTTCTTACCGGAAATTTAGTACTGTTCAACTAAGCATATCAAGCTCTCCTAAGCCGTGACGTTCAGCGTGAACTTTGTATTCATACTCTAGCTACAACAGAAGACAACGAACCTGAACCCGTACAAATCCAAAGAAATTTCCTTCCATTTCCACTATACCTAATTGTTGTGTTTGTTATTGGAATAACAGTGGGTAAATTTATGTGAAATGGTATGTGAAATGGTGTTTCTGGTTGATGGTTATGTATATTGCCTTCTGTGCCTTTTTTTAATATGAATAAAAGATAAGTTTGAGGGTGTTTCTGGTTCATTGTTATGTATATTGCCTTTTGTGTAGATGTTCGTCATATATTGTCTAACGGAAATGCATGGGCAGTAAACTGTAGGGCAGAAATAATTAACACAAACTTAAAACGGAAAAAAATATGAAATTAAGATTAACAAGGGCATTACAAGGGCATAACAAGGGCATAACAAGGGCAGCAAACTGTAGGGTCTGTGAACGGCATGATAAGAGGCTTTTCTCTAGGGAGATGGTGGAATATTGAAGTCCAACATCTTCTTCTGCAGTTTTTCAACAAGAGTGTAAAGACCGTTAAGTTCATTGTCTCTTGCCTCCATCTGAACATTTAAATTGATTATTTCTGCTTCCAGGTTTTCAACTTTTCCCATCAAAACTGCATTGTCAACAGTCAGGCGTCCAGCATTTGCTCGCTCATCACTGATGGTGTTCTCTGCATTTGCAATTCGTTGCCTCAGACAGTCAAAGATTGATTCCAGCCTGTCTGTCTCAGGAACTTGCCTGCCAACATGATTACCGATATTGTTTACTGTCATTGTATGAAAAAAAATAAAAATAAAAAGATGAACAAATAAAAATGAGTAGTGAAAAGGATATGTAACAGGGACAAGGTATTTATAATGGGATGCAAACGTTCACCATTACTGAAAAGTCACAATGGTAACCTACCAGTCATGATTATTTTGGTAACTGTAAAAGTCTTCTACATAATTGCATCTGGATGCCTGTTCACTACCCAATGCATCGATTATCCTGTTTCTCAAATGGAAAAGACACCATTAATATCTCTTAAATTTAAATTTCCTTTTATTCCATTTAATTTACTGTCAGAAATCAATTCTTTTGGATTTAAAATAGTTAATTACATTCAATTTGAGTTTATTTATCATGGGCTTAGGCCTTAACGTTAACGACCAAACAAAAACCTCGGCCCGTAAGCCTTAACAAATCAATGTTCTTCAGTCTAATCTGGGTAATTAATGTTCTTCCAGGGCTTGCAATTCATAGGTCAGGGCTTATGGAAATATAAATAAAGAATTTGAAGCCCTGTCATCCCTCAAACAGACAACAAATTTCCTGGGCTTCACACATCAATGTTATTTAACGGGCTTCACATTTGTTAGTTCAGGGCTTATGAAAATAATAATGATATATCCTATATAAATTGAAGCCCTGTCTTGCACGAAACAGACAATGAATTGCCTGGGATCAATAATGACAAGGCCAGTATGTATATACTACAACGAACAGTATACCACAATATATACTAGAAATTACAAGATTGTATTATTCCATCACAGGGCAAGGCCACAACAAATATTCCTGAATACACAATTATTCCATTATCATACATCAACACAACAATTGAAAAACTATTGTAAACACATGCTGGGCTGGGGGCTCCTATTTTTCAAGTTAATGTTAGTTGTAAGAACATAAACAGCATGACCTAAAATGTTGTAAAATGTTGTACATATTGTTAAGGCTGCACCATCAGCACAGCAACAACTTCCTTGCAGTCCTGAATTTCAACCTACAATGAAGGTGTATGTGTATGCAACAGCAAAAGTGTAAGCAACTGCTATGTCTCAAATATTTTATTTTTTAAACAACTATTACAAGGAAAGGATGAGTCTCACCCATACCTAATAATCAACGTCTTTTTCGTCTGTGTTAGTGTCATCCGAGCTGAGGTGGGGTGCCAAACTGGGGTCGAGTAGGTTATCCCTATCTGGGCATGTAAGTTTGTTATGTCCTTCTTTCTTGCACACGCTACAAGCACGTGGTTCTGGTTTCCCTGTGCTACATGATGGGTTCGACCAACTTTTTTAATTGTGTCCCTTATGGCCATAATTCCCACACGTTTGTTGCTTTGGTTTCTCCCCAACAGAAGGCATCTGATATTTCTTTGGTCTTCCTGTCAATCGCTTTTTACAACGCAATTACGAACATCATCACCAATGTCCGACGCTTCAGGTTCTGAACCAGGGTTCACAGACATGTCATATGCCTGTTTCAGCCATCCGGTTGTGAAAAAGTCAGAACATAATGAGTTGATGGGCATACCTTTAAGCCTGATACAAAACACACAAATAATAAAAAATGATTAACAAATAGACCCTGTAAATGCTGTTAAAGTAATCAAGATATGCAAATGAATAAATATAACAAAATGGCATTAGGAAAATCTATAACAAATTTCATAACCTTTACTGAACAAATCTAGAACAAATTTCAGAACCTATATTCAAGACATCTAAAGCATATAATGAAGACATTTACCTCTAATTATACAAACAACAACTCTCCTTTGTCTCCCATGGAAAATTATTTTTAAAGCCTTGTAAAAGGACTTGAAGCCCTGTAAAACTATTTCAAGCCCTGTTAATCACAAGGGTTTCAAGCCCCAGACTCGAACTTCAAGCCCTAGAAAGAGTTATCAATCCCAACAAAACTACGCCACACAGCAGCAGCACTTCACCAAATGACATAGAAAACAAAACAACAAAAAAGGCCACACAACAACCAGAACTTCAACAAATGCCACACACCAGCAGCACTTCCCCAATTTGGCATTCTGAATCTCTAGAACAAATTTCACACCATATGATGAAGACATTTCAAGAAATCAAGGAATGGACAGACTTATCAACCCCAAAATACATGCACCCATTCATTAAACAGTCCACACAGCCCACACACCTGTTCATCACAACTAAATACTCATCACAATCAAGCAATTTCTCTATCCAACAAAAGACAACACTAGCAATAATTGGGGAGCATAATAAACAAAGAATCGTCTTTCATAGGTTCCAATGCACAGATTAAAAGAAACACTAACCTGAAGCAGATGGGTTGATTTGACGATTCGAACCTTGAGAAGAAGCCAATCGTTCCTTTCTTAACCGGTTTCGTTGCCTTCGATTTATAACCCACAGCTTAGGTACCCTTCCCTTCGATCTATCGACGCCATGACTCAAACTCGAGAGAAACCCAAACACAATTGCAAACTTGTGAAGACTGGACAGACAAACACATTATCCCTCATCGTCCTCGTCGCCTCTGTCTCTCTCTATCTCTCTGTTTTTAGGGTTTGTAAATGGTTTTCCCCATCGCTTGTTCAGTTGAAAACAGTTCAGAACGATTTTCAGAATAGGAGGAATATTGAAGCCCCAAAGATGGGGAGGACTGAAGATGAGGAGAACTGAAGATGGGGAAGGAAGAAGGAAAAGAAGAAGACGGAGATGGAGGACTGTGGTCGGGTCAGGACTCAGGATATGTTCGAAAATGGGGGAGGGAATTCAATAGGGGTCGTTGAAAGAAAGGGAGGGAAGGGAAGAGAAGGGTAATTGTGGGAAAGTTAAATGCTTAAGGGTAGTTATGACATTACAACCCCCTTGAAGAGGGAAGGGTAGTTTAGTCCAACAGGGGACATTTTATGTAAAGTAAACTTCAGTAACAGACAGTTTTGCAAGGAAAACAATAGGAAGACCTTTTTGCTCTTTCAAACTTGGAAGTGGACACTAGGGATGGCAAATACCCGGGTCCGGGCCGGGTATACCCGGACCCAGCCGGGTACCCGGGTTTTAACAATCTGGGTTTCGAAAACCCGGGTACCCGGCCTGGAAATACCCGGATTTTCGAATCTGGGTACCCGGCCCGGAAAAACCCGGCCGGGTTTCCGGGTATCCATACCCGGATTTTACCCGGGTTTTACTTTTTTTTATTTTTTTTATTTTTTTTATTTTATATATATATATATATTATCTCTGAATGGGAATCAACTTGAAGTTACTAGAAGAAAACACCGGGAAAAAATAAATAAGCAAAAGACATGCTAAAATTTTGCATTGTTACAAGAAAAATGCATTTTTCATGACTACCACTTATAGTTTTAGGTGTAAACAATCAAGTTTCCAGACATTTCAACAACATTTTCCAAGATTTTCTAATCCAAAAAAATCTTTTAGTTCACCAAAGGACAATATATCCTGGTAATATAAATTATACATGGGGGAACCTTGCATGAAAGTCTAAAAAACTAAAGACACAATGTCTATGTGATGAGACATTGATTTGTCAGTTAACAAATCTAAGCATATTAACAATTTGACATCCCACTATGCGTGCCACAACGTTATTGAGCCTATGCCCCTTTTTTTGGACTAGCCCAACAATCATACCATGAAGACCATTTCCTTTGTGTAATGCAAGTGATCAGGGTAAAATACAAGCCATAACAAGCAACCAAAATTTTCCATTAGAAAAACAGTTGTAGCTATTGTAGCTGTCTCTCTGTTTGACAAAGAATCAAAATGATCAAGTACTGCAACATAAAAATGTAAATCATTTGGGATTCAAGATAGTTTTCAAAAAAAAAATAAAAATTAAAAACTAGGTACCCGGCCGGGTATCCGGGTATACCCGGACCCAGGTCGGAACACAACAGGCCCTGGTACCCGGACAACCCTTACCCGGTGCCGGGTAAGGCATGTCCGGGTTTTACCCGGGATTTCCAGCCCGGGTAAAGCCGGGTACCCGGCCCGGCCCGGTAAATTTGCCATCCCTAGGACACTTTATGTATTGTGAATATTGTGTGGATATACCACCAATTGTATACACCACTTAACACTTCATCCAACCTCTTTTCATACTTTAATATAAAACTACCTTCCACCTTCTCCTCTTCACAAGGTGTAACTGTGGTGAGAGTATGTGGCACCCTCGTGGCACGTTTTCATTGGACGGTCCCACGGCCAAGTGTATGGGACCGTCCCAGCCAAGATTTTCTCCTTCACAAGTTATTAGGCACACGTGGAAGATTGAGTTTGTATTGCTGCATTCCTGCATGCATAAGTTGCTTAGGTGGTGGAATATTACAACATCCATCCCTCACTTTGTTGCCTATATATATGGATGGATTTAAATGTAAACATGATGTAATTTTAATAATCTCAAGCTGATGCTGTTTCCATCCAATATCAATATAAATGATAAACTCTCTCTTGTGTTTTCTCATCTCTCGTCACTCGTCTCTCTGTCTCTCTCTCTACCTCTCTCTATCTATCTCTCTTGCTTCTCTTCTTCTATTTTATTCACTTTTCAACTTTTGTTTATCTATTCTTTAATTAATCCTTGTTCATCTTAATTTTGTTTTTTAATTTTATTACAACGTTATGAAATATTTCAGATGCAAGGTTGTAATACTTTTTATGTCCCAACCTATTTGTAGATATTATTGTTTAACCAACAAAGCTTTGAAATCAAAGTTCTAATGGCTTTTGAAAGGATCAAAACCGTATTGTTGAAATGTTATATGCGAAATTTGAAGTTGTTTTAGGTTGTTTGGCAAAACTAAAAATACCTTTTTTTTAAAAATTGTCTTAATTAACCTTTACAATGCCATTTTATGTCTGTTTGGAGAAGCCCAACAAGCTTTTTTTGGTTTTTTATTTTTTAATACATACGAATTGGCTCTAAAATAAGTCAACATTATAATTATAGTATAATTTTATTTCAACTTCTGCAAATTTGACCGAATGAATGGAAACAAATCAAAGAATACAATACAATTTGGGGTGTCTACTTAGGAAAACTAAACCCTAAATAATAATGGCGTAGTATTTGTATATAAACAATCAATTCAAGAAGATTTAGACCTAATGACAGTGGGACAGGCTTCGATAGAATGTTAAACAATTAAGTTGACTTGCTATTGGAACGACTTTGTAAGGTTTTGCTTCTGATTTTTTTTTTTTCTGTTCGATCCTTTGCTTCGCTGTCTACTCTGTTTGTTTGATGCTCTATTTGAATTCTTATACTGTTTTTAGTTGGGTTGTATTGGTAGTATGAGAATTATTGAAAGACTCTAATACAATGGAACAAATGTAAATATTTTATAACTTGGAATTTTAATTTAAAAAAGCAATCCCAGAACAGAATAAGTACCACACACGACACTGAGTACAACCAAAGATGACAAACAAAACACACGCATAGAACATAATAAGTAATACTTGAAGGAACAAACATGCATTCCTTAGTAGGTTCATTTAATCGGCCCTTGAACCCACTGCTGCTTCAGCCAACTCCCGATTAACTTCGTCCCACTCGCCTTCCGGGTAAACCATTTTGGCATATGCTTTCATGAGGTTGAATCCGGCAGTATGACCGGCTTTAAATCCGAGCTCTACATCTTTCAACTTCGCTTTCGAAGATTTGTCAACTTGATGTGTAAGAGCCAGTCCTTTGTCCTCCAACTGCTGAATCCTGTCCTCCACCAGCCTGATCTTCTCCAAAAGTTCCTGCTTGTTTTCCTCATGATGAGATGAGGAAGCGGTTTTCTGCGATTTGTGACTTTTTTCCATCTGTAACATAAAGCAATTTATTAATCATGACCTTTTCAATGTTTATACAATTTTCCAAAGAGACAGAGAGAGAGAGAGAGACAGAGAGATAGCAACGATCATTTTCATTTCAATCTGTAGAAGAAAATGACCCTTTCTATCTCTTCAGAAACCATGACAGAGAAATCGAACAACTTGGTATAGGCGATTTGACAAATATAAAGCACTTAAACTTACAACCGCTGGTGGTGGTGGTGGTGGTGGTGGTGGCGGCGAGAGAGGAGGGGGTGTGCAGAAAAACGTGAAAACTTTAGAATACAGTAAGGAAAAAGATGGAACTCAACAGAGAGGTAAGAGACATTTATATAGTCAAATAAGAGAACCGGTTCAACTGGCTTATTTACTACTATTACGTACGTCTTTCTATATAATTAATGCTAATTAATACGTTGGATGAAGTTTATAATCATCCAACCGCATGGTCATATCAATAGTCACGCCTGATCGAATGTCGATGCAGTGTTTTTAATCCATCTTTACTCGCCAAACCCCTTGACACCTTGAGGGTTGAGCCTCGTCGAAACAATAGATAAAGAAACCCCTCGTCTTACAAGAGTAAATGATTTGGATATTTAATTTTTTTCACTAGAGACCAGTACTAGAGGGGCCCACTATACATTCGAAAAACAATTTCATAGATGACTCCTTACAATGCCTCTTATTGCTTCTTAAGACCATCTCCAATGCATATGCCAATGCTAATGTCAAATTTAGCACAAAAAAGTGTAAAATGCTATATTTGGCACATTAATTTAGCATTGTGCTCCAATACACAATTCTATTTAAAATGCTATTTTTATTATTTTATTAATTAAAATTGTAAAAGTAAACACTTACCATTAATACATTTATTATTTCTTTTAATACTCCAATGTAAAGTTCCATTAATGCATTTATTATTTCATTTAAAAAATACATATAATGGCATTTTTGTAATTAAAAAAGAAGCATTTATTGCTGTGCCAACTTTGGCATATGCTATATTGTGTGTTAAATTTGACACACAATATAGCATATGTCAAATTTGGCACATCATTTGGCATTGCATTGGAGGATAGTTTTTGCACTTTGTGCTAAATTTTAGCATTGGCACAAGAATTTAGCATTGCATTGGAGATGCTCTAATAAATAGGTGCATTCCATATTTCCATGTGGTGTGGACAAATTTATCCCTTCTATTCTATGGACACATGTACTGATTTAATCATTTGCCATTTCTTATGTGGCACGGGTTCTGTATTACGTAATATTATTTTCAAAATTAATAAATAAAACCCCAAAAAGAAATTAGCATTAATAACTCTTCTTCTCCCAAAACAATGATATTGTCATTCTCTTAACAATTAAGTGTGGCTACTCATGTATTCAAAAAAAAAAAAAAAAAAGTGTGGCTACTCATTTACCGTTGTAATCACACATGAGGCGAAGTTCTAATTCCAACCAAATGTCCATATTTATTAGGATAGTAAATATAAATTTATATTAATTCATTCAATAACGAAGGATGCATTCATGGATGACTAAAATACTCTATGCCAAACTATTCAGAAAGTCAAAGAAGAAAACTCCTTGATCGTTTCAATATTAATTACTTGAGGAGTTCATATTCTTAATTACCATTGTACCTATTTAATAATACAGGGAAATAATCATTTTCTCCCCTACAATTTTCCATATTAGACACTTTGCCCCCTTTAGTTTTAGTAATGACCATTTCCCACCCTAATAACCAAAATATTTACCATTTTGTCCCCTCTAGTTTCAGTAATGGCCAGTTTTCCCCCTGAAAACCAAACTATTAGATATTTTTCCCCCTAACCGTTAGGTAGTCCGTCAGTCAACAACTTTGATAGTCAAAAAATCAATAAAATGACATTATTACCCTTGAACACATTAGTTATGACCCTAACGACACCAGTAATTGTTTTGAAATAAATTAAAATATTAAAACTATTACAAGTATTTTATAAAAAAAACATTTTTGGAAATAACCAAATTATAAAATTTAATTTCACTTTAATAAAAACAATTTAGTATTTACAAAAAAATAATATTAATGTTTTTTACAATATTTTTACATTAATTACAAATTTTACTGACTTTTTACATTTCATTCTTGATATTAATGTTTTTTAAATGAAATTTTCATTTATTCCATTCTTGATGTTAATAATTTTTAAAAAAATTTCTTATTTGTACATTTAATTCTTTATATTTATTTTTGTTTATTATTAAAGTTTAATTAAATTTTACAAATTATTATTTCAATTATGTTTTTTTCAAAACTTTTATTAGTTTAATTTTTTTAGTATTTGTTTTTTTTTTCGTTAAAAAAAATTAGTGGTGTCATTAGCAGGTATAATTAATGTGTTCAAGGGTAATCAGGTCATTTAATTGATTTTTTTCCTGACAAAGTTGTTGACTAACGGACTTCCTAACGGTTAGGGGGGAAATGGCCATTACTGAAATTAGAGGAGGCAAAATGTCTAATATTTTGGTTTTCAGGGGGGGAAATGACCATTACTGAAACTAGAGGGGGTCAAGTTTCGAATATGGCAAACTATAGGGGAGAAAATGATTATATACCTTTAAAATATATTCCAGTAGTTTCTATTACATGCTTATAGGTTACAATGTAGAAAACATATAAAATTAAACTAATCATTTTGTTTCCTCATTATGTTTTTTACTTTTGTCAATACATAAAAGTATTCATAGAGACTTCCTTATTCACACAGTTGCTTGTTCACATATCCATAAACCATAATGCAATTACACTATGATACTTTTGATTCGTAATATTTTTATTTATTTTATGAAAAATACATTTATTTGAATTTCTGACATTTCATTCTATCTAATTCATTACTTTTTTAATAAAAAAAATTACATTCATCATTTTTATGTGATGGAAAAAACTTCTAGGCATCTAGCACAGCAAGCAAAGTAACATCTAACATGGACTGAATGATTAATTCAATGTATATACCAACCTGGACATAATATAATCTTCTAACCGCTTCCATTACATCCAAGTAATAACATCTAACATGGAAGGAATGACTGAGAATCTTTACATTTCCGTATATAAAACTAGTAATTACAACGCATATACTGAAGATGATGGCAAAACTGGGAAGATGATGGACGTAGAAAGTTGGTTAAAAATGGGAGTATGAATTAGTCGTCATTCTTCCACTTGGAAACGATGATGAACTTTGTTTGGGAAACGTGGGAGTGACTACGCAGTTGTATCTGTTTTGATAGGTGGAAATGGTTGTCGGGAACGCCGTGCGGAAGGGGAAAACTGGGGACCTTTGGATATATGAACGTCAATATCCGCCCAATAATCTTGTTCCGGCTCATGTCTGTTGGGTGCACTAATGCCAACTTAAAGCATCACCCCGGCGCTGAAACCTCTCCACCAAAAAAGTATCAGGGTCAAGAACTGCTATATAATTGGACAGAACAATCAGGGTCAAGTCGACTAATGCCGATGAGTTGTTCGTTAGTTGGCCTGAGATTTCTCTCCTGTTCACCCAAAAAAAATCAAAAAGGGAATTGTTAACACCGTCAGAAAACAACTAAAAAGCAAAGCAAAATAGATTAAATAAAAATCAAAATTGATTACCAAGACGCCTTCGGATGGACCATGAGAATGCTTAGTCGAATTTGAAGTTTGGTAAATGTTGATATAGAACTAACACCTACAAGAAAATAGATTAAAAAGCAAAGCAAAAGACATTTACAGAAAGAAGTTTTTCATTTATGAGAACTACTACTTTTCAGAGGACAAGCACCACAACCCAGTGTATATAAGAATCACTTGGACGGTCCCACCGTCACTTAAAAAACAATATCTTTTCACTTAATCCAGACCGGCACCCTCGAGAACACTTTTACTCACCCCCCTTAAAGGGAGGTAACCATTACCGCCTCTGAAATGGATGACATGTGTCATAGAGGAGTAAATTTTTAGACAATTTGACCCCTCCATAGACAGATGTCATGTGTATGGGAGGGGGGTAATGGTTACCCCTCTTGAAGGGGGGTGAGCAAAAATGCACTCGGCGCCCTCTTGTCCCATCAATGAATAACCTTTTCAGTTCTTGTTGGAAAATGAAATCAACTTTGCATATTCCCAAGTTTTGATGCTGATAACACTTGGGTTTTCCCTTTTTTTTACAACAATACCCTTGCGGTTTTCTAACATGTCACATAAAAATAGCGTACCAAATTATATCCTTTTCCCTTTCGCAACCTATTAAATTACTGTATAATAATTAATAAAATTTCAATTATAAATTTGATTAACATAAATATAATCGTGCTTCATATTTATGTCCATGTATCGGTGAAATGGTGAATGGGTGACGACTGGGGACGTTTTCAAGTCAGATCTGCCTTTTCTTCGTGTATTGTTTATTCTGCCATGCATAAATCGTGTATTGGTTGAAAGTACAATGTCAATTGGCGAATGCATTTCCTGAAAGACCACGTGGCAACACCCCATTGGTGGGCTCATTCCTAGGGATGTGACTGGTCACTACCCAAGTACAATGTCCTTTTTGATATTTGAAGACAGTTATCTGAGTTGAACACGTGTTGGCGTTGTTGCGACTACAAATTTACAGCCCCTGAATACAACCGTTGGGACTCCAACGGCTATATTTCTGTCAATTAAAACCTGCTGTTTGTAATTTGGATGTGCACGTTCATAGACATCTTCTATTCTGCTACTGATCTTAATCGTAGATTGCATTGGTTCCCTATCTGTTTCCCATAATTAAACTGTCACACACAATTCTCTTACAATTAACAGGCATGGAAGGTAGTTCAGGGTCAGCAAGCAACATTAATGGTGGATTGGGAATATTCAGGAACAAATCATGCAGATGTGGGAAGAAGGCTGCTGTGAAGATATCTGAATCCGGAGAAAATCCTGGTAAGTTGTATTTTGTTTGTGCACAACGCCAATGCCAATTTTTTAGTTGGTGGGAGGCCATTTCACCAATTTTGCAGGGACGTTCCCTAACCACTGGTGATGCCAGTAGAGAATCTACATCTATTGGTCGAGATCTATCCATCGACAAAGAAGTGGAAATGCTACAAGCAAGGATGCACTACCTCGAAACAAATTTAAATGGACGAATGCTTAATTTGGAAACTACTGTAAGTGGAAAAAAGATGATGATGCTTGTTACCATGTTATGCTTTTGTGTCTCAATATGTGTGTTTTTTATTAGTTTGATGCAACTGTACATGAATATTTCACATAAAGCACTTGTACCAATTTCCAGAAATTAAGTGGAACTTGCAGTATTTCAGAACTAACGGTCAGCCATTGCTTTCTTAACAAGTATACTTCAGCATTTTAAAGAGTGCAACGTTCATAATTCTTATACACTCCGATACAGGGCTCCAAACATTGCCAGTGCCACAATTCGGTTTAAATGTCCATAGACAACAATTCCAAGAATTCGAACCCTGCACGTCACAGGCTTTTTAATTGTTCAATTGTTGTCGATCAACAAGTGGGATAGCAATACACTAATACATCTAAGTAGTTTGCTTAGATGTATTACTCTTAGGTTGTGTTTGTTACACAGGATTGGAAAGGATTGGACAAATTTTAGTCCGATTCCCACGTTTGGTGTGTGGACAGGATGGGAAAGCAATCCAATGGGGACCACCAATTATCCTGTTGCAGTGGGATTATTTAATCCCGCATGAGATGTTGGGACTAAAATAGTCCCAGCCCTTTATATATATTTTTAAATTTTTTTTAATGTGGGACCCACCATTATGTTTTTTATATTGTTACTTTTTTTAATGGGACCCACCATTATATATTTTATGTTATTACGTTTTGGATGAGATCCATACTTTATCTATTTTAAATTATATTATTTATATTTAAAATATTAAATTTATTTAGTCTAATCCATACTGCACCAAACACATCACATCACTAATTTAGTCCAGTCCAATCCAATCCAATCCCATGTCTTAAAAATAGTCCAATCCTATCCAATCCAATCCCGCGCAACAAACGCAGCCTTACCGTCCTAAGTAGTTTGCTTTTATATTAGTTTGACAATTACAATGAATAATGCAACTGCAACTTTGGGAAACGTGGAAAAATCCTCATTCGCTTTTTGATGCACCTTTTACATAATAGTCATTCTGCGCCAATTGGTCACATCAACTCCCTTTTTAGGGTAATTAATTTTTGACGTCTCCGCCCATATGCTTTGGATAATTTCGATATCTTGAACTGTGAATTGACTGATTTGACGGACGGTGACTATGCATTAAGTACTGTATAAGGAACCCAACCAATAAGTACTGGTGGCATTTGGTTAGTGGAATGGTAATGGGCATTTGAAATGAAGGAATGGGAAGCTGATTCCTTTGTTTGGTTATTATATGAATCGGTATTATTATGTTTGGTTAACAACCCATTGGAATTTTCAAAAAAAAAAAAAACAAAACAACCCATTGGAATGGAATTCATTAGACACAGAACAATTACCCCTAATTACAAAACACTTACAATAACATGATATTTGAAAGTAAATATATATTTAAAGTAATGACAAAAAAAAAAAAAAAAAAAAGGTAATAATTAAATTTTTTTTTTCAATTACATAAACTTTGGGGAAATATTTGTCATATATATAACATGTTATATATATATACATATGTATATTATATCAAATATGTATATACATATGTATATTATATCAAATATGTTATTATATCTAATATATGTGACATAATAATATATAAAATATAAATTATATGTTTTGGAAAATAATAGTTAAAATACAAAACTATATTATATTATATATATAACATATATATAATATATATATATATATAACATATGGGTATCATGTAATAATCGATTTACTGTTTTATACATGGAATAGGCACTTTCAGAAGAATGTGCGCGGTATCACATTGAAAGAGTAAAACCAACATTTTGGGTGAGAACAACAGTCGGGCAACTGTTGGATGAACGAGTCTAATATATAGATAACATGTCACTGCTACCAAACGTTGTAATGCCAAGAAAATTCGAAGAACATACCTTGTATAATTTATTATATCAATTTATATATGGTACACAATATAACTTGAGTATACGGTAATGCAATCAAGGATGTTCAATGTAAAAACATCCTATATAAACTAGCATGTACCCAGACCGACCACATCAGCTCCGTAATGCAACCGATGGAAAAGACGGTTCAGGTTGATCACATATTCACGTTTTTAACTTTTTATGTTTATGATATAAAGAAATAAAATTAGACCGTATAATTTCATGGAAATATGTTTTGCTCCGAAACTGTACCATTTTACCCAAATCTAATTAACCACATATCTCTGAATCACCGGCTCACCGCTAACCTATTCTTCCCATCTCAGTATCTCACTTATATTTGTTATGCACGTTTACAGCTGTAAGATCATAAAAAGGACCCTCGCTGACACCATACACGAACTAAAAAATGTTACACGATAGAATTACCTAAGTTACTGCATCCCCGCACTGTGGACTCTGACAAATTTCAATTATGTTGACCTTTTTTAAAAGAGTACTCATACTCCACCCAAATTCCCACCAATGACACTTTCCTTGTGAACATCACACACACCTCACATTTGGTTTGGAATTTGGGTCCGATTTTTTGGAGGAGTAGCATCAGTGCATAGGGATGGAAATTTCCCCCATAGGGGCCCCGCCCCCAAATGGTGTTTTGGGGTGGGGCTGGGGCCAAAATATGTCCCCAAAAACTAAATGTTGGTGGGGGTGGGGCCTCAAGTACCCCATTCCCCCATATATTTTTATTTATTTATTTATATAATTTTAATTTTATTTTCTTAAAAAATAAAAAATTCCTATTTAACTCTATTACTTTATTACTCATATTTTGGAATGATCGAAAGCTTTAAATCTGACTACACTTTTATGTGTAATAGTGTAATACAGTAACACTATATTATTATACTTATTTTGTACTGATTTTGGATTATATTAAATCAATTATATATTTTTTATATTGTATATGTTGTTATTTATTGGATTGGATATTGACAGATGATGAAACAAAAGTTTGGTCCGATCGAATTCCAAATTCCGAAATCTAATTTCGGAATTTCGTATTGAACAATTTTATGAACAAGACAATGAGTTATCTCTGCCACGTGCCATGCACCCATTGGTTAGAGTGGGTTGCACCGTGTGCATGAAAGATTCTCTCTGTTTGGACAACCACTTCAATTAAATAGTCAGACAAACTCCGGATACAACTCAAACCCATTCCAGATATGGCAAAATGTTCCATGACGACGTACTTAACAACCGTAACTCTGTTGATTATCAACTTCATGGTCCTTTCTGGTGAGCCAAGTTGTCCTGTGGTCCTCAGCAGGATTGATGAAGTCCCAAGGTGCCGGTCAGAAATATCTTTATATGGAGATGCAATGGCTATGAATGGTGGGTCTTCTGTTCAGCTCACAACCTCGGATCGTTCAAGCGCTGGACGACTGATGAACAAAAAACCCATCAAGGTCATGGAAGGTAAGCATCCGACATTTCCATCTTTTTCTAAGCATTTCTCGTTTGCGTTGTCCAACAAGAGTGGTGATGGTTTGGCTTTTTTTATGGTTCCGAAGGGTTATCGTTTTACTCATGTGGGTAAGAGGTCATTTGGTCTATCTACGATGGGATTTAACAGAAGCAACTGTAGGGTGGTGGTCGTAGAATTTGACACCTCTTTAGAGCCCGAGTATGGTGATTTGAATGGAAATCACGTCGGCATTGACGTTGACAGTCTGTTATCGGTTCAATGTAGCAACATATCATCTCAGAATATTTCCCTTAATAGTGGTAAGAAATTGGATTCATGGATCGATTATGATGCTAGTGCAAAGAGATTAGAGTTAAGATTAAGCCATTCTGGTAATACAAAACCTGTGAATCCTCTCCTATCTTACTCAATTGACTTGTCCACAATACGGCATGACACCGACGTTTTTGTTGGATTGACCTCTTCAAATGGCAACACTACGCAGACGTGTTCTGTCTATGCATGGACCTTTAAGTGCTGGGTTTGGCCACCATGGATGCATTCACAGCCTCTGGATCCTAATACATTTGCCACTGACAAGAATACCCCCCAGGTAATATATCCCAAGCAGACTGATAGCATGTGGCTAGGGCTTGCCGCCCTCTTGGTAGGAACTGTCTGCGTAGCCATTTTAATCTATACCATTGGGTTGTATTTGTGGTCCACCTATAAGGAGATGCGAAACGTGGTCCAGCACGAGGGGTTTATCCATACAGTGGTTTGTCTGGACCACAAGTAGTTGAAGTTATATGTATGTTATGGATTAGGTTTGCATGCATGAGTTGATACTAGGGCTTTCATGTTTTCTTTTGTAAACAAGGGTAATGAAGGGTCTTTGTACAAGTAAGCGTAGTGTGTTAATGTTCCACTATGTGTTTGCAAGGGATCGACTGCTTCTTTCATAGTCTGTTTTTCTTTTAATTTATGGTATCACGGTGAATCCTATGCTCTAACTTATATTTAACTTTGCGTAAAACAATAAATCTCCAACCCAGCTGCAACTCGGCTTCTCTAACTTATATATATATATTATATAACCTGTTCATTAAAACTAGAATTATGTGTATAATTGTAATCATTTAAATATTTGTTTTTTTTTTTTTTTTCATTCGAAATAACACATAACATTACAGAAAATTTGAACTTAACAAAGTTCTAAAATCCAGCCATACAAATTATGTAATTCACATCAATCTGTTCATTGAACTCACTTAGGTTAAAGGGTAGTTTGTTAAGTGAGCACCTTTAATTTCTAACATCCGTTAATATATTGCAATATTATATATCATGTGGGGAAATGTTAATTGTTCTGAGATATTTGCTAAATGGGAACACATATAATATTGTTGGGAATATCCGGTTAGTGACTTAGTGTATACGTAGGTTTGAATGGGTTGCAAGCTTATGAAAATGGAAATAGTGTATCCTCTCATAGTTCAACACTTCCACCACTTTTGTGCAAGACTGCCACAACCCCCTACTGTTTTTGACTTTTTGGGTTGGAGTCTTGGATTTTGGGCTGGAGTATTGGAGATGGCCAATATACCACAGCAGTGCATTCCTGTTCAACAACTATACGTCATGCACCTAACCTGAAAAAATCGTCAACAACCGTACGGATGAAAGCGACACTGGCAAACCCATCCACTCCCATACTGCAGACCATCATTGCTTGTACAATATTGAATAAACTAATAAAAATAAAATACTTCCACTTGTACACTTGTAACCACCCTAACAAATGGGTGCATGCCACGTAGAATCCTTGCTACTACGCATGCACCAATTGGATGGGTTTTAATGCACCGGGTGCATGCTATATTCTTGTCCGAGGAGGAACGAGATCGTGCGTTGACATTGAATCATTACCATTATTTGTAGGTATACCAATACTGACGGTTGCTGTACATAGCCGATCAGTAGCCCAATTTTAACATCGAGCTTAAATAATAGGGAAGAAACATGTAATCACCATTGAAAGATTTTCTGCTGAGTATATACTTCACCCTCTTTGGTTTAAGCCCAGGAAATGGTTCTGTTGATAGTGAACTATGATGGGGTGTGGGAAGATGTACAGTTCAACCCAAAATCTGTATTCTTTTTGGCTGTGACATTGAACGATACACTGAAAACGTTGGCGGATAAGATATGCGTTCGGTTTGGGTTGAAGCGCGATGCAGTGGATATGAAGTTCAGTACCTTACTTTCTGGCACCGTTGTTGAAATGAGTTTTAACGCTGATTTTCAAATCTTCATTTCGCATAACAAACATAATCCTAAATGTTATGTTTCGGTTTTGCACAAACATATCCCTGGAAATCTCGCACAGGTTCTAAACCAGAATGAAGACTCAACGGTAAAACCGCCACTGGATCCAAATCAACCCAACGGTTCACCTATTCACATCACCACACCATTTTCAACGGTGTATGAGTCGGTTACGCAACAGATAAATAAGAAGGCAAAATATACAGTTACCCCAATTGGTTGTTCACCGCTAACAGTTATGTTAAATTATGGAGGCAAAAAAAAATCCCAAATCGATGTCCCGTTGATGAGTCCTTGTCTCATATAGCTATCAAGCGGCTTTTTTTTGACGACATACCACTGGACATAGGTTCTAACACAATATCAAGCGGTACCCACCGAATGGCTGTTAATGATAGCGTGCATCCTTTGTCTTTCGGAGATCGACCTAAAAGTAATGCAAAGGTTGTTCAGTCCGATTCAAAGCATTCTACAAACTACAATGTTCATTGTACAAATGTACACACTGGTGAAGATGATGCCGGAGGTTGTGGAACACATTGTAGTGCATCAACGGTTCCCATTACTGAACAGGAAACACATCGACATCCTTTACAGCCTCATCACATTCATGGGGATACTGACAGAGAGGTCCATCCCTTGCCCGTGCCTAACATGACTAACATTTATGTATCATGTATTACAAACAATCTACCAGATGATGACCTGGATAACAGGACTTACATTCACACCCCTCCTGACCTGGCTGACCATAATCCCTCAAGGCATAAAGTGCAAGGGTTTGACCATGTATGTTTTGAAAATGTAAACGAATGCAGCGCATTCAGATCCGACTCGGGAAACACTTCCATTCATAAAGGCAAGATATTCAAACACAAGGGTCAAATGAAGAAGGAGTTGGGTCTGTACGCAATGGAAAACCATTTCTGGTACAGGGTTAAGAGGTCGACGACAATGCGGTATGAGGAATCGTGTACCTTTTTAAATTGTCAATGGTTGGTACGTGCGGTGAAGAAGCGGTATGGAACCTACTGGTACGTCATTGTATATCGAGATACACACACCTGCAAAGTCAAAAATTATGGTCTTCACTTTACCCAAGTGAGTGCCTATATCGTTGGGGAACTCTATGCCCAAAGATTCGCTGATCTGGGATGCAAAATCCGAGCTAAAGATATCATATCGGAAATGGGGTCTCAGCACGGGGTGCACCTGTTGTATAACAAAGCTAACCGGGCTAGACTCCATGCTCTGAAAATACAGTACGGGGATCCACTGCAGTCTTTCCAAACGTTGCTGACGTACTTTTACATGCTGAAGCAATGCAATCCCGGGACCCTAACAAACATTGTCACAGACTCGAAAGACCGATTGAAGTACGGCTTCATGGCACTTGGTGTTTGTCTCCAAGGTTTTAGCCGGGTTATCAGACCAGTGATTGCCATCGATGCAACCCACTTGACGGGATCTGTCAAAGGGGTGCTACTTACAACGTCTACCAAAGACGGTAACGAACAAGCATACCCATTGGCATTTGGTTTCGCTCCCTCGAAATGTAAGGGATCCTGGACTTGGTTCCTTTCTGAATTGAAGAAGGGCATTGGATCTCCTCAGGATCTGGTTATCGTTTCTGATCGTCACAGAGGTATTATATCAGCCATGATAAAGGTTTTCCCATATGCACATCACGCGTTCTGTGTGTTCCACATTGCACAGAAATTTAGACGGTCATCCAAGAATCGATGTATGCCAAGAGAATTGTTTTACGAAGCATGTTCCAAATACCGTCGCGATGACTGTGATAGCTACCTTCAACAGCTGGTTGCTTGCAACCAGAGGTACTACAATGACGTCATGGAAATTGGGTTAGATAAGATCACACGAGCTTACTGTCCCAAAAATAGGTACCAGATGATGTCTACCCAATTAGCCGAGTGTATGAACTCAGTTCTTGTAGATCTCCGGAAGTTGCCTATCGCAGCCCTTGCAGAGCAGATTAGGGATATGATGCAGAAGTGGTTCCACAAGCGTCATACTATTGCAAATCGTCTTAGGACTGATCTGACTCCTGCAGCCGACAATCACATACATAAAGGGGTTGAAGCTTCTCATAAATGCATCATTCAGCCTATTTCATACCACAGGTACAACGTCACGGAGAATCAAAATAATTCTATTGTCGATATTCAAGCAAAGATGTGTGCCTGTCGCGGGTGGGATCTTGAAAAGTTACCTTGTCACCATGCCCTTGCTTGTGCCAAGTATGCAAGCGAAGTATACTGTCGTAAGTTCGTCAGTGACCACATCTATTTTCAATGTCTGACATCCAGGAATTAATTTTATGAATAGATACGCATCAATTCCTGTTCCATAAATGTGCTTCGAGTACTACACCTCTGATACGCTGCGACAGGCATATCAGGGAGAAATCAACCCGCTTCCACATGCACAGAACTGGGTCGTACCGGATCAAGTCCGGAATCTACTTGTTCTTCCTTGGAAGGTGCGTGTTCTGCCCGGAAGACCGAAAAAGTCAAGGTACCGTTCTTGCGTCGAGAAGGCTAAGCAAAAGAACTGTTCTAACTGCGGCCTAAAGGGACACAACAAGAGGAGTTGCAGGAAACCACCGTCTGATGGTGCTAACAAAACCAAGCATCCTCGCAGTTGCAGTGTTTGCCACAAACAGGGACACAACAGACAGACGTGCCCGGATAGGCCATCCACTGACCTAACCTGTGAGGCTTCGGCTTCGGCTTACACTGACACCGGCACCGACACAGACACAGACACCGACTCATAAAATTTCCACAATGTGCAAAAACAGAGGTAACCTATCTCTGCCAAAATATAGTGTGTTAATGTAATGTTTGGTATCCATCTATACTTGTAATCGTGTTTTCAGTCCAAGGTCGATTTCTCCCTGTGGGATTAATCGTGTAGATGTGGACCCTTCCCCCATGTTCGTGTATGAAGTCCAAGTTTTATATCCATATCATCATGTATTGGTTTAGTTAGGAGGAGGATATTCCATATACACGATTATATTTTGGTCAGTTATTCATGTGTTGATTACCCTGCACAACATCCTAAGATTGTAAATGCACCTAACAATTTAACAAGTACTGACACGTGGAAGTCTCATTACTTGAAACCGTCTTCCTAAAGGTAACTTTGTCCAAACAGTGTTGCCCATCAACATCATAATAAAACTGTTTTAGAGGATTCACATGTGAAGTTCCAACACCGTCTTACGTATAGGATTTCGTACCCTAGAAAAATATGCACGAGTTTTTCATGTGATATATACAACAATAATTAATCGGTTTTCAAATAGGGCAAACACCTAAATATTTCATAACCAGGTCCACATTATGTCATAAGTGATAACCAGGTTAATGACATGAACATCAAACATTCTGTTAATTAACATTCCTCAGGTAAGCTGTTTGTAAAAAGTTCATACGCGATTTCCTGCCTATGGCTCCGGATATCCGCTTCAAAGGACTTCATGCTTTTCAAACCTCTCAGCAGGGAACGTATCATTAACAGGACAAAGACTCCATTACTTTTCGGACCTATTTGTTTTGGAACTTTGTTAACATCCATCCGACGAGCCTTCATAGGAGCGAGATCCTATCTACTCCTTCCCGTTCTGTTAAAATAACCTGCCTGCAAGCAAATAACCGGGAACAGACGTCGGAGTGGTAAAATCTGCCGGAGGATCAAATGAGCGCCTTTGGGTGTCCAGTGTGCGTTGGGATCATATACCACGATCTCCCATGCCTGCAGATCAACGACACAAACAACCCTGTGGCCGTCTTCAACCTTACAGGGGACCACCACCTGGAAAGGAAAAGTTATATCAAATATTTATATAAAAATCAAGCTGGAACCCATGTCTGAGCACCAGAACGTTACTAACCTTATCACAGGAATCCCATGGACTGCCCCAGTCTGGTCGGTCGCCGTATACATATTGTTTCCATTCCGGAGGAACACGATAATCGGAGGGGTAGTGTAGGAAAAAATACCGTATAGTACACGCAACGGAAGCGAGACTAAAAAAATAGAGATTTAGTAGCATTTAAAAAATTTTCCTTTTATGAACCTTAACCCTTTTAATCAATTAAACATATATATTATCTAACAAAAGAAGAATACCTTTTGTCGCGTGATCCGATTGACTTGCGTCGATGGTAATCCGCAAGATCTTCAATCCTAGCACGAACGTGGATCACCTAGGAGCGTGGTCTCCCTTTTCTTTGAATTGCAAACCTGTGAATGGACAAAACAAAACTTTTCTGATTTTGTTAGTCACAAAAATTCCAATAGGTTGCTAAGAACGTTCCGGTCACTTTTGAATTCACAATCGTAAGATTGAAATTCGCGTGAACCTAATTCGAAAGTGTGTACAAGATCTCTTAATGTTAAGATCACTAGTACACTATCGAAACAAGAACAATTCTTCTCTCACAAACCTCTAGGCCGAATCACTCACTAGTCTTAGAGTTGAATCTTATTTTTTCTCTAGCAAAAGAAAAAACTCTCAAATGCAAAAAACTAGGGTTTTACAAAAATCTAAAGAATATATATATATATATATTTTTGTACACCGAATTCTCTTTTAAATATATATAAAAAATTGCATGTCTTTTAAATATATATCTTCTGTTTCAATCAAAACACTGCATGCATATATATACTTCATATATCTCTGCATGCATTCATGCATATCAATTATATATTAATATATATTCATTACGCATGCATATATACTATATATATTTCTTATACATATCAATATGCATTCCGTACACATGCATATATACTATATATATTTCCGCATGCATACATGTATATATATTTCCACATGCATTCATATTTGTATACAAACCCTAGTCCAACTCTTTAGTGTGTTTGTGACTATATAAAAGACTTCCTAATTTGACTAAACAAATAAAGTCTTTTATATTTAGTATAATACTAATAGTAGTATACTACAAGGAAACATATTTCCTAATCAGAAAAAGATTTGATTTTTAATTAAATAATTAATTAACATATTAATTAATTTCCATTTAATTAAATAATAAAATAAAACAATATAATGGGCTAAAAATTAGCCATTGCCGCCCATGACTAGAACTTGGGCCTACATATTGTTTTCTTATTTTATTTAATCCATTTGGACTTTAATAAAAAGCCCACATGTGAACTAGACCCATTCTTACTAAAAGAAACAAGCCCACATGCATTTCATTAATATATTAATATAATTGAGCATCCCATTAAATAAACAATGTGCAAATTATATTCTTAATATATTAAATGCAATTCTAAATGGACCCATAAATTGGTCCGGTAGAATATATCAAGTGATCCATAAAAGTCCGTGTGGATTGGGGATCTTGGCGGGCTATCTAAATTTAAGCTTCAATAGACATAACCTAATCACAATCAACAAATGATTCACTTAGGTCCGATCCATTAATTTTAACTCATTCCACTAAAGAGCTAAAATTGAACTCTTAAATAAAGACAGAAAAGGAAGATGTTCCTCATTCATACCCTAGACAATCATGTTGGAGATAGTGTATCCTCGTGATTAATATCAGTAATCGCCAAGAGTTCATAGACCGCCTATAACTCTCCAAGTTACCATATTTACTCATATGACCACGTTTTGAACTTGGATATTTTGACTTGTCCAAAAGCCATGTTTTCAATAGACACTATCGAAAACTCAACGTTGAGATTTAATATCCAATTACCTCAAAACATCCATATGATGATATTATACTCTCATTTAATAAATGGAGCCACGATGTCCATATTTATAAATGAAGTCCTCTATCGATTAACAAATGAATATCACCAAACTATCGAGGATAGACTATGCGATATAATCGTACTCATTGATAACTCAAATGATATCACTTGCAACCATAAGTCCATCATTTATCTCAGGATTAAGATAGACTCTCCGATTGTCCTGATAATGAAAAGACTTTTATCTACTGACGGTTATAGATAAAGTATTTCATTGTGATCCAGTTCAATGTACCCAGTGCACTAGATTCTTTTGCTCGAAGACACTCCGATGATTTTAGACTCATCATATCTCATTTGATCCTACTCAAATGCTAGCAAAAGAATTCTACAACTTTAACAAGATAAAGGTGCCCAACCTTTAACTTAAGTTGTGAACAATATTCAAGACTAACTAAAGAATTGTGTCTACCACATACATATCTAGATGTACGAACAATTCTTCTTTTCTCATAGTCTTTAAACCTTATGATTATTTACTTTGACAATTATAATATTAAACTATAAATGCTATAGGATTTGTTTAAACCAGAAATCACTTTATTAATATGAAAAAGATTGTTAATTACAATATTACACTCTTGCTATTGAGCATAATCCTAACAGGTATAAGGGTCGTACTACAGGCGCATGTAAATTCGGCTGCCAGCCTGCCCACGCCATTGCCAGTTCGTCCTGCACAGGACATTTGCATTTTACCCAACTGCACAATGCCTAGTATAAACATAGCCTGAAAGTTACAGACGTACTTACAAAAAAGTTGCAATCAACGATCCCCATTCTGTCCTTGAACTTGTAAGGGCTGTGCTTGCTCCCTCTCATCTTGTTTAAGAAATTGAGGTAGGCATCCACGTGTGTATCCAACAGAAGGCTATTAATGTCCTCTAATGATATGAAAAATTCCTTTGTCTGCAGCACCTCCAGGCCAACGTTACGGCTGCACCCATTACATTACAAGAATGATATTATAACTGGTAATTGATTGTATACGGGCGATGGAATCTAAAATGCATAGTTAGTAATCATCTTACTATAACACTGTCGAATCAATCTTGAACTGCGCATATATCTCCCAGCTGGGGCCAGTGGAAAGAATTCCTCTACTCAATGGGTTGCTGTAAGGACTGCGGAACCATAACTCCCGTTGACGCTGTCTTGCTAAAGCGGTATCATCTAATACCTGCTGGCACGAATCACCCGTGTCATTGGTATGCACATCAATTACAGGTGGTTCCCAGTTCGGAAGTGTTTCGGAGATTATCGCAGATAGTCTCCGTTTTCATTGATTTGTGGGTGTACACGTCGATTGCTCTCCTGAAGAACGTGAACCTGACACCAACGCTCGTGCTGAAATCGGTTCCTCTACAGGAAGGGTTGGAGATACTATCTGTGACACTCTCCTTAACCGATTCCGTTTTCTTTTACATTTATGTTTGCATCTGTTACGTGGATGGGCCATTGCCCATGGAGGTGAACCTTCAGGGACTCCAAGATCTGGGTCTGACTTAATCGGCACACTAAGATGTGAATCTGAATGTGATGGTGACAGTGGATGTGGTGATGGACTTTGTACCGCAGAAGATGATGCCTGTGAGGCTTCACGTTTGTCCTCATCTACCCCATTGTTTTCTGAGTCCCCTACATCCGAAACTGGACAACACTCTGTAATTTGGGCTACCATCAACGTCGCACATGTTTGATCCTCAGACGGATCATCTGGACCAGATTCTGTGCCCACTACTGGACAAGGCGGATCATGCAACGAAGGATCTACCCACAACACTAACGGAAGCAAGAAGGCATCTTCTTTGGGTATGCCCTCATCGTCGCCATTTATTTCCAAGTTCCCGTCATCATAAACTGGACATGACGCTTTAATATTTGCTCCCACCAACATCGGACATGTTGGATCCTCAGACGGATCATCTGTGCCTGATTGTCTACCTTTTACTGGACAAGGATGATCGTGCAACGAAGTATCTTGCCACAACACTAACGGAGCCAAGGATTCATCTTCTTTCAGTATCTCCTCCTCCTTGCCATCGGTATCTATCTTCCCTTGTTCAGAAACTGGACATGAATCTGTATTTGGTGGTGCAACCAACGGCAGACATGTTTCTTGCATGCTAAAAGGACTTGATGAAGCCAGCGACCATTGAGTTACATCGGGGTCCTCTGCTCCAGGTGTTCCTGGATGTACTAGACCTGGTATACCAAACACAGACAACAATTTACCTACTTCTCGGCGCCAGAGGTATAACGGCATATGAGAATAATTTGTCAACTGGACTGGGTGGTCGCAAAGCCAATGAAGGTGCTGCAGCTACCTCCTGTCCACCAGCCCGTTGCAAGGACGATGAATCCTCACACAAGACTAAGGGAAGGTTTGATTCATCAACTTCCGGGATGACATCACCAGAGACAAGTTTTTGATATTGCTGTGGTTCATCATTGACCCTCTCATAAACGCATCCCCTATCATCCTGCCAATCTTGGTCATATTGCCTGTCCTCATCGTCGCCCACATCATAACGATCATCGGTAGCTTGATCATGCCCCAATCCTTCTTCCTCCTGCTCCACACTCTCCCCGCGCTGCGACTGATCTCCAGAATTACCGTCCCCTACATTTCCCTTGGGGATGAAAGTGTCACAGTGTAAATGGACATGAATACAAATTAAATCAAATAAAGAAGACTTCAACGGTGACAGTTGTGGATATATACGTACTTGAAACCCCAGTATCCATCGTAGCCCTTCGATCTCCCGCCTCAAACCCTCATTGACGATATTGCGTACGCGGTCCACCCCCATTTCCTCATGGACGATACTGCGTACACGTTCCGGTATGGCATTCACCGCGTGCAACACTCTTTCCAGTACTTTTGGTCCCACATACTGTCGAGGTACCTCCAACTGTTTATGTAAACGGTATACGTAAAACACTAAAACGTTAGACACGGTGCGAAACAATAGATACACAAACAAATTGGGCAACCAACATCATAGACGTATAAACCATTGATCCAATATTACTTCGACAGTTTACCTCATCGGTTGTGTGACCAAGCAGATGTCGCCCACCGTTTGAACCTGCCCTCTGATATAAGTCTTCTTGCATGGTATCATCAGCCGGGGCTGCTGTACCTTGGTCAGCCGGAAGAGGGAAAGATCCGTGTCCATCGCTGGATGGTTGTATATCTGGAAGGACCGTATCTGTGAGGTCCATTGTATCTACACGGTCACATCCTCTCCGCCCACTGTTAGTTTTCTTACTTGGCCTTTGCTTCCTCTTAGTGGGTTCCTCAGCATCGTTACTCCCATTTGGCTTCCACTGGGGTCCCTCGGATAGGTCCACATCAATATCGCTCCAGTAATGTTTCTGCAACTCACGTTCGGTGGGTACAAGCTCCAGAAGCCCAGTGAGCTTAAACATAATGGAACTAATATAACTGTCCACTGTCTACATAACCAAAAAGATACAAAACTATACCAAAATGAGATAATTGTAAATTACCTTCCCGCTTGTCTCCGCTTTGGTCCAGGCGTTGACCATGTCCGATCCCCTCTGTTTGAAACAGTACTTCCTGTACCGTGGGGCTCCGTTGGGATCCCCTATTAGCTTATCACATTTGTCGCGCATCACAGGTATAGCCTCCGCAGCCCAAAACTGTACCGTGTCAAACCGAGGGATCGGTTTTAGAGGGTGTAATTAGCATTACTAATCATGGAAAAACGAATAATCTAATTTACAAACATATGAAAAAAGGTCAAAGGGATTAACGCTTATTAAAATAACCTGTAATCCCCAAATGAATCCGAATAGGTTGTATCTCTTAGTCTGCCCGAGAGGGTCTGCCGGTACCTTAAAACCTTGACGGATGTAGTGGAGGGTCATCTTGAAAACGTAGTGACCCCAGGCAAAGTTGTTGAACGACTGAACATCCTCCACTAGCGAGAACGTCTAGTACGCCACCTGGCTTCGGTCGTCCTGACCGAAGAGGACCCTGTTGGCAAACAGAAGCAATGCCAACTTAAGTGCATCGTTGGGCCGTTCGAAACCCTCCGCCATGAAGGGAGCTTTCAATTCTGCGATCACAACTTTTTTCCTTCCCTGAAAGTACCTTGCGTGAATACCACCCGGGACAACCTCATACTCTCTTGACGGTATGTCTGACAGGCGGCCAAATTTTAGGCCAATGCACAGACAGAACTCCCTCTTCCCAAATCTGACCTTAGTTTTTCCTAAGGCAAACCATAACTCGTCCTCACTACCTCCAGGAATGCATATCTGTCTCAGCAGCAAGCTGTGGATGAACTGTGCCTGAAAATAACCCCCTTTAGGGAAATCCAAGAAGTGGCCAAAACATCCTAACTCGAATTCTGCATTTTCTCCGGCACGGTAAAGAATCTTGTCTATATCGGAAATCAATTTGTGAAAACAGTGTGTGTTGATGGTGATGTTATAATTCCAAGTGGCCCTCGGGTGTACCAACAAATCGTCCAAATTTTCCTCCATAGCCATCTGTTCATAAAATTTACAATTGCAAGAGTAAACGAACTAAGAATTGAGGCAGCATCAACATATATCCACACTCAGTATTTAACAGAACGAAACCCATCCTTGAACTCTTTTCCAGCTGCGAGTATTTCAGTCGAACACTACAGTAACATTCAATATATAATCTATCACAGTCGTTTGAGAGAGTAATTGAGATTTCATTTCATTCATCAGCCTGCTGTGAAAAATTACAGACTGAAACCCATCAACAACAAACAAATTGGGTAAACTTTATTCCTTGAATGTTCGACAGGCCATACCCAGACTGAAACCCATTACCAATTTATACATACCCACCCTTAATAATTAAATCGAAACAAACAAAAATATGGTAACAGAAAAAATTAGGATCACAACAGAAAACACCATACCGTCGACACGATTGGGTGCGCCGTCTATTAAAGAAGTTCTTCCAGGTGCTGGATTCCGAAGAGTACCTCCTTTTGATGCTTACACGGTATAGGTTCTTGAGTAAGTAAGTATACACGAATGGTCACAGTCTGTGATTTAGGGCTTTATGACCAAATTACAACTAACCTCCCTGAGGTTTGGTGATACACGAATAAATCGCAATTACAGTGTCCACGTAATGGATTATAATACAGCTGACTAGTTTTGATAAAATTCCAATGAAAGATAACTATTTACAAAGTGAAATAGACCGTTTCGGTTGCCTATGAAATATTCACAGATAATGATGTCATTATTATATGAAATTAAGCCATGCATTAATGCAGACTATTGATTTGATCTGTACAGTGAATACAGTCCACTAATCAAACTTATCTCGGAATTTGAACTTATTTTTTAATTTTCTTTTTAAAAATGGTTTAGTTTTGAAATTTTCATTTTCTTTTATATTTTAAAAATTCTAATTCAAAAACCATTATCGATGTCCGCATTTCAAAATTCCAATAACTGTAACTTGTTTATGGTATGCTGTTTTGTTGAGGTGGTCGTGGACTCTTGAGTATTGAAAAAGCAGTGCACATTATTGCACCCATATAAAAAGGTTATGGCAACCCTACTTTTATTTACACCCCAAATTAATTTTATAAAAACTGATGGACAAAAATGAATATGTTATTGTTATTAATTTAATAATCTTATCACTGAATACTAATATATAATCTTCGTTTAATGAATCGCCGATACCAAGTGTAACGCCTTTGTCCCCTAAAATATGTATATACTGGGAATGCAATACCAGAAAATCCCTGTGAGTAATAAATTAAAACAAACAATAATTCTGTTAATGAGTAGAACTGCCTGGTAGTAAATGGAAGCGTGAAGACAGTTTAAACGCATGCGTCGTGTCATTTGATTTGTCTTCCTCATGTAATCGTAAACTCATACAAGAACTTGACTACGGATGCAAACATTTATGTACGACATTTCATTTCTAAACCACTGCACATAATTCAAAGAGCAGAACATAGAAAACACAAGGTCTCAGAATTTTTTTTACATATTCGAAACTTATAAACATCGCATCCCAACTTCCACCGTAATATAAAGTAGCTCAACCCAGAAGTCAAAATTTTGATACGTAACAGTTGAAAACTCGGTGAGAACAAAAAGCATACATGTGTTATTTTACAGTAAATGTGCATAACCTAATGGGAAGGATGAGACAGTACTGAGCTTACAGGACGACCCATCTCCCTCTCAAAGTCCGCGATCAGTCTCTGTGTGTCATCAATTACCTGGATGAACTTTGTCCATAACAAAACCACGTCAGTGTTGAAATTCCCTGAAAATTGAGTTCGCACGTCCTCCAATTCACTGAATACTTGTAAAATGGAGTCGAGGAAGGAGTATATGCGATCTCGGGTCACCGCTGGTTCACCTTGGGAATTCCTATCCATTCCGAAAAAGATGGCGTCAAACAACTGTGTGGTTACTGTTCTGACTGTATTTGAAGTTTTCAAATAAGTTCAGTTAGAATGTGTGTTGTCAATCCAATATTACGATAGAAAATACTTTTAGGCAATTACATATATATAGAGCATCGGCAATGGGCAAATATGGCTTTTCGAGTTTGTAAATAATGCCATATCAGCGTTTATATTGATTATGGGCAAAACATTTTAACACCAAATGCATAAGCCAATCGTTTAGATTATATGAGTTGATTAATGGTGTTTTGAAATCCTCTTACTTTTAATTTGTAATTAACGTTTATCATCCGGAAGGAGTTCATAACTAAATTGTTATTATTATTTAAACAATAATGCTAAACATCCCACCTAAAATCCCACCTTTTTAAATTAACATGTCCAATACGAGAAGATCTTGCCTGGGACGGTCCAAATCATCTAAAACTTGATGGCCGTAACATCAAGTTATCGGACAATGAAATGTTATGTGTAAATTAATGAACAGTTTGGGATTGGATGAACTGTACGAGTGTACAGGAGATAATTATTACAAGATATTGCGTTGGGAGCTTAAGGATTTGGTGAGGCAATTTAAATTGAGTAACATAGATTCAACCGTCCATTCCTGTTTTGTAACGCTAAACGAAGAGGTAATGAGTATTCTTGTAGACCGGCATTGCGTATCCCCATAATAGCGTGCCCATTGGATTTGGGTTGACAATATCACAATGGCCCATCACATCAAACGTCATTATGGTCAACAGGCAGGCAAAAAACAATTATGTCAGCAGCAATTTCGATTTTCGGTACTTTAACCCCTATCCAGAAGACACGAACATAGAAAGATTAAAACAAAGCATTCAGATTGAACCAAACAAAATGACTGATGTCGAACTTGAAACCGGATTGATGTGTTAAATACTAAGTTGGGTACATATGGTAAGAGAACCTCAAAAAGAATGTGAATCTGACAATTGTTTGAAATGAATTTCAATTTCGTAAGCTAACCTCTTTAATGACTGATTGACTGTGCTGGAATTGGATTGCCACAGCTCAATGATATAACGTGGTGTGGTAGTTTTTTGTAATGGGCCACAATGTGTAATCAATTCGGAAAATAGATGAATTTAAGTAATATATAAAACCATTCTGAAGATAATCCTTACACGATCAATACATTACTGTCATAACACGGTATGTTAGTAATAAGTCCAAGAAGTGATGGTTGTGATCAACTGATGACGGTAATTTTGATATTTTTTCAGTTGTTTCCTCTTATAGTAATTTTCATCTTCAATTGATTTCCGACATTTGCAATTTCTTATCTACCCACGACCCCACGTGTTAAGAAATATGATATATTTTTTTTAAATGAACAATTAAATAGTCAATTAGCATTAATATGCTCATCTTCTTCCAAAGCATAGATATTCTCATTCTGTTAAAGGGTGTGGCTACTCATTTCTGAATGGTCATTTATTATTATTAATTAATTTCAGCGGGAGTTGTGTCAGGTGTAAATGTGTGTTTTGTGAATCGGAAAGGTTTGGAACCTTGGATCATTAATTTGTTTTATTAAAATCCATTTTAATTGTACTTACATTAATCAATTGTTTGGGTTACCAACAGATAAATAGAGTGGTGTGTATCTCTTCGAAAACATTCCTGTGAAGAGTTGTTGGTAATCTTCGTCTTTCATATATAATTAAATTAATAAATACAAAAAAGTCAGTAGGTTATAGGTAGTATATAATGAAATTAATAAATATAAATAAGTCAGTAGTTATTAAATAATTGAAACGGTGATATAACATTGATTCCACATGGTGACCGTTCTGTGTTCAGTGCACTTATATACAATAATTCTTTATTTCTTCACAAGTATTAACATTTTAAAATTCGAAACCAGACAATATTTGTCTGTCATGAACGAACTCTATACCGTACAAATGTTTTATGAAATATGTTCGTCCACCTCCCAAGTACTCGAGTAGTGTGAAATTTTGAAAATTGTGAAACAATATTTTTACAATTATTTGCTGTAATTTTTTTCGAGTGCAATTTTGCTCACCTCCTTTAACTGGAGGTAACCATTACCCCCACCCTAAGTGTTTGACACGTGTCCCAAATTTAACCTAAAGATCAAAGTTAACTCAAGGTTTAGGACACGTGTCAACACTTGGGGTGGGGGGTAATGGTTACCTCCAGTTAAAGGAGGTGAGCAAATTTGTACTCAATTTTTTCTATAAATGAAACGACGTCACATTAATTTTCAAATATTGAACCATAATAAAGGAATTGCGTGACCGCCACAAATGTACTAATAAAAATTGCCCATTGCCGAAACATGTGAAATATTCAATATTACTGAACAATGATAACCAAATTCGATATAAACGTTAATAAAAAATTGAGACCATCTTGTAGGTAAACTGATATCACATAGACCTATTGAAGTTATGTAACGGTGCCTTTCCAGTTAAAAAACACAGATACAGATTCAGACAGCACCGTTCAGTGCTGAAGTCTGCTATTCGGCGACGCTAAACACTTGTTTTTAAAACTTCAGCTTTTCTTACCTCTACAAATCGTATGTTCAAACCTTCTGTTGTTTGTTCAGACTAATCCCTCCTACTATTTTCATACTCCCAACATATCTGCTCAAATTGTAAATATATATCCATATATATATATACTCGGTTCTGCAGATACACCAGATACACCGTGATCAAAGCAATGCTTTTGATGGCCCGAACCTTCTCCAAGTAATTGACCACGTCGTCACCTAGGGCTATCGTCAGAAATATTAATGTCTCATCCACCCAACATCATAGTCATGGATGTCTCTATTCGCCACTTGTTTTAGAAAGTGGTGCGCCTTGAATGCGCACTTTTGCCCATTGTTTCATAGCCTGGCCTCCCCGGAGATATTCTTCCTTTAGAAGAGATAGGACCCGCAGTCTCTTCCAACGACAATTTCTGCTCCATTACCGGGGTAATCGAAGAAACCTAACTCAATATTCAGAATCAGAGGTGAAACAAAAAATTTAAACAGCAACCCAAAATACAACACGTGTGTAGTGATATGAGGTTGTGGGTTGGGAAGATGGGAAGATACTATTTCAAGGGTGATTGGGAAGAGATGTTCCACGGCAGCAACAAGTTTACACTACGTGAGGAACGAACCATGTTCAGTACGTGCAAAAGAAACAGTTGGGTGTGAACAATGGAAATAGGAGATTGAGAAGGCGGATTAATAATAAACACAGGTGGAGCGACGAACGGAGGGTGTCAGTTATGGAGAGACTAGTTCAAGGGTGATTGGGAAGAGGGGATGATACTAATTTAAGGGTGATTGGGAAGAGATGTTGCATGGAAGCAAACACTTTAAACTACGGGAGGAAGGAAGCATGTGCTAGAGGCCAAAAAAAACTTCTGAAGGCTGATTCACAATAAAGACGGGTGGAGTGAAAATGTGAAATGAGGATGGTGTGAGTTTAGGGAGAGACTATTTGAAGGGTTAATTGGGGAGTACAACTTTGCTCACCTACAAAGGTTTGGAGGTAACCATTACCCCCCACCCCAAATGTTGACACGTGTCCTAAACCTTGAGTTAACTTTGAACTTTGGGTTAAGTTTGGGACACCATTACCCCCACCCCAAGTGTTTAACACGTGTCCCAAACTTAACCCAATGTTCAAAGTTAACTCAAGGTTTAGGACACGTGTCAACATTTGGGGTGGGGGTTAATGGTTACCTCCAGTTAAAGGAGGTGAGCAAAGTTGTACTCTCTATTGTAAGGGTGGAACCCTGTAGCATAAGTGTACAACTTTGCTCACCACAATTAACGAGTGTATTTTTGCTTACCCACTTTAACTAGAGTTAAGCATAACCTCCCTCCCAAAATGCTACCACGTGTCTGAAACTATTATTTAAAACAATGGCAAAAAGGTTTTATTTTCAAATAAAAATCATAAATCAATAAGTTAGGACCAAAATATATCTTATCTAATTATTTAAGATCATTGATTACGGGTACCCTTATGGTAATGGATAAATTTTTTGGGATAAATGAGGGGGTTTGGCTACTATGCAGGCCCTGCATGATGCAGGGATGAATAGTTATAAATTTGGTATATCTCTGATGAACATGAATACCCTTGTCACAACTCTTACACATACCTCTCTTCATAGTTGATATCTTCTCCTACACTATGTATTGCATCATTTAATCTGCCCTCGTGTTTTATTTGATTACGACATGTCATCGTGTGTTATTTGTTTTTTCCCTTTGATTTTGTAGGTGTAGACTTCAAATGAATAAATAATGCAAAAGACAATAGCGTGAAGATAGATGGATACAGGTAACAACTAACAACATTTTGTTCACAACCGATTTTGTATATAATCCTTATCATTTGATAAACTAATCATAAATTTATATAATTGAAAATAAGGTAAGTACAATGCCTCGTGTATCCGGCGACTCATTACCTCCCCTAAGATAGTGAACACATGAAACGGAGTTATGTTTAGTTAGTGGATGCAAATACAATCGCCTTCGTTTAAACTTAAAGACATTATAAATAAAACAACCAGATGAAAGATAAAAAACTAAAATATGCACAGATCATTGAAATAACATGTAGGACTTGGTTGATCAGTTCGCCGGAAGGGATGACGGTCCTGCAGGAAAACCAAACTGTTCATCGAGCTGTGCTGAAAGACGGCGTGACTTTTCAATGAGTTCGAGTAATTGTATCCGTAACGAATCTATGTCCATAGAACAATCGCTGTAAACTTGGTGTCTCCCCGCCGGAGCCGTATGTTGAAATTTTATGATGACATCTCTCAGTTCTTCCATTTTCCGGATGTGTGTCGACATGGCAGCGAGAACGGGGTAACCTTTATCATTCCCCCCTTGCTATCCACTTGACCTACGGTCGCCATAGTATGGTCGTTAGGTTTGATACAGTAGCAATTTGGTATGACCTTGGTTTTGATATTTCATATTTGTAATTGCAATGAAGGCCTCAGTAGACAGTCGCGCCACATCGAAAAACCAAATAAGTACTCATTGTTTGTAGTAAAGGAGAAAAACTTGAATGGGACGGTTTCATTGATATGGCAATGGGACCGGCCAATGAATGTATGCCACATGGGACTTTAAAATATATTTTTACTCCCAAGATATATATGATATACATTCATTGGACGGTCTCGATGCCACGTCAATGAGACCGTCCCATGCAAGTGTTTCTTGTATTACAGATGAATGTGTCATACTGTACTGTAAGGGTGCGTAAAACTCCTTGATCTAATGAGAAATCATTTTTTTGGATATCATCTATATTCATATTCTGAATTACCATTGTACTTATGTAATATACAATGAAATCCGCTATTGGGCTCTTGCCAATGTGGTTGGACCCTCCAAATGGAGCATCCACCACCATGGTTCAATTCCCATGGCACCCATGTATATATTACATATATTCTTTGTCCCTCCTTGGCTATCAAGTGAGGGTGCTCTCTCCAGTCTCCCCTTTATTAGTGGGAGCAGTTTTCCGGGCTGTGCTAGTAGAGTCCAATTCTCGCAGGGTCTTGGCACATTTAGCTGCGACGAGTTTCTGTAGTTGGAGAGGGGACAAGTTGATGGGACTGATGGGTGCCTGGAGGAAGTCCAGCCAGCATGCTCAATAACAGAGCTTTTCCAAATAAATAAAAAATTAGTCGATAAAAACAAACAATTTCACGTGTGACGAGTTTCGATAAGCATGTAGGCCCCTGTGCCATAAGTCAACTGTCATTAAATATAGGAAATATTCTCAAACACGTTTAAAGCTCAATGCACCCACTCCTATGAAACAGTGTGAATAGTTCGTTGATGTGAACACTCAATTTACAGTTCACCTGAAAGGGCGATGGACTGGGGTCGGCACATCCGTCAACTACAGACGTCAAGATCATTTCGATTACGTGCAGAAGCGCGATATATTATATCTTCGGTCATTGTCAATAGGGAACCGAACCGAGTTTCCATCTTGTTTTTTATTTCAATTGAACTGATTAATTAATTAATTTATTTCACAGGTTTGTACAAGGGGCAACATCATTACATGATAGTAGGTAATTAGTAATTACCCTACGTTTTCAACAAAAGCTTGTTAGTTGAATAGTTGAGAAGGAATACTATATGGTTCATCACACGATGAAGAAAAAACTACAAGTTTACACGATTTAACCATGTCCGAAAGGTAGGAAATGAATGATAATTATATATATAAATTATTATTTTTATATTTATTTTTTATTGTTTTTTTCTTTTTCTCTGAAGTTAAATATTCAACGCATATAAACAGCCAAATATAACCATGAGTACAAATATTTTGGATGAAATGGTTAAAAAGATAACATTACAAATAAGGATCAGGAGTGGTGATGAGAAATTTTAAGATTGCAAGGCAATATAGAGAAAAGACAGTGGCCAACACATGTGGCAGGTGAGTTGTCATTACTTAGACATAAACAAAAGACAGTGGCCAACACGTGGTAGGTGAGTTGTCATTTGATGATTGGATACACATGTATCATAAAAATGGGTGCATTTTTGTTCACCCACACTAACTAGGGTGAGCCATTAACACCCACTTCAAGTGTTGACACATGTGCAAAACTTGAGTTAACTTTGGGGTAACTTCAGACTTTGGGTTGAGTTTATGACAGGTGTCAACAACTGGGATGGGTGGTAATGGCTCACCGTAGATAGTGTGGGTGAGAAAAATGGACTCCATAATTTATCTCACTTACCCATGTATATTCTTAAAAATTAGTTGTATTTGAATTAAACTTTTGGAAAAGATGATCCGCGCGGTAGGTTGAATTGTAGATTCAACTTGAATAATAAACATTGGAAATTTGAAAGGATTAATTATTACCTTGTTTTTATCCAAATTGTATTTAAAAAATAAGGATATAAGTCATTTTTTATCATGTATTAGTAATATAATAATAAATGAACGTATTGTAAATTATATATGTATTGTATTATCGTTTACAAAGTAATAATTAAGTTTATAATTCATATTTTTATTAGTTGTATTTGAATTAAACTTATATTAAGAAAAATCGATACTATAGCAATGTTTACTGTATAAAATAAAACAAAAAAACATTTGTTGTAAATGAACTAAATAATATTATATATTAAGAAGAAATTAAAAAAAGAAACGTAATATAAACAAATAAATAATAACAAGATAAAAAACGTAAATGAAAATCATGTTTTATAATAAGAAAATAATATCAAACTAAAATAAGTATCCATAGATCATGGAGAGCTAAGAAGTTGTATTGTATTATTGCGTTTTATGTAATAATTAAAAAAATAATTCATTGTTTTTATTATAGAGGAAATAGGGGTATATAGCACTTTATTATATGTATCTACAATGTTGTAAATTCTCTACATGTATTTACATGCATGTAAAATTCCGAATACAAATATCTACATTAAACAATTTTTTTTTTTCTATGGAAGGTTCAAAGTTGACCAAATCCAGTGTTTATCGATGTATTAAACTAACCGTCAAGTTGTCAACTGAGGGATCCCTCGCTTAAACCTTTGTCCACACCTGTATGTGAAATCACATCGATTTATATGGCTTTTCATATTAAATTTTGTGTGGATAATAAGTTCATTCGAAGATACCAAGAAATCCAAATTGATAATTTTGCAAGCACTATAACTATGTAAACCAAATTTGTTAAATATAAAGGTAGCGGAAAAAATTATATAAGTTTTGCACTATTACAAAATTTATAAGTTCTTTTGGGACAGAGGAGAACTTTAGCCCTAACAATTCGGTGCATGCGTAAGCACACAAGAAAAGTGATCTCATCAGAATGTAAACACAATCGGTGTCAGTGTATATTTCAAAAACATGCTATTTTAATTTCACATCATTTGGTTGTGAAACTTTCAAATTGCTCTAATCCTTATTACCCTCGGGGCTTCCACAACCTAAAGCTAAACTTTAATTTTGGAGTAAATTGAAATCATTATTAGGGTATAATTCACGGTATCTATCTAAATGGTATGGAGACAATCTTGCATGCATACGACGTGCCTGGGAGAACTCATTCGATTGGTTGTCCTTGCCACATGGCATGCACCCATTGGATGGGTGCAATGCACCGGGTGCATGCAAGATTCTGTCATATTCAAGAGGTCGAAATGACCACAGTGCACCTCATATGTTTATATAATATGATTTAAATATTATAATAATTAATAAAATAATATTTATAAGATTTTATTAGGAAAATTTTGGTTAGGAGGATGCACTAACCAGATCGGGAGTTCTTATATATATATATAATATTGCACAAGTCAGTGCTTTTTTAAAGATTGTAAGGGTTAAAAGGTGGTTCCGATTCTTGTATATAGTATGGGACTAGTCTGGGCTAGGGTCTTGGGTGCCACAAAATTTGTTGATTTTCATCCCACCTTGTCCCGTTATCTCCCATGCTAAAGTTGCACCAAATGTGGGATACGAAGAAACTGTCCCACGTTATCCTATCCCTAAACGCGTACCAAACGCTCCCTAAGGGTGCGTTTGTAGGGAAAAATTGTACCCGCAGCGGAAGCGAGACTAAAAAAATAGTTTGAGTAGCTTTTAAAATTTTTCCAATTTTATGAACCTTAAACCCTTTTGATTAATTAAAGATATATAAAAATAAACAAAAGATTAATACCTCTTGTCGCGTGATCCGATTGACTTGCGTCGATGGTAATCCGCAAGATCTTCAATCCTAGCACGAACGTGGATCACCTAGGAGCGTGGTCTCCCTTTCTTTGAATTGCAAACCTGTGATTGGATTAAACAAACTTTTCTTGATTCGTTAATCCCAAAAACAATCTAAAGAAACCTAAGATTATTCCGGTCACTTTTGAGTTCTCAATCTTATGATCGAAACTCGCGTGAACCTAGATCGATATAGTATTCACAAGCTTATTGATGAATAAGCAACTAGAATACAATCAAAGAATAATCTATGTTCCTTTTGTTTTTAGTAGAATAATAGATCTCTAACTATGAGTTGAGAAGAAGAAGAAGAAGAAAATTCTGCACCCAAGCCTTAGGGGGGTGGCCGAATTCTATAAGTGGCCTTATATAGGTGGCCGAATTTCTTCTCCTTTTTACCCTAGGGTGACCGAAATCTTTCCCCAAAATTCACTAGGGTTGCCGCAAATCCTCCTACAAAAAAGGAATATGTTTTGCACCCTAATTCCTATTTTGTTTAAGATTTCCAAACCCTAATCCAACTCAATAATCTTTTATTCCTTATTTGACTAAAATAAAAAAAAAAACTTCCTATTTGATTAAATAAATAAAATTAATTATTTATTTCCTTGTCAAACAAGTCTTTCTATTTAATTATACTACTACCAATAGTATACAAATAGGAATCATATTTCCTATTTAGAAAAGATTTGTTACTTAATTAAACAATTAATTAATAAATTAATTAATTCTTATTTAATTAAATAATGAAAACAAAATAATATTAAATGCTATTTTAGCACCTTGCCGCCCCACATGTATATATTGGGCCAAATATTATTTTTCTTATTTCATTAAATCCATAGGACTTTAAATAAAAAGCCCACATGTGAACTAGACCCATTCTTACTAAAAGAAACAAGCCCACATGTCATCCATTAATATATAAATATAATTGTGCAACCCATTACATAAATAATGTGCAAATTATATTCTTAATATATTAAATTGCAATTCTAGATGGACCTTAAATTGGTCCAGTAGAATATATCAAGTGATCCATGCAAGTCCGTGTGGATTGGGGATCTTGGCGGGCTATCTAAATTTAAGCTCCAATAGACATAACCTAATCACAATCAACAAATGATTCACTTAGGTCCGATCCATTAATTTTAGCTCATTCCACTAAAGAGCTAAAATTGAACTCTTAAATAAAGACAGAAAAGGAAGATGCTTCCTCATTCATACCCTAGACAATCATATTGGAGATAGTGTATCCTCGTGATTAATATCAGTAATCGCCAAGAGTTCATAGACCGCCTATAACACTCCAAGTTACCATATTTACTCATATGACCACGTTTTGAACTTGGATATTTTGACTTGTCCAGAAGCCATGTTTTCAATAGACACTATTGAAAACTCAACGTTGAGATTTAAAATCCAATTACCTCAAAACATCCATATGATGATATTATACTCTCATTTAATAAATGGAGCCACGATGTCCATATCTATAAATGAAGTCCTCTATCGATTAACAAATGAATATCACCAAACTATCGAGGATAGACTATGCGATATAATCGTACTCATTGATAGCTCAAATGATATCACCTGCAACCATAAGTCCATCATTTATCTCAGGATTAAGATAGACTCTCCGATTGTCCTGATAATGAAATTACTTTTATCTACTGACGGTTATAGATAAAGTATTTCATTGTGATCCTGTTCAATGCACCCAGTGCACTAGATTCTTTTGCTCGAAGACACTTCAATGATTTTAGACTCATCATATCTCATTTGATCCCACTCAAATGCTAGCAAAAGAATTCTACAACTTTAACAAGATAAAGGTGTCCAACCTTTAACTTAAGTTGTGAACGATATTCAAGACTAACTAAAGAATTGTGTCTACCACATACATATCCAGATGTATGAACAATTCTTCTTTTCTCATAGTCTTTAGACCTTATGATTATTTACTTTAACAATTATTAAACTATAAATGCTATAAGATTTGTTTAAAACAGAAATCACTTTATTAATATGAAAAAGATTGTTAATTACACTATTACACTCTTGCTATTGAGCATAATCCTAACAGCGTTTGGCACGGAGATGGGACAGAACAGGACAGGACAAGATAAGTTGTTCTATATTGTGTTCGGAAGGTCTAGGACATAACTCTTAACTGTAATGTTATGCGATTGGTATGGCTGGGATAGGACGGGACAAGAAGTTCAAATTACTATAGTACCCCTCTTATATATATTATAATTTAACAATTATATAATATTATAATATAATATAATATAAAGGTAAAATATATATATATAATAATATATAATACATTATATAAACAGATAATAATATATAATATATAATAGTATAATATATATTATTTTGATATATATACTAAAATAATCTAAATACATATTATACATAATATATAATATAATTTAAAATAATATATTATTAAACATGTTTAACAATTTATAGAAAATTTAAAGGGTAAAATAGTCTTTTTGTACTTGTCCTATGTCATTGAACAACCTTGTCCTAGGGAATATGGGAGTAGAGATGCACATTTGGGGAATGAGGATGGATATAGGTCCCCCCATCCCCATCCCCACTTCCTAGACCCTTCCTCAATACCCCCTCGTTTCCCAATTTAGGGAAATTGGGGATGGGATATTTTGTCCCCCCATCCCCATCCCCATCCCCATCCCCACTTCCCAAACCCTTCCACAAAACCGCCCCGTTTCCCTATTCGGGGAAAAAGGGGATGGGAAATATTGGGGGGACCTATATCTATCCCTATCCCCAATTCCCCATTTTCCCCATATTTCTCCGTTTTTTCCCATTTCCTCGTTTCCCCGGTTCTCCTATTTTCCCATTTGACTAAAAACTACAAAATATAACTAAAACAAACAAACATTCCATTACAAATACAAAATAAAATTCATTAATGCATTTTATATAAACTGTGTATATATACTTAGGGATTTAGGGTTTTCAAAGAATAAAAAATATATTAAATATATATATATATTATAATTATATTTATATATGTTTGGGGGAAATGGGGAAATGGGAACGGGGGACCTCCCACCCATCCCCATCTCCATCCCCATTTCAATATAATTGTGGGGAAAATGGGGATGGGGAGGGGTCCCCCCATCCCTCCCCATCCCCATTTCAATTTGGGGATGATTTTCATCCCTATCCCTCACCATTTCCCCATTTCCCCAAACAAAAAAATCCCCAAGTGGGGATGGGGACGCAGGGAATTGGGGTCCCGGGGGAAAATGTGCATCTGTACTTGGAAGGGACAAAATATGGTGGTTTTTGTCCTACATTGTTGTCTCACATTGTCTTGTCCTGTCCCATTCTAATGGGGCGCCAAATGTGGGATAACAAAAAGTTGTCCCGTCCTCTCCTGTCCCGTCCCGCATACCAACCATATCGTAGGGAGCAAGGTAACTACTATAATTTAACTAAAATAGGGAAAACAAAAAAATACATAATATCAGTATTATGGACATGTAATACCATGTAAAATTATGGAAATCATGTGGACAACCAGCAAATTTATTTCCTTTACATGATTGATGACATTGTTATATACATAAATACATATGACATTGGTGATGACTATTTGAAAATTACACTAATTTCCAATAAAGTTAAAATTAAAGGGGAAAATGTCTGATATGTTTCCGCCGATTAGTGCAATGTGCAGCTGTATGCCCCCCTATAAAAGCATATGTTCACAATCGGATTTCGTTAACAGGATAACTTCGGTCTCTACAGATTCTGAAGCAAAAAAAAAATATTACTTCGGTCTGTAGAGATGGAGTCAGATGATGAGAACGAATCCACGGCATTGGATCGACTGATTTGCTGCGTAACTAGGTGCTTCGACTCTCTGAAAGACCTCATGGATGTTACCATTGAATACAAGAAAATAGTGGAAAAACACGAAGCACGGTCCCGTTCTCGATCAACAGTTGTTGAATCTCACGTGGCGGAACTGGAGAGAGATGTTTACAGGTTAAAAAATAGTGCATGCAATCCCAGGTCGACGTCTCTAGTCGACCGTCTTCGGCGTCAAGAGGGCTGTACGTTATTTAAGAATCAACCTTCGGGTTCAAGGCATTAATACGTTCAGACACTCACATCCATAGCGCCACGAAACATGCATTTGCAATTGATGGTTGTTTTGTTCCTAGAATCCATTCCAGGACTTGCAAGTAGCGTTTTATGTTGGGTTTGCTGTTGCCATTTTGTTTTCAATTTTGACAAACGCCTGTTGTTTTATAACCCATGTTAAAAATTTCAAGTCAGACCTCGTTTATGTGTGTACTCATCTGCCGATTTTGTGCTGTACAATCTTAACGAAGTACTTATGTCCCTTTTTTATTGTTCGGAATCAGAAACTAACCTTGCAGTTCAAATTCAGAAAAAAACTTGTACGTATTAACATTTCACAACAGTTAACAAACTATTAGAACAACCCTGAAAAAAGAGAAAATTTGTATGTACTCAAAACCTTTCTTAGTTTTCAAACCAATTTGACCACTTACCTTTAACATGTACAAGAACACCATGCACCAACTTCACTTGTTAATTGAGGGAGGTGTCGATGTTCATAAAAATGCTCCCATTCATAATCTTCTAAAACAAGCAAGCTTAACTTTCTGTTGGTTCAGAATAATGTTAATTATTATCTATAGCCGTGTAAATCACGATGAAATCCAAAAATGTCACCCCATATTGGAAGTGGGAATATGTCCGAAAGGTTGTAATGGGTGGCCTACTCAAACGGATAGGCAAACTACATCAATTAACAAACATAACAAAGAACAGGAATTGGTCTCCCTCCAAGCGTAAATATTATGCGCTTAATTCAAGCTTCATCCACACTGTAAAGGGAACCCTGGCGCAACAGTCTTCAGTTGCCGCAACAATGGCATTAAACTGTTGATTATGATTTCATCCCTAAAATTTAATAAAATATTGGATGATCCAACGGATTTGAGTCTTTGAGATGTTCAAATTATATCCTGACGAAGTTGCATCGTTTTAGGGCAACGGTTGCACCAAATTAGGTTATAGGGTTGGACATGATGGTTTACAATGTCTATTGTACAACCCTTTACATTATGCTTACTTTAAACTTCTGTATCAACAATAACGTTTGCCATCGAACCAGATGTGTAAAGTCAACCTTGAATCCTTGATATATGTTACGGTGACACGGATTTGTATTACGAAAAAAACTTGGCTGGACCGGGTGCAACACTCAGCATGTGCTGAGTGTTGCACCAAAGAAATTAAATTCTGACACATCATCAATCCAACTAAGTCGAACAACCCAACCAACTCAACAACGAGTTCATTTTTGCTCACCCCCCAATAAGATGACATGTGTCTACGAAGGGGTAAATTTATCCAATTGATTGGACAAAGTTACCCCTCCGTAGACACATGTCATCCATTTAGGAGGGGGTAATGGTTACCTCCGTTGAAGGGGGTGAGAAAAGTGTTATCCTTAACAACCCATTCAACTCAGCTTTAATCCAAGAAGAACAGAAAGATCGACAGCCAAAGAAGGACCGATGACAACAGGAGGGTTTCCGCCGTTGGATGGATGAGCATTTATTACGTCTGTGGGATATCCCATCCGATTTTGACGTCTAACTTGAACTGATTTTAACTGTCGTATCAATTAAATTTTGGTCATTCAATTAAACCCATGCCCACCCTCAACCCACTTTCTCATGTTACCATCATTGCCTGTACTCTACCCACCCTATTTCCATATCACATTTCCAAGATTTCGTTCTCTAAGTATAGGGTATGGGTAATGATTTTTTTATTTTTTTTATATTTATTTTTTAATTATTACCACAACAACTGCCGGGACCGGCGAGATTGGGCTGTACAAGCACTGCCCGGATTGCGACTCGGTATGGGTAATGATGAAAAGTAGAAAATTGGTCATGGGGTTTGGCCCGACATGATAATAATGATTGATTTGACAGTTAAGTAGCTGGGAGTAGTACAAATTGTATTTAACCATTACTGCTTTGAACCAACATTGTTGATGGTTGTTTCTCAGCAGACTCCATCGTGTAACAATCGTAAACATTTACATAAATAGCAATACACGATACAATTCTTTTTTTCAGTACCCTTAGCCTATATTGACCCACTGAAGTATTTACTGACGAGGGCGGCACACCCTATGTTTATTCTTTTACCCTTATTTTAGGCAGAATTTAACAGAAGTCCCACTTTTTTAGCGATGTATCACATTTATAAATGTCTTTCCATATTCATCACTGTAGTCCTTATTTTTTTCAAAGGGCTGTGCTACATACAATTACTTTAGTCCATTTAACCAAATATTTTTAAGTCAACTAATTTCAAACCTAGAAAAGTCAACTTTTGCCCTTATTACTATTTAATTTAGCTAAAATGATTATCTTAGCTTTAAATTAAAATGAAAAACAATAAAAATCTCAATAATAAAATCTTAAATAAATAGATAAAAAAAACTGAAATAAATAATAAAAAAAGCCATTTTTTTTTCTTATTTTGTATTTTTTTATCGTAATGGATATTTATTTAGCTAAATTGATTATCTTAGCTATAAATTATTATTTAGCTAAAAGATTGTTTTTTTATCTTTTTTGTAACCTATTTATTTAAGATTTTATTATTGAGAAGTTTATTGTTTTTCATTTTAAAAAATTAAATATTAATAAGGGTAAAATTGTACTTTCATAGGATTTAAAATAGTTTACTTTCAAATATTTGGTCAAATGAACTGAAGTGATGAGTTTTACAAAATATAAGGATTGAAGTGATTAACATGGAAAGACATTTAAAAAGGTGACAAATCGTCAAAAAAGTCAAACTGACGTGAAATTCTACCCTTATTTTATTTTTATATTTTTCTGATTCTTTGAAATTGCATTGTTATTTATAAGACGTGTATGTACACATGTACAGTATAGAATTGAATGTAAACATATTATTTATTTCTTTATATATCAAATTTAAATCAAATCATATAACAAAATATATATATAGGGTAAATTACATTGCACCTCTTGAGGTTTGGGCTTAACACACTAAGATGGAAAAGTTTCCTTTTTCTAGACTAACACCCCTGTATAGACGAAAAATGCCCCTGTATAATTAATAACAAAGAGAAAAGTTTTTTGTCACCAACACCCAAGGCCATTTTGGACCTTATGATGGTAAAACAGGGATGTTTGTGTAGAATAGCGACACTTATCCATCTAACTTCGGGTCAAACCTCAAGGGGTGCAGTGTAATTTAACCTATATATATATTGTTATATCAATCATAATAACTTCTTTGGGTTGAAATTTACACTAAGGCCCTGTTTGATTTATCCACTTAATACTTAAGGCCACTTATGCTTAGAATGGGTTGATCAAGTTAATTTGTTATATTTGTTAAGTAGGGACTGGAATCCATATTGTTAGAATAATGATAGACTGAAAGTTTCAATACCAAAAAATCGTACACTTAACGCAGATGAAGGCAAACTATGGGGACTAATATGCTATTCGGCATAATATATTAAAATGTAAATATATAACAAATAATAGATAAAAGGGCATACATGTGAAAATATTTATTTCCATAAAATATAACATGCCTTATAAAACAAACAACTATATCATAACAAATTTTGAAATGAGGACGTATTGATATAATTTCATGAGGATATTCAATGTCAACAACTAGTTTTAACTTATTTGACTTTTCTCAAAACTAGTGGCTCACATTCAATATGCTAACGAGGTTATATCATGACGTCCGCATGACATAGAGACTGTATATATAATACTTCTATAAGTAGGAGAGTCTTGACTTTCTAAGTTAAGGACGTCCACCCACAACCACCCACAACCACACATTCATATTGGGTGTGGGTATTTGTTAATGTGGGGCTGTGGGCTCACTGTTAATGTGTGGCTGTGGTTGGACGTCCAAAAATTATATAGTCGAGATTTGGTAAATGCGCACTGATATAACATCATCAAGATATTAAACCTGAGCCACTTGTTCAAAACAAGTGAAAGGTTGTAAAACTAGTGGCTCACATTCATTATCCTCGATCATATATTTAGATCACCGCGCACGCACTCACTTGATCATTTCTATATATCAGTTCTGATCTGGTCATTGCACGCTGAATATAACTTCATGAGGATATTGAACGTCACCGACTAGTTTTGAAAATTGCATACGCAGTCTCTTGAATGCATGTAAAACTAGTGACTCACATTCAATATCCTGGACAGTATATTTACATCAGTGAGCATTGCCTTCAACATTTCTATATATATATATATGAGTAAATATATGTATATATATGTATAGTACATTATTTAACACAACCAATCCATCGCCCGAATGGGACTATGCCAAGTGGGAAGGAAATAAAACCAATCAAATGAATTATCCATGCCACATGGTATGCTCCCATTCACTAGGAATTTAGGTTTATCTATATCGGGTTCATACTCGTTTCAGTCGGACAATTCATAGGTGACGAAAAAATGGTGTCCCAATTTGTGTGTAACCAACCAAATTGGGACGTGTGTACAAGAGGGGGTAAATTTGTCCAAACACTTTATCTGAACTCCGTTTTTTAGAGCTTATTTGAGTCTGCTTGTCTGTTCAGATTCTTTCTCATGTAACTGGATTTATATTCACTCGCAATGAGCTTAGTACTAGTTTCCTTTAAAACGTCTGTGGGTCACAATCATCTACCTTTGGCTACTAAAGTTTGTATACCAGAGATATGGAGTCGGACGATGAGAACGAATTACGCAGGTGGGATCGAGTGGTTTCCCAGGTAAGTAGAAGCTCCGAGGCTATGAAATTTCTGCTGGATGAGTTCATAGCATTAGACGAAGTAATGAAAAAAAATGCTTCAAGGAACAAAGCAGGAAGGATTTCTTTAGAGGCCCGCGTTGATCAACTGGAGACAGATGTGGAGGCCTTGAAGAGAATAGATAAACCACGGAAAGCTGTTTCTCTCCGCGAACGTTTCAACCGGCGACGCCGACCTTTTTCATTGAAAGAGATCTGACATCAACTTCGAGGAATTATTTTAAATCCAGTTAAAGATTTTAGATTATGGTTGTTATTGTGTAATGTATGTTATTTTCCGTTTCTTTTTGTTGTTTTTTTATGGTTATTTGCTGGTTATTTGCTTGGTCTGCGATCAAAACCTTGGTACCTGTGGATTCGATACCTCTGCTGTGGTTTCCATCTTTAGATTAATACTTTTGAATTGTGTGTGATTTAATCCCAGATATGTGCAGACCTTCCTAAATTTCTTACTCCTTGCACTTTCATCTCCCTTGTTACTGCTTTTGTTTTCGTTGTGTTCCAATACAACAAAATACATCATCAGTCGTCAATCATGTTTTCATTTTTTACGTGAGGTTCACCTTCACCGTTCTTCAACAACGGATGATACGGATTCAAAGGTTTCAGCGTGTATTACACATTTATATATGTGCTCTACCAAATCTCAAGTACATCCAAACTAGATATCTCACACATCATAAAATAATTTGCTCCTGGGAATGGTGATACACACCTATCGTGTGCAAATGGTAAGTTCAGTATCCCATCATGGGCAAAAATAATCCAGAATCCGAAGTTTACAACGATGCATTTGCGACATACCACTGAAGGCATAAAGGTTGTGTGGGGTTGGCTCGATGGAACAAAATTGTCTTTACTTATTTGACATAACACCATTAGATAGGGTTAATAATTGAAACTGACCATATAATTAGTGGCGAAGAGATAGAGACATGGAGTCGGTCCCTTTTTTTTTTTTTTTTTTTTTCGTTTCGTTTGGGATAAGTTTTGCTTTTGGGTTTTTGACAGAGATGAGTAGAAGAAGAGAAGTAAAAGCCTGAGCTTTTTAAATCTTTAGTTTTTATTCAATCCTTAATTTAAATCTAATGGTTCTTTCAAAAAAAAAATATAAAAAAATTTAAATCTAATGGCCAATTAATAATCGGTCTATACTAGAATATAGTAGTTGAACCCTAAAATTAAAATAAATTAAAATGCAACATGAGCCACGAGGCCCACGACTATATTGGTGAATATAGATACTATAAAACCTAATGTATAAAAAAGATTCTGAAAAGAACACTTGCTATTGACAAGAAAACGGATGGATTACATACGATTGTTGTCCTGAAGGTGGATAAAGCTCATCTTACTAAAAGAAAAGGTCTTTCACCAAACGAAGCCCAAAACAGTAATCGATATATAATATACTACTAAATAAAGGTTTTACTCGACAATAACCACGGAACAAATTACACGTGTACGTGGGAAATTAAATATTGAGTGGCGATAATGGCACCCCTCAAAGACTGTATCTACACCCCTTTCGTAATCACAGCCATCAAATTTTTAAAAAAATAACTAATTTATAAATAAACCCCACTTAATGCCAAAAATACCCTTTCTTTAATTATACTTATTGTATTTTTGTAAGTACACACCACCTATGACTATTATTATGTTATTTAATCAACTTAATTATTATTTCAAAATTTTTTGTTACCTTTTAATTCTCTTACTATTCTTTCTCTTCCCTACTTTTTTTTTTCTTTTCTTGGTTTTTTAAAAATAAAAATCCATTTTTTCATTAAAAATCTATTTTCATATTTTTATTTTATTTTATTGGAGAACCACTTTCCGTTTGAGAGAGTTGTAGGAATGCAAGATTTGTGTCATATCCCAATTGATGTGGAAGTAGATATGTGTTAAATGATATTTCAAAAAAAAAAAAAAAAAAGATAGGTGTTCATGAAATTGAAGAACATATAATATATTTTTTTTAACAAGAAAGAATATATAATATTGATTAATAAAAAAAGTCTAAAGTGTGTTTGAAAGAAATAAAAAAAATATAGATAATATAGTTAATTTAAAACTTTGTTTATATGCATAATGATTTTGTTCTGCTAATAAAAATTAATTTAAAACTTTACTTTTTCACACCCAAATATGTCTCATGATTTTAATTCATTTTCCATACTTAGCAATCAATTCGTATTTCCTTAAAAGGGATTGAAAATATATTTAAAAGAGAATCTAGAGTTTATTAAAATGGAAAGAGTTTTTATGATATAAGTTAATAATATCAAACCATTAATAGGAAAAAAATACAAAAGATTATAATAGGAAACTAATTAATAATTATTGGTGGGTGTACTAACAAACAATTAATCCTCTTAGTAATTCTATTCAAGGGTATTATTGGATTTTTAAAAACATATTAATTTGGGGTGTACATACAGTTTTTAAGGGGTGCAAATATCGTCACTCTTAAATATTCTTGCCGAACGAAAACAGGCCCAATACGACGCATCAAGAATCCATATTACAGAGAGTTTGTAGTCGTGGACATTTTATTTAAGAACAAAACATTCACCGGTCACCGGGTCAGCAAAGGCTTCTAAGCAAGGAGAAACTTTGCTCACTCGAGTACCTGGAACTCAAAAAAAAAGTTAGGTTATTCATGGAATGGAGATTGTTAAAAATGTTTAATATATATTCTTTAATTCCTTGTTCATGTTCCCATTCTTAGTTTCGAAAAGAATGGTTTTATGTGAATAACAGTTACAAGCTTTAATCAAAGATATCATTGTCTGTATTTGGAGCCAATGTGTATGCCTTGTTCGAAAAACAAAATCATCGCTGGGGTATCTGGACGAGTCTATCTACACCCAAGTTGCATGGTTGCAAAGGATTCAAATGTTGTATGTGCAAAGTAAATAATCCTTAATAATAATAACCCCATAACTTTATGTTAAGAAAAGACAAACAACTGATGCGAAACACGATAGAAGAACAAAAATCCTTACACGATAAAAGTCTAAAATAATAGATTACACGATCATATACCACGCGAAGATTCAGACAAACATTCATCATGCACAGTAAACTTGCACGATTTTGCACTAATAGATTACAGGACCGCAACCTAAAGGGGATGGCGAAAATAAAAATTACTACTGCCTTGCTAACTAAAAAAAAGCCTGCTTTTATCCAATTCACAGCGTTGGTAACAACGTAGTCCGATGCCTGGTACAAGACTATGTACACGAAGTTGTCATTTCGTACTTGTTAACATATCAGAATTCTCTCCTCTGCTTTTTTGTTCCCTTAGATTTGCACTACATTTTTTAGACCTAATCATAAATGAAAATAGATGGTCAAGATTTATTGCTTTCTTTCTCTCTCATGCAAGTGAATGTTTGGTTTACACCCACTCCTACCTCACTCAAAACCTTGCAGGAAAAGGATTTTTTGACATGGCTAGCGCATGAAAGTATACCCTTGCTGGGCACACACATAGATGTGCGTACCTGGGATTGCTATGCAAGAAAGACCCGTGAACGGTGAACATCCCTTGTAAATATAAGCATAGATTACCCATCTAAAAATTGCAAAATCTTTGTAAGTAGATCGGTCAATTTTTAGGCGATGTTTATAAAGGGGATAAGTAGCCTCCAAATTCTTTGGGAAGCGACCACAGTTAAGGAGTACCTAGCTACCCAATTAAGGTTTGTAAATAAACGGGCACTTACACATAACGTCAAATAGTTCAGAACCGATATAGTAAGGTGATATTACAAGCAGGGACCACTCAAACAACTGAATGAAAGAAAAATTAAATAGATCACATATTACACGCATTTTCCTTACAACCAAAGTAGAATGGCACATTGTCCGTGAATCAACCTAAGAGTGCAGATAAGAGGTTTTCAAATTGGTAGACCTTGTTGGTGTGGCTTTCAAAACTGGGTCATGATATCACCTGATGGAGGGGATTAGGGTTATTAGGCATAGGGACAAGTTTGTCTATTGTGTCCAGGTCTATGACATATACTACAGGTGCGTGGAGGCTTGGTTGGTCGAGATGCAACAAACGCTGGTTTCTGGCACCCTGATCTGCTGTGTCCCTTTTCAGAGCAATTTGAACAAGTCTCTTGGTCATACTTCTTAATGGACTTTCTCTGTCTTGCAGACCGTCGATGCAATTTTAGCTCATGCTCGGGACCTGATAAATTCTTGTTTATACCTGCGGTAGAAGGGCTCATCAGATCAACAGGGTGCAGTGGATTGTGATCATGTCTAGGGTGTAGCCGTAAATTTTGTGGACAGATATCATTCGACCAAGGACACAATGACGACTTGATGTTGGCTGACTGACCCATGCCGTCTTCTCCAGCCGTAACAACAGTTGGACAATCATCTATGTCGTCATTACCATTATCAAAATCTGATTGAACCACATACAGCGGATGTATGACAAGATTCACACCCCCAGGATTGCTGCCGTTAGTAGATTTCTTACCGGCTGTAGCGAGTGGGCTTCGGGGAAATATAGACTTCCTGATTGATGGCGGAGTATTTGATTCATCAACAGGGGAACCACTCGGAACACATTCATTGCTACCAGTTTTGGATCTGTATCCGGATGAACTCACAACAGGGCTGAGTTTAGATTTGCACTTCATCATGGGTGGTGGCATACATGCCTGATCACCAGTGGAACCAAAGGTGATGGACATAGATTTGGATTTCAGATCAGGTGGCACAGTTAACTGTTCGACCTGCCTTCTTAGCTGTTTGTGAAACACAGACACATAACATTTAGGATTCTCTTTGTTATGCGAAACGAAGATCTGGAAATCTAAGTCATAAATCATTTCAACAATGGACCCATCAATTCTAGTACTTATCTTGAAGTCAACTTCATTGGAATTTAAGCCAAACCGACTACATATCTTCTCTGCCAATGTTTTTAAAGTCTCCTTCACTGTCACTGACAAAAAGAAAACAGCTTTAGGGTTGAACTGTCCATCTTCCCACTGTCCATCGTAGTTCACTATCAATAGAACCATATTCCTAAAGCTGTATGCAACAGTTGTAATTAGTTCCATAATCATGGAATTAAAATCCATACATGTCATCATCAAAGACAACGACCAATCAAGGAATTAAATTCCATGTAAGTTTATGAAATTTCGTGTAATGGAGGGATCATCGAATGTATTTTCGTGTTGGGCATGTAATTCATGTCATGGAATGTAATTTCGTGTTGTCATGAGAGGATCAGTCCATGTCATGGAATGTAATTTCGTCATGGAATGTAATGTCGTCATGGAATGTAATTTCACGTCATGGAATGGGAGGATCAAGGAATGTAATTTCACGTCATGGAATGGGAGGATCATGGAATGTAATTTCACGTCATGTCATGGAATGTAATTTCTTGTTGTCATGAGAGGATCGTGGAATGTAATTTCATGTCATGGATGTAATTTCGTCACGCCATGGGAGGGTCATGGAATGTAATTTCATGTCATGGAGCGTCATGGCATTCCATGGCATGTAATGGATGATAATGGGAAGTAATGGAGCATCATGGGAATTACTGTCATGGAAGAAAATGGCAGCATCATGGGGATGTACTGTCATGGAAGAAAATGGCAGCATCATGGGATGTACTGTCATGGAAGATTTCATAATTATTTCCTGTCATGGTAGGTCGTACCAAAGGCTTAAACCTTAAAAGTTAAAAAAGCATGTAACCCCCAATTAGGGCGCCTGACATAAACAAACACACAAGGGCGCCAAGTAAAAGACACACTTCTCGAACAAATGTTATATGAAATGCACCAAATGGATAATATGTATTTAGACGGACATAAACACACAGGCCGTCGCGACGAAGAACGAGATGATCCTCCCCAATCATTTTCAACAATGTTATATGAAAATTATGAAATAAATCAATCAAATATAATTGCAGTTACAGTTCGAGTTCCTAAGTAAGGATACATACCTTCTCTGATATTGGGGATGGCTGAAACAGTTTAGGACCGATTCAATTCAATCACGGCAACGCTTCGACAACTGGAAATAAGTTTATGCCGGATATACAATATCGAAATATTGCGGGTAAATTTTTTAAAAATTGGGCGCCATTTCGAAGTGTTAAGGGTTTGGGTTTAAAGACTTGGAAGCCGCAGCGAATTTTAGGGATTGGGTTTAGGGATTGCCTTCATCTGACATACGAGAAGGAGAAGAAGGATCGATTACGACCGATTCAATCACGGCAATGAATCGACAACTGGAGATAAGATTATGGCGGAGATACGAAATATTGCGGGTAAATTATTTTGAAATTGGGGGCCATTTCGAATTGTAAGGGTTTGGGTTTTGGGGTTGCCTTCATCTGAAATATAAGAAGGAGAAGAGGGATCGATTACCCAGAAACGAGATTATATAATGACAGGGTCATTTTCGACCTCTTACATCAACAACCTCTGACAACTCTCCAGGGGTATATTTGTCAAAGAACCCACTACCTTCCACCACACAATCCATGATCCATGATGGTATCGGTTATATTTGGTTTTTTTAAAAACTAGTGGTTATATGTAAAAATTGGAAAACTAAAGTGGCTATTCTATCGAATTAGTGCTAAAAAAAATACTTTAGATAAACCATGAGCATCTATTGACAAGTCTTCTAATTCCAAAATTTTGGACATTTCTGAATATGATAAAAATCAATTGAAGCTAATCGAATGAAAGAAAAAAAAAATAAAGACAGGAAAATGAAAGATTTTAAAGATTGAAGAGTGAAAGTCTAATGATATTATGATTTCAGGTAAAATAAAATAATAAAAAAAAACATGAAAAGGAAAAAAGAAAAGAAAAAGACAAAAAATTAAAGACAAAAAATTAAATAAGGTGACAGAATTAAATAAAATAATAATATTTTAGAGAGGTAAACTATTAATTAGGTGAGAGATACAATATCTGTAATAAATAAGGAAAGAAAAAGAGAATAAATCTCATCCATTAAAAGAAGGAAGATCTAATGACCAAGAAGTTGTGTCAAAAATTGTGTAAAAAAATGGGGCCATGGATATCTAAATTATAAGGATTGTACGATTTCTCACACCAAGCCATTTTCGATTGTATACTTTCAACATTGGTTGGTTAAACAATAATATGTACAAATAGGTCGGGACATAAAAAGCATTACAACCTTGCATCTGAAATATTTCATAACGTTGTAATAAAATTAAATAACAAAAGATGAACAAGGATTAATTAAAGAATAGATAAACAAAAATAAATAAAATAGAAGAAGAGAAACAAGAAAGAGAGAGAGAGACGAGTGACGAGAGATGAGAGAACATAAGAGAGAGTTTATCTTTTATATTGATATTGAATGGAAAGAGCATCAGCTTGAGATTATTAAAATTACATCATGTTTACATTTAAATCCATCCATATATATAGCCATATAGGCAACAAAGTGAGGGATGGATGTTGTAATATTCCACCACCTAATCAGCTTATGCATGCAGCAAAACAAACTCAAGCTTCCACGTGTGCCTAATAACTTGTGAAGAGGAGAAGGTGGAAGGTAGTTGTATTAAAGTATGACAAGAGGTTGGATCAAGTGTTATGTGGTGTATACAATTGGTGGTATATCCACACAATATTCACAATACATAAACATATTCTTCCAATCCACAATTTTTTGATTTCAATTTTATAGTGATTTCGTTTGTTCAAATTTCCAACAATATTTCAAATTCGACTTGACAGGTCGTGACTTTCAAATTTGTACTCATCGGGTAAGAATATATATAAAGAAAATACTGTGTATGGGACAGTCCCAGGCAAGATTTTCTCCTGCAATGTAGGTAACCCATTATCTCCCTTGTTTTTAAGTGAGCTGCTACATTGTGACCGTAAACAAGGTAATCATATTTGTTTTTATGATTACCTTTGACGTCAGTTGACGTAAGTTGTTGCCAAAAGTGAAAACCTTATTATTAGCCTTTTTACAAGTAAGGTTTTATGCTAAAGGACTTCGAATTCAAATCATACCCAGTATCTATTGGGTCACCAATTATATATCAGTTTGAGGAGGCTGATCGGTGTAAATGATTGGAACCATACATAATTATAATATGACATTCAATTTCCAAACACATGATAGTATGAAAGAGACAATACGTTTTCACTTTCAGCCATGGATTCAACACTTCAAACTTGATCAGGACATATCATACCAAGACAGTTACATGTGACCTCTATCTACCCCAAATTAAACACAATTCGAACAACATAACATATAGAACAGTTAATAAAACCGATCTCAAAAAATTCATGAGGTATCACCTCACCTCTAGCCGTTGCATGCCTGTGTTAACTCAACGGCCAACGACTACAACTTGGATATCCGATCCTCCACCTCCATGTATTTCTTCCTCCACATAGCGACCTCAATCACCAGAACCTTCTGATCGTTCTTCAGGCGGGCTATCTCATTCTTCATCGAGTTCTCTCTCGCACAGAACACAGACTCCACCTTTGACAGTTCAGAATCGCGACGAGACGACTGCAATGACCAATCAACGTTAGTTGTGATGCTACTGGCATCTCCTTCTCCTTCAACATCCACACCCACATTATCCGCCATGTCTATCAATTGAGTATTTTGGACTTCGTGAATGTATAAATACCCAACTCATTTAAGGCGCATTAAATAACACCTGTTGAGGGTCACAACCGTTGAAATTCCCCACAAACGTAATAATTATTCAAACATGTGGTTTACAAAAACAAACGTTTGATTCCGATAACACTTGGTTAATTTGGAAAAGTAAAAGAATATGAATGGGATTAATTTGGAGTGCATTTTTGCTCACCCCCTTTGCTTACCCCCCTTCCATACACATGACATGTGTCTATGGAGGGGTAAAATTGTCTAAAAAATTAATCCTTTATGAAACTTGTCATCCATTTAAGAGGGGGTAATGGTTACCTCCCTTGAAAGGGGGTGACCAAAAGTGTTCTCATTAATTTGGAAGGGTAAACAAGTAAAATAAAAAATAAACATTAATGATTTATTAAAACAGAAATTATTGAATTAATAAAATAAAACAAATTACAATAAGTGGAAATGAATTCCAGAATCAGTTCATCATCATCAATACAATCACCGGTTCACACCACCACCATCATCAGTTCATCAAACCCAAACCCCGATCACCAAACACAAACACAAACACAAACCCAAACCCATAACACCACACCACCTCCCAAAAACTTGAACTAGAACACTACACCACCAGACCTTGAACCGGACCACCACCATCACCAGAAACAAAAACGACCCACCACCAGTCAAACACAAAATCCAAATCGGTCTAGCACCCACTAACCACTCAAACCCAAAACCCAAAATCCATCCATCAAAAACTCACTCGAATCTATATCTCGCAATCTTCCCTGTCGTAACTGACCACCATCAGCCACTTGAAACCCACGGCTGCCGCTAAGCGCGAAACCATCAGCCACTCAAATCTCACTCAAACCTTTCTTTCAGACTATGGAAAAGGGATGAACTGGTAAGAGAGAGATATAGGGATTCGATAGAGAGAGGGAGGTTCGAGAATAAACAGGGCAAGAGAGAAAAGGGTTCAAGAGAGAGAGAGAGAGAAAAGGGTTTTTTTATTTTTATTTTTTTTAGAAAAAGAGATTGGTTCAGGTCCGAATCTAGGGAAAGGGTTTCATGATGATGATGTTTATTCCTGGCATTTGTTTTGTTTAACTGGCAGTTAATTAGGGAAATTATAATGCATGGAAGAAAATTAAAAAATCTAAGGAATGAAGAACAGAAGAAGATGGCCATAGATTATAGGGAAGTGGGAAACGGGGATCCAGGGGAAAATGTGCAACCCTAGGTGTGGACCTTGTGGTGTAATTATTGCAATACCGTGTTAGGTTAGAGTAATAGTAGTCATCGTGTAAGAATGATATAAGCTGACAGGGCCCGTTTGGCACATGGGATGGGATGGGAATCAGCTTAATTTTAATCCCATTCCCATGTTTGGCTACCTGTTGGGATGGGATAAATTAGACCCACTGACCTTTTTTATCCCATTGACCTGGGATAAATTAGTCCCAACCAATTTGATGGGATTCAAATGAATCCCATCTCTTCTTTCACCTGAAATCATCTTCTTCTTCTTCAATTATACCAACACCCAAATCATCATAATCATTTGCTTGCGAATCAACTACCCAAATCAATCGATTACACCAACACCAAAATCAATTAACTAAACCAACACCCAAATCAAACAAAGAACAACAGGGAGCTCGAAGATCAACTCAGCGAAGACCAACACAGGCACAAAATAGTTTGCGATTCCAGCTAACATATCGATCAGTAAAGTTGATGGCCAGAGTTTGGTGATCGGTGGCCGATGGATCTTTGGCTATATTTGGGTCGTTTAGTAGGCTAGACATGGCAGAGAAATTAAAAGGGTTTGGAGGAAAGCCAGGTTCAGGCGAAGAAGAAACAGCTTCTCTTATTGGTGAGTCTCTAACAACAGACCCAGATGATGTCTCAGTTGACCCACTTGTCTTCTCCTTTGCAATAAAAAATTTCCCACATAATTCTATCAATCAATCAACAATAAACCCCATAAAAAATGTAAAAAAAGAAGTAAGAAAACATAATTAAATTACCAGATGAAACATCTTGGTTGGGATTGGAAGCCATGACCAGAAGAAACAAGCTGCTGCTCTTTGATTGTTTTCAATTGAATTGAGAATAAAAAAAGGAAAAAGAAAAGAGAGAGAAGAGTGTGGCATGAGGATTGAGAGAGAGGAATGAGTGTGAGATGATGAGATTAGATTAGTGAAATCCAAAAAAGAAAAAAAAACAAAAGAAAAAAAGCAAGAAGAAGACGATTAGATTTGAATGGAGTTTGGTGAGAAGTTGGAAGAAGAAGACAATTGACTTTGAGTTTTTTTTTTTTTTTTTTTTTTTTCCAGTTTGTTGAGTTTCATGTTGTAATTTGTTCCATATATTTGAGTTTTTTATTTTGTTCTAGATCTGTGAGTTTTTTATTTTGTTCCAGATTTTTGTTGGAAAAGATTTTGTTGAAGAAGATATAATACAATTGTAAGATTTAATTCAATCCAATCCTATCCTATCATATGTTGGAACAAACGTGGGATTATTTGTATCCTATGTTACACCAAACATAGGGTAACACTAAATTTAGTCCTGAAAATGTATAAATAATATGTACGAGCTCGGGTGTCTTTTAAAAACGACATAGAGGGTGTGTGAATGGGTTGTTAATCCGTTATTACCAAATTTTCAGATTAGTCAATATTACAAATATAACCCAATTCACAAAACAATAATCAAGTGTAATAAGGTGCGGAAATATAAACGACACTTGATTTTTACGTGGAAACCCTCAAAAGGGAAAAACCACGGGCTATTATAGTGCGCCACACTCGAACCTCGAATCCACTTGTTATCCGAAAATCGTTAAAAGGACGATAATCCAAATAGCCACTTTAAAGGGTCAAGATCGAGATTGATCCTGGCCGGAGGGGTATCAAGTGGTTCGACACCGACTAGGTCCCTGTCAATGCATGCATGATAAAGAATACGTGAAATTGAATTGGAATTCGTCTTATTGATCTTTTTTCTCCGTTACATGAATACACTGACCATAAATCTATTAAAACATTAGATTACATGAAGGTTTTTGAATGAAAATATGGATTATGGTTGTGACATGGAGATTTCGGTCGATAAGTGGGATGGTGGTAGAGGTAAATCTGTGCCTGTCGATAAGTAGAGTCTAGGGTTCTTCTCTCCCTTTCCTCCTTTTTTTTTTCCCCATCTGGCGATGAATAAGTTGTTGTATATATAGGTCCTGTTTGCTTGCCATGCACTCCTACAATCTCGGACTAGGGTTTGGCCGCTTGCAGGATCCTCCTTCTTAGGAAATAAAATCGGAGCTTTAATGCGCTGAATTCAGTCTTTCCTTCCTAGGAGGAGTCAATCATTTTCCTTCCGAATAGGACTCCTACTGTAATGCTCTTTTCAAATTAGGACTCTTTGGCGGGAAGGAATATTCCTCCTTTGTACGGTGACGTTTTACTGGCTCGTTTGTGGAGCTTTTAGTTCTTGAAGTTTAAGATACTGCTTCCTGGTGCTCTTCTGTCCTAGCGGGCTGCCTACATCTAGTTAGCATCCTACTGATGGCAGTAGGGGGACATCTAACCAGCTTTGTAGTAAGGTGATCAATAGAACTCCGTGTCGGGGTGCAGCAGGGTCCATAGGACGCTATATCGGGGTGTAGCGGGGTCCATAGGAAGCTGTATCGGGGTGTAGCGGGGGCCATAGGAAGCCCGGTTATAGCCGGGTCTGATCTCGCCGTGAGTTCTAGTGAGAATTTTTGGCTCTTGGCTTCTTTATTGAGCTGAGATGCTTGTCGGGGTGGATCCCGCTGGTGGAGGTATGTGTTGGGGTTGGCCGGGGTTCACTCTGTCATGGTATCCGGGTTGGGTACTGTTATAGCCTTCTTGTGTCGAGGTGGAAAATTCTTCTTTGGTCCTCCGCCAATTTTGGCGGTTAACAGAAGTCCCCCCTGACTTGGACACTGACACCTTGTCGGGGTCGGGGTCGGGGTCAGGATCTTTTTGTTTGCTTGAAGGATTTTCTTCCTTATCCCCTTACTTTCCTTGTCTGACCGGGTTTCCACTTAAGAGCAGGAAATCCTTATTTTGTCCGTTATAACTGATTACATGTCAACTGTTGATTGGGTTTCCCCTTTTTTCAAAAAGAGCCGTTTTGGCGCGATTAATGCGGAAAACGCCTCAAACCCTTCTTCCGGTCACCGATTCCGGTTTCCAAGTAAGTAACCATCATTCCTCCTCTATAAATAGACCGGCTCTACTGGCGCTTCTCACTTTTGAGCTTTCAGACTTTCAAGGTCGAACGAGAACCAAAATACTCTCTTTAACTTCTTTTCTGACTTACTTTCCTAATTTTCTCAAAATTTCCCCCTCTCTTTCAATGGCTTCTCCTTCACGAATTCCTTCTTCTCATGAAGTTGCTGCCGAACAAAACCCTTCTACAGCGGCGTCTCCTTTTCGACCTGAACCTGCTTCGCCTCCTCAGTCCGATAGCATCGACGCCCTCTTCAGTACGGAGGCGGCCGACGTGGTGGTAGAGTCTCCAACCTCGGAGAGGAAGAGACGGGGGCGGGACGACGATAGTGACACCCCGCTAGCTCAACGCCGTCGCTCCGCTCGAAACCCGCGAGTTGGGTTGGGTTCCCGTAGCCGACCCGAAGACTCGGTTTCGATCGGTGATGAAGTGGGTACTTTACAGTCTGGTGGCAACGAGGAAAGTGGCGGTCCTGACGTCACACTGGTCGGGGTCCAAACGGGCTCCTTCGCCGCCTTTCATGATGGTCGGATTATACCCGACTCCGTTTGTACGGTGAATATGCTCAAGAAATTACGGGAAGAGTACAACATTCCGGAATACATCACTCTCTCCCTTCCCCACAGGGGTTATGATGTATACACCCCGCCTTCAAACCGCCTACTGATCCACAAAGCTGCTTTTGAGTGTGGAGTCCGGATTCCGCTGCACCCTACTCTCCGTCGAGCTCTTGTCGCGCTCGAATTGGCCCCCCTCCAAATCTCGCCGGGCTTTTGGAAGCACCTGACGGGGTTCCTGGTGCTCTGGAAGGAGCAGTGTGATAAGGATCGCATCGAGCGGGAGCCGGGGTTGGACGAACTCCGCTACCTCTTCAACATCGCCAGTATGGTGCCTCGGGGTCAATTCTACTTGAGGGCGTCCAACGACTTGAAGTTCACTGTCCCAGGGGCAAATGTGAAATATTCGGCTCCCTGGAAGGAGGAGTGGCTCGTGGTGGAGGGCGACTGGGGGCATACTGCTTTCATTGGGGGGTATGAGTACCCCGTCCCCACTCAGTTTACAGCGAGGGATAAGTGGGCAAAGGGGACGCTGGCTCCTGAGTCTCGGGAGATTCTAAAAAGGATCCTAAAGAGGGGATATACCAACCTGCAGTATCCCACTCTGGACCCTTTTGAAGGAGCCCGCCTGGATCGGTATCTGAGGATCTCTCTCGCCCTTCCTGGTAAGTTTCACTACGTCTTGTTTCTTTGTTTTTACATATGTGTGCATTCCTTTTTCTGATTCTCACTGAAACTCTTCCCTTCTCGCAGTATCGGCTACCCCAATAGTGACGGGGTCTCTTCCTTCTCCTAGGGCAGGGGATGTGGCCCTGCTTGCTCACTCTTCCCCTGTTCCTTCTCCTACTCCGGCTGCCAAGACTAGGTCGGGGTCCATCCGAGTAGGATCCAACTCCAACCCCTCTCCTGCTCCAACGGGGTCTAAGGCCAAGACTCCAGCTCGTCATCCTTCTTCTCCGCCATCCCGTTTGAGGATCCCGGCATTGCCGGCCAGGGCGGCTAAGGCCCGAGGTTTGGGAAGATCGGCCCAGAAGAAAGCTGCCTCCACCATCAGAACTTCTCCTGCTGCTCCTCCTCCTCCTCCCGCAGCTTTCCCCGTGGATCCTTTGACGATCCCAGTAGAGGAGGCTACCATTAATACTCCTGCTCCTGCTGCTGATGTGGCTTCCGGATCAGGGCTGAGGGGGGCCACCTTTGACGAGGTGGTGTCTAGATTTGCGGCTTCCTGCCCTGGTGGAAGTCTGGTGGATATGGCCAAGCTTCCTACAGATATCTTGGTCACCAAGGGGGCTTCGGTTTTGGCTGAGGTAAACCCCAACTTTTCCCTTTGCTTTTTATTTCCTCTCTCTACTGACTCCTTTTTCTTCTTGCAGGGCTTCAAGTTTGCCATGGCCATGGAGAGGCAGCTGCTAACCTTGAGGGAGGCTTATATTGGCCTCCAAGCGAAGCTAGAGGATACCCAACAGGAGTTGGCCCAAGCCCAACAGAGCATGGCTCCTCTGCTGCAGGACGCCAAAGATGCTGAAGAAGGGAGGCAGGAGGCCTTGGTAGCTCTTAGGCGTGCTGAACGCAGCCTGGACACTGAGACAGTCAGGTCCTTACGCCGCCGGGAGGAGAGGGAATGCGTGAAAAGGGAGAAGAATCTACTGCAGAGCGAGAATCAGCTCCTGCGGGAGACAATAGCAGGCTTGGAGGCTCAACAAGGGCCTTCATTCGAGGATGGCTACTTCACCGCTTGCTACGAGGTGGCTACAGCTTTGCCTCCTCCTTTTGACCTCGAGGCTGCCCTAAACTGGAACCGGGAACAAATACTGGCCAGGGCTGCCCAGCTGGATGGAGAGGGACAAGAAACAGAAGTCCTTCCCCAAGAGGAGGTTCACCCGGGTCATATGGCTGATGTGGCTGCTGAAGTCCAACATGATGGTATTGTGGGAGCTGATCCAGATCCTCTTGCTGTTGAAGAACAAAGAGTGGATCCCGAGTCCGCTTCTGGAGCGATCCTTGTGGAGGAAGATGAGGGACTGGCTAGATCCGGGGTTCCTCAGGCTGAAGGGGCTTCAATTGGGTCTTCTGGTGTGGAGGGATCAGTCCAGACTGATGCTGTAGCTGAGCCTTTGGGCGAAGGGGCAGCCGGCCAAGGGGAGCATCTAGAAGAAGATAGAGAAGATTAGCCTGGCCCCTTCTCTAAAACAAAATTTTTTGTAGCCTGAATCGGGACCTAGGCACCCTGTTTTATCAATATAACTTGCTTTTATTACTTGCTTCGTACTTGTTTACTCTGTACTTAGAAAATTCTCACTGCATATAAAGTTGTTGATGCTTGGAATCCTGTTGAATGCTCGGACCCCGGTGAATAACAAGGACGATGACTGGACCCCGATGGGTAATAAGGATAGAATATGTGCGTATAACCATAAGAACCACTGGGGTAAAATTATATCTTCCTCTAATCGGACTCCCTTAAACGCATCACAGTATAAAGTGTTATAGAAGTCATTCGAGAAGTCCTTCTCCTTACGAACAATTCGTCCTGCTGAGGATGAACTTCTAAGTCTCTTTCTGACTGCTGGTCCGTTGTCGGGGTAGCAAGCGGGGAAATAAAGGGTGAAGTATCCCGATGAGTCACCCCGATGTTACTGTAGATCTGTCCCGGTAGGCTAATAAAGCTACTTTAGCACCAGGTTTCTTGGAGGAAGGTATTTCCCTATCAAGGCAGCAGGAGCGCCCTTAGGCTATTTCCTGGTCTTGAGGCGCTTTAACAATGGAGATCCTCTTGGCGGGCTTGACCCAGTCCAAGGCATCAGGAGCGCCCCGAGGCTATTTCCTGGTCTTGAGGCGAAGTAAGAAACCAGGTACCCTGAGGCAGCCCGACTCTTACTGTAATCTGTCCTGGTAGGCAACTAAGGCCACTTTAGCACCAGGCTTCCTGGAGGAGGGTATTCCCCGACCAAGGCTATCCTGGTAGGCAACTAAGGCCACTTTAGCACCAGGCTTCTCAGAGGAGGGTATTCCCCGACCGAGGCAGCAGGAGCGCCCTTAGGCTATTTCCTGGTCTTGAGGCGCTTTAACAATGGAGATCCTCTTGGCGGGCTTGACCCAGTCCAAGGCATCAGGAGCGCCCTGAGGCTATTTCCTGGTCTTGAGGCGAAGTAAGAAACCAGGTACCCTGAGGCAGCCCGACTCTTACTGTAATCTGTCCTGGTAGGCAACTAAGGCCACTTTAGCACCAGGCTTCCTGGAGGAGGGTATTCCCCGACCAAGGCTATCCTGGTAGGCAACTAAGGCCACTTTAGCACCAGGCTTCTCAGAGGAGGGTATTCCCCGACCGAGGCAGCAGGAGCGCCCTTAGGCTATTTCCTGGTCTTGAGGCGCTTTAACAATGGAGATCCTCTTGGCGGGCTTGACCCAGTCCAAGGCATCAGGAGCGCCCTGAGGCTATTTCCTGGTCTTGAGGCGAAGTAAGAAACCAGGTACCCTGAGGCAGCCCGACTCTTACTGTAATCTGTCCTGGTAGGCAACTAAGGCCACTTTAGCACCAGGCTTCCTGGAGGAGGGTATTCCCCGACCAAGGCTATCCTGGTAGGCAACTAAGGCCATTTTAGCACCAGGCTTCTCAGAGGAGGGTATTCCCCGACCGAGGCAGCAGGAGGGCCCTTAGGCTATTTCCTGGTCTTGAGGCGCTTTAACAATGGAGATCCTCCTAGAAGGTTTGACCCCGTCTAGGGCATCAGGAGCTTTAAGAAGCTCTCCTGGCCTTCAGGTGATTCCGTGATGATGATTCTGTAGGTGATATCAGTAGGAGATAATCGGGCACTGGAAAATAGGAGAATCATATAGAAGAAAGAATTGCTTTTATTTAATTTCCCAAACGGTACAAGCATGAACTCGGGGTGAGCATCCCGCTAGATAAGAACATAGTTTCTAAGGGTAGAATTTTCGAAGATGATCGGCATTCCATGTGTGATCCACCGGGTAACCCTCCATGTCTTCGAGCTTGTAAGCACCACCCCGAAGTGATGCCTTAATCAAGTATGGACCCTCCCAGTTAGGGGCTAGCACCCCGTCAGACCTCCTACGAGTACTCTGGGTCACCTTCCTGAGAACCAAGTCTCCCTCCTTGAAATTTCGGGTCCTCACCTTCTTGTTGAAGTGTCGGGCTATCTTGCTCTGGTATACGGCCACCTTCTGTGCGACCTTGCTTTGTTTTTCCTCCAGTAGGTCCAAGCTAGCTCTCAACTTGGCCTCATTATCTTCTGGTTCATAATTTTGAACCCGAAAAGATATGAGCTTATGTTCGATGGGCAAGACCGCTTCTGCCCCAAATACCAGGGAGTAGGGGGTCTCTCCGGTTGCTGTCTGCCTAGTTGTTCTGTAGGCCCAAAGTACATTGGGTAATTCTGCCACCCATAATCCTTTCTTCTGTTGGAGCTTTTTCTTTAGGAGCTTCTTAATGGTCTTGTTGGTTGCTTCGACTAGCCCGTTGGTTTGAGGATGGGCCACCGAAGCAAAACGGAGATTGATCCTCCGGTCTGCACAGAATTCTCGGAAGTTGGCATTGTCAAACTGCTTTCCCAAATCAGTTATGATGGCCATCGGGGTGCCAAACCGGCAGACTATGTGTTCCTTGACAAAGTTGGTGGTCTTTTCTTCGGTTATCCGGGTGAGTGCCTTAGCTTCCACCCACCGAGTAAAGTAATCTATCGCCACTACTGCGTGCTTGGCTTGGCCGGGTGCAGTGGGAAGTGGCCCGATCAAGTCTAGTCCCCAGATGGCAAAGGGGTAGGGAGTGCTGATTGAGGAGAGTCTCTCTGGAGGGAGATGATGAAGGTTGGCTGTTTTCTGGCAAGCCTCGCAGGATCGCGCGAACTGCCTTGCGTCCTGGTGTATAGTCGGCCAGTAGTAGCCCATCCTAACTACCTGGTAAGCCAAAGTTTCCCCTGACACGTGGTTACCACAATCCCCAGAATGCACCTCACTGAGCGCCCAGTGCGCATCATCGGGATGGAGACACCTGAGCAGAGGGAGAGATTTTCCCTTACGATATAGGTGTCCTTCTACTAAGCAGTATCGGGTAGCTGTCCTCTTGAGCCGACGGGCTTGATCCGGATCTGCTGGGAGAATGTCGTTTTGGAGATAGTCTGCTATTGGATCCATCCAACACGGGAGGCGGCCTACTGGGAGGACTTCTGCCTCTTTCGCTATGCTGGAGAAAGGAACCAATTGAAGGGGGACCCCTTTTGGTAGAGCGTGTCCCTCTCCTGTGGCAATCTTGGCTAAAACGTCCGCGCGATGGTTTTTCTCCCTAGGCACTTGCTCTATTTTTACACCTTTGAACCTCTTCATAGCCTCTTGAACTTTAGCCAGATAGGCTATCATGTTGTCACCCTTCGCTTGGTATAATCCTGTCACCTGGTTGACCACTAATTGTGAATCGCTCTTGATTTGAAGATACTCGGCCCCCAGAGCCCCTGCTACCTTCATTCCTGCTAGCAGAGCCTCGTATTCCGCTTCGTTGTTGGTGGCTCTGAATTCAAACCTGAAGCAATGACTTACTTCAATTCCCGCGGGGTCGATTAGGATGATCCCGGCTCCGCACCTCGACTGGTTCGATGCTCCATCCGTGTAAAGAATCCATATCTTGTTGTCTATGGGCCATTCCAGAAGGGCTTGATCCGGGTCTGGGTCTGCCGACACGCCTTGGTTCAGGGTCGGGCCAAACTCCACTATGAAGTCCGCCAGGGCTTGAGCTTTGATCGTGGTTCTCGCCTTGTACTTGATGTCAAACTGTGTGAGCTCTAGGGCCCACAGAACCAGTCTGCCTGAAACATCCGGTCTCTGGAGAAATTGTCTCAAAGGCTGATCTGTGACGACCGCGATGGTGTGGGCTTGAAAATAAGGCCGGAGCTTTCTGGATGTTGTTACTAAGGCGTAGGCGAGTTTTTCTAGCAAGGTATAATTCTTCTCGGACTTTGTAAGAGCCCGACTCACGTAGTAGATCGGCCTCTGTACCCCGTCACTGCATTCTTTCACCAAGGCCCCGCTAGTTGCTGCTTCGGAAACTGCTAGGTAGAGTAGAAGTTCTTCACCCGGGATTGGTTTTACCAATAGCGGCGGACTTGACAGGTATCCCTTTAGAGCCTGAAAGGCCTGCTCGCTCTGCTCGTCCCACTTCATCTTTTTCCCCTGCTTGATGACTTTAAAAAAGGGGAGACACTTGTCTGTGGAGCGGGATATGAACCGGTTTAAAGCCGCTATCCGCCCGGCTAACCCTTGCGCCTGCTTGAGGTTTGTAGGAGACTCGAGATCTAAAATGGCTTTGATCTTCTCAGGATTTTCCTCGATTCCCCCTTTCATGCACCATGAATCCCAAGAATTTGCCTGCTGCCACCCCGAATGCGCATTTAGCGGGGTTCAGCCTTATCTGGTTCTGTCTTATTATCTGGAAGGTCTGGCGCAAGTCCCCTGCATGTTGTCTTGCTTCTGGAGACTTAGTGATCATGTCGTCTATGTATACTTCCATGGATCTCCCTATCAGTTCCTTGAATAGTTTATTCACCATGCGCTGGTAGGTGGCACCTGCATTTTTGAGTCCGAATGGCATTACCTTGTAACAGTAGAGGCCTTGTCCAGTGATGAAGCTAGTCTTGTCTTGATCTGAAGGGTGCATCATGATTTGATTGTACCCCGAGAAAGCGTCCATGAAACTTAGGAGCTTATTTCCTGCAGTGGAGTCAATGAGCTGGTCTATCTTTGGTAGAGGGAAGCTATCTTTGGGACAAGCCCGATTGAGATCGGTGTAGTCCACGCACATCCGCCACTTTCCGTTGGATTTGGTAACCATGACCACGTTAGCGATCTATTCAGGGTACCGGGATTCCCTGATGAATCCGGCCTTCAAGAGCTTATCAACTTCTTCTTGGACTGCGGCATTCCGTTCTGTGTTGAAGTGTCTTCTTTTCTGTTTTACCGGCTTGAAGGTGGCATCCACTGCCAACCTATGGATGGCCAGGCCAGGCCAGGCCAGGGGGAATGCCGGGCATCTCCTCATGACCCCAAGCAAAGACGTCGTTGTACTCTCTGAGAAGCTCTATCAAATTACTCTTCACCTCTGGGTCTAGACCTTCCCCCACCTTTACTGTCTTTGTTGGGTCCTCCCTCCGGATCTGGACTTCCTCTAGCTGCTCCACGGGGTTCCCACTGGCCCAACTTCGCTCTTCTTCTTCTGACTCTTCCACGATTATGTCTGGTACTTCTCCTTCTTCTAAAACATAATCATCCTGCTCTGTCGTTCTCTGACTTGGGTAGCTGGCCACTGATGCGCATTGCTTAGCCAGTGCAGCGGGGTTAGTTGATACCGCATAGCAGTTTCGGGCTGCCTGCTGGTCTCCTCTTACTTCTCCCACTCCCGATCCTACTGGAAACTTCATCACGTTGTGGTAGATGGACAGTACTCCTCTAATCCCTGATAAGAAAGGCCTTCCTAGAATTGCATTGTACGCAGATGGGGTGTCCACCACGACGAACTCCGTCATTATGTTTTGCTGAAGAGGAGCTTCTCCGACTATCACTGGCAGTATCTTTGTTCCCATCGGCATTACGGAGTCCCCTGTGAATCCGTATAGTAGAGAGGTGCAACTGTTGTAGCAAGAATTCTTCAGGTTAAGCTGTTCATGAGCCCCCTTGAACAGAATATCCACGCTGCTTCCCGTATCAATCAGGACGCGGTGTACTAGGCAGTTAGCGATCTGCACTGTTATGACCATGGGGTCATCATGTGGCTGTACCGTATTGAAGACATCCTCCTCCGTGAAGATGATCTTGGTCGAGCGGGATAGATCTCGGGATCCGCCACTGACCTTCAGTATCTCATGGTCAGTGTTAAGCCTGGGAATCTTCCTTGCGTGGTTCTTCCTTGAATTGTTGGAGGTTCCAGCCAAGGTGGGACCCCCACTGATGGTGTGAATCACCTGGATCTGCTGCATTAGATCCTTTTCTCCTTCTCTCCTTCTTTCCGCTGCTTCTTGCATCCCGCTTTGAACCTGCTTTCCTTCTTTGATGCTATCTCGTACCTGTTGTAAAAATTTGGTTAGGAGTCCTCCCCTTACCAGTGCTTCTATCTGATTGCGGAGACTGTAGCATTCTGAGGTGTTGTGTCCCACGTCTTCATGGAAGTCGCAATACTTGTATTGATTCCTCCTGTCTATCGGGATTTTTATGGGAACCGGCTTTCTGAGTAGTCCCTTGTCTCGAATAGCGAGATAGATAGTTTCCAGTGATGCGTTGAGAGGAGTATAGTGGTTATATCCTTCTTCCTCCCTCGTTATTCTGGATACATCCTTCAAGGGGAGCTCTCTGGGGGGCGACCTCCTGACCGGGTACCTCTCTTGGTACGAAGGAATAGGAGGCGGCCTGTATGTCGACCGGTTTGGAGGTTGATTCTGAAATTTCCTAGCTGGGGCAGGTTTTGGAGCTTCCTTTTTTGGGCGTGGTGCTAACCGGGCTTCATCATGTTCAATCTTAATCCGGAGTTGTTCCTCAATGTCCACCTGTTCCAGAGCCCGATTGTAGGCTTCCTGGTACGTCTCAGGAGGATGCTTGGCGAAAGATCGGAACAGTCTGCCAGCCCACAAATTCCTCCGGAAATTTGCTAGCGTTTCCTTCTCATTGAACACACCCATCTGGACGACCTCTTTGTGGAATTTCTCCACATAAGATCTCAGAGTTTCACCACGTTCTTGAACTACGTACTGCAGTAGGATAGGATCCTTGGGACGGGGTTTGATTCCCTGAAACTGTGCACAGAAAGCTTTGGTAAGTTTGGAGAAAGAATCAACACTACCTGGTGGCAATTTTCTGAACCATGTCTTGGCACAGTCTGTTAGAGTTGAAGGGAACATCCTGCACATGGCTATCCTGGTTGCACTCTGGACCTCCATCTGGTGTATGAAGCTTTCCAGGTGGCTGACGGGGTCTTCTGTTCCAGAATACTTTTCTGAAGGCATCCTGAATTTGGGGGGTAGCCCCGCCTCCCTAACTCTCTTGGAGAATGGTGCATTCATCTCACCCAAAGGATTCTTCTGGATCCCCTGATGCTTTCCCTTTTTTAGCTGCTCCAACTCCTTTGCCATTCTCGTCATCTGGTCCTCCAAGCGCTGAGACTTCTTAGTTCCGGATTGTGCTACCGAAATTTCATCATCCGAAGATTCGGAATCGATGACTACCTCCTTTCGCTTAACTCTTTGATGCCTCTCCCTGGAAATCCTCCGAGATTTGGCACTTTCTTCAGAATTGGGATGGGATTCCCTCTCCTTGGACCGCGGTCTTGGTGGGGATTGAATCTTCCTAGGAGGAACCTCAATCGCAGATTTTACCAGTCGTGGTCTGAGATCCGCCTGTCGGACTGGGAGAGGGGGGCCCAATCGGTCGAAGACTGGAGCCCGAGTGCTTGGTCTGACATCGTCCTGGATCCCAGCTGCTTCGAATGGGATTCCCTGGGCCATCATCCGGAGCCGGATCGCTTCTACGTAGGCTGCGGCGTGCTGCTCTAAAACCTCTCGATTGACCCCTTGCCCCGCGGGGTTTTGAGGGACAGGGTCTGCAGCCGGTGGGGGCACTGGCGGAGGATTCTCGCTCCTGATACCCTTACCCCGCCTCTGAGCTCTTTCAGTGGAGGCAAGGGATTGGAGCCCTGATGGTTCGGGATGACCCTGGGAGGATCGGAGTCTCATTCTGAATATTTCTGGGTGGAAGTAAGCTGTTACTAAACAATGGTTGGGAGACTTCCCACAGACGGCGCCAAAAGTGTTATCCGAAAATCGTTAAAAGGACGATAATCCAAATAGCCACTTTAAAGGGTCAAGATCGAGATTGATCCTGGCCGGAGGGGTATCAAGTGGTTCGACACCGACTAGGTCCCTGTCAATGCATGCATGATAAAGAATACGTGAAATTGAATTGGAATTCGTCTTATTGATCTTTCTTCTCCGTTACATGAATACACTGACCATAAATCTATTAAAACATTAGATTACATGAAAGTTTTTGAATGAAAATATGGATTATGGTTGTGACATGGTGATGTGTAAAATCGTGTTATAAAAACCTAACTCGCAAGTGCACGAATCGTGAGATAAGTACAGCGACAAGTAGGGATCGTTCCCACGAGGAAAAGTGATCTATCGACTAAAACCAATTCTAATTAAAGCTAAGCAATTAACAGTAACCAAGAGATTTCAGATTGATTTGATTGATTTGAGATTAAAAACTAGATTAAACTAAGAAAACAATTAACAAGAATATGAGAATGAGATCAAGAGGTGAGAAGACTAGGTCATCAATGCTCACCAACTACGTTTACTCAATGCTTCGAATTGACTTTCACAAAGAATATTAATCATGTTAAGGGTTCGTTCTTAAATTATATATAATTAGTGCTATGTGGTCCTGGAATAAATCAAGTACTCTTTACTGCAGTCATTAGCAAAACCTGCGTGTAAACTATAGCATAAAATACATCAACCATACACCAAGCGTTCTCAGTTAAGTCATTAGCAAACCCTGCGTGTAAACTATAACCTAAAACCCACAAAGCACACAATCAAGTATTCTCAATCACATTCATTAGCAAAACCTGCGTATAGACTATAATTGAGAATCCATTAAGCACAAGAACAAGAGAACCAAAGATAACGTGCAATAACCTGCTACGATAAATTCATTCATTCAATTGATTATTGGTTGAGAATGGTGAAACCCACGCGCATCTCAACCTTTAACATATAAACCCTAGATTCAAGACTAGCAAAAACCATGCATAGACAAGAAGAAATCCCAAATTGAATGAAACGAAACTTGAATTACTAAAACATAGTCAATTCTAACAAAGAGTATTCATAGAGGTTCACATTGAATCCCTAGTATGGATTTAGTTACACATAGTTGAAATAAAAAGACAAGAGATAGAAAAGATAAAACCCATTGTGGCCTTCAATGAATTCTTCAAATCTTCAATGATGCGTCTTCTTCGTCTTGCAAACCCCCGATGTGTAAAGATGGATGATGGTGAAGGGGGACGGCCCCTTTGGTGGCCGGGGACCTCCCTTGGCTAGCTCTCTCTCCCTCTCTCTCTCCTTCTATATTAGGGTTCAAAGGGGCTTAAATAGGTGTAGATGCTAAGCCAAGCCCTTAAACAACAAGGAAATCACTTCCCCTTTAGAACTCTACCTTTTTGGGATTCTATTTCTTTCCTAATCCATCCAAATTGATTGCTTATTGAAGGAGGATAAGGATTAGATGTCTAATTTCTTTCCAAGACTCCCAGACATGTCCAAGAAGGTAATATTTCCCGTTCCGACAACTTGCGAAACAAATCCCGAAAGCATTCGCGGATTTAATAACTGACTGATCTGACCTTCAGGCACTAAAACGAGCATAACTTCTTCTAGAAAATTCTGATTGACAAGCCGTAAATTGGGTTGGAAACTAGACTTCCAGGGCTTCAAATCCATAGGTGGTAGGACACACAGTTCAATCGGAGCTGAGAGTTATGGGGCCCGCAATATGGGTCATCTGCACTGACGGGCTACCGCTGCCAAATACGCAGCGGTCCGGCAGCGGTTTGCACACAATTGGGAACGCTGCCACTTTGGCAGCGGTTAGGGAGCATTTGGCACAGCGGTCTCCTCTGCCCATTAATCGCTGCGACACCTCTCTTCTGAAAATAGCAGCGGTGCGAGAGCGTTTTTGCTCAATTTTAGAAAAGACCCTTGACTACTTCAAAATAGCACTTTTTATCTGAATTTCTTCAAATACATCACTTGGATTCAACAACCTGAAAATGCTCAAACACACAAATTAAAACTCTAAAAGACTCGAGAAACAAGCAATTGATTGGAGGAATGGGGATCGAAAACATATACAATAAATGACCGATCACATGGAGATTTCGGTCGATAAGTGGGATGGTGGTAGAGGTAAATCTGTGCCTGTCGATAAGTAGAGTCTAGGGTTCTTCTCTCCCTTTCCTCCTTTTTTTTTTCCCCATCTGGCGATGAATAAGTTGTTGTATATATAGGTCCTGTTTGCTTGCCATGCACTCCTACAATCTCGGACTAGGGTTTGGCCGCTTGCAGGATCCTCCTTCTTAGGAAATAAAATCGGAGCTTTAATGCGCTGAATTCAGTCTTTCCTTCCTAGGAGGAGTCAATTATTTTCCTTCCGAATAGGACTCCTACTGTAATGCTCTTTTCAAATTAGGACTCTTTGGCGGGAAGGAATATTCCTCCTTTGTACGGTGACGTTTTACTGGCTCGTTTGTGGAGCTTTTAGTTCTTGAAGTTTAAGATACTGCTTCCTGGTGCTCTTCTGTCCTAGCGGGCTGCCTACATCTAGTTAGCATCCTACTGATGGCAGTAGGGGGACATCTAACCAGCTTTGTAGTAAGGTGATCAATAGAACTCCGTGTCGGGGTGCAGCAGGGTCCATAGGACGCTATATCGGGGTGTAGCGGGGTCCATAGGAAGCTGTATCGGGGTGTAGCGGGGGCCATAGGAAGCCTGGTTATAGCCGGGTCTGATCTCGCCGTGAGTTCTAGTGAGAATTTTTGGCTCTTGGCTTCTTTATTGAGCTGAGATGCTTGTCGGGGTGGATCCCGCTGGTGGAGGTATGTGTTGGGGTTGGCCGGGGTTCACTCTGTCATGGTATCCGGGTTGGGTACTGTTATAGCCTTCTTGTGTCGAGGTGGAAAATTCTTCTTTGGTCCTCCGCCAATTTTGGCGGTTAACACCACTAATTGTGATAGCGTATACAACCTAATCCCGGCCTATATCCCGCTACGACTACCCGCAGGCCTGTAAAAGTGGACCTAGTCCAATTTACTCATGTGACCACCTAATCCCGGTGTACGACCTAATCCCGGTCTATCACACAAGACTTACTTCTCCGAAGAGATCAACACCCTATGTGAATATGCAATGATATCCAAATATGCAATAAGAGCTAGGGTACTCTAGATGCTTACCTAGGATTATGTGATGACAATAAAATCAATCCTAGATATGAAAATAGCTATATGACATGGCATAATAGCTTAGCTATGTAAAGGATGACCAATCCTAGATACAATAGCTATCAAAAATAACCCACAAACATTCAAAGGATTAACTAGTTGATTAAAACACAATCTATCAACCTAGTTATCAATAAAGCACACAAGAATGTTTATGGCATAGCTTTTAGGCAATAATGACCTAATCAAATAAGCTATGTAAAAATAAACCCAATCAACACATAATCTCAATCATGTATGTAGAAATTACTCAAGAACATACAAGTAATAAAAGAGATAAATTGATAAGTAAAAACACTAAAATTAGATGAGATTAGTGTTCAACAAATCATACCATGTGTGTTGAAGAAGACCCATGCATTAGCAAACACTAGATGATCCTAGATGATGCTTAGATGATGATTTATGCATGTGGAAATAGGTTTGGATGATCAAAGATGAGTTCTTGGGAGAATTTCTCTCTTTGAAAATCCTTTCAATCAAAAATATGAGTTTATTGAGTCATCATTGTGACCTAAGGACAAAGAGGCATATATATATGATGTCCAATTGAAGCTATGTCGTTTTGGAAATTTTCCGAAAAAGTTTCCGGACAAACCGCTCTACGTAGGGCAGATTTTGGGCGAGTAAAGGACGGATTGAAAAATCAATCAGGTGCCCGCTCTACGTAGGGCGAGTTAACAGCGGTTTGGGCGCGACAGTGCATCAGCTTCAGATTAAAGTGCCTCAAAACATGACCAAACGACATAGAAAACTTTCATATGATATATCGTTGGAAAGGTATGGATGTCTACTTTCTATCACAATTTACAGAATGACATTTCAATGTCTGTAGAAAGAGTTATGGTCAATTGAGTGACCAAAGGTCAGAAATAGACAACAACATAGTTGCCCTGTTTTGGTGGTCACTTTGGAGATTTCAAAACCAATCCAAACGGTCATGAAATATTACGAATAATATACCGTTGGAAAGGTATGGGTGTCTAGTTTGTATAGAATTTTACAAAACTCAATTTAAATCTTTTTATAAAAAGTTATCGTCACAAGACCATACAAAGGTCAGTTTTAAAAAACATTTAAAACATTGAAATCCAATCTTTTGAAACTAGACACATTACTCCAAACAACCAAACCAAAACTACCACTTATCCAAGAGAAGAATGAGACCTTCTCAAGTGGTCAACCATCGTGCTAAGACATGCACACCATCATGCAAGCACGGACGTTTCCGATCACTCAAACGGAAACGAATTACACCACACTTATAACTATTATACATGAAGTGTACGTGTGGGAATTGAATGCATCCTAATGCCTAAACTTGTTATGGCATTTCAATAAACTAGATGCAATCAAATAAACATGCAAGAAGAGATGTTCAAGAACATGCAAGCACTCATATAAAACACACAACATACAAGAATAAGATTTATGCATGAGTTGTGTGTGTGTGCGACTAGATCTCTTCAAAGCAAGTAAGCACTAGAATTTACCTTTGGTGCTTCTTCTCTTGAGGTCTTGAGAGGGCCATTGGATGATCACCAATTCCTAAGCTACCCTTACATCAACCCCAACATGTGATTTGTCCATGAAACAAGCCAATCAACAAATGGGAATCCTTACAAGTCCTATCCAATCCAATCCAATCCAATCCTATAAAAATAATCCTATCCTATCCCGCACACCAAACGGACCCAAAATGTTTTGAAAATGTATGTTATATCGTGTTAGGTTGGAGTAATAGTAGTCATCGTGAAAGAATGATGTAAGCTGACAATGTTTTGAAAATGTATGTTATATCGTGTTAGGTTGGAGTAATAATAGTCATCGTGAAAGAATGATGTAAGCTAACAATGTATAACAAATGTATGTTTTTATCGTGTTAGGTTGGAGTAATGGTGGTCATCGTGTTAGAATGATGTGTTGACAATGTTTTGAAAATGTAAATGTTACACAGGGGAGCACTGTCCCAGTGATAATATGTTTTGGTTAGGACATATGTGCAAATGGTAAATAATGAATGCTGGTCGACTAAGCTGCTGATTAACTACGTTGTTGCGTTCATGTAAACCTCATGTGCCATCCATGTCCTAATCAACGGCACGCTCGAATGGTATAATTTCCAAGATGGAGTCGTTCCGTCTAATATAAATTCAGCAAACTGGCACATGTAGACGCCGCACTGGATACTGAAAAGTGAAAACATAAACATAAAGTATGCAAATAATACATATATTTGCAACTGTTGCAAAGGGATATGGCAGAAACGAATATTAATTACGTACCCATCATCCTGGATTGGAAGATCTGGTCTGATGTACTCAACGGGCTTGAATGGCTTCGTACGTACGTCTATCCCTTATGCTCATAGTACACAGACTGCTGGAGAAGGGAGGGCATTAGGTAGCTAATACAGTCCATTTCCCTTACCCTCACTATTGACTTGCTTTTGGCATGCAGTGAGTCGTAAAAAGTGAACACCCCATCTTTAGGGAAGAGATGGCAGAGAACCCAGTGGTTGCCCACATTACAGGGGATTAGAACCTATGGAGGTGATCCAAAGATGAGAAACGGGTTTAGCAATTGATGTCATGAAACGTTAATAATAAGGAAAACGAATTAGTACAGGACAGATAGCCCACCGAATCATATTCCACCATTCGGGTCGAACTAGAATTGACCCACTGCCTCTCACAACATCTATACACTGTTGGTCGTGGATGAAGGACATGACATCAATGTCTGGAAAATCAATCCAAGAATCCTGTGTTTTTCTACCCTTCTTTCGTACAGGTCTGGTCTTCAGTTGCAATGTTGCCTTCAACGAGTCCCATTTCTTAGCAAGGTAACACTGTTTAAAGGATTCGTGTTACTTTATCGGAGACAGAGATGTGTTATACTTATTAAGGTACTTGGATACGCAGTTACTTAGATATACTTACGTAGAATGAACAGTCAACCATTGTGATGTCCTGTGCATACTCGTCATATCTGGAACAACGGCGCCTCCATAGAACATCCATAAAGTTGTCCACATGCTGATAGAATTTTGGTTTGTATTAAAAAGGATTGTTTAAGGTCTTCGGCCAAAACATAAAGGGGATAAGTAGCATATACAATAAATACCATGTACAAAAACACCTATAATTACCAAGTTAGAGAACGGCACCGACGGGCTCTTCATGTCGAGAAAATTTTGCCGAGTAAATCGCTGTTCTTGACCCACATAAAGACTGTGGTAGTACACGACACGTATTAGATGCAAGTAAAAAGGATAGATAATAAGGGCATGAAGAGGTTACAAAAATTAAAGTTTAAATTTACGAAATATCATCGCCGGTGCTTTTCAGGAAAGCGGCATATTCGGTGTCCAATAAATCGTCATCATTACTGATATCAAGGAGCTGTCCTCTTTTTGCTCGCTTTTGCTTCTTCCTTTTCTTGGGATCGATCCAAACGGTGTTTAGAAAATCGGCTCTCTTCCGCTTCCTCGCGGTCTCTATATCCCTTCTTGGGTAGTTGTCTGACACTTTTTCCAACAGAATTATACTTCCTTCCACTCCCGGGACCATCAAGTTGGGATCCGGAGATCTGTAAGGTTTGAGATGGATCGTACATTTGCGGCCTATAAGGGACCCTGTATGACCCTGTGTCAAAACTAATGCAATTAATAGCATTGCTATATGATGAAAGAAACATTTCTATATGATCACAGCAACTCGAAGACTGACTAAACCGTAACTTGTATGTACCCATTTCGATAACGCAGAATAGGTAATAAGAAAGCAAAAAATAATAATTGGGTAACACGGAATAAGTATTAAGAAACCAATATAATATTTTACTATGTAAGGACTTGGATCAGAATATGTACATATACCTCAACAGCAACTTCAAATTCATCGACTTTGGGAGTTTGTTCATCCGGTTTTGGGGCCTCGGAGTCCTTATTATCCTCGAATTTGTCTATTCTATCAATAGGGTCGAAGGCAGTCACATGCACATTGTACCGATTCTCTTCAGATTCATTGACATTGGGAGCATGTCCATCCAGTTTTGTGGCCTCGGAGTCCTTATTATCATTTGCCTCAGTTTTTTCTGTTCTGTTGGCAGAGTCAGAGGTAGTCCCATGCACATTGTACAGATTCTCTTGCTTCGCCTTCTCCAGATAAGCAGGCATCACCTTCAGCAGAATGTCATTTAGTGCCTGAGGGAGGACCTTAGGGAGCACATCATTAGGTGCCTTAGGAAGCACCTTGGGTAGAACGTCATACATCACCTTCCTTATCACCTCAGAAGTATTTTTTTCGCTAACCTCATTAGGCAACACATCCTTCACTGCTGCTTGGGGAAGCACCTTGGGGAGAACATCAAACAAGACCTTTGTCATCATCCCACACATACTTTTATATGTAACCTCCTTTGGATTGGGTGTAGTCTCATGAGATTCGTTGTTGGCAAACAGTTTCCTCTAAACTGAAGGTGGAGCCCTGTTGTGATAGGAATCAAATTGTTCATTTTTATTTTTGGTTTCCTGGTTGTCCAACTCCGGAATACCACCAGACAATTCACACCCTACTTGATCATCAGTAATAGACTCAGTTCGATTCGGATGGGCAGGCCATCCTCTATGAATAAAACTGTCACAGACGAAGTCCATGTCGATTGATTTGAAGTAGGTTTGCTGTTTTTCAGTTGGAGTAGGTTTCATGTCCACCGTTACCAACTGCACATATAAGAGGATTACCGTTAATGTTAAAGTGAAATCAAAATCTAACATGACAAATAAAGGCTGCAACTGACATGGGTATATATATATACACACATACACTACGTTTGTCAAATAAATTTTCATCGAACCCAGTCGAAGTGTTGAAAAACTCCCAGTTTTTGAACCATGGATAACTCGAACCATGGCGCTTGCCAATTACGCCGGTTAGAAAATGAAATCTTTCAACGGCCCAAACCTATTAAGGTTTTCATTAAGTAGTGTTATGAAAATGTGTTAGGAAATGATTCCAGTCAATCAGTAGCTAAGCCATAGTGGTCGGTGTGCATACCTGAAAACATAGAAGATGCCCAGAAAGGTTGTAAGTGATGGTAGTTTTCGTTCTGGTTTGCTTTCAGTCTTTTTTTTTTTTTTTTGCCTCTTTTTTTTGCATTCCCTTTCGAAGGACCTGCAGTATGTGATTCTTGTTCACCTTCACCTTCAACAACTACTTTGTTTGATGGTTTGAGTTTGTCGCGGTTTTTGGGTATGGCATTTTTTATCCAGTGCAAAGTCAAACTATACATGTATGAACCCCATGGAAAACCTTTGAAAGCTACGTCATCATCCACTAATGCAAACATCCATAGCGGTGCATGGTCACGTTTGTCGAGAGTGCTTAAGATATAGCCTATGACCAACAGATTTGCCATCTTCACCTTGATCGTCGGTGAGTCGTTTAAAAGTTTTGAACAAAGAAATGTCCGTAGGTTGGTTCTAGAAATGTCTTCCGTATAGGCCGTTCTCCGCTGGACTATAGTTCACATTTATTAATCCTTCTGGCAATTTTCCCATTTTTAGCCCAGAACATAGGCAAAACTTAACTTGACCGAAACGATGTTGCATACCCATCCCAAACCACATTTCGTCATCTCGAGGTGGTGATGCATTACCGGACCTACTGGTATATTCGATCTGCCTTTTCAGTATACTATGCAAGACCTTTGCATGTATAGTGACGGGCAATCGTAGACCTAAGTAGTGGCCAAAAGGTCCTTCCTTAAACGCCTCTAAAACTTGTAATCTGCCTAAAACTTTTTCAATGTCAACAAGAATGTTACAGTGATGCCGACTTCTGGAGTTTATCCTTGCATTTTTCCATCCCTCGTGATCCGGATATAAGAAGGTTAACATCTGAAAATAATGGGCAGGTCGTGTAAATAAAAACATATTAGTCCTTCGGATATTCATCAAAGCATGGAAAATCAGAATATAGGCTAACATGAACATGTGATGAAAAAGTAAGTGAAAGGTTACCATTTGAAAATAATAAGCAGGTGGTGTAAAATAAAATATTAGATATTCATCACCAGCTAACATGAACATGTAATGAAAAGTAAGTGAAAGTCATGAGAGGATATTAGTCATGGAAATTCATGTCAACTTCATGGAATCGAAAGCATCATGGAAAGAAAGTCATGGAAATTCATGTAAGGGGGGGTCATGGAATCATGGAATCATGGGAATCATGGAAAAGTCATGGAAATTCATGTAAGGGGAATCATGGAATCGTGGAATGTCATACCAACATCATGGAATGTCATGGCAACATCATGGATATACGTAACATGGAAATTGGCATCTTGGAAATCAGCATGTGAAATCATGGGGGATATAAAAACATCATACAAAGGTTCATGTAAAGTCATGGGGCACATCATGGAAAGTCGAAATCATCATGATCACATCATGGAAAGTAGAAGCAACATGAAAGAAAGTCTTGGCAATATGTGATGGAAAACCCCATGGAAAATCCCCTGATATGCTCATGGAAAGTCATATGGGATGTAAAGAAAGACTTTCCATGTAAAGTCATGGGGCACATCTACTTTCATGTAATCTTGGTCTTGGATCCATGGATCACATAATGGAAAACTTCATGTATCGAATGCATCATCAGCACATCAGGGGAAATCTTTATGAGCCCTATTGGGGTAAATCATGATCATGGTAAAAATCAAGACCCAAATGGGCAAGTAACACAAATTAATTCCATATTGGAATTCCAGATTTCAAGTAATTCCAGATATCCAAAAAAACCCTATTACGACATTAGGGATTAACATTAGGGATTAACACAACAGAAAAAGGGATAGAGGACATAAGTCCCCTATATCAAGTCAAATGTTACGGAAATAATTCGGGATCGTGCCGATTAAGAGCATAGCTAATTCGATCCTACCTCGTCTTCACACACTGTGGTCGTCGGGGTATCGGCTTTCCCGTTTTCCCTTTTCACGACTTTCCTGTTTTTCCTCACCTGTAGTCGTCATTCTTCACTCCCGTTTTCCCTTGTCAAGGCTTTCCCATTTTCCCTTACCTGCGGTCATCGTTCTTCACTGTGGCTTTCCCGTTTTCACTTTCATCGGTTTTGTTACAGACTCTGGCTTTCCGTTTTCCCTTTTCAAATGAGAATCCATTACAAGGGGTAATTTAGTCATTTAGAAGAACACTAAAATGTCAGGTCCGAACAGTTAAATAGGGGTACAATTGTAAGATCATCTATTTAAATACAATGAAGTGGTCAGAATTGGGTTTTTAATAACTTCTGGCTATATGTCGTTTTGGCATCTTCTGTAGGTACCTAGATTTACAGATTGCGCAGCAGAAGGGTTTTAAAATTTTTTAAAGCAATCATCAAGTAAACCTATTTGTACAGTAATAATCGAAAACGGTAAAGAAGGTGAAACGATTTCATACCTACGTAGGAGGCTCTTTCACTTTAATACGATTTGCTCCTGATTTGAACCACTTGATCTTCCTCGCTATCTCCCGGAACTGGCAACGGCGTGTGGGCGCGTCACGGTATTCAGGTGTTAGGATTATGCTCAATAGCAAGAGTGTAATAGTGTAATTAACAATCTTTTTCATATTAATAAAGTGATTTCTGTTTTAAACAAATCTTATAGCATTTATAGTTTAATAATTGTTAAAGTAAATAATCATAAGGTCTAAAGACTATGAGAAAAGAAGAATTGTTCATACATCTGGATATGTATGTGGTAGACACAATTCTTTAGTTAGTCTTGAATATCGTTCACAACTTAAGTTAAAGGTTGGGCACCTTTATCTTGTTAAAGTTGTAGAATTCTTTTGCTAGCATTTGAGTGGGATCAAATGAGATATGATGAGTCTAAAATCATCGGAGTGTCTTCGAGCAAAAGAATCTAGTGCATTGGGTGCATTGAACAGGATCACAATGAAATACTTTATCTATAACCGTCAGTAGATAAAAGTAATTTCATTATCAGGACAATCGGAGAGTCTATCTTAATCCTGAGATAAATGATGGACTTATGGTTGCAGGTGATATCATTTGAGCTATCAATGAGTACGATTATATCGCATAGTCTATCCTCGATAGTTTGGTGATATTCATTTGTTAATCGATAGAGGACTTCATTTATAGATATGGACATCGTGGCTCCATTTATTAAATGGGAGTATAATATCATCATATGGATGTTTTGAGGTAATTGGATATTAAATCTCAACGTTGAGTTTTCAATAGTGTCTATTGAAAACATGGCTTCTGGACAAGTCAAAATATCCAAGTTCAAAACGTGGTCATATGAGTAAATATGGTAACTTGGAGAGTTATAGGCGGTCTATGAACTCTTGGCGATTACTGATATTAATCACGAGAATACACTATCTCCAATATGATTGTCTAGGGTATGAATGAGGAAGCATCTTCCTTTTCTGTCTTTATTTAAGAGTTCAATTTTAGCTCTTTAGTGGAATGAGCTAAAATTAATGGATCGGACCTAAGTGAATCATTTGTTGATTGTGATTAGGTTATGTCTATTGGAGCTTAAATTTAGATAGCCCGCCAAGATCCCCAATCCACACGGACTTGCATGGATCACTTGATATATTCTACCGGACCAATTTAAGGTCCATCTAGAATTGCAATTTAATATATTAAGAATATAATTTGCACATTATTTATGTAATGGGCTGCACAATTATATTTATATATTAATGGATGACATGTGGGCTTGTTTCTTTTAGTAAGAATGGGTCTAGTTCACATGTGGGCTTTTTATTTAAAGTCCTATGGATTTAATGAAATAAGAAAAATAATATTTGACCCAATATATACATGTGGGGCGGCAAGGTGCTAAAATAGCATTTAATATTATTTTGTTTTCATTATTTAATTAAATAAGAATTAATTAATTTATTAATTAATTGTTTAATTAAGTAACAAATCTTTTCTAAATAGGAAATATGATTCCTATTTGTATACTATTGGTAGTAGTATAATTAAATAGAAAGACTTGTTTGACAAGGAAATAAATAATTAATTTTATTTATTAAATCAAATAAGAAGTCTTTTACTTTAGTCAAATAAGGAATAAAAGATTTATGAGTTTGATTAGGGTTTGGAAATCTTAAACTAAATAGGAATTAGGGTGCAACTAAATCTCCAATATTTTAGGAGTAAAATTGCGGCAACCCTAATTATTTTTGGTAGAGATTTAGGCCACCCTAGAGCAGAAAGGAAGAGAAAAATTTGGCCACCTATATAAGGCAACTTATAATTTCGGCCACCACTAAGTGCTTGGGTGCAGAATTTTATTCTTCTTCTTCTTCTCAACTCATTGTTAGAGATCTATTATTCTACTAAAAACAAAAGGAACATAGATTATTCTTTGATTGTATTCTAGTTGCTTATTCATCAATAAGCTTGTGAATACTATATCGATCTAGGTTCACGCGAGTTTCGATCATAAGATTGAGAACTCAAAAGTGACCGGAATAATCTTAGGTTTCTTTAGATTGTTTTTGGGACTAACGAATCAAGAAAAGTTTGTTTAATCCAATCACAGGTTTGCAATTCAAAGAAAGGGAGACCACGCTCCTAGGTGATCCACGTTCGTGCTAGGATTGAAGATCTTGCGGATTACCATCGACGCAAGTCAATCGGATCACGCGACAAGAGGTATTAATCTTTTGTTTATTTTTATATATCTTTAATTAATCAAAAGGGTTTAAGGTTCATAAAATTGGAAAAATTTTAAAAGCTACTCAAACTATTTTTTTTTTTAGTCTCGCTTCCGCTGCGGGTATATTTTTTTTCCTACATCAGGAACCTGTATGGAGGTTGAAGAGACACACGAAGCAACTCTTTTGCCTTTGTGTATAGAATGTAGCAAGCCTAAAATAAAATAAAAAAACAAAACTTTTTTTATTTTTTTTTGTTGGCCGCACCCTTTATCTATTTCTCTTTTTTTCAATTTCTTGTGTGAAATGTGTGTTGATCAATCTCATTTTACTGATACCATATCAATTATCCTTATAAAATCATATATCAAATATATATATATTTTAAACTTAAACTAATTAATAAAATCTTTTTAGATATCGAATATCTTTTAAAGATATTAATTAATTTATTTGATTTAATTTGAATTCAAAACTCTTTTAAATTCAAATTTAAATATTTAATTAAATGAAAATAAAATAATCAAATTATCTTTTCTTCATTCAAAATTAAATATCAATCAACACCCTCCATCTAATGATTAATTACACAATTAAATAATCTAATTATTTAATTAACATAATCATTAATATTCATTAATTGGATAATCACATTATTCAATTAATTCCCGAATATACACGCGTCACTTTTGTAACACAATTAATTGAACAATCCAATTAATTAACCGTAACCCTTGTTACCTAAATCGATCGGGCTAGCAAGGGGACCTAATGGACCCACAGTATTTTGAGCTCCAATAATCCTTAGAAATAATTAATTAAACTCTTTAATTAATATTTCATGATTATTAATTTCGGTGTTATTCCACTAAAAACCCGAAGTTTCACTCTCTCAACTGTAGACGGTTTTACACAAACCAATAACTCTTGGTGTCCATCGATATAGCTATTACATATGGTATGATCCTCCACTATTGTGTGCAGACCTTCCCAGCCACAAGCCAAACCGCGATTCCAACATACAAAGTTATTGACCGGGAATGCAACTCCGATCTCACCCATGGTATATCAAAAACCACGATCTAACCTGAAGGGGTCGATAAGACACTCAGGATTAAGATCACCCATATATAGCCATCTTTTGTTGATATATATGAATCTCATCTTTTAACGAATCTTGGTGAGAGATTCATATAGATCATGGCCTAGTCCTATATGATCAAATCATATAAGGTGCCTCCATTCTCATATCTCCATATGAATGATCTAGGATAAGATCACCGTACATTATGGAATGGACCGCAGCTGTAGATTGACCACAAATAAAGTACCCAGCTTTATTTGCTATCTACGGACTCTTTAGATTGCTCGTTTCAAACCGAATCCATCTGTATATGACATTCATATACTCAGTTTGAAATTACATCCGGCAATCTTGGATGTTAAGTACACATGTTATTATAAATGTATGAGACAATTTGAATGAATAAACTACTTCTTTTATTTTATGTTCAATTCACATTTACAAATTACAAGCTTTAGGGCAAAAACCCCAACAATCTCCCACTTGCACTAAAGCATGTGAGACATATCTTGTAACCTTAGACCCTCTAGGTGACCTTTAAACACTCTAGCCGTTAAGGTCTTCGTAAATGGATCAGCAATCCGTACATCCTAACGGGATTAAATCCTGTCATGAATACACTAGCAAATAGTTTCTCGTTTTCCGAAGATACTTGAGAATAGTCTTGACAGCAACCCAATGATCCAATCCTGGGTTGGACTGGTATCTGCTGGCTACTCCCACTGCGAAGCAGATGTCCGGTCTCGTGCATAACATAGCATACATGAGACTACCTACTGCTGACGCATAGGGTATACGTCTCATATCCTCAACTTCTTGAGGTGTCTTAGGACACTGTTCCTTAGACAAGTGAACTCCATGCCTGGAAGGTAAATTACCTTTCTTGGAGTTCTGCATCGAAAATCGCACAATAATTTTATCAATATATGATGCCTAAGACAGTGCTATAAATTTGTTCTTGCGATCCCTTATAAGTTGGATCCCTAGAACATAACTCGCCTCTCCCAAATCTTTCATTTGGAATTGCCAACCCTTTACATCAGACAATACTCCCACATCATTCCCAATGAGTAGGATGTCATCTACGTATAGGACCAAGAAAACTACTTTCTTGTCAATAATGCGCTTGTAGACACAAGGCTCATCAACGTTTTGCTCAAAGCCATAGGTTTTGATCACATCATCAAACCTTATGTTCCAAGATCTAGATGCTTGCTTAAGTCCATAAATAGATCTTTGCAACTTGCAAACTTTTTGCTCTTGATCTAGAGACACGAATCCCTCTGGTTGCATCATATAGATGCTCTCATCAAGATTTCCATTTAAGAATGCAATCTTGACATCCATTTGCCAAATTTCGTAATCAAAATAGGTAGCAATGGATAAGAGAATCCAAATAGACTTAAATGTGGCTACTAGCGAGAAGGTCTCTTCATAATCGACCCCCTCTTTTTTGGGTATAACCCTTGGCCACTAGCCTTGCCTTGAAGGTCTCTACCTTCCTGCCTACTCCTCTCTTCCTCTTGTAGATCCACTTACACCCTATGGGTTTCACCCCATCCGGTAAGTCTACAAGTTCCCAAACTGAGTTAGAGTACATGGACTCCATCTTGAGATTCATGGCTTTAAGCCATTCCTCTTTATCAGGATCTTCCATTGCATTCTTAAATGTCAATGGATCATCCACACTATCAGCAGAGACAACATCTTGTCCCTCACTTACACCCAAATAGCGTTCATGCTATCTCACAACCTTCTCACTACGTCTAGGTGGTAGTGTATCCTGACTAGGAATCATCTGACTCTCAGATGTTAATTGATCAACAACTCTTGTTGACTGAGAACTAGTCTCACTAGGCTCCAGCTCACTCAATACAATTTTAGAACGAGGCTTATGGTCACTAATATAGTTATCCTCAAGAAACGTTGCATTTGTCGATACAAACACTTTGTTATCGTCAGGACTATAGAAGTATCCACCTCTGGTCTCCTTGGAGTATCCTACAAACAAGCAGACCACAGACTTGGGTTCTAGCTTTCCACTTCTGTTCTTCAGCACGTGTGCTGGACACCCCCATACGTGGAAATGTCGCAAACTAACTTTACGGCCATTCCACAACTCTAGAGGAGTCTTAGGAACATATTTGGATGGCACTACATTCAAAATGTATGCTACTATTTGTAACCCATATCCCCAAAAAGGAATTTGGTAACGATGAGAAACTAATCATAGATCTCACCATTTCCATTAGGTTTCTATTTCTCCTCTCCGCGACACCATTCTGCTGAGGTGTACCAGGAGCTGTGAGTTGGGACACTATCCCATACTTGACCATGAAGTCTTCAAACTCTTGGTCAAGGTACTCACCTCTATGATCTGATCGTAGAGTCTTGATAGTCTTTCCTAACTGATTTTCAACTTCAGCTTGAAATTCTTTGAACTTTTCAAAAGTTTTTGACTTCCGTTGCATTAGGTAGACATATCTGTATCTTGAGTAGTCATCTATAAAGGTGACATAATACTCGTTACCACCCCTTGCTTTAACATTCATCGGTCCATAGACATCTGAATGTATAAGCTCTAGTGGTTCTTTAGCTCTCAGCCCTTTTATAGTAAAAGGTCTCTTGGTCATTTTACCTTCTAAACAGGATTCGTAGACAGGTAATGTGCCAACCTTTAACTCACTTAAAGGTCCGCTTTTCACTAGTCTATCTATCTGGTCAAGGTTGATATGGCCAAGTCTTAAATGCCATAGATACGTTTCGTTTTCTGGAGAAATCTTTTGTCGTTTAGTTTTTGGTTTTTCAACCGTAAACATTTCGGTGTTGAGCAGTGTTGTATGTATTAACGGTCTTAACACATATAAATTGTTTTCATTAATTCCCGAACAAATATTCAGACCATTCTTTGCAATAATAACTGATTTATTATCAAAAGAAACAGAATATAATTGTTCTAACAATTTAGAAACGGAAATTAAATTCCGTGTAAATCCAGGAATGAAAAATACATTGTCCAACAATATGAAATTATTATTACAAAAACGCAATCTAATTACGCCCACTCCTCGTGCCGACACGACATCCCCTGACCCCACACGCATAGAGAAGGCTCCCTCCTCAAGTTGTGTCCAAGAATCAGTCCACTGCAAAGAAGAACAAACATGGTTAGTGGCCCCCGAATCAACTATCCAAGGTGAAGAATCATCTTCCACTAAACACGACTCAAGAACAGGTAAATCATATTTACCTTTCGTTTTCTTCTTCTTGGCTACCTCTTCCAGATATTGAGGACAGTTCCTCTTCCAATGCCCGACTTTGTCGTAATGGAAACATTTTCCCTTGCTCTTGTCGATGGAGGCGCCTTTCTTTTTGCTCTGGGCTTTTTTGGGTTTGGGCTTACCCTTCGCTTTCCCAGCAGACCTTTTCCTCTTTTTGTTATTGGAGGAAGATGGTTCGGCAACATTTGCCTCACCGGTCCTGCCCTTGTTGTCCTTAGTCAAGGACTCAAAGGTAGTGAGCTCATTAAGCAACTGTGTGAGACTGAACCTAAGCTTGTTCATCCCAGAGTTGCTCTTGAACTGATCGAAACTCTTCGGAAGAGTCGTCAGTATGATGCTTACCTGACTGGGTTCATCAATGGCCCCACCATTGATTTCTGCAGTGTTGAAGTAGGACATCATGTTCAGGACATGTTCCCGAACTGATGCACCATCCTTCATACGAGCGAGCATAGCGGAACGAATAGCTTCATGCCGCTTTTGCTCAGAGGGTTGCCCGAACATAGCCTGCAATGACTCCATTATTTCAAATGCAGTACCCATTGCTTCGTGCTTAGTGACAAGCACGTCTGTCATACTTGCTAACAGATATGTTCGGGCTTTCTCATTTGATGAGACCCAATTCTCATATGCCGCACGAACAGTTCGTGCGGCATTGGCAGTAGGCGTTGGAGGACATTCCTCCGTAAGCACAAACTTAAGGTCCTTGGTGACCAAAATTGCATTGATATTGTGTTTCCATTTAGTGTAGTTATCACCAGTTAATTTGTCATTGGCTATGATTTGTAATAGTGCAGTTGACATAGCTGAAAAAACATAAATAAAGAATTCATTCATACATACATTCAAAACATGTGCGAATGTTCGGCATAAAATTAAACATGATGCATGAAAATGTTTGATGAACAAGAACAACCCTAAAAAGTGTTTCTACGCCACTACAATCCAACATACCACAAGCAAGTGCCGCCTTAGGGTCAGTCAAATTCTTGCATGTTGGATTGAGACATTCTCAATCAAATGTTATACCGAAATAACTCTTATTCCTCTAACATTCAACCATCGTATATTTCAGTCAGGTTTATAATTAACCAATTTAATTAAAACCTTGTGAGTGTAACCCATCATTTCAGATCTCATGAGCTTAACTCGAGAATTGCCGCCTTAGGGTCGGTCAATCCCGAAATCCCCTCAGAAATCCTATCCGTTAGGAAGTCAACCTTGATATTGATTCTTATGGAAACCCTCCTTAGGGAGGACGAAAACAATGCCGTCACGAGGCCCCACTCGAATCTTAAGGTGTTGAACTAATGATGGAGACCGCGGGATATAATGTCATATATCCCTCTCCCACTCACTATTTTATAATTAGGGTTTTCTATTAATATTAATGCACCTAGAAAAAACTAGATTAAACGGCTAATTTCAATCTAAGCGTCAAGTGCATTAATCACATATTATTAGAATCCTATTCCAATAACTAATAAACTAATTTGATTTTTAACTCTTAAAAATCTAGTTCATTAGTGATAATTCTAATCTATGTATACTATATACTAAGACTAGAATTATTAAATGTGTATTTACCAAGTTTTAACTATTCAAACTAAACACATTATTAGGTCTAATTATTATTAGGCGCTTAATCAAATTAATCCTAATAAATATTAAAGGACCCTACTAATCTAAGTAATTAAACTCTTTAAAAATAGATTAGTGATTAATGAGAACTACCAAGTTTTTATTCCTAAAAACTAATCCCATTAATTTATAGCCAATTATGTTAATTACCCATTTTAATCAAATTAAAAAAAAAAATAAACACATAATATAGATGGCTATAATACATGTATGACATATCAACATATATATGTGTAGGCATATATGCATGGCAATGCTTTAATCATCTCATAATAAAAGCATACATGAGTTGACCGAGTACAATGGGTTTATCTAACTTAAAAAATTTCTAATTACAAAAAAATTAATCCAAGGCATTCTTTGGTCTTCTTGTAATTCTAAAAATCTTCAAGACCATTTGTAATATCTTCTGCGTCTTTCGGGCCCAAAAATCAAGTCCAACGTGATTTATTTTATTGGATCCATCTCATGGATTAAATCTCTTAAAGCCCAAATGTTACTCTAACATTTTTTGGAGGCTCGGGATTTCCCAAATTCGGCCCAAACCGTTGACTGCTGCACCATGCGCAACAATTAATATAACAATTATATTATAGCAGTGCAGTGCGCAACACTTGTGCTAGAGACACCACTGCACAAACGTAACAGCTTGCGCAACATCAATATGTTGCATGTGGTGTGCACAAATGAGAAAACATTGGCTGCACTAATTTATGCGTTGTTGCACACTTGCACATGTGCTTTGCACATCTCATGTGCGCGACATGTGTTGCTGCTTTTAATTTTTTTTTATTTTATTAAACGTGCAACTGATTGCACTAGCAACAGTTTGCATAAAAAAAATAAGTGACATGCACATGCGCCGTCTATTTGTGTGTCCAACACACGTCCGATTTCATCGTTTTCTTCAACTGATATCTTCGTACATATTTTACAACAAAATACATAACAGAAAATTTACAACAAATAAAATATAGCAGAAAATAAAAATATTAAAATTACATCCCGGGATTAATATTACATGAGAAAAATATTGCAACCTTTAAAAAACAAAACCTAAACCCATTGTACCATACAATTAACGATCAACCATGTTTATAATAAATAAATAAATAAAAATTATAAACACCATACAATCATTAGAAAAGTGCCTACACATTCATACATGCAATCAGGAGCAATTGAATTCAATTATACTGTACAAAAAATTGGCTCTGATACCAATTGTAGGTACCTAGATTTACAGATTGTGCAGCGGAAGGGTTTTAAAATTTTTTAAAGCAATCATCAAGTAAACCTATTTGTACAGTAATAATCGAAAACGGTAAAGAAGGTGAAACGATTTCATACCTACGTAGGAGGCTCCTTCACTTTAATATGATCTGCTCCCGATTTGAACCACTTGATCTTCCTCGCTATCTCCCGGAACTGGCAACGGCGTGTGGGCACGTCACGGTATTCAGGAACCTGTATGGAGGTTGAAGAGACACACGAAGAAACTCTTTTTGCCTTTGTGTATAGAATGTAGCAAGCCTAAAATAAAATAAAATAAACAAAACTTTTTTTTTTTTTTTTTGTTGGCCGCACCCTTTATCTATTTCTCCTCTTTTCAATTTCTTGTGCGAAATGTGTGTTGATCAATCTCATTTTACTGATACCATATTAGTTATCCTTATAAAATCATATATCAAATATATATATATTTTAAACTTAAACTAATTAATAAAATCTTTTTAGATATCGAATATCTTTTAAAGATATTAATTAATTTATTTGATTTAATTTAAATTCAAAACTCTTTTAAATTCAAATTTAAATATTTAATTAAATGAAAATAAAATAATCAAATTATTTTTTATTCATTCAAAATTAAATATCAATCAACACCCTCCGTCTAATGATTAATTACACAATTAAATAATCTAATTATTTAATTACCATAATCATTAATATTCATTAATTGGATAATCACATTATTCAATTAATTCCCGAATAGACACGTGTCACTTTTGTAACACAATTAATTGGACAATCCAATTAATTAACCGTGACCCTTGTTACCTAAATCGATCGAGCTAGCAAGGGGACCTAATGGACTCACAGTATTTTGAGCTCCAATAAATCTTAGAAATAATTAATTAAACTCTTTAATTAATATTTCATGATTATTAACTTCGGTGTTATTCCACTAAAAACCCGAAGTTGCACTCTCTCAACTATAGACGTTTTTACACAAACCAATAACTCTTAGTGTCCATCGATATAGCTATTACATATGGTATGATCCTCCACAAGTAGTTCATAATTAGAGCTGGGTCATAATGTCCGTTATACCCCTCTAATTATATCTTTCCATTAAGTACCATTGATTCTCTAATGAACAATAAATCCTACATTCCTTACGAAATTATGAGAGCACTCATATTGATCAAGCCCCGAATCAACCCTTAAGGGAACTACTATCTACTTCTCACAAGAAGGAGTGGATTCCACTATTGTGTGCAGACCTTCCCAGCCACAAGCCAAACCGTGATTCCAACATACAAAGTTATTGACCGGGAATGCAACTCCGATCTCACCCATGGTATATCAACAACCACGATCTAACCTAAAGGAGTCGATAAGACACTCAGGATTAAGATCACCCATATATAGCCATCTTTTGTTGATATATATGAATCTCATCTTTTAACGGATCTTGGTGAGAGATTCATATAGATCATGGCCCAGTCCTATATGATCAAATCATATAAGGTGCCTCCATTCTCATATCTCCATATGAATGATCTAGGATAAGATCACCGTACATTACGGAATGGACCGCAGCTGTAGATTGACCACAAATAAAGTACCCAGCTTTATTTGCTATCTACGGACTCTTTAGATTGCTCGTTTCAAACTGAATCCATCTGTATATGACATTCATATACTCAGTTTGAAATTACATCTGGCAATCTTGGATGTTAAGCACACATGTTATTATAAATGTATGAGACAATTTGAATGAATAAACTACTTCTTTTATTCTATGTTCAATTCACATTTACAAATTACAAGCTTTAGGGCAAAAACCCCAACATCTTCTTGGTGGCTATATTTGAAAACCCCCCTAAAATTTTTTATGGAATTATTGGTTTTAGCGACAAGTTTGTTTTTTATTATTCTTGTCATTTTTGTGCTCGAATTGTCAAAATTGCCTTGAAATTTGTTTTACTTGGACCAAAATTTTCCTCCCAAAATTTGCCTCTCTTTTCACCTGATACAAACAAAAAATGTCTGACTTTTATGTTTCAAAATCATCTCTCTCTCTCTCACACATACACATAACCTGACAGACGGTGATTTGAACCAGGCGACGACGACGACAGCAACACATCGACTCCAACCTCCATTTCGTGACCTCCATTTTGTGGTCTCTTCTCTCTCTTGAATTAGATTTCATGACCTAGAATGTATGTATCTCCTTCCCAATTGTTTTTTTTTTACAATTATATGTTGTTTAATATGAAGATTAAGAGAGTGGATTCGATTTTTAGTAAAACCCAGATTTTTTTTATTGTCTGTTACGAAGTTATATGCCAGTTTGTTTTAATTTTACATGCCAGTTTGTTTTAAGTTACATGTGATTTAGTAATTTTTTTTTACAGTGAAATCAATCTCTTGTTGTTTTTTTACAATTATATGTTGTTTGATATGAAGATTAAGAGAGCGGATTCTATTTTTAGTGAAACCCAGATTTTTTTAGTTTCTTTTAAAGTTACATGCCAGTTTGTGTTAAATTTACATGCCAGTTTGTTTTAAAGTTACATGCCAGTTTATTTCTAACTTACATGTGATTTGGTAATTTTGATTTATAGTGAAATACTTGACATGCAGGAATATGGATACAAAGAGATTGGTCATCTATCACGGTGGAAGTTGGGTGGGCATTTGTTACGAGGGTGGTTTGACAAAATGGGTCCATGTTCCTTGAGGTTTGACTTATGATGCCTTGGTTAAGTTGGTACAAGATGTTGCAAAAGTTGATGCTGCTATGTACACCATAGAATTATGCTCATTGGTCTCTACGAATATTGGTGTTGCTCGACTGATGATTGAGAATGACAATGAGGTGTCATGTATGATGGATGAAGATAAGTTGATACCAGCGGTTTATGTCACCATTTATTAGAAGGGACCAACAGATTATGTGCAGAATGGTACTACATTGGATGAAGATGACAACCTACTACGGTTGAATTTTCTTCAACAATCATACGAACCTACTCCAGAACCTGGGTATGGCAGGTTTCTCCAGCAACTAGCAGCATGTGGGTCCATTCCAATATCAGACCCAATTGTATGCACTGATGAAACCATTAATGATGAAGAGAACATTTAGGCATCGGACACTATAACTCAGATGATGTGTCGACACAGGACATTGACACCGATAACTCGGATGATAGTGTGGGTTCTGGTTCTGCTAGTGCTGGTCCATCGGGTTTTCCTACCTTTGGTGAAGGTTCCTTTGGAGAGGATGGATTGGGAGAGGATGGATCTGGTGAACATCCAACCCCACGAGCTTGAAGTATTCCTGGATCCAAAAGGTATTCCTTAGAACCCAATTGCATGGACGAAGCAATTTCAGATAATGGATGCTTATACAAGGGTAAACTGTTTCGATGCAAGAAAGATCTTAAGCGAACAGTGCACAAGTATGCTTTGAACAAGAATTTTGAACTTCGGATTAAAAGGTCCAGTAAAACACGTTATGAGGCAGGATGTAAGGATGGCGAATGTGAATTCAAATTACGTGCATTTAAAATGCAAAAAGGAGAATATTAGGTGATTCGAATGTTCGTGAAGGATCATACTTGCAATATTGATGGTTTCCTCGCACGTTTTCGACAAGCAAATTCTTGGACTATCGATGAACTATTAGCGCCGAAGTTGAAAGTAAATGGCCACTCTCTAAAACCCAATGACATCATGGTTGAAATGCAAGTGGAACATGGACTACGTTTGTTGTATACCAAGGCTTGGAGGGCAAAGGATCATGTAAAGGCATCTGTTTTCGGTGCTCTCAAAGAATCATTCAAACTATTGCTTGGTTACTGTCACCGATTGAAGGAAGTAAATCCAGGGACTGTTACTGCAATGAAGACAAATGATGCAAATTAATTTGAATATATGTTTATCGCTCATGCCGCTTCACTTCATGGATTTCATACTGTGATTCGGCCGGTTATTGCCATTGATGGTACTCATTTGAAGGGTAAATTTTTTGGTATTTTGTTTGTAGCTATATGTCTGGATGCAAACAACCAAGTGTAACCAAGTGTTTCCTTTGGCATATGGCTTTGGGGACGTTGAAGATGAACTCTCATGGACTTGGTTTTTAAATAAGCTTAAAAAAGCTATTGGTAGTCCTGAGGATTGCATGATCATATCCGACTGCCATCTTGGGATCAAGGCTGCAATAGAGAAAGTGTACCCTGATGTACCGCATAGATATTGTGTGTTTCACATGGCTCAAAACATCAAAAACGATTTCAAAAGGAAAGATGTGAGTCTTCTTTTCAAACAAGCATGGAAGGCATACCAGAAATCTGAATTCAAAGAAGTGATGTTAGAGCTGATGAAGGTTAATAGGGTAGCCTTCGAAGATTTAATGAATGTTGGGCCCGAAATGTGGTCTCATGCATACTCTCCCGTGTTGCGTTATCGCTTGATGACCTCTAGCATTGAGTCGATAAACTCATGTTTGGTACATGCTCACCAAATGCCAATAATAACCATGGTTGAGTATATTAGAGAGATGATCCAGAAATGGTTTTATAAGCGTTGTACTAAGGCTGAAAAAAATCGGACACAATTGACTCCATGAGCCACCGCATTAATAAAAGAAAGGAATTATGATTCGGAAAAGTACATGGTTTATCCAATTGATTTGGTTAACTTCAATGTGAAGGATGGAAATAAATATGGTTTGGTAAATCTTTCTAAAAAGACTTGTAGTTGTATGAAATTTCAAGTTGATAAACTGCCATGTCGGCACGCATTAGCCGCGATAAGATTATTATCCTCTGTTGATGGTGATTTTTGGTGGTCACCGAATCAATGATTTATTTGTGAATTGTTATGATTTATGAACTAGGACGATTAAAACCAAAAGAAATAACTAGAAATAACAATCAATTACGTGGTAAAACTCCAAGAATTGGAGAAACATCCACGGTGTGTTGCCTGAACAACAAAGCCAAATTCACTATGAAGAATGATTATAAGAATGCTGCGCTACGATCTCTCAAGCTATTTCTCTCGTGTCCCCCTCTTTTTACGTAAAGGAGGGGTATTTATACATGTTTAATTAGGGTTTGGTATGTGGTGCCCTAATTGTGTGTTCTAATCCTAAATGGATTCGGATTCTCTTTCTTTTGTATATTTCCTGGTTTGGTTGAATCCAAGTCTGATTCTGATTCTTCCTCCTTTATTTACGGAAAATCCGCCTGTTTCCTTATTTGAACTCTGCAGTCACTGTTGCTTATCATGGAGTTGCTTGTCGCTGATTACGCCCTGAGTTTTGAATATAGACGCTGATGACTATCTGTTTTTATTGATTCCCGACTACGCCGAGTATTTGCCCGAGTAAGATTTATTGCCCGAGCAACTTATTTTTGCTGGTGGTCGGGCAGCCTCCTCTTTTCCCGAACAGGTCTTCATGGGGGAACTCTTGCTCCGTTAGTTGACTTTCCTTTACCCTTGCTTACGTGGCTTTATATAGTGATGACGTGTCTACCGCGGCTGTTTTTCGCCTATAACAATACCCCCTTAAATATTTGTGCCGATCTTGCTGAGTCAGTTCTTCTTGGGTCAAATATTTAACCTCATATTCATTTACAACTAGTCCCCGTTTGTCTTTTTCTGTATTAATGTATCCTCGTTTGCTTCAAAACTCTTTAAATGACGTGCCTTAATTACGACCGCACGCATTCGATTTATCAATCATTTCAGAAATCTCTTGAGGGTGACGTTTCTGCTCACTGACGGCTCAATGCGCTCTTTGGTTGCCACTTGTCCTTTTTTGTTTGGCTGTGGCATGATGGCGGTGTGATGCGTTTATGAGACATGACCTTTCTGTTCACTCATGTGCAGACTACGTCATCACCCACACTCCTCTGTTTTCCCGCTTCTTTGTGTTTCTCCTAGGGTTTCATTTTTTTTTTTAATCAATGCGCTGCCTATATAACTGGCTGTGGTGGTGCTTCTTTCTCTTTTTTATTTTGTTTCCTACAACCTTCGCGTATTCTCTGAAGAACTTGCTTGTATTTCTTGTTTTACTGGGTTCATCTGCTGCAACCTCATCTTCATCTGCTTCAACCGCACCTCCTGCCTCATTGTATTCTTCTGCTTCAACCCCCAGGCCTCCTCTTGGGGATTTTCTGCAGTTTCCATCGTCTCCAGTTTTCGCTATATCGAGGTTAGTTCTCATGGATTCTGCAACTAGGTACCGCCTTTATACTGTTGGTATGATTGCTATTGAGCAACATGATGCACACACTGCATCTGTAGTCCACAATTTATTGAAACCACCTCTCTTTGATCAGCTGCATTTCATTGACGCTGACGATTCTGCAGTTTACCGTGAAAGCTCTATTCCTCCCGAGGCTCCACCTCCCCCTGAAGTTCATTCTGTTTCCTCGGACTCATCGCCTCCCGACTATCAGCCTGCAGATTAGTCGGATTCTTCTTCCTCTACAGCTGACACTCGGCCTTGGAGACGACCGGGAAAAAAAGATGAGCACTCGCAAAGTTTACAAAGACTCTCACTCGCTGGAGAGCCGAGTTGGGACCCAGAGGGTTATCGAGAACGACGTCGAAGAAGAGCATAGGGCTGCTCGCATTCCTTTCTCTCCCGAGCGCATATGCGCTTATGATGTCGAGCCAAATGTGGTCGGCCCTAAGGAGGTAAGCAGGTATATGCGGCGGTTCGATCTGGATGGCGACGTGATTTCGCTAATCCCTGCTGAAGGTCAGGCTGCCTGGAACCCTCCACCTGGCCACGTGGCGATTTACGGGGCGAAGCTCGCCTGCGGTGTCACTTTTCCTCTCCAGCCATTCATCACTTGGTTTTTGGTTGAGGCCAGAATTGCCCCGGCTCAGCTAACTCCAAACAGCTATCGGATTTTGATGTGCATGTGGCACATGTGGCACAGGATGAAGCGGCTACCTCCCACTCCTCGCGAAATCCGACACTTCTACTCCTTGAGGCCCGTGGGAAAGTCCGGGGTCTATTTTCTTCAATCGACTCAGCCCGAGTTCTGGATCCCAAAAGATGTTGTGGTCAAGGGCGAGATCGAGCCGACCAACGATGAGAAGATGAAGGGATTTGTTTGGGGCTTCCCCACCTCAAACAAATTCTGGAAGAACAGCTGGTTCTTTATGGGTGGACGTTGGGGCCAATCAATCAGTTTTGATCTGGATGGCACCCGGATGACCTGCAGGGTTCCTCGGTACTTTTATTCGCCCCAATGGAACCATGTAACTTCCGCCTTCACCGACGAGGAGCTGAAGAGTTTGGCTCGGGCTGCCGTCCGCCCCTTGGAGAAAAGGGGTAAACCCTATCTGTACAATGAGGGGAAGATGATTATAGCTCGCCTCTTCCCTCAGATTTCTGCACGCCGCAGACTCCACCGTAAGTTGCGTTGTATCTTTTATTCTGTCTTTTATCTTTGTACTAGTCTACTGACTCGGGCTCCCTTCTCTTTTTCTTTTTGAAGTATATGATGTGGAGGTGGTCTGCGATGCTCTGGCGCGCCGAATGAAAGGAGTTGTGGAGGCTAGCAGGAAAGAGGCTCTTCACCAGTGAGACGCTGGAATAGCTCCTCCCGATGATAAGTCTGAAGGGAGCGCTCCCGAAGGTCTTCCCGAGGATGATGATGAAGAGGGGGTGCCCGAGTATATGCCTGAAGGGATCCATGGTCAATAAACGACCGCATGTTCAAAAGAGACCACTGCTGATCCGGAAGGCTTTGGAGTAAGTAGGACCGAAGCTGATCTGGACAGCCGAAAGGGTCCTTCAAAAGGGAAAGAGAAAGTGGGGCACCTCTCTGATTTCGATCAAGCAACTCTTGCTGGTGGAGTCGACTCTCCCATTCCCGCCGCTGTGAATACACCTTACGTTGCTCCTCGAGGTGTTGAAACAGCTGAGCAACACTCGGGTGTGGTAACTCAAGGGATTCCGGCTTCTGTTGTTCCTTCTGCTCCTGAGGGCAGCAGTGCTGAGGCGAGGCAGCTTGGGAAGAGAAAAGCCTCGTTTTCTTCTAGCCGAGCTGCCATAAAATTCCCCGAGTAGTTGCCTATGTCGATTCGTCTTCAGGCGACGAGGGGGAGGGTAATGTTGGGAAAAACGTGTGCATCTCTCCTCCGATGGTCCAGACAAAGGGTGATGTGGGAGGTGATCGGACTATTTTATACCTATTTGAGGTCCCCCATTTCCGATCATTTGTCTCGTTTTCGAGCGTATTTTTGTATATAATGTTTTGTTTGAGCCTTGTGTAGGTACATATTCCCTACAATAAGGTTTTGAGCTTAAAGATTAGTTTGGGAGGCAAAACGAGCCAAAAACGGAAGAAATTGTATATGCTCGTGCAGAACGTACACCTTGTGGGGGTCATATCTTCCTGCTCAGATCGAACCACACTGATATCTTTATATATTCAGAAAGCCCCGGAAGTCTAGTTTCCAGAACATTTTACGGATTGTAATTCCGAGCTTTCTACAGGAAGTTATGCCCATTTCCGTAACGGTGCGCGATGCTGAAATGCTGAAATGCTGTCAGGTCTAATTCGGCGGGCAAAACGGCGGCCAGGCCGCCGAACCAAACCGCCGAATCACTCCAGAGAGTCGTTTTTTGGGCGAATTTCAGGGACTGTTTCGTCCTTTCACCCTAACTTTCAGCCCTAACCTCCCAACACTATATAAACACCTTATTCTCTTCTCTCCCATCAGAATACACTCCCCACACACTTCCTCTTCTTCTTCTTCTTCATTTTCTTCCATCTAAATAAGAGAGAGAGAAGCTTTCAAGGGCATCCATGGAGGTTTTTCCTCCATGGATGCCTTCCATTTCATCTTCTACCCATCATCCACCCATTTAGGAGTAGATTGCAAGGAGAAATGAGGGTCTTTTGACCAATTTCGAGCTAGGGTTCATGGAGGACTTGGAGGAGGTTTTCTTCAAGGGTTGTCTCTTTTATCTCATTCTCTTTGTATTTCTTGTTTTCTTAAATGTGTAATCCCCACTTGGGAATATTTGTAAACCTAATTTGTGCTCAATATATATATGTGGTTGTTTTTATATCTAATTTGTGTTTTGATTCATTCTTGCTTTTATTGATACATCTCTTATCTTGAAATGCATGTTTATGGATGATTGGAAATTAATATGTATTCATGGATGGGATTAGGAGTAGATTAATGTAATTTAGGAGTAGTTGTAATCAAACATCCCATTTTGTGTTAGTATGTTGATGGAAGGTCGAAATTGCATGTCATGAATGGGTTTGAGTGACTTAGAGTTAGGATTGTGCCTTGGAGGGGCTCTCTAGGCATAGTCTTGGCTAATTAGCTAAGAAGAGTGGGTGAACCTATAAATTGCCATATTAGAAGGGTTTGGTTCATTGTTCTTGTTAACAATTGAACTTTAGCTATTTCTCACTCTAAGGGCTTTAGGTGAGTCATGGTTAGAGTTACAATTATTGGTCTTTGGCTATCTCTTACGCTAGGGGCTCTAGGTGAGTTATGGTTGGAGATACAATCACTCTTTCCACATTCATTAGACTTTCACGTTGCCATTTTACATTACTGTGTTAATATTGGGGCTCAATTTAGCATTGGTTTGTAGAATCGGTTCACATATGTTGGTTGCGGTTTCGTGTTTGAGAGGTTCTCAACACACTCTTCGACCGTTAGCTCTATGAATGGGTATAAATTGGATTGAGGCAAGAACGAACCCTTAACTAAAATTGGATGTCCTTAATGTCTAACAACCAACTATTTGTGCACTTATGTATGGTGAACTTGTTGAACCTTGTGTGACCATTTTCATGCATCTCTCCAATCCACCATTTTATTTATCACTTTAAACACCACTCTCACCATTCCATATTCTCTTTGTTTTTATTTATTTTCATTTACGTTCTCTACTCACACACACACCGCATTGTACATACATTTCACACACACCATTCTCACCTTTTCGCATTCTATTTACATGTTTACAATAAACACTAGAACTTGAAATGGTTGACAAATCACACCTCCCTGCGGAACGATACCCTCGCTTGCCGCTTTACTAGTCTTTTGCTAGTTTAGAGCACATTGCGTAGGAAACCCCTTTTACAAACGTAATAATCTTTTGATCCTCGCGATTCTTTCAACGACGGAAAAAGCGAAGTATCAGGAGGTTCAACTGCTATTCCTCGGGCAGCTTCGTCCGCCGAGCTTCTTGAAACTGATGCTGGTGGTTCGGGTTCCTCGCCCCATATTGATGATCCTGCCCCTGAATCCATGTTGAGGGCCATGGCTTCTGGCCGAGCCTATATTGGGGAGGATCAATGGAGCCACCTCAGGACCGGGAACGTTTCTGACCGACTCCGCAATTTTTTTAACAGTGCCTCTTACGTAAGTAGTGCCTTAGTTACATGGCGGTATTTCATATTCCTTTCTCGCTTTTCGTTATTTTTTATTCACTATTGACTTGCTGCAGATGGTGGCCGAGATGTCTGGGGCTTGTCAAGCTGGTGAATCCCAGGCAGAAAGAATAAAACGGCTAGAAGCCCAGCTGAAGGAGAATGAGGACCGCTGTTCTCGGGCTGAGCTGGCTAGCCGAGAGGGGGCTAAGTCGAGTCAAGTGCTTTTAGATCAATGCCTGGCTCGGCAACTGGAGGCTGAACAGCGAGCATCTTCCGCTGCCGAGGAGGTCCAAATTTTAAAGGATCAGCTATCATCCGCTCAGGGCGCTTTGCTCTAGGCTGAGCAGTCCGCTGAAGACGCCAAGTCTGCTTACGAACACCGAATCGAAGACTTGGAGCGTCAGGCCTAGACAGTTAGGTCCCTATCGAAGGAAGCTAGGCTGGAGCTTGAATTACAAAGTGTTGATCGATTTAAGAGGTCTCCTGCCTATGATGCTTTGCTTCTGCGCGAGTTCCAGCGAGGAATGGTCTCGGCTGGGGAATTTTTCAAGCAGAAGAATAGGGCAACTGATCGGGCCAGGGCCAACTGGAGCTTATCAATCAAAAAGCATATGGATACCTCTCTGGAATCTCTTCGGGTTCAGATGAGGGAGTGGCGAGCGTATTGCAGAAGTAAGGGTAAAGCGCCACATCCCATGCATCTCGAGGTTCCTTCCGCTGACTCCTTCTCCACTTTTTATGCCTGTGAAAAGGTGGGGACCGACAACGAGACACCCGATTTGGGACCCATCCCCGGGGTTGATTATTCCGACTGGATGGTCGATGAGGAGGAGAATGTCATTGTTTGGCCCTCGGACGACAGCCTGCTGAGTGAGTACGTGATGGAGCCCGATCCAGACGTTGGCGGAAGCAGCTCCAGACCCCCAGCGCCATCTTCCTGAGTTCTCAAGCCTCTTTTGTAACGGTGTAACCAGTTGTAACTATATTTGCACAACTATACCTGTATATTTGTATTCTTTTCTCATGTATAGACGGATTTTTTTTTTATATGTATAAGCGGATTTTTTTTTTCAAGAGTTTTCGACGAACGCGCGAATGTCTGAATGGGACAATCTAACTTCATTTACTTGAAATTCTTTGAACTCATGGGTCCTTAGGGATTTTAATCCTTCGGGAATCCCTATCTTTACCTTGACCAGGTGCCTTATTTTCTGGCATTTTAGTCGGGTAAACCGAGTATCTTATTTAACCGGTGACTAGTTTTGGCCGAGTATCTCATGTAACTGGCCTTTTAATCGATTTGAACCGCGTATCTTATTTAACTGGTAGTTAGCTTTGGCCGAGTATCTCATGCAACTGACCCTTACAACAATTTTAAACCGCGTATCTTATTTAACTGGTAGTTGGCTTTGGCCGAGTATCTCATGTAACTGGCCTTTATTGTTGATTTTGCTTTACCTCAACGTTACGTCGAGGCTCGCCACGACCATACGTCAAGGTCCTTGCACAAGTTACCTAGGACGTCTCCCGGTTTTGTCTGTGCAAGGTTTCGCCGAATCGTTGGGGTATATTGCATCGACCAACACGGCTGCGCATCTCACTAGCTTTCTAGCGGCGCTCCGAGCAGTTTTCCAGTTTGTTCTGGTGCCTCGGTTTCGCCTTTTGCTAAGGGTTACGTTCTTATCGCTTTAGCTAGGCGGGCATGCTACTATAGCTTTTCCACCCTTCGGGCACCACTCGTCCGCTCTATCGCGGGTTTATGGTGTCCGAATTATCTGATGTTTATTCGACCAGCTTTTGGTGGGCCGCTTTAGAAATTTTGCTTATGGATAATCAATTCCGCTGAATACTCTGTACTAGCAACTGAACTTTATTGAATGATCAACATGAATTTCATTAGATGGACATGATTATGAAACTAAAAAAATAAACTTGAAATAAAGGTGGAAACTGAAAAGTGAGCTAAAGCAGAATAAGTTAAATTATAAAGATGTGGTTGGATCCCTCAGGGATAGAAGATCTTCAAATATTGTGCGTTGCATGGTCGGGGTACTAGACTACCCTCTGGTCGGGCTATCATGTATGCCCCGTGTCCTACAACCCCTTTAATGATGTATGGCCCTTCCCATTTGTCGACAAGAGATCCCGAAGATTTATCTTTGGTGTTTGGGGACACTCTTCTTAGCACCAAGTCTCCGAGTTGAAATCTCCGCTCCCGAACGTGGGAATTGTAATACCTCGCAGCCCTTTGCTGGTACGCGGAATTTCTGACTTGTGCCGTATCTCTGATTTCCTCAAGTTCGTCTAAGTTCTGCTGCAGCATATTCATATTGTGCTCGGGGCTGTATAACTGTATCCTGGGGGATGTAAAAGTTGTTTCTACTGGGATTACAGCTTCTGTCCCAAATGCTAGCGCAAAAGGAGTTTCCCCGGTGGACGACCTCATCGTTGTTCGGTACGCCCACAGCACCTCGGGCAGTTTTTCCGCCCAGCCACCTTTCTTTGCCTCTAGTTTTGCTTTTAGTGTATGCTTGATCACTTTATTCACAGCCTCTGTCTGGCCATTGGTTTGTGGGTGAGCTGGTGATGCGTAATAGTTCGTGATCTTGAATTCTTCACACATTTCTCTGAACTTCTTGTTGTCGAACTGGGTTCCGTTGTCAGTTATGATGATACTCGGGATTCCGAACCTATATATGATGTTCTTCTTGACAAAGCTGGTGGTGTTCGCCTCTGTAATATGTACAAGTGCTTCTGCTTCTGCCCATTTGGTGAAATAGTCCACCGCCACAATGGCGTGCTTTGCCCCTCCCTTTGTTCCTGTAGGCATTGGTCCTATTAGGTCGAGTCCCCACATGGCGAAGGGCCACGGTGAGGTTAGACTTCTGAGTAACTTTGGGGGTTGCCGAATATCGTTTGCTATTCTTTGGCATGTTTCACAGCTCTCAGCGAATCGCTGTGCCTCTGCGAACAGGGTCGGCCAGTAAAACCCTGCCTAAGTACCTTGTGTGCTAGGCTTTTACCCCCAGTATGGTTCCCACACACTCCACTGTGGACACTTTTCAGGATTTTTTCGGTTTCTTCACCGGCCACCCATCTTTGCAGTACTTTCGAGAATCCTCTCCTGTATAATTCTCCCCTTAGAATTGTATACCGGGTTGACCTGTATCTGATGTGTTTTGCTTCCACTGCATCCTCCGGTAGTGTGTTTTCCTCCAAGTACTTCCTGAGTTTGTATGTCCAATCTTTTGGGCTTGGTCGGATCTCTGCTACCATGATTTCCTCTGATTCTACTGTACTTGGCTTGGTCAGATGTGCCACTGGTATTACTTTGGATCTGATGTTCGTGGTGGCTGAAGCTAATTTGGACAAAGCATCTGCTTTCTCATTTTCTTCCCGGGGGATTTGAGAGATCTTGTATACTTTGAACTTTCTAAGTAGCCTTTTTGCAATGTCCAAATAAACTATCATGTGCTCTTCCTTCGCCTGGTACTTGTCCAGTACTTGATTAACCACGACTTGTGAATCGCTGTAAATTTCCAGCTCATCTGCCCCTAATGCTATGCAGACCCTTAGGCCGGCCAACAAGGCTTCATACTCTGCTTGGTTGTTGGTCGCTTTGAAATCGAATCTCATGGCACACTCCACGGTATCCCCCTCGGGGGTTGTTATGACTATTCCCGCCCCGCTGCAGTGTGTGTTCGATGATCCGTCCACATGCAATTTCCATTGGAGTTTTTCAGTCCGTTTATCTTCCATCGTCCTTCTTACCTCGGCATTGGGCTCAGTGAATTCTGCTATAAAATCTGATACCGCCTGTCCTTTGATTGCCGCCTTAGGTGTGTATCTGATGTCGTATTCGCTCAGTTCCACTGCCCATTTGGTCAGCCTTCCCGACACCTCCGGCTTTTGGAGAATCAGTTTCAATGGGCAATCAGTGTATACTTCTATCGTGTGCGCTTGGAAATAGGGCCTCAATTTCCTGGCCGATGTGATTAGTGCTAGCACTATTTTTTCCACCAGCGAATACCTGGTTTCCGCTGGTAACAATGCCTTACTTGTGTAGTACATCGGTTTCTGTATCCCTTCCTCTAACCGGATTAATACCGAACTTGTCGCCACCTCCGTGACCGACAGGTATAAGTATAATGCTTCTCCTACTACCGGTTTTGAAAGGATGGGTGCTCTCCCCAAATATTCTTTCAACTTCTGAAAGGCTTATTCACACTCTGTACTCCATTCGAGCCCTTTGCCCTTTTTTATTGCTCTGAAGAATGGAGCGCATTTGTCTGTTGACTTGGCAATGAACCGATTGAGTGATGCAAGACATCCCGTCAGCCTTTGTACATCTTTCAATGTCTTTGGTGAAGCCATTCCTTCTAGTGCTCTGATTTTCTCAGGATTTACCTCAATTCCCCTTTGGTGAACTTGAAAACCTAGAAACCTCCCCGAGGGTACTCCGAACACACATTTACTGGGATTAAGCTTCATTTTATATCTCCTTAAAACATCGAAGGTTTCCTTCAAATCCTCCGAATGTTTTTCTGCCGTAGTGCTCTTGGTTAGCATGTCATCCACATAGACTTCCATGTTTCTCCCAATCTGCCGAGCAAACATCCGGTTCACCAACCTTTGGTACGTTGCTCCAGCATTTTTTAATCCGAACGACATTACTTTGTAGCAATACAAACCTTGATCCGTGGTGAAATATGTTTTTTCTTCGTCTGCTTTGTTCATTCGGATCTGATTGTATCCCGAGTAGGCATCCATGAAACTTAGCAACTCGTATCCTGCCGTTGCGTCTACCAACTGGTCAATCCTCGGTAGTGGGAAACTGTCTTTTGGGCAAGCCTTGTTTAGGTCAGTGAAATCTACACACATCCTCCATTGGTTATTCTTTTTCTTGACCAATACTACATTGGCTACCCACTCCGGGTACTTGACTTCCCTTATTGATCCTGCGGAAAGTAACTTCTCCACTTCTTTCTTGATTGCGACGCTTCTCTCTGGATTGAACAATCTTCTCTTATGTACCACTGGTCGGGATTCTGGGTTGATGGATAGGCAATGTGATATCACCTTCGGGTCTACTCCCAGCATATCCTCATGACCCCAAGCAAAAACACCCTAATATTTTCTTAGCAGTGTGACAAGTTGGGTTTTGACGTGCATATTTAAGCTTGCCCCCACCTTCACTGTCTTACTCGGGTCCACTGGATTCAGCGCTACTTCTTCGGTCGGCTCATCCTTTCCGACTTCAGGTTCTTCTCTGGGGTCCAATTCAAATTCTTTTGGCACTTCCGCCTGCTCTTCTAGTTCTTCCCCCTTGTGCTTGGCCGTTACCGCGTACACTTGTTGTACTTCCTTATCTTTGTATACTGACAAGTTTGCTCTTCGGGCCATCTCTTGTGACCCCTTAACCACCCCTACCCCGTATTCTGTCGGGAACTTCATCATGAGGGCATATGTTGCTGTTACTGTCACTGCTTTGGTTTTGTTCAAGAATGGTCGGCCCAAAAAAGCGTTGTACGGCCAGTTTTCTGTACCCACTACCACAAAGTCGAGTAACACAGTTTTTTGGCAAGGTGTCGTCCCGATCTTCACGGGTAATTTCACTGTTCCTAGCGACCTTACCTCGACTCCCCCAAATCCTCTAAGGGGCGTGGGAAACGGTTGTAGGTCTTTTCTATCTAACCTCAGTTGGTCATATACTTCTGCACTTAGAATATCCGCTGAACTCCCATTGTCAATCAGAATTCGATGAACCTCTCTATGACCGATCCGCGCGCCGATTACTAGTGCGTCATTTGGCTTAACATCCACTCCATGTGAGTCGGCTTCTGTGAATATGATCGGGTCCCATCCTTCTTTGATTCTTTTTGGGTCGGGTTCAATGGAATTGACATCCAGGTCTCTCCGTGCCTCCATGGCCTCCCGGATTTCCTGGGTCCTTTCCCTGTTACTCTTTCCAGTTGCCGGTCCTCCAAAGATGGTGTTAATCGCTCCTTCATCCTCAGCTTTCTTTGGACTGAACTTTCTTGCCCGTCCGTCCTGCCGGCTATCCTTCTGTCCCTCCGTCTTGTCCACCTTTTTGAGGACAATGTCTTTCAGGTGTCCTTCCCTGATGAGGGTTTCAATGTGGTCCCTTAACTGGAAACACTTGGATGTCTCGTGCCCGTTCTCCTTGTGGAAACGGCAATATTTGGTGGTGTCCCTCCGAGCATATGTTGACTGCTTAGGCGGCTCTTTTGACATGTTCTTCTCTTCTAGGATTGCCAAGATTTCACCTTGATCTTTCTTCAGTGGGGTGTAATTTGTATATCTACCCTGGAACTTCTGCCGCGGTTGATCGGTTTTCGGGTCATATGCTCGCCGCCCATCCCGACCATCCCGTGCTTTGTTCTTCTGTTTGTCCATTTTGGCGTCGGGCGCCTTGGTTTGATCTTTGGTTTTGGACCCTTCCGGACGACCTCCATGCACAAAGTAACCTCCTGTGGCAATTTCTTCCTCTTCAGCCAGGGTGTACCCCCCTGCCATGTCCATCATATCAGCGTAACTGGTTAGTCGGGCTCTTCTGAGGTCAAATGACAATTGGCCATTCTGAAGGTTGTTGATGAACGCAGCAATTATTGCTTTGTCATTTGCGCTCCCAATCTCGGACACTTCCTGACCAAATCTCCCCAGTTATTTCTTTAGCGACTCATCCTTTCCCTGTCTGAGTTGGGATAAGTGAGCTACCGATTTTTTCCTATGCACATTCCCGAGGAACTGCCTTGAGAAAGCTTTGCTCAGCTCGCCAAAGCTGCTTATGCTTGCTGCTGGTAATCTACCAAACCACCGGGAGCCTAGATCCCCAAGGGTCTGAGGAAAATTCAAACATAGCAGTGCGTCATTGTTGACATATTGTGCCATAGCGCTCCTATATCTCCGGACGTGTTCTTTTGGGTCGGTATCTTTCTTAAACAGTTCCACGTGTGGCATCCTGAATCTCTCCGGGAAAGGTGTTCTTAGGACCCCACTAGTGAAAGGGCTTCCGGATTTGTCATCCGACAGCTCATTGCGCCCATATCGCCTTACTAAAGCGTCCATTTGTCGACGATTGTTCTGAACCTCCCGGGTTAGACTCTGTATGAGTATATCTCTGTCTCCTTCTGGTTCCCCTATCGCATTGAAATTTTGACTTATGGTCAACTTTTGACCCCTTTCCTCCGGATTAAACTCTCTGCGATCTCGGTTTAGGCCGTGCAGCCGTACTGTGCCCTTTTGGCGCTTGCGATGATGATCCTGCTTACTTCCTTCCGAGGATGAAGACCGGTCTCTCCGGTGACTGCGCCTCCTGGGGTGATCCCGATTTGTGACTATCTGATCTTGATCGTAACCCTTGTCAGAATCGTCCCCCTCTCTATGCTCCCTGCTCCTCCTATTCACCCTTTCGGATAATATCTCTGGCCTGCCTATAGGGTCTCATCTCGTCTCGCTTTTAGGGGTGCATCAGGCGTTGGTATCACCACTGCGAAACGCAGTCTCACAGCCTACTGGTTTGGGGCGGAAAGACTGTGAGGCGACATCAAACCTCCCGTGGTGGAAAGGTCAATTCCTTGCTTTGCTGCGTCTGATATAAGTTGCTGCAGGGAAGCATGAAATCGTTGCGCGATTTCTTCATTAGTTGTGGGGAAACGTTGAATACCAGCTAAGGCGGCTGACTGATCTGCCATCGTTATGGTGGCATCCGCTGTATTCAGCGTGGTGTCATCCTCCAACTCGTTATTTGGCACACCTTGACTGTACCTGGAATCGCTACCATCTCCTTCACCAGCCATTGTTGTCACAAATTTCTGGGATTCCCCTCCTTCTAGCGCCAATTGTTGATGGTGATTTTTGGTGGTCACCGAATCAATGATTTATTTGTGAATTGTTATGATTTACGAACTAGGACGATTAAAACCAAAAGAAATAACTAGAAATAACAATCAATTACGTGGTAAAACTCCAAGAATTGGAGAAACATCCACAGTGTGTTGCCTGAACAACAAAGCCAAATTCACTATGAAGAATGATTATAAGAATGTTGCGCTACGATCTCTCAAGCTATTTCTCTCGTGTCCCCCTCTTTTTACGTAAAGGAGGGGTATTTATACATGTTTAATTAGGGTTTGGTATGTGGTGCCCTAATTGTGTGTTCTAATCCTAAATGGATTCGGATTCTCTTTCTTTTGTATATTTCCTGGTTTGGTTGAATCCAAGTCTGATTCTGATTCTTCCTCCTTTACTTACGGAAAATCCGCCTGTTTCCTTATTTGAACTCTGCAGTCACTGTTGCTTATCATGGAGTTGTTTGTCGCTGATTACGCCCTGAGTTTTGAATATAGACGCTGATGACTATCTGTTTTTATTGATTCCCGACTACGCCGAGTATTTGCCCGAGCAACTTATTTTTGCTGGTGGTCGGGCAGCCTCCTCTTTTCCCGAACAGGTCTTCATAGGGGAACTCTTGCTCCGTTAGTTGACTTTCCTTTACCCTTGCTTACGTGGCTTTATATAGTGATGATGTGTCTACCGCGGCTGTTTTTCGCCTATAACATCCTCTTGTTCCATTGTATCTTATTTTCTTACCAAATGTGATTCATGTAATTACTCATACACTTTAATTTCATAGGTTCACGAAGAAGCCTTTTGGAGATTTTTGTGGGGATTGCTACAAAACTACAAGTTGGGTTGAAGCATATTCCAGGAACATCTTCCCTGTTGGGCATCCTAGTGATTGGACTATTCCTGAAGATGTGAGATCAAGGGTTGTTTATTCGCCTCCTTTTCATGCACAAGCTAGAAGGCCAAACAAAAAGAGATATAAATCTGTCGGGGAACATAGAAATGGGAAGACAAGAAATTGCACGATTTGTGGTAAATCCAGTCACAATCGACAAAATTGTCGGAATCCACAACCATGTCAGATTCATGTACCATCTACAACATCTGCAACATCGAAGCGACCACGTAGACTGTACAGGTGCAGGAAATGTGGAGAAAAAGGCCACAATTGACAAAAATGTCCATTGACATTGGAAGTTAATGGTACAACTTAGTTATTAGCAATGATGTTTTAATTCTTAAATGTATTTGTGAAATACTATATTTCGTAATGCAGCTTTTTTGAAGTTACATAACAGTATTGAATTCATGTATTTTTTTGTTTATTTATCAAATTCCAATAGTTTTACATGCAAGGACATTAACAACTTACATTGCCAGTGTTTTTTGAAGTCACATGCCAGTGTATCTTGAAGTTACATGCCAGTGTATTTTTAATGATGTATCTATTTGAATGAATCAGTTGAAAACTATACATTCCAGTATCGTTACATGCCAGGACCTTCAGAAGTTACATGCCAGTGTATTTTGAAGTTACATACCCGGATATTCTTGTTTCCCTACTTGAAAGACACCCACTTAAATGATCAAATTCCAGTATTGTTACATGGCAGCACCTATTAACAAGTTTTTAATGATGTATCTATTTGAATGACTCAGTTGAAAACTAAACATTCTAGTATTGTTACATGCCAGGACCTTCACAAGTTACATGCCAGTGTATTTCAAAGTTACATGCCTGTGTATTTTGAAGTTACATGCCTGAATATTCTTGTTTCCCTACTTGAAAGACAACCACTTAAATGATCAAATTCCAGTATTGTTACATAGTAGCACCTATTAACAAGTTTTTAATAATGTATCTATTTGAAGGACTCAGTTGAAAACTAAACATTCCTGTAAGTAAGTTACATGCCAGAACCTTCACAAGTTACATGCCAGTGTATTTTGAAGTTACATGCCCGTGTATTTTGAAGTTACATGCTAGTAGACTAAGATTCAAAAAGTACAGAACATCATAAATTCCAGTATTGTTACATGCCAGCACCTGTTTACAAGTTACATGCCAGGATATTCTGAAATTACATGCCAGTTAGTTCTGAATTTACATACCAGTAGACTAAGCTTCAAAAAGCACAGAACATCATAAATACTAAGGCAAATGTTATAATCATCCCATGTACATGATATTTTATAAACATCAAAAACAAAGATGAAGCACCAATGCTAGTGTATCATTCTGCCGGTACGTTATTTGCAAAAATGCCTAGTGCCATCTCCTCCCTAAGCTTAGGAACGTTTCTGGATCCCCATCCCTAAAAACAAACATGATGCATCAACATATCTGTGTATCGAAAAATGAAGACACTACAACTATGATCGTCTAATTGCGCTTGTAGCTTTTTTGGAATTGATTGCTGAACACCAAACACCTTCCCATTAGGTGGTATACCTTTTTAATGAAAATATCAGAAACATTATAAAATGGCTGGAAGGAAATGTAAAAGTGGGGCGATTTGCTGCCGACATATGGACATCTTCGTTTTCTTGTACAATGGATCATAAATGCAAACATTTTGCTTCAGCAAATCCACAAGACATAATATCCAATGTCCATCTGGATTCCCAACCGCACACGGGACTATCAACTTTAAGAAATGAGTTGAAAATATTAGTAACGTTTTGTGTACTAGATTTTTCAAAATGAGTAACGTTTAGTATACTTACATGTCGAACAGACGACCAACATGTTCCCCACCCAGGCTTGTCACTAGAAGCATACAACATCCAATCGTCCGGATATTGATATGATAGTGCATCAAACTCACATGTCAACGGTGCATCCTCGGACAGTTGGAATTTCTTCCATTCCAGATGAAAGTTCACAAATAATGTGTGCGTGTCTTTTAAAAACGACATAAAGGGTGTGTGAATGGGTTGTTAATCCGTTATTACCAAATTTTCGGATTAGTCAATATTACAAATATAACCCAATTCACAAAACAATAATCAAGTGTAATAAGGTGCGAAAATATAAACGACACTTGATTTTTACGTGGAAACCCTCAACAGGGAAAAACCATGGGCTATTATAGTGCGCCACACTTGAACCTCGAATCCACAAATTGTGATAGCGTATACAACCTAATCCCAGTTTGATGGCCTAATCCCAGCCTATATCCCGCTACCACTACCCGCAGGCCTGTAAAAGTGGACCTAGTCCAATTTGCTCATGTGACCACCTAATCTCGGTGTACGACCTAATCCCGATCTATCACACAAGACTTACTTCTCCGAAGAGATCAACACCCTATGTGAATATGCAATGATATCCAAATATTCAGTAAGAGCTAGGGTACTCTAGATGCTTACCTAGGATTATATGATGACAATAAAATCAATCCTATATATCAAAATAGCTATATAACATGGCATAATAGCTTAGCTATGTAAAGGATAACCAATCCTAGATACAATAGCTATAAAAAATAACCCACAAACATTCAAAGGATTAACTAGTTGATTAAAACACAATCTATCAACCTAGTTATCAATAAATCACACAAGAATGTTTATGGCATAGCTTTTAGGCAATAATGACCTAATCAAATAAGCTATGTAAAAATAAACCCAATCAACACATAATCTCAACCATGTATGTAGAAATAAATCTAAACACATACAAGTAATAGATGAGATAAAATTGATAAGTAAAAACACTAATTATGTAAGATAATAGTGTTCAACATACCATACCATGTGTGTTGAAGAAGACCCATGCATTAGCAAACACTAGATGATCCTAGATGATGCTTAGATGATGATTTATGCATGTGGAAATGGGTTGAGAGGAATAAAGATGTGATCTTTAAGGTTTTCCTCTCAAGTCTCTCTAAATATCTCTCTAGGGTTCTAAGGATCAAAAGACTTTTTTTTTGGGAACCAGAGATAAAGACGTATTTATATAGACCAAAAAACAGGGCATGTGAAAATACAATTTTGCCCCTAAAAACGCACGATCGGTGGTTTCATTCTGCGGTCTGGGTCATAGAATGTAACCGCCGAATTGAAACCCGAGAACCTTGGTTTCATTCGGCGCTTTCATTCGGCGAGTACATAATCGCCAATCTAACTGCCGTTTTGGACCCGAGACATTTATTTCAATCAGGTTTTGATCGGCGGTTTCGAACGGCGGCCAGGCCGCCAATCTCAACCGCCGTTCACCAAATATAGTGAATCCAAAGGAGAAGCCAAGGGCAACTTCACTGGCGATCATCGCACTAAACTATGCACACCAACGTGCACGCGCGGACGTTTCCCCACATCCTTTGGGAAACGAATTACACCACACTTAAAGCTAATCAAACATGAAGTGCAAGTGTGGGAATTGAATGCATCCTAATGCCTATCATGTCATGGCATTATCATAAAACAAGATGCAATCAATTCAAACAAACATGAATAAAATTCATGACTTTGCATCCTAATGCCTAAACATGTTATTGTAGGGAAAAATTGTACCCGCAGCGGAAACGAGACTAAAAAAGGTTTGAGTAGCTTTTAAAATTTTTCCAATTTTATGAACCTTAAACCCTTTTGATTAATCAAACATATATAATAAAGTAATAAAAGATTAATACCTCTTGTAGCGTGATCCGATTGACTTGCGTCGATGGTAATCCGCAAGATCTTCAATCCTAGCACAAACGTGGATCACCTAGGAGCGTGGTCTCCCTTTCTTTGAATTGCAAACCTGTGATTGGATTAACAAACTTTTCTTGATTCGTTAGTCCCAAAAACAATCTAAAAGAACCTAAGATTATTCCGGTCACTTTTGAGTTCTCAATGTAATGATCGAAACTCGCGTGAACCTTGATCGATATAGTATTCACAAGTTTATTGATGAATAAGCAACTAGAATGCAATCAAAGAATAATCTATGTTCCTTTTGTTTTTAGTAGAATAATCGATTTCTAACTATGAGTTGAGAAGAAGAAGAAGAAGAAAATTCTGCACACAAGCCTTAGTTCTTAAAGTGGTGGCCGAAATCTATATGTGTACATATATATGTGGCCGAAATTTCTCTTCTTCCTTCTTTAGGGTTGGCCGAATTCTCTTCCTAAAATAATTAGGGTTGCCACAATTTCCAAACCAAAATTAATTAGTTTGAATTGCACCCTAATTCCTATTTAGAAAAGATTTCCAAAACCTAATCAAACTCATAAATCTTTTATTCCTTATTTGACTAAAATAAAAAGACTTCCTATTTGATCAAATAAATAAAATTAATTATTTATTTTCCTTGTCAAACAAGTCTTTCTATTTAATTATACTACTACCAATAGTATACAAATAGGAATCATATTTCCTATTTAGAAAAGATTTGTTACTTTAATTAAACAATTAATTAATAAATTAATTAATTCTTATTTAATTAAATAATGAAACAAAATAATATTTAATGCCATTATAGCATGTTGCCGCCCCACATATATACATTGGGCCAAATATTATTTTTCTTATTTCATTAAATCCATAGGTCTTTAAATAAAAGGCCCACATGTGAACTAGACCCATTCTTACTAAAAGAAACAAGCCCACATGTCATCCATTAATATATAAATATAATTGTGCAGCCCATTATATAAATAATGTGCAAATTATATTCTTAATACATTAAATTGCAATTCTAGATGGACCCTAAATTGGTCCGGTAGAATATAACAAATGATCCATGCAAGTCCGTGTGGATTGGGGATCTTGGCGGGCTATCTAAATTTAAGCTCCAATAGACATAACCTAATCACAATCAACAAATGATTCACTTAGGTCCGATCCATTAATTTTAGCTCATTCCACTAAAGAGCTAAAATTGAACTCTTAAATAAAGACAGAAAAGGAAGATGCTTCCTCATTCATACCCTAGACAATCATATTGGAGATAGTGTATCCTCGTGATTAATATCAGTAATCGCCAAGAGTTCATAGACCGCCTATAACTCTCCAAGTTACCATATTTACTCATATGACCACGTTTTGAACTTGGATATTTTGACTTGTCCAGAAGCCATGTTTTCAATAGACACTATTGAAAACTCAACGTTGAGATTTAATATCCAATTACCTCAAAACATCCATATGATGATATTATACTCTCATTTAATAAATGGAGCCACGATGTCCATATCTATAAATGAAGTCCTCTATCGATTAACAAATGAATATCACCAAACTATCGAGGATAGACTATGTGATATAATCGTACTCATTGATAGCTCAAATGATATCACCTGCAACCATAAGCCCATCATTTATTTCAGGATTGAGATAGACTCTCCGATTGTCCTGATAATGAAATTACTTTTATCTACTGACGGTTATAGATAAAGTATTTCATTGTGATCCTGTTCAATGCACCCAGTGCACTAGATTCTTTTGCTTGAAGACACTCCGATGATTTTAGACTCATCATATCTCATTTGATCCCACTCAAATGCTAGCAAAAGAATTCTACAACTTTAACAAGATAAAGGTGCCCAACCTTTAACTTAAGTTGTGAACGATATTCAAGACTAACTAAAGAATTGTGTCTACCACATACATATCCAGATGTATGAACAATTCTTCTTTTCTCATAGTCTTTAGACCTTATGATTATTTACTTTAACAATTATTAAACTATAAATGCTATAAGATTTGTTTAAAACAGAAATCACTTTATTAATATGAAAAAGATTGTTAATTACACTATTACACTCTTGCTATTGAGCATAATCCTAACAATCTCCCACTTGCGCTATAGCAAATGTGTCATATCTCTCAAGCCCATGTTCTCTAGGTGCCCATCGAAACTCTTCTGAGGTAGAGCCTTTGTGAAGGGATCTGCTAGATTTTCTGCTGACGCGATTTTGGTAATCGTCACGTCACCTCTTTGAACAATCTCCCTTAAAAGATGATATTTTCTTTCAATGTGTTTACCTCTCTTGTGACTTCTTGGTTCCTTCGAATTAGCCACTGCTCCACTGTTGTCATAGTAGATAGTGATCTGCTTATTCGCACTAGGAACCACTTCCAAGTCAATCAAGAATTGGCGGAGCCAAACAGCCTTTTTGGCAGCCTCGCATGCAGCTACATACTCAGCTTCCATGGTGGAATCAGCAATACAAGATTGCTTGATACTACTCCATATAACTGCTCCTCCTCCAATAGTAAACACAGCCCCTGATGTGGATTTTCTGGAGTCAGAATCTGATTGAAAATCAGAATCTGTATACCCAATGGGAATCAAATCCCCTCCAGAGTATACAAGCATATTATCTCTCGTTCTCTTAAGATACATGAAAATATGCTTGACTGCCGTCCAGTGATCAGGACCAGGTTTCGATTGAAACCTGCTAACTATGCCAACAGCAAAACAAATATCTGGTCTAGTGCAGAGCATTGCATACATGAGACTTCCAACCGCCGAGGCATATGGAACTCTACTCATGAATTGCTCTTCATGCTCATTCTTAGGAACTTGTTCCTTAGAAAGCTTGATTCCATGTCTGAAAGGTAACATACCTTTCTTGGAATCCTGCATGGAAAACCTAGACAAGATTTTGTCTATGTATGAAGCTTGGGATAATGCAATCGTTCTATTCTTTATATCCCTTATTACTTGGATACCTAGAATAAAACTTGCTTCTCCTAAGTCCTTTGAAACAAATTATGGTGTGTTCAATATTAATCTAGAGGGGGGGTGAATAGATTTTATCCGATTTTACCAAATTTTCGTTAATGGTCAAGATTACGAAAATACCCTCCACTAGTCAAAATACAAAAGCAAGTGTAATATGGTGCGGAAATTAAAAGACACTTGATATTTACGTGGAAACCCTCACGGGAAAAACCACGGGCTATGTAAGTGAGCCACACTTGAACCTCGAATCCACTAAATGTGTAAAACGATTACAACCTAATCCCGGAAGTAATCACACACCTACCTAATCCCGGTATAAGTGAACCTAGTCCCAATGCTTGTGATTTATGCAACCTAATCCCGGAAGCAACACAAGACTTAGTTCTCAATGAAGAGAAAACAACCTAAGTGAATATATGAAATACTCAAAATGCAACAAGAGCAAGGCAACTCTATATGCTTACCTAGAATGATGATATATCAATGAAATCAATCCTAGATATCAAAAGCTAAATGACATATCATAAAGCTTAGCTAGATGTTATCAATCACAAAACAATCCTAGCTATCAAACAATGTCAACATGTTCAAACATGTGAACTCAATTAGTTGTAGAGAATTTCTAACAACATAATTGTCAATTAAATCCACAAGAACATTCAATTAAGCTTGACTAGATAAATAAACATTAATCTATCAACCTAATCATCAACCAATTGTACAAGAATGTTCTAGGGTTAGCTATTTAGGGAAAATCATCCTAATCATGTAAGCTACCACAAACAAAACCCAATCATGTCATAACTTCACTAAATATGCAATAAGAGTGAAGATTTGCTAAACTAAGCAATAAAAGACATGTCTTGACTAAGATAGAACAATAAATGAAGATGTTGAGTTTGTTCTACTTACCAAGTCATAAATGAAGAAGACCCATGGAAGATTGATGCATGAAACATGTTAGATGCACATGGGTTTTGAGTTTGGAGAGTCAAAGAAGCAAGATTGAAGCTTTCTCTCTCTAGGGTTTGAGTTTCTCACTCTAAGGTCTGATTTTGAGCTCACAAAAAAAAAGCAAGGAAGAAGATGATACTTAAATAGGACCCCTAGATGAAATGACGTCGTTTTGAAAAGTTTGCAGAAGATATGCCTTGACCGCTGTTCACCCGCTCTACGTAGGGCGGTTGAACAGCGGTCCACCTGGGAAATGAAGAACAAAGTTCTTCATGATCGCCCTACGTAGGGCGAGTTCCAGGCGACCTAGGAGCGGTTGCTCTCGGGTTATGAACCGCTGTTCACCCGCTCTACGTAGAGCGGTTGAACAGCGGGTGAAGAGCGGTCAATTAAATCGACCAGTGGCACCGCTCTACGTAGGGCGGCTGTAGAGCGGCCAAGAGCAAATTGCTCAAAACCCCTTTTGACCGCTGTTCGTAGAGCGCCTGTAGGGCGGGTGAACAGCGGCCATAACAACCACAATGCATCACCTTCTATACATGATGCAATCAACAGAGAATGCAAGAAGAGAAATTAAATGAACATTAATACACACAAAATAAGGACACACAATCATACAATAAGAAGAATTATGCAAGTGTTGTGTGTGTGTGTGCATCTATTTCTCTTCATTACAAGAAACACTAAGAATTATACCTTTGGAGTGCTTCTTCCCTTGAGGTCTTGAAAATGTCCTTTGAGCATGATCTTCAATCACCTAATTACCCTTACAATTCAAATCCCCAATATGTGGTTTGTCTACGAAATAAGCCAATCAACAATGGGAATCCTTACAATCTCCCCCTTTGGCTATTTCGTGACAAAACCACCACTCACATTGATCCTCACAAGATAAATGAAACTTCGGGAAATTCTACATTACAAAGTACAAAGAGATAAGAAAAATAAACTTCAAGTCTTCAATCTCTTGTAGAATAACCAAACCTTCAAAACAATTAGATTACACTTCCAAAGCAAGTGAATGTGAGATGATCAAGTGAAAGAAAAACAAGCATTTGCATATGAATCTTTTAACCACAATATCATGCAATGTATGAGTATGCAATGCTCCCCCTCAAAGGTTACTCTCTCTCAAACTTCTCCCCAAAGCATACACAATGCTCCCCCTATATCTCTCAAGACTTCTCCCCCTTTTTGTCATGAGATAGGCAAAGGAGCTCCCCCTATAGGATTGCTTTAGCAAAGAGAGCTATTTGCACAAAAGGCATTTGCATAATTATATAAACGAACTTTATGCAATTCAAGAATTGAGAGAGATTCAAGGAGATTTTATTCACAGAAAAGTGTGTGTGTGTAAAAGTTGCTTAGCATGTAATACAAGCACTATTGAGCTCATGCATAAGAATCAATCAAAGCAACAATCAACAGGTTTTCCAAATGAAGTCAAACCAATTAGAGCCCTGTTGTTATGACAAGAAGATATATATCCAAGCATTTGTGTGCAGAGTGTACTAATCACATCAAAAAAAATATATCATCTTTTCTACATTGCAAGACACATCATCAATCAACAATTTTGAGGTCTTTATTAAGCAATGCTTCACACACATCATCAAACACATTTCAACTTTTCTGTTTTTCTCCTTTATCCTAGAAAGCATGTATTTCTGTTTATCATGCTAATGTAACTCTCTTGAATGCTTTCACTCGGTTTCAAATGAGTAGCCATTTCCTACATTGGGCGGCTGCACGTCATATTGCCAGTAGCCCTTTTTCAAGAGAGAGCTTAAGAATGCATATCAAAGAATCATGAACATGGAGAATAATTTGAGGTCAATCACATGTACTAACAAGTAGAACATTCCTCAAATGGATAAACACACTCAAGCAAAAATAGAAATCATGCAGTACATGCTAGGCAACCGTGCAAGGTGTTATTAAAAACATTATTAAAGCATTAATCAATGTTATTCACCAAGCATTCTCAAACAATCATAAAAGAGCATAAAAGAAGTTAACTTTTTGCATATGACAATTCATGCAAGTTTGCTCTCTTTGCTTGAGCTCCCCTTATTGGGGTCAAATACTAGAACTCATCACTCCACAAGACATATTCCAATAGATCTACTAAGAGTTTTAAATCGAGTAGCATCTAGAGGTTTTGTAAACAAGTCGGCTAGTTGATCATTTGTACCTACATGCTCAAGTACAATGCATTTATTTTCAACTAGATCTCTAATGAAATGATGACGGATGTCAATATGCTTAGTTCTAGAATGTTGAACCGGATTCTTGGAAATATTAATAGCACTCATGTTATCACAAAAGAGAGTGAGTGTACCTTGGTTGAATCCGTAGTCTACTAGCATTTGCTTCATCCATAGGAGTTGTGTGCATCCACTCCCCGCGGCTATGTACTCGGCCTCCGCCGTGGACAAGGAGATTGAGTTTTGCTTCTTGCAAAACCAAGAAACAAGATTGTTTCCAAGGAAAAAGCAACCGCCCGATGTACTTTTCCTATCATCACAATTTCCGGCCCAATCCGCGTCACTAAAGCCTACAAGACTAGCATTAGTGTCAAAAGAGTACCAAATCCCATAGTTAGAAGTCCCATTCACAAATCGAATGATTCTCTTGACACAAGAGAGATGGGACTCCTTGGGATCGGATTGGTACCTAGCACACACACCCACACTAAAGGATATGTCGGGCCTACTTGCGGTCAAATAAAGCAAGCTTCCTATCATACCCCTATAAAGTGTTTGTTCTACACTTTTACCACTAGCATCTTTGCTTAGTTTCAAAGTGGTGCTCATGGGTGTGTTACAATGTTTGGCTTTCTCAAGACCAAACTTCTTCACTAGGTTTTTGGCATATTTGGCTTGGGATATGAAGATTCCATCACTTAATTGCCTAATTTGCAAACCTAGGAAGTAACTAAGCTCACCAACAAGGCTCATCTCAAATTCATGAGACATAACATCAACAAATTGTTGGACTTTGGTGTTGTTGGTGGATCCAAACACTATATCATCAACATATATTTGAGCTATAAAAAGCTCATCATTGTCTTTCTTGATGAATAGAGTCTTGTCAACACTACCTCTTGTGTAATCATTGTTGACAAGAAATTGAGTGAGGCGCTCATACCAAGCCCTCGGTGCTTGTTTCAACCCGTAAAGAGCCTTCTTGAGGCGATAGACATGGTTGGGGTGGTGTGCATCCACAAACCCCTTGGGTTGCTCAACAAACACTTCCTCTTGCAAGAAGCCATTGAGGAAGGCACTCTTAACGTCCATTTGGTGCAATTTGAACTTGTGCACACAAGAGATGGACAAGAGAAGCCTAATGGACTCTAGGCGGGCAACGGGAGCAAAAGTCTCCTCAAAGTCGATACCCTCAATTTGAGAGTATCCTTGTGCAACAAGTCTTGCCTTGTTACGCACTACGTTGCCATCCTCATCGGATTTGTTCCTATATATCCATTTTGTGCCTATGACATTAGTGGTCTTAGGCCTAGGAACTAGAGTCCAAACCTCATTCCTTTTGAATTGGTTTAGCTCTTCTTGCATGGCAAGAACCCAAAACTCATCATTTAGAGCTTCATCAATCTTTTTGGGCTCTATTTGAGAGGTGTAGCATGTGAAGCTAATAAGATTAGCTATTTGCCTTCTAGTCCTAACACCCTCATTCACATCTCCAATAACATCTTCTTTGTTATGGAGTCTTCTAACCCATGGAGCGGGTTCATTAGAGTCCAAGTTAGGAACTCTATCAATAGGTTGTGTGTCATTTTCAACAACATTGGATGTCCCCACATTAGGAGTCACAACAACCTTCTCCAAAGGAGAATCATCACTAAGAATAACCTCCTCCTCATGATTACTACACTTGAGCCTTTCATCATCAAAAACAACATTAGATGATTCCATAACACTTAGAGTTTTCTTATTGAAAACTCTATAGGCTCTACTATTCAAGGCATAGCCAATAAAGATACCTTCATCACTCTTAGCATCAAATTTGCCAAGTTGATCTCGGTCATTTAAAATGTAGCATTTGCTTCCAAATGTGTGGAAGTAGCTAACATTTGGCCTCTTGCCTTTCCATAACTCATAGGAGGTATTCCTAGTACCGGGCCTTAGGAAAACTCTATTTCCTATGTAGCAAGCCGTGTTGATGGCTTCGGCCCATAGATTCCTAGACACATTGTTGCTAAGCAACATCACACGGGCCATCTCTTGAAGGACCCTATTTTTCCTCTCAACAACTCCATTTTGTTGAGGTGTTCTAGGAGCCGAAAACTCATGGGAGATACCTATACTATCACAATAGGTTTCAAAAGAAGCATTCTCAAATTCCCTCCCATGGTCACTTCTAATCCGTTTTATGCTTTTAATGTTAGAATTCATTTCATTTTGAAGTTTAGTACAAAGCATTTTAAACTTATCAAAAGTTTCGGATTTTTCTCTAAGAAAATATGTCCATGTGAACCTAGAGAAATCATCTACACAAACAAAAATGTATCTCTTTCCACCCAAGCTCTCGGTTTGCATAGGACCCATAAGATCCATGTGGAGAAGCTCTAGGGGCTCCTTGGTGGAGAGATACTTGCCCTTTTTGTGCATGCCTTTAGTTTGTTTTCCTTGTTGACAAGGTCCACAAATACCATTGGCTTTCTTCCCAAGCTTAGGGAGGCCACGCACACATTCAAACTTTCCAAGGGTCCGTAGATCCCGAAAGTTCATGTGGCCAAGTCTTTCATGCCACAACTCAATTTGCTCATCCTTGGACACATTGTTTGAGACTATTCTAGCTTCAAGACAATAGCAATTGTCGCTAGATCTCATACCTTTCAATAAGGTTTGTCCATCGGGCTTTAAGATAGAGCAATTCTCTTTGTTAAACAAGACGGAATATCCTTCATCACTAAGATGAGAAATGCTAATCAAATTGGCTTTCAAGCCATCAACAAGTAAAGCATTGGATAAGGAGGGCAATCCGGGAACGGAGATGGTTCCTTTCCCTATGACATTCCTTTTGGATCCATCACCAAAGGTGACATTTCCTCCTTCCTCCATAACAAGAGTCTCGAAGAAACTCTTGTTTCCCGTCATGTGCCTAGAGCACCCACTATCAAGATACCAAAGATTAGAAGAATTTGCCTTCAAGGCAATTTGTGCAACATGGCAAACATTTTCATTCTTTCTAATCCATTTAAGAACAACATTTTCTTTCTTAAAGGTCTTTGGTACATGGGCTCTAGTAATCCTAGGATCATGCAAATTAGTCTCATTATTCCTAGGAACATGCATCTTGGCTCTAGTCTTTCTCTTCTCAATCATGCTTCTAGTTCTACACATTTTAATATATCGAAAGCAATTTGGTCTTATGTGACCATTAAAACCACAAAAGTGACAAATGGGAATGAATTGAGGAATCATACCATTGCCTTGAGCATTTATGGGAGCCTTCCCATTTCTTTGTGGTTGAGTGGGTTCAATCCATTTCCTTTGTTGAACCGGTCTATCTTGCTTCCAATGTTGGACTTGCATGATTGGATTTTTCCCTTTTTGAGCCAATAGATGAGGAATGTTGGCTTGAGGTTGTCTCCTTGGTGCCATCTTCACTTGTGCACTTTTTGAGTTTTGTCCTAGATCTATTTTCTTCCTAGGAGTGTGCACCGGAGAAGCTTCTATGTTACCCAAGCTCTTAACAAACACGGTCTTCTTAGAAGAGGTGGTCTCTTGACAATCTTCAAACCCAAGACCTCTCTTGTCACATGGACTCTTTCCAACACCAAGCATGTGATCTAATTTTTTGGTGCTAGAGTCCATCCTAGTAAGTGACTTCTTAGCTTCAACAAGCTCCCTCTTCAAACCTTCTTCATTCCTCCTAGATAAAGCTAACTCCTCTTTTAGCTTATCTTCTCTCTTCTTAAGTCTTTCCACTTCTTCACTTAAGAGATCATTGTGAGATGAAAGCTCAACATTTTCTTCTCTCAACATCTTGATCTTCTTAGTTGTTTTCATCTCTAAGCTCCTAAACTCCTTAAGATATTCAACTAACACTTCTTTCTCCACATATCCATTAGTGGAGTTAGCATCGGAGTCATCTTCACTAGAGTCACTTTCCCTTTGACTCTCTTCCTCTTTTTCACTACCACTTTTGCTCTTGTGAGAAGAGGCAAAAGCTAGGAAGTTAGCCATGATGTCTTCATCATCCGAAGAATCGTCTTCTTCATTGGAGTCATCACTACTTCCACTCCAAGTGGCGGCCATCACTTTTCCCTTCTTCTTTTCCTTGTGATTTGCACATTCGGGAGCAAAGTGACCAATCCCGCCACACTCAAAGCAACGGACCCCTTTCCTTTCGGTCCTCTCTTGCCTTGGTTCAAACTTCTTGAAGGGAACCTTTTTCTTGTCTTGGCCTCTAAAACCAAATCCCTTCTTTCCAAACTTCATAACCTTGTTGAATCTTTTCACAAACAAGGCCATGTCTTCATCCGAGTCATTCTTCACCTCCTTTTCATCCTTAGAAGCTTTCAAAGCAATACCTTTTTGCTTTTTAGGAGGAGTAGTGCTAGGACCCTTCCTAGACTCATAGGCTAGAAGTCTTCCAATGACTTCACTCGGCTTCATATCCTTATATCCACTATTTTCTTCTAAAGCCGTCACCTTTGACTCAAACCTATCCGGTAAGGATCTCATAATCTTTTGTTTAATCCTCCTATCCGAATAAGGATCACCAAGTTGATGACTTTGGTTGACTATGTCCATCAACTTGATCTCGAAGTCGTTGAAGCACTCATTCTCCTCCATCTTGAGCATCTCAAATTGAGTTTGGAGAACTTGAAGCTTGGAGTCCTTCACAACTTCGGTTCCCTCATGAGCAACTTCTAGGATTGTCCATGCCTCCTTAGCAACCCTAGTGTTTTGAATCAACTTGTATTGATTCTCATCCATGGCACATAGGATGGCATGCATAGCCTTCCTATTCCATTTTGACGCCTCAAATTCTTGTGCACTCCATTGTGCCTTAGGCTTCAAAACTTCTTCTCCTCCACCCGTAGGAGTCATCATGGGAAGATCATATCCATCTTCAACCGACATCCATGCTCGGTCATGAAGTTGACATATGTAGGATTCCATCTTCCCTTTCCATGAGGAGTAATTCAATCCGGTGAGAAGAGGAGGACGTGTGCTAGAAGCCCCTTCGTTGCTACCACCGTTTCCACTCATTGTGTTTATGAATGAAATGAAATGAATGCACAATGTATGAATGAACAAAAATCACACAAATGCAAAACACACCAAAATGAGCAAGGATCACCTATGTATATCTAGGAACCCGCTCTGATACCAATTGAAACAAATTATGGTGTGTTCAATATTAATCTAGAGGGGGGGTGAATAGATTTTATCCGATTTTACCAAATTTTCGTTAATGGTCAAGATTACGAAAATACCCTCCACTAGTCAAAATACAAAAGCAAGTGTAATATGGTGCGGAAATTAAAAGACACTTGATATTTACGTGGAAACCCTCACGGGAAAAACCACGGGCTATGTAAGTGAGCCACACTTGAACCTCGAATCCACTAAATGTGTAAAACGATTACAACCTAATCCCGGAAGTAATCACACACCTACCTAATCCCGGTATAAGTGAACCTAGTCCCAATGCTTGTGATTTATGCAACCTAATCCCGGAAGCAACACAAGACTTAGTTCTCAATGAAGAGAAAACAACCTAAGTGAATATATGAAATACTCAAAATGCAACAAGAGCAAGGCAACTCTATATGCTTACCTAGAATGATGATATATCAATGAAATCAATCCTAGATATCAAAAGCTAAATGACATATCATAAAGCTTAGCTAGATGTTATCAATCACAAAACAATCCTAGCTATCAAACAATGTCAACATGTTCAAACATGTGAACTCAATTAGTTGTAGAGAATTTCTAACAACATAATTGTCAATTAAATCCACAAGAACATTCAATTAAGCTTGACTAGATAAATAAACATTAATCTATCAACCTAATCATCAACCAATTGTACAAGAATGTTCTAGGGTTAGCTATTTAGGGAAAATCATCCTAATCATGTAAGCTACCACAAACAAAACCCAATCATGTCATAACTTCACTAAATATGCAATAAGAGTGAAGATTTGCTAAACTAAGCAATAAAAGACATGTCTTGACTAAGATAGAACAATAAATGAAGATGTTGAGTTTGTTCTACTTACCAAGTCATAAATGAAGAAGACCCATGGAAGATTGATGCATGAAACATGTTAGATGCACATGGGTTTTGAGTTTGGAGAGTCAAAGAAGCAAGATTGAAGCTTTCTCTCTCTAGGGTTTGAGTTTCTCACTCTAAGGTCTGATTTTGAGCTCACAAAAAAAAAGCAAGGAAGAAGATGATACTTAAATAGGACCCCTAGATGAAATGACGTCGTTTTGAAAAGTTTGCAGAAGATATGCCTTGACCGCTGTTCACCCGCTCTACGTAGGGCGGTTGAACAGCGGTCCACCTGGGAAATGAAGAACAAAGTTCTTCATGATCGCCCTACGTAGGGCGAGTTCCAGGCGACCTAGGAGCGGTTGCTCTCGGGTTATGAACCGCTGTTCACCCGCTCTACGTAGAGCGGTTGAACAGCGGGTGAAGAGCGGTCAATTAAATCGACCAGTGGCACCGCTCTACGTAGGGCGGCTGTAGAGCGGCCAAGAGCAAATTGCTCAAAACCCCTTTTGACCGCTGTTCGTAGAGCGCCTGTAGGGCGGGTGAACAGCGGCCATAACAACCACAATGCATCACCTTCTATACATGATGCAATCAACAGAGAATGCAAGAAGAGAAATTAAATGAACATTAATACACACAAAATAAGGACACACAATCATACAATAAGAAGAATTATGCAAGTGTTGTGTGTGTGTGTGCATCTATTTCTCTTCATTACAAGAAACACTAAGAATTATACCTTTGGAGTGCTTCTTCCCTTGAGGTCTTGAAAATGTCCTTTGAGCATGATCTTCAATCACCTAATTACCCTTACAATTCAAATCCCCAATATGTGGTTTGTCTACGAAATAAGCCAATCAACAATGGGAATCCTTACATCCTTCATATCAAATTGTTTTGCTAACCATTCTTTTACTGATGTCAATACACCTACATCGTTTCCGATGAGTAGTATATCATCAACATAAAGAATCAGGAAAACCAACTTGTCGCCCTTAATCCTTTTGTATACACAAGGTTCGTCAAGATTCTGAATAAATCCAAAACCTTTGACAGCTTGATCGAACCTTATGTTCCAGGATCAGGATGCTTGCTTTAATCCATATATGGATTTCTGCAACTTGCATACCTTTTCCATTTGGCCATTTTCAATGAATCCCTCTGGTTGCATCATGTAGATGCTTTCGTCAAGACTTCCATTAAGGAAAGCTGTCTTGACGTCCATTTGCCAAATCTCTAGATCTAAAGATGCTGCAATGGATAAGAGTATCCTAATGGATTTAAGCATGGCCACAGGAGAGAAGGTTTCCTCGTAATCGATACCTTCTTTCTGTGTATACCCTTTAGCTACCAATCTAGCATTAAAGGTTTCCACCTTTCCATCCATACCTCTTTTCCTCTTGTATACCCACTTGCACCCAATGGGTTTTATCCCTTTAGGAAAGTCTACAAGGGACCAGACTTTGTTATTGAACATAGATTCAATCTCGGATTGCATTGCCTTTTGCCAATGGCGACTATCAATATCCTCCATAGCTTCCTTGTACGTGTAGGGATCATCGTCGTCCGGGAGATTCTCTACAGATTCTCCCAGACCGATGTATCTTTCGGGTTGTGTTCTAACCCTCCCACTACGACGAGGAATGGTAGGTTGTTGATCTTGTGTTGGATCGGAACTTACAATTGGGTTTGGTTGTGTAACCTCTCGTGGAATTGTATCTCCTGACATCTCATTCAGGACAATTCTACTTTTAGGCACAACATCATTCATATAGTCCTTTTCCAGAAATTTAGCATTTGTCAAAACAAATACTTTAAGATCTGAAGGACTATAAAAATAATATCATTTAGTTTCTTTCGGATACCCTACAAATATACATGTTTCTGAACGGGACTCCATCTTTTCTGTCTTTCCTTTTAACACGTGTGCAGGACATCTAAATATCCTTAAGTGTCGTAAACTAGGCTTGCGCCCAGTCCACAACTCATGCGGTGTTTTAGGAACAGACTTAGATGGTACATGGTTTAGAATGTATATTGCAGTTTGTAGAGCATATCCCCAGAAAGAAATAGGAAGTGTTGAATAACTCAACATAGACCTAACCATATCCAAAAGAGTTCTATTTCTCCTTTCTGCTACCCCATTTTGTTGAGGTGTACCAGGTGCAGAAAACTGAGAAACTATCCCATTATCAATAAGATATTGCTGAAACTCACCAGATAGATATTCTCCACCACGATCAGATCTCAAGATTTTTATGTGTTTCTCAAGCTGATTTTCCACTTCAGCTTTAAATGCTTTGAACATGTCAAAAGCATCCGACTTATGTCGCATGAGATACACATAGCCAAATCTTGAGTAATCATCTGTGAAAGTGATGAAGTACTCATATCCACCTCTAGCTTGAATGCTCATAGGTCCACATACATCAGTGTGTATCAATCCTAAACATTCAGTGGCTCTGGCACCTTTGGCAGAGAACGTCCTTTTGGTCATTTTACCTTCCAAACAAGATTCACAAGTTGGTAGATCATCAACCTTTAAGTCACTCAAAGGTCCGTCACTTACCAATCTTTTAATCCTATTAAGGTTAATATGACCTAAGCGTAAATGCCAAAGGTAGGTTTCATCTTTTGATAATTTAACTCTTTTATGATCAGGTTCCGTTATTTCTGTGTCTAACGAGTGAGAGATATTTCTATGCAAGAAGTATAGACCGTTTTCCAATGTACCTTTGCAAATAACTTTGTCATTCTTACTAATAATAAAAACTTTATTAAAAGTAACCGAATATCCAAATTTATTCAAACAAGAAACAGAAATTAAATTCCTCTTGAATTGAGGTACATAATAAACGTCTATTAAATCTAAATGCCTTCTAGAATCCAAACAAACTCTAATATCTCTCACTGCACTTGCAGACACTAACGTTCCGTTGCCCAAGTGCAAATTGATCTCATTCTTATTCAGCCTTCTCCTTTCTTGGAACCCCTGCAAGGAATAACAAACATGATTAGTGGCTCCTGAGTCTATGATCCAAGAATCTGTAGAATCAGCCAAAAAACATGTTTCAAGATAATTCAAATTACCTTCTTCCTTCTTGTTCTGGGACTTTGGGCAATTTCTCTTCCAATGTCTCTTTTCACCACAAAGGAAGCATTTCCCTTTGATCTTGGTTACTTTCTTGGTCTCCTTCTTGGTAGGCCCAAGTTGCTTTTTCTTCTGTTGTTACTTGACCTTTTGACGGGCCTTAACAGTAGCAACTTTACCAACCACATGAATCTCTTGACCTTTGCCTTTCACAAGGATCTTTTCAGCACTTTGAACATCTTGCATCAGGCTCTGTAAGGTGTATTCCTTTTTGTTCAAAGTGTAGTCCAATTTGAACTGATCAAAGGAATCTGACAATGAATTGACAACCATATCAATCTTTGTCTCACCATCTATCTCAGCGCCATGCAGTTCAGCAATGTTGAGATGTGCTATGACTTTCATCATGTGATCCTTCACAGCCTGTCCAGGTTTCATCCTAAGATTCATAAAAGCAGTCACTGCCTCTCTCTTAGTCGTCCTGGACTTCATAGCAAACATCTCTTCTAGAGACATCATTATATCAGCAGCAGACTCCATTCCTTCATGCTGCTGTTGCAACACGTCGGAGATAGTGGCCATAATATAACATTTGGCCATATCATCTGAAGTCTTCCACTGCTCATACTCATCTCTTTTCATTATGCTTGATTCAATATTAGGAGCAGGTGGTTTAGGAGTAGTTAGAACAAACTTATGTTTTTCACTTTGCAGCAACAACCCAATTTTCCTTTTCCATGTTACATAGTTATCTCCAGTTAAGGTGTTATCTTTCAGGATGTTCATAAGTTTTGGGGTCATGATTTCTGAATGAAAACAAAACATATATAAGTAAATAATCATTATAAAGCACTTTTAAATATTTATCTTGAATTAAATGAATAACTCAATCATAAAAATTCAACGGTGATCTAACACCCATAAATGTTACGCCTCCTTTGGGAGTTCGCACCATTTACTAGTTAGACTAGGTCCCACCTAATTGTTAACATAACAACCAGCGTTTTCAATTTTAGCCTTGCAATTTTACTGACAAGAACTCTTTGGAGGATATCAATAAAATTACATTGAGTGTGTTACCAAGATATCGACCCTCTATTTTCTCTCACGAAAATCCCTCCTTTGGGAGTAGATCTCGTTGAGTCCATTGTCTAGTCTATCCTTGTAAGGAAGTATATTGCTTAATTCCATTCATGGATGTCCCTTTTGGGAATTACCATAAAATAATTAAGCTCAACTAATCTTGGAAGCCATAGGTGTTACAAAAACACCTTCTCCCACTCAATTATTTAAGGCATGTGATTAAATCCCATAGAATGATTTACCAAGTTATCTAGATGCCAATTTAGATACCTAAATCATTCAATGCATGTTCATACCAAAAGAGATATATGAGTGGCACTCCTATTCTATATGACATGTTATCATACAATAACAAATATTGTAATATTTAAGCATAAAATAAATAGCAACAATTTTGGCCCATCCTAAAAAAACAAGTAAATTACAATGAATTTGGAATACAAGATCTTCAAGTGGCCCATCAACCATACGCTCATCCTTCGGCCTCCACCCTTGGGATTGCACGGCCCACCACCCCACAAAGGGGCTGCCATGCGCAGCCCATAAGGCTTTGCATGGCTGCCATGCGCAGCCCACCAAGCTTTGGGCTTCCCATGCGCAGCCCAATCCACTCCTAGGGTGCGCACGGTGCTCGTTCTCGGTTCCGGTCGCTTCACGTCTTCAATTGTTCGATGTAGAACGTGTTACAATTTAATTTAAACAAAATAAAAAATACTGCAGAAATTTTTTTTTTTTTTAATCACTGCAGTAAAAAAAATACTGCACATATATTATTCTCAGCAGAAAAAATACTGCACCTTTTTTTTTAATACATTAAAAAACTGCAGCAATAATTAATACAAAAAAAATATATAGCAACTACCAAGAAGGAATTATGGCGATGATAGACCACCCTTCTTGTTACAATTCCGAAAACAAAATTACATAGAAAATCTAGGACCAAAATCGAGCAATAACAATCCACATAAAACATATATAAATCCATACATCACATGTAATTATATATGCGAATACCTAGAGTGCCATCTCTTTCTAAAACATGCATAATCACAATAAAAAGAAATCGATCCACGTATATATACGTTAATTAATTAAAAGGGTTCAACCTAGGCTCTGATACCAATTGTAGGGAAAAATTGTACCCGCAGCGGAAACGAGACTAAAAAAGGTTTGAGTAGCTTTTAAAATTTTTCCAATTTTATGAACCTTAAACCCTTTTGATTAATCAAACATATATAATAAAGTAATAAAAGATTAATATATACCTCTTGTAGCGTGATCCGATTGACTTGCGTCGATGGTAATCCGCAAGATCTTCAATCCTAGCACAAACGTGGATCACCTAGGAGCGTGGTCTCCCTTTCTTTGAATTGCAAACCTGTGATTGAATTAACAAACTTTTCTTGATTCGTTAGTCCCAAAAACAATCTAAAAGAACCTAAGATTATTCCGGTCACTTTTGAGTTCTCAATCTAATGATCGAAACTCGCGTGAACCTTGATCGATATAGTATTCACAAGCTTATTGATGAATAAGCAACTAGAATGCAATCAAAGAATAATCTATGTTCCTTTTGTTTTTAGTAGAATAATCGATTTCTAACTATGAGTTGAGAAGAAGAAGAAGAAGAAAATTCTGCACACAAGCCTTAGTTCTTAAAGTGGTGGCCGAAATCTATATGTGTACATATATATGTGGCCGAAATTTCTCTTCTTCCTTCTTTAGGGTTGGCCGAATTCTCTTCCTAAAATAATTAGGGTTGCCACAATTTCCAAACCAAAATTAATTAGTTTGAATTGCACCCTAATTCCTATTTAGAAAAGATTTCCAAAACCTAATCAAACTCATAAATCTTTTATTCCTTATTTGACTAAAATAAAAAGACTTCCTATTTGATCAAATAAATAAAATTAATTATTTATTTTCCTTGTCAAACAAGTCTTTCTATTTAATTATACTACTACCAATAGTATACAAATAGGAATCATATTTCCTATTTAGAAAAGATTTGTTACTTTAATTAAACAATTAATTAATTAATTAATTAATTCTTATTTAATTAAATAATGAAACAAAATAATATTTAATGCCATTATAGCATGTTGCCGCCCCACATATATACATTGGGCCAAATATTATTTTTCTTATTTCATTAAATCCATAGGTCTTTAAATAAAAGGCCCACATGTGAACTAGACCCATTCTTACTAAAAGAAACAAGCCCACATGTCATCCATTAATATATAAATATAATTGTGCAGCCCATTATATAAATAATGTGCAAATTATATTCTTAATACATTAAATTGCAATTCTAGATGGACCCTAAATTGGTCCGGTAGAATATAACAAATGATCCATGCAAGTCCGTGTGGATTGGGGATCTTGGCGGGCTATCTAAATTTAAGCTCCAATAGACATAACCTAATCACAATCAACAAATGATTCACTTAGGTCCGATCCATTAATTTTAGCTCATTCCACTAAAGAGCTAAAATTGAACTCTTAAATAAAGATAGAAAAGGAAGATGCTTCCTCATTCATACCCTAGACAATCAGATTGCAGATAGTGTATCCTCGTGATTAATATCAGTAATCGCCAAGAGTTCATAGACTGCCTATAACTCTCCAAGTTACCATATTTACTCATATGACCACGTTTTGAACTTAGATATTTTGACTTGTCCAGAAGCCATGTTTTCAATAGACACTATTGAAAACTCAACGTTGAGATTTAATATCCAATTACCTCAAAACATCCATATGATGATATTATACTCTCATTTAATAAATGGAGCCACGATGTCCATATCTATAAATGAAGTCCTCTATCGATTAACAAATGAATATCACCAAACTATCGAGGATAGACTATGTGATATAATCGTACTCATTGATAGCTCAAATGATATCACCTGCAACCATAAGTCCATCATTTATTTCAGGATTGAGATAGACTCTCCGATTGTCCTGATAATGAAATTACTTTTATCTACTGACGGTTATAGATAAAGTATTTCATTGTGATCCTGTTCAATGCACCCAGTGCACTAGATTCTTTTGCTCGAAGACACTCCGATGATTTTAGACTCATCATATCTCATTTGATCCCACTCAAATGCTAGCAAAAGAATTCTACAACTTTAACAAGATAAAGGTGCCCAACCTTTAACTTAAGTTGTGAACGATATTCAAGACTAACTAAAGAATTGTGTCTACCACATACATATCCAGATGTATGAACAATTCTTCTTTTCTCATAGTCTTTAGACCTTATGATTATTTACTTTAACAATTATTAAACTATAAATGCTATAAGATTTGTTTAAAACAAAAATCACTTTATTAATATGAAAAAGATTGTTAATTACACTATTACACTCTTGCTATTGAGCATAATCCTAACAGTTATGTGATAAGCGTCATTTGTGTACTCAACAAAATGATATTTAGATGTGTTCGTTTAGAAAACCGATTTTTCACCACTTAGATAGAAAATTAGTAAAGTGGCAAGTGGGATTCGTTCCACAGGGAATTAGAGTGATTAGTTGAATAAATTAACTAATCTAAAAAAATTCAAATAAAGTAAATCATAAAAATATGGATGAGTGAATGGGTTGTCAAGCCATCAAACATACATGAAAAATAAACCTAATAAACTAATAAAAGAATACTTAACAAATCTAGATAAGATAAATGGAATTAACAATTAATAGAATAGCTAGGGAATTAATGGGATCACAAATGAATTATGGGAAATGCTTATCAAGCTACTTTAGTGAACAAATCTCATAAATGTTAACCAATTGATTTCTAAAATGCATTTAGGTCATTATTATGAACCCTAAACAACTTCCCACCGCAATGCCTAACCGATTAAGGAAAGGGGGTCACGGCGGGATCGATTTGTTACAATTAACGGCTTAGATTATCGTGGTTGATATACCCTCCGACAATCTATCCTATTCACTAAGTTCTCAATCCAACAAGGTTGTCAATCCAATCAAGATCATATAACAAATTATCCTAAGCAAGATTATAATCAACTAGTGGGTATACATGTCAATTATATAATGCAAAGAATCTAATTATAAAATGAATAGAACACAAATAGAAATTAATAGATATTAAAGCTTAAGCAAATCCAAATCCAAATATTCTCACATCAAAACCGTAGAAAGGGGATTTAATTACACATATTACAATCAAAGGGAAGGCAAGTAAAAGATTAGGAAATCACCCATGGGCCACCTTTTGTAAGCTTGATCCTTTCCTTGCCTTTGATGCTCCTTGTGTAAAGAGTGGATGATGAGGATGTGTCTAGATAGGTGGAGTCAAATGGGAAGTGACTAAGGAGATTTGTGGAGAAGATGGGTCGAAAAGGAATGATTAGGGGAGGTAATCTAGATGTTAAGTTTAGGTAGGAGAGAAAATGGAGAGAAAAGTAATGGTGGAGAAAGGAGGTTTCTTGGTGTTCAAGAGTTGTCAAGAGTTGTCCAAAAGAGGAAAAAATGTGATGAATTTATAGGATTTTCAAAATAGGTCACGGGTGGCAAATTACCAAAACAACCCCCTAACCATGGCAAATTACCATTTAGTCCAACAGAGGGGGGCATCTTGTAATTTTGCCACCCAATCAGAACTAAGCAGAGAGGTGGTCGTTGTTTGTGCAAATGGCGACCCTAAATTGCGACATTTCTGGAGCCAAAACAACTCCCTGTCGCCATGGCGACCTTGGTATGCAAACCGTGACCTCGATTTACGCGGTTTTGTCACGATTTGGGCTTGGGGGCGACAAAGGGAAAATTGGGTACGATATGGGTGGTCGGATTCCGGCCAATTGGGAGGCCAAAAGTGGAACGATCGGAAAGCCGATCGGTTGGCCGTTAATTCCGAGCGGTTTCCGATTGGCGGTAGGTCCGGGAAGGTCCTCTTCTGGCCGACGAGGGTTTGGTGAATTGGGGACATGGCTGCTCACGTGAGCTAAGGGAAGAAGAAGATGAATAGTGGGTTTGGGGTGCATTCAGTAGGGAATGGGGGTGTGCACAGCAGCTGAAATAGGGTGTTTGGCTTGTAATGGGCTGCTGCAATGGGCTGCTGTTGGGGCGCGTGTTTGGGCCACGCAATCAGGCCTAAACTCAGGTCTGCTTACTTTAAGTGAAACGGCAGCGTTTGAATGATGGGTGTGGGCTTTATGCATTTGGGGTGTAATAAAGTACACAGCTGGGGTGCGCTTAGCTTCTCATTGGATCACGTTGGGCCAAGCCTGCACCCCTCTAAATGAAAACGCACCGTTTAACTAATGATGACGTGGCGTGTTTTGGCTGCTTCCTTTGGCAATTTACATAATGCTCCCTTGATCTCTTCTAATATTGCGATAACTTCATTCTTTCCTTCAACATTTACACTTTTACCCCTATATTACCAAAATTACTCCAATGCCCTTGAACTCTATAATTTCCTGAAAACACTTAATTTACACCATTAAATCATAGAATAATGCCCAAGAATCAAGCAAAAGGAGAAGGATATAAGGGCCAAAATCATACCAATTTTGGTTCGATCATTATGGCATTTCAATAGACTAGATGCAATCAAATAAACATGCATGAAGAGATGTTCAAGAACATGCAAGCACTCATATAAAACACACAACATACAAGAATAAGATTTATGCATAAGTTGTGTGTGTGTGTAACTAGATCTCTTCAAAGCAAGTAAGCACTAGAATTTACCTTTGGTGCTTCTTCTCTTGTGGTCTTGAAAGGGCCATTGGATGATCACCAATTCCTAAGCTACCCTTACATCAACCCCAACATGTGGTTTGTCCACGAAACAAGCCAATCAACAAATGGGAATCCTTACACCAGACATAAATTTGCCTACAAATTATACTTATATTAGGAGCATATGTACAAGTTTATGTCAATAGAATCTAACAATAAATTAATAACATTGTACTTACAAAGAAGTCGGTGCATAGAACCGCAACGTCAAGCTTATAATTGGCCGCCTTCTACATTCTCTGCTTACAAAGTAAACTCATATACACATTTATATGCTACATGAACATTTATATAAATAAAAATTATTAACTTTGATTAAAAAAACATTAAAATATTTACAAGATTATATAAGTTAAAATAACCAACCTCGTTAGACAACCAACATGTTTGAGATTCCAACTCGACAAAGAAATCCTTTGACTTACAAGTCTTTTGTTAACAAGTGTTAATCATAGAAGAGAGACTTACACTATGTTTTTGTTGCCTCTCTTAAAACATGTATATTTTGTCATTAATTTTTTGCTCTCCTTATCCACCTGTTGGAAAGGGTTAGTGTATGGTGAACTCTTGTACCGAGACTTAATCTTTAACCATTGCTCATGCTCATCCTGCACAGCGAGGTACTCTTGCAATGTTCCATCCCCAACTAATGGGTCAACTCTCAAGAGATGAGGGGTCTTAAACAACATTAGGGTACCGTGGGTAACATCTCCCCCATCATGGTAACATCTCCCCCACCATGAGTACCATCACCATAGGTACCATCTCCCCCACCATGGGTATCATCTCCTATACCATGGGTACCACCTCCCCCACCATGGGTACCACCTCCCCTACTACCATGGGTACCATCACCATGGGTATCATCCCTATCAATATCATCATCTCCCCCACCAACGGGACTACTAATTCCTTTACACTTATACTAATGTTGTGGCGTCGAGTAGTTATGTACCTCAGGTGTAGTCTATATTATTTAAAAAAAGTTAAAATAAAGTTACATGTCAGTTGGTAAGAAACTTACATTGGTGGTACAAAAATAAGTTACATGCCAACACAAAACCAATTTACAAGCCAGTAAGTAAGTTACATGCCTGTAAGTAAGTTACATGCTAATACAAATCAAGTTACATGTCTGACATGTAAGTTACATGCCTGTAAGTAAGTTACATGCTAAGACAAACCAAGTTACATGCCAGTTAAACAATTGAATTAAATAGTTACCTGACGATGCGTATCAACAAGTTGAGCCACAGTTGCCTCAACCCGGGTAAGGAGTTTTGTGATGTGATGCTCCATTGCTAAAATCTTCTTCTTGACTGAAAATGAATATAAACGAGTCCTAATATAATCTAGAGGGGGGGTGAATAGATTTTAATCCCTTTTACCAATTTTTCGATATTAATCAAGATTACAAAAAATACCCCAACTAGTTAACAAATGAAATCATGTGAAGACAATGCGGAAAGTAAATAACACATGATTTTTACGTGGAAACCCACACGGGGAAAAACCACGGGCTATTAAGTGCGCCACACTAGAACCTCAATCCACTACTTGCAAATACGATTACAATCTAGGTTGACCGCATCACACCTAAGATTACTAATCCGTCTTTGCTACCCACGGGCCTTTAGAAGTGAACCTAGTTCATGCTTGCAAACTACCAACAAGGCAAATACAAGACTTGACTCTAAGTGAAGAGATAAAACAACCTAGTGTGAATATGTGCAATATTCAAGATGCTCAAAATGCAAGGTTAGACATTTTAGCTTATCTAGGCATGGATGAACATGTTAGACATCCCTAGATATCATCTCACTAAGTGGTATGCATAAAACATAACAAAATAGACAACCAAAGTCCTATATGCAATATCTACCACAATACAACTCACAAAACACAATAACACAATCTTGAAACTAAGTCAAGTCATAAAGAAGCAATCTTGAAACTAGTCAAGTAATAAAAGAGCAATCTTGTAGAGAAAGAACATGTGAAGTGATGCAAAGATGTTCTAACTACAAGTCATGTAAGCAAAGATGAAAACCCTAAGAGAATCATACTAGAACATGCTAGATGATGAATGAATCATGTAAGAATGATGGGTTTTGATGTTTTGAGAGATAAAAAAGTGTTCTTGATACCTTAGCTTGGAAGCAACTCAAAAGGCTCTCAAAAGTGTAATCTTTCTCTCTAAAAAACGAAGCCAAGGCAAACAAGACATATATATAGAAGAGGCAGAGCAAAACGGCGTCGTTTGAATTAAGAAACGAAACGTCGCAGAAGAACCGCTGCCTTACCGCTGCCAAAGCGGCAGCGGTTGGGCAGCGGTCTTTGCTGCCAAGGCCACCGCTGCCTATAAAATGGCAGCGGTCCGGGAGCGGTCCCGGGAGCGGACTCCACTGTCCGCGAACCGCTGTCCTAGAGCTACGAAGAAAATCACAGCGGTTCTGGGAGCGGTCTGAGGTAAAAATTGACCTCTATAAAAGCCTTCAAGCAATTTCCAAGGCCAATAAACATGCCAAAGAATTAATACACAATGATAGAGTGATCATGCATGAAAACTAATATGCAACAACACAAATCACACAACAAACAATATAGAACATAAGATCATGAAATGTGTGTGTGTGTGCAACTAAATCTCTTCACATAAAGAGTCAAGATCAAGTGATTACCTTTCATGAAGCTCTAGAAAACCACAAAGAGGTCCTTAAGCATTGGAGAAGAAAATCTTCAATCCTAAGCTACCCTTACAAGATTGAACCCCATTGCGGTTTTGTCAACGAAATAAGCCAATCAACAAAGAGGCACTTACAATCTCCCCCTTTGGCTATTTCGTGACAAAATCACCACTCACAAGCAACCTCACAAAAACAAAAAATGGTTGGTCAACAAAAATTTTTCTACTTTACAAGATAAGTCCTAGTCTAAGTCTTGAACAACTTCAAGTCATTTCCAAGCTTGTAGAAAAATCCAACCTACACACAAACAACAAGAAATATACCTTACAAGAACAAGTGTGTGAGAGGTGCTTGATCAAAAAGGAATTACAATCAAATAATGTAATCATACAATGCAATGCAACTCCCCCTAAAAGCATCAACTCCCAATAAGGGTTACTCTCTCTCTTAACTCCCCCTAAATGCAATGCCAAATCAAAATAAATCTCCCTAACCTTACTCCCCCTTTTTGTCATGAGATAGGCAAAGGGAGTCTCCCCAAATAGGAAGCATTTAGCAATGAGAGCTTGTAGCACAAAAACATATGCATAATCATATGAGCAATTTTATGCAACTCAATTAAGTAAGAGAGATTCAAGGAGTTTTATTGCAAGAAAACATGTGTGACAAGGATGCTTCGCAAGCAAGACATGTTGCATTCAAACTCAAAAAACAATGGTATTTGGCAAAGCAAACTACAAAGGTTTCCTTAAGGAATTCAAACCAATTTCACCCATTGCATGGAATAAGATGAGGAAATAGAGTTTAAACATTTCAAATTTTATCAAGCAACTAAATCCAACTTTATAAGCAAAACAAGACATGGGCGACTTTGCACCTTATTTGATTTTTCCGGGTGAGATTCCCGTATGATAGTAGTCTTGTTCTACAAATAAAGAGGGAGAGACTATGGATATAAAAATCCTTATTGATTGAAGTCTCAAAGTTTGCTTTTGCACACATATTTTCCATTCAAGATAAAGCAATTAAGCATATCATACTTTTCACTTAAGCATGTCAACAAAAAGAATCATCATGTCATAGGAATCAATTAAAGGTCATTCATCAAGTACTTCCAAAGTACATTTCCTATTCCAAAAATGCATGTTTGAGCATAATTATAACATGGATTGCAAGCAAGACAATAAGTCACACTTATTAAGAAAAATACATATAAGCATGTACAACCAATCATCTCAAGCAATTAAAGAAGAGGCATAAAATATTTCAATGTAGCACAATGCATGATCATGCAACTTTGCTCTCTTTGCTTGAGCTCCCCATGAGGGGTCAAGACAAACCACTTCAACCCAAGTGACAAATCCCAATAGACTTGCTAAGGTTCCCAAATCTAAGAGTGTCTAAGGGTTTTGTAAACAAATCCGCTAGTTGGTCTTTAGTTCCCACATGTTCCAATGCAATGATTTTACTCTCAACTAGCGCTCTTATGAAGTGGTGTCTAATGTCAATGTGCTTGGTCCTAGAATGTTGGACGAGATTCTTAGAAATGTTTATGGCACTCATGTTATCACAAAATAAAGTAAGAGTACCTTGCTCCAAGCCATAGTCGGCTAGCATTTGTTTCATCCACATCAATTGAGTACAAGCACTACCGGCGGCAATGTATTCCGCCTCGGCCGTGGATAGGGAAATTGAGTTTTGTTTCTTACAAAACCAAGAAACCAAGTTGTTTCCAAGGAAAAAGCAACCGCCCGATGTACTTTTCCTATCATCACAATTTCCCGCCCAATCGGCATCACTATATCCAACAAGACTTGGATTAGTGTCATAAGAGTACCAAATCCCATGGTTTGAGGTACCATTCACAAACCGAATGATCCTCTTTACCGCAACAAGGTGAGATTCCTTGGGATTAGCTTGGTACCTAGCACAAACACCCACACTAAATGCTATATCGGGCCTACTTGCGGTCAAGTAAAGCAAGCTCCCTATCATACCACGATATAGACTTTGCTCCACATCCTTTCCACTAGCATCTTTGCTTAGTTTCAAGGTGGTGCTCATGGGTGTGTCACAATGTTTGGCATTCTCAAGGCCAAACTTCTTCACTAGGCTCTTGGCATATTTAGCTTGGGATATGAAGATCCCATCATTCATTTGCTTAATTTGCAAGCCTAGGAAGTAATTTAGTTCACCAACCATGCTCATCTCAAATTCATGAGACATGACATCAACAAATTGTTGAACTTTCAAGTTGTTGGTGGAACCAAAAACAATGTCATCAACATAAATTTGAGCTATGAATAGCTCATCTTTAGTGCACTTGATGAACAAAGTCTTGTCAACACTACCTCTAGAGTAGCCATTGTCAACAAGATAGAGAGTGAGGCGCTCATACCAAGCCCTCGGTGCTTGTTTCAACCCATATAAAGCCTTTTTGAGGCGATAGACATGAGAGGGGTGGTGTGGATCCACAAACCCCTTGGGTTGCTCAACAAACACTTCCTCATGCAAAAAGCCATTGAGGAAGGCACTCTTAACATCCATTTGGTGTAATTTGAACTTGTACACACAAGAAATGGACAAGAGAAGCTTAATGGACTCTAGGCGGGCAACGGGAGCAAAAGTCTCCTCAAAGTCAATACCCTCAATTTGAGAGTACCCTTGTGCAACAAGCCTTGCCTTGTTTCGCACAATGTTGCCATCCTCATCGGATTTGTTCCTAAACACCCATTTAGTGCCAATGACATTGGTTTTTTTAGGTCTAGGAACAAGAGTCCAAACCTCATTTCTCTCAAATTGGTTTAGCTCTTCTTGCATGGCAAGAACCCAATATTCATCATTTAAGGCCTCATCAACCTTTTTGGGTTCTATTTGAGAGGTGTAACAAGTATAGCTAATTTGATTAGCTATTTGACGCCTAGTCCTAACACCCTCTCTAACCTCTCCAATGATATCATCCTTATCATGGAGTTTTCTAACCCAAGGAGCGGGTTCATTAGAGTCCAATGGAGGAATTCTATTTAGAGGTAAATCATCCTCTTCATCTTGGTTTGACTTCACATCACTTGAAGTCTCACCACTTTCCTTCAAAGGAAGGTCATCTAACTCACAAACATCCTCCTCATGGTCATCATGTTTTGGCCTACAATCATCAAAGACCACATTTGATGATTCCATCACACTTCGAGTCTTAAGATTAAAAACTCTATAGGCCTTGCTATTTAGTGCATATCTAATAAATATACCCTCATCACTCTTGGCATCAAACTTGCCAAGTTGATCACGGTCATTAAGTATATAGCACTTACTTCCAAAGATATGGAAATAGCTCACATTGGGTTTTCTACCCTTCCATAACTCATAGGAGGTTTGTTTAGTCCCGGGCCTAAGGAAAACTCTATTCCCTATATAGCAAGCCGTATTAATGGCTTCGGCCCAAAGATTTCTAGGGACTTTGTTGCTAAGCAACATCACACGGGCCATCTCTTGAAGGACTCTATTCTTCCTCTCAACAACTCCATTTTGTTGAGGAGTCCTAGGGGCCGAAAATTCATGGGAAATGCCTAAGCTATTGCAAAAATTCTCAAAGCTAGCATTTTCAAACTCTTTCCCATGATCACTTCTAATTTTCTTAATGCTTTTAATGTGAGAAGTTGAGAAGTTTTCTCATTTTGAATTTTGACACAAAGCATTTTAAATTTCTCAAAGGCTTCGGGCTTTTCCCTTAGGAAGTAAGTCCATGTAAACCTAGAGAAGTCATCAACAACAACAAGAATGTATCTTCTACCACCTAAGCTTTCGGTTTGAATGGGACCCATAAGGTCCATATGGAGAAGCTCCAAAGGTTCTTTGGTGGAAAGGTATTTTCCTTTCTTGTGGACACTCTTGGTTTGCTTGCCTTGTTGGCATGGTCCACAAACACCCTCAATCTTTTTCCCAAGCTTGGGAAGGCCTCTAACAACATTCAATCTATCAAGGACTTTCAAGTCCCTATAGTTCATATGGCCAAGTCTTTGGTGCCACACTTCAACTTGCTCACTAGTGGACAAGTTACAAGAGATGAGATTTGACTCAAGACAATAACAATTGTCACTTGATCTCTTGCCTTTCAACAAAACTTGCCCATTTTCTTTAAGAATAGAGCAATCAACTTTGCCAAACATAACCGAAAGCCCTTCATCACTTAAGTGTGATATGCTAATAAGATTGGCTTGTAAGCCATCTACATAAAGAGCATTGGGCAAGGAGGGCAATCCGGGAATAGATATGTTACCTTTCCCTATAACCTTTTTCTTAGACCCATCACCAAAGGTGACGAATCCACCATCCTCCATTACAAGAGTTTTAAAGAAACTCTTGTTTCCGGTCATGTGCCTAGAACACCCACTATCAAGGTACCAAGTGTTGGAGGCATTTGCTTTCAAGGCAACTTGGGCCACATAGCAATAATAATCATCATTCCTATTCAATCTAGGTGAAACAAAGTCATTCCTAGGAGCCATTGGTCCATTGTCTCTAAATTTCCTAGGAGCATGCATTGTGGCTCTTCTAAGCATATTTTTCTCAATCATGCTTTCTCTTCTACACAATTTAATATACTTGAAACAATTTGGCCTAATGTGGCCTTCAATTCCACAAAAATGGCAAGTATGAGAGAAATGAGGATTCATACCATAGCCTTGTGCACGCATTTGTGGTCTCCTTCTATTTTGAGTTGCTCTTGAGTGTTGAGGCACCTCTCTCCTTTGTTGTTGAGCAAGATTGACATGTCTCCTCGGTTGAGCATGAAAGACCCCATGTTGAGCTTGTGGGATCCTTTGTTGTGGAGGTCTTGGTTGAGGAGGTCTTTGTTGTGGGAGTCTAGCTTGAGAAGCTCTAGCTTGTGGTGGAGCTCTTGTTGGAATCCTTGCTTGTGCTTGCTTGGAGGATTCACCAACTTCAACCCACTTAGTTGAATGTTGTGGGGTTTGAGCACTTTCAACTTCTTTGCTCTTGACAAAAGTTGTCTTCTTCAAAGGTGTGGCTTCCACTTCTTCCACATATCCTAGCCCCTTTTTGTCACACGGACTTTTCCCATAAGAGAGCATTTTGTCAAGCTTCTCGGTTCCGGAAGTCATCTTAGCCATTAATCCTCTTGCTTCCATGAGTTCTTTCCTCAAGCTTTCTTCATTCTTCTTAGCCAAGACTAACTCCAATTTTAAACCTTCTTCCATCTCTTTAGCTTTACTCATTTCCTTGCTCAAATGAGTTACCTTGGAGGTCAATTCAAGCTTCTCCTCTTTTAATTTTTGTATCTCCTTCTTCTTCTTTGATCTTGAGTTATGAAAGAATCTCATGAAGTCATCATAGCCCATTTCTTCATCAAACTCAAAGTTAGAGCTAGAAGAGTTGCTCTCACCATTTGAGTCACTCTCTTCTTGCTTGTCCTCTTCTTCTTCTTTGTCACTCACAACCTCATTACTATTGTGAGAAGATGAGAAAGCAATGAAGTTAGCAACTTGGTCTTCATCATCATCCGAAGACCTATCTTCCTCTTCTAAGTCATCACTATCACTCCACGTCACCGCCATGGCTTTTCCTTTCTTCTTTTTCAAGTTAGCACATTCGGGAGCAATGTGTCCAAAGCCACTACACTCATAGCATTGGACACCCTTCTTGTGGTCCTTCTCTTGAGTTTGCTCCATTTTCTTGAAAGGGGCCTTCTTCTTCACAAACTTTCCCTTGGAGCCAAACCCTCTCTTCTCAAACCTCATAAATTGCTTGAACTTCTTTGCCATCAAAGCAATTTCTTCATCCGAGTCTTCTTCATCCTTTTCTACCTTGATGCTTTTCAAGGCAAGACTCTTTTGCTTCTTTTGAGGTGTAGATGTAGGACCCTTCCTAGATTCATAAGCCAAAAGCCTTCCAATAACTTCACTTGGCTTCATCTTTGAGTAATCACTATTCTCTTCCAATGCCGTCACCTTAGATTCAAACCTCTCGGGAAGCGACCTCATGATCTTTTGCTTAATTCTTCTATCCGAGTAGGGATCACCAAGTTGGTGACTTTGGTTCACTATATCCATAAGCTTCACTTGGAAGTCATTGAAGCACTCATCCTCCTCCATCCTTATAGTCTCAAATTGTGTTTGGAGGACTTGAAGCTTGGAGTCCTTTACCACCTCGGTTCCTTCATGAGCCGTCTCCAATATATCCCAAGCTTCCTTTGCTATCCTTGTAGTTTGGATGAGTTTGTATTGATTGTCATCCATGGCACATAGAATTGCATGCATGGCTTTGTTGTTCCATTTCGAAGCCTCAAACTCTTGGGGGGTCCATTGTGCCTTTGGCTTGGGAACTTCCTCTCCACCTCCCGTAGGAGTCATCATAGGTGGCGTGTACCCATCTTCAATCGCCATCCATGCCCGATCATGAATTTGGCACACATATGCTTCCATTTTGCCCTTCCATGATGCGTAATTGACTCCGGTGAGCAAGGGAGGTCTTGTGCTAGAGGCACCCTCGCCTCCAATACCATTTCCACTCATAGTGTTTGGGTGAGGATGATATGAATGCACACAAACAAGCAAAACAAATGCAAACAAATGCAAGGGACTCAAACAAGAGCAAGGGATCTCCTAATTATGTTAAGGAACCCGCTCTGATACCAATTGAAAATGAATATAAATGAGTCCTAATATAATCTAGAGGGGGGGTGAATAGATTTTAATCCCTTTTACCAATTTTTCGATATTAATCAAGATTACAAAAAATACCCCAACTAGTTAACAAATGAAATCATGTGAAGACAATGCGGAAAGTAAATAACACATGATTTTTACGTGGAAACCCACACGGGGAAAAACCACGGGCTATTAAGTGCGCCACACTAGAACCTCAATCCACTACTTGCAAATACGATTACAATCTAGGTTGACCGCATCACACCTAAGATTACTAATCCGTCTTTGCTACCCACGGGCCTTTAGAAGTGAACCTAGTTCATGCTTGCAAACTACCAACAAGGCAAACACAAGACTTGACTCTAAGTGAAGAGATAAAACAACCTAGTGTGAATATGTGCAATATTCAAGATGCTCAAAATGCAAGGTTAGACATTTTAGCTTATCTAGGCATGGATGAACATGTTAGACATCCCTAGATATCATCTCACTAAGTGGTATGCATAAAACATAACAAAATAGACAACCAAAGTCCTATATGCAATATCTACCACAATACAACTCACAAAACACAATAACACAATCTTGAAACTAAGTCAAGTCATAAAGAAGCAATCTTGAAACTAGTCAAGTAATAAAAGAGCAATCTTGTAGAGAAAGAACATGTGAAGTGATGCAAAGATGTTCTAACTACAAGTCATGTAAGCAAAGATGAAAACCCTAAGAGAATCATACTAGAACATGCTAGATGATGAATGAATCATGTAAGAATGATGGGTTTTGATGTTTTGAGAGATAAAAAAGTGTTCTTGATACCTTAGCTTGGAAGCAACTCAAAAGGCTCTCAAAAGTGTAATCTTTCTCTCTAAAAAACGAAGCCAAGGCAAACAAGACATATATATAGAAGAGGCAGAGCAAAACGGCGTCGTTTGAATTAAGAAACGAAACGTCGCAGAAGAACCGCTGCCTTACCGCTGCCAAAGCGGCAGCGGTTGGGCAGCGGTCTTCGCTGCCAAGGCCACCGCTGCCTATAAAATGGCAGCGGTCCGGGAGCGGTCCCGGGAGCGGACTCCACTGTCCGCGAACCGCTGTCCTAGCACTGCGAAGAAAATCACAGCGGTTCTGGGAGCGGTCTGAGGTAAAAATTGACCTCTATAAAAGCCTTCAAGCAATTTCCAAGGCCAATAAACATGCCAAAGAATTAATACACAATGATAGAGTGATCATGCATGAAAACTAATATGCAACAACACAAATCACACAACAAACAATATAGAACATAAGATCATGAAATGTGTGTGTGTGTGCAACTAAATCTCTTCACATAAAGAGTCAAGATCAAGTGATTACCTTTCATGAAGCTCTAGAAAACCACAAAGAGGTCCTTAAGCATTGGAGAAGAAAATCTTCAATCCTAAGCTACCCTTACAAGATTGAACCCCATTGCGGTTTTGTCAACGAAATAAGCCAATCAACAAAGAGGCACTTACATTGACTATGTTTTCAAACCGATCTGACATTTCCCTCAAGAGTTCCCTTATTGTTTGAGGAGAGACCATTGAGTCATCACCCACTTGAAGATTAGAAAAGAATATAAAACAATTATTATTGGTTTATATTTAACTTAAAACACTTATTATCGGTTTGTAATCAACTTACCGATGATGTGTCTCTTGATGTACGCTGCCTTTTTGTCCTTGCTGTATTTTTTTGTTTACGTGGTGACATCTTTCTATTCTTTTGTTTAGGTCGTGATTGACCTCTATCATTATCAACATTGTCAACCTCATCATCAAGTCTTTGCTGACCGTCGTCCTCTTCGTAATTGTCCGACACAAACTATGGACCAATTGACAAATTCGTGTCAACACCAACCAAGTAAAGTTGTTCCCTTTCATTGTTCGTTGGATGTAATTCCTCCAAAATAACATGTTGTACGATTAACACAAATGTCATTGTTTTTTGAAGTATAAATATAAACAAAAATGAAATGATATAAGATAGGGAAACAAAATACGATACCTGTCCATATTTAACTTGTTGTTCATACTTTGCAAATTTTGAAAAGAAATCATGAGGCCTCTTAAATATGCTCCAATTCCTCAAACGAGGATGGGTGTGGCCTAAGTTTGCTCCCACCAAGTCAATCAACGATCCCAAAGCTTCCATTGCCCATATCTACATTTTTAACAAATTGAAAAAAGATTAAGTTCAATAATCAAAGTTCAACAAAATGCTTTAAAATAATATCTGAAAGCTCACCTTTAAAGCCCAAGGAAAGCCGTATAAGTTGTAATGCGCGATTAGCTTTAGTGGTGCATTTGCAGCCCGAAATGCTTGTTGGAGGTAGTTGCATGTCATCATGTATACATAACTTCCCCATTGAAAAGAGTTGAACGATTGTAGATCCTTCACCAATTCGAATAGCCACAATGCAACTTTCTTTCTTTGGTCCTGTTTTTGATTAAATTTGGTAAATGGTGGATGCAACTGGTTTATGTTGAATTCCAGGTTGTTTATTGGATGATTGCTAAAATCTTATTACAAATCCACATTTATCTGAGAAAACAATCTCCTAGGCCTCAAAGATACAAATCTTGAGCATAGGACTTTTTCTATATCCCTATCTTTCTTTCTTTATGTTTGTATATATATACTTCTCGGAAACGTGTTGGGAGCCTTGTACTCGAGTGTTTATTTCTGACACCTTGAGTAGCTTGGGCGGGGAAGCCTATTGGCTGATACCTGCCTCTTGGCTTGACCAATGATGCCTTGATGTGTGGATTATGTAGAAGAATCTGCTTTTGAGGGGCGTTTTGGTGATTTGAACCACAACATGGTTTTACCCGAGTGTTATAGTCGGACGACATGTTTTCCACCAATCGAGTAAGACTTGTGTTTTCCACTGGTTGAGTAGACTTGTGTTTTCCATTGGCCGAGTAGACTTGTGTTTTCCACTGGCCGACCCATTCCCCCTCTGGGCTTCCTCAAAGTCGTTTGGGCCTTTTAATGGTTGGCCCAAATATTGGGTATAACATCTAGCCCCTAGTTTTTGCCTAATCTTTAGAATATGGTTTTAGGGAAAAAATTTATGTACGTGGTAGTTGAAAATTAAAAACAAATCTTAAAATCCGGGAATCCGAACGGTTTCGAGTTGTTGTTTTTTTCCTGACAACTGATTTTCCTTTTGCACTTAACTCGTCACGCATTGAGGTGGATTGGACAGTTGCGTTGCCCGAAATCCATGTGTCAGACGCTAAACACCATACTGCTTTGACTTTGGTGATCCTTGGTGGTCGCGCTAATGATTTTTCTTGATTTTCGAAGCTTCTAACATTGTTGGGTGTGTAACCCACCGGTTGGGGTCCCTTTCTTTCCTCTATAAATACCCTCTCCCTTGCTCAAAAAGGGGAAATCCTTTCTTCTTCTACAAACCGAGACCCCCAGCGGTGCAACTGCTTCCTTCTCCCGGTTTCCTTGTGCAGACATCACTCCATTTCAGGTGAGTTTTTCCTCCTTTCCTTCGTTGATTTATCGAAGAAGACTTGGACTGTTCTCCACCTGCTTTTAAAGTTTCAAAACAAACTTTCCTCTAGCTTGACTGTCATGGTGACCAAAGTGTTCAAACGCCCTTCTTTGCTCGTTGATCAGGAGGAAATTACCTAATCTGATGTCGAGGATCATCGTAGCCTCCAGACTCGTTTTTCGCCCGAGAATCCCTCTTTTATGGATTGTGAAGCGAACTTAGTGGATGAAAAATGTTTGAGGGAATATAGGACTTATTTTCGTATTCCGAAGGAAATCCTCTTCCATTTGCCTGGGGATCATGCCGCTTGGAATCCACCCCCAGGTTGCGTGGCCATATATGGTTTTATGCTTTGCTGTGGGGTTACCTTGCCTATCCCCAAGTTTATCGCCCGCTACTTGAGTTCAGTGAAATGTGCGCCCATGCAATTAACCCCGAACGCGTACCAAACTCTTATTGCCCTCTACTGTCTCTGGCGTGACCTGAACTTCGATGCTCCCACGGTCAATGAAATCAAACATTGTTTGATTCTTCGGAAATCTACTCATGAAACTGGCTCCTACTATTTGGCCTCTTATCACTCTTCCAGGTGGCTACCTGTTGGGGAAGATGGGAAGAGGAGGAAAGGGAAGCTTGACCTGCCGAGTAAAGAAGAGGCACAGAAAAAGAATGGACTTATCTGGGGGATGCCGAGTTCCAACAAGTATTGGAAAGGTAGCTGGTTTTTTGTTGAAGGAGAGTGGGGGAAAGACCCCTCGGAAGGTTTGGATGGAGAAGCTTTAAACATTCCTCATCATTTTTGCGAAGCCCGTAAGTATATGCATACACTCTTTTTTCTTCTCCTCTTTTTTTAATTTTTTTAATTTTTTTAATTTTTTTTAGGGAGAATCACAAATACCCCCCCGACTTTTAAGCTAATGGCAAATCAAACCCTCTGGTTTGAACAATCAGCAAATAACCCCCTACAAATTTGAACAATCAGCAAATAACCCCCTACAAATCAACGAATAACCCCCTACATGCAGCAAATAATGCAAGGGTTACTTAACGGTAGGGGGTTGTTTGCTGATTGTTCAAACCAGAGGGTTTGATTTGCCATTTGGTTAAAAGTCGGGGGGGTATTTGCGATTCTCCCTTTTTTTTATTTGAAGGAAATGATTTCACGCCTCTTTTTTTTTTTTTTTTTTTATATTCGAGGTACTTATACTGACCAACGGAAGCTAAATAAAGAGGAGGCGGATAGAGTTGCTCGGGCGGTTCAGACCGAAATGGATAGTCGGAATTTCAAAACTTTGGTGACTACAAGAAAATTGGAGGCCTTTGGTTTGATTCCGAAACTTGTAAACGAAAGTAATCATAGTAAGTATTTGTGGATGCTCTTCCATGCCTCTTTTCCTGAGGATTCTAACATTTTTCATTGACAGTCTAGGACTTGGATCCGATTCTTGGAAAAACAATTCGGGCTCTGAAGAGTGTGAAAGTTGTCAGTAAAGAAGATGCTAAAGCAGCCAAGAAGCAAGGGATTGCCCCTCCTGATGATCCCAGCTTGGCCGAGGGTTTTGATGCCGAGGGCTTGGATCCCTCTGGAATGAATCCTAATGCCGCTACGGCCGGTTCCAGTGTCGCGGCCACAATTTCTATCAATGAAGCAGATCTTCCTGTAAAAGGTCCACCTGGGCATCTTCAAAAGAGAAAAATGAACTTTCACTCAGGTCCCAAAGGTCCTAAAGCTCCTCAGACCCTAAGTGTCCCATCGCAATCTCAGAAAGGGAGTAGTGATTTAATGGGTAGCGAGCCTATCGACAGTATTTTCAAAGGTCTCGGCACAATCCCTGAGTGGGAGACCTCAAAAACCACTATAGCAGGAGCCTCAGGTAGGATTCAAGAAGATACTATTTCGGGCGTGCCCGCACAAGTCTTGGTTCAGAATGTGACAACTCCTCCAGCTACCCTATCAGGCTTTTTTAGCGGTGAAGGGTCGGCTCGTCCCCCTCTGGTTAAAGCTACTGGATCCTTGCTTTCAAACCCGGATCATCTTGATCCCTCAGTTGCGCTACGCTGGGCCATGTCAAGTGATCTTACTTTCGGACCGATCGAAGATTTTGAAGCTTTTAACTTGGAGAGTGTGGTTGATCAGGGTCAAATGAACCTTCATTTTCTAAATATGGTAATTTTTATACGTGCCTTATCTTTCCAGATTTGAACGAATCTCTACCTTTCTCACATTCTTTGTCATCTTACCAGCTTCTATGGAGATGTGACTTGGCTGTAAAGGATAAGGGAAAGGCTCGTCGGGCAAGTGAACAGGCTGGTTGAAGAGAAAAGCAAGCTTCTGGGTGATAACGCCAAGCTCTTGGCCAGCCATGGGAATGCATTGGCCGCTAAGAAGAGAAAAAGAGAAGAAAGTGCCCGCCGAGTAGCTGTCCTTGAGAAGCAGAGGGACTCTCTCGAATTTCGCCTTCAAAATTATACATCAGATTTTGAGGTGGCAAAAACCGAAATTGGTGTTCGTGCTATTGATCTTTTCAAACACTCTCCTGCTTTTGAAGCTTTCACCTATAGGGAATTTATAAGGGGAGTTGATGCCTGTAAGAATCTCGTCCGGAGTTTAAACTATCCTGTTGTAGCCGACCAAATTGATAAATCCATGCGGCTTAATTTGCAAGAGGCCGAACAAAATCTGAAGAAACAGTTGGCTCGGTGGGAGTCGGACAGGAAAAGAAGGAGACTACCTTTATTGAAAGTTCATACCGATCTGGAAGCCCGGGTGGACCAATGTTTTGCGAGTTCTTTCCCCGACAATTTGTGGCTTGACCCTCTTATAGATTGTGGTCCTAATTCTGATTTTGAGGATGAGGATTTTTATGAAGAGGAGGTCCAGACTGAAGGGGATGGTGACGAGGAAGATCAGGGAGAAGGAGAAGAGAATTCCGCCGAAGAATTTCGGGGAGACACGGGTGGTGATGTGGAGAAGTCGGAGAAGGGTGAAAAGAATGGGGATGATAACTGAAGGCTGATCTTCAGTTTGTTTTGTTTGCTTCTGATGAAAAATCCAAAAATGGCTCATGTAATAGTAGTTGTAGATCTGTCTAGTTAAAACAACTTTTTTCTTTTTATTCTAACTATGTGGATACTTGGATGAGGATGCGTGTATCCAGGCCTTTTGCTTTGGCTACCCGTTGGTTGGGCCAACCTTTTGTATGATGTTTGTTTTCCTTTCATGTATATAAGGAATTATCCTTTTGACTTCGTTTTGGTTTTCTTTTATGATTTTATCAAATTAATCTGATGGTTTTTAGCTTCCGGTTATGACCCAGTTTCGCCGTAACCCTCGTAATTGATTTTGACTTGAACGTTTCTGAAGGCTTTATAGTACTCGGTAATGATCCGATCAACGATAGCCTGCGAAGCCAAGTTCGTACCCTTTTTATTCTGTTTGTTATGCTTTTATAGTTTTTCGTAGTAGAAAGAACTTAAGCTAAAATAAAGTACTTCTAAAGATATTTCTCAGATAATCATTTTATTTGATGGTCTAAAAACCACTTTCATTGAGAATTCCTGCCTGTGGGTTACAAGGAAGTCCGACAAGACGAGGTTTTATCAAATCAAAAGATGCTATCTGGATGACCACTCAAGGCTTTTGCTTCCTTACTGGTAGTAAAGTTTCAGATACTGGGCATTCCATGGGCGAGGTATGATCCCACCATCCGGTCTTGCTAGTCAGTATGCCTCATGCCCGATAATGCTGACCACCTGGTATGACCCTTCCCATTTATCGCCCAGTGTCCCAGCGGCTTTGTCCCTAGTATTAGGCATCACCCTGCGTAGGACTAAATCATTGACTTGGAAATGCCTCGGCTTGACTTTGCTATTGTAGTGTCGAGCGATCCGTTGCTGATAAGCGGCCATTTGGATTCTGGCCCTATCCCTACGTGCCTCCAAATCATCAAGGCCGGAGTTCAAAAGAGCAACGTTGTTATTTTGGTTGTAAAACCTAATCCGAGGGGAGGCAACTTCAGTTTCAATTGGGATGACTACTTCGGCTCCGAATGCCATCACGAAAGATGTTTCACCCGTCGATGTCCTCGATGTCGTTCTGTACGCCCATAAGACCTCGGGCAGCACGTCTACCCAACACCCTTTCCTGATATCAAGCTTTGCTTTGATGTTGTGTTTGATTATTTTATTTATCGCCTTAACTTGTCCGTTTGTCAGTGGGTGAGCTGGGGTGGCGAACAGGCAATTGATGTTCCAATCTTCACAGAACTTTCGAAAGTTAGCATTGTCAAACTGTGTCCCATTATCTGTGACTATTGCGTTAGGAACACCAAAATAGTAGATGATGGATTTTTTGATGAAATCTGTGGTTTTGGCTTCGGTTATTCTGACCAGAGCTTTTGCCTCGACCCATTTTGTGAAATAATCCACTACTACGATGGCATATTTTGCCCAACCCTTTGTAGTCGGCATTGGACCTATTAGGTCAATTCCCCATCGATCGAAAGGATGTGCTGATACCATTGTTCGGAGCCATTCCGGAGGCTGTTTGATGTTGTCGCTAATTCTCTGGCATTTGTCACAACTTGCTGCTACTCTCTTTGCGTCGTCGAATAGTGTTGGCCAATAGAACCCTTGTCTCATAACTTTATGGGCTAAACTGAGTTGGCCTGTGTGGTTACCATAAATTCCCGCATGGATTTCGTCAAGGATTTTTTCGGCCTCGGCTGGCCCTACACAGCGTTGTAAAACTCTTGAAAAGCCTCTCCTGTATAATTCGTCGGATATTACTGTATAACTGGCTGAGCGATACCTGAGCCTTCTAGCCTCTGTTTTTTCTGCTGGGAGCTGGCCATTCAGTAGAAAAAGTCTGATTGGTGTCATCCAATTGGCTTCTGTCGAGCTGATTTCGGAGACTAAGGGTTGGCTATTGGGATGAATACTTGGTAATTGCAGATGTGTTACTGAGATCATTTTTGTGATAATTGCGTTGGTGGCCGAGGCCAACTTGGAGAGAGCATCTGCATGGTTGTTTTCAGCTCTAGGTATGTGTGAGATCCGGAAAGCTTTAAAGCGTCTGATGGCATGTTTTGCTATAACCAGGTATGCGGCCATCCCTTCTTCCTTAGCCTTGTATTCATCATGTATTTGGTTGACAACCAACTGGGAATCACTAAACACGTCAATTTGGTTTGCCCCCAATGCTGTGGCGACCTTCATTCCTGCTAATAAAGCTTCGTATTCGGCCTGATTATTCGTTGCTTTAAAACCGAACCTAAGCACGCATTCTATCTGATCATTTTCAGGGGTAGTTACTACTATTCCTGCCCCACTTCCATGTGTGTTTGATGACCCATCCACATGGAGCTTCCACTGAAAATGATGTTCTAGAGGTTCGAACTTGGCCAACTTTATTTCGACTGAGAGTTCTGAAAACTCTGCGATGAAGTCGGATACTGCTTGTCCCTTGATGGATGATCTAGGTTTATACTCGATGTCAAACTCTCCCAGTTCTATGGCCCATTTTGTCAACCAACCTGAGACTTCAGGCTTTTGCAAGATTTGTCATAACGGACAGTTGGTTAAGATTGTGATCGGATGAGCCTGAAAGTATGGCCTAAGTTTTCTTGCAGACACGATTAATGCTAATGCCATTTTCTCGGCCTCGGAATATCTTGTTTGAGGGTCGGCGAGTGCTTGACTTATGTAGTATACTGGCCTCTGAACTCCATCTTCTACTCGGATGAGAATCGAACTGGTGGCCGCTAACAACACCGACAGATATAAGAAGAGGGCTTCTCTTGGAATTGGTTTTGACAGTAATGGGGCGGTGCCGAGGTAAGTTTTCAACTATTGGAAAGCCACCTCGCACTCCTGAGTCCATTCCAATGACTTTCCCTTTTTTAAAGCCTTAAAAAAGGGGAGGCACTTATCAGTTGACTTTGATATAAACCTACTCAGCGCGGCAAGGCATCCGGTCAGCTGCTGGAACTCCTTTAATGTCCGAGGGGACTTCATTTTTATTAGAGCGTCAATTTGGTCGGGGTTTGCTTCGAAACCTCGTTGATGCACGACAAAACCGAGGAATTTTCCCGCTCGGATGCCGAAAACACACTTTGCTGGATTCAACTTCATTCCGAATCTCCTGATGGTTGCAAAAGTCTTTCGGAGTGCATCGATATGCCCGTTTGCCGTCAGGCTCTTTGTTAACATATCATTTACATAGACCTCCATTGTTTGGCTTATTTGGTCGGCGAACATTCGGTTTACTAACCGCTGGTTCCTTGCGCCGGCATTCTTGAGTCCAAACGACATGACCTTGTAACAGTACAGACCTTGGTTAGTTATGAATGTTGTTTTATCTTCATCTGGGCCGTTCATTTTTACTTGGTTGTATCCAGAATAGGCATCCATGAAGCTCAGCAACTCATGTCCAGAAGTAGCGTCCACCAAGCGGTCAATCCTTGGGAGTGGAAAACCGTCCTTCGGACAAGCTTTGTTTAGGTCTGTGAAATCCACACACAACCTCCAAGTGTCATTCTTTTTCTTTACTAAAATGACATTGGCTATCCATTCCGGGTAGGTTACCTCTCGGATCGACTCAGCTGCCAAAAGCTTTCTTACTTCTTCTTTAACTGCCATGTTTCTTTCAGGATTGAAACATCTCCTTTTTTGAGTTACCGGCCTAGCATCTCGTCTTATTGACAAACTGTGGGTAATTACACTTGGATCTATGCCAGTCATATCAGTATGGTCCCAAGCGAAGACATCAGCATATTCTGTTAAGAAGGCCGAGAGACTGGCTTTCAGCTGAGGATTCAAATGGCTTCCTATCTTGACCGTTCTTTCGGGCCTGCTCTCATTGAGTTCGATGTCATCTGTCGGCTCGATTTCATCTCCCCGGTTCCCGTTGGCAGACTCCCTTGGGTCTAAATCAAAACCTGGGGGAGTTTCAGCTGTATCCTCCATAAGCGTATCTTGCTTGGTCAGCATTTTCCTTATCGGATTTTTTCCCTTAGTCATCAAAGGTTCATCCAACTGAAGTACCTCTTCGACCGCCTTTTGTGTGAAAGTTGAGAGATTTGCTTTTCGGGCGGTTTCCTGGCAACCTCTGATTTCCCCCGTGCCAAATTCAGTTGGAAATTTTATTTTAAGACAGTAAGTCGCTGTGACTGCTCTTATCTCATTGAGGAATGGTCTTCCCATCAAAGCGTTGTAGGGTCACTTAGGGATGTTTACCATTACAAATTCAATTAACACTGTCCTTCGGGCTGGATTTTGGCCGACCCTTACTAGGAGTTTCATCGTTCCTAAAGGACGGACTTCGGAACCTCCAAATGCCCTGAGAGGGGCACTGAATGGCTTGAGGTCTTTGGTTACGAAACCCAGCTATTGAAAAACTGACTCACTCAGGATGTTTGCGGAACTACCATTGTCGATCAGGATTCTCCGGACATCTCTATGACCAATCTGTAATTCGACCACTATTGCATCGTTAGGCCGGGCATCGTATCTTCAGCATCTTCTGGATGAAAAATGATCGGGCTTCATCCTTCCTTTGGTCTCTTCCGAGCTCGCTCCTCTAGGTTAACCTCTCCCCCCGAAATCTCCCTTATCTCGGCTTTCCTTTCTCTGTTACTGTGGCCAGTGTTTGGTCCCCCCGAGATGGTGTGAATCGGGCTTGCCTTTCTGGGATTTGTCCGAGGCATGTTTCTTCTTTCATCCGGTTTTGGGACTCGGGCGTCTACCTTTCTGACCAGGTAATCTTTCAAATGGCCTTCTTTAATTAAACTCTCAATGTGCTTCTTTAGCTGAAAACATTTCGACGTCTCATGACCATGATCGCGGTGGAATCGACAGTACTTTTCCGTTGTCCGCTTGTGCGGGGGGGCATTCATTTTCTGAGGCCAATGGAGTATCCCTTTTTCTTGGGCTACTGTGAATATACTCTCTACGTCACGTGTGAATGGGGTATAAGCCGAGTACCTACTCTTTAGGTAATCACTTCCGTCTTGAGAATCATTCCTCCGACCACTTTTGTTCCTGTCAAAGCGTTGCCCTCTTTGTCCCCCACTTTTACTCCTTCGCCCTTTTTGGGCCGCGAGCCGTGTACTAAAGTGCCGCCTTGTTCTACTTCTTCTTCCTCGGCCCTGGCGTACTCAGCAGTTACTTCTACTAATTCTGGGTACGTGGAGGGTCTCTGTCGCCTTAGCTGGAAAGAGAAAGGACCGCTCTGAAGGCCATTGGTAAAGGCATTAATGGCTGCCGAGTCGTTGAAATCTTCTATCCTGATTGCTTCTTTGTTAAAGCGTGCCAAGTATTCTCGGATAGCCTCGGTTCTACCTTGTTTTAGACTTGATAGATGAGCTAAAGACTTCTTCCTTTGGAGGCTTCCCATGAACTGCTGGGTGAAGGCTTGGCTGAGTTGACTAAAATTGCTGATGCTGTTTGCGGGCAACTGTCTGAACCAACTTCCTGCTAAATCTCCGAAGGTGACCCAGAACGCCTGGCACAAAAGTCGATCATCTCGCGTCTGGGTAGCCATTAGCATGACAAAACGGCTGACATGTTCTATCGGATCTCGCTCCTCCGTATATTGCTCGATATTTGGCATTCTAAAATTCCTTGAAAACGGCTTTTCCGACACTTCATCTGTGAATGGACCATGGTGGCCGCCGGGCAACCGTGCTGAGGCTTCCACTCCGCGCCTGCCCCTTTCCATCCTTTGTATGTCATCCCTGATTTTCCATATTTCCTCAATGTACCCTTGGTCTTTTCTCGTTGAATGTCCGAAATGGAGACGTCGGCTGCAGGTGGGTCATTCTTTTGGTTCGGGGCTCTTCTCGCTCTACGAGGAGATTTGCTTGCTCTAGGTGGAGTTTCACTCCTTCGGGATGTATGACCTTGTTGGCCGTGGCTGTGTTTGCTAGGGACAGTCTCCTCAACATCAAACTCATCGGTCGTTTTGTGACTCTTCCTTTTCGTGTGGGTCGAGCGAGAGCTTTCTCCATTCGAGTAATCCCGCCAAGATTGTGACTTACTATATTCCTCAGCTGCTGCTTTTCCCTTGTTAGCCTTAACTTCCCGGGGGAGGTCTTCTGCTTGCACGCCATATGGAGCCAAAACCACCTGACTCCTAGGGGTACAATATACGAGTGGAGGGACCTGGAACACTCCCCCCATGATCTTCATAAGTTGCTGTAGATGCGCGTTGACTTCCTGCAAGCCTTGTGGAGTGAGATTTGGAAGGGTTTGCACCTTTGATAGAGGTGGGGTTAAGGTAGTCTGAGGGGCATCAGGCTCTTGTACCCTGAGAGTTTGATTCTCGGTTGTTAGGTCAGCGGTAAGGTTTGTCGGACCATTGCCTGCGTGGTCCGGTGGGTCCATGGGCTTAGCTCACTTAAGTTTCCTCGGAGTTGAGTTCGAAACAAGCCCCTCCTTCTAGCGCCAATTGTTTTTGAGTAAATTTGGTAAATGGTGGATGCAACTGGTTTATGTTGAATTCCAGATTGTTTATTGGATGATTGCTAAAATCTTATTAAAAATCCACATTTATCTGAGAAAACAATCTCCTAGGCCTCAAAGATACAAATTTTGAGCATAGGAATTTTTCTATATCCCTCTTTTTCTTTCTTTATGTTTGTATATATATACTTCTCAGAAATGTGTTGGGAGCCTTGTACTCAAGTGTTTATTTCTGACACCCTGAGTAGCTTGGGCGGGGAAGCCTATTGGCTGATACCTGCCGCTTGGCTTGACCAATGATGCCTTGACGTGTGGATTGTGTAGGAGAATCTACTTTTGAGGGGCGTCTTGGTGATTTGAACCACAACATGGTTTTGCCCGAGTGTTATAGTCGGACTGTAGGGAAAAATACCGTATAGTACACGTAGCGGAAGCGAGACCAAAAAGTTTAGTATATTTTAAAAAATTTTCCTTTTTATGAACCTTAACCCTTTAATTAACTAAACATATATATAATCAACAAAAGAAGAATACCTTTTGTCGCGTGATCCGATTGACTTACGTCGATGGTAATCCGCAAGATCTTCAATCCTAGCATGAACGTGAATCACCTAGGAGCGTGGTCTCCCTTTTTCTTTGAATTGCAAACCTGAGAATGGACAAACAAACTTTTCTGGTTTCTGTTAGTCACAAAAATTCCAATAGGTTGCTGTTATAGGTAAAAATAGCCGTGGTAGACACGTCATCACAATATAAAGCCACGTAGGCAAGTTCAAAAGAAAATCAACTAACAGACTAACAGAGCAAGAATTCCTCCATGAAAACCTGCTTGGAAAAAGAGGAAGTTTCCCGACCACCAACAAAGGCAAGTTGCTCGGGCAATAAACCCTACTCGGGCAAGGACACGGTGTAGTCGGGAATTAATGAAAACAGATAGTCACCAGCGCCCATATTCCAAACTTTGGGTGCAATCAGCAACAGGCAACTCCATGATAAGCGACAGTGGCTGCAGAGTTCAAATAAGGAAGCAAATATATTTTCCGTGAATGAAGGAGGAGGAATCAGAATCAGACTTGGATTCAACCAAATCAGGAAGTATACAAAAGAAGGAGAGTCCGAATTCGTTAAGGATGAGAACACACAATTAGGGCACCACATACCAAAACCCTAATTAAACATGTACAAATACCCATTCTTTACGCAAAAGGAGGGGACATGAGTGAAATAGCTAGAGAGAGAGAGAGATTGTAATACAGCATTCTTGTAACTCTTCTTCATAGTGGATTTGACTTCGTTGCTTAGGCAACAAACCGTGGATGTTTCTCCAACCCTTGGAGTTTTACCACGTAATTGCTTGAGATTCCTAGTTTATTTTCTCTTATTTTCAATCACCCAAGTTCATAATTCATAACAATTCATAACGTAAATCGTTGACTCGATGACCGCCAAAAATCACCGTCAACAATTGGCGCTAGAAGGAGGGGGAGCTCAGAAATTTGTGATAACAATGGCTGGTGAATGAGATGGTAGCGATTCCAGGTACAGTCAAGGCGTGCCAAGTAATGAGCTGGGGGATGACACCACGCTCAATACAGCGGATGCCACCCTGATGACGGCAGACCAGTCAGCCGCCTTAGCTAGTATTCAACGTTTCCCCACAACTAATGAAGAAATCACGCAACGATTTCATGCTTCCCTGCAACAACTCATATCGGACGCGGTAAAGCAAGGAGTTGACCTTTCCACCACGGGAGGTTTGATATCTCCTCACAGTCTGCCCGTCCCAAACCAGCAGGCTGCGAGGCTGCGTTCTGCAGTGGTGATACCAACGCCTGATGCACCCCTAAAGGCGAGACGAGATCCTATGCCAGAAATATTATCCGAAAGGGAGCATAGAGAGGGGAGTGATCCTGACATGGGTTACGGTCAAGATCGAATAATCGTGAATCGGGATCACCCCAGGAGGCGCAGTCACCGGAGAGGCCGATCTTCATCCTCGGAAGGGAGTGAGCATAATCGTCATCGCAAGCGCCAAAGGGGCACAGTACGGTTGCATGGCTTAAACCGAGATCGCAGAGAGTTGAATCCGGAGGAAAGGGGTCAAAAATTGACCGTAAGTCAAACTTTCAATGCGATAGGGGAGCCAGAAGGAGATAGAGATATACTCATACAGAGCCTAACCCGGGAGGTACAGAATAATCGTCGACAGATGGATGCTTTAGTCAGGCGATATGGGCGTAATGAGCTGTCGGATGACGAATCCGGAAGCCCGTTCGCTAGTGGGATCCTAAGAACACCTTTCCCAGAGAGATTCAGGATGCCACACGTGGAACTATTTAAGAAAGATACCGATCCAAAGGAACACGTCCGAAGATATAGGAGCGCCATGGCACAATATGTCAACAATGACGCACTGCTATGTTTGAATTTTCCTCAAACCCTTGGAGATCTAGGCTCCCGGTGGTTTGGTAGATTACCAGCAGCAAGCATAAGCAGCTTTGGCGAGTTGAGCAAAGCTTTCTCAAGACAGTTCCTCGGGAATGTGCATAGGAAAAAATCGGTAGCTCACTTATCCCAACTCAGACAGGGAAAGGATGAGTCGCTAAAGAAGTATCTGGGGAGATTTGGTCAGGAAGTGTCCGAAATTGGGAGTGCAAATGACGAGGCAATAATTGCTGCGTTCATCAACAACCTTCAGAATGGCCAATTGTCATTTGACCTCAGAAGAGCCCGATTAACCAGTTACGCCGATATGATGGACATGGCAGGGGGGTACGCCCTGGCTGAAGAGGAAGAAATTGCCACAGGGGGTTACTTCGTGCATGGCGGTCGCCCAGAAGGATCCAAAACCAAAGACCAAACTAAGGCGCCCGACGGCAAAACGGACAAACAGAAGAACAAAGCACGGGATGGTCGGGATGGGCGGCGAGCATACGACCCGAAAACCGACCAGCCGCGACAGAAGTTCCAGGGCAGGTATACGAATTACACCCCACTGAAAAAAGACCAAGGTGAAATCTTGGCAATCCTAGAGGAGAAGAACATGTCAAAAGAACCTCCTAGGCAGTCAACATATGCCCGGAGGGACACCACCAAGTATTGCTCTTTCCATAAGGAGAACGGGCACGAGACATCCAAATGTTTCCAATTAAGGGACCATATTGAAACCCTCATCAGGGAAGGACACCTGAAAGACATCGTCCTCAAGAAGGTGGACAAGACGGATGGACAAAAGGATAGCCGGCAGGACGGGCGGGCAAGAAAATTCAGTCCAAAGAAAGCTGAGGATGAAGGAGCAATTAACACCATTTTTGGAGGACCGGCAACTGGCAGGAGTAACAGGGAAAGGACCCAAGAAATTCGGGAGGCCATGGAGGCACGGAGGGACTTAGATGTCAATTCCATTGAACCCGACCCGAAAAGAATCAAAGAGGGATGGGACCCGATCATATTCACAGAAGCTGACTCACATGGAGTGGATGTTAAGCCAAATGATGCCTTGGTAATTGGAGCGCGGATCGGTCACCGAGAAGTTCATCGAATCTTGATTGACAATGGAAGCTCGGCGGACATTCTAAGTGCGGAGGTATATGACCAGCTGAGGCTGGACAGGAAAGACCTACAGCCGTTTCCCACACCCCTTAGAGGATTCGGGGGAGTCGAAGTAAGGTCGCTGGGAACAGTGAAATTGCCCGTGAAGATTGGGACGACCCCCTGCCAAAAGACTGTGCTGCTCGACTTTGTGGTGGTAGATACGGAAAACTGGCCGTACAATGCTTTATTAGGCCGACCATTTTTGAATAAAACCAAAGCAGTGATGGCAACCTATGCTCTCATGATGAAATTCCCGACTGAGTATGGAGTAGGAGTAGTAAAGGGGTCACAAGAGATGGCCCGAAGAGCAAATTTGTCAGTATACAAAGACAGGGAAGTACACCAAATGTACGAGGTAACAACCCAACAGAGAGGGGAAGAACCTGAAGAACAGGCAGAAGTGCCAAAGGAGTTTGAATTGGATCCCAGAGAAGAACCCGAAGTCAGAAAGGATGAGTTGACCGAACAAATAGTCCTGAATCCGGCGGATCCGAGCAAGACAGTGAGGATAGGAGCAAGCTTAAGTGGGCGTGTCAAAGCCCAACTGACCACATTGCTAAAAGGTTACAAGGATGTTTTTGCTTGGGGTCACGAAGATATGCTAGGAGTAGACCCAAAGGTGATATCACATTGTCTTTCTACCAACCCAGAGTCCCGACCAGTGGTGCAAAAGAGAAGACTGTTCAATCCAGAGAGAAGCGCTGCAATTAAGAAGGAGGTGGAGAAGTTACTTTCCGCAGGATCAATAAGGGAGGTCAAATACCCGGAGTGGGTAGCCAACGTAGTGTTGGTCAAGAAGAAGAACAATCAATGGAGGATGTGTGTAGATTTCACTGACTTGAACAGGGCCTGCCCGAAGGATAGTTTTCCATTACCAAGAATTAACCAGCTGGTAGATGCAACGGCAGGATACGAACTGCTAAGCTTCATGGATGCATACTCGGGATACAACCAGATTCGGATGAATAAAGCAGATGAAGAAAAAACATCTTTCACCACAGATCAAGGGCTGTATTGCTACAAAGTGATGCCTTTCGGATTGAAAAATGCTGGAGCAACATACCAAAGGTTAGTGAACCGGATGTTTGCTCGGCAGATTGGGAGAAACATGGAAGTCTATGTGGATGACATGCTGACCAAGAGCACTACGGCAGAAAAACACTCGGAGGATTTGAAGGAAACCTTCGATGTTCTGAGGAAGTATAAGATGAAGCTCAATCCCAGTAAATGCGTGTTCGGAGTACCCTCGGGGAGGTTTCTGGGTTTTCAGGTTCACCAAAGAGGAATTGAGGTGAATCCCGAGAAGATCAAAGCACTAGAAGGAATGGCTTCACCAAAGACGTTGAAAGACGTACAAAGGCTGACGGGATGTCTCGCGTCGCTCAACCGGTTCATTGCTAAGTCAACAGACAAATGCGCCCCCTTCTTCAGGGCAATAAAAAAGGGAAAAGGGCTCGAATGGAGTGCAGAATGTGAAGAAGCATTCCAGAAATTGAAGGAATACTTGGGGCGAGCACCCATCCTCTCAAAACCAGTGGTAGGAGAAACATTATACATGTATTTGTCGGTCACGGAGGTGGTGACAAGTTCGGTGTTAATACGGTTGGAAGAGGGGGTACAAAAGCCAGTGTACTACACAAGCAAGGCACTGTTACCGGCAGAAACCAGGTATTCTCCAGCAGAAAAAGTAGCGTTAGCACTGGTCACATCGGCCAGGAAACTGAGGCCATATTTCCAAGCGCATGCAATAGAAGTATACACAGACTGCCCACTAAAACTAATCCTTCAAAAGCCGGAGGTGTCGGGAAGATTGACCAAATGGGCCGTGGAGCTGAGCGAATACGACATCAAATACACACCTAAAGCGGCAGTTAAAGGACAGGCGGTATCAGACTTTATAGCAGAATTCACCGAACCCGATGCCGAGGTAAGGAGGACAATGGAGGGAGAACGGATTGAAAAACTTCAGTGGAAATTGCATGTGGACGGATCATCGAACACACACGGCAGCGGGGCCGGAATAGTCATAACAACCCCCGAGAGGGATGCCGTGGAATGTGCCATGAGGTTCGATTTCAAAGCAACCAACAATCAAGCAGAGTATGAGGCCTTGTTGGCCGGCCTAAGGGTTTGCATAGCATTAGGGGCAGATGAGCTGGAAATTTACAGCGATTCACAAGTCGTGGTTAATCAAGTGCTGGACGAGTACCAAGCAAGGGAAGAGCACATGATAGCTTATTTGGACATGGCAAAAAGGCTACTCAGAAAGTTCAAAGCGTACAAAATCTCTCAGATCCCTCGGGAAGAAAACGAAAAAGCGGATGCTTTATCCAAGTTAGCTTCAGCCATCACGAGCATCAGATCCAAAGCAATACCAGTGGCACATCTGACTAGGCCGAGTACGGCAGAATCAGAGGAAATCACGATAGTAGAGATCCGGCCAAGCCCAAACGACTGGACATACAAACTCAGGAAGTACTTAGAGGAAAACATATTACCGGAAGATGCAGTGGAAGCGAAACGCATTAGATACAGGTCAACCCGGTATACAATCCTGAGGGGGGAATTATACAGGAGAGGATTCTCGAAAGTATTGCAAAGATGTGTGATCGGCGAAGAAACTGAAAAAATCCTAAAAAGTGTCCACAGTGGAGTGTGTGGGAACCATACTGGGGGTAAAAGCCTAGCACACAAGGTACTCAGACAAGGTTTCTACTGGCCGACCCTTTTCGCAGAGGCGCAGCGATTCTCCGAGAGCTGCGAGACATGCCAGAGAATAGCAAACGATATTCGACAGCCCCCAGAGTTACTCAGAAGTCTAACTTCACCGTGGCCCTTCGCCATGTGGGGACTCGACCTAATAGGGCCAATGCCCACAGGAACAAAGGGAGGGGCAAAGCACGCCATTGTGGCAGTGGACTATTTCACCAAATGGGCAGAAGCAGAAGCACTTGTGCATATTACAGAGGCAAACACCACCAGCTTTGTCAAGAAGAACATCATATATAGGTTCGGAATCCCAAACATCATCATAACAGACAATGGAACCCAGTTCGACAACAAAAATTTCAGAGAAATGTGTGAAGAATTCAAGATCGCGAACTACTACGCGTCACCGGCTCACCCTCAAACCAATGGCCAGACAGAGGCTGTGAATAAAGTGATCAAGCATACGCTGAAAGCAAAACTAGAAGCAAAGAAAGGTGGTTGGGCGGACAAGCTGCCCGAGGTATTGTGGGCATACCGAACAACGATGAGGTCGTCCACTGGAGAGACCCCTTTCGCGCTGGCATTTGGAACAGAAGCTGTCATCCCAGCAGAGACAACTTTTACATCCCCAAGGGTACAGTTATACAGTCCCGAACACAACATGAATATGTTACAGCAAAACTTAGACGAACTTGAGGAAATCAGAGATACAGCACAGGTCAGAAACTCTGCGTACCAGCAAAGGGCCGCAAGGTACTACAATTCCCATGTTCGGGAACGAAGATTCCAACTCGGAGACTTAGTACTAAGAAGAGTATCCCCAAACACCAAAGATAAATCTTCGGGATCTCTTGCTGACAAATGGGAAGGGCCGTACATCATCAAAGGAGCCGTAGGACATGGGGCGTACATGATAGCCCGACCAGAGGGTAGTTTAGTGCCCCGACCATGCAACGCGCAATACTTAAAGATCTTCTATCCTTGAGGGATCTGACCATCTTTTTATAATTCTGCCTTAGCTCATTTTTTAATTTCCGCCTTTATTTATTTCAAGTTTAGTTTTTGGCTTCATAATCATGTCTTATCTAATGAAATTCGCGTTGATTATTCAATGAAACCCAGTTGCATGAGATACTCGGTCAAAGCTAATTACCAGTTAAATAAGACACGCGGTTCAAACTGTCTAAAGGCCAGTTACATGAGATACTCGGCATAGACTAAGCACCAAAAATTCGGGCGCCATAAACCCGCGAAAGAGCGGACGGGTAGTGCCCGAAGGGCGGAAAAGATGTAGTAGCATGCCCGCCTAGCTAAAAACGATAAGAACGTATCCCTTAGCAGAGAGGCAAAACCGAGGCACCAGAATAAACTGGAAAACTGCTTGGAGCGCCGCTAGAAAGGCTAGTGAGATGCGCAGCCGTGTTGGCCGGTGCGATGTGCCCCAACGATTCGGCAAAACCTTGCACAGATAAAACCAGGAGACGTCCTAGGTAACTTGTGCAAGGACCTTAACGTATGGCCGTGGCGAGCCTCGGCGTAACGTTGAGGCAAAGCAAAACCAACAGTAAAGGCCAGTTACATAAGATACTCGGCCAAAACTAGCTACCAGTTAAATGAGATACGCGGTTCAAATTATTGGAAAGCCAGTTGCATAAAACACTCGGCTAGAATTAGTTACTGACTAAACGAAGCACCCGGCCGAGGTAAAAAGAGAATTTAGATAATCTCGTTCAAACATTCAATAGAAAACGAGGTTGAGAATCCGTGTATATATACAAAAAGAGAATACAGCTGTATGTATAATTACAAATGTAAGTAGTTACAAATCCGAGTATAGTTACAAAGCAGATATGAAGACTAAACATTTAAGAGGGAGGTGCTGGGGGTCGGGAGCTACTTCCGCCAACATCGGGATCAGGCTCCATCACATACTCGCTCAGCAAGCTGTCGTCCGAAGGCCAAACAATGACATCCTCCTCCTCGTCGACCATCCAGTCGGCATAGTCAACCCCGGGAACGGGTCCCAAATCAGGCGTCTCGTTGTCGATTCCTGCCTTTTCGCAGGCATAAAACGTGGAGAAGGAGTCAGCGGATGGAACCTCGAGGTGCATGGGATGTGGCGCTTTACCCTTACTTCTGCAATATGCTCGCCACTCCCTCATCTGGGCCCGAAGAGACTCCAGAGAGGTATCCACATGCTTCTTGATTGACAGGCTCCAGTTGGCCCTAGCCCGATCAGTAGCCCTATTCTTCTGCTTGAAAAATTCACCAGCCGAGACCATCCCCCGCTGGAATTCGCGCAGAAGCAAAGCATCATAGGCTGGAGACCTCTTAAACCGGTCAACACTTTGTAGTTCCAGCTCCAGCCTAGCTTCCTTTGATAGAGACTTAACTGACAAGGCCTGACGCTCCAAGTCCTCGATTCGGCGCTCGTGAGCAAACTTGGCGTCTTCAGCAGACTGCTCAGCCTGGAGCAAAGCATCCTGAGTGGATGACAATTGATCCCGGAGAACCTTGACCTCATCAGCGGCGGAAGAAGCTTTCTGCTCCGCCTCCAGCTGCCGAGCCAGGCATTGATCCAAAAGCACCTGACTCGACTTAGCACCCTCCCGATTAGCCTGCTCAGCCCGAGAACAGCGGTTCTCGCTCTCTTTCAGCTGGGCTTCTAGCCTCCTTATTTTGTCCGCTTGAGCTTCACCGGCCCGACAAGCCTCGGACATCTCGGCCACCATCTGCAGCAAATAAGTAAAAAAAAAAAAAAAAAAAGAAGAAGAAATTACTTTACACACGAAAACAAGAAAGGCAAAATTGAAAATGTAACCAAGGCGTTACTTACATAAGAGGCACTATTGAAAAAGTTGCAGAGCCGGTCAGACACCGTCCCTACCCTGAACTGACTCCAATGGTCCTCCCCAATATAAGCTTGGCCCGAAGCCATGGCCCGAAGCATGATCTCGGGGGTAGGGTCATCGGTCTGGGGGAAGGACCCCGAACCACCAGCACTGGTCTCAGGAGTCTTAGCGGTCGAGGCTACCCGAGGAGAATCGGTCAAGCCCTCAACATCATCCTGGTCCTGATCCAGTGAAGGAGCCGCACCTGCACTCTTTTGAACGGCACCCTCCCCTTCGCCATCCGAGGATGAGTCCACATAAGCGACCACTCGGGGGATTTTTGGCGTTGGGCGGCCGGGGGAAAATGAAGCCTTCCTCTTCCCAGGCTGTCGCCCACGATAACTTGAGTCGACCGCCTGATTTTCAGAAGTCTTACCCGCCTGCCCCACCTCGATACCACTACCTCCAGGGATAAGGGCGGGATCAGCAAGAGCAGGGGTCTCTGGAACAGCGGCGGCTAGCTCGGCCGAAGTCGGGACCTCCGGAACGGCTGCACCCGAATGCCCCTCTGCTGCCTCAACACCTCGAGAATTATCACTTGGCACATGTGCAGCAGAATGGGGAGAACGAGATCCGCCGCGGAAGCAAGCCCGTTCAGACTCGGAGGAGTACCCCACCTTCTCTTTCCCCTTTGAAGTAGTAGGACCCCTTTGGTTACCCTGATCAGCGTTGGTCCTACTTACTCCTAAGAGTCCCGAGTCGCCCATGGTTTCAGTCGAACGCGGGATCGTGTCACGACCATGGGTTTCCTCGGGCACATATGCGGGCACCCTCTCTTCCTCGTCTGCGTCAGGAAAAACCTCGTGAGGGCTCCCGTCAGTGTTGTCCTCGGGAGGGGCTATTCCAGAATCTCGCTGCCGAAGGGCCTCCTTCCGGCTAGCCTCCACGATGCCCTTCATCCGGCGTGCCAGAGCATCGCAGTACCACAGCCAAATAAAAAGGGACAAGTGGCGATTGAAGAAGGCCTTGAGCCGCCAGTGAGCAGAAACGCCACCATCAAAAGATCTCTGAAATGATTGATAAATCGAATACGTGCGGTCGTAGTTATAACACGTCATTTAAGAGCTTTGAAGCAAACGAGGATACATTAATGAAGAAAAAGACAAACGAAGACTAGCTGCAAATGAACATGAGGTTAAATATCTGACCCGAGTGGAGCTGACTCAGCATGATCGGCGCAAATATTTAAGGGGGTATTGTTATAGGTAAAAATAGCCGTGGTAGACACGTCATCACAATATAAAGCCACGTAGGCAAGTTCAAAAGAAAATCAACTAACAGACTAACAGAGCAAGAATTCCTCCATGAAAACCTGCTCGGAAAAAGAGGAAGTTTCCCGACCACCAACAAAGGCAAGTTGCTCGGGCAATAAACCCTACTCGGGCAAGGACACGGTGTAGTCGGGAATTAATGAAAACAGATAGTCACCAGCGCCCATATTCCAAACTTTGGGTGCAATCAGCAACAGGCAACTCCATGATAAGCGACAGTGGCTGCAGAGTTCAAATAAGGAAGCAAATATATTTTCCGTGAATGAAGGAGGAGGAATCAGAATCAGACTTGGATTCAACCAAATCAGGAAGTATACAAAAGAAGGAGAGTCCGAATTCGTTAAGGATGAGAACACACAATTAGGGCACCACATACCAAAACCCTAATTAAACATGTACAAATACCCATTCTTTACGCAAAAGGAGGGGACATGAGTGAAATAGCTAGAGAGAGAGAGAGATTGTAATACAGCATTCTTGTAACTCTTCTTCATAGTGGATTTGACTTCGTTGCTTAGGCAACAAACCGTGGATGTTTCTCCAACCCTTGGAGTTTTACCACGTAATTGCTTGAGATTCCTAGTTTATTTTCTCTTATTTTCAATCACCCAAGTTCATAATTCATAACAATTCATAACGTAAATCGTTGACTCGGTGACCGCCAAAAATCACCGTCAACAGTTGCTAAGAACGTTCCGGTCACTTTTGAATTCACAATCGTAAGATTGAAATTCGCGTGAACCTAATTTGAAAGTGTGCACAAGATCTCTTGATGTTAAGATCACTAGTACACTATCGAAACAAGAACAATTCTTCTCTCAAAAACCTCTAGGCCGAATCACTCACTAGTCTTAGAGTTGGATCTTATTTTTCTCTAGCAAAAGAAAAAAAAAACTCTCAATTGCAAAAAACTAGGGTTTTACAAATATATAAAGAATATATATAGATCGGTATTTTTTTCACCGAATTCTTCTGCCCAAAATAATATATATATATATTTATTTATTACCGAAATCACTTTTAATATATATATATATATATATGTCTATATAATAGGCGAACTCATCTACCCAATCTAATGTGCATGTATATCTTCGGCCAAGTGCCATATATATCTTGGCCAAATTCAATATATATCTCATCTATATACTGTTGCATGCCTTCATGCATATATAACATATATTTCAACATGCATTCATGCATATATATAACATATATATATATCCGCATTCATACATATATAATATATATTTCCACATGCATTCATGCATATATAAAACTTATATATTCCAAACCCTAATCCAACTCTTTAGTGTATTTGTGACTATATAAAAGACTTCCTAATTTGACTAAACAAATAAAGTCTTTTATATTTAGTATAATACTAATAGTAGTATACTACTAGGAAACATATTTCCTAATCATAAAAAGATTTGATTTTTAATTAAATAATTAATTAACATATTAATTAATTTCTGTTTAATTAAATAATAAAATAAAACAATATAGTGGGCTAATAATTAGTCATTGTCGCCCATGACTAGAACTTGGGCCTTCATATAGTTTTCTTATGTTATTTAATCCATTTGGACTTTAATAAAAAGCCCACATGTGAACTAGACTCATTCTTACTAAAAGAAACAAGCCCACATGCCTTTCATTAATATAATAATATAATTAAACAGCCCATTAAATAAATAATGTGCAAATTATATTCTTAATATATTAAATACAATTCTAAATGGACCCGCAAATAGTCCGGTAGAATATATCAAGTGATCCATGTAAGTCCGTGTGGATTGGGGATCTTGGCGGGCTATCTAAATTTAAGCTTCAATAGACATAACCTAATCACAATCAATAAATGATTCACTTAGGTCTGATCCATTAATTTTAACTCATTCCACTAAAGAGCTAAAATTGAACTCTTAAATAAAGACAGAAAAGGAAGATGTTTCTTCATTCATACCCTAGACAATCATGTTGGAGATAGTGTATCCTCGTGATTAATGTCAGTAATCGCCAAGAGTTCATAGACCGCCTATAACTCTCCAAGTTACCATATTTACTCATATGACCACGTTTTGAACTTGGATATTTTGACTTGTCCAGAAGCCATGTTTTCAATAGACACTATCGAAAACTCAACGTTGAGATTTAATATTTAATTACCTCAAAACATCCATATGATGATATTATACTCTCATTCGATAAATGGAGCCACGATGTCCATATCTATAAATGAAGTCCTCTATCGATTAACAAATGAATATCACCAAACTATCGAGGATAGACTATGCGATATAATCGTACTCATTGATAACCCAAATGATATCACTTGCAACCATAAGTCCATCATTTATCTCAGGATTAAGATAGACTCTCCGATTGTCCTGATAATGAAATTACTTTTATCTACTGACGGTTATAGATAAATTATTTCATTGTGATCCAGTTCAATGCACCCAGTGCACTGGATTCTTTTGGTCAAAGACACTCCGATGATTTTAGACTCATCATATCTCATTTGATCCCACTCAAATGCTAGCAAAAGAATTCTACAACTTTAACAAGATAAAGGTGCCCAACCTTTAACTTAAGTTGTGAACAATATTCAAGACTAACTAAAGAATTGTGTTTACCACATACATATCCAGATGTACGAACAATTCTTCTTTTCTCATAGTCTTTAGACCTTATGATTATTTACTTTGAAAATTATTAAACTATAAATGCTATAAGATTTGTTTAAACCAGAAATCACTTTATTAATATGAAAAAGATTGTTAATTACAATATTACACTCTTGCGAGCATAATCTTAACAATCTCCTACTTGCGCTATAGCAAATGTGTCATATCTCTCAAGCCCATATTCTCTAGGTGCCCATCGAAACTCTTCTGAGGTAGAGCCTTTGTGAAGGGATCTGTTAGATTTTCTGCTGACGCGATTTTGGTAATCGTCACGTCACCTCTTTGAACAATCTCCCTTAAAAGATGATATTTTCTTTCAGTGTGTTTACCTCTCTTGTGACTTTTTGGTTCTTTCGAATTAGCCACTGCTTCACTGTTGTCACAGAAGATAGTGATCTGTTTATTCGCACTAGGAACCACTTCCAAGTCAATCAAGAATTGGCGGAGCCAAACAGCCTCTTTGGCAGCCTCGCATGCAGCAACATACTCAGCTTCCATGGTGGAATCAACAATACAAGATTGCTTGATGCTCCTCCATATAACTGCTCCTCCTCCAATAGTAAACACAGTCCCTGATGTGGATTTTCTGGGGTCAGAATCTGATTAAAAATCAGAATCCGTATAACCAACGGGAATTAAATCCCCTCCAGAGTATACAAGCATATTATCTCTCGTTCTCTTAAGATACTTGAAAATATGCTTGATTGCCGTCCAGTGATCAGGACCAGGTTTCGATTGAAACCTGCTAACTATGCCAACAGCAAAACAAATATCTGGTCTAGTACAGAGCATTGCATACATGAGACTTCCAACTGCCGAGGCATATGGAACTCTACTCATGAATTGCTCTTCATGCTCATTCTTAGGAACTTGTTCCTTAGAAAGCTTGATTCCATGTCTGAAAGGTAACATACCTTTCTGGGAATCCTGCATGGAAAACCTAGACAAGATCTTGTCTATGTATGAAGCTTGGGATAATGCAATCGTTTTATTCTTTCTATCCTTTATAACTTGGATACCTAGAATAAAACTTGCTTCTCCTAAGTCCTTCATATCAAATTGTTTTGCTAACCATTCTTTTACTGATGTCAATACACCTACATCGTTTCCGATGAGTAGTATATCATCAACATAAAGAATCAGGAAAACCAACTTGTCGCCCTTAATCCTTTTGTATACACAAGGTTCGTCAAGATTCTGAATAAATCCAAAATCTTTGACAGCTTGATCGAACCTTATGTTTCAGGATCTGGATGCTTGCTTTAATCCATATATGGATTTCTGCAACTTGCATACCTATTCCATTTGGCCCTTTTCAATGAATCCCTCTGGTTGCATCATGTAGATGCTCTCGTCAAGACTTCCATTAAGGAAAGCTGTCTTGACGTCCATTTGCCAAATCTCTAGATCTAAAGATGTTGCAATGGACAAGAGTATCCTAATGGATTTAAGCATGGCCACAGGAGAGAAGGTTTCCTCGTAATCGATACCTTCTTTCTGTGTATACCCTTTAGCTACCAATCTAGCTTTAAAGGTTTCCACCTTTCCATCCATACCTCTTTTCCTCTTGTATATCCACTTGCACCCAATGGGTTTTATCCCTTTAGGCAAGTCTACAAGGGACTAGACTTTGTTATCGAACATAGATTCAATCTCAGATTGCATTGCCTTTTGCCAATGGCGACTATCAACATCCTCCATAGCTTCCTTGTACATGTAGGGATCATCGTCGTCCGGGAGATTCTCCACTGATTCTCCCAAACCGATGTATCTTTCGGGTTGTGTTCTAACCCTCCCACTACAACGAAGAATGGTAGGTTGTTGATTTTGTGTTGGATCGGAACTTACAATTGGGTTTGGTTGTGTAACCTCTCGTGGAATTGTATCTCCTGACATCTCATTCAGGACAATTCTACTTCTAGGCACAAAATTATTCATATAGTCCTTTTCCAGAAATTTAGCATTTGTCGAAACACATACTTTAAGATCTGAAGGACTATAAAAATAATATCCTTTAGTTTCTTTTGGATACCCTACAAATATACATGTTTCCGAACGGGACTCCATCTTTTCTGTCTTTCCTTTTAACACATGCGCAGGACAACCAAATATCCTTAAGTGTTGTAAACTAGGCTTGCGCCCAGTCCATAACTCATGCGGTGTTTTAGGAACAGACTTAGATGGTACATCGTTTAGAATGTATACAGCAGTTTGTAAAGCATATCCCCAAAAAGAAATAGGAAGTGTTGAATAACTCAACATAGACCTAACCATATCCAAAAGAGTTCTATTTCTCCTTTCTGCTACCCCATTTTGTTGAGGTGTACCTGGTGCAGAAAACTGAGAAACTATCCCATTATCAATAAGATATTGCTGAAACTCACCAGATAGATATTCTCCACCACGATTAGATATCAAGATTTTTATGTGTTTCTCAAGCTGATTTTCCACTTCAACTTTGAATGCTTTGAACATGTCAAAAGCATCCGACTTATGTCGTATGAGATACACATAGCCAAATCTCGAGTAATCATCTGTGAAAGTGATAAAGTACTCATATCCACTTTTAGCTTGAATGCTCATAGGTCCACATACATCAGTGTGTATCAATCCTAAACATTCAGTGGCTCTGGCACCTTTGGCAGAGAACGTCATTTTGGTCATTTTACCTTCCAAACAAGATTCACAAGTTGGTAGATCATCAACCTTTAAGTCACTCAAAGGTCCGTCACATACCAATCTTTTAATCCTATTAAGGTTAATATGACCTAGGCGTAAATGCCATTGGTAGGTTTCATCTTTTGATAATTTAACTCTTTTATGATTAGGTTCCGTTATTTCTGTGTCTAACGAGTGAGAGATATTTCTATGCAAAAAGTATAGACCGTTTTCCAATGTACCTTGGCAAATAATTTTGTCATTCTTACTAATAATAAAAACTTTATTAAAAGTAACCGAATATCCAAATTTATTCAAACAAGAAACTAAAATTAAATTCCTCTTGAATTGAGGTACATAATAAACGTCTATCAAATCTGAAACAAATTATGGTGTGTTCAATATTAATCTAGAGGGGGGGTGAATAGATTTTATCCGATTTTACCAAATTTTCGTTAATGGTCAAGATTACGAAAATACCCTCCACTAGTCAATATACAATAGCAAGTGTAATATGGTGCGGAAATTAAAAGACACTTGATATTTACGTGGAAACCCTCTCGGGAAAAACCACGGGCTATGTAAGTGAGCCACACTTGAACCTCGAATCCACTAAATGTGTAAAACGATTACAACCTAATCCCGGAAGTAATCACACACCTACCTACTCCCGGTATAAGTGAACCTAGTCCCAATGCTTGTGATTTATGCAACCTAATCCCGGAAGCAACACAAGACTTAGTTCTCAATGAAGAGAAAACAACCTAAGTGAATATATGAAATACTCAAAATGCAACAAGAGCAAGGCAACTCTATATGCTTACCTAGAATGATGATATATCAATGAAATCAATCCTAGATATCAAAAGCTAAATGACATATCATAAAGCTTAGCTAGATGTTATCAATCACAAAACAATCCTAGCTATCAAACAATGTCAACATGTCCAAACATGTGAACTCAATTAGTTGTAGAGAATTTCTAACAACATAATTGTCAATTAAATCCACAAGAACATTCAATTAAGCTTGACTAGATAAATAAACATTAATCTATCAACCTAATCATCAACCAATTGTACAAGAATGTTCTAGGGTTAGCTATTTAGGGAAAATCATCCTAATCATGTAAGCTACCACAAACAAAACCCAATCATGTCATAACTTCACTAAATATGCAATAAGAGTGAAGATTTGCTAAACTAAGCAATAAAAGACATGTCTTGACTAAGATAGAACAATAAATGAAGATGTTGAGTTTGTTCTACTTACCAAGTCATAAATGAAGAAGACCCATGGAAGATTGATGCATGAAACATGTTAGATGCACATGGGTTTTGGGTTTGGAGAGTTAAAGAAGCAAGATTGAAGCTTTCTCTCTCTAGGGTTTGAGTTTCTCACTCTAAGGTCTGATTTTGAGCTCTCTAAAACGAGCAAGGAAGAAGATGATACTTATATAGAACCCCTAGATGAAATGACGTCGTTTTGAAAAAATTTGCAAAAGAACGCCCATTTTGCGCCCTGTTCTGCGGCCTTGACCGCAGAACACAAGGGCGCAGAAATGCACCTGACAGATTTTGCGGCCCCTAAACGCAAAAACCAAGGGCGCAGAAAAGAGGACAGAGAGTATGAATTCTGATCCTTATTCTGCGCCCTTATTTCTGCGGCCTGGCCGCAGAACAGGGCGCAAAATTGCACCTGATGGTGTTTCCTAAAAAGAAAAATATGATGTGTAATTCCAAGCAAGATGCACCCATATGGACAAGAATGAAGAGAGATTAAATGAGCAATTCATGCATACACACAATAAAGACACAACACATTCAAGAATAAGAATTATGCAAGTGTTGTGTGTGTGTGCATCTATTTCTCTTCATTGTAAGAAACACTAATTATTATACCTTTGGAGTGCTTCTTCCCTTGAGGTCTTGAAAAGGGCCTTTGAGCATGATCTTCAATCACCTAACTACCCTTACAATTCAAACCCCCAATATGTGGTTTGTCTACGAAATAAGCCAATCAACAATGGGAATCCTTACAATCTCCCCCTTTGGCTATTTCGTGACAAAACCACCACTCACATTGATCCTCACAAGATAATTGAAACTACGGGAAATTCTACATTACAAATTACACAGAGATAAGAAAATAAAACTTCAAGTCTTCAATCTCTTGTAGAATACCCAAACCTTCAAAACAATTAGATTACACTTCCAAAGCAAGTGTATGTGAGATGATCAAGTGAAAGAAAAACAAGCATTTGCATATGAATCTTTTAACCACAATATCATGCAATGTATGAGTATGCAATGCTCCCCCCAAAGGGTTACTCTCTCTCAAACTTCTCCCCAAAGCATACACAATGCTCCCCCTATATCTCTCAAGACTTCTCCCCCTTTTTGTCATGAGATAGGCAAAGGAGCTCCCCCTATTGGGTTGCTTTAGCAAAGAGAGCTATTTGCACAAAAGGCATTTGCATAATCATATAAACGAACTTTATGCAATTCAAGAATTGAGAGAGATTCAAGGAGATTTTATTCACAGAAAAGTGTGTGTGTGTAAAAATTGCTTAGCATGTAATACAAGCACTATTGAGCTCATGCATAAGAATCAATCAAAGCAACAATCAACAGGTTTTCCAAATGAAGTCAAACCAATTAGAGCCCTGTTGTTATGACAAGAAGATATATATCCAAGCATTTGTGTGCAGAGTGTACTAATCACATCAAAAAATATATCATCTTTTCTACATTGCAAGACACATCATCAATCAACAATTTTGAGGTCTTTATTAAGCAATGCATCACACACATCATCAAACACATTTCAACTTTTCTGTTTTTCTCCTTTATCCTAGAAAGCATGTATTTCTGTTTATCATGCTAATGTAACTCTCTTGAAGGCTTTCACTCGGTTTCAAATGAGTAGCCATTTCCTACATTGGGCGGCTGCACGTCATATTGCCAGTAGCCCTTTTTCAAGAGAGAGCTTAAGAATGCATATCAAAGAATCATGAACATGGAGAATAATTTGAGGTCAATCACATGTACTAACAAGTAGAACATTCCTCAAATGGATAAGCACACTCAAGCAAAAATAGAAATCATGCAGTACATGCTAGGCAACCGTGCAAGGTGTTATTAAAAACATTATTAAAGCATTAATCAATGTTATTCACCAAGCATTCTCAAACAATCATAAAAGAGCATAAAAGAAGTTAACTTTTTGCATATGACAATTCATGCAAGTTTGCTCTCTTTGCTTGAGCTCCCCTTATTGGGGTCAAATAACTAGAACTCATCACTCCACAAGACATATTCCAATAGATCTACTAAGAGTTTTAAATCGAGTAGCATCTAGAGGTTTTGTAAACAAGTCGGCTAGTTGATCATTTGTACCTACATGTTCAAGTACAATGCATTTATTTTCAACTAGTTCTCTAATGAAATGATGACGGATGTCAATATGCTTAGTTCTAGAATGTTGAACCGGATTCTTGGAAATATTAATAGCACTCATGTTATCACAAAAGAGAGTGAGTGTACCTTGGTTGAATCCGTAGTCTACTAGCATTTGCTTCATCCATAGGAGTTGTGTGCATCCACTCCCCGCGGCTATGTACTCGGCCTCCGCCGTGGACAAGGAAATTGAGTTTTGCTTCTTGCAAAACCAAGAAACAAGATTGTTTCCAAGGAAAAAACAACCGCCCGATGTGCTTTTCCTATCATCACAATTTCCGGCCCAATCCGCGTCACTAAAGCCTACAAGACTAGCATTAGTGTCAAATGAGTACCAAATCCCATAGTTAGAAGTCCCATTCACAAATCGAATGATTCTCTTGACGCAAGAGAGATGGGACTCCTTGGGATCGGATTGGTACCTAGCACACACACCCACACTAAAGGATATGTCGGGCCTACTTGCGGTCAAATAAAGCAAGCTTCCTATCATACCCCTATAAAGTGTTTGTTCTACACTTTTACCACTAGCATCTTTGCTTAGTTTCAAAGTGGTGCTCATGGGTGTGTTACAATGTTTGGCTTTCTCAAGACCAAACTTCTTCACTAGGTTTTTGGCATATTTGGCTTGGGATATGAAGATCCCATCACTTAATTGCCTAATTTGCAAACCTAGGAAGTAACTAAGCTCACCAACAAGGCTCATCTCAAATTCATGAGACATAACATCAACAAATTGTTGGACTTTGGTGTTGTTGGTGGATCCAAACACTATATCATCAACATATATTTGAGCTATAAAAAGCTCATCATTGTCTTTCTTGATGAATAGTGTCTTGTCAACACTACCTCTTGTGTAGTCATTGTTGACAAGAAATTGAGTGAGGCGCTCATACCAAGCCCTCGGTGCTTGTTTCAACCCATAAAGAGCCTTCTTGAGGCGATAGACATGGTTGGGGTGGTGTGCATCCACAAACCCCTTGGGTTGCTCAACAAACACTTCCTCTTGCAAGAAGCCATTGAGGAAGGCACTCTTAACGTCCATTTGGTGCAATTTGAACTTGTGCACACAAGAGATGGACAAGAGAAGCCTAATGGACTCTAGGCGGGCAACGGGAGCAAAAGTCTCCTCAAAGTCGATACCCTCAATTTGAGAGTACCCTTGTGCAACAAGTCTTGCCTTGTTACGCACTACGTTGCCATCCTCATCGGATTTGTTCCTATATATCCATTTTGTGCCTATGACATTAGTGGTCTTAGGCCTAGGAACTAGAGTCCAAACCTCATTCCTTTCGAATTGGTTTAGCTCTTCTTGCATGGCAAGAACCCAAAACTCATCATTTAGAGCTTCATCAATCTTTTTGGGTTCTATTTGAGAGGTGTAGCATGTGAAGCTAATAAGATTAGCTATTTGCCTTCTAGTCCTAACACCCTCATTCACATCTCCAATAACATCCTCTTTGTTATGGAGTCTTCTAACCCATGGAGCGGGTTCATTAGAGTCCAAGTTAGGAACTCTATCAATAGGTTGTGTGTCATTTTCAACAACATTGGATGTCCCCACATTAGGAGTCACAACAACCTTCTCCAAAGGAGAATCATCACTAAGAATAACCTCCTCCTCATGATTACTACACTTGAGCCTTTCATCATCAAATACAACATTAGATGATTCCATAACACTTAGAGTTTTCTTATTGAAAACTCTATAGGCTCTACTATTCAAGGCATAGCCAATAAAGATACCTTCATCACTCTTAGCATCAAATTTGCCAAGTTGATCTCGGTCATTTAAAATGTAGCATTTGCTTCCAAATGTGTGGAAGTAGCTAACATTTGGCCTCTTGCCTTTCCATAACTCATAGGAGGTATTCCTAGTACCGGGCCTTAGGAAAACTCTATTTCCTATGTAGCAAGCCGTGTTGATGGCTTCGGCCCATAAATTCCTAGACACATTGTTGCTAAGCAACATCACACGGGCCATCTCTTGAAGGACCCTATTTTTCCTCTCAACAACTCCATTTTGTTGAGGTGTTCTAGGAGCCGAAAACTCATGGGAGATACCTATACTATCACAATAGGTTTCAAAAGAAGCATTCTCAAATTCCCTCCCATGGTCACTTCTAATCCGTTTTATGCTTTTAATGTTAGAATTCATTTCATTTTGAAGCTTAGTACAAAGCATTTTAAACTTATCAAAAGTTTCGGATTTTTCTCTAAGAAAATATGTCCATGTGAACCTAGAGAAATCATCTACACAAACAAAAATGTATCTCTTTCCACCCAAGCTCTCTGTAAGGATTCCCATTGTTGATTGGCTTATTTCGTAGACAAACCACATATTGGGGGTTTGAATTGTAAGGGTAGTTAGGTGATTGAAGATCATGTTCAAAGGCCCTTTTCAAGACCTCAAGGGAAGAAGCACTCCAAAGGTATAATTCTTAGTGTTTCTTGTAATGAAGAGAAATAGATGCACACACACACAACACTTGCATAATTCTTATTCTTGAATGTGTTGTGTCTTTATTGTGTGTATGCATGAATTGCTCATTTAATCTCTCTTCATTCTTGTCCATATGGGTGCATCTTGCTTGGAATTACACATCATATTTTTCTTTTTAGGAAACTCCATCAGGTGCGTTTTTGCGCCCTGTTCTGCGGTCAAGGCCGCAGAAATAAGGGCGCAGAATGAGGATCAAAATTCATACTCACTGTCCTCTTTTCTGCGCCCTTGGTTTTTGCGTTTAGGGGCCGCAAAATTGTCAGGTGCATTTTTGCGCCCTTGTTATGCGGCCAAGGGCGCAGAACAAGGGCGCAGAATCGGGCGATCTGTTGCAAACTTTTCAAAACGACGTCATTTCATCTAGGGGTCCTATATAAGTATCATCTTCTTCCTTGCTCGTTTTTGAGAGCTCAAAATCAGACCTTAGAGTGAGAAACTCAAACCCTAGAGAGAGAAAGCTTCAATCTTGCTTCTTTAACTCTCCAAACCCAAAACCCATGTGCATCTAACATGTTTCATGCATCAATCTTCCATGGGTCTTCTTCATTTATGACTTGGTAAGTAGAACAAACTCAACATCTTCATTTATTGTTCTATCTTAGTCAAGACATGTCTTTTATTGCTTAGTTTAGCAAATCTTCACTCTTATTGCATATTTAGTGAAGTTATGACATGATTGGGTTTTGTTTGTGGTAGCTTACATGATTAGGATGATTTTCCCTAAATAGCTAACCCTAGAACATTCTTGTACAATTGGTTGATGATTAGGTTGATAGATTAATGTTTATTTATCTAGTCAAGCTTAATTGAATGTTCTTGAGGATTTAATTGACAATTATGTTGTTAGAAATTCTCTACAACTAATTGAGTTCACATGTTTGGACATGTTGACATTGTTTGATAGCTAGGATTGTTTTGTGATTGATAACATCTAGCTAAGCTTTATGATATGTCATTTAGCTTTTGATATCTAGGATTGATTTCATTGATATATCATCATTCTAGGTAAGCATATAGAGTTGCCTTGCTCTTGTTGCATTTTGAGTATTTCATATATTCACTTAGGTTGTTTTCTCTTCATTGAGAACTAAGTCTTGTGTTGCTTCCGGGATTAGATTGCATAAATCACAAGCATTGGGACTAGGTTCACTTATACCGGGATTAGGTAGGTGTGTGATTACTTCCGGGATTAGGTTGTAATCGTTTTACACATTTAGTGGATTCGAGGTTCAAGTGTGGCTCACTTACATAGCCCGTGGTTTTTCCCGTGAGGGTTTCCACGTAAATATCAAGTGTCTTTTAATTTCCGCACCTTATTACACTTGCTATTGTTTTTTGACTAGTGGAGGGTATTTTCGTAATCTTGACCATTAACGAAAATTTGGTAAAATTGGGTAAAATCTATTCACCCCCCCTCTAGATTAATATTGAACACACCATAATTTGTTTCAATTGGTATCAGAGCGGGTTCCTAGATATACATAGGTGATCCTTGCTCATTTTGGTGTGTTTTGCATTTGTGTGATTTTTGTTCATTCATACATTTTGCATTCATTTCATTTCATTCATAAACACAATGAGTGGAAACGGTGGTAGCAACGAGGGGGCTTCTAGCACACGTCCTCCTCTTCTCACCGGATTGAATTACTCCTCATGGAAAGGGAAGATGGAATCATACATATGTCAACTTCATGACCGAGCTTGGATGTCGGTTGAAGATGGATACGATCTTCCCATGATGACTCCTACGGGTGGAGGAGAAGATGTTTTGAAGCCCAAGGCACAATGGAGTGCTCAAGAATTTGAGGCATCAAAATGGAATAGGAAGGCTATGCATGCCATCCTATGTGCTATGGATGAGAATCAATACAAGTTGATTCAAAACACTAGGATTGCTAAGGACGCATGGACAATCCTAGAAGTTGCACATGAGGGAACCGAAGTTGTGAAGGACTCCAAGCTTCAAGTTCTCCAAACTCAATTTGAGATGCTCAAGATGGAGGAGAATGAGTGCTTCAACGACTTCGAGATCAAGTTGATGGACATAGTCAACCAAAGTCATCAACTTGGTGATCCTTATTCGGATAGGAGGATCAAGCAAAAGATTATGAGATCCCTACCGGATAGGTTTGAGTCAAAGGTGACGGCTTTAGAAGAAAATAGTGGTTATAAGGATATGAAGCCGAGTGAAGTCATTGGAAGACTTCTAGCCTATGAGTCTAGGAAGGGTCCTAGCACTACTCCTCCTAAAAAGCAAAAGGGAATTGCTTTAAAAGCTTCTAAGGATGAAAAGGAGGTGAAGAATGACTCGGATGAAGACATGGCCTTGTTTGTGAAAAGATTCAACAAGGTTATGAAGTTTGGAAAGAAGGGATTTGGTTTTAGAGGCCAAGACAAGAAAAAGGTTCCCTTCAAGAAGTTTGAACCAAGGCAAGAGAGGACCGAAAGGAAAGGGGTCCGTTGCTTTGAGTGTGGCGGGATTGGTCACTTTGCTCCCGAATGTGCTAATCACAAAGAAAAGAAGAAGGGAAAAGTGATGGCCGCCACTTGGAGTGGAAGTAGTGATGACTCCAACGAAGAAAGTGAGTCTTCGGATGATGAAGACATCATGGCTAACTTCCTAGCTTTTGCATCTTCTCACAAGAGCAAAAGTGGTAGTGAAAAAGAGGAAGAGAGTCAAAGGGAAAGTGACTCTAGTGAAGATGACTCCGATGCTAACTCCACTAATGGATATGTGGAGAAAGAAGTGTTAGTTGAATATCTTAAGGAGTTTAGGAGCTTAGAGATGAAAACAACTAAGAAGATCAAGATATTGAGAGAAGAAAATGTTGAGCTTTCATCTCACAATGATCTCTTAAGTGAAGAAATGGAAAGACTTAAGAAGAGAGAAGATAAGCTAAAAGAGGAGTTAGCTTCATCTAGGAGGAATGAAGAAGGTTTGAAGAGGGAGCTTGTTGAAGCTAAGAAGTCACTTACTAGGATGGACTCTAGCACCAAAAAATTAGATCACATGCTTGGTGTTGGAAAGAGTCCATGTGACAAGAGAGGTCTTGGGTTTGAAGATTGTCAAGAGACCACCTCTTCTAAGAAGACCGTGTTTGTTAAGAGCTTGGGCAACATAGAAGCCTCTCCGGTGCACACTCCTAGGAAGAAAATAGATCTAGGACAAAGCTCAAAAAATGCACAAGTGAAGGTGGCACCAAGGAGACAACCTCAAGCCAACATTCCTCATCTATTGGCTCAAAAAGGGAAAAATCCAATCATGCAAGTCCAACATTGGAAGCAAGATAGACCGGTTCAACAAAGGAGATGGATTGAACCCACTCAACCACAAAGAAAAGGGAAGGATCCCATAAATGCTCAAGGCAATGGTATGATTTCTCAATTCATTCCCATTTGTCACTTTTGTGGTTTTAATGGTCACATTCGACCAAATTGCTTTCGTTATATAAAAATGTGTAGAACTCGAAGCATGATTGAAAAGAGAAAGAATAGAGCCAAGATGCATGTTCCTAGGAATAATAAGACTAATTTGCATGATCCTAGGATTACTAGAGCCCATGTACCAAAGACCTTTAAGAAAGAAAATGTTGTTCTTAAATGGATTAGAAAGAATGAAAATGTTTGCCATGTTGCACAAATTGCCTTGAAGGCAAATTCTTCTAATCTTTGGTATCTTGATAGTGGGTGCTCTAGGCACATGACGGGAAACAAGAGTTTCTTCGAGACTCTTGTTATGGAGGAAGGAGGAAATGTCACCTTTGGTGATGGATCCAAAAGAAATGTCATAGGGAAAGGAACCATCTCCGTTCCCGGATTGCCCTCCTTATCCAATGCTTTACTTGTTGATGGCTTGAAAGCCAATTTGATTAGCATTTCTCATCTTAGTGATGAAGGATATTCCGTCTTGTTTAACAAAGAGAATTGCTCTATCTTAAAGCCCGATGGACAAACCTTATTGAAAGGTATGAGATCTAGCGACAATTGCTATTGTCTTGAAGCTAGAATAGTCTCAAACAATGTGTCCAAGGATGAGCAAATTGAGTTGTGGCATGAAAGACTTGGCCACATGAACTTTCGGGATCTACGGACCCTTGGAAAGTTTGAATGTGTGCGTGGCCTCCCTAAGCTTGGGAAGAAAGCCAATGGTATTTGTGGACCTTGTCAACAAGGAAAACAAACTAAAAGCATGCATAAAAAGGGCAAGTATCTCTCCACCAAGGAGCCTCTAGAGCTTCTCCATATAGATCTTATGGGTCCTATGCAAACCGAGAGCTTGGGTGGAAAGAGATACATTTTTGTTTGTGTAGATGATTTCTCTAGGTTCACATGGACATATTTTCTTAGAGAAAAATCCGAAACTTTTGATAAGTTTAAAATGCTTTGTACTAAACTTCAAAATGAAATGAATTCTAACATTAAAAGCATAAAACGGATTAGAAGTGACCATGGGAGGGAATTTGAGAATGCTTCTTTTGAAACCTATTGTGATAGTATAGGTATCTCCCATGAGTTTTCGGCTCCTAGAACACCTCAACAAAATGGAGTTGTTGAGAGGAAAAATAGGGTCCTTCAAGAGATGGCCCGTGTGATGTTGCTTAGCAACAATGTGTCTAGGAATTTATGGGCCGAAGCCATCAACACGGCTTGCTACATAGGAAATAGAGTTTTCCTAAGGCCCGGTACTAGGAATACCTCCTATGAGTTATGGAAAGGCAAGAGGCCAAATGTTAGCTACTTCCACACATTTGGAAGCAAATGCTTCATTTTAAATGACCGAGATCAACTTGGCAAATTTGATGCCAAGAGTGATGAGGGTATATTTATTGGCTATGCCTTAAATAGTAGAGCCTATAGAGTTTTCAATAAAAAAACTCTAAGTGTCATGGAATCATCTAATGTTGTTTTTGATGATGAAAGGCTCAAGTGTAGTAATCATGAGGAGGAGGTTATTCTTAGTGATGATTCTCCTTTGGAGAAGGTTGTTGTGACTCCTAATGTGGGGACATCCAATGTTGTTGAAAATGACACACAACCTATTGATAGAGTTCCTAACTTGGACTCTAATGAACCCGCTCCATGGGTTAGAAGACTCCATAACAAAGAGGATGTTATTGGAGATGTGAATGAGGGTGTTAGGACTAGAAGGCAAATAGCTAATCTTATTAGCTTCACATGCTACACCTCTCAAATAGAACCCAAAAAGATTGATGAAGCTCTAAATGATGAGTTTTGGGTTCTTGCCATGCAAGAAGAGCTAAACCAATTCGAAAGGAATGTGGTTTGGACTCTAGTTCCTAGGCCTAAGACCACTAATGTCATAGGCACAAAATGGATATATAGGAACAAATCCGATGAGGATGGCAACGTTGTGCGTAACAAGGCAAGACTTGTTGCACAAGGGTACTCTCAAATTGAGGGTATCGACTTTGAGGAGACTTTTGCTCCCGTTGCCCGCCTAGAGTCCATTAGGCTTCTCTTGTCCATCTCTTGTGTGCACAAGTTCAAATTGCACCAAATGGATGTTAAGAGTGCCTTCCTCAATGGCTTCTTGCAAGAGGAAGTGTTTGTTGAGCAACCCAAGGGGTTTGTGGATGCACACCACCCCAACCATGTCTATCGCCTCAAGAAGGCTCTTTATGGGTTGAAACAAGCACCGAGGGCTTGGTATGAGCGCCTCACTCAATTTCTTGTCAACAATGACTACACAAGAGGTAGTGTTGACAAGACACTATTCATCAAGAAAGACAATGATGAGCTTTTTATAGCTCAAATATATGTTGATGATATAGTGTTTGGATCCACCAACAACACCAAAGTCCAACAATTTGTTGATGTTATGTCTCATGAATTTGAGATGAGCCTTGTTGGTGAGCTTAGTTACTTCCTAGGTTTGCAAATTAGGCAATTAAGTGATGGGATCTTCATATCCCAAGCCAAATATGCCAAAAACCTAGTGAAGAAGTTTGGTCTTGAGAAAGCCAAACATTGTAACACACCCATGAGCACCACTTTGAAACTAAGCAAAGATGCTAGTGGTAAAAGTGTAGAACAAACACTTTATAGGGGTATGATAGGAAGCTTGCTTTATTTGACCGCAAGTAGGCCCGACATATCCTTTAGTGTGGGTGTGTGTGCAAGGTACCAATCCGATCCCAAGGAGTCCCATCTCTCTTGCGTCAAGAGAATCATTCGATTTGTGAATGGGACTTCTAACTATGGGATTTGGTACTCATTTGACACTAATGCTAGTCTTGTAGGCTTTAGTGATGCGGATTGGGCCGGAAATTGTGATGATAGGAAAAGCACATCGGGCGGTTGCTTTTTCCTTGGAAACAATCTTGTTTCTTGGTTTTGCAAGAAGCAAAACTCAATTTCTTTGTCCACGGCGGAGGCCGAGTACATAGCCGCGGGGAGTGGATGCACACAACTCCTATGGATGAAGCAAATGCTAGTAGACTACGGATTCAACCAAGGTACACTCACTCTCTTTTGTGATAACATGAGTGCTATTAATATTTCCAAGAATCCGGTTCAACATTCTAGAACTAAACATATTGACATCCGTCATCATTTCATTAGAGAACTAGTTGAAAATAAATGCATTGTACTTGAGCATGTAGGTACAAATGATCAACTAGCCGACTTGTTTACAAAACCTCTAGATGCTACTCGATTTAAAACTCTTAGTAGATCTATTGGAATATGTCTTGTGGAGTGATGAGTTCTAGTTATTTGACCCCAATAAGGGGAGCTCAAGCAAAGAGAGCAAACTTGCATGAATTGTCATATGCAAAAAGTTAACTTCTTTTATGCTCTTTTATGATTGTTTGAGAATGCTTGGTGAATAACATTGATTAATGCTTTAATAATGTTTTTAATAACACCTTGCACGGTTGCCTAGCATGTACTGCATAATTTCTATTTTTGCTTGAGTGTGCTTATCCATTTGAGGAATGTTCTACTTGTTAGTACATGTGATTGACCTCAAATTATTCTCCATGTTCATGATTCTTTGATATGCATTCTTAAGCTCTCTCTTGAAAAAGGGCTACTGGCAATATGACGTGCAGCCGCCCAATGTAGGAAATGGCTACTCATTTGAAACCGAGTGAAAGCCTTCAAGAGAGTTACATTAGCATGATAAACAGAAATACATGCTTTCTAGGATAAAGGAGAAAAACAGAAAAGTTGAAATTGAGTTTGATGATGTATGTGATGCATTGCTTAATAAAGACCTCAAAATTGTTGATTGATGATGTGTCTTGCAATGTAGAAAAGATGATATATTTTTTGATGTGATTAGTACACTCTGCACACAAATGCTTGGATATATATCTTCTTGTCATAACAACAGGGCTCTAATTGGTTTGACTTCATTTGGAAAACCTGTTGATTGTTGCTTTGATTGATTCTTATGCATGAGCTCAATAGTGCTTGTATTACATGCTAAGCAATTTTTACACACACACACTTTTCTGTGAATAAAATCTCCTTGAATCTCTCTCAATTCTTGAATTGCATAAAGTTCGTTTATATGATTATGCAAATGCCTTTTGTGCAAATAGCTCTCTTTGCTAAAGCAATCCAATAGGGGGAGCTCCTTTGCCTATCTCATGACAAAAAGGGGGAGAAGTCTTGAGAGATATAGGGGGAGCATTGTGTATGCTTTGGGGAGAAGTTTGAGAGAGAGTAACCTTTGAGGGGGAGCATTGCATACTCATACATTGCATGATATTGTGGTTAAAAGATTCATATGCAAATGCTTGTTTTTCTTTCACTTGATCATCTCACATACACTTGCTTTGGAAGTGTAATCTAATTGTTTTGAAGGTTTGGTTATTCTACAAGAGATTGAAGACTTGAAGTTTTATTTTCTTATCTCTTTGTACTTTGTAATGTAGAATTTCCCGAAGTTTCTTTTATCTTGTGAGGATCAATGTGAGTGGTGGTTTTGTCACGAAATAGCCAAAGGGGGAGATTGTAAGGATTCCCATTGTTGATTGGCTTATTTCGTAGACAAACCACATATTGGGGGTTTGAATTGTAAGGGTAGTTAGGTGATTGAAGATCATGTTCAAAGGCCCTTTTCAAGACCTCAAGGGAAGAAGCACTCCAAAGGTATAATTCTTAGTGTTTCTTGTAATGAAGAGAAATAGATGCACACACACACAACACTTGCATAATTCTTATTCTTGAATGTGTTGTGTCTTTATTGTGTGTATGCATGAATTGCTCATTTAATCTCTCTTCATTCTTGTCCATATGGGTGCATCTTGCTTGGAATTACACATCATATTTTTCTTTTTAGGAAACTCCATCAGGTGCGTTTTTGCGCCCTGTTCTGCGGTCAAGGCCGCAGAAATAAGGGCGCAGAATGAGGATCAAAATTCATACTCACTGTCCTCTTTTCTGCGCCCTTGGTTTTTGCGTTTAGGGGCCGCAAAATTGTCAGGTGCATTTTTGCGCCCTTGTTATGCGGCCAAGGGCGCAGAACAAGGGCGCAGAATCGGGCGATCTGTTGCAAACTTTTCAAAACGACGTCATTTCATCTAAGGGTCCTATATAAGTATCATCTTCTTCCTTGCTCGTTTTTGAGAGCTCAAAATCAGACCTTAGAGTGAGAAACTCAAACCCTAGAGAGAGAAAGCTTCAATCTTGCTTCTTTAACTCTCCAAACCCAAAACCCATGTGCATCTAACATGTTTCATGCATCAATCTTCCATGGGTCTTCTTCATTTATGACTTGGTAAGTAGAACAAACTCAACATCTTCATTTATTGTTCTATCTTAGTCAAGACATGTCTTTTATTGCTTAGTTTAGCAAATCTTCACTCTTATTGCATATTTAGTGAAGTTATGACATGATTGGGTTTTGTTTGTGGTAGCTTACATGATTAGGATGATTTTCCCTAAATAGCTAACCCTAGAACATTCTTGTACAATTGGTTGATGATTAGGTTGATAGATTAATGTTTATTTATCTAGTCAAGCTTAATTGAATGTTCTTGAGGATTTAATTGACAATTATGTTGTTAGAAATTCTCTACAACTAATTGAGTTCACATGTTTGGACATGTTGACATTGTTTGATAGCTAGGATTGTTTTGTGATTGATAACATCTAGCTAAGCTTTATGATATGTCATTTAGCTTTTGATATCTAGGATTGATTTCATTGATATATCATCATTCTAGGTAAGCATATAGAGTTGCCTTGCTCTTGTTGCATTTTGAGTATTTCATATATTCACTTAGGTTGTTTTCTCTTCATTGAGAACTAAGTCTTGTGTTGCTTCCGGGATTAGATTGCATAAATCACAAGCATTGGGACTAGGTTCACTTATACCGGGATTAGGTAGGTGTGTGATTACTTCCGGGATTAGGTTGTAATCGTTTTACACATTTAGTGGATTCGAGGTTCAAGTGTGGCTCACTTACATAGCCCGTGGTTTTTCCCGTGAGGGTTTCCACGTAAATATCAAGTGTCTTTTAATTTCCGCACCTTATTACACTTGCTATTGTTTTTTGACTAGTGGAGGGTATTTTCGTAATCTTGACCATTAACGAAAATTTGGTAAAATTGGGTAAAATCTATTCACCCCCCCTCTAGATTAATATTGAACACACCATAATTTGTTTCACTCTCGGTTTGCATAGGACCCATAAGATCCATATGGAGAAGCTCTAGAGGCTCCTTGGTGGAGAGATACTTGCCCTTTTTATGCATGCTTTTAGTTTGTTTTCCTTGTTGACAAGGTCCACAAATACCATTGGCTTTCTTCCCAAGCTTAGGGAGGCCACGCACACATTCAAACTTTCCAAGGGTCCGTAGATCCCGAAAGTTCATGTGGCCAAGTCTTTCATGCCACAACTCAATTTGCTCATCCTTGGACACATTGTTTGAGACTATTCTAGCTTCAAGACAATAGCAATTGTCGCTAGATCTCATACCTTTCAATAAGGTTTGTCCATCGGGCTTTAAGATAGAGCAATTCTCTTTGCTAAACAAGACGGAATATCCTTCATCACTAAGATGAGAAATGCTAATCAAATTGGCTTTCAAGCCATCAACAAGTAAAGCATTGGATAAAGAGGACAATCCGGGAACGGAAATGGTTCCTTTCCCTATGACTTTCTTTTTGGATCCATCACCAAAAGTGACATTTCCTCCTTCCTCCATAACAAGAGTCTCAAAGAAACTCTTGTTTCCCGTCATGTGCCTAGAGCACCCACTATCAAGATACCAAAGATTAGAAGAATTTGCCTTCAAGGCAATTTGTGCAACATGGCAAACATTTTCATTCTTCCTAATCCATTTAAGAACAACATTTTCTTTCTTAATGGTCTTTGGTACATGGGCTCTAGATGTCCTAGGATCATGCAAATTAGTCATATCATTCCTAGGAACATGCATCTTGGCTCTAGTCTTTCTCTTCTCAATCATGCTTCTAGTTCTACACATTTTAATATATCGAAAGCAATTTGGTCTTATGTGACCATTAAAACCACAAAAGTGACAAATTGGAATGAATTGAGGAATCATACCTTGTCTTTGAGCTTGCATGGAAGTCTTCCTATGTCTTTGTGGTTGAGAGGGTTCAATCCATCTTCTTTATTGAACCGGTCTATCTTGCTTCCCTTTTTGAGCCAATAGATGAGGAATGTTGGCTTGAGGTTGTCTCCTTGGTGCAACCTTCACTTGTGCACTTTTTGAGCTTTGTCCTAGATCTATTTTCTTCCTAGGAGTGTGCACCGGAGAAGCTTCTATGTTGCCCAAGCTCTTAACAAACACGGTCTTCTTAGAGGAGGTGGTCTCTTGACAATCTTCAAACCCAAGACCTCTCTTGTCACATGGACTCTTTCCAACACCAAGCATGTGATCTAATTTTTTTGTGCTAGAGTCCATCCTAGTAAGTGACTTCTTAGCTTCAACAAGCTCCCTCTTCAAACCTTCTTCATTCCTCCTAGATAAAGCTAACTCCTCTTTTAGCTTATCTTCTCTCTTCTTAAGTCTTTCCACTTCTTCACTTAGGAGATCATTGTGAGATGAAAGCTCAAGATTTTCTTCTCTCAACATCTTGATCTTCTTAGTGGTTTTCATCTCTAAGCTCCTAAACTCCTTAAGATATTCAACTAACACTTCTTTCTCCACATATCCATTAGTGGAGTTAGCATCGGAGTCATCTTCACTAGAGTCACTTTCCCTTTGACTCTCTTCCTCTTTTTCACTACCACTTTTGCTCTTGTGAGAAGAGGCAAAAGCTAGGAAGTTAGCCATGATGTCTTCATCATCCGAAGAATCATCTTCTTCATTGGAGTCATCACTACTTCCACTCCAAGTGGCGGCCATCACTTTTCCCTTCTTCTTTTCCTTGTGATTAGCACATTCGGGAGCAAAGTGACCAATCCCGCCACACTCAAAGCAACGGACCCCTTTCCTTTCGGTCCTCTCTTGCCTTGGTTCAAACTTCTTGAAGGGAACCTTTTTCTTGTCTTGGCCTCTAAAACCAAATCCCTTCTTTCCAAACTTCATAACCTTGTTGAATCTTTTCACAAACAAGGCCATGTCTTCATCCGAGTCATTCTTCACCTCCTTTTCATCCTTAGAAGCTTTCAAAGCAATACCCTTTTGCTTTTTAGGAGGAGTAGTGCTAGGACCCTTCCTAGACTCATAGGCTAGAAGTCTTCCAATGACTTCACTCGGCTTCATATCCTTATATCCACTATTTTCTTCTAAAGCCGTCACCTTTGACTCAAACCTATCTGGTAAGGATCTCATAATCTTTTGTTTAATCCTCCTATCCGAATAAGGATCACCAAGTTGATGACTTTGGTTGACTATGTCCATCAACTTGATCTCGAAGTCGTTGAAGCACTCATTCTCCTCCATCTTGAGCATCTCAAATTGAGTTTGGAGAACTTGAAGCTTGGAGTCCTTCACAACTTCGGTTCCCTCATGAGCAACTTCTAGGATTGTCCATGCCTCCTTAGCAACCCTAGTGTTTTGAATCAACTTGTATTGATTCTCATCCATGGCACATAGGATGGCATGCATAGCCTTCCTATTCCATTTTGACGCCTCAAATTCTTGTGCACTCCATTGTGCCTTAGGCTTCAAAACTTCTTCTCCTCCACCCGTAGGAGTCATCATGGGAAGATCATATCCATCTTCAACCGACATCCATGCTCGGTCATGAAGTTGACATATGTAGGATTCCATCTTCCCTTTCCATGAGGAGTAATTCAATCCGGCGAGAAGAGGAGGACGTGTGCTAGAAGCCCCCTCGTTGCTACCACCGTTTCCACTCATTGTGTTTATGAATGAAATGAAATGAATGCACAATGTATGAATGAACAAAAATCACACAAATGCAAAACACACCAAAATGAGCAAGGATCACCTATGTATATCTAGGAACCCGCTCTGATACCAATTGAAACAAATTATGGTGTGTTCAATATTAATCTAGAGGGGGGGTGAATAGATTTTATCCGATTTTACCAAATTTTCGTTAATGGTCAAGATTACGAAAATACCCTCCACTAGTCAATATACAATAGCAAGTGTAATATGGTGCGGAAATTAAAAGACACTTGATATTTACGTGGAAACCCTCTCGGGAAAAACCACGGGCTATGTAAGTGAGCCACACTTGAACCTCGAATCCACTAAATGTGTAAAACGATTACAACCTAATCCCGGAAGTAATCACACACCTACCTACTCCCGGTATAAGTGAACCTAGTCCCAATGCTTGTGATTTATGCAACCTAATCCCGGAAGCAACACAAGACTTAGTTCTCAATGAAGAGAAAACAACCTAAGTGAATATATGAAATACTCAAAATGCAACAAGAGCAAGGCAACTCTATATGCTTACCTAGAATGATGATATATCAATGAAATCAATCCTAGATATCAAAAGCTAAATGACATATCATAAAGCTTAGCTAGATGTTATCAATCACAAAACAATCCTAGCTATCAAACAATGTCAACATGTCCAAACATGTGAACTCAATTAGTTGTAGAGAATTTCTAACAACATAATTGTCAATTAAATCCACAAGAACATTCAATTAAGCTTGACTAGATAAATAAACATTAATCTATCAACCTAATCATCAACCAATTGTACAAGAATGTTCTAGGGTTAGCTATTTAGGGAAAATCATCCTAATCATGTAAGCTACCACAAACAAAACCCAATCATGTCATAACTTCACTAAATATGCAATAAGAGTGAAGATTTGCTAAACTAAGCAATAAAAGACATGTCTTGACTAAGATAGAACAATAAATGAAGATGTTGAGTTTGTTCTACTTACCAAGTCATAAATGAAGAAGACCCATGGAAGATTGATGCATGAAACATGTTAGATGCACATGGGTTTTGGGTTTGGAGAGTTAAAGAAGCAAGATTGAAGCTTTCTCTCTCTAGGGTTTGAGTTTCTCACTCTAAGGTCTGATTTTGAGCTCTCTAAAACGAGCAAGGAAGAAGATGATACTTATATAGGACCCCTAGATGAAATGACGTCGTTTTGAAAAAATTTGCAAAAGAACGCCCATTTTGCGCCCTGTTCTGCGGCCTTGACCGCAGAACACAAGGGCGCAGAAATGCACCTGACAGATTTTGCGGCCCCTAAACGCAAAAACCAAGGGCGCAGAAAAGAGGACAGAGAGTATGAATTCTGATCCTTATTCTGCGCCCTTATTTCTGCGGCCTGGCCGCAGAACAGGGCGCAAAATTGCACCTGATGGTGTTTCCTAAAAAGAAAAATATGATGTGTAATTCCAAGCAAGATGCACCCATATGGACAAGAATGAAGAGAGATTAAATGAGCAATTCATGCATACACACAATAAAGACACAACACATTCAAGAATAAGAATTATGCAAGTGTTGTGTGTGTGTGCATCTATTTCTCTTCATTGTAAGAAACACTAATTATTATACCTTTGGAGTGCTTCTTCCCTTGAGGTCTTGAAAAGGGCCTTTGAGCATGATCTTCAATCACCTAACTACCCTTACAATTCAAACCCCCAATATGTGGTTTGTCTACGAAATAAGCCAATCAACAATGGGAATCCTTACAAAATCTAAATGCCTTCTAGAATCCAAATAAACTCTAATATCTCCCACTGCACTTGCAGACACTAACGTTCCGTTGCCCAAGCGCAAATTGATTTCATTCTTATTTAGCCTTCTCCTTTCTTGAAACCCCCGTAAGGAATAACAAACATGATTAGTGGCTCCAGAGTCTACGATCCAAGAATCTGTAGAATCTACCAGAAAAACATGTTTCAAGATAATTCATATTACCTTGTTCCTTCTTATTTTGAGACTTTGGAAAATTACTTTTCCAATGTCTCTTTTCACCACAAAAGAAGCACTTCCTTTTGATCTTGGTTACTTTCTTGGTAAGCCCAAGTTGCTTTTTCTTCTATTATTCCTTGACCTTCTGACGGGTCTTAATAGTAGCAACTTTACCAACCATATGAATCTCTTCTAAAGACATCATCATATCAACAGTAGACCTCATTCCTTCATGCTGCTATTGCAACACGTATGAGATTGTAGCCATTTGGCCATCTCATTAGAGGTCTCCCACTGCTCATACTAGTCTCATTGCATCACATTAGATTCATTAGTAGGAGCAGGTGGTTTAGGAGTAGTTAGAACAAAATTTATGTTTTTCAGCTTGCAGCAACAACCCAATTTTCCTTTTCCATGTGACATAATTATCTCCAGTTAAAGTGTTATATTTCAGGATGTTCATTAGGGATGGGGTCATGATTTCTTAATAAAACAAAAATATATATAAGTAAATAATCATTATAAAGCACTTTAAATATTTATCTTGAATTAAATAAATAACTCAATCATAAAAATTCAACGGTGATCCAACACCCATAAATGTTACGCCTCCTTTGGGAGTTCGCACCATTTACTAGTTAGACTAGGTCCCACCTAATTGTTAACATAACAACCAGCGTTTTTAATTTTAGCCTTGCAATTTTACTGACAAGAACTCTTGGGAGGATATCAATAAAATTACATTGAGTGTGTTACCAAGATATCGACCCTCAATTTTCTCTCACGAAAATCCCTCCTTGGGGAGTAGATCTCGTTTGAGTCCATTGTCTAGTCTATCCTTGTAAGGAAGTATATTGCTAAATTCCATTCATGGACACCCCTTGGGGGGATTACCAATAAATAATTAAGCTCAACTAACCTTGGAGGCCATAGGTGTTACAAAAACACCTTCTCCTACTCAATTATTTAAGACGTGTGATTAAATCCCATAGAATGATTTACCAAGTTATCTAGATGTCAATTTAAATACCTAAATCATTCAATGCATGTTCATACCAAAAGAGATATATGAGTGGCACTCCTATTCTATATGTCATGTTATCATACAATAACAAATACTTTAATATTTAAGCAAAAAATTAAATAGCAACAATTTTGGCCCATCCTAGAAAAACAAGTAAATTACAATAATTTAGGAATACAAGATCTTCAAGTGGCCTATCAACCATACGCTCATCCTTCGGCCTCCTCCCTTGGGCTTGCACAGCCCACAACCCCACAAAAAGGGGCTGCCATGCGCAGCCCATAAGGCAACACAAGGCTGCCGTGCGCAGCCCACCATGTAATGGGCTTGCCATGCGCAGCCCAATCCACTCCTAGGGTGCGCACGGTGCTCGTTCTTGGTTCCGGTTGCTTCACGTCTTCGATTCTTCGATGTAGAACGTATTACAACTTTATTTAAACAGTAAAATACTGCAGAATTTTTTATTTTTATTTTTACAATTACTGCAGTACTTTTTACAACAACAACAAAAAAAAAAAAAAAAAAAAAAAACTGCACAAAAAAATACAAAAACTGCAGTAAATTTACTGCACTTAAAATAAATAAAAAAAATAAAACCTAGCAACTACCAAGAAGGAATTATGGCGATGATAGACCACCCTTCTTGTTACAATTCCGAAACCAAAATTACATTGAAAATCTAAGACCAAAATCGAGCAATAACAATCCACATAAACATATATAAATCCATACATCCACATGAAATTATATATGCGAATACCTAGAGTGCCATCTCTTTCTAAACATGCATAATCACAATAAAAAGAAAAAGATTCACGTATATATACGTTAATTAATTAAAGGGTACAACCAGGCTCTGATACAAATTGTAGGGAAAAATACCGTATAGTACACGTAGCGGAAGCGAGACTAAAAAGTTTAGTATATTTTAAAAAATTTTCCTTTTTATGAACCTTAACCCTTTAATTAACTAAACATATATACAATCAACAAAAGAAGAATACCTTTTGTCGCGTGATCCGATTGACTTACGTCGATGGTAATCTGCAAGATCTTCAATCCTAGCACGAACGTGAATCACCTAGGAGCGTGGTCTCCCTTTTTCTTTGAATTGCAAACCTGAGAATGGACAAACAAACTTTTCTGGTTTCTGTTAGTCACAAAAATTCCAATAGGTTGCTAAGAACGTTCCGGTCACTTTTGAATTCACAATCGTAAGATTGAAATTCGCGTGAACCTAATTTGAAAGTGTGCACAAGATCTCTTGATGTTAAGATCACTAGTACACTATCGAAACAAGAACAATTCTTCTCTCAAAAACCTCTAGGCCGAATCAATCACTAGTCTTAGAGTTGGATCTTATTTTTCTCTAGCAAAAGAAAAAAAAAACTCTCAATTGCAAAAAACTAGGGTTTTACAAATATATAAAGAATATATATAGATCGGTATTTTTTTCACCGAATTATTCTGCCCAAAATAATATATATATATATATATTTATTTATTACCGAAATCACTTTTAATATATATATATGTGTCTATATAATAGGCGAACTCATCTACCCAATCTAATGTGCATGTATATCTTCGGCCAAGTGCCATATATATCTTGGCCAAATTCAATATATATCTCATCTATATACTGTTGCATGCCTTCATGCATATATAACATATATTTCAACATGCATTCATGCATATATATAACATATATATATATCCGCATTCATACATATATAATATATATTTCCACATGCATTCATGCATATATAAAACTTATATATTCCAAACCCTAATCCAACTCTTTAGTGTATTTGTGACTATATAAAAGACTTCCTAATTTGACTAAACAAATAAAGTCTTTTATATTTAGTATAATACTAATAGTAGTATACTACTAGGAAACATATTTCCTAATCATAAAAAGATTTGATTTTTAATTAAATAATTAATTAACATATTAATTAATTTCTATTTAATTAAATAATAAAATAAAACAATATAGTGGGCTAATAATTAGTCATTGCCACCCATGACTAGAACTTGGGCCTTCATATAGTTTTCTTATGTTATTTAATCCATTTGGACTTTAATAAAAAGCCCACATGTGAACTAGACCCATTCTTACTAAAAGAAACAAGCCCACATGCCTTTCATTAATTTAATAATATAATTAAACAGCCCATTAAATAAATAATGTGCAAATTATATTCTTAATATATTAAATACAATTCTAAATGGACCCACAAATAGTCCGGTAGAATATATCAAGTGATCCATGCAAGTCCGTATGGATTGGGGATCTTGGCGGGCTATCTAAATTTAAGCTTCAATAGACATAACCTAATCACAATCAACAAATGATTCACTTAGGTCCGATCCATTAATTTTAACTCATTCCACTAAAGAGCTAAAATTGAACTCTTAAATAAAGACAGAAAAGGAAGATGTTTCCTCATTCATACCCTAGACAATCATGTTGGAGATAGTGTATCCTCGTGATTAATATCAGTAATCGCCAAGAGTTCATAGACCGCCTATAACTCTCCAAGTTACCATATTTACTCATATGACCACGTTTTGAACTTGGATATTTTGACTTGTCCAGAAGCCATGTTTTCAATAGACACTATCGAAAACTCAACGTTGAGATTTAATATCCAATTACCTCAAAACATCCATATGATGATATTATACTCTCATTCGATAAATGGAGCCACGATGTCCATATCTATAAATGAAGTCCTCTATCGATTAACAAATGAATATCACCAAACTATCGAGGATAGACTATGCGATATAATCGTACTCATTGATAACTCAAATGATATCACTTGCAACCATAAGTCCATCATTTATCTCAGGATTAAGATAGACTCTCCGATTGTCCTGATAATGAAATTACTTTTATCTACTGACGGTTATAGATAAAGTATTTCATTGTGATCCAGTTCAATGCACCCAGTGCACTAGATTCTTTTGCTCGAAGACACTCCGATGATTTTAGACTCATCATATCTCATTTGATCCCACTCAAATGCTAGCAAAAGAATTCTACAACTTTAACAAGATAAAGGTGCCCAACCTTTAACTTAAGTTGTGAACAATATTTAATACTAACTAAAGAATTGTGTCTACCACATACATATCCAAATGTACGAACAATTCTTCTTTTCTCATAGTCTTTAGACCTTATGATTATTTTCTTTAACAATTATTAAACTATAAATGCTATAAGATTTGTTTAAACCAGAAATCACTTTATTAATATGAAAAAGATTGTTAATTACAATATTACACTCTTGCTATTGAGCATAATCCTGACATGGACGACATGTTTTCCACCGGCCGAGTAAGACTTGTGTTTTCCACTGGCTGAGTAGACTTGTGTTTTCCACCGGCCGAGTAGACTTGTGTTTTCCACCGGCAGACCCATTCCCCCTCTGGGCTTCCTCAAAGTCGTTTGGGCCTTTTAATGGTTGGCCCAAATATTGGGTATAACAGGTCCCGACCAAACAAAATCATGTTAGCAACCAATAAAACGGTCATCTTCAAATCATCCTTTGGTTTGTCAAACTGTCCGCTCCGAAACTTTTCCCATACGGTTACAAGATGTATATGCTCATCATTTTCAAAATACTTAGCATAAATCCCGTCTTCAATATAAGCATACAGTTTCAAGAAGATGTCTGACATCACCCCAAATTTTAGCCCCATTACCAAACAAAATTCTCTCTATGTGAATTTCAATAGTTGTCCACCAACGGTGAAGTGCAACTCATTCTCTTTGGTCACACCGGGTACATGTATTAGCCGCAACAAAAGGTTGTGAAGTAAGCTAACTGAAAAAATTAAGTCCTTTGGGATATCAACTAGGTACCCAAAACAGGTCCTCCGAAACTCATTTAATTGTCTAATTTGTCAAAGAACCTTGACGATGTTAGGAATGGCATTCAAATTACAATACACGTTGGCGGTGGATTTTGTAATCCATTTATCCTTCGGTTTTATAAGGAAATCCTCATAATTAATATTTTCCATCTACAAAATCACATAAAAATAATGTTAGTTACATGCCCTTAAAGTTACATACTAGTAAAATTACATGCCATAAAAGCGCCAGAAAAGTTACATGCCAGTGTCTATGAAAGTTACATGCCAGTAGAGTAAGTTACATGCCATAAAATAACCACCTTCTCAGCTTTTTTTAAAATCACATTTAAATCCAAAAAAAAGTTAGATGCCAACTAATGCCTAAAAAATTGTTATCCCTAAATTGTAAATAAAAAAAATAATGTGTTTGAGTTAAGCAATTCTTGTAATTAACATTTCTCCTCTTTACAATTCTTTGACCGAAATAGAACTTACAAATTATATATACCGAACATATTAAAATTATAATTTTGAAAAATTTTAAATGAAACAATTTGGAAGGCATGCAGCAGTATAAATAACACTCGTAATTTTGCAATCTTCGTAATACCAAATTAGGGGATCAACGTCCTCCAAGATGCCATCTGATTGACACTACAGAAAAGGATACCTAATTATTTAGAGTTTATTGTCGAATATAGAGTACAAAGCAATCAATTGTATATGCTCTAATAACAAATCTTTCCCTGGTATGTTTTGCAACAAATAAGCATGTGTTTCAATAAACAGTTCAATTAATGTTTAATTTAGGTATTATATGGACAAATAACACCTATCATCTAAGACATACATTCTTTGTTTTTACATTTTGTGCCCACAAAAACATGAATGGCTTTTCACTACATTTATGGCATTATTGAGGTCATCAATTCTCTCTCTTTTCTTTGTGCAGCCAAATATACAAAACAGCAACAGTTGATTCATGGTTTTCTTGTTGAAAAAAACACTGAAAGTAACAAGCTATTACTATAGGCTTCACCATATAATTCCACAATGGTGTCTTGCTGGAAATTATTTAGAACTTCAAGGGTTTGTTTAGCATTTTAAATAATGAATGTATAATAAACCCAAATGTTTAGCATGGAAAAATCCATGTGAATAATTTGTTCCAAGTAAGACTCAACTACATATGGACCAACTGGCAAAAAAGAATAAGAAATAAGTAAGTTAATTATTACTCATTCTCATTCTACCAAAACCATCACAACTGGAATATCCTCAAAAAGACTTACAGCAGGTCAATGAAAAAATATTTCCCATAGAAATTACAAGATAGTGCCAATTGCCAAGTCAATACATGCTTCATGGAAATATGCAAATACTAGTTCAACACCAGATCAACCATGCTCTTATAGCCCAGAATACAGGAAAACTGCAAATAATATGTAAATGTTAATATAAAAAAAGTTATAAGTAATAACTAACGAGGGCCTTCATGTCCACAAAATGGGACAAGAACGATAAAATGGTTGGGAATTAAAAAATTGCACTAAACCAATTCGAAAGGAATGAGGTTTGGACTCTAGTTCCTAGGCCTAAGACCACTAATGTCATAGGCACAAAATGGATATATAGGAACAAATCCGATGAGGATGGCAACATAGTGCGTAACAAGACAAGACTTGTTGCACAAGGGTACTCTCAAATTGAGGGTATCGACTTTGAGGGGACTTTTGCTCCCGTTGCCCGTTTAGAGTCCATTAGGCTTCTCTTGTCCATCTCTTGTGTGCACAAGTTCAAATTGCACCAAATGGACGTAAAGAGTGCCTTCCTCAATGGCTTCTTGCAAGAGGAAATGTTTGTTATGCAACCCAAGGGGTTTGTGGATGCACACCACCCCAACCATGTCTATCGCCTCAAGAAGGCTCTTTATGGGTTGAAACAAGCACCGAGGGCTTGGTATGAGCGCCTCACTCAATTCCTTGTCAATAATGACTACATAAGAGGTAGTGTTGACAAGACACTATTCATCAAGAAAGACAATGATGAGCTTTTTATAGCTCAAATATATGTTGATGATATAGTGTTTGGCTCTACCAACAACACCAAGGTTTAACAATTTGTTGATGTTATGTCTCAGGAATTTGAGATGAGTCTTGTTGGTGAGCTTAGTTACTTCCTAGGTTTGCAAATTAGGCAATTAAATGATGGGATCTTTATATCTCAAGCCAAATATGCCAAAAACCTTGTGAAGAAGTTTGGTCTTGAAAAGGCCAACATTGTGATATACCCATGAGTACCACTTTGAAACTTAGCAAGGATGCTAGTGGTAAAAGTGTGGAACAAACACTATATAGGGGCATGATAGGAAGCTTGCTTTATTTGACCGCAAGTAGGCCCAATATATCCTTTAGTGTGGGTGTGTGTGCTAGGTACCAATCCGATCCCAAGGAGTCCCATCTCTCTTCCGTCAAGAGAATCATTCGATATGTGAATGGGACTTCTAACTATGGGATTTGGTACTCGTTTGACACTAATGCTAGTCTTGTAGGCTTTAGTGATGCGGATTGGACGGGAAATTGTGATGATAGGAAAAGCACATCGGGCGGTTGCTTTTTCCTTGGAAACAATCTTGTTTCTTGGTTTTGCAAGAAGTAAAACTCAATTTCCTTGTCCACAGCGAAGGCCAAATACATAGCCATGGGTAGTGGATGCACACAACTCCTATGGATGAAACAAATGTTAGTAGACTACGGATTCAACCAAGGTACACTCACTCTCTTTTGTGATAACATGAGTGCTATTAATATTTACAAGAATCTGGTTAAGCATATTGACATCCGCCATCATTTCATTAGAGAACTAGTTGAAAATAAATGCATAGTACTTGAGCATGTAGGTACTAATGATCAACTAGCAGACTTGTTTACAAAACCTCTAGATGCTACTCGATTTAAAACTCTTAGTAGATCTATTGGGATATGTCTTGTGGAGTGATGAGTTTTTGTTATTGACCCCATAAGGGGAACTCAAGCAAAGAGAGTTTTTTGTATACTTGATGCATGCAAAATATTTGAAAGATCTTGTGCTTCTCTTTTAATTGCTTGAAGTAAGCTTGGTTGGACATATGTATATATATGCTTTTATCTCAATAAGTGTGAACCTTACTTTGTTTTCAATCCATGTCATATTTATGTTCAAATATGCATTTTTGGACTAGGAAATTTTCATAGGAAGTATGATTTGAATGACCTATAGTTATTTCCATGACATGATGATTCTTAATTGACATGCTAATGACATATGAAAAGCATGAAATTCAAATGACATGCTAAATTGAAAAAGCATGAATTGATGATTGCAAGTTCTTAAATGCAAAACAATTTGTGAAAAAGCTAGTGAGACTAAAAATGATAAAGGATCATGTATCCATTCAAAGGATGTTTCAATCCAAATGTCTCTCTTTCTTTATTTGTTGAACATGGCTACTATCATACGGGTTTCAGACCCGGAAAAATCAAATAGGGTGCAAAGTCGCTCATGCCATATTTCGCTTGTAAAGTTGGATATAGTTACTATTAAAATTGAAATCAATGAAATCTCTATATCCTTGCTTCTCTCATGACAAATGGTAAAATTGGTTTGAATTCTTCTGGAAACCTTTGTCATTTGCTTTGCCAAATACCATTGTATTTTGGACTTGAATGCAACATGTCTTGTTTGCAAAGCATTTTTATTTCACACATTTTCAATAAAATAAATCTCCTTAATTCTCTCCAATTGATTGAGTGCATAAAGTGGCTTATTTGATTATGCATTATCTTGTATGCTACTATCTCTCTTTGCTATGAGTGACCCGGTTGGGGACTACTCCTTTGCGTATACCATGACAAAAAGGGGGAGTAGGATGTGGTAAGGGAAGTTGCTAATTGTAGTAGCAAATGTGCATATTGGGGAGTTTATGGATTGAAGGGGAGTAACCCTTTGAGGGAGAGCATTGCATTTTCATACATTGCATTGGGCTTAAATTACTTAAATGTAAATGCTTGGTTATTTTCACTTGATCATCTCACATACACTTGCTTTGGAAAGTGTAATTTTTTTTTTTTTGAATGGTTGATATTTCTACAAGAGATTGAAGGCTTGAAGATATGTTTTATATATATATCTCTTTGTAATGTAGATTATCATTTAAATCCCGTAGTTTATATTTTGTTGTGAGGATCAATGTGAGAGGTGGTTTTGTCACGAAATAGCCAAAGGGGGAGATTGTAAGGATTCTCATTTTGATTGGCTTATTTCATAGACAAACCACATGTTGGGTTTTGACTTGTAAGGGTAGTTTTAGGTGTTTAAGGATCAAGCTTTATGCCCTCAAGACCTCAAGGTGACAAGCACGCTAAAGGTATATCTCTTGTGCTTAGTTTTTCATTGAAGAGATTTAGTAGCACACACTCACTTAGCATATTTTAATATGTGTGCATTCTCTTCACATGTCACTTTCACACATGCACTTTTATGAAATGTATCTTATTGTGTGTTTGTATCTTGTAATTCGTTTTCCTTAGTTGTTCAGAAATGTCCACACTTGCACATAAGTGTGCTTGGTTTTGCGTGAAGACCGCTCTTGGTGATTGCCTTGGCCATCCCATTGGATTCACCGATTTTGGTGAATCAGTGGTCAGATCGGCGGCCCCGGCCGCCGAATGAAACCGCCGTTTTGGACCAGAGGTCTCTAGTATGATTCTGCGGTTAGATCGACGGCCTGACCGCCGATTTGAAATCGCCGTTCATACCTGATTGATTTTAATCTCTCGGGTTTGATTTTGCGGTTAGATCGGCGGTTTCGAAATCGCCGAATGAAACCGCCGTTGCTCCCTTGTTTCTCTAGGGACCATTTCGGCGGTTGTGATCGGCGGCCTGGCCACCGAATGAAATAGCCAATTGTGCGTTTTCAGGGACAAACTTGTCCTTTCACCTGCCCTATTTTTGATGCCTATAAATATCATGCTTTCTCTCTCTGAGTTAGTTCTTTGACTCCTTAGAACCCTAAAGCAAAAAGAGAAACCCTTGAGAGAAAAATCATCAAGAACTCACCTTTAAACACTCAAAGCTTTTCATTTGATTCATCAAGTTCATCTAGGATCATTCATGCATAGCTTTGCATCATCACAATTTGCTTGGTAAGATTTTGACTAACTTCATCTAATTTTAGTTTCTTTCTTATCAAGAAATCTCTTTGCTTACTTGTATGTTTTATGTTCACATGCTAAATACAAGATAGAGATTGTTTGTGATGAATATGATTGAGTGTTGTATTGTGATAGCTATCTAGGTTTTGTTTAATCTTGATTACCTAAGCTTTATGATATGTCATATAGCTTTTGATATCCGAAAGTTCACAAATAAACTTGGGTGTGTTTACAAATATTAATCTAGAAGGGGGTGAATAGATTTTAACAAATTTTACCCAATTTTCTCATTAAGTCAAGATTACGAAAATGCCCCAAACTAGTCAATATATATAACAAGTGTAATATGTGCGGAATTTAAATAACACTTGATATTTACGTGGAAACCCTCACTGGAAAAACCACGGGCTGGTAAGTGCGCCACACTCGAACCTCGAATCTACTATTTGTGATAGCATATACAACCTAATCCCGGTTTGACGGCCTAATCCCGGCCAATATCCCGCTACCACTACCCACAGGCCTGTAAAAGTGGATCTAGTCCAATTTGCTCATGTGACCACCTAATCCCGGTGTACGACCTAATCCCGGTCTATCACACAAGACTTACTTCTCCGAAGAGATCAACACCCTAAGTGAATATGCAATGATATCCAAATATGCAAGATAGAGCTAGGATACTCTAGATGCTTTACATAAGATTATATGATGACAATAAAATCAATCCTAGATATGAAAATAGCTATATGACATGGCATACAACTTTAGCTAAGTAAAGGATAACCAATCCTAGATACAAAGCTATCACAAATAACCCACAAACGTTCAAAGGATTAACTAGTTGATTTAAAACAATCTATCAACCTAGTTATCAATAAATCACACAAGAATGTTTATGGCATAGCTTTTAGGCAATAATGACCTAATCAATTAAGCTATGTAAAAATTAACCCAATCAACACATAATCTCAACCATGTATGTAGAAATAAATCTAAACACATACAAGTAATAAATGAGATAAAATTGATAAGTAGAAACACTAAAATTAGATGAGATTAGTGTTCAACAAATCATACCATGTGTGTTGAAGAAGACCCATGCTCAAATGATGTTGAATGATGCAAGATGAAGATGGGTTTTGGGTTTAGAGAGTTAAAGAAGCAATCTTGGTGCTTTCTCTCTCAAGAATATGGAGCCTCTCTCTCTAGGGTTTCATGTTGTGACTCTACACTCAAAATGATGAGAAAGATATGTATTTATAGTGCCCAAGTGAAACTATGTCGTTTTGGAAGAAATAGAAAAACTATGGGCATTTTCGCGGTACTTGCGACAATGCAGTAGCTCAAGATTCGAGCGCAGTACTCGCGATGATGAAGGCCGGGTTCATTAGGGAGTCCCGGTACCCCGAATGGATCACCAACGTGGTTATGGTAACCAAGTCTAACGGGAAGTGGCGAATGTGCGTGGATTACACCGACCTCAATCGTGCTTGCCCCAAGGATAGCTTCTCCCTGCCTAAGATAGATCAGTTCATTGACTCTACTGCAGGAAACAAGCTCCTAAACTTCAAGGATGCCTTCTCGGGGTATAATCAAATCATGATGCACCCTTCTGATCAGGACAAGACTAGCTTCATCACCGGACAAGGCCTCTACTACTACAAGGTAATGCCTTTCGGACTCAAAAATGCAGGTGCCACATACCAGCGTATGGTGAACAAAATGTTCAAAGAGCAAATAGGAAGATCCATGGAGGTGTACATAGATGATATGATCACATAATCTCAGGAGGCTGAGGAACACACTGGGGACTTACGACAAACTTTTCAGGTGATAAGACAGAACCAAATGAGGCTGAACCCCGCCAAATATGCCTTCGGGGTAGCAGCAGGAAAGTTCCTGGGATTCATGGTACATGAAAGGGGGATCGAAGCTAACCCTGAGAAGATCAAGGCTATCCTAGATGTTGAGCCCCCTACAACTCTCAAACAAGCACAGGGATTAACTAGTCGGATAGCAGCACTGAACTGTTTCATATCCCGCTCCACTAATAAGTGCCTCCCTTTCTTCAAGATCATCACGTAGGGGAAGAAGATGAAGTGGGATGAGCAAAGCGAGCAGGCTTTCCAAACTTTGAAGAAGTACTTGTCAAGCCCGCCACTGTTGGTGAAGCCCACCCCGGGGGAAGAGCTCTTACTCTATTTAGCAGTATCGGAAGCTGCTACCAGCAGAGCCCTAGTAAAGGAGTGCAGTGACGGGGTGCAAAGACCAATTTATTACATGAGCCAGGCTTTCACTAAGTCTAAGAAAAATTATGTCCTCCTAGAGAAGCTCGCCTATGCCTTGGTAACTGCCTCCAGAAATCTCCGGCCTTACTTTCAAGCCCACACCATTGCGGTAGTCACTAACCAACCTCTAGGACAATTCCTCCAGAGGCCGAATGTATCGGGCAGGTTGGTTCTATGGGCCCTAGAGCTCACCCAGTTTGACATCAAGTACAAGGCGAGAACCACGATCAAAGACCAAGCCCTAGCTGATTTCATAATGGAATTCAACACGATTTCAAGTCCGGACAAGTCAGCAGACCTGGATCTAGATCAAACCAATCCGGATTAGCCCGAAGACAACAAGATCTAGATCCTTTACACGGATTGAGCCTCAAACCAGACAGGGTGTGGAGCCAGGATTTTCATGATTGACCCCGAAGGAGCTGAATGCAGTCAATGTTTCAGGTTTGAATTCAAAACCACTAATAATGAGGCAGAATATGAAGCCTTGCTAGTAGGAATGGGAGTAGCAGAAGCTTTAAGGGCTGACTACCTTTTGATCAAGAGTGACTCCTAATTGGTGGTTAACCAGGTGTCGGGATTGTACCAAGCAAAAGGTGATAACATGGTGGCATATCTGGCTAAAGTTCAAGAAGCAATGAAGAAATTCAAAGGAGTAAGGATTGAACAAGTACCCAGAGAGAAGAACCAGATGTCCTAGCCAAGATCGCAACAGGTGAAGGGCATGTTTTACCAAGAGGAGTACCCCTCCAATTGATTCCCCGTTCTAGTATAGCTAAAGATGTAGAAGTCCTCCCAGTCAGCCGCCCCCCATGTTGGATGGATCCAATTGCTGACTATCTCCAAAATGACACTCCCTATGGATCCGAACCAAGCCAGCCAGCCAGCCAGCTTAAAAGGATTGCTACCGGTATTGCTTGGTAGATGGATACCTCTAACGTAAGGGAAAATCTCTCCCTCTACTCAGATGCCTCCATCCCGACTATGCGTGCTGGGCGCTCAACGAGGTGCACTCAAGGGACTGTGGTAACCATGCATCGGGCGAAACACTAGCTTACCAGATCATTAGAATGGGCTACTTCTGGCCGACTATACACTAGGACGCAAAGCAGTTTGCGCGATCCTGCGAGGCTTGTTAGAAAACAGCAAACCTCCATTATCTCCCACCAGAAAGACACTCCTCGATCAGTACACCCTACCCCTTTGTAATCTGGGGACTAGACTTGATCGGGCCCCTCCCTACTGCACCCGGCCAGGCCAAACATGCAGTGGTGGCAATAGATTACTTTACCCGATGGGTAGAAGCCAATGCCCTCACCTGGATAACTGAAGAAAAAACCACCAACTTTGTCAAAAAGAACATTGTCTGCCGTTTTGGTACCCTGATGGCCATCATAACTGATCTGGGAAAACAGTTTGACAACGCCAACTTCAGGGAATTCTATGAAGGCCAAAACATCGATCTCCGTTTTGCATCGGTGGCTCATCCACAGACCAATGGGTTGATAGAAGCTACTAACAAGACCATTAAGAAGCTCCTGAAGAAAAAGCTCTAACAAAAGAAAGGGTTATGGGTTGTAGAATTACCTAATATATTGTGGGCTTACAGAACAACCATGCGGACTACAACGGGAGAGACCCCTTACTCGCTAGTATTCGGGACTGAAACGTTCTTACCCATCGAGCATCTGCTCATATCTTTCCGGGTCCAAAATTACGAACCGGAAGATAATGAGGCTAAGTTAAGAGCCTACCTAGATTTACTTGAGGAAAAGCAAAGCAGGACAGCCGAAAAAGTGGTAGTGTACCATTGTAAGATAGCTCGACACTTCAATAAAAGGGTGAGGATCCGGAATTTCAAAGAGGGAGATCTGGTTCTTAGAAAAGTAACTCAGAACACACGAAGGAGGTCTGATGGGGTGCTAGCTCCTAAGTGGGAAGGCCTCTACTTAATCAAAGCATTGCTCTGGGGTAGAGCTTACAAACTGGAGGATATGGAGGGATACCCAGTGGATCATACTTGGAACGCCGATCACCTCAGGTAGTTCTATCCTTAGAAATTTAACTTATATCAGCTAGTATATACACCCCAAATTCATATTGTATTGCTTGGAAAATTCAATAAAATAAGTTTCTTCTCCTACATGATTCTCCTGCATCCACAATGCACTGTCTCCAATGTCTCCGACATGATGTTCATTCTATGAGTTTTTTCACCATTTACTGAATCTCCATCTCAAGACCAGGAAATTGCCTTATGGCGCTCCTACTGTCTTGGTCGGGGAATACCCTCCTCCAAGAAGCCTGGTGCTAAAGTGGCCTAAGTTGCCTACTAGAACAGACTTACAGTAGGATCAAGATACCCCGTCAAGGTACCTGATTCCTTACTTTGCCATTTCAAGACCAGGAAATAGCCTTTATGGCGCTTCTGCTGCCTTGGTCAGAGAATACCCTCCTCCAAGAAGCCTGGTGCTAAAGTGGCCTAAGTTGCCTACCGGGACAGACTTACAGTAGGATCGGGATACTGATGTGTAAAATCGTGTTATAAAAACCTAACTCGCAAGTGCACGAATCGTGAGATAAGTATAGCGACAAGTAGGGATCGTTCCCACGAGGAAAAGTGATTTATCGACTAAAACTAATTCTAATTAAAGCTAAGCAATTAACAGTAACCAAGAGATTTGAGATTGATTTGAATGATTTAAAACTATATTAAACTAAGAAAGTAGTTAACAAGAATATGTGAATGTGATCAAAAGGTGAGAGAACTAGGTCATCAATGCTCCCCAACTACGTTTACTCAATGCTTCGAATTGACTTTTATAAAGAATATTAATCAAGTTAAGGGTTCGTTCTTAAATTATGTATAATTAGTGCTATGTGGTCCTGGAATAAATCAAGTACTCTCTACTGTAGTCGTTAGCCAAACCAGCGTGTAAACTAAAGCAGACAATTCATCAACCATACACCAAGTATTCTCAATCATAGTCATTAGCCAAACCAGCATACAGACTATAACCTAAAATCCACAAAGCACACAATCAAGTATTCTCAATCACAGTCATTAGCCAAACCAGCATATAGAATATGATTGAGAATCCATTAAGCACAAGAACAAGAGAACCAAAAATTACGTGCGATATCCTGCTACGATAAAATTAATTCATTCAATTGCATATTGGCTGAGAATGGTGAAACCCACGCGCATCTCATCCTTTAACATATCAAACCCTAATTTCAAGTCTAGCACTAACCATGCATCAACAAGAAGAAATAATCACAAATTGAATGAATCAAAACTTGAATTAAGAAAATATTGTCAATTCTAACAAAGAGTATTCATAGAGGTTCACATTGAATCCCTAGTATGGAATTAGTTACACATAGATGAAATAAAAAGACAAGAGATAGAAAAGATAAAACCCATTGAGGCCTTCAATGAATTCTTCAAATCTTCAATGATGAATCTTCTTCGTCTTGCAAACCCCCGATGTGTAAAGATGGATGATGGTGATGGGGGACGGCCCCTTTGGTGGCTTGGGGCCTCCCTTCGATGGCTCTCCCAAAATTAGGGTTCAAAGGGGCTTAAATAGGTGTAGATGCTAAGCCAAGTCTTTAAACAACAAGGAAATCACTTCCCCTTTAGAACTCTACCTTTTTGGGATTTTCTTTCTTTCCTAATCCATCCAAATTGATTACTTATTGAAGGAGGATAAGGATTAGATGTCTAATTTCTTTCCAAGACTCTCACACATGTCCAAGAAGGTAATATTTCCCGTTCCGACAACTTGCGAAACAAATCCCGAAAGTATTCGCGGATTTAATACCTGACTGATCTGACCTTCGGGCACTAAAATGGGCATAACTTCTTCTAGAAACTTAGGATTGACAAGCAGTAAATTGGGTTGGAAACTAGACTTCCGGGGCTTCAAATCCATATGTTAAAGGGCACACAGTTCAATCGGAGCTGAGAGTTATGTGGCCCGCAATATGGACCATCTGCACTGTCGGGCTACCGCTGGATGTACCGCTGGGTTGGTAAGTTGCCTACCCTACGGAAAATATGAGGCGACACTTCTGTAGTTGACCGCTAGGTAGTACTGCAAGGTAGGTAAGTGCCTAGGGGGTGGTAAATTGGATGATACACCTCTGGACTTTGACGCAAGATGTTCCACTTAATGTATATTTGCCTGGGCCGCGGTAATTGGCCAAATTGCCCTTTTTCTCTGAAATACTTCAAATACATCACTTGGATTCAACAACCTGAAAATGCTCAAACACACAAATTAAAACTCTAAAAGACTTGAGAAACAAGCAATTGATTGGAGGAATGGGGATCAAAAACATATACAATAAATGACCTATCAGATACCCTGTCAAGGTACCTGATTCCTTACTTAGCCATTTCTAGACCAGGAAATAGCCTTTATGGAGCTCCTGCTGCCTTGGTCGGGGAATACCCTCCTCCAAGAAGCCTGGTGCCAAAGTGGTCTAAATTGCCTACCAGGATAGACTTACAGTAGGATCGGGATACCCTGTCAAGGTACCTGATTCCTTACTTCACCATTTCAAGACTAGGAGCCTTTATGGCGCTCCTGCTGCCTTGGTCAGGGAATACCCTCCTCCAAGAATCCTGGTGCTAAAGTGGCCTAAGTTGCCTACCTGGATAGACTTACAGTAGGATCGGGATACCCCGTCAAGGTACCGAATTCCTTACTTCACCATTTCAAGACTAGGAAATAGCCTTTTTGGCGCTCCTGCTGCCTTGGTCGGGGAATACCCTCCTCCAAGAAACCTGGTGCTAAAGTGGCCTAAGTTGCCAACCAGGACAGACTTACAGAAGGATCAGGATACCTAGCCAGGGTACCTGATGATGAGCCATCGGGCACTCACAAAAATGATACAATTTTGTTTGATCTTTGAAAACCCTTTTAAGCCACTAAAATCCTTTAAAGTGTGATTTTATAGCAAGTGGTAAGGAAGTTCGTTCCACAGGGATATGGAGTGCTAATTATATAGATTGACTAGTCTTAGACAAGTAAAGTAAATCATGATATTTGATAGATGTGTGGTTTCAAAAACCACCAATACTAACTACTAAATTGAAAATACACAAGTGATATGAAAAATAGAATACCCAACAACCTTGATAAGAATAATGATGAAAACAATTAATATGATTGCTAGGGAATAGGTTGATTAGCACTTGAGTGTGGGTAATGCCTTATAACCACTTTAATGTACCAATCTCTTTATGTTAACCACTAAAGGCTTAGATTAGTGGGGTTGATATACCCACCACTAATATATCCTATTCAATGGGTTCTTAATCACGCAAGGAGTGTCAATCCAAATATGAATATATAACATATTACTCTAATCAAGATTGCAATTAACAAGTGATATACAAGTCAATTACATATTGAGTAGAATCTAATGATTTGAATGAATAGAACACATAAGAGATTCATTACAAAGCTTAAAGCTAATACCCACAACCAAATGATCCTCAAATCTATCCCCTAGATTAGGGGTTTAGTTACACATATTAGCAATAAATGAAAAGAAGTAAATAGTATGGAAATCACCCTTGGGCCTCCTTCTTTTCCTTTATGCTCCTAAATGCAAGGAATGGAAGTAAAGGATATGTTTTGAATTGTGGATGTTTGGTGGAAAGTGACAAAGGAATTTGGGTGGAGAAATGGTAGGAGAGGAATGATTTAGGGAAGTAGTCAAGGTTTGATGTTGAGGTTTTGATGGAATTAGATGAGTACAAGTAGAGAAATGGAGGATGAGGAATGATGATCCATGGATGAGAAAACTAGATCTCAATGTAATGAATTTTGTGCTCTCTAAGGTGGGATCTGCTCTGAAGATGAAAGGCCGCTATATATATACACACTCTTGGACATGTACTGATAACTGCTTGATTCGCTGATGTGGCGTAAAGTTTGCCATTTTATCGCTATAGCGACCCTGGTGCGTAAAATGGTTAGATGCAAAGGTTGCCATGAACATCATCTTTTTCGCCATATAGCAAGTGGCGACCATGAACAATTTGTGATGAGGTCGCCATTTTCACAAGAAGGTCGCTATGGCGACCATATGTGGTGACTCTGCCAAAAGTTATGAGGTTGCCGTTTGCAAGGGTGGGTCGCCATGGCGGCCCACCTGATGCATTTTTGTAACTTTCTGTCGCCATGGCGACCAAATGGCGATCTTCTAAAGCTCTGAATAATCCTTTGTCGCCATGGCGACCATGTGGCGACCTCATCTTGCCTAAATAGCGAAAATGCCCTGTTTCTTCCCATTTGTGAGCCTTTTTGCACACAAGTTCTCAATTTCATCCCAATTGCTCTTTAAACCTGATAAAACTTGAAACACTCAATTTAACGCCATTAAACACGAGGAAATGCCCGAGAATCAAGCAAAAATAGTCGGAAATGAGGGCCAAAATCATACCAATTTTGGCTTGATCAAATACCCCAAAACCAATCTTTTGCTAGTCCTCGAGCAAACCAATCACAAGTAAACCCCCAAAAACAAGCATCAAGATATTTCAAAGGCTTTTACTTTCTTATGGTCAATGTGCGAAGACAATAATGAAGAGATTAAAACAATTATGCAATAGTGAGGACTTCAACATGTAAGAGTATGTCAAGTAAAGATTAAAAGCATGCCACCCTTAGATATGATTGTACACAATGTGATCTTACATTCTAAATGCCAAAGCTTCAAAGGAAAGGTGCTATTCAGTTTAGAATGTAATTCGCTTTGATACTACTCCTCACCGGATTCTCTCTTCTTTTCTCAAAGACTCCTAGGTTTCACATAATAACATACATGTGCAATATGAATTCATGTTATGGGCAACTAATTGATTGCACATGATAATCATTAAAAATGCAATTTCCTGAAAAGAGGTCTCATGAATGGAATTGCAAGCCATGAATTAGAAAGAACATGCATCAACCAAATTGTACAAAATGGACAATCCTAAAGATCATGAAGGTCTTTTCTTTGGTTGTAATGGGGCCTTAGGTTATTATGAAACAAAGAATGGGACAATGGATATCAAGGAACCTAATGATTACACTAAGGCATACATTCTAATTATGAGTTCCACAAGTTTCACACATATTGTTCACACTTCAAGGTGTCCAGACTTACAATTCTACATGTGCATACTACTCTCATTTTCATCTTGAGTAGTTCTTTTACTTTTCTTTATTTTCTAGGCCAATTGTGCCTAATTTCTTGGTTTTCTTTTCCTTTGCTTGCCAATTCTTTTCTTTGCATACTTTTCAATTTCTTTTCTTTTCACATTCCTTTCAAGCTGAAAATATATGTTAATGAGTCCTAATATAATCTAGAGGGGAGGTGAATAGATTATAATCCCTTTTTACCGATTTTCGAGATTAATCAAGATTACAAAAAACAACCCCAACTAGTCAACAACAAAAAAACAAGTGTAAAGAATGCGGAAAATAAAAGACATGAGATTTTTACGTGGAAACCCACACGGGGAAAAACCACAGGCTATTTTTTGCGCCACACTATTTTGTGCGCCACACTAGAACCTCAATCCACTAATTGCAAATACGATTACAATCTAGGTTGACCACATCACACCTACGATTACTAATCCGTCTTTGCTACCCACGGGCCTTCAAAAGTGAATCTAGTTCATGCTTGCAAACTACCAAAAGGCAAATACAAGACTTGACTCTAAATGAAGAGATAAAACAAACTAGTGTGAATATTAACAATATTCAAGATGCTAAAATGTAAGGTTAGACATTTAAGCTTATCTAGGCATATCTACCACAATACAACTCTCAAAACACAATAAACACAATCTTGAAACTAAGTCAAGTAATAAAAGAGCAATCTTGAAACTAGTCAAGTAATAAAAGAGCAATCTTGTAGAGAAAGAACATGTGAATGATGCAAGGATGTTCTAACTACAAGTCATGTGAGCAAATATAAAAACCCATAAGAAATCATACCTAGAACATGCTAGATGATGTGTGAAGATGATGGGTTTTTGGATTTGGATGAGTAAAGATGGGATCTTGGAAGTCTCTCTCTTGAAAAATATTTTTCTCTCTCTAAAGAGAATTTTTTCTCTCAAAATATTTGTGTCTCAAAGTGAAGAAGAAAGAAATATATATATTTATGAATTAGGTCTAGGCGGCACGATTATATATATATATATACTAACATACAAATCAAACATGAAAAGCACACAATCAGGTATATTATATATATATATATATATATTAACGCAAAAAACCAAGAGACAATATAAATAACAAACAAAAGTCAAAACAATAAAAATAAAACAAAAAAACAAAGTCAATACAAAACAAAAAGCAAGTGGTGGTGCGCGTTGAAGTGCCGTGAACCACACGGCGGCAGAAGAGGCTTGCTCCCGTGGGCTGCACGCCCTTCACACGCCACCCTCTAGCTTTTTTCTTTTTATTCATTTTTTATTTTTTATCATGCCACACTAAGCCGGCTCCCGATCAGAGTGACCTTCGGTCCAGTTGACCTCGGAACTTAGAATTCGATGCCGTGTTCGAAATATGGATCCGGACTCAATCACAAATATGGAAAATTACATAACTTTTCACTCTAAGCTCAGAATTGAATTCCAGTTTTCGATAAAAACACGGAATGTCCCAAATATCTCGGAAATCATCCGAAACACATAGATAAGTCTCGGAATCACTCGAAACTCATCTAGGGACAAATCCACACATAGTAGGACTCGTAAAAATACAAAAAAATCTCAAAAATATATTTCTATAAAATACAAAGAGATTTTAACAATCATACCAAAACAAACACAAATACTAAAATGCATGAGTTGTGTGTGTGTGCACTCTAAATCTCTTCAATTAAGAGTCAAGGTCAAGAAGCTACCTTCCTTGAAGCTCTTGAGATCCACAATGAGGTCCTTAAGCATTTGAGTAGAATTTCTTCAATTCTAAACTACCCTTACAAGATTAAACCCCATTGTGATTTTGTCACCGAAATTAGCCAATTAAAAAGTGAGGCACTTACACAAGCTTTTCAATTTTTCTTTTCAAGCTTTGTTTTCTTTCAATTTTTTTCTTTTCAAACATTTTTGCTTTGGAAGACTCTTTGCACACATTTACATACCTAGGTACACACCTTACATTTTCAAGTACAAGATTTTACATTGATTTCCTAAGCCTAGTAAATCATTTGGTCAAGGTAGGTCAATAACTTAAGGCTTATAGGGTTCATGTAGATGTGGTTCATGAATGAAAAGGCTAAAAATGTGTTTGGCTTCAAAGGGGCTTGGGAGCACACATATTCACATTGGTTGGAAGTGTTTAGGCCAATTAGTGGTTTTTCACATGCATTGCCTAAAATCATTTCTAAAGGCTTGTCCACTAAGCAAAATAAGGCATCCACAAGCAATCCATAATATTCTATGTCAAACAACATTTAGTGCAAATGAGACCAATACATGCTTGTATGAGTGTTTGAGAGTGAGTGTTTAAAGAGTGAATATTTTACAACTCAACATACACTTTTTACAGGCTGTGTTTGTGATCCTCACGGGAATCTCCACTATTAATTCATAGCCTTCAAGCAAATTTGATAATTCACTCAACATTAAGAGAAAAAGATTAACACACTTTGTTCAAAGACACCCTAAGTGGCATGGTGTTAATTTAAACCAAACACTAGCAAAGATGCACAACTCCTCACTACATCATGTAAAGAACAATCTCCACACGCAAATCATGTTCAAATATGGCAATATCGCAAAAATTTTGAAAAATTTGGCACACAATTTGAAAACCAAGCACAATGGCGTTGCGCAAATGCACCCTCAAACCTAAATTGTACATTGTCCTCAATGTTCATGAGTGTGATGAGGTCGTTTGTGTACTCAACAAAATAGTAATAATATAGATATTGGTTGATTCTTGAAAACTCTTTTAAGCCACTTAATCCTTTTTAAATGTGATTTGATAGCAAAATAGTGAGCAAGTTCGTTCCACAGGGAATGGAGTGTTAATTAGATAAATTGACTAATCTTTGAACAATAAAGTAAATCATAGTGTTTGATAGATGTGTGGTTTCTAAAACCACCAATGCTAACTACTCAAATGAAAATACACAAAATATGTTATGAAAAATAGAATACTCAACACCTTGATAAGAATTGTGATAAAATCAATTAATGAGATAGCTAGGGAATAGATCGATTAACAATTGAATGTGGGTAAGCTAACTAGCTACTTTAATGTACCAATCTCATTATGTTAACCACTTAGAGGCTTAGATTAGTGGGGTTCATATACCCACCACTAATCTATCCTATCCAATGGGTTCTTAATCACACAAGGATTGTCAATCCACATATGAATATATAACAAATTACTCCACTCAAGATAGCAATCAACAAGTGATATACAAGTCAATTATAATGAATGGAATCTAATTAATTTGAATGAATAGAACACATAAGAGATTCATTACAGGCTAAGCTAAACCCACAACCAATTGATCCTCAAATCTATCCCCTAGATTAGGGGTTTAGTTACACATATTTGCAATAAATGAAAAGAAGTAAATAGTAAGGAAATAACCCTTGGGTCACCTTCTTTAAGCTTGATCCTTCTTCTCCTATATGCTCATAGATGCAAGGAATGGAAGTAGAGGCTATGTCTTGGAATGTGGGTGTTTTGGTGGGAAGTGACTAAGGATTTTGGTGGAGAAATGGTGGGATGAGGAATGATGTAGTGTAGTAATCAAGGTTTTGTGTTGAGGGTTGGATGGATTAGATGAGTTCAAGGAGAGAAATGGAGGATGAGGAATGGTGTGCCATGGATGATAGAGCTAGATCTCAGATGTGTTCTCTGTATTTTTCTCTGATCTTCGATTATGTTAAAGATGGAGGGACGTTCTATATATATGCTCTTGGACATGTACTGATAACTGCTTGATTCGCTGAGGTGGCGCCTTGTTCGCTATTTGGTCGCTATGGCGACCCTGGTGCATAAAACGGTTAGATGAGAAGGTCGCCACGAAAACCATCTTTCTCGCCATTTGGCAAGTGGTGACAATGAGCAATTTGTGTAGAGGTCGCCACTTGCATCTCTAGGTCGCCATGGTGACCATAAGTGGCGACCCTGCAAATGTAAAGAGGTCGCCACTTGCACTATCAAGGTCGCCATGGCGACCCTAAGTGGCGACCATGCCTTGACTGAACTAGGTCGCCATTTGCAAGGGAGGTCGCCATGGCGACCCCACCTGGTTCATTTGGGGACTTTCTGTCGCCATGGCGACCAAGTGGCGCCCAAATGGCGACCTTCTGATGTCTTTGGAGAATCCTCTGTCGCCATGGCGCCCAAGTAGCGACCTCTCATTTCCAAGTGGCGAAAATGCCCTGTTTCTTCCTATTTGTGAGACATTTTCGCACAAGTCCTCCACTTTCATCTCAATTGCTTCTGAAACCTAATAAAACCAGAAACACTCAATTTAACAACATTAAACACGGGGAAATGCCTGAGAATCAAGCTAAAAGAATCGGAAATGAGGGCCAAAATCATACCAATTTTGGCTTGATCAGGGTGGTAGAAAGAAAATTCTAAAACGCAACCCAAAGGTCCCAAGCAAATGTCCATCAAGCAAAAGCAATACAAAAGATATCAATAAATCGGCATATTGCCCTCTCATCCATCCATTCACATAATCCAACAATCAAAAATATATCAATCAAAGCACAAATGTCCTAAATCCACTACCACAATCCAATCCACACCCTTATTCTATGCAGAAACAAAATAAAAGCAATAAAGAAAAATAAAAAGGGAAAGAAAAAGAAATGCAAAAATCATACATCAAATAAAGTATCCAACAAAATATCCCGAAAGTAAAAACACAATGCTGGCAATATCCAAGTAAAGTAATAGAAGATGCAAATGATGATAGTCCAAAATAAATCCTAAAAATACTAGGATGCCAACTAGTCCGAATCCTCCTCCTCATCATGCTCCACTCTACCCTTCCCTTTTGGGTCCTTTTTTCTCTGCTCCTTTGCCACAGCCGCTCTCCTAGCCTGCTCCTCTCTCCATCTCCTATGTGCAACTGCCTCATCAATGGGAGGACCCCCGTATAACGGGTCCCCTGATCAGTCAAGGAACGGGTCATAACCTCCTCTAACTTCGCTGCCTCCTTAACAGCAGACTGTGTAGTCTGAAAAACAAAATCAGGCTCATTTGTACTGGGTCCTGATGCTATAGCTGGAATAGGTGGAGTCCCTGTGGTAGTCTTCTTTGGCCTCCTGACATATGGTGTAAGCCTCAGATCATGACGTATGTCTGTAAACCCTGTGATAACTATCTCGCTCAAATCATGAATCAAACCCTCCCAGTTCAGCTGTCTGTCCTCTAAGGCCTTCTGCCTCTCTCCCAACACCAGATTATCAGCATGAAGTATATTGAAATCACCGGTCTGAGTGCCCATGATGCGCTCTACTCCATCCAAAATCCGAAGACCAAAAGGCTGCCTAGGATCATCAACAACGGGAACCTCCTCATCCTTATCATCATCATCATCATCATCATCATCATCAAAACGTTCCTGTAAGGACCTCTATTTTGTGATTGGCTTATTTCATGACATACCACATTGGGGATGATTGTGTAATGGGTAGCTTAAGTCATCTTGATGATTATCAAGGCAAGCTTCCAAGCATCCCGGTGACTTCAAGATCAAGAGCTTCAAAAGGTATATCACTTGACCTTGATTCTTGAAGAGATTAGGAGCACACACACACTTGCATGCATCTTTACCTATCTTGCATTTATTACCTTGCATGTGTTTTTCATTGATTTTGTGCATCTATGTCATTTAGCACACACACACACCTTTCATTGCATTTATATGATTGCATTTGTGTTTTTATTTAGTTATGTGCTTAACCTTTTTTTGAAGAGATTTAGTTGCACACACACACACACATTTCATGATCTTATGTTCTATATACCTTGTTGTGTGTTTTGTGTTGTTGCATATTCGTTTTCATGCTTGATCACTCTATCATTGTGCATTTATTCTTTGGCATGTTTTTTGGCCTTGAGAGTTGCTTGAAGGTTTTTCTAGAGGTAAATTTTTACCTCAAACCGCTCCTGGACCGCTGTGATTTTCTTCCCAGCGCTAGGAAAGCGTTTTTCGGACAGAGAAAACCGCTCCCGAACCGCTTCCGGACCGCTGCCATTTTTTCGCAGCGTTTTGGCTTGACAGGGAAAACAGCTGCCGGACAGCTGCCGGACCGCTGCCGGACAGCTGCCTGATTTCGCAAGTGTTTGGGCGAACAGCTGCCGGACAGCTGCCGGACAGCTGCCGGACCGCTGCCGGACAGCTGCGGCTTTGGCAGCCGTCGTGCGTGTCTTTTTGTTTTCCAAAGGCCAAAACGACGTCATTTCTTCTAGGGGTCCTATATAAGTACCATCTTCTTCCTTGCTCGTTCAAGAGAGCTCAAAATCAGACCTTAGAGTGAGAAACTCAAACCCTAGAGAGAGAAAGCTTCAATCTTGCTTCTTTAACTCTCCAAACCCAAAACCCATGTGCATCTAACATGTTTCATGCATCAATCTTCCATGGGTCTTCTTCATTTATGACTTGGTAAGTAGAACAAACTCAACATCTTCATTTATTGTTCTATCTTAGTCAAGACATGTCTTTTATTGCTTAGTTTAGCAAATCTTCACTCTTATTGCATATTTAGTGAAGTTATGACATGATTGGGTTTTGTTTGTGGTAGCTTACATGATTAGGATGATTTTCCCTAAATAGCTAACCCTAGAACATTCTTGTACAATTGGTTGATGATTAGGTTGATAGATTAATGTTTATTTATCTAGTCAAGCTTAATTGAATGTTCTTGTGGATTTAATTGACAATTATGTTGTTAGAAATTCTCTACAACTAATTGAGTTCACATGTTTGGACATGTTGACATTGTTTGATAGCTAGGATTGTTTTGTGATTGATAACATCTAGCTAAGCTTTATGATATGTCATTTAGCTTTTGATATCTAGGATTGATTTCATTGATATATCATCATTCTAGGTAAGCATATAGAGTTGCCTTGCTCTTGTTGCATTTTGAGTATTTCATATATTCACTTAGGTTGTTTTCTCTTCATTGAGAACTAAGTCTTGTGTTGCTTCCGGGATTAGGTTGCATAAATCACAAGCATTGGGACTAGGTTCACTTATACCGGGATTAGGTAGGTGTGTGATTACTTCCGGGATTAGGTTGTAATCGTTTTACACATTTAGTGGATTCGAGGTTCAAGTGTGGCTCACTTACATAGCCCGTGGTTTTTCCCGTGAGGGTTTCCACGTAAATATCAAGTGTCTTTTAATTTCCGCACCATATTACACTTGCTATTGTATATTGACTAGTAGAGGGTATTTTCGTAATCTTGACCATTAACGAAAATTTGGTAAAATTGGATAAAATCTATTCACCCCCCCTCTAGATTAATATTGAACACACCATAATTTGTTTCAGTTCCTTATCAGGAACAACTCTCTCAAACTCATCCCTAGCACTAGTGCCAGTCTCTGAACTGTGTACTCTCCTATGCTTCCCACCGGTGGGTAACTCCCCACACTTCATCATCAAGCGTCGCCAAGTGGTCAAATCCATATCAGACATAGGGGGCTTAAGTACATCCCCGGAGACATCTACACCCGCCAACTTGCAAGCCTCTGTGATCAAACATGGGAAAGGGAGGATGTCTGACACTGATTCATTCCTCCTAATCCTCTAAATCTCCATCTTCACTATAATACCAACATCAATAGGCTGCCTCTCAATGATACTATGCAGAATTTTGGCTACCTCAAATGGAACTGTGGATCTGTGGATCTGTGGGAAATCGGCCTAAGTGACGCGTTGAGGAATATGTGCCAAAAGGTGGGCTCAATCTTCAAGTTCAACTGCTTGAGAGGGAATCTCTTCGCCATCCAGATAGTCATAGGAGTGATGGTCAAAGTGTTTGCAAACTCCACTGAATTCTTCACATACAAAGGGTTTGTGGTGATCCCTTCCACCATCTGTTCACGCAGCCCCTCAAAATCCAACAATGTTGTCCTGAAATAGATGTTATGTCTGCTACGTTCAGATAAATGGGAACCCCTCTCACTAGAATAGGACCATCCCTCATGTACTCCCCGGGATTCATTCCCGCATAAAACTCCTTCACCAAACTCTCACTGTAGTGTGGAGAAGTGGCCTCTAATCCTCATTATCCCATGTCATTCACTATTGTTGGAACTAGGGTATTCACTAAACTATCCAAATCTATTCCCCTCTCAAGCCACATCTTCTTTTCACTAAATGTCTCCATTCGGTCCTGGAAATTCATGTTCAGCTTACAATCTGGGACCACTTTCTTCTTAGGAGTGGGGGCTTTGCTACCCTTACCTCCTTTGCTTGGCAATTTCATTTTAGGTGCCATAGTATCACACAATTTGGAAATAAGAATTCTGTCAAAAATTGGGCAGCACAACGACATTTCTACACCAATCCCACACTCTTCGAGTGCTCTATTATCAAACACAACCACTCCAACAATGTCTCAATACTTCTATATGAACAAAACCACACAAAATCCAATCCTATTCACTATTCACTTCAAATCACACTCAAAACCACCCCTAGTGTATCTAGATGCAATGTAGGAAGAATTTGAATGGGAAAATTGAAGAACTAGAGTGATTGCTTACCGGTTCTGACGATTACGTGCATGCCACGGCTTAGAATTTGAGAGAATTTGAGAAGAGGCAATTTGTTGCTGTGCGGCGTTCTAATTTGAATTGAACACTGATAGCTTGAACGCCCTATGTCGCCACTTGTACCTCTCGGTCGCCATGGCGACAAAGTGGCGACCATGAAGGATTTTCTGATTATGCATATGGTCGCCATTTGCATTAGTTGGTCGCCATGGCTACCTCATGGTGACCCTATCAGGTCTGATTAGGTCGCTATTTGTATCATTTGGTCGCCATGGCTACCTTGTAAATGGTGACCCTGAATTTTCTTTGTAAGTGAGGTCGCCATTTATGAGGTCGCTATTTGCAAATGGCGACCAAATAGCAACAGTCACTTGAAATCCTTTTCCAAGTGCATTTTTGATCAGAATCTACAGTGAATCACAATACACACATAAGCTCACAATACACATAACTAGCAAGAATAAAAGGACACTTATTAGAAAAACAAAGCAAACAAAAGAAACACACCACAATCTAAAACTAAAACACACAATCACTTATTCATAGCATGAAATGTAAAAAGAAATGCAAGTCCACACTACCGCATCCTAACATGCGAATTGGGACCGTGATGCTCATCACACGAGTCAACTATGCAATCATTCAGTTTCCTCTTAACTACCCAAAGTGGACCCATAGATTCATCCCGGACTTGATTTACCAAATCCTTCCCAACCCAAATTGTCTTTACATGGTTAGATCTCATTCTAGGTCTAGTTCTATCATGATTAGCATGCTTCAAGAATTCAAAACACCTAGATTTAATATGACCCTTCTTATGACAAAAATAAGAAGTTAGAGGATACAAAGGAGTTCTCCCTTTTTGCATTGGAGGTTGAGGCCTTAAGGGACCGTCCTTGGTGAGTTTCTTGATAGCTTGGTCCATCCGATCTATCTCCACCAAATAGTCACACTCATTCAAAATTAGCAACCTTTAAGGACATCTCTCTCTTGCTTAATTCCTCCTCCACTTCCTCAAGTGCCTTGTTCTTGGTATCTACACTCATAAGGGCCTTCCTCATCTTTCGTGAAGATTTTTCCTCAAATTCTTCGATTAGCTTGGCCAAATCCTCAAGCTCTTTCACCATTACCTCATTCTCCTTGGTGAGAGCCACATTGATCTTCTTAAGCTTATGATTCCGCTTTGCTAGGTCGTCAAGCTTCTTCTCAAGAGCATACTTCTCCACCTTAAGCACCTCTACTTCAAGCATGAGCTCTTGGTTGGCATTCTTGAGTCCTTCAATCTCGAAGTCAACTATGCTCTCATCTTCATCTTCTTGGCTATTCTTCTCATACAATTGTACCAAGTCACATACTTTTCCACCCTTTGTTTTTGGTGGCTGCACCTCCACACATAGCAACTCCCATTGTGTTTTAGGTCATCATTGCACATGGTGACATCAATCTCAAGTTCTTTCCCAAATGAATGCATCAAAACTCTCATTTTGCACACATCAATCTTCATTTGAGCGGTAGCCATAAATGGTCTACCAAGTAGAACTTGCCACTCCCTATCATCATTGGATTTGTCCCTGATGTTTAGCACCACAAAGTCATTTAGGACCACTACTCCATCTATAAAAATTGGTTCATCTTTTTTCTCACAACATGATGTTAGTGAAGTTTGGTCCGCTAACATGAGCTTCTTTTCGGTTGGCTTCAAACCTACCAAACCCAATTGTAAGGATTCCCGGTTTTTGATTGGCTTATTTCGTGTGCAAACCACATATTGGGGTTGTTTGTAAAGGGTAGCTTAAGTGATAGGTGTTCATGCTCAATGACTCTTCTCAAGACCTCAAGGTGGACAAGCACTCAAAGGTATATCTTGTGCTTACTTTCTTATTGAAGAGATTTAGTTGCACACACTCACTTGTAATGTTTGCTTTGTAATGTTTGCATATGTATGCTTTACTTTAGTGTGCATTCTCTTCAAATGTCACTCTTCACACTAGCACATTGTTTGTCATATCTTGTTGTGTGTTTTGTGTCGTGTAATTCGTTTCCCGAATATGTTCGGAAACGTCCGCGCTTGCACGATAATGTGCTTGGTTTTGCGCGAAGATCGCCTTCGGAGAATGCCCTTGGCTTCTCCTTTGGTTTCACCATCATTGGTGAAACGGCGGTTTGATCGGCGGCCATGACATCCGAATGAAACCGCCGTTTGATTCCAGAAAGCTCTGGACTGAATCTGCGGTTACGATCGGCGGTCAGGCTGCCGAATCGAAACTGCCGAATAGACCTGATGCATTTATTATTCTCGAGTTCTGTTCGGCGGTTTAATCGGCGGCCTGGCTGCCAAATTGAAACCGCCGAATTAGATATTTTAGGTCGGTTTCTTTTTGGGTTTTGATTGGCGGTTTCGATTGACCTCCGAATCTGGTCGCCGAATGAACCCCTACTTCTCTGGTTCAATTCGGCGGTTACATTCTGCGGCCACGACCGCAAAATGAAACTGCCGATCGGTGATTTCAAGGGCAAAATTGTCTTTTCACTTGCCCTATTCTTGATGTCTATAAATATCACACTTTCTCATTTCTCTAACTCAGTTCTCTGACTCAAAAGAACCCTAAACTTGAAAGAGAGATTTTTGAGAGAAAATCAAATCAAGAACTCATTTTTATACACTCAAATTATACACATATGCATCAAAGATCATCTAAGCATTTTCTAGCATAGTTAGTTTGCTTATTTGAGTGAGTATTGGTCATCACACTTCCCTTGGTATGTTCTTAACTTTTATCATTGATATTTAGTGTTTTATTTATCAAGGCATCTCTTTTATTATTTGAATGATCTTAGATTAATATCTTATATTCAAAATAGAGATTGTTTGTGATGACATGATTGAGTGTTGTATTGTGATAGCTATCTAGGTTTTTATAATCTATTGTTAGCTAAGCTATTTGACATGTCATTTAGCAATTGATATCTAGGATTGCATTTGTTGCCATATTATCATCCTAGATAAGCATATAGGGTTGCCTAGCTCTTATATGAATGTATTGAGTATTTCCATATATTCACACATAGGTTGTTTTATCTCTTCATTGAGAATTTCAGTCTTGTTGGCTAAGGTTGCTTAGGCAACAAGCAATATGGACTAGAGCCACTTTTAAAGGCCCGCGTGGTAAAAGTGGGGGGTTACAGACCGGAGTGTTAGACGAGGTCTACATAGGTTGTAAACTTCATTTCAATTAGTGGATTTCGAGGTTCAAGTGTGGCGCACTAAAGAGCCCGTGGTTTTTTCCCAGTGGTTGGGTTTTCCACGTATACATCAAGTGTCATTTATAATTCCGCACCATATTACACTTGTTGTTTTTATATTGACTATTAGGGGCATTTTCGGAATATTGACCTTAAACGAAAATTGGGTGAAAATTAGTTAAAATCTATTCACCCCCCTCTAGATTGATATTGTATACACATCGTGTTTATTTGTGAACTTTCACCAATTTCTCATAAATTTCTAGGGGCATCATACTAACACTTGCTCCCAAGTCAAATACTCCTTTAAGCACCCTACTATTACCAATTGATATGGGGATCACAAAACTTCCAGGATCATCAAACTTCTGAACATATGCTTCTTCAAACAATATTACTTCATCTCTAGCTCCATCCTTTTTGACAAAATTCCCTTCCTTAGCTTGTTCGGTGTGGCTTGGAAACTTTCCTTTCTCTTGCTTTTGGAGGGCCTCGGCAATATGCCCCATTTGAGTCTCCAATTCCCAAACGATGCTTCTAAGTTGCCAAACCTTTGGCCACTAGCTTGCATAAAATTTGTCAAAGTGTGCTCGGCTCTTTGGAAACCTTGCATCATCCCTCTCATTTCTTCATCAATGTTTCGGCGAGGTTGGTATGAGCTAGGTTGAGCATTGTTGTTGTTGTTCCATTGATTTCTTCCCCATTGATTTCCTCCTTTGGGGTATCCTCATTGGTGATATCCACCTTGTTGATATCCACCTTGTGGTTCTCTTTGACGGTATCCTCCTTGTGGGTTACCACCTTGATTGTTCATTCCTTGTTGTTGGTTTCCTCCTTGTTGTTGATTCCTAGGTGGTGGGTTTAAGATGTTTTTGTTGTTTGACCAAGAGAGGTTGGGATGGTTTCTCCATGGTTGAGTGTAGTTGTTAGAATAGGAATTGTTTCCTTGTCCTTGGAATCCCATAGCTTGTGTAAGATCCGTTATTTGTATTGGCTTGATTCCATTGCAAAACGCTCTATATTTGTATTAGTAGTTGCTTAAGTATTTCTTAGAAGAAAGGATCCTCAAAGGTGAAGAAACAACATCTTGTGCAAATATCGTCTTCAAGGGGAACATCGCATACTTGGATGCTAAGGTATCAAGATTCTTCTTCCTCTTGCAAGGCGTAAGCACACACACACACAATTCATACATGTGTGTCCCTGCATCGTAGTTCAAACATTTGGTATAACACTTTCACACACATTTAGCATGCACATGCATTTATCTCATTGTTGACAATCTTGTAAAATTGCATGTTTTCTCACTATCGCTTAGATATGGCATGCTTGTGTTGCATAGTGTTTATTTGTTTGTGTTTCTTGTGTTTTGGACTTGAAAATGATCTTATTTGATTCCTTATTGAGTTCCGGTCATTTCGGTCACTTATTCATTAAGTTTCGAGTCCAAACGATGTAGCTACGCTACTTTTCGTTCTCATTCGTTGAGTTGTGTTCGTCGTCGTTTTCCGAGATGAATTCTCAACCATTTTTCAAAGTTTTGTAGTCTTCATCATGCATGAGGGAGTCATGGTTCGTAATCTTAAAACGGATTCGAATTCGGAGTTCGGATGCCCGAATACGGCTGAAGAACGCGAGAGGTGCGCGAGGAGGTTGCTCGGCCAAAAGCCAAGCAAGGGGTGGCCACGTGTGGACCACGTGTGCCACACGGCCAGAGCTCCTCTCTAGCCACGTGTGGCACACGCTGGCCACACGTGGACTGGACAAAGTCCCCCCCAAAAATTGGACAATTTTGCCCCTCCTTCAATTCTTTTTAAACCCCTCCAATTCCCTCCATTTCTATGAACTTGAAGAAAATTCTGCAGATTTCTTCATGATTTTGTTTTTCTTATTTCGATCATAACTCTCTCATACGAACTCGAAATTGAGTGATCCAAAAATCAAAATTGTTGGTATTGAAGAGAGCTACAAACCCCAAGCATTTTTAGAGTCATTTGAGTTCTTGAGTTTTCACAGTTGGCAGATTTCAGTCCGAGACTCAAGTGTTGTATGTGAAACTTCTCTTTCAATTTCTCTTGATCATCTCTTTGATTCTTTCTAATTGATTGTTGAAATATGTTGAGAAGTATGTTAGATCACATGCTAGGGTTATATGATTGATTGTTTTGTTGAGGTTTAGTCTTGAATCTCATTTGAGTATATTTTACTAAAACTTGACATATCTTGAAATTGATTCTAGAAATAACATACATGTTGTGCCTTATGATATTTTCTAGGTTTAATTTCATGATCTAAGAACTAGGTTTTTTTTGTGTGATATATTGAATATTCATACCTTGTTCTTATTGATATACATGCTTTGATTTCTAGGTATTTTTGTGATTGATTGTTGAAAGCATATCCTAGAATGTATGTAAGCATGTTCATAGAGCTTGATTGATTATCTAGCTTTATTTGTTTGTAAGTGATTCATCTTCTTCTTACTTTCATTATTGATCATCTCTTTAAGTTTCTTATTTGATTGATGAAAAGTAATATGAATGATGTTAATTCACATGCTTAGGTTTCTAGATACATTTTGTGATTGAGTTGTGATAGCTTTATTCTAGATTCTCTAATTGCATGTTCATAGAGTGTGTTTGATCTACTTGCTCTATTTGTTTGTGATTGCATCATATTGCTTATGTGCACTTCACTTAGATCATTGCCTTGTGAAAGGTTGAAGTCTCTTGTTAAGGTGAGTGAAGCCTTAATTTGAGCAAGAAGACTTGGCTAGGAAAGGATTCCGGATAGCCAACCAAGAAGCCTTAGTTAGGATCAAGAGGATCCGGATAACTAAGCAAAAGTCTTAGCAAGGAGTTGCGTACTCCGGATGGTTGAGCTAGGGTAGCTTAACTAGGATCCTAGTGATCTAGATTGCTAAGCAAGGAAATCTTCCTAAAGGCTTTTTAGTCTTGGATAGGGAGTTGCTCTCTAGAGGTGTAGGACACATCTTGGATAGAGAGTAGGCTTTGTGAATCACTAGCCCGAGGGTTGATTAGGTTTTGATAGCTTGAAGTGGATATCATAGTGTTGATAGCTTTGAGTGTGTAAGGCCTTTTCGTATAGTGGATTTGCTTTGCCGATGGTTGTGGATTCAACCTGTGGATGTTTCCTCTTTGAGGTTTTACCACGTAAAAATATTGTGTCTCATTTTTGCTTTATATTTCCTTATCTTCCATATGTTCACTTGTATTGATTCTATTGTATATTGATGCTTACATGAATTGATTCATATTATACAATTGTTATATCATTTCAAGTATTCATTTCATTCTTATATTCCGCATTTTTGAATATTGGAAGAATTTGGGCATATACCTATTCACCCCCCCTCTAGGTATAAAACACTATTGCTTTAAAGGGAATTTCAGCTTGGACTTCCTCTTGCTCTTGCCCTTGAAATGTGTCATCAAACCCTTCATTCTCACTGAATTGGCCACTAGAGCTTCCCTCTTGTCTTCCTAACAACTTCACCCCCGCCTTCGGAAATCCCATGCTCTCAATATGTGAAGTCAAGGACTCCACCTTCTTATTTATCCTTGAAATTTCTATGGCGGTTTCCGTGCTAGCACTCACATCAAAATTTCCACCTCGAATACTATTTGCATTCCTTTGTTGAGAGTTTTATGCTAACATCTCATAAATTTCATATATCTCAGAGGCGGTCTTGGTGTCATATGAACCTCCACAAGCATTATCCACCAACACTTGGGAAAAACGAGTGAGACCACCTTGGAAGCAAGATACCTTATACTCCTCGGTGAACATGTTAGAAGGGCATTGGGCCACAAGAAGTTGATACCTCTCCTAAGATTCATGAAACAACTCCCCTTCACTCTAATAGAAATCTGCAATATTGACCTTCAACTCCTTTGCCTTCCTAGCCGAAAAGAATCTATTGAAGAATACCTTGCAAATCTAACTCCAGCTTGTCAATGACCCCGGCCTAAGCCCCATTAGCCATGTCATAGACGCATCCTTCATACAGTACTGAAAGCAACGCATATGCAACTGTTCGCGAGAGAGACTTATAATAGGGAACATCTCAATAATTGCGCTAAACTCCTTCATGAACTGTAGGCAATCTTCATTCAGCTTTCTATGAAATGCTAGCAAAAGGTTGACGTGCATCGTCCTCAGCTCATATCCCCTAGCAACCGGGTCTAGCACAATCGGTGATGGTTGGTTCCCAATAGCCAGCAGGGCATATTCTCCCATGGTCATCCTTTGACCACGGTTGGTGGGAGTTTCTTCAGTCATCTCTTCTCTAAAAGAGCCCTCATCCTCCCTCCTAGGTTGTTGTCCTTCCATACTCATAGTTTGTCTAGGAATTGCTTCGAACTCTCTCACACGGCTAGTGCCTTCCAGTGGGGGATGAACTCCTCTACCTAGAGATCTCTTACCGTGCATAAAACTGAGTACTTGAAAAAGGAATAGATAAAGAGATACAAGACAAAAAAAGGTAAAACAGCACTATGAACAAGTTAACTACCAACAACCAAAATACTAAACTAACAATCTAAATTACACAAAATAAAATATGAAGAAAAGTCAATCTACGTAATCAACGTTACCACTCATCGGCAGGAGCACCAATTTTTGATGAGCCGTCGTGCACTCACAAAAATGATACAATTTTGTTTGATCTTTGAAAACCCTTTTAAGCCACTAAAATCCTTTAAAGTGTGATTTTATAGCAAGTGGTAAGCAAGTTCGTTCCACAGGGATATGGAGTGCTAATTATATAGATTGACTAGTCTTAGACAAGTAAAGTAAATCATGATATTTGATAGATGTGTGGTTTCAAAAACCACCAATGCTAACTACTAAATTGAAAATACACAAGTGATATGAAAAATAGAATACCCAACAACCTTGATAAGAATAATGATGAAAACAATTAATATGATTGCTAGGGAATAGGTTGATTAGCACTTGAGTATGGGTAATGCCTTATAGCCACTTTAATGTACCAATCTCTTTATGTTAACCAAATAATAAAATTTTAGTGAAAAATAGACAAGAAAAGGTTACTACAGTATATGGAAAAAGTTGACAATAGTCAAACTTCATCGCATCAATTGCCACTTACATTTTCCCCCGCTTCTTCTCTTTTTATTTCCTTCTTTTTTCTTTTCCTTTTTCTTTTTAGAATGTGGCTATTTCCAAGTAAATTGTTAAAAGAAAAGAAGTGGTAGTGTTTTTATTTTATTTTTATTAACTAAGTTAGAGAAATGTGTAAAATAGGGGTGAAAAGTTGGCAAGTTTTAACATCAAATTGCCATTTTTCCTATTATGATTTTAATTGAGAAACTTGTATAGGAATAATTTAGCAAAGGAGAGGATACCAAATGTGGAACATCGCAATCTGTATTAGTATTGCTAATAAAAATATTTTGCATCTTCATAATTATATGTGTTTGCATGACTTGTTCAAAATATCTAAAGGACAACTGTAGTACAGGGATAGCAAAGCAAATGCTATGATATATTATTCTCACAAAATTAACCCAAACCACTATTGGTTTTTCTCCTATATATAGTCCTCTGTCACAGTTCAGTAATGGTTGACTCCAGAACTATTGCAATTCCTCTTGATACCTTTCTCAAAAGTGACAAACCTTCTATATTACATGTTAGATTTTGAATATCATTATTTGGATAATTTCCTAACAAGATTTTGGGTGTGGTGGTTACTGACATAGAATCAGGACCTAAATTTACCAGGAGTGCTTAGGTTCAATCCCCCAACAATTATATTTGGATTTTTTTAATTGTTATCTGAAATTTGTTATGTGTTTGTGTTTGGATGTGAAACACATGCCAAGCCCATTGATTTGCAACATGAGAGGATGTGTTCGAGAGCTTTATATCAGAGAAAAATCCATTGTATCCATGTTGCAAAGATAATATCAATAAAATGTCTTATTCACTCAACTGACTTTCTGTGTTAAATTCCTGGTTAGTTTATTAAAAAAAAAACATCGCAGGTATTGAACCACTTGATACCCCTCCGACCGGGATCAACCCCGATCTCGGGTCCATAAAGTCATTATTTCAAATTTCACCCCAGTGACGATTTTCCGGTAACAAGTTCCTTGGTCTTCCATGTGACATTTCTTCAGAATTACTTGATTTGGAGTCTATTGATGATCTAAATTAAATGGGAAGAACAATATGTGAGGACAACAAGTTTGAGGGGGGAAAACGAGTTTTCATCAATCAAAGTGAGTTGACCAAAATTAATGTATTTTGTCATTTGTTTGTTTGTGCAAATCTTATTTCTTCAACTAATGCAACCGAGTTGAATGGAGAAGGTTAAGATAGTGTATGCCTTGGTTACCAAAAACCCTTTAAACCTAGGAGATATTCTTATAGAGCATATTGAAAGTGTGGCTTGCACACCTAAAGCGGATAAGACACTTCCATTTCCGGGGTTTATTACTCATTTGTGTATGACACATGGAGTAAAGAGAGTTGTTAACCACCAAAATTGTGTTGGGATTATACTCAATAGCAAGAGTGTAATGTTGTACTTGACAATCTTTTCATATTAATAAAGTGATTTATGTTTGTTAACAAAATCTTATATAGCATTTATTATTATAATTGTCAAAGTAAATAATCATAAGGTCTAAAGACTATGAGAAAAGAAGAATTGTTCGTACATCTGGATATGTATGTGGTAGACACAATTCTTTAGTTAGTCTTGAATATTGTTCACAACTTAAGTTAAAGGTTGGGCACCTTTATCTTGTTAAAGTTGTAGAATTCTTTTGCTAGCATTTGAGTGGGATCAAATGAGATATGATGAGTATAAAATCATCGGAGTGTCTTCGAGCAAAAGAATCTAGTGCACTGGGTGCATTGAACTGGATCACAATGAAATACTTTATCTATAACCGTCAGTAGATAAAAGTCTTTTCATTATCAGGACAATCGGAGAGTCTATCTTAATCCTGAGATAAATGATGGACTTATGGTTGCAAGTGATATCATTTGAGTTATCAATGAGTACGATTATATCGCATAGTCTATCCTCGATAGTTTGGTGATATTCATTTGTTAATCGATAGAGGACTTCATTTATAGATATGGACATCGTGGCTCCATTTATTAAATGAGAGTATAATATCATCATATGGATGTTTTGAGGTAATTGGATATTAAATCTCAACGTTGAGTTTTCGATAGTGTCTATTGAAAACATGGCTTCTGGACAAGTCAAAATATCCAAGTTCAAAACGTGGTCATATGAGTAAATATGGTAACTTGGAGAGTTATAGGCGGTCTATGAACTCTTGACGATTACTGATATTAATCACGAGGATACACTATCTCCAACATGATTGTCTAGGGTATGAATGAGGAACATCTTCCTTTTCTGTCTTTATTTAAGAGTTCAATTTTAGCTCTTTAGTGGAATGAGTTAAAATTAATGGATCGGACCTAAGTGAATCATTTGTTGATTGTGATTAGGTTATGTCTATTGAAGCTTAAATTTAGATAGCCCGCCAAGATCCCCAATCCACACGGACTTGCATGAATCACTTGATATATTCTACTGGACTATTTGTGGGTCCATTTATAATTTTATTTAATATATTAAGAATATAATTTGCACATTATTTATTTAATGAGCTGTTTAATTATATTAATATATTAATGAAAGGCATGTGGGCTTGTTTCTTTTAGTAAGAATGGGTCTAGTTCATATGTGGGCTTTTTATTAAAGTCCAAATGGATTAAATAAAATAAGAAAACAATATGTAGGCCCAAGTTCTAGTCATGGGCGGCAATGGCTAAATTTTAGCCCATTATATTGTTTTATTTTATTATTTATATAAATGGAAATTAATTAATATGTTAATTAATTATTTAATTAAAAATCAAATCTTCTTCTGATTAGGAATATGTTTTCTAGTAGTATACTACTATTAGTATTATACTAAATATAAAAGACTTTATTTGTTTAGTCAAATTAGAAAGTCTTTTATATAGTCACAAATACACTAAAGAGTTGGATTAGGGTTTGATATATATAAGTTTTATACATGCAGTGTTTGAATTCAAAACAAATATATATGCACGAATGCATGCAGTGTTTGAATACAAAACAAATATATATTTTTTAAATGCATTGCAGTGTTTGAGTAAAATACAGATTATATATATATATTAAAAGTGCCGTGCGCAATATATATATAAAATTTATAATGCATGAAGTGATGGTACTAAAGATGTATATGTTAGGCTTGCATTAATTGTATTAGATATATATATATTTAAAAGGCGTGCAATATTGGTGCATATTTTTTATATATATTTAAAAGAGAATTCGATGCACAAAAATAGAGATATATATATTCTTTAGATTTTTGTCAAACCCTAGTTTTTGCAATAGAGAGCTTTTTCTTTTGCTAGAGAAAAATAAGATCCAACTCTAAGACTAGTGAGTTATTCGGCCTAGAGGTTTGTGAGAGAAGAATTGTTCTTGTTTTAGATAGTGTACTAGTGATCTTAACATCAATAGATCTTGTACACACTTTCGAATTAGGTTCACGCGAATTTCAATCTTATGATTGTGAATTCAAAAGTGACCGGAACGTTCTTAGCAACCTATTGGAATTTTTGTGACTAACAGAAACCAGAAAAGTTTTGTTGTCCATTCTCAGGTATACAATTCAAAGAGAAAGGAGACCACGCTCCTAGGTGATTCACGTTCGTGATCGGATTGGAAGATCTTGAGGATTACCATCGACGCATAGTCAATCGGATCACGCGACAAAGGTACGATATCTTTTGGTATATATTGCTTAATTAATTAAAGGGTTAAGGTTCAATATGGGAAATTTTTTTAAAATATACTAAATTATTTTTAGTCTCGCTTCCGCTGCGTGTATTACGTTATTTTTCCCTACAAATTGGTGGAGGACCAAAGAATAATTTTCCACCTTGATACAAAAGAATCCAGACATCATTGCTTTGAGATGGGCTACCAGCTACCCCGTGAGAGGCGGTGTCCCAACTAATCTGAAAGAAGGGGGACCTCGACTGATCCAAGTGTATACCCCTTCCAGCGGGGTCCGGTCCGGCTTCTCCCCAGCTTTTCAAGGACCCCGCCAGCATCTTAATTCAGAAATATGGTCGCGAGCCGGATTACTCACTAGAACTCACAGTGGGATCCAACCTCGCTATGACCGGGTGATACGATCCTCGTTGATTGTAACAAGGATGATGCCTCGGATCGTTCTAACCTCTGGTTCGGATGGAGACCGCGACCCAACACCTATAGCGAGATGTGAACCTTGGTATAATGAAGACGCCACAATCAAGGATGGAAGACTTGATTGATAAGTCAAGGAGGAACGCCACAGAGAAAATCTGATAAGTTCCAATTAGTTCTCAAGGAACAAAAGAGAAAACTCTCTCATTTTTTCATTCAAATTCAAAGCTTCCCAAAAACATAGAGGTTGGTTCCTTTTATACTAAAACCCTAGAAGACAAGGTAGGCAACATGCCTAATTTTAAGGAAAAGACAAGGTAGGCAACATGCCTAATTTAAGGAAAAGACAAGGTAGGCAACATGCCTAATTTAAGGAAAAGACAAGGTAGGCAACATGCCTAATTTAAGGAAAAGAAAAGGTAGGCAACATGCCTAATTTAAGGAAAAGACAAGGTAGGCAACATGCCTAATTTAAGGAAAAGACAAGGTAGGCAATCATGCCTAATTTAAGGAAAACAAAAATTAAAATTGAAATTCCTCCAAATGAAATTCCTCCAAAAGCCCAAGTCTTCTCTTATTTGGCCCAATCCATTGCCTTGATGACATTAATTAAGCCTTGGTCTTCATGTGGGCTTATCTTGGGCTCCAACAATTTAGAATCAGCCCAAGTGTCTTGGATCAGGCCATTGAGTGCCTCTTTGAATCTCCTAGCCCTAGCCCTTGTTATTGGCCCAACCGGAACATGCAATGGGTCCCTTGGTGCAGCTCCCTTATTCTCATCATTCCCTCCCTCTTGAAAAGGATTTGTCCTCAAATCGTCACCTACATCAAAAGGAGACAAATCAGAAACATTGAAGCTTGCACTAACATTATACTCACCTGGAAGATCTAACTTGTAGGCATTGTCATTGATCCTTTCAAGCACTTGAAATGGGCCATCTCCCCTAGGAAGTAATTTAGAAGGCCTTTGGACTGGGAACCGTTCCTTCCTCATATGCAACCACACCCAATCACCTGGCTCCAACACAACTTTCTTGCGCCCTTTATTAGCTTGGTTGGCATATTGTTCAGTTCTCCTCTCAATATTTTGCCGAGTCTTTTCATGGATTTGCTTAACAAAATCTGCCTTTTTCTTACCATCCAAGTTAGCATGCTCATTCACAGGTAAAGGAATTAAATCCAAAGGAGTTAACGGATTAAAACCATACACAATTTCAAAAGGCGAAAAATGAGTTGCAGAATGCACACTCCTATTATAAGCAAACTCTACATGCGGCAAACAATCCTCCCATGTTTTCAAGTTCTTTTGTATTATAGCACGCAACAAGGCAGATAAAGTTCTATTAACTACTTCAGTTTGACCATCAGTTTGTGGATGACAAGTAGTAGAAAATAAAAGTTTAGTTCCTAACTTGCCCCACAGAGTTTTCCAAAAGTAGCTTAAGAACTTAGCATCTCTATCCGAAACAATGGTTTTAGGCATGCCATGCAATCTAACAATTTCTTTGAAAAACAAATCAGCAATATGTGATGCATCATCAGTTTTATGACAAGGAATGAAATGTGCCATTTTAGAAAACCTATCAACAACCACATATATAGAATCCCTACCCCTCTTTGACCTAGGCAAACCCAGCACAAAATCCATAGAAATATCAATCCAAGGTCCACTAGGTATAGGCAAAGGAGTATACAAACCATGAGGCTGAACCCTAGACTTAGCTTGTCTACATGTAATGCATTTCTCACAAATTCTCTCTACATCACGTTTCATATGAGGCCAAAAGAAGTGTTCATGCAAAACATCTAGTGTCTTGGCTATACCAAAGTGCCCCATCAAACCTCCCCCATGTGCTTCTCTAACAAGAAATTCACGCAAAGAACTCTTAGGCACGCATAATTTAGTTTCTCTAAACAAAAATCCATCATGCCTATAAAACTTGCCAAATGCAACATTTTCACATGCATTGAATACATTGCCAAAATCAGCATCTTCCACATACAATTCTTTAATGTAGTTAAAACCAAACAATCTAGCATCCAAAGTGGAAAGTAAAACGTACCTTCTAGACAAAGCATCAGCGACGACGTTTTCCTTACCTTTCTTGTACTTGATCACATATGGAAATGTTTCTATGAACTCCACCCACTTGGCATGCCGTTTATTTAGCTTATGTTGCCCCTTTAAATGCTTTAGGGACTCATGATCCGTGTGGATCACAAATTCCTTTGGCCAAAGGTAGTGTTGCCAAGTCTCCAATGCCCTAACCAACGCATACATCTCCTTGTCATAGGTAGGATAATTCAAGGCTGCTCCATTTATCTTCTCACTAAAAAATGCAATGGGACGTCCTTCTTGCATTAGAACAGCTCCAATACCTATTCCTGAAGCATCACACTCAATCTCAAAAGCTTTAGCAAAGTCAGGCAAAGCAAGCAAAGGTGCATTAGTTAGTTTGTCCTTAATCAAGTTAAATGCCTTTTCTTGTTCATTACCCCACTTAAATCCCACATTCTTTTTGATAACTTCAGTTAAAGGTGCAGCTAGACTACTAAAGTCTTTCACAAACCTCCTATAGAAACTAGCCAACCCATGAAAACTTCTCACTTGTCCCACATTTGTCGGTTTCGGCCACTCCCTAATTGCCTTAACCTTTTCCTCATCAACCCCAATTCCCTTAGCACTAACAACAAAACCCAGAAATACAAGCTTATCTGTGCAAAAGGTACACTTTTTTAAATTAGCAAACAATTTTTCTGTTCTTAAAACACCTAAAACAAGTTTTAAATGTTCAACATGCTCATCCAAAGTCTTGCTATAAATCAGAATGTCATCAAAGTAAACAACCACAAATTTCCCAATGAAAGCACGCAATACATGGTTCATTAATCTCATGAAAGTACTTGGTGCATTAGTTAACCCAAAAGGCATAACTAACCACTCATATAAACCATATTTTGTTTTGAAAGCAGTTTTCCACTCATCACCTTCTTTCATCCTAATTTGATGATATCCACTTTTAAGATCAATTTTTGTGAAAACAATAGAACCATGCAATTCATCAAGCATATCATCTAATCTAGGAATAGGATGTCGATACTTTACAGTGATATTGTTGATGGCACGACAATCAACACACATCCTCCATGTTCCGTCCTTCTTAGGCACAAGCAATACGGGAACCGCACAAGGACTCATACTCTCACGAACATACCCCTTTTCCATGAGCTCCTCAATCTGTCTTTGAAGCTCCTTTGTCTCCTCGGGATTACTTCTATATGCGGGCCTATTTGGAATTGGTGCTCCGGGTACAAAATCAATTTGGTGCTCAATCCCCCTTATTGGCGGTAAACCAATAGGCATCTCCTCGGGAAACACTTCACCAAAGTCCTGTAAAAGGGAAAAAACAACACTAGGCAAAGAAGAGTCAATTTCGTTAGCACTAAAACAAGCCTCTTTGTACAAAAGTACAATCATTGGCTGATTTGAAAACAAAGCCCTTTTGATCTCACTCCCTCGTGCATAAAAGCTCACTTGTTTTCTCTCCTTTTTTTTCTCATCAGCCTTTTTTTCTTTTTTTGCTGTTTCGGACTCCCTCTCTTTTGTCTCTCTTTCTTTTGAGCTCTCACTCTCCTTTTTAACATCTCTCTCTTTTTTTAACCTCACTTGATCTTCATATACTTGGCTTGGGGTTAAAGGTACAAGAGTGATTGGCCTTTTATTGAGTACAAATGAGTATCTATTTGTATATCCATCATGAGTCACATGCCTATCAAACTGCCATGGTCTTCCTAAAAGAATATGACTCGCATCCATTGGTACCACATCACAAATAACTTCATCTTTATATTTTCCAATTGAAAATGACACCAACACCTGTTTATTCACCTTAACTTCCCCACTATCATTCAACCATTGTAGTTTATAAGGTTTTGGGTGCTTCAAAGTTGTCAAATTCAATTTTTCCACCAAAGTAGTGCTAGCCACATTAGTACAACTCCCCCCATCAATAATCATACTACATACCTTGTCATTAACATGGCAGCGTGTGTGAAAGATGTTATCACGTTGTACCTCATCCTCTTCCTTGGCTTGAGCACTAAGAGCTCTTCTTGCGACCAAAAGCTCTCCACCTACCGGATATTCGAAGTCACTTGCATCCTCCAAAGGTGGCATAGACTCATCATCAGATTCTTCCTCGGATTCGATATCACCATCATCCCTCAAAACCATTACTCTCTTGTTTGGGCATTGTGATGCAATATGACCTGCTCCCAAACACTTAAAGCATTTAATGTCACGGTTTCTAGAAGGTTGAGGATCTGATTTACCTTGATTTAATGAGCCTCCGGCCTTATGATCTTTAGGAGGTTCGGCTTTGGCCTTGAAACTAGGCTGGTCCTCTTTCTTGCTCCAATTCGGTTTCCATGATGATGAAGAACCCGAATTTTGCCCAACCCGTGTGGAACCCTTCCTCTTCAATTGTTGTTCCACTTTGATGGCCATGTGTACCATGTCAGTCAATTCAACATAGTGTTGCAACTCCACTACATTTGCAATGTCTCGGTGTAGCCCATTTAGGAACCTAGCCATTGTCGCCTCTCGGTCCTCCTCCACATCAGCTCGAATCATGGCTATCTCCATCTCCTTGTAGTAGTCTTCTACACACTTAGACCCTTGAGTAAGAGTTTGCAATTTTTGAAACAAACCCCTGTAGTAGTGACTTGGAATGAATCTCCTCCTCATAACAGTTTTCATATCCTCCCATGTCTCAATAGGTCTTTCTCCATTCCGTCTCCTACTCATAATCAATTGATCCCACCAAACAATAGCATAATCGGTGAATTCTATGGCTGCCAATTTCACTTTCTTCAATTCGGAGTAATCATGGCAATCAAACACCAACTCTATTCTTTTCTCCCACTCCAAATAAGCTTCAGGATCAGTTTTACCTTGGAAGGTTGGAATCTTCACCTTGATATTACCCAAATTATTATCAACCCTCTCTCCATACCTATCTCCTCTATTCCCATACCTATCTTCTCTATTCCCATACCTATCTCCTCTACCTCCCATTCCACGCCTAAATCTTCCCGCACCCACATTGGACATGCGATCATCCCCTTCCATGTCCTTTTCATCCCCATAATAATCATTAACTTCTTCCCTTACCGGAACTCTCTCTCTCCTACGTGCTTGGTGAACGGGTCGTGGCTGTTCCGCACGTGCGCTTTCCACTTTATCTAAGCGCTCATGTAAGTGCTCCATTTCTCCCCTCATCATTCGTCTCATCTCCCCTACTAATGCCTCCTTCCAATTCTTTAGATCTGCTGGAATGGAAGAATCCTCAGTAGTGCCTTTATCTTTGTTGTCAGACATGTTTTTCCTGCAAGAAAAAAGATTAGAAAATAAAAAGGACCTCACGGCACTCCCTCACGTGTTTCGCTCGAATAATCAATTCACTCAACACTCGTGTGTTTCACTCATCATATTCGGCTTTTACCCTCAGTATTTTCTCACCACTCTTGCCTTTTTCCACTCACAATTTCCTCAAAAGTTCTTATCAAACTAACCAAACAATAATCAGGATTTCTTAGCTACGTTCACAAGAAACTTAGATTTGCTAGGTTCACACAAACGAAATACAATGAAACTGAAATAATAGGGCTGTTTCTACTACCAAGAATATAAATATATATATATATATATTTTTTAATGCTACTACTGCACGAAACCAGAAGAAGAAGGACAAAGATTGATATATATTCAACTACAAGATCGTTAAATTTTTTTTTTTTTTTTTTTTTTTTTTTTTTTTTTACCGACCTTGATCAACAAGCAAGATCTTCTGAATTTTTTTTTTTTTTTTTTTTTTTTGAGTACTGAACTTGAACGGAATTCAAAGGAAGACGAAGAACAAAGATAGATAAAACCTGATGTTAGATGCCGAAGCTCTGATACCAACTGATACGATCCTCGTTGATTGTAACAAGGATGATGCCTCGGATCGTTCTAACCTCTGGTTCGGATGGAGACCGCGACCCAACACCTATAGCGAGATGTGAACCTTGGTATAATGAAGACGCCACAATCAAGGATGGAAGACTTGATTGATAAGTCAAGGAGGAACGCCACAGAGAAAATCTGATAAGTTCCAATTAGTTCTCAAGGAACAAAAGAGAAAACTCTCTCATTTTTTCATTCAAATTCAAAGCTTCCCAAAAACATAGAGGTTGGTTCCTTTTATACTAAAACCCTAGAAGACAAGGTAGGCAACATGCCTAATTTTAAGGAAAAGACAAGGTAGGCAACATGCCTAATTTAAGGAAAAGACAAGGTAGGCAATCATGCCTAATTTAAGGAAAACAAAAATTAAAATTGAAATTCCTCCAAAAGCCCAAGTCTTCTCTTATTTGGCCCAATCCATTGCCTTGATGACATTAATTAAGCCTTGGTCTTCATGTGGGCTTATCTTGGGCTCCAACAATTTAGAATCAGCCCAAGTGTCTTGGATCAGGCCATTGAGTGCCTCTTTGAATCTCCTAGCCCTAGCCCTTGTTATTGGCCCAACCGGAACATGCAATGGGTCCCTTGGTGCAGCTCCCTTATTCTCATCACCGGGCTTCCTGTAGATCCCGCAGCACCCCGACACAGCTCCCTATGGACCCCGCAGCACCCCGACACAGTTTCCTATGGACCCCGCAACACCCCGACACAGAGTACCACTAAGCATCCCGATAAGGTATCAGCAAGATCCTCCCCTGTTTCAATAGCAGGACGTTCTAGTGGTTCACACCCTCTAAAATAACTACCCTGCCAAGCAGGAAGATACCGAATAGCAAGACTCTTATGCTAGGATTAAAAGCTCCATATTAAAACGCCGCAGTTCAAATAAAACAGAGGAGATATACTCCTTCTTGCCAGAGAGTCCTATTTTAAGCAGGTCAGCACATTTAGAGTCCTCTTAGGAAGGAAAGATTTACTTACGAGATTGAATCCTCCTAGGAAGGAAAGTCTGGATTCTACACTTAAGAACTCCGAGATTATCTCTTAGAAAGGAAAAAAGGTCCGGCAGTGGCCAAACTCTAGACCGAAATCATAGGAGTGCATGACAAGTAATAGGACCTACATATACAAACAGTTTATTCACGGAAAGAGGGGAAAAAAGGAAGGAAAAAAAAACCCTACATTCAAATTCTACTTATCGATAGGCACAGATTCACCATCACCACCATCTCCATTACTCACCAAATCTCCATACCTTGTTGTTAACCCCTAAAAACATAGTTCGTATTTTGTATATCTGTAATGCAAAGTGACGATCAACAAAAGCTCATTCTTATTTGATTTCCTGTGTTCCATATCATACTTGCATTGACAGGGACATAGTCGGTATCAAACTACGTGATACCCCTCTGATCAGGATCAATCTCAATCATGGTCATTTCAAAGTTGTTATTTGGAATTTCATCCCATTGACGATTTTCTGATAACACTTTTGGCACCGTTTGTGGGGACTATATCCCAACCATTGTTCAAAACAGCCTAGTTCTACTTAGATACCTGCAGGATGAGACTTCGATCCTCTCAGGGCCATCCTGAACCATCAGGACCCCAATCCCTCGCTTCCACTGAAAGGGTTCAAAGGCGGGGTAAGGGTACCAGGAATGAGTATCCACCGCCAGTGCCTCCACCAGCTGCAGGCCCTGTACCACAAGACCTCACCAGGCAGCAAGCCAGTCGGGATGTTTTAGAACAACATGCTACAGCATACGTAGAAGCCATCCGACTCCAGATGATAGCCCAGGGCATCCCCTTCGAAGCTGGCGGGGTCCCAAGAGAAGCTGGCCCAAGTACCCCGTTGCCAGTGTTTGATCGATTGGGTCCACCTCTCCTAGTCCGACAGGCAGAACTCAGACCTAGATTAGTGAAGTCCGCGATTGAGATTCCTCCTAGGAGGGATCAATCCCCACCAAAACGAAGAGCAAAGGAGAGAGAGCCACATCCCGACTCGGAAGAAAGCGCCAAATCCAGAAAGAGCTCCAAAGAAAGGCATTAGAAAGCAAAGCGTAAGAAGGTAGTCATTGATCTAGAATCTTCGGATGAAGAGGTTTCAATAGCCCGGTCCGGAACCAAGAAATCTCAGCGCCTGGAGGATCAAATGACAAGGATGGCGAAGGAGTTGGAGCAGCTAAAGAAGGGAAAGCACTAAGGAGTCCAGAAGAACCCATTGGGCGAAATGAATGCACCTTTCTCCAAAAGAGTTAGGGAGGCGGGGTTACCTCTTAAGTTCAGGATGCCTTTAGAAAAGTATTCCGGGACAGAAGACCCAGTTAGCCACCTGGAAAGCTTTGTACGTCAGATGGAGGTTCAAAATGTGACCAGGCTAGCCATGTGTAGAATGTTTCCTTCAACCTTGACTGACTATGCCAAGACATGGTTCAAAAAATTACCACCACGTAGTGTTGATTCTTTTTCTAAACTCACCAAAGCTTTTTGTGCAAAGTTTCAGGGGATCAAGCCCCATCCAAAGGATCCTATCTTGCTGCAATACGTGGTTCAGGAGCGGGGTGAAACTCTGAGATCCTATGTGGAGAAGTTTCATAAAGAGGTTATCCAGATTGGCGTATTCAATGAGAAGGAAACCTTAGCCAACTTCCGGAGGAACTTGTGGGCTGGCAGACTATTCCGTTCTTTTGCCAAACACCCTCCAGAGACGTATCAGGAAGCCTATAATCGGGCTCTGGAACAGGTGGACATTGAGGAGCAGCTCCGGATTAAAATCGAGCACGATGAAGCCCGATTAGCACCACGCCATAAGAAGGAAGCTCCGAAGCACGCATCAGCTAGGAAGTTCAAAAATCAGCCTCCGAACTGGTCCACTTACAGGCCGCCTCCTATCCCTTCGTACCAAGAAAGGTATCCAGCCAGGAGATCACCCCCCAGGGAGATTCCCCTAAAGGAAGTTGTTAACCGCCAAAATTGGCGAAGGACCAAGGAAGAATTTTCTACCTCAACACAAGGAGAAAATAGGAGTATAGATACCATCCGACTACCCCGACAAAGGAGGACTTCGACTAGTCCAAATACGCACCCCCTCCATCGGGGTCCAATCTGGCTTCTCCCTAGTTTCTCAAGGACCCTGCCAGCATCTTAGTTTAGAAATATGGCCGTAAGCCAGACTACTCACTAGAACTCACAGCGGGATCCAACCCAGCTATGACCGGGCTCCCTATGAACCCCACGGCACCCCAACGCGGAGTTCCACTGAGCATCTCGTTATAAGAACCCCGCAGCACCCCGATATAGGGTTCCACTGAGCATCCAGTGAAAAAGCCAGCTAGACGTCCCCCTACATCATCAACAGGATGCTTACTAGCTTGCACTTTCTGACATAGTCAGCCCGCCAAGCAAAAGGACACCAGGAAGCAAGATTCTCATGCCAGAAACTAAAAACTCCATAAAAGACTCATCAAAATGCTACCGTACAGAGGAGAAATACTCTTTCCCGCTAGAGAGTCATATCTTGAGTAGGTCAACATAGTAAGAATCCTACTAGGAAGGTAACAATCTAGTCTCGAGATTGACTCCCCCTAGGAAGGAAAGACTAGATTCAACACAAACAACTCCGAGATTATCTCCTACAAAATAAGAGGATCCAACATCGGCCAAAACCCTAAACCGAAATTATAGGAGTGCATGGCAAGCAACAGGACCTATATATATAACTACCCATTTATCGGAAAGAGGGAGCAGAAAAAAAAAAAGATCTGGACAAAAAACCCTACAGTTAAATTCCACTTATCGACAGGCACAGATTCTTCATCACCACCATCTCCAATACTTACCAAATTATCATACATTGCTGTAACCCCTACATACATAATCATATATCTGTAATACAAAGGGACAATCAATAAAAATTTATTTTTGTTTGATTTCTAGTATTCCATATCGTACTGGCATTGATAGGGACATAGTCAGGATCAAACTACGTGATACCCCTCCAACCAGGATCAATCTTGATCTTGGTCCTTTTAAAGTTGTTATTTGGAATTTCATCCCATTAACGATTTTCGGATAACACTTTTGGCGCCGTCTGTGGGAACTATCCCAACCATTGTTAAAAAACAACCTATTTCCATCCAGAGATATTCATAATGAGACTCTGATCCTCCCAGGGTCATCCTGAGCCATCAGGACTCCAGTCCCTTACTTCCACTGAAAGAGCCCAGAGGCGGGGTAAGGGCACTAGGAATGAGAATCCTCCACCAGTGCCCCCACCGGCTGCAGGCCCTGTCCCTCAAGACCCTGCTGGGCAGAAAGTCAGTCGAGATGTCTTAGAACAGCACGCTACAGCCTACGTAGAAGTTATCCGAATCCGGATGATAGCCCAAGGGATCCCCTTTGAAGCAGCCGGGGTCCCAGGAGATGCTGGCCAAAGTATCCGGGTACCAATTTTTGATCGATTGGGTCCACCTCTCCTAGTCCGATAGGCAGAACTCAGACCCAGGCTAGTAAAGTCCGCAATCGAGGTTCCTCCTAGGAGGATTCAGTCTCCACCAAAACCAAGGGCAAAGGAGAGGGATCCGTATCCCGATTCAGAAGGAAGTGCCAAATCCCGAAGGAGCTCCAAAGAAAAGCGTTAGAGAGCTAAGCAAAAGAAGGTAGTCATTGATTCAGAGTCTTCGGATGAAGAAGTTTCAGTAGCCCGATCCGAAACCAAAAAGTCTCAACGCCTGGAGGATCAAATGACAAGGATGGCGAAGGAGTTAGAGCAATTAAAGAAGGGAAAACATCAAGGAATCCAGAAGAACCCTCTGGGCGAGATGAATGCACCATTCTCCAAAAGAGTCAGAGAGGCAGGGTTGCCCCCCAAGTTCAGGATGCCTTCAGAGAAGTATTCTGGGACAAAGGACCCTGTCAGCCACCTGGAAAGCTTTATCCACCGGATGGAGGTTCAAAGTGCGACCAGGCTGGCCATCTGCAGAATGTTTCCTTCAACCTTGACTGACTGTGCCAAGACATGGTTCAGAAAGTTACCACCAGGTAGTGTCGATTCTTTTTCTAAACTCACCAAAGCTTTCTGTGCACAGTTTCAGGGAATCAAACCCCGTCCCAAGGATCCTATCCTACTGCAATACGTAGTTTAGGAGCGGGGTGAAACTCTGAGATCTTATGTGGAGAAATTCCACAAAGAGGTCTTCCAGATGGGAGTATTCAACGAGAAGGAGACTCTAGCCAATTTTCGGAGGAACTTATGGGCTGGCAGACTATTCCGGTCATTTGCCAAGCATCCTCTAAAGACGTACCAGGAAGCCTACAACCGGTCTCTGGAACAGGTGGACATTGAGGAACAACTCCGGATCAAAATCGAGCATGATGAAGCCCGATTAGCACCGTGCCCTAAGAAGGAAGCTCTGAAGCCTGCACCAGCTAGGAAATTTCAGAATCAACCTCTAAACCGGTCTATTTACATGCCGCCTTATATTCCTCCATACCAGGAAAGGTATCCGGTCAGGAGATCACCTCCCGGATAGATTCCCCTGAAGGAAGTATCCAGGGTGGCAAGAGAAGAAGAAGGGTATAATCATTACACCCCTCTTAATGCTTCCCGAGAAACTATTTATCTCGCCATTCGGGATAAGGGTCTACTCAGAAAGCCAGGTCCCATGAAAATCCCGGTTGATAGGAGGAATCAATACAAGTATTACGAATTCCACGAGGATGTTGGGCACAACACCTCAGAGTGCTACAGCCTCCGCAATCAAATTGAAGGATTGGTAAGGGGAGGTCTTTTAACCGAATTTTTACAGCAGGTACAGGACAGCATCAAAGAAGGAAAATAGGTTCAGAGCGGGATGTAGGAGGCAGCAGAAAGAAGGAGAGATGGGGAGAAGGATCTGATGCAGCAGATCCAGGTGATCCACACCATCAATTGAGGCCCTACCCTAGGTGGAACCTCTAATAATTCGAGAAAGAATCACGCAAGGAAGATTCCCAGACTTAATGCTGACCACGAGGTTCTCAAAGTCAGTAGTGGATCTCGGGATCTATCCCGTTCCACCAAAATCATCTTCACAGAGGAGGACGTCTACAATACAGTTCAACCACATAATGACCCTATGGTTATCACGGTCCAAATCGCCAACTGCTTGGTACATCGCGTCCTGATTGATACAGGAAACAGTGTTGATATTTTGTTCAAAGGGGCTCATGAGCAGCTCAACTTGAAGAATTCTTACTACAATAGTTGCACTTCCCTTCTGTATGGATTCACAGGAGACTCAGTGATGCCGATGGGGACGAAGATTCTGCCGGTGATAGTCGGAGAAGCTCCCCTACAACAGAACATAATGACAGAGTTCATTGTAGTAGACACCCCGTCTACATACAATGCAATCTTGGGCAGGCCTTTCTTTTCAGGGATCAGGGGGGTATTGTCCATTTACCACAATGTGTTGAAATTTCCAGCGGGAACAGGAGTAGGAGAAGTGAGAGGAGACCAGCAGGCAGCTCGTAATTGTTACGCGGTGTCCACCAACCTCGCTGCATTAGCTAAACAATGCGCACAGATAATCAGTAATCGAGGTTTGAGAGTGACAGAGCGGGATGATTATGCCTTGGAAGAAGGAGAGGTGCCAGACATAATCATGGAGGAGCCATAAGAAGAAGAGTGTGGTTGGACCAGTGGACACCCCGCAGAACAGTTAGAGGAGGTCCTGATCCAAAGAGAAGATCCGACAAAGACGGTGAAAGTAGGAGGAGGTCTGGACTCGGAAATTAAGAAGGATTTGGTAGAGCTTCTCAAAGAATACAATGACATCTTTGCTTGGAGCCATGAGGAGATGTCGAACATTCCTCTTAGCCTGGCTACCCACAGGTTGGCAGTAGATGCAACTTTCAAGCCAGTTAAGTAGAAAAGAAGACACTTCAATGCTGAACGGAACGCCGCGGTCCAAGAAGAGGTCGACAAGCTCCTGAAGGCCGGGTTCATCAGGGAATCCTAGTACCCCGAGTGGATCGCCAACGTGGTTATGGTAACCAAGTCTAACGGGAAGTGGCGAATGTGTGTGGATTACACCAACCTTAACCGGGCTTGTTCCAAGGATAGTTTCCCGCTGCCTAAGATGGACCAGCTCATTGACTCCACAGCAGGAAACAAGCTCCTAAGCTTCGTGGATGCTTTCTCAAGGTACAATCAAATCATGATCCATCCTTCAGATCAGGATAAGACTAGCTTTATCAACGGACAAGGCCTCTACTGCTATAAGGTAATGCCATTCGGACTCAAAAATGCAGGTGCCACCTACCAGCATATGGTGAACAAGCTATTCAAGGATCAGATAGGGAGATCCATGGAAGTGTACATAGATGACATGATCACAAAATCTCTAGAAGCAGGACAACATACAGGGGACTTACGCCAGACCTTCCAGGTAATAATACAGAACCAGATAAGGTTGAACCCCGCTAAGTGTGCATTCGGGGTAGCAGGAGGCAAATTCCTGGGATTCATGGTACATGAGAGGGGAATTGAGGCTAATCCTGAGAAGATCAAAGCCATTCTAGATCTCGAATCCCCTACGACTCTCAAGCATGCACAAGGATTAGCCGGACGAATAGCAGCCCTGAACTGGTTCATATCCCACTCCATAGATAAATGTCTCCCATTTTTCAAAGTCATCAAGCAGGGGAAGAAGATTAAGTGGGACGAGCAAAGCGAGAAGGCTTTTCAAGCTTTAAAGACTTACTTGTCAAGTCTGCCACTATTGGTAAAGCCGACCCCGGAGGAAGAGCTCCTACTCTACCTAGCAGTTTCTGAAGTTGCTACGAGTGGAGCTTTGGTGAAAGAATGCAATGACGGGGTGTAGAGACCATTTTACTATGTGAGCCTGGCTTTTACTAAGTCCGAGAAAAACTACACTCTACTAGAGAAGCTCGCCTATGCCTTGGTAACCACATCCAGAAAGCTCCGGCCTTATTTTCAAGCTCACACCATCACGGTTGTCATAGATCAACCATTGAGACAATTCCTCCAGAAGCCAGATGTGTCGGGTAGATTGGTTTTATGGGCCCTAGAGCTCACACAATTCGACATCAAATATAAGGCAAGAACCACAATCAAAGCCCAAGCCTTGGCGGACTTCATAGTGGAATTCAGCCCGATTCCAAATCTGGGCATAACAATAGACCCAGATCCGGATCAAACCAATCTGGAATAGCCTAAAGACAGCAAGATTTGGGTCCTTTACACAGATGGAGCTTCGAACCAGTTGGGATGCAGAGCCGGGATCGTCTTAATCGACCCCGCTGGAGCTGAGTGCAGTCATTGCTTTAGATTTGAGTTCAGAGCTACTAACAATGAAGCGGAGTATGAAGCTCTGTTAGCAGGTATGAAAGTAGTAGGAGCCCTGGAAGTTGAGTACCTCCTGATCAAGAGTGACTCCCAACTAGTGGTCAACCATGTGATAGGTTTGTACCAAGCAAAAGGTGACAACATGGTGGCCTATCTGGCTAAAGTTCAGGAAGCTATGAAGAAGTTTAGAGGCGTAAGGATAGAACAGGTACCCAGAAAGAAGAACCATCGCGCAGATGTCCTGGCTAAAATTGCTACAGGAGAAGGACATGCCTTGCCAAAATGAGTACCCCTCCAGTTGGTTCCCTTCTCCAGCATAGCTAAGGATGCAGAAGTCCTTCCCATAAGCCGCCCCCTATGTTGGATGGACCCAATAGCAGATTATCTCCAAAGTGACATTCTCTCTACCGATCCCGATCAAGCCCGACGGCTTAAGAGAATAGCTACTCGGTACTGCATGGTAGAAGGGTACCTATATCATAAGGGAAAGTCTCTCCCTCTGCTCAGATGTCTCCATCCCGATGATGCGCGTTAGGCACTCAACGAGGTACACTCAGGGGATTGTGGTAATCATGTATCAGGTGAAACTCTGTCTTACCAGGTAATCAGAATGGGTTACTACTGGCCGGCTTTACATCAGGATGCAAGGCAATTTGCGTGATCCTGCGAAGCTTGTCAGAAAACAGCAGACCTCCATCATCTCCCACCAGAGAGGCTCTCCTCAATCAACACTCCCTACCCATTTGCTATCTAGGGACTGGACCTGATCGGGCTGCTTCCCACTGCACCCGGCCAAGCCAAACACGCAGTAGTGGCAATAGATTATTTTACTTGGTGGGTAGAAGCCAAGGCCCTCACCCGAATAACTAAAGAAAAAACCACCGACTTTGTCAAGCAAAACGTTGTCTGCCGATTTGGCACCCCGATGGCCATCATAACTGATTTGGGAAAACAATTTGACAATGCCAACTTCAGGGAATTTTGTGAAGACCAGAACATCAATCTTCGTTTTGCATCAGTGGCCCATCCTCAAACCAATGGGCTAGTTGAAGCTACCAACAAGACTATTAAGAAGCTCCTGAATAAGAAGCTCCAACAGAAGAAAGGGTTATGGGTTGCAGAGTTACCCAATGTACTGTGGGCTTAGAGAACAACCAGGCGGACTGCAACAGGGGAGACTCCCTACTCCCTAGTATTCAAAACCGAAGCGGTCTTACCCATTGAGCATAAACTCATATCTTTCCGGTCCAAAATTATGAACCGGAAGACAATGAGGCTAAATTGAGAGCTAGTTTGGACTTACTAGAGGAAAGACAAAGCAGGGTCGCTGAGAAGGTGACTATATATCAGAGCAAGATAGCCCGACACTTCAACAAAAAGGTGAGGATTCGGAATTTTAAATAAGGAGATTTAGTTCTCAGGAAAGTAACTCAGAACACACGAAGAAGGTCTGACGGGGTGCTAGCTCCAAACTAGGAAGGTCCATACTTGATTAAGGCATTGCTCCGGGGTGGAGCTTATAAGCTGGAAGACATGGAGGGTTACCCAGTGGATCACACTTGGAACGTCGATCACCTCAGGAAATTCTACCCTTAGAAGTTCAGATCATTTCAGCGGGAATGCTCACCCCGATTTCATATTGTACTGATTAAAGAAATTGAATAAAAGTTGTTTCTTCTCCCATATGGTTCTCCTGTGTTCAATGTTCAAAGTCTCCTACTTGATTCTCCGATATCTCCTACTTAGTATTTGTACTTCGTCATTACTGTCTCGCCATTTCAAGATCAGGAAATAGCTTTAGGGCGCTCCTGCTGCCTTGGTCGGGGAATACCCTCCTCCAAGAAGCCTGGTGCTAAAGTGGCCTTAGTTGCCTACCAAGACAGACTTACAGTAAGATCGGGCTGCCTCAGGGTACCTGGTTCCTTACTTCGCCATTTCAAGACCAGGAAATAGCTTAAGGGCGCTCCTGCTGCCTTGGTCGGGGAATACCCTCCTCCAAGAAGCCTGGTGCTAATGTGGCCTTAGTTGCCTACCAGGACAGACTTACAGTAAGATCGGGCTGCCTCAGGGTACCTGGTTCCTTACTTCGCCATTTCAAGACTAAGAAATAGCTTTAGGGCGCTCCTGCTGCCTTGGTCGGGGAATACCCTCCTCCAAGAATCCTGGTGCTAAAGTGGCCTTAATTGCCTACCAGGACAGACTTACAGCGAGATCGGGCTGCCTTAGGGTACCTAGTTCCTTACTTTGCCATTTCAAGACCAAGAAATGACCCTAGGGTGCTCCTACTGCCTTGGTTGGGGATACCCTCCTCCAAGAAGCCTGGTGCTAAAGTGGCCTTAGTTGCCTACCAAGACATATTTACAGAAAGATCGGGATGCCCGTCGGGGTACCTGGTCCTTTATGTCTTCACTTTCTACCCCGACAGAGGATCAACAATCAGAGGGGGCTTAGAAGTTCTTCAAGTCAGATTGTTTTAAGTATCAGGTTACCCCGACAGAGGATCAACAGTCAGAAGGGACTTAGAAGTTTATCTTCATCAAGTCAAATTGTTGCAAGTATCAGGCTTCCTCGACAGGATGCTCTACATTTTATACTGTTACATGTTCATGAGAATCTGATCAAAGGAGGATACGAGTAGTGTCAGACCTCGCTGGTCCCTACAACTACAAAATCTAAGCATTTTATAGTCAATTTTATTATGGCGCAGTTATTCGTTTGGGATCGAGTTGCTGGAAAATTTCTAAGTACAAAAGCATGGAAGACATAAGTATGAAGTAAATAAATAAAGCCGTTGTATTAAATAAAGCGGGATGCCCAGCTTCCGTTTTGGGCTACAAAAAAAATAAAATAAAATAAAATAAAATAAAAAGATATTTACAAAGGCGAACAGGAAGAGCCAGATCATCCTTCCTTCTCCTCTTCTGGCTGCATACCTTGGCTGCCAGTTCCCACCTTTGTGTTAGCAGCTTCGGAGTTATCCTGGGTCCCTTCAACAGCCGGAGCCTGAGAACTAGCTGGACCTTCCTCCTGGACAGCAGCGTCCTCCTCCATGGTAGCCGACTCAGTCTGAGTCCCTCCTACGACAGGGGCCCCGGATCCATCTAGCTCCCCATCTTCCTCCACCAGGACTACTCCTAAGATAGGCACGGGATCCACCACTTGCTCTTCAAGGGAAGGGGGATCTTGAGCAGCTCCCTCGATACCATCAAGTTGGATCCCTACAGCCGCGCTAGCTTCTTGACCCAAATTAGTTGCGTCCTATGGAGGGGCCTCTGTTTCTTGATCCCCTCCTGCTAGTGGGCAGCCTTCGCCGTTATTTGCTCCCGGTCCCAGTTCAAGGCTGCTTCGAGGCCAAAGGGAGGAGGCAAAGTTGTGGCCACCTCGTAGCAGGTTATGAAGTAGCCATCCTCGAATAAAGGCCCCTGTTGAGCCTGTAGGTCTGCTATGGCATCCCACAAAAGCTGGTTCTCAACTAACAACAGCTTCTTCTCAACTTTTATGCGCTCCCTCTCCTCTTTGCGGCGCAAGGACTTGATGGTTTCCGTGTCTAAGCAACGGTCAAGGCGCCTGATAACCACCAAGCCCTCCTGCCTCACTTCTTCAGATGCCTTGGCCTCTTGAAGTAAAGGGGCCACACTCTGCTGCGTCTGAACCAGCTCTTGTTGAGTATCTTCCAGCTTTGCTTGGAGGTCGATGTAAGCCTCTCTCAAAGTCAGCAGCTGCCTCTCCATGGCTATGGCAAATTTGAAGCCATGCAAAAGGAAAAAAAAAAGGGGGGGGGGGGGGGGGGGGTGGTTTAGTTCTTTCACCAAAAAAGAAGAAAGTAACAGTGAGAAAGAGGTAGGAGTCTACCTCAGCCAGAATCGATGCCCCCTTGGTGACCAAGATGTCAGTAGGAAGCTTGGCCCTGTCCATCAAACTTCCACCAGGGCATGAGGCTGCAAATCGGGATACCACTTCGTCAAAGGTGGTACCCCCTGACCCCGATCCAGAGGGGACATCAGCAGGAGGAGTAAGAAGGAAGGCAGCTTCTCCCTTGTCTGCACTTCTAGCACGGTCTTTGGAGGGTGCAGCAGAAGGAGGAGTAGCAGGTAGCTTCTCGATAGCAAGAGGAGTAGCATCTCGACCTTTTTTCTGAGCTTGCTTCTGTAGGGAAAAATACCGTAGAGTACACGCAGCGGAAGCGAGACTAAAAAAAATAGAGATTTAGTAACTTTAAAAATTTTTCCTTTTTATGAACCTTAACCCTTTAATTAATTAAACATATATATAATCAACAAAAGAAGAATACCTTTTGTCGCGTGATCCGATTGACTTACGTCGATGGTAATCCGCAAGATCTTCAATCCTAGCACGAATGTGAATCACCTAGGAGCGTGGTCTCCCTTTTTCTTTGAATTGCAAACCTGAGAATGGACAAACAAACTTTTCTGATTTCTGTTAGTCACAAAAATTCCAATAGGTTGCTAAGAACGTTCCGGTCACTTTTGAATTCACAATCGTAAGATTGAAATTCGCGTGAACCTAATTCGAAAGTGTGTACAAGATCTCTTGATGTTAACAAAAACAATTCTTCTCTCACAAACCTCTAGGCCGAATCACTCACTAGTCTTAGAGTTGGGTCTTATTTTTCTCGAGCAAAAGAAAAAGCTCTCAATTGCAAAAAACTAGGGTTTTACAAAAAACTAAAGAATATATATATATATTTGTGCACCGAATTCTCTTTTAAATATATATAAAAAATATCTATTTTTTGTGCACCGAATTCTCTTTTAAAAATCTATAAAATTGCACGCCTTTTAAATATATATCATCTGTTTCAATCAAAACACTGCATGCATATATATACTTCATATATCTCTGCATGCATTCATGCATATCAATTATATATTAATATATATTCATTACGCATGCATATATACTATATATATTTCTTATACATATCAATATGCATTCCGTACACATGCATATATACTATATATATTTCCGCATGCATACTTGTATATATATTTCCACATGCATTCATATTTGTATACAAACCCTAATCCAACTCTTTAGTGTGTTTGTGACTATATAAAAGACTTCCTAATTTGACTAAACAAATAAAGTCTTTTATATTTAGTATAATACTAATAGTAGTATACTACTAGGAAACATATTTCCTAATCAGAAAAAGATTTGATTTTTAATTAAATAATTAATTAACATATTAATTAATTTTCATTTAATTAAATAATAAAATAAAACAATATAATGGGCTAAAAATTAGCCATTGCCGCCCATGACTAGAACTTGGGCCTACATATTGTTTTCTTATTTTATTTAATCCATTTGGACTTTAATAAAAAGCCCACATGTGAACTAGACCCATTCTTACTAAAAGAAACAAGCCCACATGCCTTTCATTAATTTATTAATATAATTTAGCAGCCCATTAAATAAATAATGTGCAAATTATATTCTTAATATATTAAATGCAATTCTAAATGGACCCATAAATTGGTCCGGTAGAATATATCAAGTGATCCATACAAGTCCGTGTGGATTGCGGATCTTGGCGGGCTATCTAAATTTAATCTTCAATAGACATAACCTAATCACAATCAACAAATGATTCACTTAGGTCCGATCCATTAATTTTAACTCATTCCACTAAAGAGCTAAAATTAAACTCTTAAATAAAGACAGAAAAGGAAGATGTTCCTCATTCATACCCTAGACAATCATGTTGGAGATAGTGTATCCTCGTGATTAATATCAGTAATCGCCAAGAGTTCATAGACTGCCTATAACTCTCCAAGTTACCATATTTACTCATATGACCACGTTTTGAACTTGGATATTTTGACTTGTCCAGAAGCCATGTTTTCAATAGACACTATCGAAAACTCAACGTTGAGATTTAATATCCAATTACCTCAAAACATCCATATGATGATATTATACTCTCATTTAATAAATGGAGCCACGATGTCCATATCTATAAATGAAGTCCTCTATCGATTAACAAATGAATATCACCAAACTATCGAGGATAGACTATGCGATATAATCGTACTCATTGATAACTCAAATGATATCACTTGCAACCATAAGTCCATCATTTATCTCAGGATTAAGATAGACTCTCCGATTGTCCTGATAATGAAAAGACTTTTATCTACTGACGGTTATAGATAAAGTATTTCATTGTGATCCAGTTCAATGCACCCAGTGCACTAGATTCTTTTGCTCGTAGACACTTCGATAATTTTAGACTCATCATATCTCATTTGATCCCACTCAAATGCTAGCAAAAGAATTCTACAACTTTAACAAGATAAAGGTGCCCAACCTTTAACTTAAGTTGTGAACAATATTCAAGACTAACTAAAGAATTGTGTCTACCACATACATATTCAGATGTACGAACAATTCTTCTTTTCTCATAGTCTTTAGACCTTATGATTATTTACTTTGACAATTATAATATTAAACTATAAACGCTATAGGATTTGTTTAAACCAGAAATCACTTTATTAATATGAAAAAGATTGTTAATTACAATATTACACCCTTGCTATTGAGCATAATCCTAACAATCTCCCACTTGCGCTATAGCAAATGTGTCATATCACTCAAGCCCATGTTCTCTAGATGCCCATCGAAACTCTTCCTGACTGCCGTCCAGTGATCAGGACCAAGTTTCGATTGAAACCTGCTAACTATGCCAATGGCAAAACAAATATCTGGTCTAGTACAGAGCATTGCATACATGAGACTTCCAACTGCCGAGGCATATGGAACTCTACTCATGAATTGCTCTTCATGCTCATTCTTAGGAACTTGTTCCTTAGAAAGCTTGATTCCATGTCTGAAAGGTGACATGCCTTTCTTGGAATCCTGCATGGAAAACCTAGACAAGATCTTGTCTATGTATGAAGCTTGGGATAATGCAATCGTTCTATTCTTTCTATCCCTTATTACTTGGATACCTAGAATAAAACTTGCTTCTCCTAAGTCCTTCATATCAAATTGTTTTGCTAACCATTCTTTTACTGATGTCAATACACCTACATCATTTCCAATGAGTAGTATAACATCAACATAAAGAATCAGGAAAACCAACTTGTCGCCCTTAATCCTTTTGTATACACAAGGTTCGTTAAGATTCTGAATAAATCCAAAACCTTTGACAGCTTGATCGAACCTTATGTTCCAGGATCTGGATGCTTGCTTTAATCCATATATGGATTTCTGCAACTTGCATACCTTTTCCATTTGGCCCTTTTCAATGAATCCCTCTGGTTGCATCATGTAGATGCTTTCGTCAAGACTTCCATTAAGGAAAGCTGTCTTGACGTCCATTTGCCAAATCTCTAGATCTAAAGATGCTGCAATGGACAAGAGTATCCTAATGGATTTAAGCATGGCCACAGGAGAGAAGGTTTCCTCGTAATCGATACCTTCTTTCTATGTATACCCTATAGCTACCAATCTAGCTTTAAAGGTTTCCACCTTTCCATCCATACTTCTTTTCCTCTTGTATACCCACTTGCACCCAATGGGTTTTATCCCTTTAGGCAAGTCTACAAGGGACCAGACTTTGTTATCGAACATAGATTCAATCTCAGATTGCATTGCCTTTTGCCAATGGCGACTATCAACATCCTTCATAGCTTCCTTGTACGTGTAAGGATCATCGTCGTCCGGGAGAATCTCCACTGATTCTCCCAGACCGATGTATCTTTCGAGTTGTGTTCTAACCCTCCCACTACGACGAGGAATGGTAGGTTATTGATTTTGTGTTGGATCGGAACTTACAATTGGGTTTGGTTGTGTAACCTCTCATGGAATTGTATCTCCTGACATCTCATTCAAGACAATTCTATTTCTAGGCACAAAATCATTCATGTAGTCCTTTTCCAGAAATTTAGCATTTGTCGAAACAAATACTTTAAGATCTGAAGGACTATAAAAATAATATCCTTTAGTTTCTTTTGGATACCCTACAAATATACATATTTCCGAACGAGACTCCATCTTTTCTGTCTTTCCTTTTAACACATGCGCAGGACAACCAAATATCCTTAGGTGTTGTAAACTAGGCTTGTGCCCAGTCCACAACTCATGCGGTGTTTTAGGAACAGACTTAGATGGTACATCCTTTAGAATGTATATAGCAGTTTGTAAAGCATATCCCCAAAAAGAAATAGGAAGTGTTGAATAACTCAACATAGACCTAACCATATCCAAAAGAGTTCTATTTCTCCTTTCTGCTACCCCATTTTGTTGAGGTGTACCTGGTGCAGAAAACTAAGAAACTATCCCATTATCAATAAGATATTGCTGAAACTCATCAGATAGATATTCTCCACCACGATCAGATCTCAAGATATTTATGTGTTTCTCAAGCTGATTTTCCACTTTAGCTTTGAATGCTTTGAACATGTCAAAAGCATCCGACTTATGTCACATGAGATACACATAGCCAAATCTTGAGTAATCATCTGTGAAAGTGATGAAGTACTCATATCCACCTCTAGCTTGAATGCTCATAGGTCCACATACATCAGTGTGTATCAATCCTAAACATTCAGTAGCTCTGGCACTTTTGGCAGAGAACGTCCTTTTGGTCATTTTACCTTCCAAACAAGATTCACAAGTTGGTAGATCATCAACCTTTAAGTCACTCAAAGGTCCGTCACTTACCAATCTTTTAATCCTATTAAGGTTAATATGACCTAGGCGTAAATGCCATAGATAGGTTTCATCTTTTGATAATTTAACTCTTTTATGATTAGGTTCCGTTATTTCTGTGTCTAACGAGTGAGAGATATTTCTATGCAAAAAGTATAGACCGTTTTCCAATGTACCTTGGCAAATAATTTTGTCATTCTTACTAATAATAAAAACTTTATTAAAAGTAACCGAATATCCAAATTTATTCAAACAAGAAACTGAAATTAAATTCCTCTTGAATTGAGGTACATAATAAACGTCTATTAAATCTAAATGCCTTCTAGAATCCAAATAAACTCTAATATCTCCCACTGCACTTGCAGACACTAATGATCCGTTGCCCAAGCGCAAATTGATTTCATTCTTACTCAACCTTCTCCTTTCTTGAAACCCCCATAAGGAATAACAAACATGATTAGTGGCTCCAGAGTCTACGATCCAAGAATCTGTAGAATCTACCAGAAAAACATGCTTCAAGATAATTCACATTACCTTGTTCCTTCTTATTCTGAGACTTTGGGCAATTACTTTTCCAATGTGTCTTTTCACCACAAAAGAAGCACTAGCCGTGTGAGAGAGTTCAAACCAATTCCAAGTCAAGCTATGAGTACCGAAGGACAACAACATGGTAGGGAAGACGAAGCTCCTTTTAGAGAGGAGATGACGGAAGAGACTCAAACCAACCGTGGTCAAAGGATGACCATGGGTGAGTATGCCTTGCCAGATATCGGGAACCAACCATCACCGATCGTGCTAGACCCGGTTGCTAGGGGTTATGAGTTGAGGACAATGCACGTCAACCTCTTGCCATCATTTCATGGGAAGTTGAATGAAGATTGCCTCCAGTTCATGAAGGAGTACAGTGCTATTATTGAGACCTTCCCCATTATGCGACTCACGCGCGAACAGTTGCAAATGCGTTGCTTCCAGTATTGTATGATGGATGCGGCTATAACATGGCTCATGGGGCTTAGGCCGGGATCATTGACAAGTTGGGGCCAAATTTGCAAGGTGTTTTTTAATAGATTCTTTCCGGCTAGGAAAGCAAAAGAGTTAAAGGTGAAGATAGCCTATTTTTATGAGAGTGAGGGGGAGCTATTTCATGAGTCATGGGAGAGGTATCAACGCCTTGTGGCCCAATGCCCTCCTCACATGTTCACTGAGGAATACAAGGTGTTTTGTTTCCAAGGAGGTCTAACTCGGTTCTCCCAAGTGTTGGTGGATAACGCTTGTGGAGGTTCTTATGATACCAAGACCGCTTCGGAGATCTACGACATCTATGAGATGTTGGCATAAAACTCTCAACAAAGGAATGCCAACAGTATTCGAGGTGGGAAGTTTGATGTGAATGCTAGTACGGAAGCCGCCATCGAAATCTCAAGGATAAATAAGAAGGTGGAGACCTTAACTTCTCATATTGAAAGTATGGGATTTCCTAAGGCGGGAGTTAAGTTGCTAGGAAGGCAAGAAGGAGGCTCTAGCGGGCAATTCAACGAGAATGAAGGGTTTGAGGACACTTTTCAAAGTCAAGAGCAAGAGGAGGTTCAAGCTATGGGATTTCAAGGACAAGGCAACAACTCCTATCCCAACAACTATGCTCAACCATGGAGGAACCACCCAAACCTCTCTTGGTCAAATAACAACAACATTCTAAACCCACCACCAAGAAATCAACAACAAGGAAATCAACAACTAGGGGTGTACAATCAAGGAGGTAGCTCACAAGGGGGTTACCGTCAGAATCCACAACAAGGGTTGAACACTCAAGGAAGTAGCTCACAAGGAGCCTATCGTCAAAATCAATCACAAGGAGGATTCCCCCAAGGAGGAAATCAATGGGGAGGAAACCAATGGAACAACAACAACAATGCTCAACCAAGCTCGTATCAACCTCGCCGAAATATTGATGAAGAAATGAGAGGTATGCTGCAAGGCTTCCAAATAGCTGAGAATACCTTGACAAGCTTCATGCAAGCTAGTGGCCAAAGGTTTGGCAACCTAGAGGCATCTTTTGGGAAATTGGAGACCCAAATGGGGCAAATTGCCGAGGCCCTTCAAAAGCAAGAAAAGGGGAAGTTTCCAAGCCACACAGAGCAAGCTAAAGAAGGTAGTTTTGTCAAGAATGATGGAGCTAGAGATGAGGCATTGTTGTTTGAAGAAGCATACATCCAGAAAGTGAAAGATCCGGGAAGCTTTGTGATTCCCATATCAATAGGAAATAGTGGAGTGCTTAAAGGAGTACTAGATTTAGGAGCAAGTGTGAGCATGATGCCCCTATCTACTTATGTAAAGTTGGGTTTGGTAGGATTGAAGCCAACCGGGAAGAAGCTTATGCTAGCGGATCAAACCTCACTTTCATCAAGTGGTGAAATAAAGGATGTCCCAATTGTCATTGAAGGAGTAGTGGTGTTAACGGATTTTGTAGTTCTAGACATTGATGACAAGTCAAAAGATGTTAGGGAGTGGCAAGTTCTCCTTGGTAGACCATTCATGGCTACCGCTCAAATGAAGATCGATGTTTGCAAGAGGAAAGTTTGTATGCATGCATTTGAGAAAGAACTTGAGATTGATATAACCATATGCAATGATGACCTAAAAAGCATTGAGAGTTGCTATGTGGTTGAGTTGCAACCACCAAGGTCAACGGGTGGAAAAGTATGTGATTTGGTGCAATTGTTTGAAAAGAATAGTCAAGAGGATGAAGTTGAGAGCATTGGTAACTCTGAAATTGAAGAGCTCAAGAATTCCAACCAAGAGCTCATGCTTGAGGTAGAGGTTCTTAAGGCGGAGAAGTATGCCTTGGAAAAGAAGCTTGATGACCTAGCAAGGAAAAATCACAAGCTTAAGAAGGTCAACGTGACTCTCACAATGGAGAATGAGGTGACGGTGAAAGAGCTTGAGGATTTGGCTAAGCTCACCGAAGAATTTGAGGAAGAATCCTTAAGAAAGATGAGGAAGGCCCTCATGAGTGTAGATGCCAAGAACAAGGCACTTGAGGAGTTGAAGGAGGAATTGAGCAAGAATGAGATGTCCTTGAAGGTTGCTAAGGTAAAGGAGTGCGACTTTTTGGTGGAGATAGATCGGATGGATCAAGCCATCAAGGAACTTACCAATAACGGTCCCTCAAGGCCTAAATCTCCAATGCAAAAGGGAAGATTTCCTTCATATCCTTTAACTTGTTATTTTTGTCATAAAAAGGGTCATGTAAAGTCTAGGTGTTTTGAATTTTTGAAGCATGCCAATAATGATAAAAATAGACCTATAAGGAGATCTAACCATGTTAAGCAAATTTGGGTTAGGAAGGATTTGGTAAATCAAGTCCGGGATGAGTCTATAGGTCCAATTTGGGTAGTCAAGAAGAAATTGAGTTATAATGTGATTGACTTGGATGATGAGCATCATGATTCCATTTCGCATAGTATGATGCGGTAGTTGGATTTACATTTGGTTTTTACATTTCATGCCATGAATAAAAATGTTTGTGTTTAATCTTGCTTGTTGTGTGTTTTTCTTTTGTTTATTTTGTTTTTCTGAATAAATGTCCATCAATTCTTGATAGTGGTTTGAAATATGAGCTTATTTGTGGATTTTGTTTCATTGCAGATGATAAAATACATTCAGAAGAGGACTTTAAGTCAGGGTCGCCATTTGGTCGCTATTTGCATGCAAATGGCGACCTCACTTACATGAAGGATTTAGAGGTCGCCACTTACATGGTCGCCATGGCGACCCACATGTTGCAAATGGCGACCTTTCTTATCAGGTATGGTCGCCATTTGGTCGCCATGGCGACCTTACTTGTGCAAATGGCAACCACATGCAAACATGAAATTTCTTCTTGGTCGCCATTTGGTCGCCATGGCGACCGAGTGACACAAGTGGCGACATAGGGCGTTCACTTATAAAGTTGCTACTCAAAACATAACACCGCACAAACAAAAGCTCTCTCTTCTCAATTTCTCTCAATTCCAAAGCCGTGGCACGCACGTAATCTCCAAATCCGGTAAGAAATCACTCTAGTTCTTCAATTCTTTTCATCAAATCCTTCCTACATTGCATCTAGAATTACTAAGGGTGGTTTTGAGTTTGATTTGAAGTGATTAGTGCTTAGGATTTGATTTTTGTGTGGTTTGATTCATATAGAAGTGATTGTGATAGTATTGAAGTAGTTTTGGTTGATTGTGGTGCACATTGGTGAGTGCCGGAGTGTTATTGTAGTGCCGTTGTGCTGCCGGATTTCTGTCAGAGAGTTTAGTCCAAATTTGGGTGTGAAAAATGGCTCCGAAGATGAAATTGTCGAACAAGGGGGGCAAGGGTAGCAAGACCCCCACTCCTAAGAGGAGAGTAGTTCCCGAATGCAAACTGAATAGGAATTTCGATGAACGATTGGAGACATTTGCTGAGAAGAAAATGTGGCCTGAGAGGGGCATTGATTTGGAGAATTTGAGGGATACCCCTGTCCCAACAACAGTGAATGACATGGGATGGGGAGGATTAGCAGCTACTCCGCCACATTACAGCGAGGGTTTGGTGAAAGAATTCTATGCGGGAATGAATCCCGGGGAGTATATGAGGGGTGGTCCCATTCTAGTGAGAGGGGTTCCCGTGTACTTGAACGCACGGGACATTAACATCTATTTTGGGACGACATTGTTGGAAATTGAGGGGTTACGTGAGAGGATGGTGGAAGGAATCACCACAAATCCTTTGTATGTGAAGAATTTGGTGGAATTTGCTAACACTATGACCATCACTCCTATGACCATATGGATGGCGAAGAGGTTCCCTCTCAGGCAGTCAAACTTGAAGATTGAGCACGCCTTTTGGCACATTTTCCTCACCTCTTCCCTTAGACCGGTTTCCCATAGGTCCACTGTTCCATTTGAGGCAGCCAGGATTCTACACAGTATTACTGAGAGGCAGCCTATTGATGTGGGAATTATTGTGAAGATGGAGATTCAGCGGATTGGGAGGAATGAATCAGAGATAGATATCCTCCCTTTCCCTTGTTTGATCACAGAGGCCTGCAAGTTGGCGGGTGTAGATATCTCTGGGGACATACTTAAGCCCCCCATGTCAGATATGGACTTGACCACCTGGAGACGTTTGATGATTAAGCGTGGGGAGATACCTACTGGGGGGAAATGTAGGAGAGTGCGGAGTTCAGAGGCTGGCACTAGTGTTAGGGAAGAATTTGAGAGAGTGGTCCCTGAGGAGGACGATGATGATGAGGAGGAGGAGATTCCTATTTGTGATGATCATGGGCAGCCGTTGGGTCTTCGGATTCTAGATGGTGTACAGCGCATTAGGAAGACTCAGACTGGTGATTTTGATATCCTTCATGCTGATAAACTTGATATTGAAGGAAGGCAGAAGGCCTTGGAGGACAGGCAACTGAGGTTGGAAAACCTTATTCAGGATTTGAGTGAGACAGTGATCACAGGTTTTACAGACCTCCGCCATGATCTAAAGCTCACCCCTTATGTCAGGAGGCCGAAGAAGCCTGCCACAGTGATTCCACCTACCCCCACTGCACCTTCAGGACATAGCACAGAGGAGCCTGACTTCGTATTTCAGACTGCACAGTCTGCTGTTGAGGAGGCAGCACAGTTGGAGGAGGCCATGGCCCGTTCCTTGACTAATCAGGGACCCCGTTATGTGGGAGGTCCTCCTATTGATGAGGCAGCCGCACAGAGGAAATGGAGAGAGGAGCAGTCTAGGAGAGCAGCATTAGCTAGGGAGCAGAGAAGGAAGGACCCGAAAGGGAAGGGTAGAGTAGTGCAGGATGAGGAGGATGATTCAGAGTAGTTGGCCTACTAGCATTCCTAGGATTTGTTTTATCTTTTCATCATTTGCATTTTCTATCATTTTATTGGGACATTGCTAGTTTTATGTTTTTACTTTTGGATTATTTTGTTGGATATTTTTGTTGATTTATGTTTATTCGCATTTCTTTTTCCTTTTAATCATTATTTCTCATTGTTGCCTTTATTTTGTTTCCGCATAGAATAAGGGTGTGAATTGGATTTTGGTAGTGGATTTAGGACATTTGTGCTTCATTGTTCTATGTGTTGTTGGGATTTTGTGTATGATTATTTGGAGGGTAATATGCCGGATGATTGGATATTTTGTTTTTGCTCTTGCTTGTTGGATTATTGCTTGAAATTTAATGGGTTGCGCTTGTTGTCTTTATTTTTTTCCACCTTTGAACATTGAGGACAATGTCAAATTTAGGTTTGGGGGTGCTTTTGCGCAACACCATGATGCTTGGTTTTCAAAAGAATTGTGTGCCAAAATTTTCAAAATTTTTTGCGATATTGCCATATTTGAGCATGCTTTGCTTGTGGAGATTGTTCTTTACATGATGTAGTGAGGAATTGTGCATGTTTGATAGTGTTTGGTTTAGATTAACACCATGCCACTTAGGGTGTCATTGAACAAAATGCGTTAATCTTTTTCTCTTAATGTTGAGTGAATGATCAAATTTGCTTAAAGGCTAAGAATTAATAGTGGAGATTCCCGTGAGGATCACAAACACGGCCTTTAAAAAGCATACGTTGAGTTGTAAACATTCACTCTTTAAACACTCACTCTCAAACACTCATACAAGCATGTTTTGGTCTCATTTGCACTAAATGTTGTTTGCCATAGAATATTATGGTCTGCTTGTGGATGCCTTATTTTGCTTAATGGACGAATCTTTAGAAATGATTTTAGGCGATGCATGTGAAAACCTCTTTGGCCTAAACACTTCCAACCAATTTGAATATGTGTGCTCCCAAGCCCCTTTGAAGCCACACACATTTGAAGCCTTTCTTTCATGAACCACATCTACATGAACCTTATAGCCTTATAATAATTGACCTACCTTGACCAAATGATTCGCTAAGGCTTAGGAACTCAATGTAAAATTTTGAATTTATAAATATAAGGTGTGTACCTAGGCATGTGAATGTGTGTAAGAGTCTTGCAAAGCAAGAGATGTTTGAAAATGGAAAAGAAAACAAAAGCTTGTAAAGAATGAGAAAAGAAAAGAAAATTAAAAAAAATTAAAAAAAAATTAAAAAAAAATGATGAAAAGCATGAAAGGAAAAGAATTGGCAAGCAAAGAAAAGCAAAGAAAAAGGAATCAAGAAATTAGGCACAAAGGGCCTAGAAAAGGAAGAGAAGTAATTAAACTACTCAAGTTGAAAATAGGAGTAGCATACACATGTGTAATTGTGAGCCTGGACACCTTGAAGTGTGAACAATATGTGTGAATCTTGTGGAACTTAAAGAATTAGAATGTATGCCTTAATGAAATCATTAGGTCCCTTGATATCCATTTCTTCCATTCTTTGTTTCACCATAACCTTAGGCCCCATTACAACCAAAGAAAAGACCTTCATGATCTTTAGGATTGTCCATTTTGTACAATTTGGTTGATGCATGTTCTTTCTAATTCATGGCTTGCAATTCCATTCATGAGATCACTTTTCAGGAAATTGCGTTTTAATGATTAGCATGTGCAATCAATTTGTTGCCATAACATGAACTCATATTGCACATGTACAAATTTGAGTGAACCTAGGAGTCTTGGAGAAAAGAAGAGAGAATCCGGTGAGGTTTAGTATCAAAGCGAATTACATTCTAAACTAATAGCACCTTTGCTTTGAAGCTTTGGCATTTTGAATGTAAGATCGCATTGCGTACAATTATGTCTAAGGTGGCACGTTTTTAATCATAACTATACACGCTCTTGCATGTTTAACTCCTCACCATGGCATAACTGTTTTAATCTCTTCATTTTGGCTTCGCACATTGATCATTTGAACTGATAACCTTTGAAATATCTCTATGCATGTTTTTAGGGGTTTGCTTGCTATTGTTTTTGCTCGAGGACTAGCAAAAGATTGGTTTGGGGGTATTTGATCAGGCCAAAATTGGTATGATTTTGGCCCTCATTTCTGATTCTTTTTGCTTGATTCTCGGGCATTTCCCCGTGTTTAATGTTGTTAAATTGAGTGTTTCAGGTTTTATTAGGTTTCAGAAGCAATTGAGATGAAGGTGGAGGACTTGTGCGAAAATGTCGCACAAATGGGAAGAAACAGGGCATTTTCACCACTTGGATATAAGAGGTCGCTACATGAGCGCCATGGCGACAGAGGATTCTCCAAAGGCATCAGAAGGTCGCCACTTGGTCGCCACTTGAGCGCCATGGCGACAAAAAGTCACAAAAACAATCAGGTGGGGTCGCCACTTGGGGTCGCCATGGCGACCTCCCTTGCAAGTGGTGACCTAGTGCACTCAAGGCATGGTCGCCACTTAGGGTCGCCATGGCGACCTTGATGGTGCAAATGGCGACCTCCTCACTTTTCCAGGGTCGCCACTTATGGTCGCCATGGCGACCTAGAGGTTACAAGTGGCGACCTCTACACATATTGGTCATGGTCGCCACTTGACAAATAGCGAGAAAGATGGTTTTCGAAGCGACCTTTTCATCTAACCGTTTTACGCTCCAGGGTTGCCATAGTGACCAAATAGCGACCAAGGCTCCACATCAGCGAATCAAGCAGTTACCAGTACATGTCCATGAGTGAGTATATATATGAAGCGTCTCTCCATCTTCAAGGCATCGAAAATCAGAGATAAAAATTCAGAGAACACTCATTTCAAATCTAGATCATCATCCATGGAACATTATTCATCATCCTCCATTTCTCTCCTTGAACTCATCTAATCCATCCAACCCTCAACACAAAACCTTGATTACTTCACTACATCATTCCTCATCCCACCATTTCTCCACCAAAATCCTTAGTAACTTTCCACCAAAACACCCACATTCCAAGACATTTCCTCAACCTCCATTCCTTGCATCTAGTAGCATAGAGGAGAAGAAGGATCAAGCTTAAAGAAGGTGACCCAAGGGTTATTTCCTTATCATTTACTTCTTTTCATTTATTGCAAATATGTGTAACTAAACCCCTAATCTAGGGGATAGATTTGAGGATCAATTGGTTGTGGGTTTAGCTTAGCTTGTAATGAATCTCTTATGTGTTCTATTCATTCAAATTAATTAGATTCCATTCATTATAATTGACTTGTATATCACTTGTTGATTGCTATCTTGAGTGGAGTAATTTGTTATATATTCACATATGGATTGACAATCCTTGTGTGATTAAGAACCCATTGGATAGGATATATTAGTGGTGGGTATACCAACCCCACTAATCTAAGCCTCTAAGTGGTTAACATAATGAGATTGGTACATTAATGATGCTAGTTAGCTTACCCACATTCAATTGTTAATCGATCTATTCCCTAGCTATCTCATTAATTGATTTTTATCACAATTCTTATCAAGGTGTTGAGTATTCTATTTTTCATATCATATTTTGTGTATTTTCATTTGAGTAGTTAGCATTTGTGGTTTTAGAAACCACACATCTATCAAACAATATGATTTATTTTATTGCTCTAAGATTAGTCAATTTATCTAATTAACACTCCATTCCCTGTGGAACGAACTTGCTCACTATTTTGCTATCAAATCACATTTTAAAAGGATTAAGTGGCCTTAAAAGAGTTTTCAAGAATCAACCATAATCTCTATTATTACTATTTTGTTGAGTACACAAACGACCTCATCAATTTTTTATTGATAATATCATTTATAACACGGATAGATTAGATATTTCTTCTGTCTATGGCGATGGTCGAGGATTTCGGTTGGTGGAGGAAATGGTGGTGGCGTTCTCATGCATGTTGATAAGTGTAATAAACTGAAGGTTTTAGGGTTTTTAGGGCCGATTTTTTGGATTCCCTCTCTGCTTAGTATAATATTGTATATATAGGTCCCGTTGCTTGCCATGCACTCTTATAACTTCAATCTAGGGTTTTGGCAATTATAGGACTTTCCTTGGCAATAAACGAGATTGTCGTAGGATTTGATCCCTAGAAACAAGTAATTCTTTCCTGGGACGATTCTGATAGAATTGAATCCTTATTCAAATGGAACTCTCAAATGGCGGGAAGAAATCCACCTCTATTGTTTGACTAAACGACGGCGTTTTAGTATTCTTCATTGGAGCTTTAATCCGGTCTTCTGGGCATATGAGTCATACCTTTGTAAATTCTTCGTCTGGTATCCTAACTGCCTGGTAAGCTGATTCTAGAAGGTGTCTGAGTTTTTTAAGTACCCCGCCCCCTACTAGCTTTGTGATTTCTACAGGTTACTCGGTCGTCTGGGAATCGAGATGCCAACTGATATAGTAGAGGGATACCTAGATAATGTAGCAACGGGATACCTGGATGACGTAGTAGCGGGATATTGCGTGAAGAACTCTGTATCGGGACACTGGGTAGAGCTCCGTATGGGATACTTGGGTGGAGCTCCATATCAGGATACTGTCAGGCATATGTGAAGTTAGGAAACTGCTGGTGTTTATTCTTTTGGAGGAGGTATGTATCCGGATTGATCTAGATCTCTCTCTTGAAGCAGCCAGATGGTACCTGAAAATTATTCCTCCCTTGTATCCAGGTGGAAAATTCTTCTTTGGTCCTTTGCTAATTTTGGCAGTTAATAGAAGTCTCCCCTGACTTGATCACCGATACCTTGTAGGGGTTGGTGTCAGGATTTCGATTTTGCTTGAAGGATTTTTTACCTTGTCCGTCTGCCTACCCTTTGTCTGGTTGGCTTCCATTACAAAGGAGGAAATCTTCCTTGGATACGACGGTATTTAGTGCATAGTCCACGTGTCAGACGATGATTGCCCCGCAGATTTCAAATGAGCCATTTTTTTACGCAATTAATTCGAAACCATCTCTAGCACGTCTCTGGTCTTTAATTCTGAATTCCTTGTGCGTCCTAGTAACCGCATATCTTTCTCTATAAATAGAACGATATTCTTGCCTCTTCCATACCACTTCTTAAATTTCAAAAGAATAAACAAAAAACCTAGCTTCTCACTTTCTCCTTCTTCTTCCTACTGCAACAATGGTGTCTCCATAGAAAATTCCTTCTACTTCACAAGTACTTTCAACTAGCCAAACTCACCCTGACCCAGCTTCATCACACCCCGACCCAACCTCCCCAAATCGTTCTAACAGTCTTGATGCCTTATTTAACACGGAGAGGGTCGATTTAGGGGAGGGTTCTCCGACATCAATAGGAAAGAAACGAGGTCGCGGTCGATGACTCTACTCCAACACAACGCCGTCGTTCTATGAGAAACTCTCGAATCGGTTCGAGTTTCAACAACAAACCAGAAGACCCGGTCCAAATCGCTAACGAAGAAGATGCAGCAGATGTTGGTGGTGACGAGGAGGAAGGTGATGTGCCCGGAGTCACCTTGGTCGGGGTACAGACTAGTTCATTTACCTCCTTCCACGACAGCAGGATTATATCGGATTTTGTGTGTACTCTGGATACTCTTGCTCAACTGAGAAGGGACTACAAGATCCCTGATTCCATTACCCTGTCCCTTCCTCACAAGGGTTATGATGTATATACTCCCCCTCGAGATTGTCTCATTATCCACAAGGCGGCCTTTGAATGTGGGGTCCAGCTTCCTCTTCAACCCATTTTTCACCAGTCTGTCATTGCTTTGGAGTTAGCCCCCTGCAGATCTCAACGGGGTTTTGGAAGCACTTGACTAGGTTCTTGGTGCTCTAGAAGGAGCAATGTGAGTAGGACAAGGTGGAGAGGGAGCTAAGATTCGACAAGCTCTGCTACATATTCCACATAGCGAACCTGGTACCCCTGGGTCAGTTTTATCTGAGGACGTACAATGGGATGAAGTTCCTTGTTCTTGGGGCAAACATGAAGTACGCTGTGCCCTGAAAAAAGGAATGGATCGTGGTCAAGGGAGATTGGCAGCGTACAGCCTTCATTGGGGGTATTGAATACCCGGTCCCGACCCAGTTCACCGTGAAAGACAAATGGGCAAAAAGGGTGCTTTTATCGAAATCTCGGTATATCCTCAAGAGGATTGTGAATAGGGGCTACACAAACATGAAGTATCCTACTTTTGATGCTTTTGAAGGAGATCGGTTAGAGAGATACCTAAGGATCTCTATTACTCTTCCGGGTGTGTAGCTTTATTCGCCTCTATTACTTATATGTATGCATATCTTCTTCTTTCTTTTTTCTTATCATATTTTCTTCTTTTTGGCAGTATCCTCTAACCCTCTAGAGCCTAATTCTCCGTCCTCCTCTGGGCCGGGAGATATTGGTCCACTTCCTTCTTCTTCTTCTTCTCCCTTCCTTTCTCCTTCCTTAGATGCAAAAGTTGTGCCCGAGTCTACACAGCCTGCTAATGCTCCTGCTCCTCCTACTGCTTCTGTGAGGTCACCTGCCAAGACATCTATCTCTCCTCCTACTGCACGCCCCTCACTAAGTGCGATGCTGGCTTGGGCAGCCAAGGCTTGGGGTTCACCAGGCTAGCCACAGAGGCAGACTTGTAAAGCTGCTGCCCTAAGGTCTGCTGTGAACACTCCTTCTACCCCTCCTCTTTTAGTAGTGCCTTCCAAGGACCAAGCTGAGATAACAAAGAAGAAAGATACTGCTCCTACTTCTTCCCCGGCAGTCGACATTCCTTCGGGATCTGGGTCAGGGGTGTCATCCACGACGAGGTGGTACCCTGGATCACTTCTTGTCCGGGAGGGAGCTTGGCGAGCATGGCAAAGATACCTTAGGACATCCTGGCTGCCAAAGGTGCCTCTATTTAGCCGAGGTAGAACCCTACCTTCTTTCTTGCTATTATCTTTTTCTCTTTTTGTAGGTATTGACTCTTTTTTTTCTTTTCTTTTTTTTAGGGTTTTTGGCCTTGGCTATGGAGAGGCAGTTATCCACTTAAAGGAGGCCTACCTCGGGCTTCAGACCGAGTTGGAGAATGCCAAATAGAAGCTGTCCCAAGCTCAGCAAAATGTGGCTCCCTGGGTTCAAGCTACAGCCGAGGCTGAGGAGGGTAGGCAGGCTGCCTTAGTGGAAGCCAAGCACTTTGAGCATTGCCTAGACACTGAAACAATCCAGTCATTACGTCGCCGCGAGGAGAGGGACTGCTTGATGAGGGAGAAAAAACTGCTATAGGACGAGAACCAACTTCTACGGGATACGATGCATGACTTGGAGACCAGGGAAGGCTCCTCTTTTAAAGATGGCTATTTTACTACCTACTATAAAGTGGCCACGGCTCTACCTCCTCCTTTCAACCTCTGAGCTACTTTGAATTGGGACCGGGATCAGATCATGGCCAAGGCTGCCCCAATTATCAGGTGGTGATCCAGACTAAGGGGCTCCTCCAAAAAACATTGCAGATCCGGATCCTATCCCATCACAGGGGCCTGATCTGCCTGTTGATGTTCAAACTGATACGATTAAGAAGGTGACTCCAGACCCTCCTACTACTCAAGAACAGTGGACGCTAGGTTCCGTGCATTCTTCTGAGATTGTTTCAGTGGAGGAGGAAGATGATCCAGAGGAATCTGGAGTTCCAGATGCTTAGGGGATCCAAGGTAGTTCTACAGTTGTGGTTGAGGGGGCAGAAGCAGCCAGACAAGAGGAAAGCATAGAGGAGAAGGGGGATGATTGACTTGCTATTCTTTTATGTACATTTTTCTTTGTGTTTATATACATCTTTGTAGCCCAGAAATGGGGGTTGGGCACCCTGTTTGATCAATGCAGTTTCCCCTTTTCTTTTTTTTTCTTTTTTTGACTTGCATACTACCTTGTTTTCCTTTATGATAGAACTTAGAGAAAATTTTGATGTTATATACTTGTGAACAGTTGAACTTAACTCCGATGTTTATCTCCTAATAACATAATCAAGGTACTTGGTAGTTAAATGCTTAACACTCTTGTACCGTGCTGCTTTAATCAATCGGGATCTAATAAGTGACTATGTCTTCTTCCAATATCAAGCTTTTATATGCATGTAGTAATTTAAGGTTTTGGGTATCCTGGCAAGATATCCTGATCATTCTGATGATCTGTCCTGATAGGTAACTAAGGTCATTTTAGCACCAGATTTTCTTAAAGATATGGTGAAGTAAGGTGTCAGGTATCCCGGCAAGGTATCCTGATCCTTTTGATGATCTGTCCTAGTAGGCAACTAATGTCACTTTAGCACCAGGTCTTTCTTGGAGGAGGGTATACCCCGACCAAGGTAGTAGGAGCGCCATAAGGCTTTTTCCTGATCTTGACGATACGGCGGGCAACTAAGGCCACAAGTCCGGATCTTTAGTCTGGTAGGCAACTATGCCACTTAGGCACCTATGCACCAGATCCTTCTTGGATGAGGGTATACCCCGGCCAAGGCAGCAGGAGTGCCATAAGGCTTTTTCCTGGTCTTGAGGATACGGCGGGCAACTAAGGCCACAAGTCCGGATCTTTAGTCTGGTAAGCAACTATGCCACTTAGGTACATATACACCAGATCCTTCTTAGAGGAAGGTATACCCCAACCAAGGCAGCAGGAGCGCCATAAGACCTTTTCCTGGTCTTGAGGATACGACATACAACTAAGGCCACAAGTCCAGATCTTTAGTCTAGTAGGCAACTATGCCACTTAGGCACTTATACACCAAATCCTTCTTGGAGGAGGGTATACCTCGACCAAGGCAGTAAGAGTGCCATAAGGCTTTTTCCATGGTCTTGAGGTGATTCAATTATGGCGAAAAATTTGTAGGATGAACACAGGTGAGCCATGTAGGAGAACAAACTGACTTTATTGAATTTCTCATAAAATACAAAGTGAATTCGAGGTATGCATGTCAACCGACATAAGCCTTTCATAAAATTTCTAAGGATAGAACATCCTTAGGTTATCAGCATTCCATGTGTGGTCTACTGGATAACCCTCCATGTCTTCCAGCTTATAGGCACCTGTAGGGAAAAATACACGCGGCGGAAGCGAAAAAAGAGTTTAGTATAGTTTAAATTTTTTCCATATTTTGAACCTTAACCCTCTAATTAATTAACATATAATATTAAAGATATCATACCTTTGTCGTGTGATTCGATTGACATTGCGTCGATGGTAATCCATAAGATCTTCCAATCTAATCACGAACGTGAATCACCTAGGAGCATGGTCTCCTTTCTCTTTGAATTGTGTACCTGATAATGGATTAACAAAACCTTTTCTTTTTTGTTAGTCACAAAAAGTTCCAAGAGACAACAAAGAATGTTCCGGTCACTTTTGAATTCACAATCGTTAGATCGAAACTCGCATGAACCTTATTCGAAATTGTGCACAAAACCTTTTGATGTAAAAGTAACTAGTGCACTATCGAAATAAAAACAAACTTTTCTGACTATTCCTCTGGACCGAAAATAATCACACTAGTCTAAGATATGGATTTTATTTTTCTCTAGCAAAAGAAAAATCTCTCAAGAAGGCCTTAGGGTGGCCAAATCCAAAGTTACAAAAACTACGGTAGCCAAATCCATAGTTACAAAAACTATGGTACCGAATTCTTTCCAAAACTATGGTTTTGAATTCTTTCCCAAAACTATGGTTCCGAATTCTTTTTTCCCAAAAAAACTATGGTTCCGAATTCTATCTTGTGTTAACAAGGTGGTGACCGAAATCCTCTACAAAAAAGGATTTGTGTCTCCACAAAAGACTTCAATCAATCTTTTAGAATTCAAACCTTAATCCAACTCTTTAGTGTATTTGTGACTATATAAAAGACTTCCTAATTTAACGAGATAAATAAATCCCTTATTTATTACTTACCAAATAAAATCTTTATATTTAATATACTACTACCAATAGTATAACACTAAGAAACATATTTCCTAGTCAGAAAATTTTTTTGATTCTTAATTAAATAATTAATCAATCAATTAATTAATTTCCATTTAATCAAATAATAAAATAAAATAATATATTTAGACTATTTTATAAGCCTTGCCGCCTATACGCAAAGATAGGCCATTATATTATTTTTCTCATTTTATTAAATCTATTGGACCTTTAATTAAAAGGCCCACATGTGAACTAGGTCCATTCTTAATAAAAAGAAACAAGTCCACATGCCTTAATACAATTCTAGATGGACCCATAATTAGTCCGGTAGAATATATCAAGTGATTCATGCAAGTCCGTGTGGATTGGGGATCTTGGCGGGCCTATCTAAATTTAAGCTTCAATAGACATAACCCAATCACAATCAATAAATGATTCACTTAGGTTCAATCTATTAATTTTAATTCATTCCACTAAAGAACTAAAATTGCACTCTTAAATAAAGATGAAATAAGTAAATGATTCTCATTCATACCTTAGACAATCTTATAGGAGATAGTGAATCCTCGTGAAGAATGTCAGTAATCGTTAAGAGCTCATAGACCGCCTATAGCTCTCCAAGTTACCATATTTACTCATATGACCACACTTTGAACTTGGATATATATTATGACTTGTCTAGAAGTCATCTTTCAATAGTCACTATTGAAAACTCAATATTAAGATTTAATAACCAAAACCCCAAAACATCCATATGATGATATTCTACTCACATTTAATAAATGGAGCCACGATGTCCATATCTATAAATGAAGTCCTCTATCGATTTGCAAATGAATACCACCAAACTATCAAGGATAGACTATGCTATATAATCGTACTCATTGATAGCTCAAATGATAACACTTTTAACCATAAGTCCATCATTTATCTCAGGATTAAGATAGACTCTCTAATTGTCCTAATAATAAAAAGACTTTTATCTATTGATGGTTCTAGATAAAGTATTTCATTGTGATTCAGTTCAATACACCCAGTGCACTAGATTCTTTTACTTGAAGACCCTTCGATGATTTTAAACTCATCATAACACATTTGATCCCACTCAAATGCTAGCAAAAGAATTCTACAACTTTAAAATGATAAAGGTACCCAACTTTTAACTTAAGTTGTGAACGTTATTCAAGACTAACTAAAGAATTGTGTCTACCTCATACATATCTAGATGTACGAACAATTCTTCTTTTCTCATACTCTTTTGACTTTATGATTATTTACTTTGACAATTATAATTATAAATGCTATAAGATTTTGTTAAAATAGAAATCACTTTATTAATATGATTAGATTGTCAAATACAATATTATACTCTTGCTATTGAGCATAATCCTAACAATCTCCCACTTGCGCTATAGCAAACGTGTCATATCTCTAATTCCCGTATTCTCTAGGTGCCCATCAAAATTCTTCTATGGTAGAGCATTTGTGAAAGGATCCGCTATATTTTCTACTGACGCGATTTTGGTAATCGTCATGTCACCCCTATGCACAATCTCCTTAAGAAGATGATACTTACTTTCAATGTGTTTTCCTCTCTTATGACTTCTTGGTTCTCTTGAATTAGCCATTGCTCCAATGTTGTCACAGTAGATAATGATCTGCTTATTCACACTTGGAACCACTTCTAAGTCAATCAAGAACTGGCGGAGCCAAACAGCCTCTTTGGCAGCTTCACATGCGGCAACATACTCAGCTTCCATGGTGGAGTCAGCAATACAGGATTGCTTGATACTCCTCCATATGACTGCTCCTCCTTCAAGAGTAAAAACAAATCTTGATGTGGATTTTCTGGAGTCAGAATCCAATTGGAAATCAGAATCTGTATACCCTACGGGAATCAAATCCCTTCCAAAGTATACAAGCATATTGTCTCTCGTTCTCTTGAGATAATTGAAAATATGCTTAACTGTCGTCCAGTGATCAGGACCAGGTTTCGATTGAAACCTGCTAACTATGCCAACAACAAAACAAATATATGGTCTAGTGCAAAGCATTGCATACATGAGACTTCCAACTGCCGAGACATATGGAACCCTACTCATGAATTGCTCTTCAAGCTTATTCTTAGGAACTTGTTCCTTAGAAAGTTTGATTCCATGCCTGAAAGGTAACATACCTTTCTTGGAATCTTGCATGGAAAACCTAGACAAGATTTTATCTATGTTTGAAGCTTGGGATAGTGCAATCGTTCTATTCTTTCTATCCCTTATCACTTAGATACCAAGAATATAGCTTGCTTCTCCTAAGTCCTTCATATCAAATTGTTTTGCTAACCATTCTTTTACTGATGTCAATACACCTACATCGTTTCCGATGAGTAGTATAACATGAACATGAAGAATTAGGAATACCAACCTGTCACCTTTGATCCTTTTGTATACATAAGGTTCGTCAAGGTTCTGAACAAATCCAAAACCTTTCACAGCTTGATTGAACCTTATGTTCCAGGATCTGGATGTTTACTTTAATCCATATGCAACTTGCATACCTTTTCCACTTGGCCATTTTCAATGAATCCTTCTAGTTGTATCATATAGATGCTTTCGTCAAGACTTCCGTTAAGGAAAGCTGTCTTGACGTCTATTTGCCAAATCTCTAAATCCAAAGATGCCATAATGGATAAGAGTATCCTAATGGATTTAAGCATGGCCACAGGAGAGAAGGTTTCCTCGTAATCGATACCTACTTTCTGTGTGTAACCTTTAGCTACCAATCCAGCTTTAAAAGTTTCCACCTTTCCATCCATACCTCTTTTCCTCTTATATACCCACTTGCACCCAATGGGTTTTATCCCCTCAGGCAAGTCGACAAAGGACCAAACTTTGTTATTGAACATGGGCTCAATCTCAGATTGCATTGCCTTTTGCCAATGGCGACTATCAACATCCTCCATTGCTTCCTTATATGTGTAGGGATCATCGTCATCCAGGAGATTCTCCATTTATTCTCCTAGACCGATGTATCTCTCAGGTTGTCTTATAACCCTCCCACTACGACGAGGAATGGTAGGTTATTGATCTTGTGTTGGTATGGAACTTACAATTGGGCTAGGTTGTGAAACCTCTTATGGAATTGTATCTCCTGACATCTCATTCAGGGCAATTCTACTTTTAGGTATAAACTCATTCATATAGTCATTTTCCAAAAATTTAGCATTTGTTGAAACAAATACTTTAAGATTTGAAGGACTATAGAAATAATACCCTTTACTTTCCTTTTGGATACCCAACAAATATGCATGTTTCCGTACGGGACTCCATCTTTTCTATCTTTCCTTTTAACACATGCGTAGGACAACCAAATATCCGTAAGGGTTGTAAACTAGGCTTTTGCCTAGTCCACAACTCATGCGGTGTTTGAGGAACCGACTTCGATGGTACATCGTTTAGAATTTATATTGCAGTTTGTATAGCATATCCCCAAAAAGAAACATGAAGCGTTGAATAACTCAACATCGACCCAACCATGTTCAAAAAAGTTCTATTTCTTCTTTCTGCCACCCCATTCTGTTAAGGTGTACCTGATGCAAAAAACTGAGAAATGATCCCATTATCAATAAGATATCGTTGAAACTTACTAGATAGATATTCTCCACCACGATCAAATCTGAAGATTTTTATGTGTTTCTCAAGCTGCTTTTCCACTTCAGCTTTAAATGCTTTGAACGTGTCAAAAGTATCCAATTTATGTCTTAGGAGATACACATAGTCAAATCTCGAGTAATCATCTATGAAAGTGATAAAGTACTCATATCTACCTCTAGCTTGAATGCTCATAGGACCACATACAAGTATGCATTAATCCTTAACATTCAATGGCTCTTGTGCCTTTGGTCTTGAACAACCTTTTGGTCATTTTAACTTCCAAACAGGATTTACAAGTTGGTAGATCAGCAACCTTTAAGTCACTTAAAGGTCTATCACTAACCAATCTTTTAATCCTATTAAGGTTAATACGACCTAGGCGCAAATGGCATAGGTAGGTTTCATCTGTTAGGATTATGCTCAATAGCAAGAGTGTAATAGTGTAATTAACAATCTTATTCATATTAATAAAGTGATTTCTGGTTTAAACAAATCTTATAGCATTTATAGTTTAATAATTGTTAAAGTAAATAATCATAATGTCTAAAGACTATGAGAAAAGAAGAATTGTTCATACATCTGAATATGTATGTGGTAGACACAATTCTTTAGTTAGTCTTGAATATTGTTCACAACTTAAGTTAAAGGTTGGGCACCTTTATCTTGTTAAAGTTGTAGAATTCTTTTGCTAGCATTTGAGTGGGATCAAATGAGATATGATGAGTCTAAAATCATCGGAGTGTCTTCGAGCAAAAGGATCTAGTGCACTGGGTGCATTGAACAGGATCACAATGAAATACTTTATCTATAACCGTCAGTAGATAAAAGTAATTTCATTATCAGGACAATCGGAGAGTCTATCTTAATCCTGAGATAAATGATGGACTTATGGTTGCAGGTGATATCATTTGAGCTATCAATGAGTACGATTATATCGCATAGTCTATCCTCGATAGTTTGGTGATATTCATTTGTTAATCGATAGAGGACTTCATTTATAGATATGGACATCGTGGCTCCATTTATTAAATGAGAGTATAATATCATCATATGGATGTTTTGAGGTAATTGGATATTAAATCTCAACGTTGAGTTTTCGATAGTGGCTATTGAAAACATGGCTTCTGGACAAGTCAAAATATCCAAGTTCAAAACGTGGTCATATGAGTAAATATGGTAACTTGGAGAGTTATAGGCGGTCTATGAACTCTTGGCGATTACTGATATTAATCACGAGGATACACTATCTTCAATATGATTGTCTAGGGTATGAATGAGGAAGCATCTTCCTTTTCTGTCTTTATTTAAGAGTTCAATTTTAGCTCTTTAGTGGAATGAGCTAAAATTAATGGATCGGACCTAAGTGAATCATTTGTTGATTGTGATTAGGTTATGTCTATTGGAGCTTAAATTTAGATAGCCCGCCAAGATCCCCAATCCACACGGACTTGCATGGATCACTTGATATATTCTACCGGACCAATTTGGGGTCCATCTAGAATTGCAATTTAATATATTAAGAATATAATTTGCACATTATTTAGGTAATGGGCTGCACAATTATATTTATATATTAATGAATAACATGTGGGCTTGTTTCTTTTAGTAAGAATGGGTCTAGTTCACATGTGGGCTTTTTATTTAAAGTCCTATGGATTAAATGAAATAGGAAAAATAATATTTGGCCCAATACACATATGGGGCGGCAAGGTTATATATTAACCTAAAATATTATTTTGTTTTCATTATTTAATTAAATAAGAATTAATTAATTCATTAATTAATTATTTAATTAAGATACAAATCTTTTCTCATTAGGAAATATGTTTCCTAAAGGTATACTATTGGTAGTAGTATAATTAAATAGAAAGACTTGTTTGACAAGGAAATAAATAATTAGTTTTATTTATTCAAACAGGAAGTCTTTTTATTTTAGTCAAATATGAGAATAAAAAGATTTATGAGTTTGATTAGGTTTTGGAAATCTTTTCTAAATAGGAATTAGGGTGCAATTCAAACTAATTAATTTTGTTTGGAAATTGCGGCAACCCTAATTAATTTAGGAAGAGAATTCGGCCAACCCTAAAAAGAAAGAAGAAAAATTTCGGCCACCTATATATGTATACATATAATTTTCGGCCAGCCCTAATGCTTAGTGTGCAGAATTTTTTCTTCTTCTTCTTCTTAACTCATAGATAGAAATATTTTATTCTACTAAAACAAAAGAAAAAGGAACATAGATTATTCTTTGATGGTGTACTACTTGCTTAATCATTGATAAGCTTGTGTATACAACATCGATCAAGGTTCACGCGAGTTTCGATCATTAGATTGAGAACTCAAAAGTGACCGGAATAATCTTAGGTTTCTTTTGATTGTTTTTGTGACTAACGATCAAGAAAGAAAAGTTTGTTTAATCCCATTATAGGTTTGCAATTCAAAGAGAAGGGAGACCACGCTCCTAGGTGATCCACGTTCGTGCTAGGATTGAAGATCTTGCGGATTACCATCGACGCAAGTCAATCGGATCACGCGACAAGAGGTATTAAATTTTTATTACTTTGTTATATATATTTAATTAATCAAAAGGGTTTAAGGTTCATAATTGGAAAAATTTTAAAAGCTACCCAAACACTATTTTCTAGTCTCGCTTCCGCTGCGGGTACTGTATTTTTCCCTACAATTGGTATCAGAGCCTAGGTTGAACCCTTTTAATTAATTAACGTATATATACGTGGATCGATTTCTTTTATTGTGATTATGCATGTTTTAGAAAGAGATGGCACTCTAGGTATTCGCATATATTATTACATGTGATGTATGGATTAATATATGTTTTTATGTGGATTGTTATTGCTCGATTTTGGCTCTAGATTTTCAATGTATTTTTGGTTTCGGAATTGTAACAAGAAGGGTGGTCTATCATCGCCATAATTCCTTCTTGGTAGTTGCTAGGATTTTTTTTTATGTATTAAAAAATTGCTGCAGTTATAATGTGCAGTATTTTTTACTGTCATGAATAAAAAAAAAAAAAAAAATTTCTGCAGTAATTTTATTTGATTAAATTAAATTGTAACACGTTCTACATCGAAGTATCGAAGAAACGAAGCAACCGGAACCGAGAACGAGCACCGAGCGCACCCTAGGAGTGGATTGGGCTGCGCATGGCATGCCCGAAATACAGTGGGCTGCACATGGCAGCCTTGCCACCAAGAGGGCTGCGCACGGCAGCCATGCAAGGCCCATGGGCTGCGCATGGCAGCCCCTTACGTGGGGTTGTGGGCCGTGCAATCCCGTGGAGGGAGGCTGGAGGATGGGCTTATGGTGATGGGCCACTCGAAGATCTTGTATTCCTATATCAATGTAATTTATTTGTTTTTTCTAGGATGGGCCAAAATTGTTGCTATTTAATTTATGGTTAAATATTACAATTTTTGTTGTTGTATGATAACATGACATATAGAATAGGAGTGCCACTCATATATCTCTTTTGGTATGAACATGCATTGAATGATTTAGGTATCTAAATTGGCATCTAGATAACTTGGTAAATCATTCTATGGGATTTAATCACACGCCTTAAATAATTGAGTGGGAGAAGGTGTTTTTGTAACACCTATGGCTTCCAAGATTAGTTGAGCTTAATTATTTTATGGTAATTCCCCAAAGGGACATCCATAAATGGAATTAAGCAATATACTTCCTTACAAGGATAGACTAGACAATGGACTCAACGAGATCTACTCCCAAAGGAGGGATTTTCGTTAGAGAAAATTGAGGGTCGATATCTTGGTGACACACTCAATGTAATTTTATTGATATCCTCCAAAGAGTTCTTGTCAGTAAAATTGCAAGGCCAAAATTGAAAACGCTGGTTGTTATGTTAACAATTAGGTGGGACCTAGTCTAACTAGTAAATGGTGCGAACTCCCAAAGGAGGCGTAACATTTATGGGTGTTAGATCACCGTTGAATTTTATGATTGAGTTATTCATTTAATTCAAGATAAATATTTAAAAGTGCTTTATAATGATTATTTACTTATATATGTTTTGTTTTCATTCAGAAATCATGACCCCATCACTTATGAACATCCTGAAAGATAACACCTTAACTGGAGATAACTATGTAACATGGAAAAGGAAAATTGGGTTGTTGCTGCAAAGTGAAAAACATAAGTTTGTTCTAACCACTCCTAAACCACCTGCTCCTACAATTGAATCAAGCATTGTGCAAAGAGATGAGTATGAGCAGTGGAAGACTTCAGATGATATGGCCAAATGTTATATTATGGCCACTATCTCCGACGTGTTGCAACAGCAGCATGAAGGAATGGAGTCTGCTGCTGATATAATGATGTCTCTAGAGGAGATGTTTGCTATGAAGTCCATGACGACTAAGAGAGAGGCAGTGACTGCTTTTATGAATCTTAGGATGAAACCTGGACAGGCTGTGAAAGATCACATGATGAAAGTCATAGCACATCTCAACATTGCTGAACTGCATGGCGTTGAGATAGATGGTGAGACAAAGATTGATATGGTTGTCAATTCATTGTCAGATTCCTTTGATCAGTTCAAATTGGATTACACTTTGAACAAAAAGGAATACACCTTACAGAGCCTGATGCAAGATGTTCAAAGTGCTGAAAAGATCCTTGTGAAAGGCAAAGGTCAAGAGATTCATGTGGTTGGTAAAGTTGCTACTGTTAAAGCCCGTCAAAAGGTCAAGAAACAACAGAAGAAAAAGCAACTTGGGCCTACCAAGAAGGACACCAAGAAAGTAACCAAGATCAAAGGGAAATGCTTCCTTTGTGGTGAAAAGGGACATTGGAAGAGAAATTGCCCAAAGTCCCAGAACAAGAAGGAAGAAGGTAATTTGAATTATCTTGAAACATGTTTTTTGGCTGATTCTACAGATTCTTGGATCATAGACTCAGGAGCCACTAATCATGTTTGTTATTCCTTGCAGGGGTTCCAAGAAAGGAGAAGGCTGAATAAGAATGAGATCAATTTGCGCTTGGGCAACGGAACGTTAGTGTCTGCAAGTGCAGTGGGAGATATTAGAGTTTGTTTGGATTCTAGAAGGCATTTAGATTTGATAGACGTTTATTATGTACCTCAATTCAAGAGGAATTTAATTTCAGTTTCTTGTTTGAATAAATTTGGATATTCGGTTACTTTTAATAAAGTTTTTATTATTAGTAAGAATGACAAAGTTATTTGCAAAGGTACATTGGAAAACGGTCTATACTTCTTGCATAGAAATATCTCTCACTCGTTAGACACAGAAATAACGGAACCTGATCATAAAAGAGTTAAATTATCAAAAGATGAAACCTACCTTTGGCATTTACGCTTAGGTCATATTAACCTTAATAGGATTAAAAGATTGGTAAGTGACGGACCTTTGAGTGACTTAAAGGTTGATGATCTACCAACTTGTGAATCTTGTTTGGAAGGTAAAATGACCAAAAGGACATTCTCTGCCAAAGGTGCCAGAGCCACTGAATGTTTAGGATTGATACACACTGATGTATGTGGACCTATGAGCATTCAAGCTAGAGGTGGATATGAGTACTTCATCACTTTCACAGATGATTACTCAAGATTTGGATATGTGTATCTCATGCGACATAAGTCGGATGCTTTTGACATGTTCAAAGCATTTAAAGCTGAAGTGGAAAATCAGCTTGAGAAACACATAAAAATCTTGAGATCTGATCGTGGTGGAGAATATCTATCTGGTGAGTTTCAGCAATATCTTATTGATAATGGGATAGTTTCTCAGTTTTCTGCACCTGGTACACCTCAACAAAATGGGGTAGCAGAAAGGAGAAATATAACTCTTTTGGATATGGTTAGGTCGATGTTGAGTTATTCAACACTTCCTATTTCTTTCTGGGGATATGCTTTACAAACTGCAATATACATTCTAAACCGTGTACCATCTAAGTCTATTCCTAAAACACCGCATGAGTTGTGGACTGGGCGCAAGCCTAGTTTACAACACTTAAGGATATTTGGATGTCCTGCGCACGTGTTAAAAGGAAAGACAGAAAAGATGGAGTCCCGTTCAGAAACATGTATATTTGTAGGGTATCCGAAAGAAACTAAAGGATATTATTTTTATAGTCCTTCAGATCTTAAAGTATTTGTTTCGACAAATGCTAAATTTCTGGATAAGGACTATATGAATGATTTTGTGCCTAAAAGTAGAATTGGCCTGAATGAGATGTCAGGAGATACAATTCCGCGAGAGGTTACACAACCTAACCCAATTGTAAGTTCCGATCCAACACAAGGTCAACAACCTACCATTCCTCGTCATAGTGGGAGGGTTAGAACACAACCCGAAAGATACATCGGTCTGGGAGAATCTGTAGAGAATCTCCCGGACGACGATGATCCCTATACGTACAAGGAAGCTATGGAGGATGTTGATAGTCGCCATTGGCAAAAGGCAATGCAATCTGAGATTGAATCTATGTTCAATAACAAAGTCTGGTCCCTTGTAGACTTGCCTAAAAGGATAAAACCCATTGGGTGCAAGTGGGTATACAAGAGGAAAAGAGGTATGGATGGAAAGGTGGAAACCTTTAAAGCTAGACTGGTAGCTAAAGGGTATACACAGAAAGAAGGTATCGATTACGAGGAAACCTTCTCTCCTGTGGCCATGCTTAAATCCATTAGGATACTCTTATCCATTGCAGCATCTTTAGATCTAGAGATTTGGCAAATGGACGTCAAGACAGCTTTCCTTAATGGAAGTCTTGACGAAAGCATCTACATGATGCAACCAGAGGGATTCATTGAAAAGGGCCAAATGGAAAAGGTATGCAAGTTGCAGAAATCCATATATGGATTAAAGCAAGCATCCAGATCCTGGAACATAAGGTTCGATCAAGCAGTCAAAGGTTTTGGATTTATTCAAAATCTTGACGAACCATGTGTATACAAGAGGATTAAGGGCGACAAGTTGGTTTTCCTGATTCTTTATGTTGATGATATACTACTCATCGGAAACGATGTAGGTGTATTGACATCAGTAAAAGAATGGTTAGCAAAACAATTTGATATGAAGGACTTAGGAGAAGCAAGTTTTATTCTAGGTATCCAAGTTATAAGGGATAGAAAGAATAGAACGATTGCATTATCCCAAGCTTCATACATAGACAAAATCTTGTCTAGGTTTTCCATGCAGGATTCCAAGAAAGGTATGTTACCTTTCAGACATGGAATCAAGCTTTCTAAGGAACAAGTTCCTAAGAATGAGCATGAAGAGCAGTTCATGAGTAGAGTTCCATATGCCTCGGCAGTTGGAAGTCTCATGTATGCAATGCTCTGCACTAGACCAGATATTTGTTTTGCTGTTGGCATAGTTAGCAGGTTTCAATCGAAACCTGGTCCTGATCACTGGACGGCAGTCAAGCATATTTTCAAGTATCTAAAGAGAACGAGAGATAATATGCTTGTATACTCTGGAGGGGATTTGATTCCCGTTGGGTATACAGATTCTAATTTTCAATCAGATTCTGACTCCAGAAAATCCACATCAGGGGCTGTGTTTACTATTGGAGGAGGAGCAGTCATATGGAGGAGTATCAAGCAATCTTGTATTGCTGATTCCACCATGGAAGCTGAGTATGTTGCTGCATGCGAGGCTGCAAAAGAGGCTGTTTGGCTCCGCCAATTCTTGATTGACTTGGAAGTGGTTCCTAGTGCGAATAAGCAGATCACTATCTACTGTGACAACAGTGGAGCAGTGGCTAATTCGAAAGAACCAAGAAGTCACAAGAGAGGTAAACACATTGAAAGAAAATATCATCTTTTAAGGGAGATTGTTCAAAGAGGTGACGTGACGATTACCAAAATCGCGTCAGCGGAAAATCTAGCAGATCCCTTCACAAAGGCTCTACCTCAGAAGAGTTTCGATGGGCACCTAGAGAATATGGGCTTCAGAGATATGACACATTTGCTATAGCGCAAGTGGGAGATTGTTAGGATTATGCTCAATAGCAAGAGTGTAATAGTGTAATTAACAATCTTATTCATATTAATAAAGTGATTTCTGGTTTAAACAAATCTTATAGCATTTATAGTTTAATAATTGTTAAAGTAAATAATCATAAGGTCTAAAGACTATGAGAAAAGAAGAATTGTTCATACATCTGGATATGTATGTGGTAGACACAATTCTTTAGTTAGTCTTGAATATCGTTCACAACTTAAGTTAAAGGTTGGGCACCTTTATCTTGTTAAAGTTGTAGAATTCTTTTGCTAGCATTTGAGTGGGATCAAATGAGATATGATGAGTCTAAAATCATCGGAGTGTCTTCGAGCAAAAGGATCTAGTGCACTGGGTGCATTGAACAGGATCACAATGAAATACTTTATCTATAACCGTCAGTAGATAAAAGTAATTTCATTATCAGGACAATCGGAGAGTCTATCTTAATCCTGAGATAAATGATGGACTTATGGTTGCAGGTGATATCATTTGAGCTATCAATGAGTACGATTATATCGCATAGTCTATCCTCGATAGTTTGGTGATATTCATTTGTTAATCGATAGAGGACTTCATTTATAGATATGGACATCGTGGCTCCATTTATTAAATGAGAGTATAATATCATCATATGGATGTTTTGAGGTAATTGGATATTAAATCTCAACGTTGAGTTTTCGATAGTGGCTATTGAAAACATGGCTTCTGGACAAGTCAAAATATCCAAGTTCAAAACGTGGTCATATGAGTAAATATGGTAACTTGGAGAGTTATAGGCGGTCTATGAACTCTTGGCGATTACTGATATTAATCACGAGGATACACTATCTCCAATATGATTGTCTAGGGTATGAATGAGGAAGCATCTTCCTTTTCTGTCTTTATTTAAGAGTTCAATTTTAGCTCTTTAGTGGAATGAGCTAAAATTAATGGATCGGACCTAAGTGAATCATTTGTTGATTGTGATTAGGTTATGTCTATTGGAGCTTAAATTTAGGTAGCCCGCCAAGATCCCCAATCCACACGGACTTGCATGGATCACTTGATATATTCTACCGGACCAATTTGGGGTCCATCCAGAATTGCAATTTAATATATTAAGAATATAATTTGCACATTATTTAGGTAATGGGCTGCACAATTATATTTATATATTAATGAATAACATGTGGGCTTGTTTCTTTTAGTAAGAATGGGTCTAGTTCACATGTGGGCTTTTTATTTAAAGTCCTATGGATTAAATGAAATAGGAAAAATAATATTTGGCCCAATACACATATGGGGCGGCAAGGTTATATATTAACCTAAAATATTATTTTGTTTTCATTATTTAATTAAATAAGAATTAATTAATTCATTAATTAATTATTTAATTAAGATACAAATCTTTTCTCATTAGGAAATATGTTTCCTAAAGGTATACTATTGGTAGTAGTATAATTAAATAGAAAGACTTGTTTGACAAGGAAATAAATAATTAGTTTTATTTATTCAAACAGGAAGTCTTTTTATTTTAGTCAAATATGAGAATAAAAAGATTTATGAGTTTGATTAGGTTTTGGAAATCTTTTCTAAATAGGAATTAGGGTGCAATTCAAACTAATTAATTTTGTTTGGAAATTGCGGCAACCCTAATTAATTTAGGAAGAGAATTCGGCCAACCCTAAAAAGAAAGAAGAAAAATTTCGGCCACCTATATATGTATACATATAATTTTCGGCCAGCCCTAATGCTTAGTGTGCAGAATTTTTTCTTCTTCTTCTTCTTAACTCATAGATAGAAATATTTTATTCTACTAAAACAAAAGAAAAAGGAACATAGATTATTCTTTGATGGTGTACTACTTGCTTAATCATTGATAAGCTTGTGTATACAACATCGATCAAGGTTCACGCGAGTTTCGATCATTAGATTGAGAACTCAAAAGTGACCGGAATAATCTTAGGTTTCTTTTGATTGTTTTTGTGACTAACGATCAAGAAAGAAAAGTTTGTTTAATCCCATTATAGGTTTGCAATTCAAAGAGAAGGGAGACCACGCTCCTAGGTGATCCACGTTCGTGCTAGGATTGAAGATCTTGCGGATTACCATCGACGCAAGTCAATCGGATCACGCGACAAGAGGTATTAAATTTTTATTACTTTGTTATATATATTTAATTAATCAAAAGGGTTTAAGGTTCATAATTGGAAAAATTTTAAAAGCTACCCAAACACTATTTTCTAGTCTCGCTTCCGCTGCGGGTACTGTATTTTTCCCTACATCATCTTATGATAATTTTACTCTTTTATGATTAGGTTGCGTTAATTCTGTGTCTAACAAGTGAGAGATATTTCTATGTAAATAGAATAGACCATTTTCCAATGTACCTTTGCAAACAAATTTGTCATCCTTACTAATAATAAAATTTTATTAAAAGTAACTGAATATTCAAATTTATTTAAACAAGAAACTGAAATTAAATTTCTCTTGAATTGAGGTGCATAATAAATGTTTATCAAATTCTCTAATGTCTCTCACTGCACTAGTAGACACCAACGCTCCGTTGCCTAAACGAAAGTTGATTTCATTCTTATTCAGCCTTCTCTTTTCTTGAAACCCCCGTAAGGAATAACAAACATGATTACTGGCTCCAGAGTCTACGATCTCCAGAGTCTACGATCCAAGAATCTGTAGAATCTGCCAGAAAACATGTTTCAAGATAATTCACATTACCTTGTTCTTTCTTATTCTGAGACTTTGGGCAATTACTTTTCCTATGTCTCTTTTCACCACAAAAGAAGCACTTCCTTTTGATCTTGGTTACTTTCTCAGTCTCCTTCTTGGTAAGCCAAAGTTGCTTTTTCTTTTGTTATTCCTTGACCTTCTGACGGGTCTTAACAATATCAACTTTACCAACCATATGAATCTCTTCTAGAGACATCATCATATCAGCAGCAGACCCCATTCCTTCATGTTGTTGTTGCAACACGTTGGAGATGGTAGCCATAATGTAGCATTTGGCCATATCATCAGAGGTCTTCCATTGCTCATACTCGTCTCTTTGCATCACATTAGATTCATGAGTAGGAGCAAGTGGTTTTAGGAGTAGTCAGAACAAACTTATGTTTTTCACCTTGTAGCAACAACCCAATTTTCCTTTTCCATGTGACATAATTATCACTGGTTAAAATATTTATCTTTTAGGATAATCATTAAGGATGGGGTCATGATTTCTTAATAAAACAAAATTATATATGAGTAAATAATCATGTTTTAGCACTTTCGAATATTTATCTTGAATTAAATATATAATTCAATCATAAAATTCAACATTTGATCCAACACCCATAAATGTTACGCCTCCTTTGGGAGTTCGCACCGTTTACTAGTTGGACTAGGTCCCACCTAATTGTTAACATAACAACGAACATTTTCAATTTTAGCCTTGTGATTTTATTAACAAGAACTCTTGGAAGGATATCAATAAAACCACATTGAGTGTATTACCAAGATTTCAACCCTTAATATTTTCCCTCACAAAAATCCCTCCTTGGGGAGTAAATCTCGTTAGAGTCAATTGTCTAGTCTATCCTTGTAAGGAAGTATCTTGCTAAATTTCATTCATGGACGCCCCTTGGGGGGATTACTAATAAATAATAAAGCTCAACTAACCTTGGAGGCCATAGGTGTTTGCAAGACACCTTCTCCCACTCAATTATTTAAGGCATGTGGTTAAATCTCATAGAATGATTTACCAAGTTATCTAGATGCCAATTAGATACCTAAATCATTCAATGCATGTTCATACCAAAAGAGATATATGAGTGGCACTCCTATTCTATATGATATGTCATCAAACAATAACAAATATTGTAATATTTACGCAAAATAAATAGCCACAATTTTGATCTATCCTAGAAAAACAAGTAAATTACATTTGTTTTTAATACAAAAAACTCATTTCTTGGCAACAAGTCTTCAAGCGGCCATCGATCACTTGAGCATCCCACAGCTGCCCCTATGGGCGTGCGCACTCCACAACCCCAACAAGGGTTGCCGTGTGCAGCCCATGGCACTTCATGGGGCTGCCATGCGCAGCCCACAGCCCCACATGCATAGCTGCGTGCTATCTTGCGCGCATGCATGTCACTATGGTGCGCACGGTCCCAAACATGTTCCAATTGCTTCCAATTTCTTCAAGTCTTCGAATCTTCGATACTTGAACGTATTACAACATTATTTAAACAATAAATTATTGCAGTTTTTTTTTTTTTAATCACCGCAGTATTTTAATACATTAAAAAACTGCACTAAATTTTAATACAATAAAAAAAAAAACTTAGCAACTACCAAGAAGGAAATTGTGATGATAAAAGGCCACCCTTCTTGTTACAATTCCGAAACAAAAAAAAAATACATTGAAATTCTATGATCAAAATTGAGCAATAACAATTCACTTTATAACAACATATAACATATAAAAATCCATACATTCCAATGTAATTATATATGAGAATACCTAGAGTGCCATCTCTTTCTAAACATGCATAATCACAATAAAAAGAAATAGATTCATGTATATATACATTAACTAATTAAAGGGTACAACCTGGCTCTAATACAAATTGTAGAGAAAAATACACGCGGTGGAAGCGAAAAAAGAGTTTAGTATAGTTTAAAATTTTTCCATATTTTAAACCTTAACCATCTAATTAATTAACATATAATATTAAAATATCATACCTTTGTCGCATGATCCGATTGACATTGCGTCGATGGTAATCCGCAAGATCTTCCAATCCAATCACGAATGTGAATCACCTAGGAGTGTGGTCTCCCTTCTCTTTGAATTGTGTACCTGAGGATGGATTAACAAAACCTTTTCTTTTTTGTTAGTCACAAAAAGTTCCAAGAGACAATAAAGAATGTTCCGGTCACTTTTGAATTCACAATTGTTAGATCGAAACTCACGTGAACCTTATTCGAAATTGTGCACAAGACCTTTTGATGTAAAAGTAACTAGTGCACTATCGAAATAAGAACAAACTTTTCTCTCTATTCCTCTTGGCCAAAAATAATCACACTAGTCTAAGAGATGGATTTTATTTTTCTCTAGCAAAAGAAAAATCTCTCAAGCAAGCCTTAGGGTGGCCAAATCCAAAGTTACAAAAACTATGGTACTGAATTCTTTCCAAAGAAACTATGGTGCCGAATTCTTTCCAAAACTATGGTTCCAAATTCTTTCCCAAAACTATGGTTCCGAATTCTTTTTTCCCAAAAAAACTATGGTTCTGAATTCTATCTTTTGTTAACAAGGTGGTGACCGAAATCCTCTACAAAAAAGGATTTGTGTTTCCACAAAAGACTTCAATCAATCTTTTAGAATTAAAACCCTAATCCAACTCTTTAGTGTATTTGTAACTATATAAAAGACTTCCTAATTTTACTAGATAAATAAATCCCTTATTTATCTACTTACCAAACAAAGTCTTTTATATTTAATATACTGATGACTCGCTTTTTGTGTCGTTACCAAATTGCGAATTACCAAAAGAATGTTTTAAAAAAGAATAAGTTTTGAAAATTAGTATTGTGGTAAGCTTAGAATTTGTTCCACAGGGAATTAGAGTAATATGTTGAATTAATTAGCTAAACTATAAACAATAAAATAAATCATAAATGATGAATAAGTGTATGGTTTGTCAAACCATCAAACATACATACAAAATTAACCTAACTAAAAATATGGTGATATGAAAAATAGAAGACTCACAATCTTGATAAGAAAAATGGATGAAAACAATTAATGTTGATGCTAGGGAATTGATTGATTAGCAAGTAGGTATAGGTATTGCTTTTTAAGCTACTTTAAGGACCAATCTCTACATGTTAACCAATTTAGGTTTAGATTAATGTGGTTGATATACCCTCCACTAATCTATCCTATTTATTGGGTTCTTAATCACTCAAGTGTGTCAATCCAAGAGTGATTATATAACATGTTATCTAAACAAGATTGTAATTAACAAGTGGGTATATAAGTCAATCACATAATGAATAGAATCTAATGAATTAATAAATAGAACACATATAGAGATTCATTACAAAGCTTAAGCAAAAACCCACAACCAAATGTTTATCAAATCAATCCCCTAGATTAGGGGTTTAATTACACATAGTAGCAATCAAATAGAAACAAGTAAATGGTAAGGAAATCACCCTTAGGCCACCTTCTTTAGTGCTTGATCCTTGTTCTCCTTTGATGCTCTTAAATGCAAGGAATGGAAGAGGAGGATGTGTCTAGATAGCTGGATGGCTTATGGTGAGTGACAAAAGATTTGTGATGGAGAAAATGGTAGGGAAGGAATGGTCTAGGGAAGTAATCAAGATTTGGTGTGAGTTTTTGGATGGAAAGATAAGTCCAAGTATAGAAATGGAGGAGTTTGGGAGATGATTAATGGAGGAAAGGGAGATTGGTAGGAGACAATAGGCTTTTTTGGTGGTCAAGAGTTGTCTAAAAGAGGAAAAATGTGATGAATTTATAGGATTTTCAAATTAGGTCTCGGGTGGTAAATTACCAAAACACCCTTGACCATGGCAAATTACCATTTAGTCCAACAGAGGGGGTTATTGTGTAATTTTCTTGGCCAATCAGATTTCACAGAGAAGAGTTTCGCGGTTTGGCAAATGGCGACCCAAAGGGCAACCCTAAATGGCTACGAATCTAGAGCCAAAACAACACCCTATCGCCATGGCGATCTTGGAATACACATCGCGACCTCGATTTACGTGGTTTCGTCGTGATTTGGGCTTGGGGGCGACTTAGGGAAAATTGGGTGTGATTCGGGTGAGGAGATTCCGGCCGATTGGAGGTCTGAAAATGATGCGATGAGGTTGCCGATCGGTTTACCATCCGATTGGGACCGGAATCGACCGAACAATAGGCCGAAAAAGTGGTTGTAAAAAGCAAGGTCATGGCTGCCATTTTTCTGGTCTGCAAGCGTGAAATGAAGAAGAAAGTGAATAGTAAAGGGGTGTAAACAGCAGGGAAGTGGGGTGCAAACAGCAGCTTCTATTTTGCCTAAAAGGGGGGGTGCATTTAGCAGGTAATAGGGGTGCACGCAGCAGCTGCTGTTTTAGTCTTTAAAGAGGTTCGTTTAGAAAGGGCAGGGGGTGTGTACAGCAGCTGTTGTTTGTCTAAAAGGGGGGTGCATTTAGCAGCAAGGTGGGGAGTGCACAACTGTCTCTTCTTTTGTCTTAATAGGGGTGCGCTTAGTAAGCAGCTGAGGTGCGTTTAGGAGCATGAAACGCACCGTTTCATTAATCTGCGTGGCTTGGGCTGCGTCTCTCTTTAGGAGTGAACTTAGAAAGTAGTTGGGGTGCATTTAGCAGCATGAAACGCACCGTTTCATTAAATGACATGGCGCTGCTGCAGCTTCTTGGGGTGCATAAAGAAATGGGCTGGGGTACAATCAGAGGCACAAGCTTGATTCTTCTTTGCCACATGGCGCTGCTTGGCTGTTTCTCTTGGCAAATTACAGACAGCCCCCCTGAACTCCTCTGTAATTACGAAAACGTCATTCTTTCCTTCAAAATTTACATTTTTACCCCTGTTTCACCAAAATTACTCAAATGCCCCTGAACTCTATAAATTCCTGAAAACACTTAATTTACACCATTAAATCATGAGATAATGCCCAAGAATCAAGCAAAAGGAGAAGGAAATGAGGGCCAAAATCATACCAATTTTGGTTCGATCATATACTACTACCAATGCTGTATGCCCACAACACGTTGGGTAATTCTTCAACCCACAAACCTTTCTTCTGTTTGCGTTTTTTCTTCAAGAGTTTCTTAATGGTCTTGGTGGTGGTAGAAATCCCTGAAGTTGGCGTTGTCAAATTGCTTTCTCAAATCAGTTATAATGGCCATCGGGGTTCTGAAGCGGCAAACGATGTTCTACTGGACAAAGCTAGTGGTATTTTCTTCTGTTATCCGGTAAGAGCCTTAGCTTCTACCACCGGGTAAAGTAGTCTATTGCCACCACTGCATGTTTAGCTTGGCCATGTGCAATAGGGAGCGGCCCGATTAGATCCAGTCCCCAGATATCAAATGGGTATGGAGTGCTGATCGATGAGAGCCTTTCCAGAGGAAGATGATGGAGGTTTGCTGTCTTCTAACAAGCTTCGCAAGATCGTGCAAACAGCTTTGCATCCTGATGTATAATCGGCCAAAAATAACCCATTTTATGTATCTGGTAAGAAAGTGTCTCGCCTAATGCATGGTTACCACAGTCCCCAGAGTGTACCTCGTTAAGTGCCCAGTGTGCATCGTCTGGATATAGACATCTCAATAGTGGAAGGGATTTCCCTTTATGATAAAGATATCCATCTACAAGGCAGTATCAGGTAGCAGTTCTCTTAAGCTTGCGTGCTTGATCTAGATCCACAGGGAGAACGTCACTTTAGAGGTAATCCACTATCGAATCCATCCAACAAGGGAGTCAGTTGATCGAGTGAACCTTTGCGCCTTTGACTATGCTGGAACGGGGTATTAGCTTGAGCAGTACCCCTTTTGGTAGGGCGTGTCCTTCACCTACTATAATCTTGGCTAGGACGTCTGCTCGGTGGTTCTCCTTTCTAGGCACCTCTTCCATCCTCACACCTTAAAATCTTCTCATTGCTTCTCTGACCTTAGCTAGATATGCTGTCATGTTGTCACTTTTCACCTGGTATAATCCCGACACCTAATTAACCACCAATTGAGAGTCGCTCTTGACTAGGAGGAAATCAGCCCTAGGGCTTCTGCTACTCCCATTCCTACTAGTAATGCTTCATATTCTGCTTCGTTATTAGTGGCTCTGAACTCAAATTTGAAATAGTGATTACATTCAACCCCCTTAGGGTCAGTTAAGATGATTCCTACTCCGTATCCAGATTGACTTGATGCCCTATCAGTGTACAAGACCTAGGTCTTGCTATCTTTAGGCCATTATGGATTGGCGGGATCCAAATCCGGGTCTGCTAAAGTATTTGGGTCTGGAGTTGTGCTGATCTCCACTATGAAGTCGGTCAGGGTTTGGGCTTTGATCATGGTTCTCGCCTTGTATTTGATGTCAAATTGGGTGAGCTCTAGGGCCCTTAAGACCTAGATGCCTAATACATCTGGCCTTTAGAGGAATTGTCGCAAAGGTTGATCAGTGACTACCACAATGGTGTGTGCTTGAAATTAGGGCCGGAGCTTTCTGGCTGTATTTACCAAGGCATCGGCAAGCTTCTCCAGGGTGGTGTAGTTCTTCTCAGATTTGGTAAAAGCACAGTTCACATAGTAAATCGGCCTTTATACCCCGTCATCGCACTCCTTTACTAAGGCTCCACTCGTAACAGCTTCTAAAACCGCCAAATAGAGTAGGAGCTCATCCCCTGGGTGGGTTTTACCTATAAAGGTGAGCTAGCTAAGTACTCCCTCAAAGCTTGGAATGCCTGTTCACTTTGCTCATCCCACTTCATCTTCTTTCCCTACTTGATTACTTTGAAAAAATGAAGGCACTTATCAGTGGAGCGGGATATGAACCGGTTCAATGCTGCTATCCGGCCAGTTAACCCTTGTGCCTGCTTGAGAGTTGTAGGTGTTAGGATTATGCTCAATAGCAAGAGTGTAATGTTGTAATTAACAATCTTTTTCGTATTAATAAAGTGATTTCTGGTTTAAACAAATCTTATAGCATTTATAGTTTAATAATTGTCAAAGTAAATAATCATAAGGTCTAAAGACTATGAGAAAAGAAGAATTGTTCGTACATCTGGATATGTATGTGGTAGACACAATTCTTTAGTTAGTCTTAAATATTGTTCACAACTTAAGTTAAAGGTTGGGCACCTTTATCTTGTTAAAGTTGTAGAATTCTTTTGCTAGCATTTGAGTGGGATCAAATGAGATATGATGAGTCTAAAATCATCGGAGTGTCTTCGAGCAAAAGAATCTAGTGCACTGGGTGCATTGAACAGGATCACAATGAAATACTTTATCTATAACCGTCAGTAGATAAAAGTAATTTCATTATCAGGACAATCAGAGAGTCTATCTTAATCCTGAGATAAATGATGGACTTATGGTTGCAAGTGATATCATTTGAGCTATCAATGAGTACGATTATATCGCATAGTCTATCCTCGATAGTTTGGTGATATTCATTTGTTAATCGATAGAGGACTTCATTTATAGATATGGACATCGTGGCTCCATTTATCAAATGAGAGTATAATATCATCATATGGATGTTTTGAGGTAATTGGATATTAAATCTCAACGTTGAGTTTTCGATAGTGTCTGTTGAAAACATGGCTTCTGGACAAGTCAAAATATCCAAGTTCAAAACGTGGTCATATGAGTAAATATGGTAACTTGGAGAGTTATAGGCGGTCTATGAACTCTTGGCGATTACTGATATTAATCACGAGGATACACTATCTCCAATATGATTGTCTAGGGTATGAATGAGGAAACATCTTCCTTTTCTGTCTTTATTTAAGAGTTCAATTTTAACTCTTTAGTGGAATGAGTTAAAATTAATGGATCGGACCTAAGTGAATCATTTGTTGATTGTGCTTAGGTTATGTCTATTGAAGCTTAAATTTAGATAGCCCGCCAAGATCCCCAATCCACACAGACTTGCATGGATCACTTGATATATTCTACCGGACCAATTTAGGGTCCATCTAGAATTGCATTTAATATATTAAGAATATAATTTGCACATTATTTATGTAATGGGCTGCTCAATTATATTTATATATTAATGGATGACATGTGGGCTTGTTTCTTTTAGTAAGAATGGGTCTAGTTCACATGTGGGCTTTTTATTTAAAGTCCTATGGATTTAATGAAATAAGAAAATAATATTTGGCCCAATATTATTATATGGGGCGGCAAGGTGGTTAAATAACCTTAATATTATTTTGTTTTCATTATTTAATTAAATAAGAATTAATTAATTTATTAATTAATTGTTTAATTAAGAAACAAATCTTTTCTGATTAGGAAATATGATTCCTATTGGTATACTATTGGTAGTAGTATACTTAAATTAAAAGACTTGTTTGACAAGGAAATAAATAATTAATTTTATTTATTTAATCAAATAAGAAGTCTTTTATTTTAGTCAAATAAGGAATAAAAGATTTATGAGTTTGATTAGGGTTTGGAAGTCTTAAACAAAATAGGAATTAGGGTGCAATTCGAACTCTTTTTTGGTTAAGGATTGCGGCAACCCTAGTTTATTTTGGACTAGAGATTTCAGCCACCCTAGTGCAAAAAGAAAGAGAAAAATTTTGGCCACATATATAAGGATACTTATAATTTTTGGCCATACCTAGATTTTGGTGTGCAGAATTTTATTTTTCTTCTTCTTCTCAACTCATAGAAAGATAGCTTTTATTCTACTAAAACAAAAAGAAACATAGATTATTCTTTGATGGTATTCTATTGCTAATTCATCAATAAGCTTGTGAATACTACATCGATCTAGGTTCACGCGAGTTTCGATCTTAAGATTGAGAACTCAAAAGTGACCGGAATAATCTTAGGTTTCTTTTGATTGTTTTTGTGACTAACGAATAAAAGAAAAGTTTGTTATATCCGATCACAGGTTTGCAATTCAAAGAAAGGGAGACCACGCTCCTAGGTGATCCACGTTCGTGCTAAGATTGAAGATCTTGCGGATTACCATCGACGTAAGTCAATCAGATCACGCGACAAGAGGTATTAATCTTTTGTTATATATATTATATATCTTTAATTGATTAAAAGGGTTTAAGGTTCATAAAAGGAAAATTTTTTAAAGCTACTCAAACTATTTTTTTTAGTCTCGCTTCCGCTGCGGGTATATTTTTCCCTACAGTAGGGGACTTGAGATCTACGATGGCCTTGATCTTCTCAGGATTGGCCTCAATCCCTTTTTTGTGCACCATAAATCCTAGAAACTTTCTCATTGCTACCCCGAAAGCACACTTTGTGGGGTTTAGTCTTATCTGGTTCTTCCTTATCACCTAAAAAGTTTGGCCCAAGTCTTTTTATGTCGTTCAGTTTGCTGGGATTTTGTAATCATATCATCTATGTATACCTCCATAGATTTTCCTATATGCTCCTTGACTAATTTGTTCACCATGCGCTGATACGTGGCTCCTGCATTTTTAAGACCGAATGGCATTACCTTATAGCAGTAAAGGCCCTGCTCGGTGATAAAACTTGTTTTGTCTTAATCATAGGGGTGCATCATGATCTAGTTATACCCCGAGAAAGTGTCCATGAAGCTTAAGAGTTTGTTCCCAATGGTGGAGTCAATCAGCTGATCTATCTTGGGTAGAGGGAAGCTGTCTTTTTGGGCAAGCCCGATTGAGGTCGGTATAATCCACACACATTCGCCATTTCCCATTAGGCTTGGTCACCATGACCACATTGGTGATCCATTCGGGGTACCGAGATTCTCTGATGAACCCGGCCTTTAGGAGTTTGTCTATTTCTTCACGTACTGCGGCATTCCGTTCAACGTTGAAATGTCTTCGTTTCTATTTTATTGGCTTGAAGGTGGCATTTACTACCAACCTATGAGTGGCCAAACCTAAGGGGATGCCGGGCATCTCTTTGTGGCTCTAAGCGAAGATATCGTTGTATTCTCTGAAGAGTTCTACTAAGTCCCTCTTGACTTCGTGATCTATTCCACTGCCAACTTTCACTACCTTAGTTGGATCTTCTTTCTTGATTAGCACTTCTTCTGACTGATCCGTGGGATGCCCACTGACCCATCCCCGCTCTTCTTCCTTTAGTTCTTCTATGATCCTGTTCCGGCGTCCCCTGGCTTGGTTCACCAATCACTTGCACACACTATTTAGCAAGCACAACGGGATTGGTAGATACCGTGTAACAGTTACGGGCTACCTGTTGATCGCCTCTGACTTCTCCAACTCTTGTTCCTACTAGGAACTTCAGGACATTGTGGTAGATGGATAGTACTCCCCTAATCCCCGACAGGAATGATCTACCTAGAATTGCATTGTAGGCAGACGGGGTATCTACCATGATGAATTATGTCATCACGTTCTGCTGAAGAGGAGCTTCTCCAACTATCACGAGCAAAATTTTCGATCCCATCGACATTACAGAGTCCCTTGTGAACTCGTATAAAGGCAAGGTGTAGCTGTTATAACATGAATTTTTCAAGTTGAGTTGCTCATGTGTTCCCTTGAACAGGATGTCAACACTGCTTCCTATATCGATCAGGACGCGGTGAACCCGGTAATTGGTGATCTATACCGAGATTACCATGGGATCATCATGGGGCTGAATTGTATTGTAGACATCTTCCTCCGTGAAAACAATCCTAGTGGAGCAGGATGAATCTTGGGATCCACTACTGACTTTGAGTATCTTATGACTGGTATTGAATTTGGGTATCTTCCTTGTATGGTTCTTTCTCAAATTATTGGAGATTCCGGCTAAGGTAGGGCCTCTATTAATTGTGTGAATCACTTGGATCTTCTGCATCAGATCCTTCTCCCTATCCCTCTATCTTTCCACTACCTCCTGCATCTCGCTCTGTACCTGCTTCCCCTCCTTGATGCTATCTCGTACCTGTTGTAAAAATTTCCCCTTACCAATCCTTCGATATGTTTATGGATGCTGTAGCATTCAGATGTGTTGTGTCCCACATCCTCGTGGAAGTCACAGTACTTGTAATGGTTTATTCTATCAACTGGGGCTTTCATGGGACCCGGCTTCCTGATTAGGCCCTTATCCTGGATGGCGAGGTAAATGGTCTCTCACGAAGCATTGAGGGGGGTGTAGTGGTTGTACCCATCTTCCTCCCCTACTTTTCGGGCTACTTCCTTCAGATGGGCAGTTTTGGTAGGTGTTCTTCTAGCCGGGTACCGTTCTTGGTACGAGGGAAGGAGAGGCAGTCGATAGGTTGATCGGTTTGGGGGTTGGTTTTGGAATCTTTCGGCCGATGCGTGCTTCGGAGCCTCATTCTCAAGACGTGGTGCTAACTGGGCTTCATCATGCTCAACCTTGATCCGAAGCTGTTCTTATATATCTACTTGTTTTAGAGCCCGGTTGTAGGCCTCCTGATAAGTTTCTGGCAGATGTTTAGCAAACGAATGGAACAGTCTACCAGCCCACAGGTTTCTCCGAAAATTGGCCAATGTCTCCTTCTCGTCGAATACTTCCATCTGGATAACTTCCTTATGGAATTTTTCCACATAGGATCTCAAGGTTTCACCCCGCTCCTAGATCACATACTAAAGCAAGATAAAGTCCTTGGGACGAGGCTTTATCCCCTGAAACTGTGCACAAAAAATCGCCATAAGTTTAGAAAAGGAATTAACACTACCTGATGGTAATTTCCTAAACCACGTCTTGGCGCAGTTGGTTAGGGTCGAAGGGAACACCCTGCACATAACTGACCGGGTTGAGTTTTGGAATTGCATCTAGTGGACGAAAATCTCCAAGTGGCTGACGGGGTCCTCTGTTCCGGAATACTTTACAGCAGGCATCCTGAATTTGGGGAGTAATTCCACCTCCCTGATTCTCCTGATGAATGGTGCATTCATCTCTCCCAGGGGATTCTTCCGAGTTGCTTGGTGCTTTCCCTTTTTCAATTCCTCAAGCTTTTTGCCATCTTCGGCATCTGATCTTCCAGGCGCTTGGATTTCTTACTTTTGGATCTAGCTACTAAACCTTCTTCATCCGAGGTTTCTGATTTGATGGCCACTTCCTTCCGCTTAGCTTTATGATGTTTCATTCTGGGGCTCCTTCTAGATCTAGCACTTCCTTCTGAATCGGGCTGCTGATTTTTCTCCTTTGCCCATGGCTTAGTTGAGGGTTGGGCTCTCTTAGAAGGAATTTCAATGGCGGATTTCACTAATCTAGGTCTGAGATCCACCTGACGGACTGGGATTAGGAGAGGTGGTCCCAGTTGGTTAAACACCGGTACTCGGGTACCTGGGCCAATATCTCCTGCGACCCCGGCTGCTTCGAAGGGAATTCCCTATGCTATCATCTAAAGACAGATGGCTTCTACGTAGGCTGCAGCTTGCTGCACTAGGTCGCCCCAATTGATTTCCTATCCAACCAGGTCTCGGGGTATAGGGCCCGCAGTTGGAAGGGGTTCTGGTGATGGATTATCATTCCTAGATCCTCTACCCCGCCTTTGGGCTCTCTCGGTGGAAGCGAGGGAATAGGGTCCTGATGGATTAGGATGAACCTGAGAGGATTGGAGTCTCATTTTGAAGATCTTTTGGGTAGAACTGGGTTGTTTTAAGTGATTGGTTGGGAAGGTAGTTTCCCACCAACGATGCCAAAATTGTTATCGAAAAATCATCACTGGGGTGATTTTCAAATAACGACTTTAAGGACCGAAATCGGGGTGGATCCCGACCGAAAGGGTATCAAGTGGTTCGATACCTGTAATGTTCTTATCAAAGCAAACAAGAATTTAGCACAAGAAATAAGATGAAAGAACCATATTTTTTATTGATAATATCGTTTATAACACGGATACATTGGATATTTCTCATGTCTATGGCGATGGTCGAGGATTTCAGTTGGTGGAGGAGATGGCGGTGGCGTTCTCGTGCATGTCGATAAGTGGAATAAACTGAAGGTTTTAGGGTTTTTAGGGCCAAATTTTTGGATCCCTTCTCTGTTTAGTATAATGTCGTATATATAGGTCTCGTTGCTTGCCATGCACTCCTATAACTTCGGTCTAGGGTTTTGGCAATTATGGGACTTTCCTTGGCGAAAACGAGATTGTTGCGGGATTTGATCCCTAGATTCAAGTGATTCTTTCCTGGGAGGATTCTGATAGAGTTGACTCCTTATTCAAATGGAACTCTTAAATGGCGGGAAGAAATCCACCTCTTTTGTTTGACTAAACGACGGCGTTTTAGTATTCTTCCTTGGAGCTTTAACCCAGCCTTTTGGGCATATGAGTCTTACCTTTGTAAATTCTTCGTCTGGTATCTTAACTTCTTGGTGAGCTGATTCTAAAAGGTGTCTGAGTTTTTTAAGTACCCCGCCCCCTACTAGCTTTGTGATTTCTACAGGTTACTCGGTCGTTTGGGAATCGGGATGCTAACTGATATAGTAGTGGGATACCTAGATGATGCAGCAACGGGATATTATGCGAAGAACTCTGTATCGGGACACTGGGTGGAGCTCTATATCGGGATACTTGGGTGGAGCTCTGAATCTGGATACTGTTAGGCATATGTGAAGTTAGGAAACTACTGGTCTTGATTCTTCTAGAGGAGCTGTGTGTCCGAATTGATCTAGATCTCTCTTTTGAAGCAGTCGGATGGTACCCGGAAAATTATTTCTCCCTTGTATCTGGGTGAAAAATTCTTCTTTGGTCCTTTGCCAATTTTGGCGGTTAACGAAAAGTTTTTTGTGAAAAATGTGTGGCATAAATGTCACACAAGGAGAAAGGTGGTAATGATACTTTGAAACTTTTTAAAGAGATTCAAGAGTCAAGCAATGTGTCAAGCTCGTCTTATCTTCCAGATTGGGCCATTGAATTGAAGGAAGAGTTTATGGCATCAAGGAAGTAGATAGTGGAGTTAAAGGCAAGAGTCAAGTGCTTGGAGGAAGACAACTCTTCAATTAAGGATTCCAACTCCAAATTTTTCATGAGATCCTCGAAGCGTTCAACGTTATTTGGTGGCATTAGTGGCTAGCAAAGCTTTTGTGATCTCAATGTATTATTTCTTGTTTCTTTTTGGCTTCATATTATGTCAAAAAAAGGGAGAAATATGATATGCCTATATCTATCTTCTTTTGGTATTTTTTTTTTTTTGGGGTGTGTTTTTGAACTTCTTATGGCATGTAATAACTTGATTAGGTTATTTGAAATGGTTTGGGATATTGTGTGAGTATGTATGTATTGAGGGGGAGAATACATATACTCTTTGTACTTAATTGCTATATTCCATTTGAACTTAAATGTCATATTCTTGTTGAGTATATATTTGTCATATGGTCTCTTGTATATTCTTGTGCTTTCAAGCCTATTTTTAGGTGATATCAAGAGAATCTCATTTGAAGAAGTTCAAGACTTGTTGAAGATTAGTCTAGGATGATATCTCATTGTAATGTAAGGGTAAGTTTTTATGTACAATCTTCGTTTGTAATGTTTAGAATTTTGTATAGGTGTTTTGATATAGAATTTGCCAAATGGGGAGATTGTTAGGATTTTGAGTCTAGTTGGCATTATTATATATCAAAACGTTATTTGTTTTGTATTGTTTAGTTGTCCTAGTTATTTGGTTTATCAAGCTTCAAAGAAGATGGACAATAGTTCAAGCAAAGTGATGCCTTTGTACAAGGAAAGCGTTATTGACTACAAAGGTAATAAGGCCTCTTTCCTCTTACAAGGCTTAGGCGCACACACACAAAATTTATTCATAAGTGTCCCTACATCATAGCACCAAATTAGTATAACACAATCACATGTTTTAGTATGCTCGTGTATTGCTCTCATATTGTGATACATTGTAGAAATGAATGTACTAGAACTATGTCTAGGAAATTGCATACTTGTGTGATATTATATTTATTTGTTCTTATGTAAGTGATTTGGACTTGAATATGTTCTTAAATGATTCTTTGTTGAGTTCTAGTCGTTTTGGATACTAACTCATTAGATTTCAAGTTCAAACTAGGAAGTTATGAAACTTTACGTTCCTTTACAATGTGTTGTCTTCGTCTTCGTATAACGAGTTGAGTTCACATCCAATTGTCAAAGTTTTATAGTTTTCCTCATTTGTTAGTGAGTTACGGCTCATAATCTTGAACCGGATTCAAATTCCGAGTTTGGAGGCCAAAGGACGGTCGAAGAACGCGAGGGGAGTGCGAGGAGAAGAATGAAATGAGAGAAGGCCAAGTGGCCACCACGGGAAGGGAGGCTCTCGGCCTCCCTGTTGTGGCCACATGCCTCCACAGGAAAGGCAAAGAGCCACGTCCCAAAGTGGGCCCCATCTCTCTTTCATTTTCCCTCCTATCTCTTTTAAATATTTCATCTCTCTCACTTGTTCATTTCCAAGAAGAAAATTTGAAATATTTAGCTGAAATTTTCTCTCCAACTTTCTCATCTTCCAAACACCATAACTTTCTGATTCAAACTCCGAATTGAGTGATTTAAGTTAGAGAATCTTTGTAATCAAGTCCCCTACCTTCTCCAAAAGAGTTTGTAGCTTTTTGATTGAGTTTTGTGGTGGTTCTTCACTCAAAACCGAAACTGCACGGGATTCTTAGGTATTGAACTAAACTTTGTGATTTCATCTTTTATGATCTTCAATTACCTTGGGTTTTCTTCTTCTACATTTATGTGTATGTATGATGAATGCTATTGAGAAGGATAGCTTCAAATCAAAGCTAATCAAGTCTAATTAGAGACAAATGTGAACTAGTTTTCTATTATTCTAGTATTTCACATGTTTGAGAGTTGTATTGTACTTAGCTTGATATCTAGGGTTATTTGTGACTTGATTGACTTATTTTATGATTAATAACCTTGGCTTGTGCTTGGATCCTTTAATTGAACAAATTTAGGATTAGCACATTTGATTTTGTATTTATAGCTATCTAGGATTTAATTGATTATTATTATATCCTTGCTCTAAATTCTTGCTAGAATATTCATTGATCATATTTTGTGATTATAGCATTTTTGGTGTATGTTTCTAATAACTTGAATATGTTATTTATATATATGATTTATTCAAGTATTAGCTTTGTGAATGAAACTAGGAATCACATGTGTTAGGTGTTTCACATGCTCTAGGTTTCGATTCATGGTTTTTATAACTAGACAATATTTGACTTGTGTGCTCGCATGACTAAGTCTACGTCTACATGAAATGTACATGATCTATACATTTCATATGATTCATGCATCATCTTGTGTGATTGCATCTCTTGGATTGTAAACTAGAATATTATACATTGTGTGCTCATTGTCTAAATTCTAGTTTCCATAGCTCATATTGATCATATGTCCTATGTTGATTGTGCTTGCATCATTTGCATCACATAGATCACTTGCCTTGTAAACGGTGGAAGTCTTGGCTAAGAGGTGTGAGGCCTCTAAGTAAGTCCAAGTAAAGTCTTCTCTAGAAGTGTGAGGCTCCGGTTAGACAAGCAAGGGAAGTCTTGGCTTGGGGTGTGAGGCTCATATAATTCCGAGAAAGAAACATCTCTTGTTATTGAGTGATTCTTTAACATAGAGCAAGGGAAGTCTTGGCGTGAGGTGTGAGGCCTCAAGTAAGTCCGAGCAAGGATATTCTCTAGAGGCATGTGATGTGTCTCGGTTAGAGAGTAGGCAAGTTTCTCTCTAGTGGGAATAGATAGGAGGGAGATCCAATAGATTGTGATACATGAGAGTTGGTCACATTTGATGGAGTACTCTTGTTTAACTAGTGAAAAAAATTTTGCTGGTGGTTGTGGATTCAACCTATGGATGTTTCCTCTTCGGAGGTTTACCACGTAAAAATATTGTGTGTCAAGTTTCTCTTTCCTTATCTCTTTGTTATTTGTTTAATTTGAATCAAATTGATCTTGAATGTATTGTCATTGATTACATTCTTATGTGACAAGATCTTTGATTGTTTTGTATCTATTATATGTAGTTGTACAATTGAAACATTTTTAATGAATTCAAGTTCTTATTGTTTTATGTATTTTTGGTACAACCTCCTCATGCAATTCGTAGACTATGTTTGATCTATCAATTGAATATGCTAATTAATAGTATATGCATGCTTGTTTGTGTTTATTGTGGTGTTATATAAGTTATCTAGAGGGACAAACTTATGTTTGTTTCAAAGGATCGAAAAAGACCTTAAAACCTATTCACCCCCTAGGTAAGCTTATGGCAATTTAACCGTGATTGTATTTACAACGGGCTAGGTTCAATGTGGTCAAATAAAACAACATCTTTTACTGCCACCGTTTAAAATGCAACCCACTGATTTTTTCAGGTTTTTCCATGTAATTCATCAATAACGGAACCGAGTTCATGAATGGATTAACTGTTGGAACATTCCCTTGACCCACAAATGGATTCATCATAGGGTTAGGTATATTTCTCACGAATGAGTTAATGGTCGGAGTTTTTATTAGCACACTCAGGTAAATCACTAGATTAGACAGCTCCCACATTTATTCTTAGATAGGTGTAGATCTATATCTACTGGTGCCAAAATAATTCTTGTTGAATTTACCGAGAATCGTATCAGCATAGTGTGGCATCAGTAGGAAATCAACTGAATTAATTTGAAAATTAACTCTCATTAAAATTGGCAACTTTAAAGTCAAATCGGTTTTGTTTTGAATTCAAAATTTAATGTTTCAATTAAGCCAGTATTAATAGAAATAAATCACCATTAAATTGATAATTACAATTTTGAAGTTCAAAAGATTTTATTTTGACAATAATCATCATTTTAGACTTGCACATCCAACTTGTCACCATTGTTGGCCTTATGAGCCTCATCAGTTAAGAATCTCGCAAGATTCAATAGGGTCTGGTAGGACAGCTTCCTTTGCTGCCACCTTTTAAAATTCAAACCTCTGAATTTCTCTGGTTTCTCAATATGGTTCATAAGAACCGAAACCATATAAGAATATAAGAATATATATATATATAGAAAACATTCAGTGTAGCATAAAGGCAGTCTCTCAAAGCGTAGGGGGTGCGAATCACGGACCGTGGGTTCAATGGCTTGTGTACGGATGCGTCGCAACGATTTGAACCACGGGTGTGCACCCATGACTTGGCCTAGTTTTGCTATTTGGTTTAATTTTTCCAAATCAATTCGTAAATGGTAATTAATGTAGGTAAATTAATGTTGTTCTGATTTTCAAAATAAACTTTGAATTTCAAAAGTGTAACTACCTCTGTAATTAATTCTTTCTAAATTAATACAGACTTTAATTTGGATTTCAAAACCGATTAATAAATTAACAGGCCATTTACTATTGGATTTAAAGAATCCTCCATTTATGCCTATCACTGACACTATGTTTGGTTTGAAGGAATTGGAGAGAAAGGAAAGGAAAGGATTTGAAGGGATTTCTTAAATGAGAGGGAAAGGAAAGGAAATGGAAGGAAAGGAAAGGAAACGAGTCTTTATATTTTAAACACTTTGGTTTCCATCCAAATTTGGGAAGATATGGAGGGAAAGGAAAGGAAAGCAATTCCACCATTAATAATTTTTTCAAAATCCCAAAAATATCCCTATATATTGTTTGTATTCATATTGTTAAAATAAGGATATTTTCGTAAATAAAATAAAATCACTATCCTTTCCTTTCCTTTCCACCCATAACTATCCAAATAACAATCATTAAAACCACTATCCTTTCCTTTCCTGTATTTTCCTTTCCTCATTATCATTTCCTTCCCTTTCCTTTCCTTTCCTTTCCATCAAAACAAACATAGTGTGAATGTTTTCTATATATATTCGTATATTGGCTTTCCTCTAAAGAGAAGTACACACTAATTATTTTGAGGTCATTCAAACAAGTAGAAAAATCTCTTTTCTCTCTTGGCTTAGTATTTGTCATGTGTTCTTCCGTGGTAAGTTCATATTCTAATTTGAGTTTGCTGATAGTGGTGGTGTTAATATACAACCACGGTGAATCGTTGTATCCTGGGAGACAAATGCCAAACACATACGGTGTTGATGGTGAATTTGTCTTAAAGACATCGTGTGAAACACGGGACTCGATTCTAGGATTCTTTGGCACCAAATTTCTGTTTTTCATTTGTATTTCGTTTGCATCTATAATTCGGAATAACAACTCTTCTAACAAATTGTAATTCTCAATCTTAGAATGAGTGGAGTTTTTATATTTTATTCTCTATATGGTTAAAAATGTTCAATTGGATTTTAAATTTATAATATTTTAAATAATAAATATTATATAATTTTTATTTATGCGGGTTCACGGGTTCACCCTTGGGTTCGTTTTCCCAACTTGCACACGCACCCGCACCCGAACCCGCTGGGTTTTTATTTATACGGATTCACGAGTCATAAATTCACACCCAAACCCAACCTTACAGGGTCAGGTTTTAGCGGGTGCCCGCGGTTGTGGGTCAAGTTGCCATCCCTAGTTATAACTTATAATCGTTTAAGGCAACACATAGTGTATGTTGCTGTAAATGTTCAAAACAACATCATGAAAAAAGTCAACGCATGTTGTCTTTTATCTACCGCAATGCACTCAGTGAGTTGTCTTAAATATTTAAGGCAACATCTAACGTGTGTTGTCTTTTATCTACCACAACACAGATAGTATGTTGTTGTTGTTGTTCTAAGACAACTCACGCTGAATGTTGCGAAAAGCTTTTGGACTTTTGGCAATAGATGCATCAACAACATACAGTCACGCGTTGTGAAAGGTTTTAACAACATATTTTACGTGTTGCCATAGACCAAATTTCTTGTAGTGGCATCCATTATTTTAGTCTTCGTAAATTGATTTCGATCGCACATTCTACTTGTTGCATGCATCACAATTAGATCATTATTTTAAGGGTGAAATAAATTTGTTTCTTAAAGGCGTTCAAAGAATTAAGATTGAAAAGTTGCAGTTTCGTTGGAGACGGAGATGAACAAGACTCCACATCAAAACGTATGCAAACTTTGATTGGGATCCACAAAGTTTGAAATTTGTTTGCATCATTGAGGGATTTTGTATCTTCCAATAGGGATTGGATAGACATAGACTCCACATGAGTTGGTGATCTAGGATTGGTCACTTTGTGGAATTTCTAATTTACTTTCCAATATATATAAGTACCCAATGGTTGTAATTCAACCCGTGGATGTTTCCTCCTTGGAGGTTTTACCACGTTAAAAAATCTCTTGTGTTAATTCTTTCTATCTCTATCTTTTATATTTGTTTTTGTGTATGTTTTAATCTTGTAGTAAAATCTTCACTTGTGATGTTTTTGGAAACAAGATTTTGTAAAGTGTGATTTGTAAGTATATTCATTTTGATCATAATTGTAAATATAATTATTTTATTCATTGATTTTTGTGTATAGGTATTCTTTGATTGATTCTTGTACATATTGGGCACTATTGTAAATACAAGTATTATTTGTATTAATTTTAATATAGTTTCTTCTCTAGCAAGTTGTAGTGTTCTTACATTGTAATACTTTAAGTACAACCTGTAGAATGTGGTCTTTATTGAATATACTTGTATATGAGATACATTGGTTATTGGTATATGTTTTGTAGACTAAGTGTGGTGAATTGAGCATACTTGTGCAAATTGTTTTTCTCATAACAATCTTGTTCAAGGTTTATTATATGCTCACCAAGGTTTTGAAGAGTTTTTAAAACTAGTGTGTCAACCTATTCACCCCCCCCCCCCCCCTCTAGGTTGTCAGAGCGGGTCACTTAAAGCAATTAGTGTGATTCGGGATCTATAAGGTTATTTACTATGATAACAACCTTTAGTCTATAATTGTTTGTATTGGTTGTCCTCCTTTGTTGATCGGGAAATTATTTGTTTTGTTGAAAATGCTCATGTAAGACTTCCTTAAGTCTAGTGATGAGCAAGCTTGGTTGGATTGTCAAGAAAGGTTTCTCTTCTCCATGTTTTATATTTGATGGAGTAATTTCTCTAAACCAATATGTTCATGAAGTATGAATAAGGTTTATTGTTTCTGAGAAGTTGAAACTTTTATACCTTTTTGCCATTATTAGTGGTGTAAGTTTTTAAACACCTTGTTCTTAATAAAGATTCAAATATGGCAAAAGAGGCATGGAATTAATTCCAAGCTACTTGTGAAATAGGTTTTTCTTGTTTTATATTTCATTTGTCTACTAACAATTTTGTTGATAAGCTTGAAAAGAATGTTAGTGACAAAAGCAAAGAAGAAGAAGTTTTCCCAGAGGATGATCATTCTAGACTTGATCTCTTGACTTTGCAATTCCATGAAGAGGATTGAAAATCAAAGACCACCACTTCAACTTGATGGCAATCGCTCAATCGCTTGAAAAGGAAAGAGATAAAGCTTTGAAGGAAGTTGAAGTGAAGAAAGAAGTGATCAATTGTCTAGAAGAGAAGACGGTTGAAGTTGCTCTTATGTTATATAGTTTAATGATTGATTTTGGTAATAATGTGTTTCTTTTTGTAGGAAACAATCAAAGGCAAGGAAGAGGAGTTGACAATCATGAAGGTCAAAGAGCTTTGTAAATTTCATGAAGATTCAAATGACTTAAGCTTTGTAGATGAGCAAGTGGAGTCTCCTACAACTAAAGGCAAGTCACTAAGGAACAAATGGATTTTAAAGGTCAATCTTCCAAGGTCAAGTGCAAAATCAAGGAGTGTAAGGAGCCATCACCGTCGGTACACTCTCACCTAAATAATATCATCTCCATATGTATTCCGGTTTGTCATTTTTGAAATGTTGTAGTGCATACTAAATCTAGATGCCATGAGTTTATTAGACAATGCAAACTAGGGAATGAGATGCATGTAAGTGAGATGAGAAATTCTTCTATGGATGTTTCTTGCATGATAACACTTTGTATTTTGTGCGTGTAAATGATAATCATGTGAAGAAAATTGTCAAGAATTTTTTTGGGTGAAAATGAGTGTTTCACATGATCATATGCATAGTCTTGATAATATCATTGTTGATGGCAATAATGTTGTGTATGACATGAGAATATCTTTATAGAGAAGATAATTGATGATTTATCTTCTAGATATAATATTGCCTTGAGAAATGATCATGATGGTTTATGTGTTTGTGCACCCAAGACCAAATGGGTCAAGGGTGAGTGCTCTTACCATTAGTGTAAGTTGCACATGTGAGTTTGCTTTAAGATTAGTGTCTAGTTTTTAGTAACTTAGCTAGCTAGCTTTGTTTCTCTATGACTTTGACATGAACTTAACTATCTCACAAATATTGCTATGATAGTCAAAATCTGTTGATTAACTTTTGAGAAGTTGTACATCATGAAATCTATATAGTAATGATTTTTGTTAAGTCTTTTGAAGAAAGTCATTTTTGTATTTGCTCTAGTTGAAATGTTTAGCCTTTAGTCTCTTGGAATCGACACACCTATAACTTGTAGTCATGAGGACATACAAGCCAAGAGGACTTATAAAAAGGGTGAAGGCTTTGCATTTGATGAAAAAGCTTGCTTAGGTATTTCTATATCCTAATGTTTGCTTTCTAGCTTTTCATCTTTTGACTCTATGTTTGCATTACATCATGTAGCATGTCATATTAGAGAACTAGTATAGCATTCATATGGTTCTCATTGACATGTGCTCTCTAAAGATCTTTTAGTGGTATGTTCACAATGATCTTATTCATGATGCTTGAAATGCTTGTGTGATTGTTGAGTGGCTTGATGAGCAAAACTTAATTTGAATATCAATATCTTTGAGAGCTACTCACTTGAGAAGTAATGATCTTAAACAAATAACTTTTATTATTTCTAGATCATGCACTTGAGCTTGAAAAATCTTATTTTTTGAAAAGTGCACAAATGCTTCTCTTATATGTTTTAGTTTTGAGTATATGTGTTTGAATATGTGTAGATAATGGATGCATCTAGAAGCTCATTGCTTAGTACATGATAAATGACCTATGATATGTATCCATTTTGCTTCGGCACTATATAGTATTCAACGAGCACCCTCTTGGAAAGGGCTACGCCTTTGTGATGAGTGAAAGCCGCCAAGAGGTGTATATGTTTTTGTTAGTAAAATCAAAGAAGCATTGAAAAGAATCATTAAAAACAAAATCTTTGATTCTAAGCCTAAAAGAAATTTAAAAAAAAAATAAAAAATAAATAAAAAAATAAAAATAAAAAAAACAAAAAACAAAAGGCTTAATGGTGTATAGTTGAGAATTGTGAAAAGCTCGGGTTGACAAATAGAAACGGGAAAACGAGCCACATGCACACACACGCTCACATGTTGATAACTATTCTTTTAAAGCAAAAACCCGGATAAATATCGGTTTAACCTATTTTTGGAAATGTTTTAGTTGGATAGGTGTGAAAATTGTTTTCATGTTGATATCACAATTACTCCTACTATATATGTGAGAAGCATTCACACACACACACACACACACATATTTTGCTTATGTGCTTGATTCATTAGCAATGTAAGAATATTTTTGAGAGATTAATGAAAATCTATGATTCTCTCTTGGACTTTGAAAAGTGACGAAATATTTTCTCTTATTGCTTGAATGTGTGATTGTGTGGATTCTATTGTGAACAAATTTTCTATCTTGATCTTAGATAGAGTTCTTATCAAGGGGGAGCATAGTTTACTGGGCTTTGTTCTCTTTTATGATATGTTCACATGCTTCGATTTGATAAATGTTGGCATATTGTTTTGGTTGATATGTTGAATCTTGGAGATGTTATTTCATATGTCGTTATATGCATGATGATTCTTCATAATGATATATGCCTTTGTATGTTTGATCATGATTAATGCATAAATCTTTTTGTAATAATTGTATAATTGTTCATGCAATTGTTGAACTTGGTAGATATGACTCATGTGCTTAAAAGTAAAATTTATGCTTTTGTGATTCATAGTTCCTTGTGAACAAATCTACTTGGTGATAATATGTGGAGCATATGTTAAGGGGGAGCTTTAGTTTATTCAACTACGCTTTCTATACGATTTGTTTGCTTAATATCTCATTATTTATCTCTTGTGCCCTTTGTCTATTCCTTGACAAAAAGGGATACCTCTTCTTTGTGCTTATTGGAGACTTTGTCTTAAGGGGGAGAATTCTTGTCCTAAGAGGGAGAAAAAAATTCTTGCCTTATTGTGTTAAGGATCTAAGGGAGAGCTTTTAATGTGATAACTTTTATTCACTTGAGATAATGCATTGTTTGTTAGAGATAAGGGATGTTTTATTTTTTGTTTATGTGATAATATCTCACCATTCTTCTTTGGAAGAAGATCTTTTGTTGGTTTGCTTCTTTTCTCATAGGTACCTTGACTTGAAGACTCAAGAAGACTTGAAGACCTTTTAGTCTAGGGATCTCTTTGTAATGTGAGGATGAGAGAATGCTATCAACATTGAGTTTATTGGAGTGATCAATGTATGGTGAGGAGGAATCACACCGGGAGATTGAAAAGCTAAATGCTAGAGTTGAGCTTCAAGATGAGAAGATCAAGAAATTGGAAAGGAATGCCACTCTCCAAAGCATTACGCAAGATCATCCAATCGCTCAATTTTCCTCGGTGGTAAAAGAGACTAGAATGGTCTTGAGGTATATTTTCTTATTTCTTCTTCTTTGGCTTCATATCATGTCAAAAGGGGGGAGAATGATAGGGAGATATATGGTAGTTCTAGCTTTCTTATTTCTCAAGTTTTTTATGTTTTAGTGTATTTTGTTTTCTTGAACTATATGGCTTGTAATATTGACTAGAATATTTTGTTTGATGGCATGTATTTAGGAGGAGCATACATGTTATCAATCTGGACTTTAAATGTATTATTTTCTTACCAATATATATATTTTGCCATATGTGTTGTCTCTTGGAGATCTTTGTGCTTTCAAGCTATTTTATAGGTGATTTCAAGAGAAGACCAAGATGAAGTTCAAGACTTGTTGTTGAAAATTTTGTCTATATGTGTAAATCATTGTACTCATTGTGACCAAATTTTCTTTGTAAATTGTTTTAGTATTTGTATAGGGGTTTTGACATGGAATTTTCCAAAGGGGGAGATTGTTAGGTTTTTGGTTGCTGTTGGCATATATTCCATATCAAAACGTTGTTCATCTTGTATTGTTTAGTGGTTGTATTGATGATGATTCAAAGCTTCAAAGAAAGACTCAACTACAATGCATGCAAGATGGTGGCTTGTTAAAGGGAATTAGCTTCATTGCTCATCAAAGGTATGATTGACCTCATTCCTCTAACAAGGCATAGGCACACACACACAAATCATTCATAAGTATCACTGCATTGTTGTGCACCATTTATATAATACATTCATATGTTTTTATATGCTCATGCATTGAACTCAAATGCTTATACATTTTAGAGTTGCATGTTCTAAGACTATGTTTAGGAAATGGCATTCATATGTGAACTTATGTTTGTATGTTTGTGTTTCTTATGTTTTATACTTTTACTTGATCTTAATTGATTCCTTATTAAGTCCCGGTCATTTCGGTTACTCATTCATTTAGTTTCGAGTCCAAGCGATGTAGCTACGCTACTTTTCGTTCTCATTCGTTGAGTTGTGTTCATCATCATTTTCTGAGATGATTTCTCAACCATTTGTCAAAGTTTCATAGTCATCGTTGTGCATGAGGGAGTCACGATTTGTAATCTGAAAACAAATTCGAAATCGAAGTTTAGATGCCCGAATACGGCTGAAGAACGCGAGAGGTGCGCGGGAGAAGCACCATGGCCGAAAGCCATGGCATGGCCACCACGTGTGGAGGCCGTGTGCCACATGGCCCAACCAGCCCTCTGGTCCCGTCTTGCACACACGCCCCACACGGGGACAGGGCTGACATGATATATTTTTATTGGCCAAAAATGCCCTTCTCTCCTCTTCCTTTTAAATGCCTCAATCTCCCCCCATTTGTTTTTAAGAAGAAAAAGTTTGAAATCCCGTCTAGAATTTTCTCTCCAATTTTCTCAACTTCCAAACACCATAACTTTCTCATACGAAGTTGGAATTGAGTGATTCAAGTTGGAGATTGTTCATAATTGAGTCCTCTACCTTTTCCAAGTGATATTTCAGCTGTTTGATTGATTTTCAGAGTGATCTACTCAGAAAAACCGAACCAGCTCGTGAAATCAAGATAGAGTTCATATCTAGGTGATTTCATCTTTTTAAACCTTCAATTTGCTTGGGGTTTCTTCTTCTATATGTATGTGTATGTTTAGTGAATGCTATTGAGAAAGATAGCTTTATAATCAATCTAATTGAAAAGTCTAATTAGAGACGCATGTGGACTAGATTCTTGGATTCTTTGTTTTTCACATGATTGAGAGTTGTATTGTGATTAGATTGACATCTAGGATTATTTGAGACTTGATTGATTCATTTTATGATTAATAATCCTTGATATGTGTCTTTGATCCTTGATTGATGATTTCTAGGATTAGAGCCTTTATATGTGTTTTTAAAGATATCTAGGATTGATTTGTTTTTAACAATATCTCATATCTCTAAATTTTTGACTAGAATACTTGTTGAATACATTTTGTGATTCTAAAATTTTTATATATGTTTATAACATCTTGAACTTGTGCCTCATGTATATGAACTGTTCAAGAGTTATTTGAATGAATGAATCTAGGAGTTTTATGTGTTAGTTGATTTCACATGCTCTAGGTTTTCATTCATGTTTTTGCATCTAGATTTCTATTGCTTGTGTTTTCACATCTATAGATCTAGTTGTTCCATAGAATGTATTGATCACATGTTATATGTTGTTTTGATTGTTTGCATCATTTGCATTCACATGATCACACTAGGAAGTCCTTGTAAAAGGCATGAAGTCTTGGTTAGAGTTGGGATGACTCGGATAGTCAAGCAAGAAGTCTTGCCTAGAGTCTTGAGGACTTGGATAGGTAAGCAAGAAGTCTTGTCTAGAGTCAGGATGACTTGGATAGACAAGCAAGAAGTCATGGCTAGAGTTGGGAGGACTTGGATAGTCATGAAAGGGAGGCTTTCTAGAGGCAAGTGTGCCTTGAATAGAGAGTTGGCTTATATATTGATAGGCCCGGATGTTTGGTTAGACATATAGTCCGATAGAGCGGGGTACATGGGATATGTATGCACTCTTGAGGAATTTCTAATCTACCAACGAGGTTGGTTAGGCATGTTTTCCAATATATGGTGATTTCCATCATTGAGGGATTTTGTATCTTCCAATAGAGATTGGGTAGACATAGACTCCACATGGGTTGGTGATCTAGGATTGGTCACTTTGTGGAATTCCCTTAAAGCAATAGTGTTTTATACCTAGAAAGGGGTGAATAGGTATAGTCCCAAATTCTTCCAATATTCAAAAATGGGAATATAAATTCTTCCAATATTCAAAAATGGGAATATAAGAATGAAATGAATACTTGAAATAATATAACAATTGTATAATATGAATCAATTCATGTAAGCATCAATATACAAAAGAATCAATACAAGTAAACATATGGAAGATAAAGAAATATAAAGCGAAAATGAGATACAATATTTTTACGTGGTAAAACCATAAAGAGAAAACATCCACGGGTTGAATCCACAACCACCGGCAAAGCAAATCCACTATACAAAAAGGACTTACACACTCAAAGCTATCAACACTATGATATCCACTTCAAGCTATCAAATCCTAAACAACCCTTGGGCTAGTGATTCACAAAACCTACTCTCTATCCAAGATGTGTCCTACACCTCTAGAGAGTAACTTCCTATCCAAGACTAAAAAGTTTCTAGGAAGATTTCTTTGCTTAGCAATCTAGGTCAAGAGATCCTAGTTAAGCTCTCATAGCTCAACCATCCGGAGTATCAAACTTCTTGCTAAGACTTCTTGCTTAGTTATCCGAATCACCTTGATTCTAACTAAGGCTTCTTGCTTGGCTATCCGGAAACCTTTCCTAGCCAAGTCTTCTTGCTCAAGTCAAAGGCTTCACTCACCTTGACAAGAGACTTCAACCTATTACAAGGCAATGATCTAGGTGATGCAAATGATGCAAACACATACAAATAGAGTAAGTAGATCAAACACACTCTATGAACATGCTTAATGATAATCTAGAATATATTATCAACACACAATCACAAATCTATCTAGAAATCAAAGCATGCCAAAACAATAAGAACAAGATTAGAATATTCATTATATGTCACACAAACCTTAGTTCTTATATCATGAAATTGAATCTAGAAGATAACATGAAGCACATCATACAATCAATTTCTAGAAGCAATTTCAAGCAAAATCAAGTCTAGCAAAAATATGTTCAAGAGAGATCACAAAACTAAACTCAATTAACTAATCACTCATACAACCCTAGCATATGATATAACATACTTCTCAACATATTTCAACAATCAATTAGAAAGAATCATAGAGATGATCAAGAGAAATTGAAAGAGAAGAAGTTTCACATACAACTAAAGAACCTCGGACTGAAATCAGTGTGCTGGGAAAAATGACAAAGTCAAATGGCTCTGAAAATGCTTGGAGTTTGTAGCTCTCTTCAAGACCAACAATTTTGGTTTGTGAATCACTCAATTTCAGTTCGTATGAGAGAGTTATGATCAAAATAAAAAAACAAAAATATTGAAGAAATCTGCAGAAATTTTATTTTGGTGTTCTTCAAGTTTTTTGGAAATGGAGGGAATGAAAGGTATTTAAAGGAAGGAGGAAGGAGAAAGGAGAGATTTTTAAACCAATCAAACTCGGCCACATCACCCTCTTCCCATGTGGGGCACTTGTGGCACACGGGACCAGAGGGGTGGACTGGCCATGTGGCACACGGCCTCCACACGGGGTGGCCAAGCCATGGCCTTAGGCCAGCTTGCTTAACCCGCGCACCTCTCGCGTCTTTAGCCTTATTTGGGCATCCGAACTCTGAATTCGAATCCGTTTTCAGATTACAAACCATAACTCCCTCATGCACAACAAAAACTATGAAACTTTGATAAATGGTTGAGAATTCATCTCGGAAAATGATGACGAACACAACTCAACGAATGAGAATGCAAAGTAGCATAACTACGTCATATGGACTCGAAACTTAATGAATGAGTAACCAAAATGACCGGAACTCAATAAGAAATCAAATAAGATCATGTTCAAGTCCAAAACACAAGAAACACAAACAAATAAACACTTTGCAACACAAGCATGCCATATCTAAGCGATAGTGAGAAATCATGCAATTCTACAAGATTGTCAACAATGAGATAAATGCATGTGCATACTAAATGTGTGTGAAAGTGTTATACCACATGTTTGAACTACGATGTAGGGACACACATATATGAATTGTGTGTGTGTGCGTTTACGCCTTGCAAGAGGAAGAAGAATATTGATACCTTAGCATCCAAGTATGCGATGTTCCCCTTGAAGACAAGATTTGCACGAGATGTTGCTTCTTCACCTTTGAGGCTTCTTTCTTCCAAGAATCACCTAAGCAACAACTAATACAAATATAGAGAGTTTTACAATGGAATCAAGCCAATACAAATAAATGATCTTACAATCTTCCCCTTTGGCTATTCCATGGCAAAACCTCATCCTCACCATACATTGATCACTCCAATAAACTCAATGTTGATAGCATTCTCTCATCCTCACATTACAAAGAGATCCCTAGACTAAAAGGTCTTCAAGTCTTCTTGAGTCTTCAAGAATCCCTTCTTTGAACTTCAAAGTACCTATGAGAAAAGAAACAACCAACAAGAGAACTTCTTCCAAAGAAGAATGGTGAGAAATATCACATAAACAAATAACAAAACTTCCCTTATCTCATACAAAGAAAAGATGTATTATCTCAAGAGAATAAATGTTAACACATTAAAAGCTCTCCTTAACACAATGAGGCAAGAATTCTTTTCTCCCCCTTAAGATAAAGTCTCCAATAAGCACAAAAAGGTATACAAATCTTCCCTATGTCAAACATGGATTCCCCAATACTAAACATGGTGAGGTTTTCTCCCCATGGTGAGATTTCTCCCCTTATATGATCCCCAAGGTGAGATTTCTCCCCTTATAAAGATGGTGAGGTTTCTCCACTTTTTGTCAAGGAATAGACAAAGGACACAAGAGATAAATAACGAAATATTAAGCAAACAAATCGTATAGAAAGCGTAGTTGAATAAACTAAAGCTCCCCCTTAACATATGCTCCATATATTATCACTAAGTAGATTTGTTCACAAGGGACTCAAACATTCACACATTCAAGCAATAAGAGAAAGTATTTCATCACTTTTCAAAGTCCAAGAGAGAATCATAGATTTTCATTAATCTCTCAAAAATATTCTCACATTGCTAATGAATCAAGCACATAAGCAAAATATGTGTGTGTGTGAATGCTTCTCACATATATAAAAGGAGTAATTGTGATATCAACATGCGAACAATTTCCACACCTATCCAACTAAAGCATTTCCAAAAATAAGTCAAACCAATATTCATCTGTATTTTTGCTTTAAAAGAATAGTTATCAACATGTGAGCGTGTGTGTGCATATGGCTCGTTTTCCCGTTTCTATTTGTCAACCCGAGCTTTTCACAATTCTCAACTATACACCATTAAGCCTTTTTTTTTTTCATTTCTTTTAGGTTTAGAATCAAAGATTTTTTTTTTAATGATTCTTTTCAACTCTTCTTTGATTTTTCTAATAAAAACATATACACCTCTTGGTGGCTTTCACTCAACACAAAGGCGTAGCCTTTTCCAACATTGGGCGGCTTCACAACCAATGCATGTAGCCCTTTCCAAGAGGGTGCTCATTGAATACTATGTAGTGCCGAAGCAAAATGGATACATATCATAGGTCATTTATCATGTACTAAGCAATAGGCTTCTAGATGCATCCATTATCTACACATATTCAATCACATATACTCAAAAGTAAAACATATAAGAGAAGCATTTGTGTACTTTTCAAAAATAAGATTTTTCACGCTCAAGTGCATGATCTAGAAACAATACAAGTTATTTGTTTAAGATCATTTACTTCTCAAGTGAGTAGCTCTCCAAGACATTGATATTCAAATAAAGTTTTGCTCATCAAGCCACTCAACAATCACACATAGACAATAATCAACACAAATCATGCCAATGGATCTTCAAAGAGTTGTAGACCTCTTATGTCCAAGGACTTAGTGAACAAACCCGCAAGTTGATTATTTAGTAGGCATTGCTTTAGAGTAACAATAGAACATTCAACAAGTTCTCTAATGAAATGATGCCTAATAACTATGTGCTTTGTGTGGGAGTGTTGAACCAGATTTTTAGAGATGTTGATGGCACTTAAGTTATCATAATAAAGTGTCATTTTTTCTTGATCTATCTCATAATCCTTAAAGATTTGTTTCATCCAAAGTAATTGTGCTCAAGCACTTCCGACCACAATCATACATACAATAACACACATCATGATAAGATCAATGTGAACAATTATCACCAAAAGATCTTAGATTAGCAAATGTCAACGAGGACCATATAAACATTATATTAGTTCTCCAGTATGACATGCTTCATGAAGTGATAAAACAATGAGTTGATAGATGAAATATAGATAAGCAAGCAATGTGATATTAGATATACCTTCGCAAGCTATTTTCATCAAATGCAAGGCCTTCACACTTTTTATGAGTCCTCTTAGCTTGTATGTCCTCATGACTACAAGTTATAGGTGTGTCGATTCCAAGAGACTAAAGGCTAAGCATTTCAACTCAAACAAAAAAATGACTTTCTCTAAAAGCCTTAACAAAAATTATCACCATATAGATATCATGATATGCAACTTCTCAAAAATTAATCAACAAATTTTGACTATTATAGCAAAGAATGTGAGATAGTCAAGTTAATGTCAAGTTGTAGATAAACAAGGCTAGATAGCTAAGTTACTCAACAACTTGACACTAATCTTTAAAGCTAACTCACATGTGCAATCTTACACTAATGGTAAGAACACCCACCCTTGATCTATTTGGTCTTGGGTGAACTAACACATAAACCATCATGATCATTTCTCATGTCAATAGTATATCTAGAAGATAAGTCATTAAGACTATGAATATGATCATGTGAAACAACCTTTTTCAACCAAATCTTCTTGACATTCTTCTTCACATGATTACCAATATCATGCACATCACTTAAAGAGTTATCATTAGAAACATATTTAGAAGAATGACTAGAAACATTTTTCACATCATGCGTGGATTTGGCTCTTAGAGCATATTGTGCAACTAAACATTTAGGTGTGTCTTTTCTAACCCACACACTCTTCACAATACGCCTCTCACTCTCACCACTAACATGCTTTGACTCAATGTTTGACTTTTTCACATGCACCTTGTCCTCATTAGTCACATTTTCAAAAATATCAAACAAAGCATTATCAACTTTCTTATGCATAGTAGAGTGAGGCACAACACAAGATTTAGCAAGCAAGTCATCAACACATTTCTTCTCAACATGCTTTTCCAAGGTCTTCCGAGGTCTAGTTCTAAATCCATACATGGATGATTGCCTAGGACCATTCAAAGACATATCATGTAAAGCGTTATCAAATTTGCATTTCCAAATGTATTAAAAGCACCTAGGTCGAATATGTCCTACCATATTACAATGATGACAAATAGGTATGAATTTTAGAAATTTACCATTTGCATTTGCTTCCAAATTATTTGGTCTTCTCACATTTTTACCTCTTTGAAGTGCAACCCTTGATGCTTTACCTCTTGCATTTGAGGTTGATGCTCTTTGACTTTGATCTTGTTGAGATCTTCCATTTGAGTTCCTTGTTGATGTAGTGGCACCTCCGGTAGCTTTTATTGCTTTACCTTGAGAGAGAGTACCTACATTTGGTTCAACACTTGCTTTGACAAAAATAGATTTGTTAGATGAAGGAGTTTCCTTCTCATTGATATAACCCAAACCTCTTTTGTCACATGGATGTTTTCCACTTTTAATGAGGGTTTCAACCTTGTTAGAACTAGATGACATCTTGTGAATCCTCCTATTAGCCTCATTAAGTTTATCATTAAGCATCCTATTTTTAATGGCATATTTTTCTAAGATGTCATCACTTTTTCTAACATCTTCTATTGATTTATTAAGCCATTGTTCATATTTTTTCTCTTGAGTTAAGTGCTCACTAAGTTTAGCTTTAAGCATGTCTTCTTGCCTTTTAGCACTAACAAGAGAACTATCCCTTTGCTCAATTTCTTTCTTCAAGATGCTAAGTCTATCATTGCTATCTTTTAAGTTCATTTCTAGACTTAGGATCTTGTCTTTAAGTTCGTTTAATTCTTTTTAGCCTAGACCATGATTCTCTAGCTTCTTGTTGACAAGTGTTTTAATTATCACCACTAAATTGGCATTGATCAACTTCAACTTTTTGTTCTATTCATTCTTTTGTTAAAGGATCTTGTCATTGAAGCCACTATCCAAGAGTGGAGGTCTAGCACTAATAATTTTTGACTTGCTTGTTTGTAAGATCCTTTATTTGTATTGGCTTGATTCCATTGCAAAACTCTCTATATTTGTATTAGTAGTTGCTTAAGTGTTTCTTGGAAGAAAAGAGCCTCAAAGGTGAAGAAGCAACATCTTGTGCAAATATCGTCTTCAAGGGGAACATCGCTTACTTGGATGCTAAGGTATCAAGATTCTTCTTCCTCTTGCAAGGCGTTAGGCACACACACACAAATCATTCATAAGTATCCCTACTTCATTGTGCACCATTTATATAACACTTTCACATGTTTTTATATGCTCATGCATTGAACTCAAATGCTCATACATTTTAGAGTTGCATGTTCTAAGACTATATCTAGGAAATGACATTCATATGTGAACTTGTTGTTATCTGAAAATCGTTAACGGAATGGAATTCCAAATAACAACTTTAAAGGGACCAAGACTGTGAATGATCCTGATCGGAGGGGTTTCACGTAGTTTGATACCGACTATGTCCCTATCAGTGCACGTATGATACGAAACAATGTAAATTGAATAATCATGAACTTTTATTGATCGTAACTTTGCATTACAGTATACAAACTATCTCATCTTTGGGTTACAATGGTGTATGGTGATCTTTTAAAGGTAACCGAGGTGGTGATGGTGGTGAATCTGTGCCTGTCGATAAGTAGAATGTAGGGTTTCTTTTTTTTCTCTTTCCCCTTTTTTCCTCTAAGTAGTTGTATATATATATAGGTCCTGTTTGCTTGCCATGCACTCCGATCATCTCGGTCTAAGGTTTGGCCAGCTCAGGATCCTCTTGTTTTTAGGAGATAATCTCGGGGTTTTACGTGTAGAATCCAGTCTTTCCTTCCTACGAGGAGTCAATCTATTACCTTCCTAATTGGATTCTTACTGTGTTAACCGGCTTAAGATAGGACTCTCTGGCTAGAAGGAATATACCTCCTTTGTACGGCGGCGTTTTATTGGATCTTTAGTGGAGCTTTTAGTTCCTGGTGCGAGAATCTTGCTTCCTGGTATCTTTTTGTTTGGCGGGATGTCTACGTCTAATAAGCGCTCTACTGATGGAGTAGGGGGATATGTAGCTAACTTTGTAGCGGGATGCTCAGTAGAACTCTGTGTCGGGGTGCTGCGGGGTCTATAGGAAGCTGTGTCGGGGTGCTGCGAGGTCCATAGGAAGCCCGGTCATAGCCGAGTTGGATCCCACTGTGAGTTCTAGTGAGTACTTTGGCTCTTGGCCACATTGTTGAGCTAAGATGCTGGCGAGGTGGACCCCGCTGAAGGAGGTGTGTATTTGGATCAATCGGGGTCTACCCTGTCGAGGTAGCCGGATGATGTTCGCACTCCTATACCCCTCTTGTGTTGAGGTGGAAAATTTTTCTTTGGTCCTTCGCCAATTTTAACGGTTAACAGAAGTCCCCCTTGACTTGGACACTGATACCTTGTCGGGGTCGGGGTCGGAGTCGGAGTCAGGATCTTGTTGTTACTTGAAGGATTTTCTGCCTTATCTGCTTACTTCCTTGTCTGACTAGGTTTCCACTTAGGAGGAGGAAATCTTTATTTTGTCCGTTATAACTGGCTGCGTGTCGATCACCGATTGGGTTCCTCGTTTTCAAAAAGAGCCGTTTTGGCACGATTAATGCGGAAAAAGCTTCTACCCATTTTTTCGGTCACCGATTTCGGTTTTCGAGTGGGTAACCGTCATCCCTCCTCTATAAATAAACCGGCTCTATGGGTATTTTCTTTCTTACTTTCAAACTTTCAAAATTGCGACTGAGAACAAGAACTTTCTGACTTACTTTCTTTCTCTCCTTTCAACCTTCCAGAAATTCCTCTTCTCTTCTTCTTCTTCTTCTTCAATGGCTTCTTCTTCCCAACTTCCTACTCCTCAAGAAAACACTAACGAACAAAACCCCTCTACAGCGGCGAATCCCATTCATCCTGACCCCGCCTCTCCTCCCCAGTCCGATAGCATCGACGCCCTCTTCAGTACCGAGGCGGCTGACGCGGTGGTGGATTCCCCGACCTCAGAGAGGAAGAAACGGGGTCGAGAGGGGGATGGTGTTGCTGATGATACCCCGTTAGCTCAACGCCGTCGTTCAGTTCGAAACCCGCAAGTTGGGATGGGTTTTCACAATCGACCAGAAGACCCGGTCTTGATCGGTGATGAGGTGGACGCCTCAAAGTCTGGCGGTGACGAGGAAAGTGGCGGACCTGACATCACACTGGTCGGGGTCCAAACGGGTTCCTTCACCGCCTTTCACGATGGTCGGATTATACCCGACTCTGTATGTACAATGGATACTCTCAACAAGCTACGGGAGGAGTACAAGATCCCGGAGTACATCACTCTCTCCCTTCCCCACAGGGGTTATGACGTATACACCCCGCCTCAAGACCGCCTGCTGATCCACAAAGCCGCTTTTGAGTGTGGAGTCCGGCTTCCGCTGCATCCTACTCTTCATCGAGCTCTCGTTGCGCTTGAATTGGCCCCTCTCCAAATCTTGCCAGGCTTCTGGAAGCACCTGACAGGGTTCTTGGTGCTCTGGAAGGAGCAGTGCGAAAAAGATCATATAGAGCGAGAGCCGGGGTTGGACGAGCTCTGCTTCCTCTTCAACATCACGAACATGGTGCCTCGGGGTCAGTTCTACCTGAGGGCATCAAATGATTTGAAGTTCACTGTCCCAAGGGCGAATGTGAAGTACTCGGCGCCCTGGGAGGAGGAATGGCTAGTGGTTGAGGGCGACTGGGGGCGCACTGCTTTTGTTGGAGGGTATGAGTACCCCGTCCCTACCTAGTTCACGGCAAGGGACAAGTGGGCGAAGGGGGTGCTAGCTCCCGAGTCTCGGGACATTCTTACAAAGATCCTGAAGAGGGGATACACCAATATGGAGTATCCCACTCTGGATCCCTTTGAGGGAGCCCGCCTGGAGCGGTACCTGAGTATCTCCATCGCTCTTCCTGGTGAGTTGACTGCATCTTGCTTTTTTGTTTCTTTATGTATATATTCTGCTTCTTCTGATTCTCACTGAGCATCTTCTCTTCTTGCATTATCGGCTTCCCCGATGGTAGCTGAGTCTCTTTCTTCTTCTGGGGCAGGGGATATGACTCTGCTAGCCTATTCTTCCCCTGTTCCTTCTCCTACTCTGGCTGCCAAGACTGTGTCGGGGTCCATCCGAGTAGGAACCGACCCCCACCCTCCTCCTGCTCCCTCCCAAACTACTGCTCCTGCTCCTGCTCCAACGGGGTCTAGGGCCAAGACTTCAGCTCGCCTTCCCTCTACTCCTCCCTTGCGCTCGAGGATTTCGGAGATGTTGGCTAGGGCGGCTAAGGCCAGAGGTTCTGGAAGGTCAGCACAGAAGAAAGCTGCTCCTGTAACGAAGACGTCACCTGCTCCTCCTCCTATTACAAAGTCTTTCAAGGACCCAGCTAGCGCCAGCATCTTTGTGGAGGAGGCAGCTATCCCCATCCCTCCCCCGGCTGCTGATGTGGCTTCTGGATCGGGGTCGAGGTGAGCTACCTTTGACGAGGTGGCGTCCAGGTTTGTGGCCTCCTGCCCAGGTGGAGATTTGACAAATATGGCCAAGCTTCCCACTGATATTCTGGTTGCTAAGGGAGCATCTGTGCTGGCTGAGGTAACATTCTTACTTTTCACTTTTTATCATTTCTTCCTTCTGCTTGCTAAACATTGATCTCCTTCCTTCTTTTTGTAGGGCTTCAAATTTGCCATGGCCATGGAGAGGCAGATGCTGACCTTGAGGGAGGCTTATATCGGCCTCCAAGAGAAGTTAGAGGATACTCAGCAGGAGCTGGTCAAGACCTAACAAAGCGTGGCTCCTCTGCTGCAAGATGCCAAAAACGCTGAAGAATGGAGGCAGGAGGCCTTGGTGGCTCTTAGGCATGCTGAACGCAGCCTGGACACTGAGACAGTCAGGTCTCTATGCCCCCGAGAGGAGAGGGAGTGCGTAAAAAGAGAGAAGAAGCTGCTACAGAGCGAGAATCAACTATTGCGGGAGACTATAGCAGGCTTGGAGGCTCAACAAGGGCCTTCATTCGAGGATGGCTACTTTACAGCCTGCTACGAGGTGGCCACAGCTTTGCCTCCTCCCTTCGACCTCGAGGTAGCCTTGAACTGGGACCGGGAGCAAATTATGGAAAAGGCTGCCCAGCTAGCAGGATGAGATCAAGAGACAAAGGCCCCTCCACAAGAGGTAGCTCACCCGGATCAAGAAGCTGACACGGCTGCTGAAGTCCAACTTGATGGCCCTGAGGGAGCTGATCTAGATCCTCCTACCATTGAAGAACAAGTGGTAGATCCCGAGTCTGCTACTGGAGTGGTCATCGTGGAGGAGGATGAGGGACCGGCTAGATCCGAGGTCCCTGTGGTTGAAGGGGTCAGATTGAGTCTTCTGCTGTGGAAGAGGTGGTCCAAATTGATGCAGCAGTTAAGCCTTTAGGAGATGGGGCAGCTGGCCAAGGAGAGCATCCAGAAGAGGAAAGAGAGGACTAGCCTGGCCTCCCCTCTTAAAATTTTTGTAGCCCGAATTGGGAGCTGGGCACTCCATTTTATCGATATAACTTATAGCCCGAATAGGGATTGGGCACCCTGATTGTAAATATAGTTGCTTTCATTACTTGCTTTGTACTTATGTCCTTCTTGCTTTTGTACTTAGAAGCTTTCCACAGCATATAAATTTGTTGATAATTGGACTCCTGAGGAGTAACTGGACCCCGATGGGTAACAGAGACAAAACATAAGATGCTTATATCTTGTAGTTGTAAGGATCAGCGGATCTGACGCTAATTAAATCCTCCTTTACTCGGACTCTCGTGAACATGTAACAGTATAAAATGTAGAGCCTTATCTAAGGAAGCTTGGTATTTGCAACAATTTGACTTGATGAAGATAAACTTCTAAGTCCCTTCTGATTGTTGATACTCTGTCGGGGTAACCAGATGCCTGTAACAACTGGACTTAATGAACCTTTAAAGCCCCCTCTGACTGTTGGTCCTCTGTCGGGGTGACTAGGTGTTTATAACAACTGGATTCTGATAAACTCCCAAGCGCGCCCCCCCCCCGACTGTGGATCTTCTGTCGGGGTAGTAAGCGGGGAAATAAAGGAGGAAGCATCCCGATGAGTCACCCCGATGTTACTGTAGATCTGTCCTGGTAGGCAACTAAGGCCACTTTAGTACCAGGTTTCTTGGAGGAGGGTATTCCCCGACCAAAGCAGCAGGAGCGCCCTGAGGCTATTTCCTAGTCTCGAGGCGAAGTAAGGAACCAGGTACCCTGAGGCAGCTCGATTCTTACTGTAGTCTTTCCTGGTAGGCAACTAAGGCCACTTTAGCACCAGGCTTCTCAGAGGAGGGTATTCCCCGACCAAGGCAGCAGGAACGCCTTTAGGCTATTTCTTGGTCTTGAGGTGAAGTAAGGAACTAGGTACCCTGAGGCAGCCCGATTCTTACTGTAATCTGTCCTGGTAGGCAACTAAGGCCACTTTAGCACCAGGCTTCTCGGAGGAGGGTATTCCCCGACAAAGGCAGCAGGAGCGCCCTGAGGCTATTTCCCGGTCTCGAGGCGAAGTAAGGAACCAGGTACCCTGAGGTAGCCCGATTCTTACTGTAATCTGTCCTGGTAGGCAACTAAGGCCACTTTAGCACCAGGCTTCTCGGAGGAGGGTATTCCCCGACCAAGGCAGCAGGAGCGCCCTGAGGCTATTTCCTTGTCTTGAGGCGAAGTAAGGAACCAGGTACCCTGAGGCAGCCCGATTCTTACTGTAATCTGTCCTGGTAGGCAACTAAGGCCACTTTAGCACCAGGCTTCTCGGAGGAGGGTATTCCCCGACCAAGGCAACAGGAGCGCCCTGAGGCTATTTCCTGGTCTTGAGGCGAAGTAAGGAACCAGGTACCCTGAGGCAGCCCGATTCTTACTGTAATCTGTCCTGGTAGGCAACTAAGGTCACTTTAGCACCAGGCTTCTCGGAGGAGGGTATTCCCCGACCAAGGCAACAGGAGCGCCATGAGGCTATTTCCTAGTCTTGAGGCGATTCAGTAATGAAGATCCTCTTGGCGGGGTTGACCCGGTCCAAGGCATCAGTAGTGCTATGTAGCTCTCTTGGTCTTGAGGCGATTCAGTGATGGTGAATTACGTACATTCAGTAAGAGACGGCAATGGACACAAGAAAGTCATATAGGAGAAAGAACTGCTTTTATTGAATTTCCCCAACGGTACAAACATGAAATCGGGGTGAATATTCCCCTTGATACGAACAAAATTTCTAAGGGTAGAATCTCCGGAGATGATCGGCATTCCATGTATGGTCCACTAGGTATCCCTCTATGTCTTCCAGCTTGTAAGCACCACCCCAGAGTGATGCCTTAACCAAGTACGGACTCCCAGTTAGGGGCTAGTACCCCATCAGACCTTCTTCGTGTGTTCTGGGTCACCTTTCTGAGAACCAAGTCTCCTTTTTTGAAGTTCCAGACCCTCACCTTTTTGTTGAAGTGTCGGGCTATCTTGCTCTGGTATACCGCCACCTTCTCTGCAACCTTGTTTTGCTTTTCCTCCAGTAGGTCCAAGCTAGCTCTTAACTTAGCCTCATTATCTTCCGGTTCGTAATTTTGGACCCGGAAATATATGAGCTTATGCTCGATGGGCAAGACTGCTTCTGCCCCAAATACTAGGGAGTAGGGGGTCTCTCCTGTTGCTATCCGCCTAGTCGTTCTGTAGGCCCACAGCACATTGGGTAATTCTGCTACCCATAATCCTTTCTTCTGTTGGAGCTTTTTCTTTAGGAGCTTTTTAATGGTCTTGTTGGTAGCTTCAACCAACCCATTGGTTTGAGGATATGCCACCAAAGCAAAACGGAGATTGATCCTCCGATCTGCACAGAATTCCCTAAAGTTGGCATTGTCAAATTGCTTTCCTAAATCAGTTATGATGGCCATTGGGGTGCCAAATCGACAGACAAAGTTGGTGGTCTTTTCTTTGATTATCCGGGTAAGGGCCCTGGCTTCTACCCACCGAGTAAAGTAATCTATCGCCACCACTGCATGCTTGGCTTGGCCGGGTGCAGTGGGAAGTGGCCCGATCAAGTCTAGTCCCCAGATGGCAAAGGGGTAGGGAGTACTGATTAAGGAGAGCCTCTCTGGTGGAAGATGATGGAGGTTTGTTATTTTCTGACAAGCCTCGCAGGATCGCGCAAACTGCTTTGCATCCTGATGTATAGTCGGCCAGTAGTAACCCATCCTGATTACCTGGTAAGCCAAAGTTTCCCCTGACACGTTGTTACCACAATCCCCTGAATGTACCTCATTGAGCGCCCAGCGCGCATCATCGGGATGGAGACACCTGAGTAGAGGGAGAGACTTCCCCATACGGTATATGTATCCTTCTACCAAGCAGTACCGGGTAGCTGTCCTCTTGAGCTGGCGGGCTTGATCCGGATCTGCAGGGAGAATGTCACTTTGGAGATAGTCTGCTATTGGATCCATCCAACACGGGAGGCGGTTTACATGAAGGACCTCTGCCTCTTTAGCTATGCTGGAGAAAGGAACCAATTGGAGGGGTACTCCTTTTGGTAAGGCGTGTCCCTCTCCTATGGCAATTTTAGCTAAAACATCTGCGCGATGGTTTTTCTCCCTGGGCACTTGCTCTATTCTTACACCCTTGAACTTTTTCTTAGCCTCCTAAACTTTAGCTAGGTAGGCCATCATGTTGTCACTTTTTGCTTGGTACAATCCCGTAACCTGATTTACCACTAATTGGGAATCACTCTTGATCTGAAGGTACTCAGCCCCTAGAGCCCCTGCTACTTTCATTCCTGCCAGTAGAGCTTCATATTCTGCTTCGTTGTTGGTGGCTCTAAATTCAAACCTGAAACAATGGCTTACCTCGATTCCCACGGGGTCGATCAGGACGATCCCGGCTCCGCATCCCGACTGATTCGAAGCTCCATCAGTGTAGAGCACCCATATCTTGCTGTCTGCAGGCCATTCCGGAAGGGTTTGATCCGGATCAGGGTCTGCTGTTATGCCTGGGTTCAGGATCGGGCTAAACTCCACTATGCAGTCCGCCAGGGCTTGGGCTTTGATCGTGGTTCTTGCCTTGTATTTGATGTCGAATTGTGTGAGCTCTATGGCCCATAGAACCAATCTGCCTGACACATCTAGCCTCTGGATGAATTGTCTCAAAGGCTGATATGTGACAACTGCGATGGTGTGAGCTTGAAAATAAGGCCAGAGCTTTCTGGATGTGGTTACCAAGGCGTAGGCGAGCTTTTCTAGTAAGGTGTAATTTCTCTCGGACTTTGTAAAAGCCCGACTCAAGTAGTAGATCGGCCTCTGTACCCCGTCACTACATTCTTTCACCAAGGCTCCACTAGTAGCCACTTCAGAAACTGCTTGGTAGAGTAGGAGCTCTTCACCCGGGGTTGGTTTTACCAATAGCGGCGGACTTGACAGGTATTCCTTTAGAGCTTGAAAAGCCTGCTCGCTCTGCTCGTCCCACTTCATCTTTTTCCCTTACTTGATGACTTTGAAAAAAAGGAGACATTTATCTGTGGAACGGGATATGAATCAGTTCAGGGCCGCTATCCGTCCGGTTAATCCTTGTGCCTGCTTGAGGGTTGTAGGGGACTCGAGATCCAGAATGGCTTTGATCTTCTCAGGATTGGCTTAAATTCCTCTTTCATATACCATGAATCCCAGAAATTTGCCTGCTGCTACTCCGAACGCACACTTAGCGGGGTTCAACCTCATCTGGTTCTGCCTTATTACCTGGAAGGTCTAGCATAAGTCCCATGTATGTTGTCCCATTTATGGAGATTTAGTGATCATATCATCTATGTACACCTCCATGGATCTCCCTATCTGTTCCTTGAACAGTTGTTCACCATACGCTGGTAGGTGGCACCTGCATTTTAGAGTCCGAATGGCATTACCTTATAACAGTAGAGGCCTTGTCCGGTGATGAAGCTAGTCTTGTCTTGGTCTGAAGGATGCATCACGATTTGATTGTACCCCGAGAAAGCATCCATGAAGCTTAAGAGCTTGTTTCCTGCAGTGGAGTCAATGAGCTGATCTATTTTAGGCAGAGGGAAGCTATCTTTGGGACAAGCCCGATTGAGATCGGTGTAGTCCACACACATTCGCCACTTCCCGTTGGATTTGGTTACCATAACCACGTTGGCGATCCACTCAGGGTATCGGGATTCCCTGATGAATCCGGCCTTCAAGAGCTTGTCAACCTCTTCTTGGACTGCGGCATTCCGTTCAGCATTGAAGTGTCTTCTTTTCTGTTTTATTGGTTTGAAAGTTGCATCCACTGCCAACCTATGGGTAGCCAGGCTAATAGGAATGCCGGGCATCTCTTCATGGCTCCAAGCAAAGATATCGTTGTATTCTCTGAGGAGCTCTATTAAATCCTTCTTAACCTCCGGGTCCAGACCTTCTCCTACTTTTACCGTCTTTGCTGGATCTTCTCTCCGGATTCGGACCTCCTCTAGCTGATCTGTGGGATACCCACCGGTCCAACCACGTTCTTCTTCTTCTAATTCATCCACAATTATGTCTAGTACCTTTCCTTCTTCTAAGACATAATCATCCCGCTCTGTCGCTCTCGGACCTGGGTCACTGGTCACCGATGCGCACTGCTTAGCCAATGCAGCAGGGTTGGTGGATACCGCATAACAATTACAGGCTGCCTGCTGGTCCCCCCTTACCTCTCCTACTCCTGATCCTACTGGAAACTTCAACACGTTGTGGTAGATGGATAGCACTCCTCTAATCCCTGACAAGAAAGGCCTTCCCAAGATTGCATTGTATGCAGACGGGGTGTCCACTACAATAAACTCCGTCATTATGTTCTGCTGAAGAGGAGCCTCTCCGACTATCATTGGCAGTATCTTTGTTCCCAACTACATTACGAAGTCCCCTGTGAATCCGTATAGTAGAGAGGTGCAACTGTTGTAGCAAGAGTTCTTCAGGTTGAGCTGCTCATGAGCCCCCTTGAATAGAATATCCACGCTGTTTCCCGTATCAATCAGGACGCGGTGTACTAGGCAGTTGGCGATCTGTACTGTTATGACCATGGGGTCATCATGTGGCTATACCGTATTGTAGACATCCTCCTCCGTAAAGATGATCTTGGTTGAGCGGGATAGATCTCGGGGTCCGCCATTGACCTTCAGTATCTCATGGTCAGCGTTAAGCTTGGGAATTTTTCTTGCGTGGTTCTTCCTTGAATTGTTGGAGGTTCCAGCTAAGGTGGGGCCTCCACTGATGGTGTGAATCACCTGAATCTGCTGCATTAGATCCTTTTCTCCTTCTCTCCTTCTTTCCGCTACTTCTTGCATCCCACTTTGAACTTGCTTTCCTTCTTTAATGCTATCTCGTACCTATTGTAAAAATTCAGTTAGAAGTCCTCCCCTTACCAGTGCTTCTATCTGATTGTGGAGACTGTAGCATTCTGAGGTGTTGTGGCCCACATCTTCATGGAAGTCGCAATACTTGTATTGATTCCTCCTGTCTACCGGGATCTTCATGGGAACTGGCTTTCTGAGTAGACCCTTATCCCGAATAGCGAGATAGATAGATTCCCGTGAAGCATTGAGAGGGGTGTAATGGCTATACCCTTCTTCCTCTCTCGCTATTCCGGATATTTCCTTCAATGGGAGCTCTCTGGGAGGTGATCTCTTGACTAGGTACCTCTTCTGGTACGAAGGAATAGGAGGCGGCCTGTAAGTAGACCAGTTTGGAGGTTGATTCTAAAATTTCCTAGCTAGTGTAGGCTTCGGAGCCTCCTTTTTAGGGCGCGGTGCTAATCAGGTTTCATCATGTTCAATCTTGATCCGGAGTTGTTCCTCGATGTCCACCTGTTCTAGAGTCCGATTGTAGGCTTCCTGGTATGTCTCGGGAGGATGCTTGGCAAAAGACCGGAATAGCCTGCCGGCCCACAAGTTCCTCCGGAAATTGGCTAGAGTTTCCTTCTCGTTGAATACACCCATCTGGATGACCTCTTTGTGGAATTTCTCCAAATAAGATCTCAGAGTTTCACCCCGCTCTTGAACTACATACTGCAGCAGGATAGGATCTTTGGGACGGAGTTTGATTCCTTGAAACTGTGTACAGAAAGCTTTGGTAAGTTTGGAGAAAGAATCAACACTACCTGGTGGTAACTTTCTGAACCACGACTTGGCACAGTCTGTCAGGGTTGAGGGGGAACATCCTGCACATGGCTATCCTGGTTGCACTCTGAACTTCCAGGTGGCTGACGGGGTCCTCTGTTCCAGAGTATTTCTCTAAAGGCATCCTGAATTTGGGGGGCAGCCCTGCCTCTCTCACTCTTTTGGAGAATGGTGCATTCATCTCGCCCAGGGGGTTCTTCTGACTTCCTTGATGTTTTCCTTTCTTCAACTGTTCCAACTCCTTCGCCATCCTTGTCATCTGATCCTCCAAGCGCTGAGACTTTTTGGTTCCGGATCAGGCTACTGAAACTTCTTCATCTGACGAATCTGAATCAAGGATTACCTCATTTCGCTTAGCTCTCTGACGCTTTTCTTTGGAGCTCCTTCGGGATTTGGCACTTCCTTCTGAATCGGGATGCAGATCCCTCTCCTTTGCCTTTGGTTTTGGTGGAGACTAAATCCTTCTAGGAGGAACCTCGATTGCGGACTTTACTAGCCTGGGTCTGAGCTCCGCTTGTCGGACTAGGAGAGGTGGGCCCAATCGGTCAAAAACTGGTGCCCTGATACTTGGGCCAGCATCTCCTAGGATCCCGGCTGCTTCAAAGGGGATCCCTTGGGCTATCATCCGGAGTCGGATTGCTTCTACATAGGCTGCGGCGTGCTGTTATAAGACATCTCAATTGATTTCCTACCTAGCGGGGTCTTGAGGGATAGGGCCTGCAGCCGGTGGGGGCACTGGCGGAGGATTCTCATTCCTGATGCCCTTACCCCGCCTCTGGGCTCTTTCTGTGGAAGCAAGGGACTGGAGTCCTGGCGGCTCGGGATGACCCTGGGAGGATCGGAGTCTCATTCTGAATATCTCTTGATGGAAATAGGCTGTTTTTTTTTAAACAATGGTTGGGATGAACCTTCCTAGAGACGGTGCCAAAAGTGTTATCCGGAAATCGTTAACGGAATGGAATTCCAAATAACAACTTTAAAGGGACCAAGACCGTGAATGATCCTGATCGGAGGGGTATCACGTAGTTTGATACCGACTATGTCCCTATCAGTGCACGTATGATACGAAACAATGTAAATTGAATAATCATGAACTTTCATTGATCGTAACTTTGCATTACAGTATACGAACTATCTCATCTTCGGGTTACAATGGTGTATGGTGATCTTTTAAAGGTAACCGAGGTGGTGATAGTGGCAAATCTGTGCCTGTCGATAAGTAGAATGTAGGGTTTCTTTTTTTTTCTCTTTCCCCTTTTTTCCTCAAAGTAGTTGTATATATATAGGTCCTGTTTGCTTGCCATGCACTCCGATCATCTCGGTCTAGGGTTTGGCCAGCGCAGGATCCTCTTGTTTTTAGGAGATAATCTAGGGGTTTTACGTGTAAAATCCAGTCTTTCCTTCCTATGAGGAGTCAATCTATTACCTTCCTAATTGGATTCTTACTGTGTTAACCGGCTTAAGATAGGACTCTCTGGCTGGAAGGAATATACCTCTTTTGTACGGCGGCGTTTTATTGGATCTTTCGTGGAGCTTTTAGTTCCTGGTGCGAGAATCTTGCTTCTTGGTATCTTTTTGTTTGGCGGGCTGTCTATGTCTAATAAGCGCTCTACTGATGGAGTAGGGGGATATGTAGCTAACTTTGTAGCGAGATGCTCAGTAGAACTCTGTGTCGGGGTGCTGCAGGGTCTATAGGAAGCTGTGTCGGGGTACTGCGGGTCCATAGGAAGCCCGGTCATAGCCGGGTTGGATCCCGCTGTGAGTTCTAGTGAGTACTTTGGCTCTCGGCCACATTGTTGAGCTAAGATGCTGGCGAGGTGGACCCCGCTAAAGGAGGTGTGCATTTGGATCAATCGGGGTCTATCCTGTCGAGGTAGCCGGATGGTGTTCGCACTCCTATACCCCTTTTGTGTTGAGGTGGAAAATTCTTCTTTGATCCTTCGCCGATTTTAGCGATTAACACTTGTGTTTGTATGTTTGTGTTTCTTGTGTTTTGGACTTGTACTTGATCTTAATTGATTCCTTATTGAGTCCCTGTCATTTTGGTTACTCATTCATTTAGTTTCGAGTCCAAACGATGTAGCTACGCTACTTTTTGTTCTCATTCGTTGAGTTGTGTTCGTCGTCATTTTCCAAGATGAATTCTCAACCATTTGTCAAAGTTTCATAGTCTTTGATGTGCGTGAAGGAGTCACGATTCGTAATCTGAAAACAGATTCGAAATTGGAGTTCGGATGACCGAATACTGTCGAAGAACGTGCAAGGTGCACTAGAGGAGAAACCTAAGCCATTGCCATTGGCTAGGCCACCCCGTGCGGCCAGAACCTCCCTCTGGTCCCGTGTGCCACACACCCCCCACACGGGAAGAGGGTGGCTTGGTCTCTTTTGATTGGACAAAAATGTCCTTCTTCTCCTTCCTTTAAATACCTCCCCTTCCCTCCATTTCCATTAACTTGAACAACATCAAATTGAAAATTTCTACATAATTGTTCTTGATTTTTGTTTACTTACTTTGATCATAACTTCTTCATATGAACTTGAAATCAAGTGATTCAAAAGCCAAAATTGTTGGTCTCGACGAGAGCTACAAACCTCATGCATTTCCATAGCCATTTGACTTCGTTATTTTTCTCAGCACACTGATTTCAGTCCGAGGCTCTTTGGTTGTATGTGAAACTTCTTCTCTCTCAATTTCACTTGATCATCTCTATGATTCTTTCTAATTGATTGTTGAAATATGTTAGATCATATGCTAGGGTTGTATGATTGATTAGTTAATTGAGTTTAGCGTTGTGATTTCTCTTCAACATATTTTTGCTAGACTTGATTTTGATTGAAATTGCTTCTAGAAATTGATTGTATAATGTGCTTCATGTTATCTTCTAGATTCAATTTCTTGATAAAAGAACTAAGGTTTTTTGTGACATATATTGAATATCCTAATCTTGTTCTTATTTTTTTGGCATGTTTTGATTTCTAGATAGATTTGTGATTGTGTGTTGATAGTATATTCTAGATTATCATTAAGCATGTTCATAAAGTGTGTTTGATCTACTTACTCTATTTGTGTGTGTTTGCATCATTTGCATCACCTAGATCATTGCCTTGTAATAGGTTGAAGTCTCTTGTCAAGGTGAGTGAAGCCTTTGATTTGAGCAAGAAGACTTGGCTAGGAAAGGTTTCCAGATAGCCAAGCATGAAGCCTTAGTTAGGATCAAGGGGATCCGGATAACTAAGCAAAAGTCTTAGCAAGGAGTTGTGTACTCCAGATGGTTGAGCTTGTTAGGATTATGCTCAATAGCAAGAGGGTAATATTGTAATTAACAATCTTTTTCATATTAATAAAGTGATTTCTGGTTTAAACAAATCTTATAGCATTATAGTTTAATATTATAATTGTCAAAGTAAATAATCATAAGGTCTAAAGACTATGAGAAAAGAAGAATTGTTCGTACATCTGGATATGTATGTGGTAGACACAATTCTTTAGTCAGTCTTGAATATTGTTCATAACTTAAGTTAAAGGTTGGGCACCTTTATCTTGTTAAAGTTGTAGAATTCTTTTGCTAGCATTTGTGTGGGATCAAATGAGATATGATGAGTCTAAAATCATCGGAGTGTCTTCGAGCAAAAGAATCTAGTGCACTGAGTGCATTGAACTGGATCACAATGAAATACTTTATCTATAACCGTCAGTAGATAAAAGTCTTTTCATTATCAGGACAATCGGAGAGTCTATCTTAATCCTGAGATAAATGATGGACTTATGGTTGCAAGTGATATCATTTGAGTTATCAATGAGTACGATTATATCGCATAGTCTATCCTCGATAGTTTGGTGATATTCATTTGTTAATCAATAGAGGACTTCATTTATAGATATGGACATCGTGGCTCCATTTATTAAATGAGAGTATAATATCATCATATGGATGTTTTGAGGTAATTGGATATTAAATCTCAACGTTGAGTTTTCGATAGTGTCTATTGAAAACATGGCTTCTAGACAAGTCAAAATATTCAAGTTCAAAACGTGGTCATATGAGTAAATATGGTAACTTGGAGAGTTATAGGCGGTCTATAAACCTTGGCGATTACTGATATTAATCACGAGGATACACTATCTCCAACATGATTGTCTAGGGTATGAATGAGGAACATCTTCTTTTTCTGTCTTTATTTAAGATTTCAGTTTTAGCTCTTTAGTGGAATGAGTTAAAATTAATGGATCGGACCTAAGTGAATCATTTGTTGATTGTGATTAGGTTATGTCTATTGACGCTTAAATTTAGATAGCCCGCCAAGATCCTCAATCCACACGGACTTGCATGGATCACTTGATATATTCTACCGGACCAATTTATAGGTCCATTTAGAATTGCATTTAATATATTCAGAATATAATTTGCACATTATTTATTTAATGGGCTACTCAATTATATTAATATATTAATGAAAGGCATGTGGGTTTGTTTCTTTTAGTAAGAATGGGTCTGGTTCACATGTGGGCTTTTTATTTAAAGTCCAATGGATTAAATGAAATAAGAAAATAATAAATGGCCCAATTTGTATGAATGGGGCGGCAAGGTGTTTATTTAACCTAATATATTATTTTGTTTCATTGTTTTAATTAAATAGGAATTAATTGATTTATTAATTAATTGTTTAATTAATAAACAAATCTTTTCTGATTAGGAAATATGATTCCTAGAGTTATACTATTGGTAGTAGTATACTAAAATTAAAAGACTTGTTTGATAAGAAAATAAATAATTAATTTTATTTATTTAATCAAATAAGAAGTCTTTTTTTTATTTAGTCAAATAAAAGAATAAAATATCTATGAGTTGGATTAGGGTTTGAAGTCTTAAACTAGATGTGAATTAGGGTGCAACACAAACTCCTCTTTTGGCTTGTGATTTGCGGCAACCCTAGTCCATTTGGTAGGAAGATTTTCGGCCACCCTAAAAGGAAAAGAGGAAGAAAATTTGGCCACATATATATGTGGACTTATAGAATTCGGCCACCTAGGTGAAAAAGAGAGTGTGTTGTGCTTGATTCAATCTTCTTCTTCTTCTCAATTCATAGAAAAGTTTTTTTTATTCTACTAAAACAAAAAAGAGTGAATAGATTATTCTTTGATGGTACACTAATTGCTTGTTCATCAATAAGCTTGTGTGTACAACATCGATTTAGGTTCACGCGAGTTTCGATCATTAGATTGAGAACTCAAAAGTGACCGGAATAATCTTAGTCTTCTTTTTGATTGTTTTGTGACTAACAAAAAGAAAAGAAAAGTAAAGTTTGTTTGTCCATTCTCAGGTTTGCAATTCAAAGAAAAAGGGAGACCACGCTCCTAGGTGATTCACGTTCGTGCTAGGATTGAAGATCTTGCGGATTACCATCAACGTAAGTCAATCGGATCACGCGATAAAAGGTATTCTTCTTTTGTTGATTATATATATGTTTAATTAATTAAAGGGTTAAGGTTCATAAAAAGGAAAAAATTTTAAAATATACTAATCTATTTTTAGTCTCGCTTCCGCTGCGTGTACTACGGTATTTTTCCCTACAGAGCTTGGATAGCTTAACTAGAATCCTAGTGATCTAGATTGCTAAGCAAAGAAATCTTCCTAGAGGCTTGAGAGTCTTGGATAGGGAGTTGCTCTCTAGAGGTGTAAAACACATCTTGGATAGAGAGTAGGCTTTGTGAATCACTAGTGCCGAGGGTTGATTAGGTCTTGATAGCTTGGAGTGGATATCATAGTGTTGATAGCTTTAAGTGTGTAAGTCCTTCTTCGTATAGTGGATTTGCTTTGCCGGTGGTTGTGGATTCAACCCGTGGATGTTTCCTCTTTGAGGTTTTACCACATAAAAACATTGTGTCTCATTTTCACTTTATATTTTTTTATCTTCCATATATTTACTTGTATTGATTCTCTTGTATATTGTTGATTCACATGTATTGATTCTTTCTATACAATTGCTATATCATTTCAAGTATTCATTTCATTCTTATATTCCGCATTTTTGAATATTGGAAGAATTTGAGACTGTACCTATTCAACCCCCCTCTAGGTATAAAACACTATTGCTTTAAAGGGAATTTCAATTAGTATCAAAGCGAGTGTCTAGAAGCACTTAGATAATCCTTTATTTGTAGTGTTTTTGCTTTACTTGTGATAATCATGATTAAGGAAGTGTGTTCCTATGTAGCTTCATTTGTTAAACATATTGACTTGTATGAGAAAAAGTTTAATGATTTTACTCTTGAAAATGAATATCATTGGTATCAAATGAATAAAATAAACCAAGATTATGAGTACCTTTGATATACCTAATGATTCTCTTGACGGCTTTTAACTGAGATTCATTTGGATTAGCTTGGAATCTAGCACACAAGCCTACACTAAAGCAAATATCCGGTCTACTAGCCATTAGGTAAAGTAGACTACCAATCATGCTTCTATAAAGGCTTTGATCAACACTTTTACCTTTTTCATCTTTGTCAAGTTTTAAAGTGGTGCTCATGGGAGTTTCAAAATCTTTTCCATTTTCTAGACCAAATCTCTTAACAAGATTTTTAGTATATTTAGATTGACTCAACATTATACCCATGCTAGTATGCTTAACTTGCATCCCTAGAAAATAGTTTAACTCACCCACCATACTCATTTCAAATTCACTTGATATCACACTAACAAATTCATCAACCTTGGTTTTATTAGTAGAACCAAAAACAATGTCATCAACATATATTTGTGCAACAAAAATGTCATGATCATGATATTTGATAAACAAAGTTCTATCAATGCCACCTCTCATATAATGGTTGTCAATGAGATATTGAGTCAACCTATCATACCAAGCTCTTGGAGCTTGTTTAAGACCATAAAGAGCCTTTTTCAATTTAAACACATGATTAGGAGAGTGTGGGTCTACAAAACCCTTAGGTTGTTCAACATACACTTCTTCTTGAAGGTATCCATTTAAAAAGACACTTTTGACATCCATTTGAAATAATTTGAATTTTTTAACACATGCAATGGACAACAAAAGTCTAATGGACTCGAGACGAGCAACCGATGCAAAAGTCTCATCAAAGTCAACACCCTCAACTTGAGTGTAACCTTGAGCCACTAGTCTAGCTTTATTTCTCACAATCTTGCCACTTTCATCGGTCTTGTTCCTAAAAACCCACTTAGTGCCAATTACATTTATATCTTTAGGCCTAGGAACCAATGACCACACGTCATTCCTCTCGAATTGATTAAGTTCATCTTGCATAGCCCCAACCCAATATTCATCAACAATAGCTTCATTAATATTTTTGAGTTCAATTTGAGAAGTTTAGCAAGCATAAGATATTTGGTTAGCAATTTGATTTCTAGTTCTAACCCCTTCATTTAAGTCACCTATGATGTCATCTTGATAGTGTAGATTTCGAAGTCTAGGATGAGGGGAATTTTTAACAACTTGAACATTTTGTTTATTATCATTTAAAACATTTTCCAATCCTTGACTTTGAACATCAATACAACTATCTTTGTCATCATCTTGACTAGATTCACTACTAGTTACATCAATAGGTGAAACAATGTCATTAACATGATTTTCATTAGGTTCATTGACATCATTATCATCACACAAGTTAAGCATGCTAAGATCATCTCTTTTAACATTTATAGACTCCATAATAGTCTTAGTATTCAAGTTGAAAACTCTATAAGCACGACTATTCAAAGCATACCCAAGAAAAAGACCAACATCACTTTTAGCTTCAAACTTTCCCAAGTGATCTCTATCATTCAAAATATAACATTTACTCCCAAAAGTGTGGAAGTAACTCACATTAGGCTTCTTTCCTTTCCAAAGCTCATAGGACGTGTGTTTTGTGCCGGGCCTTCTAAAAACTCTAGTCGACACATAGCAAGCGGTATTGACCGCTTCGGCCCAAAGATTTCTAGGGACTTTCTTGCTATTGAGCATGACTCTAGCCATCTCTTGCAAGACACGATTTTTTCTCTTAACAACTCCATTTTGTTGAGGAGTTCTAGGTGCCGAGAACTCATGAGAGATCCCCAAATCATCACAAAATTCACTAAATTTAGCATTTTCAAATTTCGTCCCATGATCACTCCTAATGCGACATATTTTCTTAATATCAAGACCTTTTTCATTTTGCACTTGATTACAAAACTTTCTAAAGTAATTGAAAGCCTCGGTCTTGTTTCTAAGAAAATAAACCCAAGTGAACCTAGAGTAATCATCAACACATACAAAAATATACTTTTTTCCATTGATGCTCTCGGTTGGGATTGGCCCCATTAGGTCCATGTGTACAAGCTCTAAAGGTCTCTTGGTAGCTATATAAGAATTCTTTTCTCTTGGTAGCTATATAAGAATTCTTTTTGTGAGACATTTTGGTTTGTTTATCCAATTGACAAGGTTCACAAACAATCTCTAGCTTTTTACCAAGACTAGGAAGACCCCTAACAATGCTATGTTTTTCAAGCTTTTTTAAGTCTTTAAAATTCATGTGACCCAAACGTTGATGCCACAAATCAAGCTTGTTGCACTCATGTGTGATATTGGAAGTTAGAGGATCTACATTAAGACAATAGCAATTGTCTATAGACCTCTTGACTTTTAGGACAACATTGTCCTCTTTATCGATAATAGTACACACATCTTTATTAAAGCTAACTTCTTTAAAGATTTCACATAAGTGAGTAATGCTTATAAGATTAGCTTGTAATCCATCAACAAACAAAGTATCGTGAAGTTTAGGCAATCCAGGAATACATATAGTTCCCTTGCTAAGAACTTGCTTCTTGGTGCCATCACCAAAGGTGACCCACCCTCCATCCTTTAACACAAGATTCTTGAAGAAATCTTTGTTCCCGGTCATGTTCCTAGAGCAACCACTATCTAGGTACCAAGAGTAGGAGGAGTTGACACATAAAGCATATTGTGTAATTAGACATTTAGATGTGTCTTTTCTAACCCATACACTTTTTACAACATGCTCTCACTTTTAACTTTTTCATGCTTCGACTTAATGTTAGACTTTTTAACATGCACCTTGACCTCATTGGTCACATTCTCAAAAATATCAAACAAAGCATTATCAACTTTCTTATGCATAGTAGAGTGAGGCACAACACAAGATTTAACAAGCAAGACATCAACACAACTCTTCTCAACATGCTTTTCCAAAGTCTTCCTAGGTCTAGTTCTAAATCCATACATGGATGATTGCCTAGGACCATTCAAAGACATATCATGAAAAGCATTATCAAATTTTCATTTCCGAATATATTCAAAACACCTAGGTCGAATATGTCCTATCATGTTACAATGATGACAAATAGGTATGAATTTGAAAATTTTACCATTTGCATTTGCTTCCAAAGCATTTGGTCTTCTCTCAATTTTACCTCTTTGAAGAGCAATCCTTGATGCTTCACCTTTTCCTTTTGAGGTTGATGTTTTTTGAATTTGATCTTGTTGAGTTCTTCCATTGAACTTTCTTGTTGATGTAGAAGCACCTCCGGTAACTTTCATTGCTTTACCTTGAGTGAGAGTACCTACATTCGGTTTAATACTTGCTTTGACAAAAATAGATTTGTTAGATGAAGGAGTCTCCTTCTCATTGATATAACCCAAACCTCTTTTGTCACTAGGATGCTTACCACTTTTAATGAGGGAATCAACTTGATTAGAACTAGATGACATCTTGTGAATCATCCTATTAGCCTCATCAAGTTTATCATTAAGCATTGTAATTTTAATGGCATATTTTTTCGCGATGTCATCACTAAACCTAACATCTTCACGTGATTTACTAAACCATTGTTCATACTTTTTCTCTTGAGTTAAATGCTCACTAAGTTTGACTCTAAGCATCATTTTAGCACTAACAAGAGAATTATCCCTTTGCTCAATTTCTTGCTTCAAGATTCTAAGTCTATCATTGCTATCTTTCAAGTTCATTTCAAGACTTAAATTTTTGTTTTCAAGATCATTAAAATATTTTGAGCATAGCCCTTGATTTTCCAACTTCTTATTGAGAGACATATTGACTTTGGATAAGCATTCATTTTAAAGAGTAAGATCATTAATCTTTTTCTCATACAAGTCAATATGTTTAACAAAAGAAGCTACATAGGAACACACTTCCTTAATCATGACTATGACAAGTAAAGCAAAAACACTACAAATAAAGTATTATCTAAGTACTTCTAGACACCCGCTTTGATACCAATTGAAATTCTCTTTAAAGCAATAGTGTTTTATACCTAGAGGGGGGTTGAATAGGTATAGTCTCAAATTCTTCCAATATTCAAAAATGCGGAATATAAGAATGAAATGAATACTTGAAATGATATAGCAATTGTATAGAAAGAATCAATACATGTGAATCAACAATATACAAGAGAATCAATACAAGTGAATATATGGAAGATAAAGAAATATAAAGCGAAAATGAGACACAATGTTTTTACGTGGTAAAACCTTAAAGAGGAAACATCCACGGGTTGAATCCACAACCACCGGCAAAGCAAATCCACTATACGAAAATGACTTACACACTCAAAGCTATCAACATTATGATATCCACTCCAAGCTATCAAGACCTAATCAATCCTTAGGCTAGTGATTCACAAAGCCTACTCTCTATTCAAGATGTGTTCTACACCTCTAGAGAGTAACTCCCTATCCAAGACTCTCAAGCCTCTAGGAAGATTTCCTTGCTTAGCAATCTAGATTAGGATCCTAGTTAAACTATCCAAGCTCAACCATCCGGAGTACACAACTCCTTGCTAAGACTTTTGCTTAGTTATCCGGATCCCCTTAATCCTAACTAAGGCTTCTTGCTTGGCTATCTGGAAACCTTTCCTAGCCAAGTCTTCTTGCTCAAATCAAAGGCTTCACTCACCTTGACAAGTGACTTCAACCTATTACAAGGCAATGATCTAGGTGATGCAAATAGTGCAAACACACACAAATAGAGTAAGTAGATCAAACACACTCTATGAACATGATTAATGATAATCTAGAATATACTATCAACACACAATTACAAATCTATCTAGAAATCAAAGCATGCCAAAATAATAAGAACAAGATTAGGATATTCAATATATGTCACAAAAAACCTTAGTTCTTTTATCAAGAAATTGAATCTAGAAGATAACATGAAGCACATTATACAATCAATTTCTAGAAGCAATTTCAATCAAAATCAAGTCTAGCAAAAATATGTTGAAGAGAAATCACAAAGCTAAACTCAATTAACTAATCAATCATACAACCCTAGCATATGATCTAACATACTTCTCAACATATTTCAACAATCAATTAGAAAGAATCATAGAGATGATCAAGTGAAATTGAGAGAGAAGAAGTTTCACATACAACCAAAGAGCCTCGGACTGAAATCAGTGTGCTGAGAAAAATGATGAAGTCAAATGGCTACAGAAATGCTTGGGGTTTATAGCTCCTGTCAAGACCAACAATTTTGGATTTTGAATCACTCGATTTCGAGTTCGTATGAAGAAGTTATGATCAAAGTAAGTAAATAAAAATCAAGAACAATTCTGTAGAAATTTCCAATTTTATGTTGTTCAAGTTAATGGAAATGGAGGGAAGGGAAGGTATTTAAAGGAAGGAGAAGAAGGACATTTTTGTCCAATCAAAAGAGGCCAAGCCACCATTTTCCCGTGTGGGATGTGTGTGGCACACAGGACCAGAGAGAGGTTCTGGCCATGTGGCACACGACCTCCACACGGGGTGGCCTAGTCAATGTCAATGGCAATGGCAATGGCTTTTCCTCTCGCGCACCTTGCACGTTCTTCGCCCATATTCAGTCATCCGAACTTCAATTTCGAATCCGTTTTCAGATTAAAAATTATGACTCCCTCATGCACAATGAAGACTACGAAACTTTGACAAATGGTTGAGAATTCATCTCAGAAAATGATGACGAACACAACTCAACAAATGAGAACGAAAAGTAGCGTAGCTACATCGTTTGGACTCGAAACTAAATGAATGAGTAACCGAAATGACCAAGACTCAATAAGGAATCAATTAAGATCAAGTACAAGTCCAAAACACAAGAAACACAAAGATAAAAACACAAGTTCACATATGAATGCCATTTCCTAGACATAGTCTTAGAACATGCAACTCTAAAATGTATGAGCATTTGAGTTCAATGCATGAGTATATAAAAACATGTGAAAGTGTTATATAAATGGTGCACAATGATGCAGGGATACTTATGAATGATTTGTGTGTGTGTGCCTAACACCTTACAAGAGGAAGAAGAATCTTAATACCTTAGCATCCAAGTAAGCGATGTTCCCCTTGAAGACGATATTTGCACAAGATGTTGCTTCTTCACCTTTGAGGCTCATTTCTTCCAAGAAACACTTAAGCAACTACTAATACAAATTTAGAGAGTTTTGCAATGGACCAAGCCAATACAAATAAAGGATCTTACAATCAAGCAAGTCGAAAATTATTAGTATGACTGTATAAGCATGCGGGTAGATAAAATATGATACTACCGAGGGATGTGTGATCTGTAGATGTTGAGATGTATCTATATTGTAAGTGCCTCTTTGTTGATTGGCTTATTTCGTTGACAAAACCGCAATGGGGTTCAATCTTGTAAGGGTAGCTTAGGATTGAAGATTTTCTTCTCTATTGCTTAAGGACCTCATTGTGGATTACTAGAGCTTCATGGAAGGTAATCACTTGATCTTGACTCTTTATGTGAAGAGATTTAGTTGCACACACACACACATTTCATGATCTTATGTTCTATATTGTTTGTTGTGTGATTTGTGTTGTTGCATATTAGTTTTCATGCATGATCACTCTATCATTGTGTATTAATTCTTTGGCATGTTTATTGGCCTTGGAAATTGCTTGAAGGCTTTTATAGAGGTCAATTTTTACCTCAGACCGCTCCCAAGACCGCTATGATTTTCTTCGCAGCGGTAGGACAGCGGTTCGCGGGCAGTGGAGTCCGCTTCCGGGACCGCTCCCGAACCGCTGCCATTTTATAGGCAGCGGTGGCCTTGGCAGCGAAGACCGCTGCCAAACCGCTGCCGCTTTGGCAGCGGTAAGGCAGCGGTTCTTCTGCGACGTTTCGTTTCTTAATTCAAACGACGCCGTTTTGCTCTGCCTCTTCTATATATATGTCTTGTTTGCCTTGGCTTCGTTTTTTAGAGAGAAAGATTACACTTTTGAGAGCCTTTTGAGTTGCTTCCAAGCTAAGGTATCAAGAACACTTTTTTATCTCTCAAAACATCAAAACCCATCATTCTTACATGATTCATTCATCATCTAGCATGTTCTAGTATGATTCTCTTAGGGTTTTCATCTTTGCTTACATGACTTGTAGTTAGAACATCTTTGCATCACTTCACATGTTCTTTCTCTACAAGATTGCTCTTTTATTACTTGACTAGTTTCAAGATTGCTTCTTTATGACTTGACTTAGTTTCAAGATTGTGTTATTGTGTTTTGTGAGTTGTATTGTGGTAGATATTGCATATAGGACCTTGTTTGTCTATTTTGTTATGTTTTATGCATGCCACTTAGTGAGATGATATCTAGGAATGTCTAACATGTTCATCCATGCCTAGATAAGTTAAAATGTCTAACCTTGCATTTTGAGCATCTTGAATATTACACATATTCACACTAGGTTGTTTTATCTCTTCATTTAGAGTCAAGTCTTGTATTTGCCTTGTTGGTAGTTTGCAAGCATGAACTAGGTTCACTTCTAAAGGCCCGTGGGTAGCAAAGACGGATTAGTAATCTTAGGTGTGATGCGGTCAACCTAGATTGTAATCGTATTTGCAAGTAGTGGATTGAGGTTCTAGTGTGGCGCACTAAATAGCCCGTGGTTTTTCCCCGTGTGGGTTTCCACGTAAAAATCATGTGTTATTTACTTTCCGCATTCTCTTCACATGATTTTATTTATTGACTATTTGGGGTTATTTTGTAATCTTGATTAATCTCGAAAAATTGGTAACAAGGGATTAAAATCTATTCACCCCCCCTCTAGATTATATTAGGACTCGTTTATATTTATTTTCAATTGGTATCAGAGCGGGTTCCTTAACATAATTAGGAGATCCCTTGCTCTTGTTAGAGTCCTTTGCATTTGTTTGCATTTCTTTGTGTGATTTGCTTGTTTGTGTGCATTCATATCATTCTCACCCAAACACTATGAGTGGAAATGGAATTGGAGGCGAGGGTGCCTCTAGCACAAGACCCCCTTTGCTTACCGGGGTCAACTACGCATCATGGAAGGGCAAAATGGAAGCTTATGTGTGTCAAATTCATGATCGGGCTTGGATGGCGATTGAAGATGGATATACGCCACCTATGATGACTCCTACGGGAGGTGGAGAGGAAGTTCCCAAGCCAAAGGCACAATGGACCCCTCAAGAGTTTGAAGCCTCAAAATGGAACAACAAGGCCATGCATGCCATTCTATGTGCCATGGATGACAACCAATACAAACTCATCCAAACCACTAGGATAGCAAAGGAAGCTTGGGATATATTGGAGACGGCTCATGAAGGAACCGAGGTGGTAAAGGACTCCAAGCTTCAAGTCCTCCAAACACAATTTGAGACTATAAGGATGGAGGAGGATGAGTGCTTCAATGACTTCTAAGTGAAGCTTATGGATATAGTGAACCAAAGTCACCAACTTGGTGATCCCTACTCGGATAGAAGAATTAAGCAAAAGATCATGAGGTCGCTTCCCGAGAGGTTTGAATCTAAGGTGACGGCGTTGGAAGAGAATAGTGATTACTCAAAGATGAAGCCAAGTGAAGTTATTGGAAGGCTTTTGGCTTATGAATCTAGGAAGGGTCCTACATCTACACCTCAAAAGAAGCAAAAGAGTCTTGCTTTGAAAAGCATCAAGGTAGAAAAGGATGAAGAAGACTCGGATGAAGAAATTGCTTTAATGGCAAAGAAGTTCAAGCAATTTATGAGGTTTGAAAAGAAAGGGTTTGGCTCCAAGGGAAAGTTTGTGAAGAAGAAGGCTCCCTTCAAGAAAATGGAGCAAACTCAAGAGAAGGACCACAAGAAGGGTGTCCAATGCTATGAGTGTAGTGGCTTTGGACACATTGCTCCCGAATGTGCTAACTTGAAGAAGAAGAGAGGGAAAGCCATGGCAGTGACATGGAATGATAGTGATGACCTAGAAGAGGAAGACAAGTCTTCGGATGATGATGAAGACCAAGTTGCCAACTTCATTGCTTTCTCATCTTCTCACAATAGCAATGAAGTTGTGAGCGACAAAGAAGAAGAAGAGGACAAGCAAGAAGAAAGTGACTCAAATGGTGAAAGCAACTCTTCTAGCTCAAATTTTGAGTTTGATGAAGAAATGGACTATGATGACTTCATGAGATTCTTTCATAACTCAAGATCAAAGAAGAAGAAGGAAATTCAAAAGTTGAAAGAGGAGAAGCTTGAATTGTCTTCCAAGGTAACTCATTTGAGCAAGGAAATGAGTAAAGCCAAAGAGATGGAAGAAGGTTTAAAGATGGAGCTAGTCTTGGCTAAGAAGAATGAAGAAAGCTTAAGGAAAGAGCTCATGGAAGCAAGAGGTTTGATAGCTAAGATGACTTCTGGAACCGAGAAGCTTGACAAAATGCTTTCTTGTGGGAAGAGTCCTTGTGACAAAAAGGGGTTAGGATATGTGGAAGAAGTGGAAGCCACACCTTTGAAGAAGACTACTTTTGTTAAGAGCAAAGAAGTTGAAAGTGCTCAAACCCCACAACATTCAACTAAGTGGGTTGAAGTTGGTGAATCCTCCAAGCAAGCACAAGCAAGGAGTCCAACAAGAGCTCCACCACAAGCTAGATATCCTCAAGCTAGAGCTCCTCAAGCTAGACCTCCTCAACCAAGACCTCCACAACAAAGGATCCCACAAGCTCAACATGGGGTCTTTCATGCTCAACCGAGGAGACATGTCAATCTTGCTCAACAACAAAGGAGAGAGTTGCCTCAACACCCAAGAGCAACTCAAAATAGAAGGAGGCCACAAATGCTTGCACAAGGCTATGGTATGAATCCTTATTTCTCTCCTACTTGCCATTTTTGTGGTATTGAAGGCCACATTAGGCCTAATTGTTTCAAGTATATTAAATTGTGTAGAAGAGAAAGCATGATTGAGAAAAATATGCTTAGAAGAGCCACAATGCATGCTCCTAGGAAATTTAGAGACAATGGACCAATGGCTCCTAGGAATGACTTTGTTTCACCTAGATTAAATAGGAATGATAATTATTATTGCTTTGTGGCCCAAGTTGCCTTGAAAGCAAATGCCTCCAACACTTGGTACCTTGATAGTGGGTGTTCTAGGCACATGACCGGAAACAAGAGTTTCTTTAAAACTCTTGTAATGGAGGATGGTGGATTCGTCACCTTTGGTGATGGGTCTAAGAAAAAAGTTATAGGGAAAGGTAACATATCTATTCCCGGGTTGCCCTCCTTGCCCAATGCTCTTTATGTTGATGGCTTGCAAGCTAATCTTATTAGCATATCACACTTAAGTGATGAAGGGCTTTCGGTTATGTTTGGCAAAATTGATTGCTCTATTCTTAAAGAAAATGGGCAAGTTTTGTTGAAAGGCAAGAGATCAAGTGACAATTGTTATTGTCTTGAGTCAAATCTCATCTCTTGTAACTTGTCCACTAGTGAGCAAGTTGAAGTGTGGCACCAAAGACTTGGCCATATGAACTATAGGGACTTGAAAGTCCTTGATAGACTGAATGTTGTTAGAGGCCTTCCCAAGCTTGGGAAAAAGGTTGAGGGTGTTTGTGGACCATGCCAACAAGGCAAGCAAACCAAGAGTGTCCACAAGAAAGGCAAATACCTTTCCACCAAAGAACCATTGGAGCTTATCCATATGGACCTTATGGGTCCCATTCAAACCGAAAGCTTAGGTGGTAGAAGGTACATCCTTATGGTTGTTGATGACTTCTCTAGGTTTACATGGACTTACTTCCTAAGGGAAAAGTCCGAAGCCTTTGAGAAATTTAAAATGCTTTGTGTCAAAATTCAAAATGAGAAAACTTCTCACATTAAAAGCATTAAGAAAATTAGAAGTGATCATGGGAAAGAGTTTGAAAATGCTAGCTTTGAGAATTTTTGCAATAGCTTAGGCATTTCCCATGAATTTTCGGCCCCTAGGACTCCTCAACAAAATGGAGTTGTTGAGAGGAAGAATAGAGTCCTTCAAGAGATGGCCCGTGTGATGTTGCTTAGCAACAAAGTCCCTAGAAATCTTTGGGCCGAAGCCATTAATACGGCTTGCTACATAGGGAATAGAGTTTTCCTTAGGCCCGGGACTAAACAAACATCCTATGAGTTATGGAAGGGTAGAAAACCCAATGTGAGCTATTTCCATATCTTTGGAAGTAAGTGCTATATACTTAATGACCGTGATCAACTTGGCAAGTTTGATGCTAAGAGTGATGAGGGTATTTTTATTGGATATGCACTTGATAGCAAGGCCTATAGAGTTTTTAATCTTAAAACTCGAAGTGTGATGGAATCATCAAATGTGGTCTTTGATGATTGTAGGCCAAAACATGATGACCATGGGGAGGATGTTTGTGAGTTAGATGACCTTCCTTTGAAGGAAAGTGGTGAGACTTCAAGTGGTGTGAAGTCAAACCAAGATGAAGATGATGATTTACCTCTAAATAGAGTTCCTCCATTGGATTCTAATGAACCCGCTCCTTGGGTTAGAAAACTCCATGATAAGGATGATATCATTGGAGAGGTTAGAGAGGGTGTTAGGACTATACGTCAAATAGCTAATCAAATTAGCTATACTTGTTACACCTCTCAAATAGAGCCCATAAAGGTTGATGAGGCCTTAAATGATGAATATTGGGTTCTTGCCATGCAAGAAGAGCTAAACCAATTTGAGAGAAATGAGGTTTGGACTCTTGTTCCTAGACCTAAAAACACCAATGTCATAGGCACTAAATGGGTGTTTAGGAACAAATCCGATGAGGATGGCAACATTGTACGAAACAAGGCAAGACTTGTCGCACAAGGGTACTCTCAAATAGAGGGTATTGACTTTGAGGAGACTTTTGCTCCCGTTGCCCGCTTAGAGTCCATTAGGCTTCTCTTGTCCATTTCTTGTGTGTACAAGTTCAAATTACACCAAATGGATGTTAAGAGTGCCTTCCTCAATGGCTTCTTGCATGAGGAAGTGTTTGTTGAGCAACTCAAGGGATTTGTGGATCCACACCACCCCTCTCATGTCTATCGCCTCAAAAAGGCTTTATATGGGTTGAAACAAGCACCGAGGGCTTGGTATGAGCGCCTCACTCTCTATCTTGTTGACAATGGCTACTCTAGAGGTAGTGTTGACAAGACTTTGTTCATCAAGTGCACTAAAGATGAGCTATTCATAGCTCAAATTTATGTTGATGACATTGTTTTTGGTTCCACCAACAACTTGAAAATTCAACAATTTGTTGATGTCATGTCTCATGAGTTTGAGATGAGCATGGTTGGTGAACTAAATTACTTCCTAGGCTTGCAAATTAAGCAAATGCATGATGGGATCTTCATATCCCAAGCTAAATATGCCAAGAGCCTAGTGAAGAAGTTTGGCCTTGAGAATGCCAAACATTGTGACACACCCATGAGCACCACCTTGAAACTAAGCAAAGATGCTAGTGGAAAGGATGTGGAGCAAAGTCTATATCGTGGCATGATAGGGAGCTTGCTTTACTTGACCGCAAGTAGGCCCGATATAGCATTTAGTGTGGGTGTTTGTGCTAGGTACCAAGCTAATCCCAAGGAATCTCACCTTGTTGCAGTAAAGAGGATCATTCGGTTTGTGAATGGTACCTCAAACCATGGGATTTGGTACTCTTTTGACACTAATCCAACTCTTGTTGGATATAGTGATGCCGATTGGGCGGGAAATTGTGATGATAGGAAAAGTACATCGGGCGGTTGCTTTTTCCTTGGAAACAACTTGGTTTCTTGGTTTTGTAAGAAACAAAACTCAATTTCCTTATCCACGGCCGAGGCGGAATACATTGCCGCCGGTAGTGCTTGTACTCAATTGATGTGGATGAAACAAATGCTAGCCGACTATGGCTTGGAGCAAGGTACTCTTACTTTATTTTGTGATAACATGAGTGCCATAAACATTTCTAAAAATCCCGTCCAACACTCTAGGACCAAGCACATTGACATTAGACACCACTTCATAAGAGAGCTAGTTGAAAGTAAAACCATTGCATTGGAACATGTGGGAACAAATGACCAACTAGCGGATTTGTTTACAAAACCCTTAGACACTCTTAGATTTGGGAACCTTAGCAAGTCTATTGGGATTTGTCACTTGGGTTGAAGTGGTTTGTCTTGACCCCATATGGGGAGCTCAAGCAGAGAGAGCAAAGTTGCATGAACATGCATTGTGCTACTTTGAAATATTTTATGCCTCTTCTTTAATTGCTTGAGATGATTGGTTGTTCATGCTTATATGTATTTTTTCTTAATAAGTGTGACTTTTTGACTTGCTTGCAAACCATGTTATAATTATGCTCAAACATGCATTTTTGGAATAGGAAATGTACTTTGGAAGTACTTGATGAATGACCTTTAATTGATTCCTATGACATGATGTTTCTTTTTGTTGACATGCTTAAGTGAAAAGTATGATATGCCTAAGTGCTTTAACTTGAATGGAAAATTTGTGTGCAAAAGTAACTTTGAGACTTCAATCAATAAGGATCTTTATATCCATAGTCTCTCCCTCTTTATTTGTAGAACAAGGCTACTATCATACGGGAATCTCACCCGGAAAAATCTAATAAGGTGCAAAGTCGCCCATGTCTTGTTTTGCTTATAAAGTTGGATTTAGTTGCTCGTTAAAATTTGAAATGTTTAAACTCTATATTCTCATCTTTTTCCATGCAATGGGTGAAATTGGTTTGAATTCCTTAAGGAAACCTTTGTTGTTTGCTTTGCCAAATACCATTGTTTTTTAGTTTGATTGCAACATGTCTTGCTTGCAAAGCATGCTTGTCACACATGTTTCCTTTAAATAAAACTCCTTGAATCTCTCTTACTTAATTGAGTTGCATAAAATTGCTCATATGATTATGCATATGTTTTTGTGCTACAAGCTCTCATTGCTAAATGCTTACCTATTAGGGGAGACTCCCTTTGCCTATCTCATGACAAAAAGGGGGAGTAAGGCTAGGGGAGATTTGTTTTAATTTGGCATTGCATTTAGGGGGAGTTAAGAGAGAGAGTAACCCTTCTTGGGAGTTGATGCATTGAGTTGATGCATTTAGGGGGAGTTGCATTGCATTGCATGATTACATTATTTGTTTGTAATTCTTTTTTGATCAAGCACCTCTCACACACTTGCTCTTGTAAGGTATATTTCTTGTTGTTTGTGTGTAGGTTGGATTTTTCTACAAGCTTGGAAATGACTTGAAGTTGTTCAACACTTAGTCTAGGACTTATCTTGTAAAGTAGAAAAATTTTGTTGACCAACCATTTTTTGTTTTTGTGAGGTTGCTTGTGAGTGGTGATTTTGTCACGAAATAGCCAAAGGGGGAGATTGTAAGTGCCTCTTTGTTGATTGGCTTATTTCGTTGACAAAACCGCAATGGGGTTCAATCTTGTAAGGGTAGCTTAGGATTGAAGATTTTCTTCTCTATTGCTTAAGGACCTCATTGTGGATTACTAGAGCTTCATGGAAGGTAATCACTTGATCTTGACTCTTTATGTGAAGAGATTTAGTTGCACACACACACACATTTCATGATCTTATGTTCTATATTGTTTGTTGTGTGATTTGTGTTGTTGCATATTAGTTTTCATGCATGATCACTCTATCATTGTGTATTAATTCTTTGGCATGTTTATTGGCCTTGGAAATTGCTTGAAGGCTTTTATAGAGGTCAATTTTTACCTCAGACCGCTCCCAAGACCGCTGTGATTTTCTTCGCAGCGGTAGGACAGCGGTTCGCGGGCAGTGGAGTCCGCTTCCGGGACCGCTCCTGAACCGCTGCCATTTTATAGGCAGCGGTGGCCTTGGCAGCGAAGACCGCTGCCAAACCGCTGCCGCTTTGGCAGCGGTAAGACAGCGGTTCTTCTGCGACGTTTCGTTTCTTAATTCAAACGACGCCGTTTTGCTCTGCCTCTTCTATATATATGTCTTGTTTGCCTTGGCTTCGTTTTTTAGAGAGAAAGATTACACTTTTGAGAGCCTTTTGAGTTGCTTCCAAGCTAAGGTATCAAGAACACTTTTTTATCTCTCAAAACATCAAAACCCATCATTCTTACATGATTCATTCATCATCTAGCATGTTCTAGTATGATTCTCTTAGGGTTTTCATCTTTGCTTACATGACTTGTAGTTAGAACATCTTTGCATCACTTCACATGTTCTTTCTCTACAAGATTGCTCTTTTATTACTTGACTAGTTTCAAGATTGCTTCTTTATGACTTGACTTAGTTTCAAGATTGTGTTATTGTGTTTTGTGAGTTGTATTGTGGTAGATATTGCATATAGGACCTTGTTTGTCTATTTTGTTATGTTTTATGCATGCCACTTAGTGAGATGATATCTAGGAATGTCTAACATGTTCATCCATGCCTAGATAAGCTAAAATGTCTAACCTTGCATTTTGAGCATCTTGAATATTACACATATTCACACTAGGTTGTTTTATCTCTTCATTTAGAGTCAAGTCTTGTATTTGCCTTGTTGGTAGTTTGCAAGCATGAACTAGGTTCACTTCTAAAGGCCCGTGGGTAGCAAAGACGGATTAGTAATCTTAGGTGTGATGCGGTCAACCTAGATTGTAATCGTATTTGCAAGTAGTGGATTGAGGTTCTAGTGTGGCGCACTAAATAGCCCGTGGTTTTTCCCCGTGTGGGTTTCCACGTAAAAATCATGTGTTATTTACTTTCCGCATTCTCTTCACATGATTTTATTTATTGACTAGTTGGGGTTATTTTGTAATCTTGATTAATCTCGAAAAATTGGTAACAAGGGATTAAAATCTATTCACCCCCCCCTCTAGATTATATTAGGACTCGTTTATATTTATTTTCATATATATCAACCAATGAATTTCATGATTAAGTGACCAAAGAGATTTGGTCCAGGAGTTGTTTAACCTTTTCGAGTTTTTCACTCGAAAATCATTTTGTTAACTCTTACATCTTTCTCTTTTATGTTTTGAGTTATGGTTTTTGTGCTTAGCCGAAAAAGATTGCAAGAAACATATTCAACCCCTTCTAGGTTTGTCATAGTTAAATAATTGACTCTTTCAATTAGCAACATAACGCTAATTGTAACTTCTAATAAATAAAACAATTGATCTCTATTTCCTCTCTCCAAATTCTTTCCTTCATTTCTTTTTCTTCAAAACCCACAAAACGTGACATAAGGGAGAGGAACATTTACAAACAAAAAGAAGAATATCACATTGAGGGCCTTGAGGCTCACCATATTCTCTATCATGATCTCAAACGGAGTCGGGATCCCTCTCCCTCTCCCTCTCATATGGAGCGATCTTTTGTGGCTTCTCCATGTAAGATGGAACAATTGACCAGATCTGGTTCTTAATTTAATTTTGTTTTCAATATTTTTATTCTTTTATTATTTAAAAATTCTTTTCACATTTCCAATGCACTATATATATGTTTCAAAAAATCATTGCATATTATTTCAAACCGACACATAAAAGGAATGGATTATTTTATTCTTCCTCAATTAAGATTTCATGGCCACCCACTAGTAGCAACTAGCAAGGGGTGTTTGCACACTTACAGGAAAAAAAATCTCATATGCGTGCAATTACATCAAATGTGTATGATGTTTGTGTAATTCTTCATAATAATTAATATTCTTGTGTGTGTCAATAAAAGAAAAGAAGGAGGACAAATCAGTAAAAGAGGACTTGCTTAGCAATCTCCTTTCTTCTTCCAACTAATACAAGCTCACTTTAATCATTCTTATTCCTAAGAAGAAGATCTCTGAAAAGATTACGGACTTCAGACCGATAAGTCTGTGTAACGTTATATATAAAATCATGGCAAAAGCTGTAGCTAATCGGTTCCGAATGGTTCTTGGTGATATCATTTTTGAATCTCAAGGAGCCTTCATTCTTGGAAGACTGATTTCAGATAACATTACTGTTGGTTTTGAGTGTATGCATAGGATTAAGAGGAGGAAAAGGAAGAGAGGTTCAATGGCGATAAAATTAGATATGTCAAGGGCATACGATCGGGTGGAATGGGGGTTTGTCGAGAATATGATGCGTGCTTTGGGGTTCTCAGCAAAATGGATTAAGCTGGTTTTGCATTGTATTTCTTCTGTTTCCTATTCGTTTGTTCTAAATGGCAACATTAGTGGTTCCTTCAAGCCAACTCGAGGGTTACGTCAAGGTGACCCACTATCTTCCTTTTTATTCATTTTATGTGCAGAAGGTTTTTCTAGTGTGATTAATAATACAGTTATTAGAGGTGAGTTGCAAGGGTTCAAATGTAGTAGTAATGGACCGATTGTTTCCCATCTGTTTTTTTGCAGATGATAGCCTTTTATTTGCCAAGGCTTCAGTCGCAAATTGTGAAGTGATTAAACATATTTTAGAGCTTTACACAAAGGCTTCAGGTCAGTTTATGAATTTTTAAAAATCAGTTGTTTGTTTTAGTCCCTCTATGACTTCTCAAGAGTGTTCTCAGTTAGCAGCTATTATCGGTATCGAAGTTGTCAATTGTCATGAGAAATATTTGGGATTGTTGTGTTTTACTGGGAGAAAGAAGAAGGAAATTTTTTTAGTTATTGTTAGCAGAATTTGGGACAAGATCAAAGGTTGGCGAGTCAAATTCCTTTCGACTGGAGGAAAAGAGATATTAATCAAGGCGGTTATTCAAGCCATTCCCACATATACAATGAATTTATTTCAACTTCCCAAGGGTATCCTGGAAGATATATATCGACTTTGTGCTCGTTTTTGGTGGGGAAGTAATGGAGTCTCAAGGAAGATTCATTGGTGCAAATGGTCTCGATTGTGAGAGGCTAGAGAGGAAGGGGCCCTAGGGTTTAAAGATTTAGAGATGTTTAATAAAGCTTTACTTGCGAATTAGTGTTGGCGAATTATGTCTAATAGAGATTCGCTGGCAGCCCGAGTTTTAAAAAACTGTTATTTTCCAGATGTTGAGTTTATTGAAGCTGAAATGAAACCTGTCGCTTCCTTTATTTGGAAGTGTTTGATGTGGGGAAAAGAAACAGTTGTGGCTGGAACAAGATGGAGAGTAGGAGATGGATCCAAAATCAAAATTTACACAGATAGATGGATCCCTAGACTGATAACTTTCAAGCTCCTATCCCCTCCATTGTTGGGGATCAATGCTATTGTGAATCAGTTGTTAACCCCTTCAGGAGACTGGAATATAAGTTTAATTAAATCAGTGTTTTGGATGGAAGATGTCATAGCAATTTTGAGCATCCCTATTGGTAAAAGCCATTATGTTGACACTTTCCAATGGCACTATGATCCAAAAGGAGCATATTCAGCTAAGTCTGGGTACAGGTTAAACAGCTCTCTTCGTTCTGACCCCTCTCCTTCTCACTCGGATCCTTTTTATGTTATCTCTTTTAATTGGTGGAGTTCCCTGTGGAAGCTTTACATCCCTTATAAGGTGAAGATTTTTGTTTGGAAAGCTTGCAATAATATGCTGCCTTCTTTTGAGATTCTTGCTAGGAGAAGAATTCCGGTTGATGTGTTATGTCCTATGTGCAAATGCAATAATGAATCCATTATGCATGGGCTATGGAGCTGTTCTCATTTAAAGAATTTGCATGCCTTTTGGTCTTCAAAACTCCCAGGTAATCTTAAATATAAATCTCATTTTTTGGATTTTATTTTGGTTTGTTTCTCTAGTTTGAAGTTAGAGGAATTATGTCTGCTCTGTATTTGTCTTTAGAAAGTATGGTCTTTGCATAATATAGCAGTTCATGATCATAATTCGATCAGAGAAGTTGACATAGTGGAGTGGGCTCAATGTTTCATTAACGAAATCCACAGTGTTAACTCTGTTATTGATATATCTATTGAAGTTGTTCCTCATTGTATTCCTATTTGGAAGCCCCCAGATCCTGGGATATACAAAATTAATAATGATGCTGCGTTGGATATGGTTGGTCATAGGGTGGGTATTGGAGTTGTTATCAGGAATTTAGATGGCCTTGTTATGGCATCTAGCTCTCAAAAGATCAACGCCACCTTCACTCCTCAAGTGGCTAAAGCGGTAGCTATTTCTCGGGGCCTTCAATTGGAGGTGGATTCTGGATTGTATCCGTGTATGGTAGAGTCTGAAGCAGAAGTTGTTGTTAAGTGGATCAACAATGCTGTCCCTATTTGCTCTGAGATTGGGAATGTTATTTCAGATATTCTCGTTTTAAAGAATTTAGCGCATTGTGTTTCTTTTATGTATGTGTTTAGAAAGGCTAATCAGGTAGCCCATGGTTTAGCTAAAAACAGCTTTTTTTGTATGGAGGATATGTTTTAGCTGGAGGAGTTCCCTCCTTGTATTGGTGCCCGTGTTGCGATTGAAAGTCGTACTAGTTTGTAATTTCATTATTAGCTATGCTCAAAAAAAAAAAAAAAAAAAAAAAGGGAGAATCGCAAATATCCCTCGACTTTTAACCAAATGGCAAATCAAACCCTCTGGTTTGAACAATCAGCAAATAACCCCCTACCGTTAAATAACTCCTACATTATTTGTGTAATGGTGTTAGTATACATTTAACGGTAGGGGGTTATTTTTTGAATTTAGGGGGTTATTTGCTGATTATTCAAACCAGAGGGTTTGACTTGCCATTAGGTTAAAAGTCGGGGGTATTTGCGATTCTCCCAAAAAAAAAAAAAAAAAAAAAAAAAAAAATAATAATAATAGAAGCTCACTTCCTACTTCCCTCCTCTTCTCTTCCCCCCAAATTAGAAAAATAAAAAAATAAAAAATAAAAACTCAGAAAACAATTTTTTTAAACCCAAAATTCTTCTCTAAAATTCCATTTCCTTCTATTCCCTGCCATTCAACTTTCAATTCTGAGATCTCATTTTCATTTAAGTTTAGCTCCGATTGGTTATACCAAATTCCTTAATTTATTATTTATAAATTTACACACTTTTTTTTTTTTTTTTTTTTTTAAAAAAAAAAAAAAACTTAGATTTTAATTTTTATCGATTACCCAGTTCGATTTTAATAATGGTGGCCGTGTATGATTAGTAAAGTTTTGATTTTGATGTACAAATCAAATGAATTTTACTGTCCACTTTGTTGTGAATTTAGGGTTTTTTGATGATGCATTTGACGGTTCGATTGTCGTAAATAAGTTTTCAGTTTTCTTCTGAGAGGACATGGGAGGGTTTTGATTGGATTTTGGTGATGGAGAACAGCGGAGGAGAAGCTGTAGATGATCAGAGCTCAGGATGGCTTCAAGTGAAAAAGGTTTATACTTGGTGTCAATTAATTTGATATACGTCACCACATTTGTTTTACTTTGCTTATATTTTAGATTCATGTTTACCTTGTTTGGTTACTGAGAAAGTTGAACTGAAAAATAAAAATAATAATTATGAGTCGTATTCTCTGCATTTTCCAAGGAAAGAGCCAATTTCTGAATCCCTTAGCTGGTAAATTGAATGGTTATTAGGTGCAGATACCAAATGCTATTTTCTAATATATGTTGTTACTGACCTTCATGTGCTGTGTGTTTATTTGGTATAAAGTAGATTGTCCTTGACTAAATGGGGAAATAGAATTGTTCTTGAACTAAAAAATGACTGCAAATGTTGTTGAGATGTTTTACTGAGTGGGTTGAGCATGATGTCCTTCATTGAATATTAATTCTAAAATTTGTTTATGGGAAGTTCTTGTCATGACCAGGCTTGTTTGGTTGAGGTCTTGCTGTGGGTGGTTATGGCTATACTGGACTTTGGTTCTTAATTTTATATCTCATTTAGTCTTTCAGGCAGGTGATGCATGTCCTCAAATTAGTGAGTGTTTCTTGTTGACAAGTAAAACAGTTGCACAATATTTTTACTTATGTTTTGTTGATCAGTTGATTTTTAGATCTCATAGTCTTACATTGATTACATTACTGATTCTTTCCCTCCCCTACAAACCGTGAAGCACTTTTGTTGTATTTCGTTCTTTCTTTAGTATAGATTATCCTGCATTAACATATTCTTTTGAGTTATTATTATTATAATTTTATTTTTTGAATCATTATGTTTTAGTGATTTATGACAGCATTTCATGACAGGTTAGTAGCTCCATATCAGTTAGTGTTAATGTCTTGCTTAGGTGCTTTCTGTTTTTTCATTTCTTGTCCAGAAACATAGAAGTAGCTCAAAGTTTTCCCTACAAAGTTGGGTTGGAGGCTTTTCAGGAAAAAATGCTTCTAATTTCCAGCAGAGTCAATCATTAGCAAATGATAGAAGTAAAAATTTGTATGGTAAGCGAAAATCCCAACTTCCAAAGGCAGGTGGAAGTTTTGTTGTACATGGCCAGGGTGGTCTTAAAAATTCTGCTCCCATATCAAATGAAGATAAAAAGGCTGTGAATTACCTTGATAACTGTGCAGCTAAAGATGTCGAATGTTCTAAGAGTGCTTCATTGTTTGTTGCAAATTCCAATGGTGAAAATGGAGATACTCAGAAAATACCACAGATTGATAAGCACGGTGTGGTTCAGAAAATCAAGTGGGGTGATCTGGGGGATGAATCTTTGGTACTGCATCATCAAAACAATGTAGGAGCTGAAATCAAGTTTGGGGATATTGGACCTGATAATTTTGTGGCTTCTAGGAAGCATGAAAATGATCTTGGTTTAGTTTCACGTGTTTTACCTAGTGCAAACCTCCAAGAGAACAAATCAGAAGCAATACCAATAAATGTAGATAGTCATGTCCATAAGATGAATATGTTGACTTCTGAGGATCAAATAGTAGAAGAAAAATGTAAAGAAGCTATGAAAAAACCTTCAGAAGATGTAGGAGTATCGATTGCAAACAAGGATGTTGTGGATCGGGATGTTAATGCTTCAAATTACAGCAAAGTAAGTAGTGAAAACAACAAACCAATTAATAATGGTAATACAAGTCACAGCTTGCCATCAGACGAGGAGGCAAAGATAGTGCTTAATCATAATGTTCACGTTCAGAAATCTGATGCTGGTGAGCCAAATATATCACAAGTAATGGTTGGAGATGAGGTTACAAATGCCGGGGTAACAACCCAAGAAACAGAAGCACGTGGTCCTGTAAAAAGTGGGCCAGAAGTTTGTGGAAAATCTTTTCCGACAGCTTCTATCGATGAGTGTTGTAGTCCCTTGAGTACTACATGTGATGATCTGTCAAAGGCCCAGAGTATGAGTGCCCTTGGTGAAGATGATTCAAGTGAAAGCAAAGAAAGGTTTAGGCAACGACTTTGGTGCTTTCTATTTGAGAATATGAATAGGGCTGTTGACGAACTTTACCTTCTTTGTGAACTAGAATGTGATTTAGAGCAGATGAAAGAGGCTATTCTTGTTCTTGAAGAGGCTGCATCTGATTTTAAAGAACTGACTTCCAGAGTGAAGGAGTTTGAGAATGTGAAAAGGTCCTCTTCACAATCATTTGATGGAGCACCAATCACTTTGAAGATTGACCATCGTAGGCCACATGCCCTTTCATGGGAGGTAATCCTGCTTTCCTCTTTTACTAATACAAAAATTTGTCTGTAAATGCTCAGGTTGATTTCAAATAGTTCGCACTGTTGTAGACAACACCTAGCACATGAATGTGTTGTTTGTTATTGTTCAGAAACATTTCTCAGAGGGTGTTGGCTGTGTGAAATACTGGCTTTGACTCAATTGAGGTACACTTGGCATGGTTTAATTGGCCACCATGTTGAAAATATGTAGTCTTTACTTATTTTGATTTTTTCAAAGAAAATAATATGGCGTGTAGTTTACGCAGCCATTTTCTGGTTTCGGCTGTGATTTTGGTTCTAGGTGATGAATTGATTTATGCATGTATCTTATACATAATTCGTGGACTAAACTCAGTTATATGTATTAGAGTGCTTAAATACTATTGTTTAGGCCACAAACAAGCTTAATCTTTTGGGCATATTAGCTACTTAACAAGTTATCGAAGCCAGTTTACAAGGAGTGCATTGAGTGCCCCCTCCCCCCCCCCCCCCCCCCCCCCCCCCCCCCCCCCAACTTAAATGATTGAATCTCTTTGAACTTGTGGTTGTGGCTTTGGTCACTTGACAAACCCGTTGGTCTTGACTCTTGCATGTGAGAGATGAGTTCAAGTGCCTTAATACTATTGACTGTGGTCTAGTGGTTACTTTAAGTATGTTTCCCGGCTCCTCCCTAATCTCGTTTCATATTTCGTAGTCCTGTAATGTGAAAAAGGTTAGTTAATTTTTGTCTTATGCAGGTTCGAAGAATGACAAATTCACCTCACAAAGCAGAGATATTGTCTTCATCTCTGAGGCTTTTAAGAAAATTCAACTAGAAAGAGCTAGCTTGCATGCTGCTAATAGCACAAATTCCCTTGGGCTCGAGTGTTCGAATTGTCATCATGTATCCGACAATAACTTGAAGAAGCCAGTTGTGGTAAGCGATGAGATACCCAATACTAAGGATTCAGTAATGAATTCAAAAAAACAGTCAGAGGCCACTCTAGGTAAGTTCAATGGAGAGAAGCGGAGTTTGGAGGTAGGCAAGTCCAGTAAAGTTAACTTGGTACAAAATGGTCGTAACCCTTCACAGAACCATACCTCCTCTGATTTTAATTCATGTAGACTACCTCCTAAGGACACTTTGGCTACTTCTGGGTCTGGAAAGAGCAAGAGAGAGCACCTTGGATCTGAAACAGAGAAGCTGCTTCTGAAGAAAGATAAAATGTTGACAGAAAGTGTCATTGATAAAAACCTCAAATTAACAGATCATCTTAAGAGGCAAATTCTTCTCACCGAAAAAGATAAAGAAAGGAGAAATGCAACTTCATGGAAATCTATGGATGCATGGAAGGAGAAGAGGAACTGGGAGGACATACTTTCCTCTCCTTTCCGTGTCTCTTCTCGTATATCACATTCGCCAGGCATGAGCAGGAAAAGTACTGAGCGTGCACGCATTTTGCGTGATAAATTAATGTCTCCAGAGAAGAAGAAGAAAACTGCTTTGGATTTGAAAAAGGAAGCAGAGGAAAAGCATGCACGGGCTATGAGGATCAGAAGTGAGTTGGAGACTGAAAGAGTTCAAAAGCTTCAACGTACTTCAGAAAATTAAATCGTGTTAATGAATGGCAAGCTGTCCGCAATATGAAGTTACGTGAAGATATGTTTGCTCGGCACCATCGTAGTGAATTACGGCATGAAGCTTTTCTAGCACAGGTTGTGAGAAGAGCTGGTGATGAAAGCAGTAAAGTTAATGAGGTTCGTTTTATTACTTCCTTAAACGAAGAAAACAAGAAACTTATCTTGCGCCAGAAACTTCATGATTCAGAATTAAGGAGAGCTGAAAAACTTCAGGTGCTAAGAACCAAACAGAAAGAGGATATTGCTAGAGAGGAAGCTGTTTTAGAACGGAGAAAACTCATTGAAGCTGAAAAGTTACAGCGTCTTGCTGAGACACAGCGGAAAAAGGAAGAGGCTCAAGTTAGAAGAGAAGAGGAGCGGAAAGCATCCAGTGCAGCACGTGAGGCAAGGACCATTGAAAATCTTCGGAGGAAGGAGGAAAGAGCCAAAGCTCAACAAGAGGAAGCAGAACTTCTGGCTCAGAAATTAGCTGAGAAACTCAGTGAAAGTGAACAACGTCGCAAGTTCTACCTGGAGCAAATACGAGAGAGAGCTTCTATGGATTTCAGGGATCAATCTTCTCCTTTACTGCGCCGATCGACTAATAAGGAGGGTCAAGGAAGATCCACACCAATCAACAACAGTGATGATTATCAGGCAAACGTCGTTGCAGGTGCAGGGGGTTCTACTCTTGCAACAGGCAATGTTGCATTGCAACATTCACTCAAGCGGAGGATTAAAAGAATTCGGCAAAGGCTTATGGCTCTGAAATATGAATTTCCTGAGCTGCCTGTTGGTTCTGAAAATGCTGGTATTGGATATAGAACGGCAGTGGCAACTGCAAGGGCAAAAATTGGGAGGTGGCTTCAAGAACTTCAGAAACTCCGGCAAGCAAGAAAAGAAGGAGCTTCAAGTATAGGTTTAATAACTGCTGAAATGATCAAGGTATTTGTTTTGGACCTCTCTACTACAGATATCAGTAATACCAGTTTTACCACATGGATATACTTTGTTTTAAGAATAGGTGCAGTTTGGGTATGTTAGATTATAAAGCCCAGATTTTTGCTGTTGCGGACTTCAAAAAACTGAGTTCTGATTACACATGTGCATGCCTCAAATGTTGATTTCTCAAGGAATCTTTTCTCTTCTTGTTCCACCTCTTTTCTGGCTTTAGTAATTTCTTACATTATGATTACTTTTACTAATGGGGATAGGCTTCTTGTTTGTTTCCTTTGTTATTGACATCTTGTAATGGTGGACTATAAAAACTGACTTCCCTGAAGGTAACTTATAGGCAGACTCAGGCTGTGGTTTCAGAATTCATCAAAAACCTCTTTAATATTCTGCAAATTTGTGAGAAATCTGGCCTAAAATTTATCTAGAACCTTCCTTAGGGGCTGTTTGTTTTTTTCACTATAAGACTTATTGCCTCTTATATCTTAAATTAAGATAAATCAGTTTATTTGTTTTTCCAACTTATATCTTATTTTAATATATATGTCTTTTAGAAAAAGTAAAATTTTTTGACTTTTATCTTATTCAAAAAGTGATACACAAGAGTTTTTTAGTAAATTTCCACAAATGTCTTATAACAATTCATATATTTATAATTTTATCTACACATAATAAAATCCTAAAAATCAATTTTCCAAAAGTTCCCAATTTTGAAGAAACTATAACACAACCTAATCAATTTTAAATTTGTAATAAGTCATCCAAAATGAAAAAAACAAACATATCATGGTATCTTAATTTATAAAACTTATTCATATGTCTAATAAATTAAGGTCTTATAAGACTTTAGATAAAAAAACAAATAGCTCCTTAGAGTTTTTTAGTTAGTGAGGAACCTTCATGAGAAAGAAAAAAAAAAAAAAACATTTTCATAAAAGTAGTTAAATTATTTTACATGTGCTAAACCATAGGGGAGGTCCCTGAAATTTTGCAATTATTTAAATTATAAAAATAGTTAATAATATTTTTATGAAGCATATTCTTGGAGTGCTTCAACTTGCATTTGCAGTTACTCTCTTGGGGTTAAGTTTTGAAATTAACTTTCAACTAGATTCATAAATCTAAGATTATGTCAACTGTTTTTTAGCTAGTGAGAATCTTGGACTGGCATTAATTGCTATTTATTGCTTCTGAATTTCTTTATATATATCTATTTATGTTTCTCTATATTTAATTTTTTTATGTATCTATTTAATAATTTAAGGAGCGGGGATGGTGATGGGGTGGGGTTGGTAGGGCATTGTGCTAAATTTCTAATTTATTGCTTCTTCAATTTCTCTGTGAATCAGTTTTTGGAGGGAAAGGACCCTGAACTGCAGGCTTCTCGCCAAGCTGGTCTGCTTGATTTTATCGCTTCTGCTCTGCCTGCTTCTCATACATCAAAACCTGAAGCTTGTCAGGTCACAATACACCTTCTAAAGCTTTTGAGGGTGGTGCTGTCTGTGCCTTCAAACAGGAGTTACTTTCTTGCACAAAATCTTTTACCCCCAATCATCCCCATGCTCTCAGCAGCACTTGAGAACTATATAAAAATTGCTGCATCATTAAATGCATCTGGAAGTGCCAACTTGTCATTGAGCAAAGTATCAGTTGAAAATTTTGAGTCAATATCTGAGGTACTGGACGGTTTTTTGTGGACTGTTGCTGCAGTAATTGGTCACATAAGCTCTGATGAGCGGCAGCTCCAAATGCATGATGGATTGCTAGAGCTATTGGTTGCTTACCAAGTTATTCACCGATTGCGAGAGCTTTTTGCACTCTATGATAGGCCCCAGGTCGAAGGATCACCGTTTCCTTCCTCTATTCTCTTAAGTATATCTCTGTTGGTGGTCTTAACATCGAGCTCTGGAATTATTAGTTCCATTGACTGGGAAACCTCTCCTCTAGTAACAGTGCCAGAAAATGGAAGTCCAGAAGTTAAACTTGCAGTATCTGCTGATTCTGGATTTAGCTATGCAAATAACACCTGTGGAGACAATAAAATTCTCTCCTCTGTTGCAAAAGGTAGCACAATTGTACCTCTGGCAGATGTACCAGAACAGTGCTTGTTAGATGAGTCTTGTAAATTAAAAGAAAACGAGCCAGTGTCCATTGTAAAAGATAGTGAAAAGAAGTTGGATTTTAGCTCAGCTGAGTTGAATGATGCTACCACAGAAAAGACAGATGCTCAAGATGAACCACGGAAACTTTTAAGTGAGAAAGATGAGCACTTGTTGGATTTTGTTGAACCACAAAAAAATGAAAATATGTCAAGCTTGAAACCACCGGTGGCTTTTCTTCTTTCTGCCATCTCTGAAACGGGACTAGTGAGTCTTCCTTCTCTATTGACATCTGTCTTACTACAGGCAAACAATAGATTGTCTTCTGAACAGGTAATTTTGCTTCAGCTGCAATATATCTGCATGAGTTGATAATTCAATTCTGTAGCATAATTTTTATTTCAAAATGTTGCTCATTTTCTTTAATTTTGTAATGTTTTACTATTCTCCCTAGTATTTTAATTTGGTCATGGTTTTGAAGATGTGGTTCATTTAATTTTTTTGTATAAATTTCCGACCAGCTGCATCTTTTTTGCTCTTCCTTGCACTTTTGCCCAGCCCTTAAATTGAAAAGGGATGCAACAAGATGACTTTGACGGAGGCCTACTATGGTAGTAGTACCATGACTACTTGTTCTTGTACATTGTCAATTATGCACTGTGCACTAATGCTGCTTATGTCGTCATTTTCAATTATCTTTGTTCAAAGATACCATAAGACCCAAAACAATAAGAAAATGAGAGATAGAGGTGAGAAAGAAGAGAATTGAGTGAGTTGTATTATTCAGCAGTATTTATAGTGCTAGACCTAGAGAAGAAAAGGAAGTATAATCAATCTACTTAATCACTCGATCAATCACAATCAATCATAATCAATCACAATCAATCTATAGCTGATTTGTAGCCTAATTGATATTTGACTTTAACACTCCCCCTCAAGTTGGAGCATAGATATTTCCAATGCCTAGCTTGGAACTTAGGTGTAGAAAAATTCTATTGTGCACAACGTTAATGAAGATATCTCCAACTTGATCCTCAGATTTGACGTGTGGAGTAATGATTTCTCCTGCCATCACTCTTTCTCATATGAAGTGACAATCTACCTCAATATGCTTCTGTATGTTCATGAAATACTGGATTGCGAGGTATATATATGGCAGCTTGATTGTCACAATACATGACAAATGGACTTTTAACTTCCACATTTAATTCTATCAGCAGATTTTTCAACCACATGAGTTCACAAGCAGTGTGGGCCATTGCATGATATTCCACCCCAGCGCTTGATCTTGCTACCACATTTTGTTTCTTGCTTCTCTAAGTCACTAAATTACCTCCCAGAAAGGTACAAAAACCACATATAGACCTCTTGTCAGCTTTAGAACCAGCTCAATCAGCATCAGAGTAGCTTACAATATCCAATCAAGTACATTTTTTATAGATAACTCCTAAACCAACACTCTGCTTTAGATATCTGAGAATTTGGAACACAGCCTCCCAATGGACCTTCTTCGAAATCTACATGTATTGACTTAATGCACCCACTGCAAAGGTAATGTGAGGTCTTGTTATTGTTAGATAGATCGGTTTACCTACAAGTCTTCAGTATCTTCTTTTGTCTTCAAACTCAAGGCTTCCTTCATCATCCAAGTGAATATTTGGGTCCATAGGTGTTTCAGCTGGTTTGGACCCTAATGTACCTGTTTTAGACAACAAGTCATGAGTATACTTCCTTTGAGACAATACTTGGTCATTCTTTCCTCTAGCCACCTCAATCCCAAGAAAGTATCTCAATTGCCCCAAATCTTTTGTTTGAAACTGCTTCTTCAATTGATTCTTAACTTCCTCCACACTACACACATCACTCCTCGATACAATTATATCATCAACATACACCACAAGAATAACAACACTTAAGGAAGTATGTCTTACAAAAACAAAATGATTGGACTAGCACCTTTTGAAGTTGAGAGATAACAAAGCCCCATTTAGTTTGTCATACCATGCTTTCGGAGACTGCTTTAGGCTATATATTGCTTTCTTGAGTTTACACACCAATTTAGACTACCCCTGAGCGATAAACCCTGGTAATTGCTCCATATAAACTTCTTCCTGCAAATCACCATATAAAAAAGCTTTTTTTATTTTTTTTTTATTTTTATTTTTTTAATATCCAACTGAAATAAGGGCTAATCATAGAAAACCGCCAAGGATATGAGCACTCAGACTGAGTTGAGTCGGGCAACAAGAGAAAAGGTTTCAAGAAAGTCAACTTCATAGATCTTAGTGCCCTTTGGTGATTAGACAAGCCTTTAATCTTTCAATGGTGCCATCAGGATGATACTTAATTACAAAGACCTATCTACACCCTACAACTTCATTATTCTCTGGAAGTTACTATAACTCCCATGTACCACGATCTCAAAGAGCTTTCATCTTTGCCTCTATGGCCATTCTCCACCCGGGATGTGAGAGTGCTTCTTGATAATCCCTATGCAAAGAAATAGTAGACAAAGACAAAGCAAAAGAACGAAAGGAATATAAAAGAGCATCGAAGGAGACAAAAGTAGTTGGTGGATACCTAATAGTAGATCGTTGAATAGTAGTAGGAATATCAAGATCACTCTTTTCGTTATTTGTGGAAGGATCATGGTTGAAGGTTGACTCTTGAATGGGAGCTTAATTAAATGGAGTAGAATTACCTTGTCCATCCACCTTGAGGAGGTAAATTCCAACGTCGTTGATATATTTGTAATGGCTTGTCAAGTTGTGTTGTAGGGACAACCGGTGACGGAATATGTGGGTAGGGAGACAATAGATTAGACTCTAAGCTCGATCCTTGGTCAGAAAGGTAGGAAGTAGACTTAAAAAATGTTACATCAGCACTAACATATGTTTTGCCAAAAATAGGGTCAAGACACTTATAACCCTTTTGAGTTTTGGAATAACCTGGAAAGACACACTTGACCGATCTCTGAGAAAACTTATCAGAGATATGATGAATATGGACAAAACAAACACACCCAAAAACCCGAGGAGGAAAAGGGAATAGATTTTTGTCATGAAACAAGATTGAATGTGGTGTTATAAAATTAAGATCAGATGAAGATTAAGGGTACATTCATATGAAAAAAGAAGGGTTCTTGCCATTTCTAACAAATGCCTATGTTTTCATTCGGCAACCCCATTTTGTTGTGGAGTATAAGGGCAAGAAGTTTGATGTATAATACCATGCTGCCTACAAAATTCTGTAAGAGTAGAGTGACAATATTCTAAGGCATTATCAGAGCGGAGAGTTTAAATGGATACACCAAATTGGTTTTTTATCTCATTAAAAAATGACTCTTCAAACTGCTCTTTTAAATGATACAACCACGTTGCCCTAGAACAATCATCAACAAAAGATACAAAATATTTAAACCCATGACTATTAGAAATACTACACGGATCCTAGACATTTGAATGAACAATGGAAAAAAGAATGCCACTTGCTTTATTGACTCTAGGTGGAAGGGAAGACCGATGATGTTTACCTAATTGACATGACTCACACTCTAATATAGAACCAGAGAGGACTGGCAAACCCATTTTCTGAAGTAGACAAAGAGGAGGATGGCCTATTCTGTAATGCCACTATTTCAAGGAAACTATTGTAGGAGCATGGCCATTATTCGATGGAATAGTAAGGTAATATACTCCATTGTTCTCATACCCTCCACCAATCGTCTTCCTCGTACCAAGATCCTGAAAAACACATTGGGTAGGAAAGAATGCTACAGAGCAATTAAGATCTCTTGATAATTGACTAACAGAAAGAAGATTAACAAGAAATTTTGGTACATAAAGAACCGAAGAGAGAGATAAGGTAGAACCATCTGCTAAAATGACAGATCCTAATTCACTAGATTGTGAACATGAGGAAAAAATAGAACTTTTACCAGTCATATGAGTAGATGCTCCAGGATAAATGATCCAAGATTGTGAGTCAGAATGAGATAAAAAAAAAAGCATTTAGATACCTGTTTGTGCTAGAGTAGTTGTGGGTATGGTAGAGGGCATCCTGGTAGACTGATTACCTATTGTAGGTTGATTGCTTGATCCTTCAGAAGATGGTACATGGGAAATCTGAATACTATCAGAAGGTGCAGGGGCAGATGAATTATCGTTTTGATCATAAAAATTATAATTCGCCCATTATGGTTTTCCAAATTTTTCCCAACATTTGTTAGAATTATGATTATTCCGTCCATAGTGGTTACAATATCAGCGTCCCCTGTCTCGGCCACGACCTCGACCATGTCTGGAAGGCTGCCCTCTTCCATGTCCCCCAGAAGATAAAAAAGAAGACGATTCTTGGGTGCTGGAAGGATTGAGGAACAATCTTTAACGACGACCATATACTTCTTTAACTGTTGGTAATTCTTTCTCTATGAGAATGCTATTTTTGGCACTTTCATACATCGGATTTAAACTCGACAAGAATCGAACTACCAACAATTCTTCACGCTGTTTTTGAAGAAGATTTTTATATGTAGTTATAGGATGATAGGAATTTAGTTCTCCCCACAAACCTTCAATACTTCCAAAGTGTTTGCTCAGTGGCTTATCACCGTTGACATGAGAAGAATGAGGCATATACATCATAAATTCGGGATGCGTTTTTAGACTTACCGAGACGTTCCTGGAGAGAATCCCACAACTCTTTAGTAGTATCAACCCACATAGTGGTCGAAGCAATATCGGGTTCCGTGCTGTTCCATAACCATGTGGTGGATCATAGTATCCTCCTGTAACCATTTTTGGAGATCATTGGCATCATTGGCATCATTGGCATCATCTGCTGGTTTTGGAGTAGTTAAATATTGTTCTTTTCCCCGAGCAATCGGGTACTTTTTAACTGCTCTAGACCATAACAAATAATTGGTATCATTCAATTCAACAACAGTAATAGAAACTCCAACACCAGGAGGATGTGAGGAATGAGAAGATGATGCCATAATACAAGAATCTGGAACAGATATGAACCCACCAAAAAGAAGGCAACACCAATCACAAGGAGGACTTCAAACAGTTAGTAAACCATCAAAGACGCCTCATCACAACACCGCTAGCAGCAGCAAACATATATCAACACCAACAGCAGCAACAAATGGGAAATAATAACAACATCAGCAGTAATATGAAATAAAGAATCCAGCAGCAGCGTGGAAAGACAAATGGCTGTAGGTCAACCCAAAAGAAGAACACAGCAGATACCTCGTTGTCTAGAAAAAAAAAAACTGCATCGGAAAAAAAATCACCGGAAAGTCGCTGGAGTGTCGCCGGAGTTGTGGGTGATAGAAGCTTGGTGGCTAGGGTTTGAGGGAATGAAAGGTGGCAGGTTTGTGGAAGATGGTCGAGAATTTTTTTTATTTTTATTTTCTTAAGAAAGTAAGAAAGTAAGAAACTACTCTGGATCTGTATGATCTGATACCATGTTCAAGGATAGCATAAGACCCAAAACAATAAGAAAACGATAGAGGTGAGAAAGAAGAGAATTGAGTGAGTTGTGTTGTTCAGCAAAATACAGTATTTATAGTGCTACACCTAGAGAAGAAAAGGAAGTAGAATCAATATACTTAATCATTCGATCAATTACAATCAATCATAATGAATCATAATCAATCTATAGCTAATTTATAGCCTAATTAAAGCTAATTGATATTTGACTTTAACAATCTTCTTTTTGCACAAGTGGTTTTAGGCTGTGGTAGGTAGACACGAAATGTAGCACATAGCAACTTCTTCTCTTCTTCAATTTGGCATTAGACATTGTTAATCCGACAAGATATATGCATATGCTATGGTTGGTGTCTTATCTTTTGTGTGACAGGCCTTGCTCACTAAAAAATGCTTTTGCCGGTTAGTAACAATGTGACATTGATGGGGACATCTCGGAAGCCATCAGCAGTAAACCTTGGCAGGTTTACCGTAGAAGGGCCAAGGGTCGTAAAGCCCAAAGAGTTGAATCCCTTTGGCTGAATTAGGGGCCCGCTGAATGAGTTTCTAAAGAGCAGCAAATGGATTTTCTATTTAGTTTCGTTTTCCTAATTGCTATTTAGTTTAGTCTTCTTAGTTGGCTTAGGAGTCCTATTTTGGTAAGAGTTTTCCTAGTTGGTTTAGGAGTCCTATTTTGGCAAGAGTTTTCTTTTTGTTTTCCTAGTTAGTTTTTGCTTTCCTAGTTAGTTTCCCTCTCCTACTTAATAGGATTGAGTTCATATAAATAGATGGCTTTATTTGTTTTTTTGGGGTAGGGCATTATTAATAAAGAAAAGCTTTCAGAAATCCTGTGAGAGGAAATCAAGCTTAGTGAGAGGCCAAGAATGCTAATTGGTTTGGAGTGAGTCCAACCAACCAGCCCTATTACGAATTTATTGTTTATTTTGAGCCAACTTATTTTTTTGTTTTGCAATTTTCTCTTTCTTCAGTTCTAAATTTAGTTCCTAGTAAAATCCGTGCAAACATTTTACATCAGATTGGTATCAGAGCAAGGTTTGGGACTTTTTTTTTTTTTTCGGTTCAGCCAAATTTAGAACAATTGAAAGCGGAAAAGAGCGAACTTTGACGGTCGAAGAACCGTCCAAGCAATTTTCAACCATGCAGACGGACTTCACAACTTTCCAACACGATGTGCAGGCATTCATGGCAGAAAATAGAATTGCTCAGCGAAATCTGTAGGAATCCATGGAGCTCTAGTTCGACCTCGTCCTTTGAGAGTTAATCTGCCCTGTAGAGCAACAGGGAATGAAACACCCACTGGGGTATATGATGGGACAGTTAGGCTGGAAGCCGGCAGCGACTATGACGGGGAGCGGCCCCCAACTCCGGGAGTGTGGGTCGGTGACAACGACAGATGTAGGGGACCCTCGCAGTATGAGTATGATGCAGATGAAAAAGTAATGCGTTTAATCAAGATTAATGCTCCCACATTCGACGGCGAGATGAATCCAAAGGCTTACTTAGACTGGGAAGCTATTATGGACAAGTTCTTTGCTTGGCATAACATGTCCGAAGAACGAAAGGTGCGGTTTGCTAAGATTAAGCTAATCGGCCAAACTAACATGTTTTGGGATAATTTAGAACAAGAATTGGAAGACACCGGGAGGGCACCGATTGTACACTGGGTGGAGATGAAAGCCAGCTTAAAGTAGAAGTATGTCCCATTTAGCTATCATCAGCGACAGTTAGATGAATGGCACCAATTAAGGCAAGTTAATATGACTGTGAATGAGTACATAGCAAAGTTCGAAGGCTATCTACAACGTTGCAATGCTAAAGAAGATAGAATCATGACACTTTCACGTTTTCGATCTGGAGTACTACCTGAAATCAACACCCCCTAAGCGGTTGGATGTTCGCCAACCTACCGAGATTGCAAAATGGCGTCAGAATACCAACAACAACAACTGTGTGGGGCAGCCGCTACGCCGATCACTCACTGAGATCCCTTGAGTGGAAGATAAAGGTAAAGGTATATTGGAAGAATTACGTGGTAGTAGGGGAATTAAATGTTATAAGTGTAGAGGGTTGGGTCACTTTGCTGCTCAATGCCCCACTAAGGAACCTATTAGAACATTAATAGTTGAACCTGAGAATCCCGTGGTTGAGGGCACAACAGAGTTTGGGGAAGAGATATATGATCCGGATTTCGTTATTGAACAGGAAGACTATGAGGACAGTATGGGTATCAACGATAGAACTCGCCTAACAATAGTAAGGTGCCAACTAGCTCAACCGAGAACCAATAAAGATTGGAGACAGTCATCAATTTTCCATACATTTACCAAATGCGGGAATGTAGTCTGTAAAGTTTTGGTGGACAGCGGAGGCTGTATTAATGTAGTTTCGACATAGACTTAAAAAATTGGGACTCAAGCCGGTTAATCATCCTGAGCCCTACCATGTATCTTGGATTGACACGTCTTCCGTACCAGTTACCCAACAGTGCCAGGTACCTATACAATTTTCTTCGTATCAAGAGAATGTGTGGTGTGATGTTACCAATGAACGCAGGGCACATACTACTAGGACAGCCTTGGTTGTATGATCACGACGTAACCACTAGGGGACGGGAGAACATCTGCATTTTTGAACACCTAGGGAGGCAGATTACCCTCGAACCTCAACCTCCGTTAGTAAAGGTTGAGGCTAGATCCCCAGCAGACACCTCCCCACTACAGAGAATGGAAAGGGGACTTCATATTGTGGGATTTCGGGAATTCGAAAAAAACGTGGAAAGAGACAAACTGTATATTCTAGCAGTACGAGAAAAAAGTTGAGAGGATGCAGCAAATCTTAATACACTTCCCTGGGCTGTTCGGCCACTAATAGCCGAGTATAGTGATGTGTTTCCAGCTGACCTTCCAAAAGAACTACCACCATTCCGTGACATTCAGCATGCCATAGATTTTGTACCTGGAGCAACCCTACCTAACCTGCCGCATTACCGAACAAATCCTACTGAACATGCGGAGCTTTAAAAGCAGGTTAATGAATTATTAAATAAGGGATTCATTCGAGAAAGTCTAAGTCGCTGTGCTGTACCGATTCTATTAACTCCAAAGAAAGATGGATCCTGGAGGATGTGCATGGATAGTCGAGCTATGAATAAAATAACTATAAAGTATCGGTTTCCAATACCAAGGTTGGATGATATGCTGGATTTGATGAATGGGGCTACAGTTTTTTCCAAGATTGATCTCAAGAGTGGGTACCACCATATCCGAATAAGGCAAGGGGATGAATGGAAGACGGCATTCAAAACGAAGGATGGATTATATGAGTGGCAGGTAATGCCCTTCGGCTTATCAAATGCCCCCAGTACATTCATGAGAGTAATGATTGAGACACTACGACCATTCATGGGTAAATTCTTAGTGGTTTACTTTGACGACATTCTCATTTACAGCCAGTCCATTGAGCAACACTTGGGGCATTTACAGCAAGTTTGTGAAACACTACGACGGGAGAAACTGTTTGCTAACTTAAAAAAGTGTCTTCTTGACCTATCAGGTGATTTTTCTGAGCTTTGTAGTCTCAGCGGAAGGGGTAAAAGTTGACCCGGAAAAGATCATGGCGATTGTTGACTAGCACGAACCTCGTAACATACATGAAGCTCGAAGTTTCTATGGGTTGGCCACATTCTACCGCTGATTCATTAAAGGGTTCAACACAGTAATGGCTCCAATCACGGATTGTATCAGAAAAGGGGAATTTCAGTGGACCCTAGCGGCAACCAAAGCCTTTAACCGGATCAAGACTTGCATGACAGAGGCCCCGGTAATGCGACTTCCAAATTTTCAAAAACCTTTTGAGGTCGCATGGATTTTATTCTCGGATTACCAACCACTGCAAGTAAAAGCGACTCGATTTTTGTGGTAGTGGACAGGTTTTCAAAAATGGCACACTTTATCCCTTGTGTAAAGACATACAATGCCCCTAGAGTAGCCAAACTATTTATGGAAGAGGTGGTACGATTGCATGGGTTACCACAATCTATTGTTTCTAACAGGGATGTTCGATTCATGAGTTACTTCTGGAAAACGCTTTGGAAGATCATGGGCACTAAATTAAGGTTTTCTTCGGCCTACCATCCTCAGTCAAATGGTTAGGCCGAGGTAGTCAATCGAAGTCTTGGAAGTCTATTACGTTGCCTAGTAGGAGAACGGGTTAAATCGTGGGATTCAGTTTTATCAATTGCCGAGTTTGCATATAACAATTCAGTGAACAGGACCACAGGGAAAAGCCCATTCGAAATTGTATATGGGCGCCATCCTAGAGCCCCGGTGGATTTGATTCCTATTATGAATTACGATATGTATTTAGATGTTGATAAAAATTTTGCAGAGTTGCATGCTTCTGTCTTTTCCAAGATAAATAACAGCAATGAAAGCTACAAAGCCGATGCAGACAGTCGTAGAAAACTAGTTGAGTTTATAATAAAGGGGATCTAGTAATGGCTCGAGTTCGACTCGAAAGATTTCACGGGGGATCCTCTAAAAAGCGACAAGCGAGAAGCATGGGGCCTTTTCAGATTCGCATGAAGATTGGGCCAAATGCTTATGTATTAGACCTTCCGCCGGATTTAAAGGTCAGTGCCACTTTCAATGTGGAAGATTTATAGCTTTACAAGGGCTCGAGTCACCCTCTCCACTCAACCAAGAGGGTATCCAATTCTTACCTGACATCCCACAAGTGGGGACCCGAGAGGAGATTGAAGACATCCTAGATGAACAACTAGTTTCTACTCGTAATGGTGGTTATCAAAAATTCTTGGTAAAATGGAAGAACCATCCAGATTCAGACAATACATGGATTACTAAGGAAGACATGCAAAGAATTGACCCGGACCTACTTGAGAGGTATTACAGTTTTGTTTTGATGGAGTCGAACCCTTTTCAGACGGGGAGAGTTGATGGGGACAGCTCGGAAGCCATCAGCAGTAAACCTTGGCAGGTTTACCATAGAAGGGCCAAGGGTCGTAAAGCCCAAAGAGTTGAATCCCTTTGGCTGAATTAGGGCCCGCTGAATGAGTTTCTAAGGAGTAGCTAATGGATTTCCTATTTAGTTTAGTTTTCCTAGTTGCTATTTAGTTTATCTTCCTAGTTGGTTTAGGAGTCCTATTTTGTTAGGAGTTTTCTTTTTGTTTTCCTAGTTAGTTTCCCTCTCCTACTTAATAGGATTGAGTTCATATAAATAGATGGCTTTATTTGTTTTTTTGGGGCAGGGCATTATTAATAAAGAAAAGCTTTTAGAAATCCTGTGAGAGGAAATCAAGCTTGGTGAGAGGTCAAGAATGCTGATTGGTTTGGAGTGAGTCCAACCAACCAGCCCTATTACGAATTTATTGTTTATTTTGAGCCAACTTATTTTTTTGTTTTGCACTTTTCACTTTCTTCAGTTCTGAATTTAGTTCCTAGTAAAATCCGTGCAAACATTTTACATCAGACATCGCCAAACCTAATAGAAATGACTTTTGAGTTAAACTGCCCTAGTTACTATTAAGTGGCTATTAAATTTTTGTGATTAGTCTGATATTTTGGTTACAATTTATGCTTCATTATAAATCAAATTGTATTTGATAGTGTCTTCAAAAATCATTTATTTGGTTTTGTTATGAGACTACCTACTTCAACCCAACTTATGGAAATCTGTTATCCTATGGCAGTCTTCATATATGCTTCCATCTAATTTTGAGGAGGTTACTACTGGAGTGCTGAAGGTTTTGAACAATTTAGCTCTCTTGGATATTCTGTTCTTGCAGAGAATGCTAGTAAGTTAAATTTACATGTCATGCTAGTTTTAGTTTCATGGAGATGATTTTTCAAACTTAGCTTGATAATGATTCTTTTAGCACATATGTCAACTTGCTATAGGCGTGTCTGGTACACTTATCTAAAACCTCCTTTTTATCTTTTTAATCGCTCTCAGGCTAGGCCAGACTTGAAAATGGAGTTTTTCCACTTGATGAGTTTCCTTCTTTCTCATTGCACTAGCAAATGGAAAGTAGCTAGTGATCAGGTAAATTTATGCATGTCACTGTTTTCAAATGCATGGATAACTCAACGAGATAAAAGCACAAATGCTACTCTGTCCAAGACTGTTCAAGAGCTGGATGTTTTATTCATTTTACATTGTCCAGTCTCTAACAAATACTATCTGCTTCTGGTTTAGGGCAAATGGATGCACAAGAGTAGTTGACATGTTCAAGCTTTAGACTGAATACCTTTTCAATTCTGAAACTTTTTTAATCAGAACAGGCAAATTAATCTGTTTTTATGGATGATCAATTGGAAAAAGTTGTACACTCAGCCTAGAGATTCCCCTTAATGGAGGAGGTCATTGGTTTGAAGCTAAAATCTCATCACTGGAAGGAAAAGTTGTTTTTCTTTGTCTCACGCTTAGAAGAATGGAAAATAATAAATTAACACTATCATAAAAAGTAAGAAAACTTTAGTTATAGGAGCAGAATTTTAAGTGTCATGTTTCATCTTGTTGAATTCATGCATCAATTTCACCAATATTATTAACTTAAAAAATCTGTATTCTTAAGTATTACTGGGGGTGGCTTGATAGGGTTAAACTAAATACATCTTCAAATTTTAGTTTCATCATAGTATGGCAGTCGGTTTAAGTATTGTATGGGATTATTTACAGCAGATTGTGGTAAATATTTATCTACTTTTCCTGCAATATGTTTTAGGTTGGTTTGCTTCTGCTCGAGTCTCTGTTGCTTCTTGGTTACTTTGCCTTGTTTCACACTGGAAACCAAGCTGTCCTTCGATGGGGTAAAAGTCCTACAATACTTCACAAGGTAAGTGAATCTTTGACTAAGAAGATTTTTCTTACTTCTAGATTTAATGTGTAGAATCTAATTGTTGATATTGAACAACGCAGATATGCGACTTGCCATTTGTGTTCTTTAGTGATCCTGAGTTGATGCCAATCTTGGCTGGCACTCTAGTTGCTGCCTGCTATGCATGTGAGCAGAACAAGGGTGTTGTTCAACAGGAACTCAGTATGGACATGCTACTGTCCTTGTTAAGATCCTGCAGAAATGTCTTGCCAGCAGTGCGTTCGAATCCAACCTTAGAGAATTTGACAATGGATGATTCTAGTGAGTCTAATCAACAGTGTTCTGAATTAAGAAAATCTCAAGGAGATATTCCTCTACGGTCTAGCCGGTACAATGCTAGAAGCACACGGGTATCACTAGGAAAGGGAGGTGCTTGTGTGAGAATTGGCAAGATGAGAAACCAAAGAGATACAAAAACATTAAAACTTAGTGAAGATACAAATCTGAAGAACAATCCACGAGCCATGGAAACTTCTTTAATGTTGCATTGTAGGTTCCCTAGCAACTTCATTGATAAAGCAGAGCATTTCTTTTCAGCAGAGATTACTAATGCGGGTGATGAAGTATGAGTACACCATGGTGGAACTCTCGCGATCTCATCTTAACATATAGGGTTGCTCCCCACCATATGCTTTACCAGTTTTGCAGTTCTCATGGCAGCATATTGCTGCTAACAAAAGGTAGCTCCTATGTGACATGGTTAGGTAACATGTAATAAATGAGTCCGCACAGAAAAAAAAAAAAAAAAAAAAAAAAGGAAATATTTCACATGCTCTTGTGAGACATAACTAGGAAACATGTAATAACAAGTCTACAGTCGAATAAGTATTTATACCATAGTTGGATTCTCTTGTGTTTTGATGAGACGGCTGAGTTTCAAATTATCTGAGATCAGGTCACTATATCTGTATCATATAAGTGTTGTATTCTTGTATCAATGTGCCCTGTTTAACACCAACCGGTGTTCGAAGGGCACCGGTGGAGCTACATGGATTACAATAATACAAATAAAACCTTCTGCTACGTTGCACTTTTTCTTTTTCTTGTTGACTTGTAACATGAACTGCTTATTTCAGGTATCCTTTTTCCATTTCATTCTCTGAGCTTTGTATGTTGCATACATACAAATTTTATAGCATTTACAAGCTATGATTTTGAAAGATTGAAGGAATTTCATAAATTGCGAATTAGGACATGTCTTCATTGAAGGGGAAACATGCCGGCGAACTCATTGACAGGTCAATTGTTCACAACCTGGTACATTGTAGTTGTAACAAGTACTGACTATGCAATACTGCAAATGTACATTACTTTAGTCCCCATCTTTCAATTGTTTATGCCATTTAAGGCAGACATTTCGTCATCAATGATCAGGTTTGAGTGATCCAACCATTGGCTTCAAAATAAGGAAGGTAAATTGAGAGGGAAGAAAGAAAGAATGCAAACTTGAGTCTAAACTAAGAAACTAAGCAGGAAAAGATTTATTATTTTATTGTTTCTTTTTTTTTTTTTTTTTTTTTTTTGAAATAAACAAAAGATTTATTGTTCTACTCCACAATGTTAGAAAATTGTATTGCTAAATACATGTAACTGTCTAGGACTCTACTACTTTCTAACTAGTTGAGATAATTACTAATACAATAGAATCCTATCCTGATGAGATTGAGTGAAATACTCAAATATCTTATTATCTAAATAAATAAATAAAACTAATAATAATCTGTAACAACCTAACTCCAACACCCCTCTTCAAGCTGGGCAATAAATATTAAACATGCCCAGCTTGGTACATAAATCTTCAAAATAAATTCTAGGCAGTACTTTTGTTAGAATATCTGCTCTCTGAACAGCGGTAGGAGTATAAATGACTTTGACACTTCCTTCCTCTATTTTCTCATTGATGAAGTGTTTGTCAATCTCTACATACTTTGTTCGGCTGTGATGCATCAGATTCTTGGTAATGCTAATCACAGATCAACTGTCACAAAACATCTTCATTGTACTCTCCATAGGAATTTTTAGTTCAGCTAGTACTCTTCTAAGCCAAATTCCCTCACAAACACAGTGTGCAATTGCCCTGAATTCTTCTTTGGCATTGCTCCTTAACACAACTGTCTATTTCTTGCTTCTCCATGTAGCCAAATTCCCCCAAACATATGTACAATAGCCTGAGGTGGACCTATGATCAGTAACTGAGCCAGCCTAGACTGCATTCGAGAAAACTTCAATATTTCGGCTTGAATTCTTCTTGAAAAACAGTCCTCTTTCTATAGTCATTTTGAGATACCTAAGAATTCTTAAAACAACATTCATATGCTCCTTTGTGGGGTTGTTCATGAACGGACTAACCACACTTACTGAGAATCCGATGTCTAGCTGTGTATGAGCCAAATAAATTAATTTTCCCATTAGGCGTTGGTATCTACCTTTTTCAACTGCTGTATTGCCTACTATAGAACCCAGTTTTGTGGTGTGTTCCATAGGGGTCTCTATCGGTTTGCAATCCACCATTCCTGTCTCCTGTAGCAAATCTATGCCATACTTCTGTTGAGAGACAACTATTCCCTTCTTTGATCGATCCACCTCCATGTCTAGGAAATATTTCAGATTTCCTAGGTCTTTTATCTTGAATTCCATTGCTAAAAACTGTTTCAACCTCTACATCTCTTCTGTATAATCATCGGTTAGTATAATATTATGTGAACCCAAATTTTCTTACTACTCTGGTGAACCTCTCGAACTATGCCCCGAGGTGACTGTTTAAGACCATACAGTGACTTTCAGAGTTTGCACACTTTGCTTGCATTTGAAGTAGTCACTAGACCAGGTGGAATCTTCATATAGACTTCGGGGTCGTTTGTTTTTTTTGTCTGAAGACTAAACGGTCCTGATTTTTCTGAAGGCTGAATATGGACTAAAATCTAAACCTGAATGACATGTTTGTTTTTTATTTTTTTTACATCTGAATGTACTGTCAACATGTTTGTTTTTTAAAAATAAAATTGTCTAAAAATAAGTAATTTTACATTATACCCATACTAATAAAAGAGGTAATTTAACATGCACCATTCTTTATAACATTTTGTATGTTTTTCTACAAACTAAGTTCAATTTAACAAAAATAAAAAAATTCATCAAAGAATATAATTTTGCATGTTCTGCAAACAAAGTTTAAGTTCAATTTATTGTCAAAAAAAGAGTTCAAGTTCAATTTTGTATGTTGTCCACATTTATGATGTATAATTCATGAAACCATTTTTATTTTTTTGGTTTCCTGGATCATATGCACCGGAAACCAAATAAAAAAAGGGTTCTTGATTTTTTATATGCAATTATTTTATAACATCTTTAAGCCACGAAATATACTCAATATGATAAACTAATTTATTGAGCACTATACGAATAGTTAGATAAAAAAAATAAATAATAAAGAGTTCTTATCGGGATTTGGTAGGAGAGATATTCAATTGTTCAATCCGTAAAAAATTTCAATATGAGAAGTAATTAGGGTTTTTTTTTTCTTTTCTAATACCTATTTAAAATAAGAAATATGTTAAAAGAAAAAATTCTACACCATATCAAATTACGATAAATTTGGAAATATATCTTCTTCGAGAGGATATACTTAGAAGAAAATATTTTAATTGTAATCCAGTGATTTGAAATTAAGTTAAAAGTTAGGAATTTTATTTTAAGTTGTTTTTTGATATTAATTTTCAAGTGAAAAAAACAAACGACCCCTTCCTCTTCTAGGTCTCCACTTGGGAAGGTGTTTTTTACATCTAGTTGAAACAAAAGCCAATCCAAATTTGTAGCTAGTGACAGGAGAATGCGGATGGTATTTAATTTTGCAACAAGGGTGAATGTTTCTTCGTAGTTGATCTCATTGGATTGTGTGAACCCCTTTGAAACTAACCTAGCTTTAAACATCTTAATTTTACCACCAGCCTTTTGTTTCACAGTGAATATCCACTTGCACCGAACTGGAGTTTTCCCTTCTGGAAAATCCACCAATTCCAGGTTCCATTCTTTTCCAATGCCTTGACTTCCTCTTGGATTGCAGCTTTCCATTCTAGAATTCTGAGAGCTTCTTCTATCTGAATCTGTGATATACTAAATGTGAATGATTGGAACTTTGGTGAAAGCCTCTCATATGATACAAAATTTCTTAATGGGTATTGTGGTCTGCTCTTGCATTCCATTACCCCTTTTCTTAAGGCAATTGGCTTGCTATCATTTTTTTCATTGGAAAACACACCAAGATTATCTACTGTGTTTGCTTTAGTATATAACTCAAGTTGTTGGACTTGCAAATTTGGTTCAGATTCTTGGTGCTGCTCTGTATGCGCTTAAGACTCTATTTCTCTCTATTTTTATTTTTATTTTTTCGTTTTCTTTTAGGCGATCTCCAATAGAGAGCTATATGCTCATTTTAAGTCTCAAAATCATCCCCAATAGAGAGTTAAGTAAGAGCTAAAGTAGGTTGAAAGTTATTTGAGTGAGTTATACATAGTAAAGTGAGAGTGAGAGTTATATGGTGGGACCCATGGGAAAAGTGGTGGGACCTATATGTTGGGTGAATTTAATAATGATATTTTTTTTTGGTGGGATCCATGTCATAATTAAGATAATAAGAGATTAATGTATGACCCGGTTGGATTTGTTAACCATTGGAGATGAACGTATCAAATTTGTTGACCGTTGGAGATGAACGGATCGTATTTGATGAATGTTAGAGATGGACGGTTTACAATTTTTCAGACGTTAAAATTTGAAATAAATATATTTTTTATCCAAAAAAAAAATTAGAAAAATCAACAAAAAAATCCAATAATAATAATAATAATAATAATAATAATATGATAGAAAAATGCAAAAAAGCCTTACAATGGCTAGTTTTCCAAAATTGTCTATATATATACTCAATTACCACACGATTTTACATCATATTCATCCAAGTTTGGGTATCTAATAATATCAAACTTGGTAATAATTTATAAAAATTTAAATATATTAAATATTAGTACCATTTTAAAGATCTCATTGAAAAATTCACATTGGTATTATTTTTATCAACATTAAAGTTTATAAATTACAATTTATTGACCACTTATTATGAATTAGGTATAATTAAATTTGTTACAAAAATATCACTCTCAAATATCACTCTTAGCACCACTGGAGCAAAAGTACATATAAACATCACTCCCAGTACTATTTGAGACCCAAATGTAACTATAATCCTCACTCTCTATTGGAGATGGCCTTATAAACAATAATTTCCATACTTGGCAATGTGACTTGATAATTTCAGAATCTATAGGCTGCTGTGATTTACTAATATCAAGCTTTATAGGTTGAGGAATTTAAGTTTGATTAGGAGAGGAGGGATTAGATAGATTTTGACTTTGACTAGGAGACATAACCGATTCAGTTGGGGGATTTTTAGTGGGATACACAGTTGGATCCCCATCCCCCCTCCCCGAAGATTGGTTTTGAGATAAAATGGAATATTTTCCACAAAGGTAGTGTCCATAGAGACATAAAATTTCCTAGACACTAGAGAATAACACTTGTACCCTTTTTGATTTGGTGAGTATCCTAGAAATATACATTTTTTTGATGTGGGGTCCAGTTTGCTCCGATTTTGTTTGTGGATATGTACAAAAACAGAACACCCAAAAACCCTAATTGGAAGTTTAGATAGCAGCCAAGTATTTGGGTAACATTTTAGTAGAGTTCGACACGGATTTTGAAACCCTAGAACCCTTGAAGGTAATCTAATTATTAAATACATAGCTGTTAAGATAGCCTCACCCCAAAAATGTTTAGGAACATTTGTAGAAAATGGGAGGGAACGAGAGATTTCTAAGATTTGTCTGTTTTTTTTCTTTTAGAGACTCCATTTTGTTGTGGAGTTTCTATACATGAACTCTGATAAACTAATCCCTCAGTTGACAAAAATCTCTCCTAAAACAAACTTGAAATATTCTCTTCCATTATCAGTTCGAAGAATTTGAATTTTTGTATTAAACTAATTTTCTATCATTTTGTAGAATTTTTTAAATATTGAGCTTACCTCAGATTTTTCCCTCATTACAAATATCCATGTGAGTCTTGTATGATCATCAATAAACGTAATGAACCATCTAACGCCAGTTATATTTTTGACTCTAGATGGTCCCCAAACATCATTGTGGATTATGGAAAATGGTTTTGAGGGTTTGTATGTGTGATTTTGATAAACTTGTCTGGTATGTTTGGAAACTTGACAAATTTCACATTGAAAAAACTGAGATTTCTTACTAATGAATAACTTTGGGAACAGTTTTTCAAGGAACAAAAAACTTGGATGCCCTAAGCGATAGTGCCATAATAGCACTTCACTATCCTTATATTTCCTAATCGACAAACTAGACAAATTCTAAAAACTACACAGACTCCTAACACCACCAAGATTTCCAGTTTGAGATTGTTGTTTAGAACTAGTTTCCACTTTGAGTAAATAAAGTCCTGCGTGCATACTAGCATTGCCAATCTTCCTCCCCGAATCCAAATCCTAAAACATACTTTGAGTTGGATAGAATTTAGCTAAACAATTCAAATCCTGTGAGAGTTTACTAATAGATAACAAATTACAATCTAGTTATGTAACCAAAAGCACTGAATTAAAAGTAAGTTTTTCAGAGATTTTGGTGGAACTTGAACTAATCACTTTGGATAAAGATCCATCATCAATTTTGACAGATGAATTACCTTGAGTTGGAGTGTAAGTTTGAAAGAGTTTAGGGTCACCTGTCATATGATCTAAGGCCCCGTAATCCTCGATCCAAGTTCTAAATTTTTCTTTATTAACACTGAATGCATATAAGCAATTACCTAGTTAACCTACTGATCCGGACACAATGATTGATGATGTTGGATTCAGTGATTAGCCAAATAGTGTTTTCAGTAACTCCATATGTTCTTTACTAAATAGTTTGGACTCCTCATTCCCTGTAACAAGGTTACCTCGGCTTTCCTTGTCATTCACAGAATGGGTAGGTTTCCAATCCACTGGTTTCCCATATAATTTCAAGCAAGTTTCCCTAGTGTAAGATCTCATTTATTGGTTGGCTTATTTTGTAGACAAACCACAATTTGGGGTTTGATGTAAGGGTAGATTAGGTTTTTGATGGTTGGTGCTTTGCACAACCAAGGCCCTTTCAAGACCTCAAGAGAAGAAGCACCAAAGGTAAATTTCTAAGTGCTTACTTGCTTTGAAGAGATATAGTTGCACACACTCACAACTCATGCATAATTCTTATTCTTGTATGTTGTGTGTTTGTATTTTTGTGTGCTTTAATGTTCATTAAATCTCTCTTCTTGCATGTTAAATTGATTGCATCTAGTTTATTGAAATGTCATAACATGTTAGGCATTAGGATGCATTTTTTTCACTCGCACACTTGCACTTAGTGCATTTGATTTTGTGTGAGAAGCTACATGAGAAGGCCTTGTTCTTCTCTACTGCAGTTATGCTATCGTCTTAGTGAACCGCGGCAAGTAAGCGATAGATAAGTGTCTTCTCTGCCACGGCAACTGCCGTGGTTGGATAACCATGGCATGCAAGCGACAGAGACATGTTGTCTCTGCCGCGGTGCAACTGTCGCAGTTGTCCAACCGCGGTAGTCCGTCTTGCGCGAAAAGCCCAAAACACTGAAGTTTTGGTGGACGCCTATAGATACACATCTTTCATTTTAGGTTGTTCCTAAGAGTTCCAAAAGCATATTTTTCTCTTAGAACATTTTTCAAGAAACAAAATTTACAAGAACTCACCTTTATACACTCAAAGTCATTCCTTTGTGCATCAAAGTTTATCAAGCATCATCTATGACCATATAGGATGCATCCATGCATAGTTTGACAACATCACATCTTGCTTGGTGAGGTTCTCACTAATTTCATCTAATCTTAGTGATTTTCTTGTCAATTCATCTCTTTAATCATTTGTATGCTCTTAGAATATATTCTAGACACAAAATAGAGATTGATTGTGGTGTATTGATTGAGTGTTTTATTATGATAGCTTCTTAGGATTGTTTAATCTATGTTTAGCTAAGCTTTTTGACATGTCATTTTGCTATTGATATCTAGGATTGTTTTAATTGCAATTTCATCATCCTAGATAAGCATATAGGGTTCCCTAGCTCTAATTGCATTTTGGATATTTCATATATTCACATAGGTTGTATTATCTCTTCATTAAGAATTAAGTCTTGTGTGATAGATCAGGATAAGGTCGTACACCGGGATTAGGTTGTCACACAAGCAATTGGACTAGGTCCGCTTTTATAGGCCCACGGGTAGTAGTAGGGGGTTATAGGCTGTGAGAGGTTGAGACCAACCTAGACTGTAAACTCTATTACAATTAGTGGATTTGAGGTTTGAGTTTGGCACACTTACCAGCCCGTGGTTTTTCCCTGTTGAGGGTTTCCACGTAAAAATCAAGCATTCTTTAATTTCCACGCTTATATGCTTGATTTGTTAATTTGACTAGTTTGGGGTATTTTCGTGTAAATTGACTTAACGCGAAAATTGGGTAAAATTGTTAAAATTTATTCACCCCCCTCTAGATTAATATATATTGAACAAGCCTAAAATTTAATATTCCCTTCAATTAGTATCAGAGCGGGTTCCTAGATATGCTTAGGTGATCCTTGCTCATTTTTGGTGTGTTTTGCATTGTGTGTGATTTTTGATTTATTCTTACATTTTGCATTCATCTCATTTGCTTTCATCCAAACACTATGAGTGATTTTGAGATGAGCAAAGAGGGAGTATCGAGCGTGAGGCCACCGTTGCTCATCGGCGATAATTACTTCTCATGGAAGGGGAAGATGGAAGCGTACTTATGCCAAATCCAAGATAAAGCATGGATGGCGGTTGAAGACGGATACGCTCCACCTATGATGACTCCTATTGGAGGAGGAGAATATGTCCTACGCAAGAGTTTTAAACATCTAAGTGGAATAGGAAGGGATGCATGCCATCCTATGTGCCATGGATGAGAACTAATACAAGTTGGTTCAAATTAATAGGATCGCCAAAGAGGCGTGGGAAATTCTAGAGACTGCTTATGAAGGAACCGAAGTGGTCAAAGATTCAAAACTACAAGTCCTCCAAACTAGTTTTGAGACCATTAGGATGGAAGAGCATGAGCACTTCAATGACTTTCAAGTGAGGTTGATGGACATTATGAACCAAAGTCATCAACTTGGTGACCCTTATTCGGATAGGAGGATCAAGCAGAAAATTATGAGATCTCTCCCCGAAAGGTTCGAGTCCAAAGTGAAGGCTTTAGAAGAGAATGATGGGTACAAGGATATGAAGCTGAGTGAAGTCATTGGAAGACTTCCAGCCTATGAGCCAAGAAAGGCTACCTCCTCACCTCCTAAGAAGAAAAAGAATATTGCTTTGAAGACCTCTAAGCATGACAAAAAGGAGGATGATGACTCGGATGAAGACATGGGACTATTGACAAAAAGATTCAAGAAGTTCTTGAATCTACAAAAGAATGGTTATAGCTCAAAGGGGGATGGCTTCAAGAAGAAGACCAAGGTCAAGTATGACAAGCCGAACCAAGAAGTGTCTTCAAGAGAGGGGATTCAATGCTACGAATGTGGAGGATTTGGGCATATCTCTTCGGAGTGTGGAAACTTGAAGGATAGAAGGAAAGGAAAGGAAAGGCAATGGCCACCTCATTGAGTGAGGATAAGAGTGAAGAAGATCCTTCAAGTGATGAAGAGCTTGCCATTAACTACACGACATTTGGAGCCACTCGTGTAGAAGTTGAAGAAATTGGCAAGGAAGTCTTGACTAGTGATCCTATAGAAGGAATAAATGAAGAAGTAGCTATAGAGATGGTTGGTGTAGCTACTCATTGGGATATGGCTCATACTTCATCAATAGACAAATTTGATGATCTTGATAAGGAAGATGACTCCATTGGTGAGATGGAGAATATAGGAGATGACTCAATTGTTGAGAATTTGTCATCTCACTCCACAAATGGAAATGTGGAGAATATGGATCGTGAAGATTACTTGAAAAGGTTTGAAAGCTATAGGATGAAGAATGAAAAGAAGATTCAAAATTTGAAGGAAGAAAACCTTGAGCTTTCAACACAAGTGGACCACTTGAGTAGAGAAGTGGTGAGATCCGTGAAGGATGAAGACGAGCTAAGAAATGAGCTAGCTTTGTCTAAGAGGAATGAAGAAGGGTTGAAAAGGGAGCTTGATGATGCTAGAAAGTTAATAGCTAAGATGGCCTATAGCACGGAAAAACTCAACCATATGTTGAGTATTGGAAAAAGCCCCTGTGACAAGAAAGGTCTTGGCTATAAAGATGACAAGGAGATTCCCACCCCTAACAAGACCATGTTTGTCAAGAGCTTAGGCAACAAAGAAACGTCACCCATGCAAACTCCTAGAAAGAAGATTGATCTAGGACAATGCTCTCATAGTGCACAAGTGAAGGTAGTTTCAAGAAGACAACCTTAAGCTCAACCTACAAGAGTTCCTCGTACTAACTTCCCTCAACCTCAAATTCATCAAGGGAAGAGACCAAACATGCAAGCTAAACCGAGGAAGCAACCAAATTTTGGTCAACAACAAAGAATGAGAGATCCTATCGAACAACCAAGACAACCACAAAGACATAGGAAGGCTCATATGCATGCATAAGGACATGGTATGATTCCTAACTTCATCCATACATGTCATTATTGTGGTATTGATGGTCATATTAGACCAAAATGCTTTCATTACATTAAATTGTGTAGAGCCAAAAGCATGACTGTGAAAAAGTAGGCGAGAGCTAGAATGCAAGTTCATAAGAAGGATAAAATCCATTTACATGATCCTATGATATCTAGAACTCTTGAACCTTTGACCACTAGGATTGAAAATTTGTCACCTAAGTGGATTAAAAATAATGAACCCGCTTGCTACGAGACTATATTGTCTCCCATGGGTTCAACTAAGTCCAATGGGCTTGGTAGGTCTATAGGACCCCATACCCTTAATTGATGAAGGGTAGTAATTGACCCCATATGGGGAACTCAAGCAAAGAGAGGTATTTTGCATACTTATCACATGCAAAAATTTGAAATATCTTATGCTTCTTTTTTAATTGCTTGAGTAAGCTTGGTTGCACATATGTATATATATATTTTTTAATTTAATAAGTGTGAACCATGCTTGTTTTACAATCCATGTCATATTTATGTTCAAACATGCATTTTTGGACTAGAAGATTTACATAGGAAGTATGAATTGAATGACCTACAGTTATCTCCATGTCATGATGATTCTTTTATAACATGCTAATGATATATGAAAAGCATGAAATTCATATGACATGCTCAAATGAAAAAGCATGAATTAATGATTGCATTTCTTAAATGCAAAACTTGTGTGAAAAAACAAATGAGACTCAAAATGAATAAAGGATCTTGTATCTGGTCAAAGGATTTTATAATCCAAATGTCTCTCTTTCTTTATTAGTTAAGCATGGCTACTATCATACAGGTATCTTACCCGGAAAAATCAAATAGGGTGCAAAAAATCACTCATGCCATGCTTCGCTTATAAAGTTGGATATAGTTGCTCTTAAATTGAAAACAATAAAATATCTATATCTTTGCTTCTCTCATGACAATGGTGAAATTGGATCAAATTCTTATTAGAAACCTTTGTCATTTGCTTTGCCAAATATTATTGTATTTTGGACTTGAATGCTACATGTCTTGTATGCAAAGCATTTTTTATTCACACATTTTAAATAAAATAAATCTCCTTGTTTCTCCCCAATTAATTTAGTAGCATAAAGTGGCTTATATGATTATGCAAATATCTAGTATGCTACTATCTCTCTTTGCAAAGTGACCCAGTTGGGGATGTTGGGGTTTTTGCCCTAAAGCTTGTAATTTGTAAATGTGAGTTGAACATAGATAAAAGAAGTAGTTTATTCATTCAAATTGTCTCATACATTTATTTGTATCATGTGTACTTAACATCTAAGATTGCCAAATGTAATCTCTAACTGAGTATATGAGTGTCATATATAGAGCTATTCAGTTTGAGATAAGCAATCTAAAGAGTCCGTAGATAGCAAATAAAGTTGGGTACTTAATTTGTGGTTAATCTACAGCTGCGGTCCATTCCGTAATGTACGATGGTCTTAACCTAGACTATTCATATGGTAATATGAGAATAGAGGCACCTTACATGGCCCAGTTCTATATGAGTATCATATAGGACTGGGCCATGATCTATATGAATCTCTCACAAAGATCCGTTACAAGATGAGATTCATATGTATTAACAAATGATGGCTATGTATGGGTGATCTTAATCCTGAGTGTCTTATGATCAAGCCAAAATTGATATGATTTTGGCCCTCATTTTTGACTCTTTATGCTTGATTCTCGGGCATTTCCCTATGTTTAATATTGCAAAATCAAGTGTTTCAGGTTTTCTTAGGTTTCAAAAGCATATGGGAAGAAGATGAGGACTTGGGTGCAAAAAGTCCCACAAATAGGTGAAACAGGGCATTCTCACTATTTGAGCAAGAAGAGGTCGCCACATGGTTGCCATGACAACAAAGGAATTATTCAGAGCATCAAAGGGACGCCACATGGTCACCATGGCGATAGAGGAAATTGCAAAACAATTAGGTGTGTCACCATTTGAGGTCACCATAGCGACCCACACTTGCAAATAGCAACCTCACAATTTTAACTCATGGTCGCCACTTGTTCTTGGGAGCAACCTTGAGTGGCAAATAGTGACCTCATCAGAAAATGCACAGGGTCGCCACTTACTCTAGGGCGAAAAAGATGACTTTCATGGCGACATCTGTATCGTAACTGTTTTGCACCCCAAGGTCGCCATAGAGACAAAATGGCAACATTTGCGCCACATTAGCGAATCAAGCAGTTATCAGTACATGTCCAGCTGCCAATATAAATACAGAGCCCATTTGTCTTTAGCAAGCATCCAACACAATTTAGAGTACGAATTCACTCAGCTTAGATCTTGATTTTCTCCTCCATTATTCATCTTTCCTCATCCTCCATTTCTATACTTGAATTCACCTTTTTCCATCCAAACCTCAACACCAAACCTTGACTACTTCCCTAAATCATTCCTCTCCTACCATTCTCTACACCCAAATACCTTTGTCACTCTCCATTAGACACTCAAACTTCAAGACACATCCTCTTCTCCCACTCTTTGCATTAGGAGCATAAAAGTAAATGAAGGATCAAGCATTAAAGAAGGAGGCCCAAGGGTGATTACCTCATTTATTACTTGCTTTCCATTTTATTGCTAATATGTGTAACTGAACCCCTAATCTAGGGGATAGATTTGAGGAATGTTTGGTTGTGGATATTTGCTTTAGCTTTGTAATGAATCTCTTTATGTGTTCTATTCGTTTATTCATTAGATTCTATTCACTATGTGATTGACTTGTATATCCACTTGTTAAGTGCAATCTTGTTTAGAGTAATATGTTATGCAATCATCCTTGGATTGACACCCTTGTGTGATTAAGAACCCAATGAATAGGATAGATTAGTGGTGGGTATATCAACCCCACTAATCTAAACCTCAATTGGTTAACATAGAGAGATTGGTTCATTAAATTGGCTTTAAAGGCATTACCCACACCATTTGCTAATCAATCTATTCCCTAGCATCCATCTTAATTGTTTACATCATTTATCTTATCAAGGTTGTTGAGTCTTCTATTTTTCATATCACTTTTGTATTTTCATTTTTAGCAGTTAACTTTGGTGGTTTATGAAACCACACATCTATCACATATTATGATTTATTTTAATTATTTAAAGATTAGTCAATCTATATAACATAGCACTCCATGTCCCTGTTGAACGAACTTGCTTACCACTTGCTATAAAGCATATCTTAAAGGATTTTAAGTGGCTTAAAAAGGGTTTTCAAAAGATCAAATTAATTACATTGTTTTTGTGAGCACACGATGGCTCATCATCTTATTGACTCCTTTAGGTTAGATCGTGATTTTTGATATACCATGGGTGAGATCGGAGTTGCATTCCTGGTCAATAACTTCATATGTTGGAATCACGATTTGGCTTGTTGCTGGGAAGGTCTGCACACAATAGTGGAATCCACTCCTTCTTGTGAGAAGTAGATAGTAGTTCCCTTAAGGGTTGATTCGGGGCTCGAACAATATGAGCGCTCTCCTAATTCCGTAAGGAATGTAGGATTTGTTGTTCATTAGAGAATCAATGATACTTAATGGAAAGATATAATTAGAGGGGTATAACGGACATTATGACCCAAATCTAATTATGAACTATTTGTGGAGATAATACCATATGTAATAGCTATATCGATGGACACCAAGAGTTATTGGTTTGTGTCAAAACGTCTATAGGTGAGAGAGTCCAGCTTCGGGTTTTTAGTGGAATAACATCGAAGTTAATAATCATGAAATATTAATTAAAGAGCTTAATTAATTATTTCTAAGGATTATTGGAGCTAAAAATACTGTGGGTCCATTAGGTCCCTTTACTAGCCCGAACGATTTAGGTAACAAGGGTCACGGTTGAGTAATTGGATTGTTCAATTAATTGTGTTATAAAAGTGACACATGTTTATTTGGGAATTTATTGAATAATGAGATTATTTAATTAATGAATATTAGTGATTAAATTAATTAAATAATAAGATTATTTAATTATATGATTAATCATTAGTTGGAGGATGTTGATTGATATTTGTGTTTGAATGAAGATAAGATAATTTGATTATTTTATTTTTATTAAATTAAATATCAAATTTGAATTTAAAAAGTTTAAATTCAAAGTTATTAATTACCCTTATAGATATTAGATATTTTAAAGGATTAATTAATTAAAGTAATTAGTTAAAATATATATATATGATATATTGTTTTGGAAACTGATGAAAAAAGAACACAAAAAACAACAACACTCAAGCAAGAAGAGAAAAGAAAGAAAACAGTGTAAAGTGTGAGCGGCAGCCAAGAAAGAAAATAGAAAAGTTGTTCTTAATTTTAGGCTAGCCGCATTCTATACACAAGGAAAAGTTATTTTGTGTGTTCTCTTCATCTTCCTTGTTCCCGAGTACCATGACACGCCCACACACCGTTATCAATCCCGGGTCATAGTGAGGAAGATCTTGTGGTTCAAATCAGGGAACAAATCGTATTAAAGAGAAGGAGCCTCCAACGCTGGTATGAAATCGTTTCACCTTCTTTGTTGTTTTCGATTATTACTATACAATTAGATTTACTTGATGATTGCATAAAAAATTTAAATCCCTTCTGCTGCGCAATCTGTAACCTTAGGTTCCTACAGGGGACTACTCCTTTGCCTATATCATGACAAAAAAGGGGAGTATAATGAGATAAGGGGAGTTGCTATTTGTAGTAGCAAATGCGCATGTTAGGGAGATCACATATTGAGGGGGAGTAACCCTTTGAGGGAGAGCATTGCATTCATATACATTGCATGATGTTGTACTTAAATTCATAAATGCAAATGCTTGTTTTAAACTTCACATGATCACCTCACATACACTTGCTTTGGAAGTGTAATTTTTTTTTTTTGAAGGTTTGATAGTTCTACAAGAGACTGAAGACTTGAAGTTTTATTTTCTTTTCTCTTTGTAATATAGAATATCATTGTTGACCTTTAGATTTAATTTTGTTGTGAGGATCACTGTGAGTGGTGGTTTTGTCACGAAATAGCCAAAAGGGGAGATTGTAAGGTTTCGTTTATTGATTGGCTTATTTCGTGGACAAACCACAATTTGGGGTTTGATGTAAGGGTAGATTAGGTTTTTGATGGTTAGTGCTTTGCACAACCAATGCACTTTCAAGACATCAAGAGAAGAAGCACCAAAGGTAAATTTCTAAGTGTTTACTTGCTTTGAAGAGATATAGTTCCACACACTCACAACTCATGCATAATTCTTATTCTTGTATGTTGTGTGTTTGTATTTTTTTTGTGCTTTAATGTTCATTAAATCTCTCTTCTTGCATGTTAAATTGATTGCATCTAGTTTATTGAAATGCCATAACATGTTAGGCATTATGATGCATTTTCGTCACTCACACACTTGCACTTAGTGCATTTGATTTTGTGTGAGAAGTTGCATTAGAAGGCCTTGTCCTTCTTTGCCGCAGTTATGCTGCCGTCTTGGCGAATCGTGGCAAGCAAGCAACAAAGAAGTGTCTTCTCTACCGCAGCATGCAAGCGACAGAGACCTGTTGTCTCTGCCGTGGTTATCCAGCCGCGGCAGTCCATCATGCGCGAAAAGCCCAAAACGCTGCAGTTTTGGTGGACGCCTATAAATACATATCTTTCATTTTAGGTCGTCCTCAAGAGTTCCAAAAGCATGTTTTTCTCTTAGAACATTTTTCAAGAGACAAAATTCACAAGAACTCACCTTTATACACTCAAAGCCATTCCTTTGTGCATCAAAGTTCATCAAGCATCATCTATGGCCATATAGGATGCATCCATGTATGGTTTGACAACATCACATCTTGCTTGGTAAGGTTTTCACTAATTTCATCTAATCTTAATGATTCTCTTGTCAAATCATCTCTTCAGTCATTTGTATGCTCTTAGAATATATTCTAGATACAAAATAGAGATTGATTGTGGTGTATTGATTGAGTGTTGTGTTGTGATAGCTTCATACGATTGTTTAATCTATGTTTAGCTAAGCTTTATGACATGTCATTTAGCTGTTGATGTCTAGGATTATTTTAATTGCAATATCATCATCCTAGATAAGCATATAGAGTTCCCTAGCTCTAATTGCATTTTGGATATTTCATATATTCACATAGGTTGTATTATCTCTTCATTGAGAATTAAGTCCTGTGTGATAGACCGGGATTAGGTGGTCACACAAGCAATTGGATAAGGTATACTTTTATAGGCCCGCGGGTAGTAGTAAGGGGTTATAGGTCATGAGAGGTTGTGGTCAACCTAGGCTGTAAACTCTATTACAATTAGTGGATTCAAGGTTCGAGTGTGGCGCACTTACTAGCTCGTGGTTTTTCCCTGTTGAGGGTTTCCACGTAAAAATCAAGCGTTCTTTAATTTCTGCACTTATATCCTTGATTTGTTAATTTGACTAGTTTGGGGTATTTTCGTGTAAATTGACTTAACGCGAAAATTGGGTTAAATTGTTAAAATCTATTACCATCCCCCCTAGATTAATAAATATTGAACACGCCTGGAATTTAATATTCCTTTCACCTAGTATGTCCAAGTCTCCGGCAATGGTCACACCATGTCTGCCCCTTCTAGGTTGATTTTCAATGTTGGTTGTTTTGTGGTCCCTTGACTACTAATGCAGAACTGTCTGATGTGGTGACATTAGAGTTTGGTTCTGTCTAAACCCTAGCATCACCTTCTTCTGGCTCTCTTCCATTCTAACTTTATTGGGAAGATGTTTTGTTCCCAATACCCTTCCCCTTACTTCATCCAGGCTATTGTTCAATCCTATGAGGAACTTAAAAATCCTCTTCTGCTCTTCAATCTCCCTGTACAGGGATTCGTCTTTAGTAAATGACCATGTATACTTCTCAAGTAAATCAAATTGTTGCTATAGTCTTGTGAGAGTATTAAAGAATTGGGTGACCGTTGATTCGCCTTGGCGTAGGTCATTGATAACATTTTTGATTCCGAATAGCTCAGCAATATTGTCACTACTAGAGTATGTTTCCTTTGTTGCGTCCCATATTTCTTTGGCACTTTCATAGAGTAGAAAGTTTTCCCCAATATCCTTATTCATGGAATTTATGAGCCATGCCATAACCATGTTGTTCTCACTCTTTTACTTTTTGTAGGTTGGATCCTCTTTTGCCGGTGATACAATAGTTCAAGTGATATACTCATCTTTCCCTTCCCACAGATAAACATAGAGACAGATTGGGACCAAGGAAGATAATTGTGTCCATTTAATTTATGGCTGGTGATAGCTAGGTGAGGAAATTTTAGGTTAAGGGAGCCACCGCCACCATTATTGTTAGTAGCGATAGCTTCCGTATTTTAGGAGAAGGCATTATCTGATGGGTTTAGGGCTGACATCTGATTTTTGATTGCATAGAACTAGGCTCTGATACCATGAAGAGTGAAATGAGAGAATAAGGAGTTTATTTCACTTGATCTCTCAATAAGAGAATAACAAACTAAATACATGTAGGTCAGCATGTGATACTGCCTAGGACTATACTACTCTCTAACTAGTTGAGATGATTACTAATAAAATAGAATCCTATCCTAATGAGATTGAGTGACACACTCATATCTCTTATTATCTAAATAAATAAATAAAACTAATAATAATCCATAACAACCTAAATCCAACGGTATTATTCTTATACAGTACTGTGTTTGGTGATATTTTGTATTAGACTGTATTACGTTGTATTAATTAATACAACCTCTTTATTATGTATTAGATAATACGACATCTATTATATTAGACCAATTAAAATGTATTACCTAATTCAATACAGTGAACAGTGCAAAACAAACTAAATATTGTATTATATTATTCTAATACATTTTAAACTCCTAATACAATACAGTGTGGCATACCAAACGAGCCCTTAGTTATACGTATGTAGAGATGTAAAATGGGTCATGCTAAGCTAGCACAGCTCACATTTGCAAGGCCCAATCGGGCTATGGGCCGTACCAGGAAATAGTGTCATGACGGGCCATGGCACGATAGTACAATTATGAACATAGTCTAGCACGACTCGCGCACTGACATTGCCCAATACATATCATGCTTGCGTCTCGCCGGCCTGTGTACCATAAATATATATTTTTTATAAATAAATAAATAAATAAACCTTAAAATATTAAATATGCAATTGCATTTAAATTAGGAGTTTTAAGTTCTTAAATTTGTCTTGATTATTTGTAGGAAAAACTTTCTTGTTCAAATTCCAAGAATCTAAACTCTCATTGTTAGGATTATGCTCAATAGCAAGAGTGTAATATTGTACTTGACAATCTTATCATATTAATAAAATGATTTTTGTTTTTTAACAAAATCTTATAGCATTTATAATTATAATTGTCAAAGTAAATAATCATAAGGTCAAAAGACTATGAGAAAAGAAGAATTGTTCGTATATCTGGATATGTATAAGGTAGACACAATTCTTTAGTTAGTCTTGAATAACGTTTACAACTTAAGTTAAAGGTTGGGCACCTTTATCTTGTTAAAGTTGTAGAATTCTTTTGCTAGCATTTGAGTGGGATCAAATGTGTTATGATGAGCCTAAAATCATCGAAGGGTCTTCGAGTAAAAGAATCTAGTGCACTAGGTGCATTGAACTGGATCACAATGAAATACTTTTTTCTAGAACCGTCAATAGATAAAAGTCTTTTCATTATCAAGACAATCGGAGAGTCTATCTTAATCCTGAGATAAATGATGGACTTATGGTTACAAATGTTATCATTTGAGCTATCAATGAGTACGATTATATAGCATAGTCTAACTTCGATAGTTTGGTGGTATTCATTTGCTAATCGATAGAGGACCTCATTTATAGATATGGACATCATAGCTCCATTTATTAAATGTGAGTAGAATATCATCATATGGATGCTTTGTGGTTTTGGATATTAAATCTTAACGTTGAGTTTTCAATAGTGACTATTGAAAGATGACTTCTGGACAAGTCATAATATATATCCAAGTTCAAAGTGTGGTCATATGAGTAAATATGGTAACTTGGAGAGCTGTATGCGGTCTATGAGCTCTTGGCGATTACTGATATTCTTCACAAGGATTCACTATCTCCTATAAGATTGTCTAGGGTATGAATGAGAATCATTTACTTATTCCATCTTTATTTATGAGTGCAATTTTAATTCTCTAGTGGAATGAACTAAAATTAATAGATTGAACCTAAGTGAATCATTTGTTGATTGTGATTGGGTTATGTCTATTGGAGCTTAAATTTAGATAGGCCCGCCAAGATCCTCAATCCACACAGACTTGCATGAATCACTTGATATATTCTACCGGACTATTTATGGGTCCATCTAGAATTGTATTAAATATATTGAGAATATAATTTGCACATTATTTATTTAATGGGCTGTTTAATTATATTAATATATTAATAAAAGTCATGTGGATTTGTTTCTTTTAGTAAGAATAGGTCTAATTCACATATGGACTTTTTTATTAAAGTCCAGATGGATATAATAAAATAAGAAAAACAATATATGGCCCATGTATTGGTCATGTGTGGCAAGGTTAATTTTATTAGCCTATTATATTTTTTATTTTATTATTTAATTAAATGGAAATTAATTAATATGTTAATTAATTATTTAATTAAGAATCAAATCTTTTTCTGATTAGAAAATATGTGTCCTTGTATTATACTAATAGTAGTAGTATATTAAATATAAAAGACTATATTTGACAAGTAGATAAGATAAATAAGGAATTTATTTATCTAGTCAAATTAGTAAGTCTTTTACATAGTCACAAATTCACCAAAGAGTTGGATTAGGGTTTGAATTCTAAGAAGATTGAAAGAAGTCTTTTGCGGAGACACAAATCCTTTTTCGAAAAAGATTTTGGTGACCACCTTGTTTACACAAGAGAGAATTCGGCAACCCTAGTTTTATTTTAGGCAAAAAAATTCGGTCCCTATATAATGAGAGCGATAAAATTCGGCCACCTCTATATTTTGACAATTGTGAGTTTTTTTTTTTTTTTTTTGCTTGAGAGAAAAAATAAAATCCTTCCCTAAGACTTGTAAGAGAATTCGGCCAAGAGAGATTGAGAGAAGAGATTGTTCTTATTTCAATAGTGCACTACTAACTTTTACATCAAAAGGTTTTGTGCACAATTTCGAATAAGGTACATGCGAGTTTCAATCTAACGATTGTGAATTCAAAAGTGACCGGGACATTCTTTGCAATCTTTTGGAGTTTATTGTGACTAACAAATATCAGAAAAGTTTTGTTATCCATTCTCAGGTACACAATTCAAAGAGAAGGGAGACCATGCTCCTAGGTGATTCACGTTCGTGATCGGATTGGAAGATCTTACGGATTACCATTGTCGCAACGTCAATCGGATCACGCGACAAAGGTATGATATCTTCTGTAGTATATGTTTAATTAATTAAAGGGTTAAGGTTCAAATATGGAAAAAAATTTAAAATATACTAAACTTCTTTTTAGTCTCGCTTTCGCCGCGTGCAAACGTTTTTCCCTACACTCATATCCCACCTTTAAAAAATTGGGTATGTTCCATTTTTGCCAAATTTGTGACGTGCACAATCGGACTACATTCAAGTCGTGTTTTTTATATGCTATGACAGCCCAACATTCCACAAAACTCAGCCCAACACGCTACATTGTTGGGTCATGCCAAAACATGGCTCAATAATTATCGAGTCATGTAGTGTTGGACATGTACATGTACGGAATCGGGTTGTGCCAAGTTGTGCCTAGGCCAGCCCAACCCAATTTATAGTAATAGTCTATAGGGGCAGGGTGGTATAGACACCAAAGAATCACCTTGCACAAATTCTTCTGGACAGAGTGCACACATATCCTCATGATAGCGGAGAATAGTGGCACATTCATATCTGAAACTTACTATTCTCTCACTTACGACAAGAGAAACTCTTCGAGACATAGGCACTTCAAGATACATCCAGCGATAGAATGCTATCATGATAGTAACTAGGATAACTACTATAATTACAACCCAGAGAGTAATGACATCAAATTTATGTTGACTTAAGCTGTCACCTATGAATCAGAATCTGAAATCGAATCGCATGTTGGTGAACCAGGTCCATTGAAATTTTGACACATGGAAGTGTCAAAATTAAAAATAAATTGTTTTGTCAGCTGCACCCCTCAAGAAGAAGAGAAAATCTTTCGTGGGTCTGTCTCACCACCATCAGTTATGGGATAGACCAATTACATAATGCCACATGGCACACCGAACACATAATAAAAAGGTGGAATTTTAATTTGGACCTTATTTTTCCCTTTGTTTTACCCTCTGTCCGTTTTGTGTTTGTTCCTCTCCCTTTTCCTCATGAGATTTTAATCTGCTCAAATTCGTCTAATTTTTTGTTCCTCCAATTCTTTTGAAGATCAAAGACACTTAAATTGTAAGTTATAATATTTTTCGTTAGTGTATATATATATATATTAAAATAACAAGTCAATTAACTAATTTTGTCATTAAATTTGTTGAATGCTTCTAGCTCCAAATAAGTTAAGTACTAGAGAACCAAAACATTATAACAACCATTTACACAAACACTAAATCATCATATACTTAAAATAATAATAATAATAATAATTAAAAAAAAAATCATCACTACCAATCCATTCTCAAAACTCAAAACTCGTTTTCTTCTTGATTTAAAGAAATAATAATAATAATAATAAAAAGGAGTTTTATAATTTTGGTCCCTAGGTTTTTGAAATAAAATCTAATGTGTCTAAAACACCCTAGGGGGTGAATGAGTGGATCGGTTGTTAATCGATTAATTATGTCTAAAACAACCCAGAGGGGTGAGTGGGTTATTAATCGATTAATTACCAACTTTTCGATTAGTCAAGATTAACATACAAAAAACTCAAATCAAACAACAATAAAAATCAAGTAATGTGTGGAATTAAAATGAACACTTGTTTTTTAAGTAGGAAACCCTCAATAGGGAAAAACACATGGGACTAGCCTCACTAGCCACTTAGTCACACAAATAATATTTGTTTACAACCTAAGTTGGCATCCTAGTCACTCTTCTCAAGGCTTGTAACACAAACTATTCTACCTGCAAGCCTTTAAAAGTGGGTCTTGACAATGCTTGTGTAAATGCCACATATAGCCACAAGACTTGGACTCAGTGAAGAGAATAATGTCCAAGTGAACATGTAACAATGTCCTATATGCTTTAATGTGCAAGACAACACACAATATACTTAACTAGTATGATAGAAATGCAATCTAACAATCCTAGTTATCAAGATGTCTAAATGGACATACAAGTAGATCTAGCTAGATGTGAAAAATGCAACCTAACATGCTAGCTATTAATCAATCCCAATCAACACCATGACTTCACTAGATATGCATTTAAGAAGAAGTCTTTGCAACAAAGATGCAATAAAAGATGTGTCTTGACAAACAAGAACAATAAACAAAGAGGGATGTTTGTTCTAACTTACCAAGTGATGAAAACCTAAGAGACCATGCTTGAATGATGCTTGATGATGCTTAAAATGCTCATGGACTTTGGAATTAGAGAGTCAAAAACACAATCTTGGTGATTTCTCTCTCTAGGGAGTCAATAAGCCAGAGTTTCTAATGAACAAGTAAAGACATAAGTTATATATGGGACATCAAAACTGCATCATTTTGGGCAAAATAGAATGTCATGGTCATGAATGTCGCGGTTGACATGACAATCCGTCGCGACAAGGAAACTGAAATGTCGCCAAAATGTCGTGGTCCCCTTTTTCACGGTGATCCATGATGACACATAGACCGTGAAAATCATTGGAGAATGACTTCGCACCAATTGTCGTGGTTCTCCATGACGACACAACGACAGTGAAAACCACTGAAGGATTTGTTGCAGTTGTTTTTCATGGTGATCCAAGACGACACTTGGACCGTGAAATCCTCTAGGAGGAATGTCGTGCCTATTTGTCACGGTGGTCCATGACGACACATGGACCATGAAAACCACTGGAAGGTTTTTCATAGTTCACCACTACCATGACAATGAAAAGAAAGAGGCCTTCTCAATTCAAGGACATAACCAAGATTGAAGATTAAGGTAGGTTAGGAATTTTTTTTTACTAAACATCGACATCACCTAGGTAGGAGGACATAGTGAGACGTCCCTGTAAAATGTATATTCTAAATAAATACTTTACAAAATTGTATTTTATTTTAAAAAAATCAAATTAAATTATAAGAGAAACATGAAACACAAAAGGGAACACTAATTAAATTATATAATATTCTTATATTAGTTTGATTCATTCTAAATATACTAATACAATTTTTTGTGAAATTTAATGAAATTCATTTAACAATATCGTTACTTTATAAATTTAAAATTGGATTAAATAATAATTGGATTACTCCTAAAATCTCATTATCTATATTTAACAATAAACCTAAAATTTCAAACAAAAAAAATATATTTTTAAGTACCAATATAAAATATTTAAATCCATAATATTCACTTAAACATATCTAAATATTGATGTTCATAAATAGATTGAACCAAATTTGAAGAATAGGGAGAAATAATTGTTATTATAAAAAGAATAAAAAGGAAAGAAAGATTATATTTTTTATTCTAACTAGGAATTAAAATTAATTATTTAATTAATTTAAATTTTTTTCTTTATTAATTTAATTTTTTTAAAGGGGTCGGGGTGGGCTTGAGCCCACCCTAGCCCCCACACAGGTCCATCCTTGCTTCTCATGCTGTAAAACACACTAACTTGCCACGTGTCAACATGTACCTATGTTTTCTTAAATCCATCAATTTGGTTCATCAATTAGTCAACCGTTAGTCAAATTAAATGGTTTCTAAGGTATTTTTGTCTTAAAATAAAAAATAAAAAATAAAAATAAAAATAAAAAAAACTAAAATAAATAAAAACCTGCCACGTGTCAACACCAAAAAATTAAAAACAAACAATTTTAAATATTTATATAATAAAAAAATAATTCAAAAAGAAAAATGTTTTAAATCTCCACCATCCAAATCTTAGATGGACAGTGGAGATAGATCTATTTATATATAAATAAATAAAAATTAATTTTTTTTTTAATATGTGGTTGATGGATCTTCATCATCCATCTCAAATATGGACGATGGTAATCAAATTAATCAAAATAAAAAAAAAAATAAAAAAAAAAAGGAAGACAAAGATGGGGGAGATCCCCATGGATCTCCATGCATCTTGATGATGTGAGATCTAGATAATATCTGCACCTCCTTGATTTTGTTTTTCATTATTTTTTTTCTTTTTTGTCTTCAAACTTTTGTTTGTTGATTTGATACAATTTGTTTTTCCTATACATGTTCTAATAAATAAATAAATAAAAATTTATTAATTGAAAATTATTTTTTTATTTTCTCTTTTTCTTTATAAAAAAATTCAGATTTTCATTAATTTTTAACAACCTTCTTTAATTCATTTTATTAAAGTAAAGGTAAAAATGTCATTTTACTTTTTCTATTAGGGTTAACCGTTAAAAATCTGGTCAAATTGATGGATTTTGAAAAATATACGGACCACATGCACTAAAAAGAAAAGATGGTTATAAAAATAGATATCTCACGAAAACAAATGGAATAAAATAAAATGATAAAACCCAGTGCTCTAGTATACACTAGGTGCTACGTGTACGGTCGACCGCCGCCTAGCACTTAGGCCGACTAGTCAACGTTTAGGCGGCAATTTGTTTTTTTTTTTTCCTTCACGTTTTGTACTCATATCAGCTTTATTACTTTTTTTAAAAAAAAAATATGTTTTTTGGTGACAGTAAAGGATCAAGATCCCCTACCCATCTAATTTATACTCATCTTTTACAAATCTACGTACATGTGTCCAGCTAACAAATAAATGGACTGGATTAGATTTCTATTTTTTTTTTCATCTCTCTTCACCAAATGACAACGTTACATCATACTCCACTTTCACTCTCTCTCCTCCAAACATCTTTTTTGTTTCCTCTCACCTTTATCTGATTCCACCGTCTCCACTTTCACTCTCTCCTACAAACAACTTTTTTTTTTGCTCTCACCTTCATCTGATTCCACCATCTCTCAAATTTAGTGGAGATCCATCATCTTCTTCATCAAAATTCCAGAAACCATTCTTTAAAAATAAATAAATAAATAAATAAATCTAAAACACATTGAACACTAAATCCATTCATTCATTAGATTTTTTTGTTTGAAACAACTATCATCATCCATCATCTCTTTTAAAGAAAGTTATTTCCATCAATACCATTATTGTTTTTGTTGTAACAGACTTCTAAGGCTCTTCAATGGTTAAACCATAATTACATTATTTGGTTTGAATGTTTAACTATGAACTAAATAAATTCCAGAAACCACCACCACCACCATCAAAACCAAACCAACACGAATCAGACCACCATCATCACTTAACCCAGAACCGAATCACACCACCACCACCAATTTTTTTTTTTTTTTTTTTTTTTTAATAAAATTGGACTGATCTAAGGGGAAAAAGCATCACAAGCGATCATATGCTGAAAAACCCCTAGACAGTATCCGTATATAAAAGAGATAAAAGAAAGTAAAAAGTGACAAAAAGCAACAAAGGACAAAGAGCCAGGGAAAACAACCCCAAACAAAAAGAGGCACGTAGGCCACACCAAAAAGAAAAAGAAAACATCAAGAAAAACGAAAAGACTCGCGGCCCATGCAGTCATTGCCAACTAAAGAAGAACAGAATGGCGGGGCAGAGAACCACCAAGAATCTGTCTGAAGCTCCAAAGCATGCTTAGAAAGCGTATCTGCAACTTGATTACCCTCCCTAAAAATATGTGAAACCTGAAAATCCATATGTGAGATTTGGAAGATGCAGCGCTGCCACGCCTGACGAACCCTCCAAGGAAACAACTCAGAACGAGAAGAGAGAAGCTGAACCACATAAGAAGAATCGCTCTCAAGCCAGATTCGATGCCACCCATACTTCCAAGCAAAATTAATGGCCAATGAGGCCGCCAGAAGCTCAGCCTCAAAAGCGAAAACTTGACCAAGAGGAATAGCAAAGCAACCCTTCACAAATGCTTTACAGTTCCGAAAGATACCACCACAACCACCAACCCCCGGAGAGCCCATAGCAGCGCCATCAGTATTCACTTTAATCCAGTCGGGGGCCGGAGGCGACCAAACCACACTCTTGATAACTGGGGCTTTAGAAGGGCGACCCTGAAGACCAAATCGACGAAGAATCAAAAGGTCATCCATACAGTTACGCATACAACCAATCCCTAGGCGATTAGCCTCTAAAACCGCACACCAGACCAAAGAAAGGACGGATCTAAAGTCCACCGACTTCCCTTCAAAGATCCACTGATTACGAGCAGTCCACACCCCCCATACCACTGCATGGATAGCCGCTTTCCATAAAATCCTGACCTGCTCACTAAAGGAAACTGACATGGCTTGCAAGAAGAAGGATTGCCAAGTGTCGGTAGAGACACGTCGCTGGAAAGTCGAGAAAACCGCCTCCCAAAGAGCAACCGCCAGGGGACAATGAAAAAAAAGATGATCTGCAGATTCACTACTAACCCCACAAATACTGCAACGAGAAGCCAACTGGAACCCAGACCTGCAAAGGCGATCCTCAGTAGGAAGCCTGTTCAACATCAAACGCCAAGTCAAAGCAGAGCGAGAGGGGGGAATAAAACGGGACCAAACATCTCTCCACCAAACAACCTGAGGAATATCACGGAAAAACTGGGAATAAGCAGCCTTGCAAGAAACACGACCATCCCGAGAATTAGCCCAAACCAGAGAATCCACAACAGGAGAAATTGCAATACGATCAATCCGAAAACACAGATCCGGGAAACGCGCTCGAAAACAATCGGCTAGCACCCATCTACCCTGATGAATAAAATCCGAAACCCTCGCCCGGAGCGGATTAGCTAAATAATCAGGAATCCCTAAAAGGTCCAAAATGGGAACCCCCAACCAATTATCCCGCCAAAAGTCCCTCTGAGAGTTCTCGCCAATTAGCCAGATACCTTCCTTAAGAAGGGAACTATAATTAGACCGAAGAGAAGACCAAATCGAGGAGGTGACATACCCTCCATGAGGCTTCTGTAAATGCCTGAGATACCTCTCCCGAAGAAAAGAGAAAGCAAAACCATCAGAGGTCATAAACTTCCAGGTGAATTTCCGTAATAGTGAGTCATTCAGCAACCCAATATCTTTCAGACCAAGACCACCCTGTGAGTAAGGCCTACAACAACGATCCCATGCAACCCGAACCAACTTAGTCTCCTCACAGGAACCGGTCCACAAAAAGTTTCTCAACTTGCGGTTAATTAGTGACAGAAGAGAAGAAGGCCACTTGTAAATCATGAAAGAGTGCACAAATGAACCAGTGATGACTGACCTGATCAGAGTAGCACGACCGGCCAGAGAGAGAGACTTGCCCTTCCATTTAGCGAATTTAGACAAGATCTTATCCGCAATAGGGCGTAGCACTGCTTTTCGAGGCTTACCTCGAAATAAAGGGACTCCCAAATAAGAAAACGGAAGATGCCCAATCTGCATACCAACCAGAGACTGCAAACTACCAATCCTAGAGGGGGAGATAGAAGATCCGAAATAAATCGAAGACTTACCCCAGTTAACCAACTGGCCTGAAATATCACCATAATTGCCAAAAGCACCCATGATATGCTTTAGATTCTTTTGAGTGCCTCTGCAAAAGATCAAAACATCATCTGCATAGAGCAAATGAGTTGGAGCCAAAAAACCCCTTGGGGAGGAAATCGGCAGAATCTGAGAAGAACCAACCAACCTCGTTAACAATCTACTAAGGAAGTCCTCTGCAATACCAAACAAAAGCGGAGAGAGCGGATCTCCCTGACGAACCCCTCTAGAGCAACCGAAATATCCCTCTGGGACCCCATTCAAAAGAACTGAAAGCCTAGAAGAACGAAGAATACTGTTCATCCAATCCACAAAAATAGAAGAGAACCCAAAAGCCTGAAGCACTCTGCAAAGGAAAGACCAATCCAGGGTGTCAAAAGCCTTACGAATATCAATCTTCATGGCCAAATTACCCCCATAGCACTTCTTATGCAACACATTCACACAGTCAGAAGCCAAAGCAATACAATCCTCGATATGCCGGTCTCGAATGAAACCGAACTGCTGAGGAGAAATAATCCTGGAGGCAACAAGAGATAAACGATCAGTCAAAATCTTCGAAGAAATTTTAAATAGAAAGTTGCTAAGAACAATCGGACGAAACTGATCAACCGAAATAGATTCCCTCAGCTTCGGAAGAAGAATAATGAAACTGGAATTAAGACCCGGGAAAATAACTCCGGTGATGAAAAAATCCTGAACAGCAAGGACCACGTCACTACCAACAACATCCCAACATCTTTGATAAAATCTACCAGAAAACCCATCTGGCCCAGGGGCAGAAGCAGCATCCATAGCAAAGACTGCATCGTGAATTTCATCTGCAGATGGAATGCTAGTCAAGAAAACGTTCTCTACGGCAGTTACCAAGGAAGGAATCACATCATCTACAATAGATAAATCTCTTCCAACTTGAGAAACATCCGAGGAAAAAAGGTCAGAATAATAACTAATGATATGATCCCTGATGGTAGGCCGATCCTCCGAGATAACCCCATTAATCGAAAGGGCTGATATAACATTACGATACTGCCTACGTTTGATAGAGGCATGAAAGAATGAAGTGTTCCGATCCCCATCACGAAGCCACCTAACTCTAGACCTATCCCGAAAAAAACACTCTTGTCTCTGTAACAACACATCAAGCTCAGAATGAACACTCGCCTCGGCCATAAAAAGATCATCTGAAAAACCCCGGTTAGACAAATCTAGCTGAATAGAATGAAGCTCCGCACACTTCCCAGCAATGGTAGAGTTAAGATCACCAAAAACCTCCCAATTCCAAGACTTGAGAGCCTTTTTCAAGCTTCTCAGCTTATAGATAACAACCTGAGGAGGCCTACCCATAACATGAGAGCTCCAAATCCTACGAACAATAGCAATAAAATCAGGATGCTCTAACCACATGCTCTGAAACCGAAATGGTCTATGACTAGAGACCTCAAAATCTGACAACCGAACCAACAACGGGCAGTGATCTGAACAGATACGGGGAAGAGCCACACACGAAATTTCCCGCCAACAGGAAATGCAACCATCAGAAACCAAAACTCTATCTAATCGTCTCTCAACTCTAGTGCGGTTACTGCGACCTCTAACCCAAGTGAAACGGGCACCCTGAGAACGAATACCAACCAAATCACAATCCTCAATCATCGACCTGAAATCCTCACAAGAACCACGGGCAGGAGAACGAGAACCCAAAGCCTCATGAGCACCCAGAACCGCATTAAAATCCCCAACAACCAACCAGGAAGAAGAAACCAAACTAACCATATCACGAAGAGACTGCCAAAGAGACTTACGAACCACTGTAGAAGTGCTCGCATAAACAAAAGTGTACCAATGCATCCGAGAACCGATCGAAAGTGAAACAGTAAGATGTTGCTCATGACAATGAACTATCTGAACCTCAGGAAAAGAAACACAAGCAAAAACCCAAATAGTCGGAATCAACCCACCCCTATCATTCATGCCCACCAGACGAAGATCGAGAGAAGACCAGAAACCTGAAGAGATAGAGGAAAAATCAACCATAGGCTCTGCAATACAAACCAAAGCAGGTCTATGTAAACGACATAACTCTCTAAGTACCCGCCTCGTGGGCTCGCCCCGGATCCCACGACAGTTCCAAAAGAGAACATTAATCATCGGAAACCGTCGGAGGAGCCCGATATCCGGACTTTAAAGAAGCCAGCCTACGCTCAACCCTCAAAGCTCTCTGAGCAATCTCATCATCGGCGAACTCACCCTCCTCCATTTGGGAAGCCCATGAGGAATTTGCAATGAGGTGAAGCTCGGCCTGAGATTCTGACAACGGACCCGAGGTCCGAATAAGCCCCCTAGGAACCACAACCGAAGAACAAGAAACACCAGATCCATCACTACTCTGATCCACATTGACATTCGAAATTGAAGACACAACCGCCTCCTCAGAAGATTGATTGCCTGAAACCTCATGAACCCTAACTTGCCGACGAGCTGTCTGACCCGGACGAGAAGATGACCTGGATAAAATGGTAGAGACCATAGGACGAACCTGATTGACCAACGAAGAACCCTGAACAACAGTCTTAGCATCATGCATTACCCCTACAGTCGAACTGACAGAACTAATAGAAGGATTAACAACCGAAGAACTAGAAACCAAAACTGAATCAGTGCCCTCATAATCAAATCCTGAACCCTTGCAAATCTGCAATGCCTGGGAAATCATTGGAGGAACTGAACTCGAAACCACTTCAGAAATAGCTGACACGGTAGACAAAGATGGATCCGAAGAAAGAACCAAACTAGCGGACGGAATGGATCCTGAAATCAAATTAGACCCTACTGAAGTATGGACAACCACCGAATCTTGACCACCTATATCCTGATGAATAGCTGTAAAAACATTGGATAACGGGACCTCCTCCTGAGGTGCAATAACAGGGCGATAAACTGATTTAGAAGAACGGGTCCGAACAGGCTGAAAACCATCAGCTCCAAAAACTCTAGAATCCTCCGCTATATCCTGGGTTGATTTTGCAGAACTAGTTGGAGGAACCTTAGAAGACTTGTTCCAACGACAAGAACTAGGCAAATGACCTATAGAAGAGCAAGTAGAGCAAAAAACTGGGAGATTCTCATACTCAATAGCTATAAAAGAACTATGAAATTCATCCCTCTCTAGCAACACTGAAGTAGGTAGTACAGATGACACATCCACATCAACTAGAACTCTAGCATAATGACCAAAATCCCCATCACTAGTAGCCTTGTCCAACCGCAATGGCACCCCAATCCCTCTAGCCAAGTCAGAAATAATTTTTGGATGCCAGTATTCCCACGATAAATCAAAGAGCCTAACCCAAACCTGAGCATTGGTGGACTTCTGTAGCGATGGGTTAAAATCCGGGACCCAAGGCTGTAAGCGAAGAATACCTGGCTTCAGATGAACTGAACCTAACCCCCAAACATGAGTCTTCTCAGCAGGAGACTTCAAAAGAATCTGATAATATCCTCTCCCTAGAGAGATAAGTCGCCAATCGGAGTTTAGCATCCAATGCTTGCTAAGTCTTACCTTAAGATCCACAAGCTTCCAAGGCCGCTCACCACTGGAAAGCACCACACGACCAATAAGAGCATTCTTACACAACTCAAGACGAGCCTGATAAGCAATCGGATCCACCCGAACAGAAACATACCCCCCCTTCTTAGAGGGAACTGATGGCACCGGTAAAGTCTCAACAGGAGAAGATTTGAAAAGACCCGCAAAAGACTTACCACCCTGGACCATAGGCGCTGGACTCTGAATGAGACCTGTAACAGAATCCGAAACGATCATCGAAACATCCCCCTCAGGCTGAGAAGGAATCAACTCTCCAACCAATGAACACACCCCACCAGATGCAAGAGGAACAACCCGATAAGAGGAATTCACTCCACTCACTGTACTCCGGCCAACCAGACTATTCGAGGTGGAAGACACTGCCACCGGAGATGAAAGAGACAAAGCGGCCTCCATGCACATAGGATCCATCAAATACTGAAGAAAATCACTGTAGCAAAATCACTGTAGCGGATCCTGTAGCAAAATCACTGTAGCTGGATACTGTAGCGAAACACTGTAGCGGAATCCTGTAGCGAATCACTGTAGCGGACTGGAATAGTGACTGAACTGTAGCGGAAACACTGTAGCGGGGCCAATACTGTAGCGGAAACACTGTAGCGGCGCCAATACTGTAGCGGAAGCACTGTAGCGGCAATGGAACACTGTAGCGGGACACTGTAGCAGCACTGTAGCATTGACGGAACTGTAGGGGCACTGTAGCAGCGACGGAATTACTGTAGCAGCGGCGGAATCACTGTAGCAACGACCACTATTCACTTTTTTTTTTTTTTCCTCCCTAGGGTTCTTTCATTCTTTCATAAGAAACCCATAATCACCAACAAAAAACAAATTGAAAACCACTACCAAATTGAACCCAGAACCTCCTAAACCCAGATCACCACCAAATTGGGACTCGAATCATCACCGGTGGCCAACCAAATTGGCTCAAATCAGTAGAGAAAGAAAAGAGAGAAAAGCAAAGGGGAAGAAGAGAGTCGATCTCCTCTTAACGGAAAAGATCGCCGCTTCTCGTCAGCGACGGGAAAAAGAAGAGAGAGATCAGATAGAATGTAGAGAGAGAGAATGTGGAGAGAGGAGAGAATTAAACTCAAATCGTTTGGCGGAGAGAGAGCGAGTGGAATCAGATGAAGATGAGAGAAAAGACAAGGTAAAAAATTAATAAGCTATTACTGTTTAGAGAAGAGAGATGAAAAAAATATAGAAATCTAATCCAGTCCATTTATTTGTTAACTGGACACGTGTACGTAGATCTATAAAAGATGAGTATAAATTAGATGGGTAGGGGATCCTGATCCGATAGGAAAACCCCACCATCACTCATCTCTTCTATTAATACACCCAGCCACTCTCTCCCTCAATTAATGCACATCATCACTCCTTCTCTCTCAATCAACGAGCAAAACCTCTCTCTCTCATTTCAACACACACTCCATCTCTCTCCGATTCTCCATACCTCTTCATTTCATCATTGTTTCTCTCAATCTCCATCTCTATCTCAAACTCTTCATTTCATCTTTTTAGTTTTTCTCCAACTCTTCATACATACTCTCTCTCACTCACTCCATCTTTTCATTTCTTTCTTTTTTTTCTCTGCAACTCTCCACTCCCTAGACAGAATGATGAAGACGACCAGACGATGGGACAATGGCAGTTGTGGGGACTTTTTTTTCAAACGATTATGCCGATTAATCGGCTCCAAAAATCGGCATTGGCGGCCAACTAGTTGGCGACTAGTCATCCAGCCGTCTAGAATGGCCGAATAGGGCCTAGTCGCAACGGCTGGAACCACATAAGGCCTAGTCAGCCGCCTAGATCGATTTCTAGAACACTGATAAAACCCCAAAATTAAAGGCAAAATCATTTTCTAGTTGAGATGAAATAAAAAGATTTGAGAGTAAGAGAAATAAAAAATAAGGAACAAAACGATGTAGAAAGCCTCCATTAATGGGGGTCTACAGACCTCTAATGTAGACTATAGCCAAAACCCTACCAGTTAACAAAGCAAAATAAAGGTGGTCATAACGTCTTTGTTTTTGTCCCTAACGTCGGTGGTAGAGATGTAAAATAGATTGTGATAGGCTAACATAGCCCACATTTGCAAGGCATATGCATGCTATGGGCAATGACAATTATGAACATAGTCTAGCAAGACCGCGTGCCGACACGGCTCAATATATATTGTGCTTTTGTCGTGCCGGCCTATGGATCACAACTAATTTCATTTTTTAAAAAAGAAAGATTTAAAAGATTAAATATGATATTATATTTAAATTATAAATTTAAGTTTGTTGTCTTGGTTATTAAAATTATCTTTTCGATATTAAATTAAATCATTACAAATATTTGCTAGAAAAAAGTTTCTCGTTAAAATGTAAAGTATTTAAATACAAATTTTATTTAAATGATTTAATTTAATTCTGGTATTAGTATGTTTATGTTGAAAAAAATTAATGAAGAGTTTAGATAGATGTATATAAATTTAATTCATGAACGATAAATATTAAAATTTAATTAAAATAATACTTCAACACCAATACATGTAACAAATAAACATGAATATTTTTTAATATTTATATTTGATTTTCATATAATGCATCATTACATATCAAATATCTCTTACATTTCAATCTAGACAATTAATGAATTAAATATATATTTAAAATTAAAAACAATCATTAAGTTTTTTACTTAAGAAATTAAGTATATATATAGCTCATTCAGCCCTTTCAATTAATGGGGTTCTCTTGGAGGATCGGCCTACCATCAGGGATCATATCATTAGTTATTATTCTGACCTCTTTTCCTTGGATGTTTCTCGAGTTGGAAGAGATTTATCTATTGTAGATGATGTGATTCCTTCCTTGGTAACTGACATAGAGAACATTTTCTTGACTAGCGTTCCATCTGCAGATGAAATTCACGATACGGTCTTTGATATGGATGATGCTTCTGCCCCTGGGCCGAATGGGTTTTCTGGTAGATTTTATCAAAGATGTTGGGATGTTGTAGGTAGTGACGTGGTCTTCGCTGTTCAAGATTTTTTTCATCACTAGAGTTATTTTCTCGAGTCTCAACTCCAGCTTCATTGTTCTTCTTCCGAAGCTGAGGGAATCAATTTTGGTTGATCAGTTTCGACCGATTGTTCTTAGTAACTTTATGTTTAAAATTTCTTCGAAGATTTTGGCTGATCATTTAGCTCGTGTTGCCTCCATGATTATTTCTCCTCAATATTTCGGATTTATTCGAGACTGGCATATCTAAGATTGTATTGCTTTGGCTTCTGACTGTGTGAATGTGTTGCAGAAGAAGTGCTATGGGGGTAACTTGGCCATGAAGATTGATATCCGTAAGGCTTTTGACACCATGGATTAGTCTTTCCTTTGCAGAGTGCTTCAGGCTTTTAAGTTCTCTTCTGTTTTTGTGGATTGGATGGATAACATTCTTTGTTCGTCTAAGCTTTCAGTTCTTTTGAATGGGGTCTGAAACAAATTATGGTGTGTTCAATATTAATCTAGAGGGGGGGTGAATAGATTTTACCCAATTTTACCAAATTTTCGTTAATGGTCAAGATTACGAAAATACCCTCCACTAGTCAAAATACAATAGCAAGTGTAATATGGTGCGGAAATTAAAAGACACTTGATATTTACGTGGAAACCCTCAAGGGAAAAACCACGGGCTATGTAAGTGAGCCACACTTGAACCTCGAATCCACTAAATGTGTAAAACGATTACAACCTAATCCCGGAAGTAATCACACACCTACCTAATCCCGGTATAAGTGAACCTAGTCCCAATGCTTGTGATTTATGCAACCTAATCCCGGAAGCAACACAAGACTTAGTTCTCAATGAAGAGAAAACAACCTAAGTGAATATATGAAATACTCAAAATGCAACAAGAGCAAGGCAACTCTATATGCTTACCTAGAATGATGATATATCAATGAAATCAATCCTAGATATCAAAAGCTAAATGACATATCATAAAGCTTAGCTAGATGTTATCAATCACAAAACAATCCTAGCTATCAAACAATGTCAACATGTCCAAACATGTGAACTCAATTAGTTGTAGAGAATTTCTAACAACATAATTGTCAATTAAATCCACAAGAACATTCAATTAAGCTTGACTAGATAAATAAACATTAATCTATCAACCTAATCATCAACCAATTGTACAAGAATGTTCTAGGGTTAGCTATTTAGGGAAAATCATCCTAATCATGTAAGCTACCACAAACAAAACCCAATCATGTCATAACTTCACTAAATATGCAATAAAAGTGAAGAATTGCTAAACTAAGCAATAAAAGACATGTCTTGACTAAGATAGAACAATAAATGAAGATGTGGTGTTTGTTCTACTTACCAAGTCATAAATGAAGAAGACCCATGGAAGATTGATGCATGAAACATGTTAGATGCACATGGGTTTTGGGTTTGGAGAGTTAAAGAAGCAAGATTGAAGCTTTCTCTCTCTAGGGTTTGAGTTTCTCACTCTAAGGTCTGATTTAGAGCTCTTTTGAAACGAGCAAGGAAGAAGATGATACTTATATAGGACCCCTAGATGAAATGACGTCGTTTTGAAAAGTTTGCAACAGATCGCCCGATTCTGCGCCCTTGTTCTGCGCCCTTGGCCGCAGAACAAGGGCGCAAAAATGCACCTGATGGTTTTGCGGCCCCTAAACGCAAAAACCAAGGGCGCAGAAAAGAGGACAGTGAGTATGAATTTTGATCCTCATTCTGCGCCCTTATTTCTGCGGCCTTGACCGCAGAACAGGGCGCAAAAACGCACCTGATGGAGTTTCCTAAAAAGAAAAATATGATGTGTAATTCCAAGCAAGATGCACCCATATGGACAAGAATGAAGAGAGATTAAATGAGCAATTCATGCATACACACAATAAAGACACAACACATTCAAGAATAAGAATTATGCAAGTGTTGTGTGTGTGTGCATCTATTTCTCTTCATTACAAGAAACACTAAGAATTATACCTTTGGAGTGCTTCTTCCCTTGAGGTCTTGAAAAGGGCCTTTGAACATGATCTTCAATCACCTAACTACCCTTACAATTCAAACCCCCAATATGTGGTTTGTCTACGAAATAAGCCAATCAACAAAGGGAATCCTTACAATCTCCCCCTTTGGCTATTTCGTGACAAAACCACCACTCACATTGATCCTCACAAGATAAATGAAACTTCGGGAAATTCTACATTACAAAGTACAAAGAGATAAAAAATAAAACTTCAAGTCTTCAATCTCTTGTAGAATAACCAAACCTTCAAAACAATTAGAATACACTTCCAAAGCAAGTGTATGTGAGATGATCAAGTGAAAGAAAAACAAGCATTTGCATATGAATCTTTTAACCACAATATCATGCAATGTGTGAGTATGCAATGCTCCCCCTCAAAGGTTACTCTCTCTCAAACTTCTCCCCAAAGCATACACAATGCTCCCCCTATATCTCTCAAGACTTCTCCCCCTTTTTGTCATGAGATAGGCAAAGGAGCTCCCTCTATTGGATTGCTTTAGCAAAGAGAGCTATTTGCACAAAAGGCATTTGCATAATCATATAAACGAACTTTATGCAATTCAAGAATTGAGAGAGATTCAAGGAGATTTTATTCACAGAAAAGTGTGTGTGTGTAAAAGTTGCTTAGCATGTAATACAAGCACTATTGAGCTCATGCATAAGAATCAATTAAAGCAACAATCAACAGGTTTTCCAAATGAAGTCAAACCAATTAGAGCCCTGTTGTTATGACAAGAAGATATATATCCAAGCATTTGTGTGCAGAGTGTACTAATCACATCAAAAAATATATCATCTTTTCTACATTGCAAGACACATCATCAATCAACAATTTTGAGGTCTTTATTAAGCAATGCTTCACACACATCATCAAACACATTTCAACTTTTCTGTTTTTCTCCTTTATCCTAGAAAGCATGTATTTCTGTTTATCATGCTAATGTAACTCTCTTGAAGGCTTTCACTCGGTTTCAAATGAGTAGCCATTTCCTACATTGGGCGGCTGCACGTCATATTGCCAGTAGCCCTTTTTCAAGAGAGAGCTTAAGAATGCATATCAAAGAATCATGAACATGGAGAATAATTTGAGGTCAATCACATGTACTAACAAGTAGAACATTCCTCAAATGGATAAGCACACTCAAGCAAAAATAGAAATCATGCAGTACATGCTAGGCAACCGTGCAAGGTGTTATTAAAAACATTATTAAAGCATTAATCAATGTTATTCACCAAGCATTCTCAAACAATCATAAAAGAGCATAAAAGAAGTTAACTTTTTGCATATGACAATTCATGCAAGTTTGCTCTCTTTGCTTGAGCTCCCCTTATTGGGGTCAAATACTAGAACTCATCACTCCACAAGACATATTCCAATAGATCTACTAAGAGTTTTAAATCGAGTAGCATCTAGAGGTTTTGTAAACAAGTCGGCTAGTTGATCATTTGTACCTACATGCTCAAGTACAATGCATTTATTTTCAACTAGATCTCTAATGAAATGATGACGGATGTCAATATGCTTAGTTCTAGAATGTTGAACCGGATTCTTGGAAATATTAATAGCACTCATGTTATCACAAAAGAGAGTGAGTGTACCTTGGTTGAATCCGTAGTCTACTAGCATTTGCTTCATCCATAGGAGTTGTGTGCATCCACTCCCCGCGGCTATGTACTCGGCCTCCGCCGTGGACAAGGAGATTGAGTTTTGCTTCTTGCAAAACCAAGAAACAAGATTGTTTCCAAGGAAAAAGCAACCGCCCGATGTACTTTTCCTATCATCACAATTTCCGGCCCAATCCGCGTCACTAAAGCCTACAAGACTAGCATTAGTGTCAAATGAGTACCAAATCCCATAGTTAGAAGTCCCATTCACAAATCGAATGATTCTCTTGACGCAAGAGAGATGGGACTCCTTGGGATCGGATTGGTACCTAGCACACACACCCACACTAAAGGATATGTCGGGCCTACTTGCGGTCAAATAAAGCAAGCTTCCTATCATACCCCTATAAAGTGTTTGTTCTACACTTTTACCACTAGCATCTTTGCTTAGTTTCAAAGTGGTGCTCATGGGTGTGTTACAATGTTTGGCTTTCTCAAGACCAAACTTCTTCACTAGGTTTTTGGCATATTTGGCTTGGGATATGAAGATCCCATCACTTAATTGCCTAATTTGCAAACCTAGGAAGTAACTAAGCTCACCAACAAGGCTCATCTCAAATTCATGAGACATAACATCAACAAATTGTTGGACTTTGGTGTTGTTGGTGGATCCAAACACTATATCATCAACATATATTTGAGCTATAAAAAGCTCATCATTGTCTTTCTTGATGAATAGTGTCTTGTCAACACTACCTCTTGTGTAGTCATTGTTGACAAGAAATTGAGTGAGGCGCTCATACCAAGCCCTCGGTGCTTGTTTCAACCCATAAAGAGCCTTCTTGAGGCGATAGACATGGTTGGGGTGGTGTGCATCCACAAACCCCTTGGGTTGCTCAACAAACACTTCCTCTTGCAAGAAGCCATTGAGGAAGGCACTCTTAACGTCCATTTGGTGCAATTTGAACTTGTGCACACAAGAGATGGACAAGAGAAGCCTAATGGACTCTAGGCGGGCAACGGGAGCAAAAGTCTCCTCAAAGTCGATACCCTCAATTTGAGAGTACCCTTGTGCAACAAGTCTAGCCTTGTTACGCACTACGTTGCCATCCTCATCGGATTTGTTCCTATATATCCATTTTGTGCCTATGACATTAGTGGTCTTAGGCCTAGGAACTAGAGTCCAAACCTCATTCCTTTCGAATTGGTTTAGCTCTTCTTGCATGGCAAGAACCCAAAACTCATCATTTAGAGCTTCATCAATCTTTTTGGGTTCTATTTGAGAGGTGTAGCATGTGAAGCTAATAAGATTAGCTATTTGCCTTCTAGTCCTAACACCCTCATTCACATCTCCAATAACATCCTCTTTGTTATGGAGTCTTCTAACCCATGGAGCGGGTTCATTAGAGTCCAAGTTAGGAACTCTATCAATAGGTTGTGTGTCATTTTCAACAACATTGGATGTCCCCACATTAGGAGTCACAACAACCTTCTCCAAAGGAGAATCATCACTAAGAATAACCTCCTCCTCATGATTACTACACTTGAGCCTTTCATCATCAAATACAACATTAGATGATTCCATAACACTTAGAGTTTTCTTATTGAAAACTCTATAGGCTCTACTATTCAAGGCATAGCCAATAAATATACCTTATCTTTGAGCTTGCATGGAAGTCTTCCTATGTCTTTGTGGTTGAGAGGGTTCAATCCATCTTCTTTGTTGAACCGGTCTATCTTGCTTCCAATGTTGGACTTGCATGATTGGATTTTTCCCTTTTTGAGCCAATAGATGAGGAATGTTGGCTTGAGGTTGTCTCCTTGGTGCAACCTTCACTTGTGCACTTTTTGAGCTTTGTCCTAGATCAATTTTCTTCCTAGGAGTGTGCACCGGAGAAGCTTCTATGTTGCCCAAGCTCTTAACAAACACGGTCTTCTTAGAGGAGGTGGTCTCTTGACAATCTTCAAACCCAAGACCTCTCTTGTCACATGGACTCTTTCCAACACCAAGCATGTGATCTAATTTTTTGGTGCTAGAGTCCATCCTAGTAAGTGACTTCTTAGCTTCAACAAGCTCCCTCTTCAAACCTTCTTCATTCCTCCTAGATAAAGCTAACTCCTCTTTTAGCTTATCTTCTCTCTTCTTAAGTCTTTCCACTTCTTCACTTAAGAGATCATTGTGAGATGAAAGCTCAACATTTTCTTCTCTCAACATCTTGATCTTCTTAGTTGTTTTCATCTCTAAGCTCCTAAACTCCTTAAGATATTCAACTAACACTTCTTTCTCCACATATCCATTAGTGGAGTTAGCATCGGAGTCATCTTCACTAGAGTCACTTTCCCTTTGACTCGCTTCCTCTTTTTCACTACCACTTTTGCTCTTGTGAGAAGAGGCAAAAGCTAGGAAGTTAGCCATGATGTCTTCATCATCCGAAGAATCATCTTCTTCATTGGAGTCATCACTACTTCCACTCCAAGTGGCGGCCATCACTTTTCCCTTCTTCTTTTCCTTGTGATTAGCACATTCGGGAGCAAAGTGACCAATCCCGCCACACTCAAAGCAACGGACCCCTTTCCTTTCGGTCCTCTCTTGCCTTGGTTCAAACTTCTTGAAGGGAACCTTTTTCTTGTCTTGGCCTCTAAAACCAAATCCCTTCTTTCCAAACTTCATAACCTTGTTGAATCTTTTCACAAACAAGGCCATGTCTTCATCCGAGTCATTCTTCACCTCCTTTTCATCCTTAGAAGCTTTCAAAGCAATACCCTTTTGCTTTTTAGGAGGAGTAGTGCTAGGACCCTTCCTAGACTCATAGGCTAGAAGTCTTCCAATGACTTCACTCGGCTTCATATCCTTATATCCACTATTTTCTTCTAAAGCCGTCACCTTTGACTCAAACCTATCCGGTAAGGATCTCATAATCTTTTGTTTAATCCTCCTATCCGAATAAGGATCACCAAGTTGATGACTTTGGTTGACTATGTCCATCAACTTGATCTCGAAGTCGTTGAAGCACTCATTCTCCTCCATCTTGAGCATCTCAAATTGAGTTTGGAGAACTTGAAGCTTGGAGTCCTTCACAACTTCGGTTCCCTCATGAGCAACTTCTAGGATTGTCCATGCTTCCTTAGCAACCCTAGTGTTTTGAATCAACTTGTATTGATTCTCATCCATGGCACATAGGATGGCATGCATAGCCTTCCTATTCCATTTTGACGCCTCAAATTCTTGTGCACTCCATTGTGCCTTAGGCTTCAAAACTTCTTCTCCTCCACCCGTAGGAGTCATCATGGGAAGATCATATCCATCTTCAACCGACATCCATGCTCGGTCATGAAGTTGACATATGTAGGATTCCATCTTCCCTTTCCATGAGGAGTAATTCAATCCGGTGAGAAGAGGAGGACGTGTGCTAGAAGCCCCCTCGTTGCTACCACCGTTTCCACTCATTGTGTTTATGAATGAAATGAAATGAATGCACTATGTATGAATGAACAAAAATCACACAAATGCAAAACACACCAAAATGAGCAAGGATCACCTATGTATATCTAGGAACCCGCTCTGATACCAATTGAAACAAATTATGGTGTGTTCAATATTAATCTAGAGGGGGGGTGAATAGATTTTACCCAATTTTACCAAATTTTCGTTAATGGTCAAGATTACGAAAATACCCTCCACTAGTCAAAATACAATAGCAAGTGTAATATGGTGCGGAAATTAAAAGACACTTGATATTTACGTGGAAACCCTCAAGGGAAAAACCACGGGCTATGTAAGTGAGCCACACTTGAACCTCGAATCCACTAAATGTGTAAAACGATTACAACCTAATCCCGGAAGTAATCACACACCTACCTAATCCCGGTATAAGTGAACCTAGTCCCAATGCTTGTGATTTATGCAACCTAATCCCGGAAGCAACACAAGACTTAGTTCTCAATGAAGAGAAAACAACCTAAGTGAATATATGAAATACTCAAAATGCAACAAGAGCAAGGCAACTCTATATGCTTACCTAGAATGATGATATATCAATGAAATCAATCCTAGATATCAAAAGCTAAATGACATATCATAAAGCTTAGCTAGATGTTATCAATCACAAAACAATCCTAGCTATCAAACAATGTCAACATGTCCAAACATGTGAACTCAATTAGTTGTAGAGAATTTCTAACAACATAATTGTCAATTAAATCCACAAGAACATTCAATTAAGCTTGACTAGATAAATAAACATTAATCTATCAACCTAATCATCAACCAATTGTACAAGAATGTTCTAGGGTTAGCTATTTAGGGAAAATCATCCTAATCATGTAAGCTACCACAAACAAAACCCAATCATGTCATAACTTCACTAAATATGCAATAAAAGTGAAGAATTGCTAAACTAAGCAATAAAAGACATGTCTTGACTAAGATAGAACAATAAATGAAGATGTGGTGTTTGTTCTACTTACCAAGTCATAAATGAAGAAGACCCATGGAAGATTGATGCATGAAACATGTTAGATGCACATGGGTTTTGGGTTTGGAGAGTTAAAGAAGCAAGATTGAAGCTTTCTCTCTCTAGGGTTTGAGTTTCTCACTCTAAGGTCTGATTTAGAGCTCTTTTGAAACGAGCAAGGAAGAAGATGATACTTATATAGGACCCCTAGATGAAATGACGTCGTTTTGAAAAGTTTGCAACAGATCGCCCGATTCTGCGCCCTTGTTCTGCGCCCTTGGCCGCAGAACAAGGGCGCAAAAATGCACCTGATGGTTTTGCGGCCCCTAAACGCAAAAACCAAGGGCGCAGAAAAGAGGACAGTGAGTATGAATTTTGATCCTCATTCTGCGCCCTTATTTCTGCGGCCTTGACCGCAGAACAGGGCGCAAAAACGCACCTGATGGAGTTTCCTAAAAAGAAAAATATGATGTGTAATTCCAAGCAAGATGCACCCATATGGACAAGAATGAAGAGAGATTAAATGAGCAATTCATGCATACACACAATAAAGACACAACACATTCAAGAATAAGAATTATGCAAGTGTTGTGTGTGTGTGCATCTATTTCTCTTCATTACAAGAAACACTAAGAATTATACCTTTGGAGTGCTTCTTCCCTTGAGGTCTTGAAAAGGGCCTTTGAACATGATCTTCAATCACCTAACTACCCTTACAATTCAAACCCCCAATATGTGGTTTGTCTACGAAATAAGCCAATCAACAAAGGGAATCCTTACAGGGTCCCAGAGGGATATTTTGGTTGCTCTAGAGGGGTTCATCAAAGAGATCCGCTCTCTCCGCTTTTGTTTGGTATTGTAGAGGACTTCCTTAGTAGATTATCAATGAGGTTGGTGGGTTCTTCTCAGATTCTGCTGATTTCTTCCCCAAGGGGTTTTTTGGCTCCAACTCATTTGCTTTATGCAGATGATGTTTTGATCTTTTGTAGAGGCACTCAAAAGAATCTAAAGCATATTATGGGTGCTTTTGGAGATTATGGTGATATTTCAGGCCAGTTGGTTAACTGGGGTAAGTCTTCGATTTATTTCGGATCTTCTATCTCCCCCTCTCGGATTGGTAGTTTGCAGTCTCTGGTTGGTATGCAAATTGGGCACCTTCCGTTTTCTTATTTGGGAGTCCCTTTGTTTCGAGGTAAGCCTCGAAAAGCAGTGTTACAACCTATTGCGGATAAGATCTTGTCTAAATTCGCTAAATGGAAAGGCAAGTCCCTCTCTCTAGCCGGTCGTGCTACTTTGATCAGGTCAGTCATCACTAGTTCATTTGTGCACTCTTTCATGATTTACAAGTGGCCCCTTTTTCTTTACTATCACTAATTAACCGCAAGTTGAGAAACTTTTTGTGGACTGGTTCCTGTGAGGAGACTAAGTTAGTTCGGGTTGCTTGGGATCGTTGTTGTAGGCCTTACTCACCGGGTGGTCTTGGTCTGAAAGATATTGGGTTGCTGAATGACTCACTGTTACAGAAATTCACTTGGAAGTTTATGACCTCTGATGGTTTTACTTTCTCTTTTCTTCGAGAGAGGTATCTCAGGCATTTGCAAAAGCCTCATGGAGGGTATGTCACCTCCTCGATTTGGTCTTCTCTTCGGTCTAATTATAGTTCCCTTCTTAAGGAAGGTATCTGGTCGATTGGCGAGGACTCTCAAAGGGACTTTTGGCAGGATAATTGGTTAAGGGTTCCCATTTTGGACCTTTTAGGGATTCCTGATTATTTAGCTAATCCGTTCCGGGCGAGGGTCTAGGATTTTATTCATAAGGGTAGATGGGTGCTAGACGATTGTTTCGGAGAGCGCTTCCCGGATCTGTGTTTTCGGATTGATCGTATTGCAATTTCTCTTGTTGTGGATTCTCTGGTTTGGGTTCTCGGGATGGTTGTGTTTCTTGCAAGGCTACTTATTCTCAATTTCTTCGTGATATTCCTTAAGTTGTTTGGTGGAGAGATGTTTGATCCCGTTTTATTCCCCCCTCTCGCTCAACTTTGACCTAGCGTTTGATGTTGAACAGGCTTCCTACTGAGGATCGCCTTTGAAAGTCTGGGTTCCAGTTGGCTTCTCGTTGCAGTATTTGTGGGGTTAGTAGTGAATCTGCAAATCATCTTTTTCTTCATTGTCCCTTGGCGGTTGCTCTTTGGGAGGCGGTTTTCTCGACTTTCCAGTGACGTGTCTCTACCGAAACTTGGCAATCCTTCTTCTTGCAGGCCATGTCGATTTCCTTTATTGAGCAGGTTAGGATTTTATGGAAAACGGCTATCCATGCAGTGATATGGGGGGTGTGGACTACTCGTAATCAGTGGATCTTTAAAGGGAAGTCAGTGGACTTTAGATCCATCCTTTCTTTGGTTTGGTGTGCGATTTCAGAGGGTAGTCACTTGGAAATTGGTTGTATGCGTAATTGTATGGACAACCTTTTGATTCTTCGTCGATTTGGTCTTCAGGGTTGCCCTTTTAAAGCCCCGGTAATCAAGAGTGTGGTTTGGTCGCCTCTGACCCCCGGTTGTATCAAAGTGAATACTGATGGCACTGCTATGGGCTCTCTAGGGGTTGGTGGTTGTGGTGGTATCTTTCGGAACTGTAGAGCCTTTGTGAAGGGTTGCTTTGCTATTCCTCTTTGTCAAGTTTTCGCTTTGGAGGCCGAGCTTCTGGCGTCCTCATTTGCCATTAATTTTGCTTAGAAGTATGGGTGGCATCGAATCTAGCTTGAGAGCGATTCTTCTTATGTGGTTCAACTTCTTTCTTTCGTTCTGAGTTGGTTCCTTGGAGGGTTCGTCAGGCGTGGCAGCGCTGCATCTTCCAAATCTCACATATGGATTCCCCTCCAGATACGCTTTCTAAGCATGCTTTAGAGCTTCAGGCTGATTCTTGGTGGTTTTCTGCCCCACTGTTATGTTTTTCTTTAGTTGGCAATGATTGCATGGGCCGTGAGTCTTTTCCTTTTTCTTGATGTTTTCTTTTTCTTTTTGGTGTGGCCTGTGTGCCTCTTTTTGTTTGGGGTTGTTTTCCCTGGCTTTTTGTGCTTTGTTGCTTTTTGTCACTTTTTACTTTCTTTTATCTTTTTTATATATGGATACTGTCTAGGGGTTTTTCAGTATATGATCGCTTGTGATGCTTTTTCCCCTTAGATCAGTCCAATTTTATTAAAAAAATAAAAAATAAAAAATAGCTCATTCAATCAACATTCGAGTCCAATGGACCACACAATTCAACCCAGCACGCTACATGAATTGGTCATGCCAAAGCACAACCCATCAATTATCGAGTCGTTTTGTGTCAAGCTTGTACCTAATCATGTTGTGTCGGGCCGTGCCTGAGCCGGCCCAACCCAATTTATATGTCTATATGTATGACAATACAATGGACAATAATCAATATATTTACGGTAATACTACACATCCCACCATTTCCATCTCAACACGTTGCAATGAGATGGCACTACTTACTCAACTGCCGACTCACATTCACTTAATGTTTAATTAATTTTTATAATTTTAATTGACCCCAACACAAACAATACAATCAGATTGTAAACGGACTCTTCATCTCATGTCTTCCATCATGGTGGACAGAACTAAAAACTTCATTTCTTGCTTCATACGAGGCATCAGTCTTCAAATTTTCCACAAGTTCTTTCAAACAATTTATCAAATACATAATAGGCATAATTTGAACTATTAAAAACTGTTTAAAAAAAATTGGCAAATTTATCTTTTCTTGTTTGTTTGGATTGTTGCTATTTTATTGACAAAAAAACAAAAAAAAACAAAAAAAAAAAAAAAAAAAAAAAAGTCGAATATTTATACATACCAAAAGTTATTCTACCACATGAATGTAAATTTGTTTCTACGATGCCTTCGTCTAGGCTTGTTCTCCGGTCCACAATGGTGGAGACATTCTAGGTCTATGTTTTTTAGAAACAAACTTAAATAAGTACGTGCTCTAGCGTCACAATGGTGGAGATTTGAAGATGAAGAAACGAGAAGATAAGTTCGTGTTCTAGTTACAATGGTGGAGACATTCTTTAAAAATATCTAAGTTTTTTGTGTGGGGGTGAAATTAAATTATAAGAATAGAAGAATTTTAACTGAAAATTTTATTAGGTTAAGTGAATGTGAGTTTACAGTTAAAAAAGCAGTGCCACCTCATTACCACATACGTTTGGGATGTAAATTGTGGAATTGTAGATGGGATATATAATATTACTTATATATTTAACAAAATTAATGTAACCAAAATATCACAGAAGACATTTCTTGTCTACCAAGTAAAAGTTCTTGTACATCCATACATCTAATCTAATTCACTTCAAGATTTTTGAAGCCATCTAAAAACTAAATATTTATGATTATGGACAAGGATCATAAAAAATAAATAAATAAAATAAAATAAATAATTAAAAAAAAAAATTAGCCGGTCAGCCCTAAAGAGACAGTACACAGTACAAACCTATCTTAACACAACAGGGGAAATTACAAATACAAAAGCTTTATGATATGTGCTTATTAGCCAAGCCATGTGCTATTAGCCAAGCCATGTATGCACATGTGGAATTGTGATGTGAGCCGTATCACATGCAAGTCTTGCATGGAGATGTTGGCACTTAGATGGACCAAGTTCACAATAAGTTAGTGTTGCATGTTTCCTTAATTGTGGGGGGATTGTTGTTAGTGCTCCATATTCTAAGTTAGTGGCCTTCATTTTAGAGAGTATCCAATTAGTTGGAGTAATGGGTAGTTTTCAAATAAATGCTCCTTATCTCACGAAAGTGTGCACAAAGGATCAGCCATGTTCTATGCAGTTATTTTCATATTGTTTTCCTATTTTGCACGTTTGTTTATGTGTTAGCTCATTCGTATTGTTCAGCCTATAAAATGAAAATCAATGTATTGGATGAGATTATGAATGAAAATATTGAAGACAAATCGTCTCCCCTTGTATCTCCTCTGTTTCTTCTCTCCTATGCTTCTTCTTATGTATTTCAAATCTGAAATACTTCTCCTAAATTCTTCTATTGTAAATTTTCAGGATCGGAAATATACAATCTATCCTAAATTCTCTTTATGCATTTTCCAGGATCGGAAAAATACATAACACTTTATCACAAAAGATTTACATTGATAATGCTGTAAAATATCGGTTTATGTAAATGTATACAAAAGAGGTTTAATTAGTTGCTAGTGTACATCTTCACCATAGGTATAGTTCCGAGACATTCAGCTTCGGAGGATGTCCTCAAGTCTTAGGCTCAAAACCTCTGCTTGTTCCTTCAGTATAGGAACTTCCAGGAACTTTGACAAAAAGCTCTTCCTCAACAATGTTTTCTTGCATTTCCAACCCTTGGTCCTGAAATTAGTATTTCCAGGCAGGGCAACGTAAGTCAGAACACTACAGTTTTATCAAAGAACAAACTTCAACTCCAATTAGAAGGGGGTAAAAGCAGTTAAGCAAAAACCATTTCATATGAAATAAAACATGTCAAACAGAAGTGTCTAAATACTGAGCTTCAAAGAGAACCCATACGTGGCTATGATTAGACCGAATAATCAGGGGGACCTTAAATTTTCTATGTTACATCTCCAAACAACTTGACTGCACTGAATATAAAATCTTCCAAGTTGACATGTATTGGATTTTACAGTGACATCATGATTGAATTAAATCCCAAAGCCAACCTAATGTAGGGAGGTCTTAAGTTTTTATGAATTTGATTGCACTGGACTATATAAAACTTCCAAGATGAAACTAAGGATGGATTTAAAACAGTGACATCATGAATCTTGATTGAATTAAATTCCAAAGCCAACCTAGCGCAAGGAATAGTTCTATCACTATTATCTGTCATCAGAGTGAGAATTTCATTAAACATAAAAAGGAAAAGTAAAAAAACAGAGAACTCTGGATAGATGGAACTTTCTAGTCAGAATTTTGACCTTCTTGGAATGTGCATATAAGAAATAATGCATTTCATGAATACATAATCAAAGTTACCAAAAATTGAAAATCTGTACTTTCAGCATTTACCTCTATATGAGCTCCAATCCTATTCACATTCTGATCATTTTTAAGGCCCTTCATGATAACTTTCAGTTGTTTCCTTGCCTTCACCCTTGTCGAGCGTCGTTCAGCACATTGAGCTACGGTTACTTCATAATGACAGGCCACACAAAGAGTCCTCATATTCTCTAGCCTGCATTCGCCTGAAGAAATTTTGAAAAATCAATATACTCTTAGATAAGACGACTAAATTACACTGCTAATTTCCTATATGCAGTTGTGTCAACTGTCAAGAGGAAGAGACAGTAGTATATAATAACAGTAAATGATTATAAACAAAAGCAACATCGCCAATAATATTTTCTTTTAAAAATAAGCTAAAACACTTATTGACACACTGGCTGAGGTCAAGAGAGCACTTGCTGCGTGTCAATTTTTGTGTGTTTAATTTGGTGTCATTATTTTTTTTTTTCCACTTATTACTTAGGGTGCGTTTGATACACGGGACGGGACGGGACAAGGTGGGACAAAAAACCCAAAAACTTGTCCCACCCAAATAGGTAGGCCAGACTTGTCCCATACATGGGACAAGTCTGGAAAGGACATTTTTGCCCTCAAATATTCCAAAAATTACAACTATAAAATAAAACTCAACCACAATCAGCCATCAGTTTCTCACACTTCACTCTCTCCTCTTTCTTCATTCTCACGATGCTCTCTCTCTCTCTCTTCATTCTCTCTTCTTTGGCCGCCGGTGAGGAGAAAGATCTATCTCTCCCGCTTGTCTCTCTCTCCTCTCTCTCTTCGTTCAACCTCTTTCGATCTTGGAGGTGATAGCTTTTGTTGATTTTGACTTTAAGTTTTCGATTTAGGGTTTCGATTTGGGGCTTTTGATCCACAGTGATCGGAATACAAAATCGAAAGGGATTGCTTCATCAGCGGCAAGGCTTGATTTCGATTTCGATTCCGATTCGTCGTCATCGGCAGTGGGCGTTTTTTGATTTGATTTCAATTTATTTATTTTTGGTTTGGTTGTGAATGGTAGTTCGGTTTTGGTTTGACGTTGATGATGATGATGATGATGATTTGTGATTTGGTTTGGTGTTCACCGATGATGATGATGATGATGATGATGATGATGGTATTGGATGAATTTTGTGGAATTGATTTGTTGTTTTTGTTTGTGGAATTTGATTGAAGAAAAAATTATGGTGTTTGTGCAGTGAGAAAATGAAAGAAAATATAAAGATTTCATGTATTTTAATTAATTTTAATACAATGATATTTGATATTTTTCAAAAGAAAAATCAAACTTAATAAAATTGTTATAAACATTGGAAATGACAGGAGGGGCACTTTGGTCATTTAAACATTGTGTCCTGTCCTGTCCTGTCCCATCCCGTCCCGTCCCGTCCCACCTTGTCCTGTCCCATGTCCATGCCAAACGCACCCTTAATGGATCTGAGTTGTACTAATTAAGTTGGTTTAATTTTTATTTTTGCCTTTTATTACGTGGTCAAAGAATTGAAAGTGTTAAGAAAATAACACTTCCAGTTGGACCCTATGTAAAACTAAAATATTACGTAGATAACAATTATACATAAAACCTATTCTCAGGATTTGTAGAACTTCAAAATTTTCACAGTATAATTTAAATAAACTCAAACATACCTTGGTCCATTGCACTTTATCTGGAAAAAGACCAAGTAGTAAAAAGACACCCTTTAAAAGTAGTCTGTATTTCTCTCTCTTGACCTCTTTTATTTAACGTACTTTTTGATGGAAATAAAGTACTAATAATTATGTTAGGTAGAGAGAGGACCAGATTTCTGTATATATAATAAGATTTAAACAGTGTCTTCCATCAAGACACAACCATTCAGAAGATTCACATCAATACATAAGAGTCGCATCTCTTCATAGCCAATAGGATTTTAGCATATAAATCATTATTAAACTTTGATGATAAATTATCAGACAAGTAAATTAATATATCTGATAGTTTATATATCATATGTGTCATGTGGGTCACATTAAATTCTTACACCCTAATGTAAACCTGGATGATGAGAGGAGCCCTAAATTTGAAGATAATATGAGGTACAAAAGCCTTGTTGGCAAATTGATCTATTTGATTATGACTAGACCTGACATCAAGTTTGGGGTTGGCGTAATAAGTCAATACATGCAAAGCCAAAGAGGAATTTATCAGGAAGCTATGTGTAGGATTCTCAGATATCTTAAATAAACAATTGGAATGGGAATCCTTTATAAAAAGGGTACCACACTGGATATTGTAAGCTATTCTGGTGCTAATTGGGCTGGTTCAAAATCTAACCGGAGGTTTATGAATGGTTATTGTACTTTTTTTAGTAATAATTTAGTGACTTGGGGGAGTAAGAAACAAATATGGTGGCTAGATCTAGTGCAGAAGCAGACTGTTGTGTGATGGCTCATAAATCATGTGAGCTTATGTGGTTAAAAAACCTTAAAAAAGGATTTAAATGACAAATATCCATTTGTGATAATCAAACTGCAGCATACATAGCACGCAACACACTGTTTCATGAGCAAACCAAAAACATAAATGTGGATAGTCACTTCATACAATAGACTATGATGCTAGCAAAGATAGTTACTCCGTACATCAAATCAAAAGATCAAGTTGGAGACATTTTTACCAAAGTTGTGCACAAGGCAATCGTTAAGCATATTTGCACCAGAAGTTGAGCATTGAAAATATCTATGCTCCAGCTTGAGGGTAAATGTTAGAAATTTTAGGAAATTACAGCTAGAAAATAGTTGTGTATTGGCTATGCAATATGTTGAGGACCTTGATTAGGATCTAACAACAAACCCTAACTTGTACCCAAAGTTAGATAGATTTGAATCAAACCACTCACAGAATTAAGCGATCGATTCTGTAGAATCAGATAACGGAATTTACCTAACCCTAGCCCAAGCTATTCTAAGCAATTAACTGAGAAAAACCGAATTCAAAAGAAACAAGAGGAACCCTAACTTGGTCAATTTTATTGATGAAACATTCAAAAGATAACAACCATAAAAATAATAGTTCTATTTATACTAGAATTAATCTTCTATCCTAACTATAACAGGATTAGTCTAAAATAGGAAAATAGTTTAAAACATAAATAAAACAATATAACTAAAATAAAAATAAATAAAAATAGCCTAAAGTCCTTTTCCAAAACAATTTCAATTTCCTTATAATTCAGGAACCCAAATTGTGCCTCTCGTCATTCAAACTGCTACCATCAATCTGCGGTTTGGACCGCCGTTCCACAATTCTTTTAGATTTTTTAACGGTCTCAACATTCCCCCGCTCTTCAAGAATGCCCTTATCCTCAAGGAAAAAATCTGGAAAACGTTCTACTATCTCGTCATAGTCTTCCCAAGTAGCCTCTTCTGTAGGGACCCCTTGCCATTGAACCAAAACCTGCCACACCTTTGTCATACCATGTCCCTTCTTCCAATTGCGATATCGGAGAGCTATTATAGGCCGTATCAACAAGTTACCCTCTGTATCAAACGCTGGTAAATCACTTGAAATGAGACTCGGGTTTCCCACTCTCTTTTTCAACACGGTAACATGGAACACTGGATGCAATCTAAAAGTAGATGGCAACTCCAACTTATAAGCCACCTCACCTATCCGCTCTAACACCTTAAAAGGCCCATAATACCGTTGCGACAATTTCACATTGAACTTTTTCTTAAGAGATTTCTGCTGGTACGGTTGGAGTTTGAGATACACGAAATCTCCGGGTTCAAAAGATACGTCTCTTCTGCCTTGGTCATAATACTTCTTCTTTCTCCCCTGAGCCTTCTCAAGCTCCTTCTTTACCTTAGCTACAACCTCGTCTCTAGCTATCAAATCTCTCTCGATTTCTTCGTTTCGAGCCATTCCTTTCTCATAAGTGCTTAGCATCGATGGCGGTCGCCCATACATTACTTCAAATGGACTCATGTTAATTGAAGCATGATGTGACGTGTTGTACCAGTACTCAGCCCATGAAATGTACTTTTTCCATCTCTTTTGCTCCTCATGACAATAGCACCTTAGGTACTGCTCAAGAGTTCGATTCACCACCTCTGTCTGTCCGTCAGTCTGCGGATGATAGGAGGAGCTTACCGATACTCTTCAACCAAGCGTTGCCTAACACCACATCTACTCCTACTAGCGATAACACATGCAAATCAGCAGCAATCCTGACTCCTTGCACATTCATCTTCACCTCGTAAACCACTTCCTCACACTTAGTTTTTCCCCATTAGCCACTTTCACATCAAACGGTTCTATGGCAGCCCCTCGTAGTCCAATCTTCCTTACGATATTCGCGTTGATGAAATTGTGAGAGGAACCAGAATCTACCAACATTGAAACCTCGAACTTACCAACCCATGCCATGAGCCTCATAGTGGATGGTTTCGAAACCCCAGACATGGCATTTAAAAACAACTTGGCTTCACAATTATTTTCTCCCAATTCAGCCACCCTCAACTCTCCCTCATCACTAGTGGCTTCCTCATTACTGATAATATCATTATCTGAATCACTTGAGTCAATGATCATAAATACCTTCCCAGTTCGGCACCGATGGTCTTTATTCCATTTCTCTCCGCGTTTAAAGCACAAGCCCTTTTTGATTCTCTCTTGAACATCTTCCTTTGTCATTTTTTTTACATCTTTGCTTTCCTTCTTAGAACTATCCTCAATAGCTCATTTTCCCCTCCAAGAATCTTTGTTTGACTCCGATTTAAAATTTTTACTCCCAGAACTCTCCTTAAACGGCTTTTTGTCATTGTAGTAACTATCATCTAAAATCTCCGCCATCCTTATCGCTTCGGTCAATCTTTGAGGTCGCTTCAGTTTCATCTCCTTCGCTAACCACGGCTTCAACCCTTCAATAAATGTCCCCAATAATGACTCCTCTGACCATCCCCTAACCAGAATATGTAATCGACGAAACTCCTCAATATATACCGAAACCCTTCCTTCCTGTTTGAGCTTGGCCAACTGCCCATTATGATTGACAACCGGTGATGGTCCCCATTGAGTCAAAATTCCCGCTCAAAAGCCGTCCACCCCATTTGTCTACCATCTTGCTCATATTGAGTTTTGATCCATCTCCACTAGCTATTAACATTTCCATCAAGGTAGATGCATGCAGTAGAAACCCGATTGGCCCTTGCCACTTCGTAAACCTGAAAGTAGTGCTCCACCTTGTCCAACCACTCATGTGGATCTCCACCATTAAAATGCAGAAAATCGACCTTCGGTTTTCTAGGGCCCCGACTATGGTGCCTTTCTCTTCGCCTATCACCTTCATATTCTGCGACACCTCTCCACGGTTCCCTTCGTTGCCCATAAATTGGTCTTCGGCCGAGAGGTCTCCTATCAAATCTCACATCTTTCTCAGATCCATCGTCAATCTCTCCCTCAGAAACCTCGTTATGCAACCAACGCTCCACCATTATTGGCCCACGTTCCACACGTCCTCCTCGCTTAAACCCTTCACGATTTCCGGTCAGTTTGGGCTCGTCTACCTCACCTGACGAGAATTCTACCTCACGCCATGAACTATGTGATCTCCGTCCGTTCCCTTGAGTTCGTCTGCCTATCATTTCCTTTCCCTTGTTTTCAGCCAACTGTCATTCAAGTCTCTCGATTGCATCATTGTTTGACCTAATCAGATGCGCTATGGATGTCGTCAGTTCCGATAGAGACTTGAAAATCCGATCTTGATTCTCCTCCAAGGCTTCAAACCGCTGCTTGTTAAGTCTTCAATCCATTCCCTTGAATAATAGAATCCTCCCCAGATCCCATGACCTTGAATAATAGAAACTGCTTCTTCTTTTTTTCTTTTTGTTTTGTAGGCTTATTTTTTTTTTTTCTCCTATAGGCCGCCGAATTCTCTCAATGAAAGCACCAAATTGTTGAGGACCTTGATTAGGATCCAACAACAAACCCTAACTTGTACCCAAAGTTAGATAGATTTGAATCAAACCACTCACAGAATTAAGTGATCGATTCTGTAGAATCAGATAACGGAATTTACCTAACTCTAACCAAAGCTATTCTAAGCAATTAACTGAGAAAAGCCGAATTCAAAAGAAACAAGAGTTAGATGAAACAATCAAAAGATAACAACCCTAAAAATAATAGTTTTATTTATACTAGAATTAATCTTCTATCCTAACTATGACAGGATTAGTTTAAAATAGGAAAATAGTCTAAAACATAAATAAAACAATATAATTAAAATAAAATAAAATAAAATAAATAGTCTAAAGTCCTTTTCCAAAACAGTTTCAATTTCCTTATAATTCAGGAACCCAAATTGTGCCTCTCGTCATTCAAACTACTACCATCAATCTGCGGTTTGGACCGCCGTTCCACAATTCTTTTAGATTTTCTAACGGTCTCAACACAATAGTTGTACCTTTTATTGTATTTCTGTTTTGTTCATCTACTAGGGCTAGACCTGACACGGTTCCGGTTTCGGTTTCGATTTCGGTTTCGGTTTCGGTTTCGGTTCTGAACCGACGGTTCCGATTCCACAGTTAAGTGGAATCGGCCTTAGGAGGTTCTGGTTCTGGTTCCGGTTCCGGTTCCGACGAAACTGGCGGTTCTGAACCTTACTATTATTTTTTTTAAACCAAGATCAAATCAGAAGAGATCAGGCATTCAGGCATCAATACAAGGCAAGACTCTCGTTTCTCTCTCACAAATCTGAAATCAACCACAAATCACCCCCAAATCACCCCCAAATCAACCCCAAACAGCCAAACCACCACGGCACCACCAAATCAACTTCGTGAATCGAAGATGAAGATTAGAATCGAAGAAAAAGATATCGAATTGAAGAAAAATCGAAGAAGAAGAAGAAGAAGAAGAAGAATCATCGAAGAGGAAGAGGAAGAGGAGGAGGAGGAGGAGGAGGAGGAGGAGGAACAGGAAGAGGAAAAGAGAGATTAGAAATTAGATTTAGGTTTAGGTTTAGGATTTTTTTATATATATATAATAAAAAAAAATTTAAAAAAAAACATGAACCACCTGCTTGAACCCGAACCGGAACTGCCGGTTCCATTCTGGTTCGAACCGGCCAGTTCTGTGAAAACTGGAACCAGAACGGAAAATCCGGTTTTGGTTCCGATTTTTACGGTTCGGTTTCGGTTCGAACCAGAACCTTATCAGGTCTAACTAGGGCTATATAACTCTTGTAATTTCTATTACCTATATACACAAGTTTCCTCTCTCCTCTAAATTCCTTAATGTGAACATAATTATTTGTATCATATCAAATAAAACTAAATAACAAATTAGAAGTTATAGGGATGTCAAATTATTCGTTTTAGTTGTTTCTATCTTAAAAATCAAACAACCAACACTTATGTTGATACATTAGAAGAATAAAAAAAAAAAAACTTTCATTCAGGTTTCAATCTTCAGATTTTATTATTATTATTTAAAATAAAAATAAAAAATAGAAAAAACCAACCCAGTGAAGTTAAACACCATTAGCAGCTAACTTGGATTAGCCATTGAAGCATTTTGATGTAAAGAATACTTTTTTACCTGGGGAACTCAGTTAAGAAGTTTATATGGAACTTCTTCCTGGTTTTAAGACTCGGACTGGCAAAGTATGTTATCTGAAAAAGGATCTTTACATACTAAAATAATAACCTAGAGCCTGGTTTGGACGATTCAGTACATCCACGAAGAGATTCGGATATCATTATAGTAACTCTGATCACACCTTGTTCTTGAAAAGAAAGGGTGATAAGATCATTGTACTAATCATTTATGTTGACGATATGATTGTTAAAGGAAACGATGATCTAGAGATGACTAACCTTCAAAGTTACTTGGCCACGGAGTTTGAGATGAAAGATCAGGGGTTGCTAAGGTACTTTTTGGGAATTGAGGTAGCCCGATCAAAACATGGGATTTTCCTCAGTTAAAGAAAGTATGTTCTTGATCTACTTACGAAAACTGGGATGCTTGCTAGCAAATCGGCAAATACCCCTATGGATCAGAATCACAAGTTATGTATGTGTCCAGATCATCCTAATCAAACCCCAACGAACAAAGAAAGATATCAGAGACTTGTTGGTAAGCTTATCTACCTATCACATACACGTCCTGATATTGCTTATGGAGAGTGGTAAGCTAGTTATACATGCTCCCAATGAGAGCCACATGGATGCAGTTCTTCAGATTCTAAGGTACCTGAAAGGAGCTCCTGACAAAGTATTAATGTTCTCTCGACATGGACACTTGGGCATCGAGGGATACACAGATGCTAATTGGGCTGGAAATGCTAGTGACCGGAGATCTACGTCCGGTTATTTCACCTTCGTAGGAGGTAACTTAGTTACTTGGGGAAGTAAGAAACAAACCGTGGTGTCACGATCCAGTGATGAGGCAAAGTTTCAAGGAATTGCACAAGGGATTTCTGAGCTACTGTGGTTTAAGAACTTATTGGGTAACTTGAGATTTCATCAAGAAAGTAGTATGAAGTTGTATTGTGATAATAAGGCTTCAGTTCAAATGCTAATAATCCTATCTAGGATGATTGTACTAAGCATGTAGAGATTGATCGATTCTTCATCAAAGAAAAATTAGAAGAAAAGATAATCGAGCTTCCTTTTGTACCAAGTAAAGACCAGCTTGCAGATATTCTTACAATGGCTATTAATGGAAGGAACTTTCACAACTCAATTAACAAGTTAGGCATGAGTGACATCTATGCACCAACTTGAAGGGGGTGTTAGAATATTCTCAAAATGTAGGAGATTGTATAGTTGACTTGTGTAGTTGACTAATTAATTAGCCTGATTGTAGGGGATTTAGCTCGATTATAGAAGATTGATTTCTTGATTCTTACTTATTTCTTGATTGTATTTTCTCCTATAAATTTCCTCCTATACGGAGAAGAATAAATCAACAAAACTCTAAATTTGTTCAAGGTGTACAAATGGCACGATGATGCAGAAGTGATGCTACATGCCCTTTCTTTTTTTATTGAGAAAAAAATAAAAACCAGGATTCAGCACTTAGAAGTACAACTAACGAGATGATTGACAAGATGACAAGCTAAAACCAGTAAATTCACATCAGCTGATTGAATTCAGACCCTTAGATCATAAGACTTGGACTTTGTTGGAATGATAGAAGGATACTACAACATTTGGCATAACACATCACCATTACCAGCAGTATGCTGTCTGACAAGTCATTACTACTGAGATAACTTGTATCTAGGAGTTGGGTAAATATGACCTCCCATATAATACTTTTGAGTTCAATGGGCATTGGTTAATAAGAAATAGAGAAGCCAGGCTTATGGTTAAAGTGAAAAATGATGTTACACTTTTCATCATAGGCGAGAGGTTTTTTTTATTTTTTTTCACCCTTCTCGTTATCAGAAAACACAAGGGAATACAAAGAGAGGCTGATCACCAGGAAGGTGAGCAGGTCACTACAAAAGCAGGATGTCATAAAGCAAACCCAGAGGACCTTTAAGAAACAGTCCTCAAAAGATACAGAAAACAGCTACAGTACAAAAGAGACTCCCAATCTACACTGAACCAAACTGAACCCCAAAAACCTAAAAATAAATTGGAGAAAGATAGGCTTTCACTTCACTGGACTACATAAGCACTTTAGGGATAAAACCACTTATGTGTTAACAAAAAAAATGAAATAAGAAGGTGCATCATACCTCCACCACGATAGACAGGAATGATGTGGTCTGCATGCCAAGCATTGCCCTCAGTTGGATCATTTATGAGTTTCTCAAGGCTGCAAGATATCAGACCTACTGTCATTAGGTTTCAGGAATTGAGACAATAAGGTCATTTAAAAATTAAAATGTACCAATATGAGAGCCACACAGTTGGAAAAACCTATCACTTTAGAGTTACAAACTTATCTTCCCTAAAAAGTTCAATGGAGTATGATCAATGTACCAAAACACATTCCCAGCAGTTAGCTGATTAGTAATATTGCACAACCCTCGTAAGCATAAATAAGAATATTTATCAACCTCTACGCATACATATCACAAGCAAACCTTACATAAGAACAAAGTATGCTAAAATTAAAGCATCATTCTAATGGAATTACTTAACAGGCATTAGCATTTAGGTGACGTACAAGTTCTTCCGGCTAGCCACTTTTGGTGCTACTTCCTCAATATACTTTCTCCGCCTCTCCAGTGATAAAGGTTTTATGTGCTTCACAAGTTTATGGCAGTCTAATTGGCAACTTGTGCAGACACCATGTTCTATTTGAAAAAGTTCCTGGAAAAGAAAAAAATGTTATATGATGTAACTAACTATACTTGGTTTAATAATGAATTAAAGACAATTATTTAAAAAGCACAATAAATTTAGAATTTAAAACAGCATCATGCATGAATGCATTGTAGTTATAATTTATAACAAAAATAGAGACTAGAATAAGTTTAACTTCATAAGATAGTCTATGATTTATGTCCTAACCTGACGGAGGTATCTGCCACTAGTTCTTATTCGATATTCTTCATAACACTCAAGATTGCAAAACAGATCTTCAAAATATTCTGGTGTCTTGGCATTGTTGCCCCTGAAATTAAAGTGTAAATAAAATCTGCCACGATAGCTACTGCATGGTTCATCAGTTAATTTGGACTCACTTGCATGGTGTTTGACACAGTTTACAGAGTGGCTCATCAGTTAGAGTCCAGGCCTGAGAGTATTCTTTCTCCTTTTTGGAGCCACAACAAATGAGAACCTTTTTCCACACGGCATTTGATGGTAAAGGATGGCTAATCTCAAATGAAGGTGTACTGCGCCGTTTGCTTCCACCCTTTAGCAGTCCCTGTTACAGAGTTGCAGAACTGTTATGCAAACAAAACTACTAAAACTAATTATAGAAAAATTATAGGTAAAATGATAAAGATTTTAACGGTGCATGTATAAGTGAAAAAAGAGCGTGTCAATGGAAAAAATGCACAATATAACAAAGAGAAAAAAAAATCTACAAGGTTATTTAGATATACCTCACTGCTGTGGTTAATGGTTTCTTTCAAATAGCACAACTCAACAGATAAAGGAAGTTGCAATGGCTTTCCAAGTAATTTACTCCGCTCAATGGGCCTTAGTTTATTCCATTCACTAACAAATGCCAGAATAGCATCCCTACAAGCTGGATTGTCCTTCAAAGATTCTGAAGTTCCTTCCTTGTTGTCAAAGGCAGCAGGAGAATGTCGTAATTCAAGGTCCTCTGGTTGAAAATTCTCATAAAGTGGCCTCGGTCTTAAATCTATCCCAGGAATGCATGAATACAAGTGGATTCTTCCTGTATATTGGCTCACCTTAACAGAAGGAAAAGCCAATTAATTATAAAACTTTCAGATGTTCTCTTATGGACAATGTATCACTAAACCTAAAACCAACAGATTTCAGATATATGGAAGGTGTCCAATATCCGTATATAACGAGTTTATCCAATTAAATTACTATTCTCCAACAGATAACTAAACATCACTTTTTCAGAAGAAAATTACAGTAGAATGCATAAACTCAGAAGGATTTGATAGTTGATTGCCAAACAATACTGTAAACATGATTCAACTTAATAAACCAAATTGTAGGTAGGTACACCCATAGGTTTAAAATACCTATCATGTCCACTGTGAACTAAGAAAACACAAAGCAAATTAGAGAAGGCATTACAAAATCCGGGAATTAAAAAGGGGTCAAAAATGTTTTACATGAAACACCACTTAAATCAGGCAAACGACTTGAAGCTTACATCTACATTCTGAAAAATCACTAGTGTATTTTCAAAACCTTAAATTAGTATCATGATCCTAAATCGCAGGAACCCACCAAACTAACCCACCAAACTCAAGACATTAATAGAAACAAGTCAATGCACTGAGTTAAACATTGATCCAGTTGAGGTTGATCAGTATGAAGTTCAAACACAAAGATTATCAAAGGCAGTAAACGAAACAGACCAAAATTTGAATCTTTGGTTATCCAAAGCAGTAAATGAACTTTTTTCCTATTACTATGGGGTTAATAGAAGTAAAAACTGCAGCAAACTCTACACATGAATCTTCCACCCTACAAAGTTACTACGATTTAGTTGTCATCAAGCGTAAATATAAAGTGTTTTTAAACTCTCAATGTTATACCTCGAATCGTAGGTAATTTACTTGATTAGAGCAATTTTCATCGGCTTCAATTGGATAAAGTAATCCAACATCATCAATTTCTGTTGTTTGAGGGTGGGATTTGTTTTCCTGCAACTCAGATTATAAAAATTTCCTCTCATATAAACTTTAAAAAGAAAAAGTTATAGTTGGAGTGAGGTAAAAAAAACCTTTTCTGATTGATCCATCTCATTGTTGCCTCCATCCAACTCAGAAGAAACAGTTTCATGAACTCCAATTTCAGCACCAGAAAGAGTTTTATCTTCTGCTTTTCCCGTTGAAGCATAATCCTTATCTATTTCCAGATCAGGAACCATATCCTGTTCTACCAATAAAATGTATGCTTTTAACAAACTAAGGAAACAAAATCAGGAGGCGTCTAGACCAGAATTCTTAAACTTAGGGATATAGAAAAAGTTCTATGGATTAAAGTCATGCCTTAATATGAAGATTGTCTGTCTCAGCTGAACTGCCATCGGTTTTACTCTGTTCCACAGATTTGTCATTCATATTTGCTGTTACTTCATCATCTGCACGTATAGACTGCATGTCCTCAGTGACAGTGGACCCTGGAAATGACTCTTCAAAGAGATTACCAGATGCCACTTGATACAGAGTTCGATTTTCACAAACTCTATTAGTTTTACCAGACATATCCAGATAAGAAACACCTTCAACCTGTGGCCAGAAAAATGAAGTTCAATCTTGAAAAGAAGATGAAAAATCAGAATCCCCAGCCAAACAAATTAGTAGTAGACGCAAAAAGATTCAAATAGTAAAACTAATCATATGCTTAGGCAAGGAAACAAATTAATTCCAAATAAAATCCTAAAGAAATTAAAATTAGCATCCCATCTACGATATTTTACTTTAAACACCAGATATAACTACTAGAAAATCCATAGCTTTGGAACTCAAAGAACAGAACTGGAAGTTTGCTGCAGATTTGTTCCAACGGGAAACAGTAACTAATGCTCATTTGGGAATATCACACCACACTATCAGGAAATCTGATATAAATATTTAATAATACCGCTATCTCTTGTAATGCATCATATTTTCCATTAGTTGTCGACGATACACAGCGCAGCCTCTTGTTCAAATTTTGCCAGTGTGACTCGTCTATAGTATCCTGCAACATGATGAACCTATCATTCACATATATGTGAAAAATCAGAACCATAGCACAGAGAAATTGTATAACGACACAAAACGAGCACCTTTGCACAAAAGATATATACGTTAACAGCACTGGTTTGCCCCCGCCTATGAGCTCTGTCTTCAGCCTTCAAAATAAGTTCAAAACTAGATCAATACTATGGAATGAAGGCAAATCCTCAGGGCTCAGGCAAATAAAACAGAATAAAAATAGAACATACATAGTCTTCATCTGGAAATTAACATTATGAAAAATGAAAATCAAGAACATTATGTCCCACACACAAACAAAAACATCTATTAATCTGAGAATAAAACAAATAGAAAATTAAACACTGCGAAGAAGACATTGATAGACACAATGAAACACACATTTAAAGTCTGAAAATAACAATAAGAAAAAATAAAAGAACAAGCGCTTAACTAAAACTACTAAACTACTTCAGCAGCAGGTATCCCAAGCTAATTTTGGAAATTACTGTATCTCTCTGTATTTAAGTCTAACCTCAGAGAGTGTCCGTAATAATATTCCTCGTAGGGTGAAAACTGGCCTCCCACATGGCCTACTCAACGTAATGACACGTGGATGGATACTTAGCTGTGGAAATATAAGGGAAATCCCTACACCTTGGCAAAATTACAGACCGCTGCGATGTATGAACCACAAGGTGGTATTCTGTCTGAGATGCGATTAATTGGGTTCCAAGAAATGAACAGAAGTTTCCAGAAGAATTCAAGTGACAAGATGTGGTTGGGAGATGTTCCCAAATCCACATGAGCGCAATATTGCCCTATTCCTTCGGGACTTGGATCCTCTCCTCACCTCACTTAATCTCATAACACAAGCATTGCAATGAATGAATGATTAAGATGTGATTGCTTTCCACTAGCACTTTATCAACTACCAGTCACATTATTTAAAAAGGTGATGAATAAGGTGAGGTGAGGAGAGGTTCCTAGTCCATTACTTCGAGATACCTTGGTCCCCACAACTAGCCTAGGACCAATTCTGCCTCTATTGTAAAGTCACTAGTAGCCAATAGGAATGACCCAAGTACAAACATCCAAGGGCATTTTCGAAAAGAGCAAACTGTCCAAAACTTAGTTGTTGATAAAAATAAGTGCTTGCTCTCCAAGAAAGACAATGTGGACTAAGCAAGGGGAAACTAGCTATATAAACTATCTTCTTCCGCAAGAAAAGTACGTCATTTCTTGATCTAAAAACCTTAAGGTGTAGAGGAATTATCTCAAGTAAACCCTCTAAAAATATTAGGTGATTTTCTTCCATTGACCAACCTTTGACTTGATTATTTAATAGTTTTTCCTAAGGTTTTTGCTTCCGCACTCACCCCGACTAACTTGAACATCAAAGGGTTTTCACTTTCTAATCACAGCTCGCTGGTGATCACAAACTGCCTTATTGTTTTGCAGCCAAAGGCAGTCCATATCAGCTCTTGGAGACATATCACACTTGGTGCCTGTAGCTACAGTACTTATAGTATTCCTTTTAGGAGCCACTGTCATTGCTGTTTGGAGGACCCACATACCAATCACTATATGTCACGAATTCCTTGCGTCAACAATATTTAAAAAATATAATCCTTTTAAACCCTTATTTATTTATCTATGGTATTACAAGAACTGTATGGTTAACCTTGTTAAAGTTAGGGCGCGTTTGGTATTGTTTTTAAAATGGTGTTTTTGAAAACTTTTTAAAAAAATAGAAATCATGTTTTAAAAATGATGTTTTTAAAAATGTAATGTGTTTGGTAGTGTTTTTTAAAAGTAGTTTTTTGAAACGGAAAACGATGAAAAGTGTTTGGTTGTTGTTTTTAAAATGGTAAAATAGTTGTTTGGAGGGAAAAGTTGATTTGTTTTGAAATGATGTTTTTTAAAATGGTGAAAAACAATAAAAAGTTGTTTTCAACTTTTTAGTTACACATTTCAAAAAGTTGTTTTTTGTTTACAAAACGTTTTGTAAAATGTGTAAACCAACAACATTAAAATTGTTTTTTATTTATAAAAACAGAAAACCATTTTTAAAAATGGTTCTAGAAAGCACCTTATAAACTATTTTTTGGCTCCCTATTTGACTGAGATGTTACAATCAAATCTCAAAGAACCCCAATTTTTTTTTATTATTATTATAATTTTTACTTATATTAAATCTAAAGGTATCACCCAGTACACTCTGTTCCCTTTATGCTGAAAAAAAAAAAAACAAAGACCAACTTGGTATTCGAATGAAGAATATGAAGCAACCAATCTTTTCAGTAATCATGACTGTTAACCAAGCATGAAAAAACAAATAGAGAAACTAAACTAATATGAGAAGAAAAATTGATTTGTCTATTACCCAAGCACAGTACATGAATATATAAGGCTATATAAAGAGTAAAAAGGAAATACAATCAATTCCCAATCAATCTGCTTACCAGCAGCCATAATGTTTCCAACTAATTTTAAAATTCCCCCTCAAGGAGCTGGAGCATAAATGTTTTTAATGCCCAGCTTGGAACAAATATGCATAAAAATACTCTTGTGCACAACTTTAGTGAAGAGATCTCCAACTTGATCCTCAGACTTTATATAGGAGTAATAACCTCTCTTGCCATCGCACTCTCATATAAAATGGCAGTCCACCTCGATATGCTTGGTTCTCTCATGAAAAACAAGATTTAGTGATGCCACAATTTTTGATACCTTTGTGCACAGCTATGTATATTGCAGCTTGGTTATTCTAGAATCAAAAAGGTTATAAATGCCTTGATCCTATCTCTAGGAAAACATGTCAGTACTGATGCCACATTTTTGAGTCTACATCCTACTTTTTAGAAAAAGGATTGAGTCTAGAACCTAATCTAATGTCATCCTATTCTCCTATTCCATCACCAGTTGTTCCAAAAACAACCAGAAAAACAGTTACATGTATATAGTTACCAAAAGCCATTACCTCCTGTTGTGTTTTTTGGCTCATCAAAACCCAAGTCAAGGCTTAATATTTGGATTAGGGGAAAATAAAGTGTGCACATAATTTCCTATTGGGATTAGGAAATTATATTTTCTCAAGAATCCCAAATCAACCAGGATTAGGAAATAAGTTAGTTTTTCTTATTCTAAGAGGATTTAGGAGTCTTATTCTAGAAAGGAATGTAACCCAAGTCCTATATCTATAAATAGGGCTGTTGGGAGCTTATTTTTTAACACAGAAAAACAGCAATCATACAAGGGGTAGAGAGCAAGAGTGATAGAGAGGTTCTAGCAAGGCTTTGGGGAATTAGCTAAGGGGTTTCAATAAGTATCTTGTAACCAAACGTTTTTCTTCATAGTGCTAGTGATTTCTCAAGAGAGATCACACGAGGACGTAGGCAAAGTTAGCCAAACCTCAGTAAACTCTTGTGTTGTGTGTGTGTGGCATGTTTTCTTTATTGTTCATATTTTATTCCGCATATTCGCATATCATTATCCTATAAGTTTATCATCGTAGTCTATCAAGAAAACACGATCAATAAGGGAGTTTAAAATCAACACCTCCACCAAGAGTGGACAAGGAGGGTAATTTTACTTCTTCTGATCTACCCTCCATCCAACCATCAATTTCCAACTAGGCTCTTATACCATGTTAATAGAGATCGAAAAGATCATAGAGAAAATTAAACTAATATGAGAGAAAAAATTGATCTGTCTATTACCCAAGCATAGTATATGAAATAAAGGGCTAGAAAAAGTGTAAAAAGGGATAGAATCAATGCCCAATCAATCTACAAACTGACTGCCATAATTTTCTAAAATAATTATAACACTGACAATTAAACAGCACATCCAAAAGCAACACATGTAAAATGTACAAGCCTCCACTTCTCATTGGAGAAAAGAAGAAACAAAGAATTGCCTTTTGCCATGTTATCTAGGCAGGATCAATTTTGTTATTCGTTACAAAATTAAATGTAGGTATGTGTTGTGTATAGCATGTAACAAGTGTGTATGTAATGGGTGAAGGTAATGAGTAAATGTTGTAAGTAAGATAGGTGTTCGTGGCAAGTATGCAAGGGTGACTGCATTTGTGCAAAGAAAGCACAAGTGCAAACGATTACACCAGTAGGAAAAGGCATAAGGAAATAAAATTGAGTCCATTAAAACATACTGAAAAAAAAAAATAAGTGTTTTATAAAATAAAACTCGACTTTGGCATAGAAAGCGCATGAGTTATAGAGAAGAGAATGGGAGAGAAATGAAAAGAAGAAAAAAAAAAATTGAGCCTAGGAAAAGAGAAAGTGCAAATGTTACGTTTGTGGATCACCAGACAATCTTAGGCCTAACTGTCCTCAAAGATTTGATGTACTCTTAAAAGAAATTGGATTAAGGATCTTTGCTTCAAGGCTTTGGTTTAATTTTAAACCTCTAGTCTCTCTGCCTAAACCTCTAATCATTAATCTCGAAACTATAATCTCCGAGGCTTAGTTATTAAAATCATGCCTAGGTGCACCTAGTGCCTTTAATAACTATGCTCTAAGCTTAAGCCTTTAATCTTGGACTTTAAAACCTGAACCAGATGCTTGTGCGTAAAGCTTGGACCATGGCCTGTCTTCTTGTATGTGATTTGTAGTTCTAAGGGAATTTTAGCAATTGGCTACGAGGCTATTGTGGCATGTGTTTGAGTTTAGGTTTGAGTTAAGTTTACAGATTAACATTTCAAGATTTAGAGGTTTAGACTAGAACTTAAAGTTTAAAGTTTAAGGTTTAGAGATTAATGATTTAAGATTAAGGCCAGATTTCAGAACCTTGAGGCAAAGATCCAAATTAAAGTTTAATATAATTTTGATTAATCAAACAATGCACTTCCATTTTAATATTAAAATTTTTATATTTTGTTTTTTTCTTTTATATGATTCCAGAAAAAAAAATTATAAATATTAAGCACACATGTCAGTCCATCTGAACTCACCAACAGCAAATTCACTCGACTCACTCAAAAGCATCATTCATGCTTGCTCAACTCACATTTGCTTCTTACATGAACTCACAAATGCACAAATGTTGGAGTTAGTTATTTTCCGTTATACCTGCTGCTTATCTTTCGTTAATAGTTTGAATAAGAAGAGGTTTGTATAGTCCAGTACCAGATCTTATCTCTAGGATGTTTTTTAAATTTGAATTCATGTTCTATCTTTTATCTTGTGAGAGATTCTTATCTTCAGATTTAGGTAGAGCCATAGAGGTAGTTAGAAGCTTAGTTGTGTATTTTAGTGTAATTAGGCCTAGCACGGTTCCAGTTTCGGTTCCGAACCGGCGGTTCCGGTTCCGGTTCCGGTTCCAGGTTCTCCTCCTCATTTTTATAGAAAAGTAAAATGTTAGAAAGGTTATTGTAGAGTATTGAGCCATGGCCCATAACCCTTGTCCAAGTAATTATGTTTTCCATTCCCTTCTCCTCGTTTTTATATAGGTTAGGCATCTCATTCACTTCTCTATTTTTCCAATGTGGGATGTGGGATAAGGGATAAGAAGTCATATTATGCATTTTTAACAAATATTTATCAATTTTTTTTTCCTTAAAACTTAAAACAAATATTTGATATGGAGAGCAAACACTTGAAATATTATGCATTTTTTAACAAATAGTTTTAAATTAAAGGAAAAAAAATTGATAAATATTTGTTAAAAATGCATAATATGACTTCTTATCCCTTATCCCACATCCCACATCCCACATTGGAAAATCAGATAAGTGAATGAGATACCTAACCTATATAAAAAGGAGAAGAAGGGAATGGAAAATATAATTACTTGGACAAAGGTTATGGGCCATGGCTCAATACTTTACAATGTCCTTTCTAACATTTTTGTAATGTTGAAAAAAAAATAACGGGAACCAGAATCCAATTCGAACCGGTCAATTTCGAAAACATTAGAACCGGAACCGGGGTAGACCGGTTCCGGTTTCGGTTCTTGAACCGGAATCGGAATTTCCGGATCTAGTTCTGGTTTTTCCGGTACCGGTTCCTCCGGTTCGAACCAGAACCAAAACCGCACCAGGCCTAAGAGCAATATTCCAGCAGTAAGTGAATAAGAACATTAAAAACTTGGCACGGTTCCGGTTCCATGGTTAGGTGGAACCAGAACCAGTTCCGACGGTTCTGAACTTTTTTAAAAAAAAAATAAAAATAAAAATAAAAAAACCAGATCAGATCAGTATTCGGTCATCAATCCAAGATTCCAAGCTCACTTCTGAGATCACAAATCATAAATCAACCATTTCTCTCTCTCACAAATCTGAAATCAACCCCAAATCACCCCCAAATCAACCCAAAACCACCAACAAATCAACTTTCGTGAATCGAAGAAGATTAGAAGAAGAAGAAGATGAAGAGATTGAAGATAAAGAAGAATCGAAGAGAGAGAGAGATATCAGAAATTAGAGATTTGAATTTAGGAATGTAGGATTTATAAAAAGAAAAAGAAAAACAAAATCAAAATATATATATATGTTGGAACCGCTGGTTCAAACCGAACCGGAACCACCGGTTCCAGTCTGGTTCGAACCAGGCGGTTCCTTGAAAATTGGAACCGGAACCGGAATCGCCCTCCTCTGGTTTTGGTTTTTACGGTTCGGTTCGACGTTCAAACCGGAACCGTGTCGGGTATTAAGAAGAATTATGATTTCTTTCTTTCAAATAATTCTACATGGTATCAGAGCTACACTCTAAATCCTAAACTCCATAAAAATATATCCGGGATGGCCACCAACTCATCCTCTTCTGCCTTTTCCAATTCAGAACCTTCTGCCTCAACCAATAAATGGAGGTTCTGATAATCCCCATCATCCCCATATGCCCATTACTAGTCATAAACTAAATGGGCATAATTACCTACCATGGTCCCAATCTCATCTATGTAAAAGGAAAGATGACTATCTCACCGAAGCTAGCTTATAAACAATGGAAGACAGACAACAACATGGTGATGTCATGGCTCATTAACTCATTGACAAATGACATAGGAGAAAATTTTCTGCTGTATGAAACTGCAAAGGAGATCTAGGATGCTGTCAGAGAGACTTATTCCAGCAGTGACAATATGTCAGAACTGTTTGGGATTGAGAGTACACTCCATGAACTTTGTCAAGGAGATTTTACAGTCACTCAGTACTATAATACCCTGACCCGACACTGGCAGCAACTAGACATGTTCGAGAAGCACAAATGGACATGTACCAAGGATGAAGTCTTATACAAGGAGATTGTTGAGCAAAAGAGGGTATTCAAATTTTTACTTGGCTTGAATCAAAACCTAGATGAAGTAAGAGGTAGAGTTCTGGTACAAAGCCACTGCCAAAGATTCGTGAAGTCTTCTCGGAAGTGAGAAGAGAGGAGTCGAAAAAAGATAATGATGGGGGCCCAAGATGAAACCCGAAAGGGCCTCTTCCGCACTTGCTATTCAAGTAGCTCCTAACTATTCTGGTGACAACAGGTAGAGAAAAGGAAGCCTTGGTATGACCACTGTAAAAAACCAGGACACATCAAGGAAACATGTTGGAAGATCCATGGAAAGCTAGTAGACCGGAAGCTAGCCTGTAACAACAATGACAGGGAAAGCCGTGGTAATATAGTGGTAGACATTGACATAAAAATGGATTCCAGTCTATTTTGCGAAGAGCTAATGGATGTTCTGCAGAAATTTTTCCAGCAGCCAACTCAAATACAATTGGGACCGGGTCTTTAGCATAGTAAGGTAACTATCTCACTACTGTAAATGTGAGGAAGGAGAATCCTAGTTGGGTGGATTGTAAATTCCGGTGTATCTGACCATATGACTGGTGATAGAAAACTGTTCCATACATACAAGCCATGCCATGGTATTTATACAGTGCGTATAGCTAATGGGTGACTATCTAAAGTGACTAGTTGATTTCAAGGAGAATAACCCTTGATTTTGTTTTATTAGTCCCAAACTTGGACTGTGATTTACTGTCTATAAGTAAACTTACACAGGAACAAAATAGTATTGCTAAATTTTTCCCTGATTGTCGTGAATTTCAGGACTTGGTTCCGGGGAAGATAATTGGTAGTGCTAAGGTATGTTCGTGGCTCTACATTTTGGAAGCTGGCTATAGTCCAGATAGACAACATCAACAAACAGAACATGTATCCCTTAAGAGTCAGTCTAGTCGTGAGTCTAGGTTTAATAAAGATAGTGAATTTATGTTATGGCACTTCATCTTGGCCTTGGGCACCCAAATTTCATGTATCTTGGAAAAATGCTTCCTTCTTTGTTTAGAGATAAAACACCGCGTTCTTTTCAATGCGAAATTTGTCAACTTGCTAAACATACCCACCAATCACTGCCACATCATCTATACAAATCATCTCAACCTTTTTCTGTTGTTCACAGTGATGTTTGGGGTCCTTCTCGAGTCAAAAACATCACTGGAGCAAGATGGTTTGTATCTTTTATAGATGACCATACTTGGATTACATGGATTTTTCTTATGAAAGAGAAGTCTGAACTCTGAACTCTGAAGTTGGTCAAATATTTAAGAATTTCAACGGTATGATCAAAACACAATTTCAAACCAGAATTCAAGTTCTGCGAACAGATAATGGAAAAGAATTTTTTAATTCCATTCTAGGGAGTTATCTCTTCGGTGAAGGAATCATTCATCAAAGCTCATGTGTAAACACTCATCAGCAAAATAGAGTGTAGAACGAAAAAACAGGCACCTTTTAGAGCTAGCCTGTTCTCTCATGTTTTCGGCCAATGTCCCTAATCAATTTTGGGGTGAAGCAGTCTTAACTGCTGCCTATCTCATTAATACACTGCCATCTAGAGGCCTTAGGTTTCAAACTCCTTGCCAACTTCTCTTAAAAGCCTATCCAAAAACTCATCTTATCTCTCCTCTCCCTGCTAGGATATTCGGTTGCTCAGTGTTTGTCCACAATCACCAACTAAATAAAAGTAAACTTGATCCAAAATCTGTGAAGTGTGTATTTATTGGATACTCTCCTACACAGAAGGGATACAAGTGTTATTTTCCAGGAAATAGACATGTTTTCATCTCCATGGATGTTACATTCCATGAAAATCAGCCATATTATCCTAAAAATCAAATTCAAGGGGGGATAAGAGTCAAGAATTTGTTTTTTGGAAAACTCTTAAATCATACCAGTGGTGTCAAAATGTGCCGGGCCTGGAGGGCCCGGCACGGCCGGCCCGCCCAGACTGGCGGGCCGTTCCTGGCACGGCCTGCTTGTAGCGCGGGCCGGGCCAGGCACGGGCCACAGTGTGGCCTGGCCGGGTCACATTTTATGGCCTGGCGGGCAGGCCCGAAACGGGCCAACATTTTTTTTTTTTTTTTTTTTTACTGTTGAAGTTTAAAAAAAAAAAAAAAAAAAAAAACAAAAAAAAAAAAAAAAAATTAATATGGCACATGCCGACCCGGCACATGTGGCACGTGCCGGGCCTACTGTTCATGAAAACGGGCCGGCACGGCCAATTCCTGTGCCATGCCAGGCCAAGCCCGTTTTCATAAATGGGCTCATTAGGCACGGCACATGTGGGCCGGGCCGGCCCATATTGACACCACTAAGTCATACAATCCTGTGTTACAAGCTGGGAATAATTAATATTCAACAACCCAGCTTGAGGGGGGGTGTTGGAGTTAGTTATAGAATTGTGAGAGAATTAATTTATCTTATTTCTCACTTGCTCTCAACTGAGAGATCGATGAACATAAATAGGAAAGAAAATCTGAACTACTTCCTAAATACAAGGACTTTCAACTCAACTAGGAAACAACAACTTTAAAGGAGAGTTTGAGTAACAGACTACTCAAAACTCTTTATTGTAGATAACTAAAGAATTAAAAGATAACTACTAGAAAATAACAGCCTACACAATAATCTAACAACATACTTTCAACACCCCCCCTCAAGCTGGGCAGTAAATATTTATCATACCCAGCTTGGAACACAAGTCTTCAAAGTTAACTCTAGGAAGAGCCTTTGTAAGTATGTCAGCAGTTTGAAGTATAGTAGGCGTATATACTAGTTTCACACTCCCTTCTTCCAACTTCTCCTTGATAAAATGCCTGTCTATTTCAACATGCTTTGTCCTGTCATGATGCACAGGATTCTTTGCAATGCTGATGGCAGCCTGGTTGTCACAGAACAGTTTCATTGTCTTGTCCATAGGAGTTTTCAGTTCTGTTAACAGTCTTCTTAACCATATCCCTTCACAAATACCTTGTGCCATGGCCCTAAATTCTGCCTCAGCACTGCTTCTTGACACTACAGCTTGCTTCTTACTTCGCCATGTGACCAAATTTCCCCACACATATGTACAGTACCCTGAAGTTGACCGTCGATCTGTGAGAGACCCTGCCCAATCAGCATCAGTAAAGATTTTTGTGCTTCTAGTTGAGCCCTTTTTGAAATATAGGCCCTTTCCTGGTGTCATCTTCAAATACCTCAAAATCCTGAACACTGCATCCATATGTTCTTCAGTAGGATTATTCATAAATTGACTTACAGTGCTTACAGGAAAACCAATGTCTGGTCTTGTATGTGAGAGGTAGATGAGCTTTCCCACAAGTCGTTGATATCTACCTTTGTCCACCGGTGCACTGTTTTCAATCATTCCCAATTTCACTGTGTAGTCCATTGGAGTCTCGGCAGGCTTGCATTCGAGCATCTTGGTTTCTCTTAGTAAGTCCAAAATATACTTACGTTGGGACACCACAATGCCCTGTTTTGACCGAGCTATTTCCATGCCTAGGAAATACTTGAGACTTCCCAAGTCTTTGATTTCGAACTCCTTTGCAAGTACCTTTTTTAGTCTCTGAATTTCTTCGTCATAATCCCCTGTAAGGATTATATCATCAACATAAACTATAAGAATAGTAATTTTACCTCCAGGAGAATGTTTGACAAATAGTGTATGATCAGCTTGACATTGTAGATACCCGTACTGTTTTACTGCCCTTGTGAACCTCTCAAACCAAGCACGTGGGGATTGTTTGAGCCCGTAGAAAGATTTTTTGAGTCTGCATACTTTGCTGGTTTTTGAGTATGATTCAAGTCCTAGAGGAACCTCCATGTAGACTTCCTCTTCTAGGTCGCCATTCAGAAAGGCGTTTTTCACGTCCAACTGATGGAGAGGCCAGTCCAAGTTTGCGGCTAAAGAGAGCAGCACACGTATTGTGTTGAGCTTGGCCACCGGAGCGAACGTCTCCTCATAATCGATTCCATAGGACTGTGTGTATCCTTTGGCGACCAGTCGAGCCTTGAATCATTCAACATTCCCATCTGCTTTGTGCTTCACTGTAAAGATCCACTTGCAACCTACCGGATTTTTGCCCTCTGGAAGTTCTGACATTTCCCAAGTCCCATTCTTTTCAAGGGCTCTTACCTCCTCATATACTGCAGCCCTCCATTCCGGTACTTTAATAGCTTCATGTATGCTGTTGGGCACTGGAATGGTTGCTAAATTAACAACAAAAGCCCGGTAATTTGGAGACAAGCCCTCATATGAGATGAAATTGCACATAGGATAGAGTGGGCGATCCCTGCATTCTCTCACTCCTTTTCGTATTGCAATTGGTTGATCAATATCAGACATTTCATTATCAGTATAGGTAGAATCAGAATCACTCTTACCTGAGATACTTTCAACAGCAACTTCTGTGTTTATGTCTGGTATTTGGACTTGTTGATTTGGTTCAGAGTCATGGCGTTGCAATGACTTTTGGTGCTCTATCTCTTTCTGATTTTTTTCTTTCCTTGTATACACAATGAACTCTTTGTTAGCAGCTGGTTGTAGGGAATTGATTTGCTGACTAGGGTAGATATGTGTTTCAGTGGGAGGATGAGACTTAGAGTTCCCTGTTTGATTTAAAGGTAGATGAGATAAAGTAGGAGACATGTGGGAGTGAGACTCTTGGTTTTCAGTAGATGAGGGATGAGTTTGAGTTTGAATTTGACTAGAGTTATGAGGTAGTGGATGAGACTGACTTGGAGGAGTTTGAGTTTGATTAGGATGCATAGTTTCCCATAACTGAATATTCTGATCAGTATTGAGAGTCTCCCAAAGCTGAAATTCTTGACTCACATTCCCCCCCCGAATTGTAGATTTGGGATAAAATGGCTGGTTTTCCATAAATGTTACATCCATGGATGTATAAAACCGTTTTGTAGATGGAGAATAGCATCTATAACCTTTTTGGGTTGGAGCATACCCGACAAATATGCATTTAATTGACCGTGGGTCCAATTTGCTCCGATTTACCTGACTAGTATGAACAAATACACTGCAGCCAAAAACTCTAGAAGGTATTTGTGACAAAATTCGTGTGTCAGGGTAGGTTTTGAGAAGTAATTGACATGGAGTTTGAAATTTAAGAACTCTAGAAGGCAACCTATTGATTAAATATGCAGCTGTGAGAACAGCTTCACCCCAAAACTGTTTAGGAACATTAGAGGAGAACATAATTGATCTTGCCACTTCTAAAAGATGGCGATTTTTCCTCTCTGAGACTCCATTTTGTTGGGGAGTCTCAACACATGAACTTTGATGTATAATTCCTTCATTGATTAAATAGTTTCCTAACAATGAGTTAAAATATTCCTTACCATTATCAGTTCTTAAAATTTGAATTTTAGTCTGAAACTGATTTTGGATCATTTTATTAAAACTTTTGAAAATTTGACATACTTCAGATTTTTCTCTCATGAGAAAAATCCAAGTTAGTCTAGTGTGATCATCAATGAAGGAAACAAACCATCTAGCTCCTGTTATATTGTCAATCCTAGACGGCCCCCAGACATCACTATGGATCATAGAAAATGGATATGATATCTGATATGATTTATTTGGGTAAACTTGACGAGTATGTTTAGATAACTGACATTTTTCGCATTGGAAAAGATGCGGACTTTTATTATCAAACAATACTGGAAACAATTTTTCAAGGTACACGAAATTAGGGTGACCTAATCGATAATGCCACAACATGATAACACTATCATTATTTAACCTAGAATTTGAATTAAACTGACTCTTGAGAGATACAAACTCTGCTGTTTGAGGTTGTCTTTCAGGATAGACTTCAATCTTCAAGAGATAGAGTCCTGAACACATCTCAGCATTGCCAATCATCTTCCCCGAATCCAAGTCCTGAAATTCACAATGGTTTGGAAAAAATTTAGTCATACAATTTAGTTCCTGAGTGAGTTTGCTAATCGATAACAAATTGCAATCCAAATTATGAACTAAAAGAACTGAGTGAAGTATTAGATTCTTAGAAATCACAACTGAACCTGTGCCAGCTACTTTTGACAGAGAACCATCGGCAATTTTAACAGTAAGATTGTCATGACATGGTTTAAAGTTTTTTAAGTTCTTGACATCTCCGGTCATATGGTCTGATGCACCGGAGTCCACAATCCATGGACTCTGCTGTTCTTTCTTCACACTTAGGGCATTTAGAAAGGTACCTTTTTGAGCTAGAGATCCGGTTCCAGTGACCGTAGTGTTTTGAGATGATTGATTAAAGAATTTCTGCAAAACTTCCAGCTGCTCCTTACTGAAAGGGTTGGGTTCTGCTGTGAAAGAACCTTCATTACCTGTCACCATATTCCCACGGCTTTCTCTGTTGTTGAAGGTCCGATTGGGTTTCCAATCTGCTGGTTTTCCATGAATCCTCCAGCAGGTCTCCTTGGTATGACCTGGCTTACTGCAGTGGTCGCACCATGGCCTTCCTCTTCTAGGCTGATTGTTATTGAAACTGTTTTGTGTCCCTCGAGCAGCAAGAGCTGAACTCTCAGGAGTTGAAGTATGGCTGTTTTCTGCTTTAGATGGCCCCATCATCACCCTTTTTCGGCTCTCCTCCCTTCGGACCTCTGAAAAAACTTCACGAATGCTAGGGAGTGGTTTGATTGCTAGAACACGTCCCCTCACATCATCAAGTTGCTGATTCAGCCCTAGTAAAAACTTGAAGATCCTTTTCTGTTCAACAATATTTTTGTATAACCCTCCATCTTCTGGACACTTCCATTGATATTTTTCAAACACATCTAGTTGCTGCCAGTGTTTAGTAAGTGTGTTAAAAAACTGAGTGACAGACATCTCTCCTTGTCGTAGGTCATGGAGGGTACTTTCTATTCCAAATAACTCAGCAGAATTATCACAATTGGAATAGGTTTGCTTTGCTGCATCCCATATCTCCTGTGCAGTCTCATAGAGAAGAAAATTCTCTCCTATATCGTTTGTCATGGAGTTAATCAACCATGACATCACCATGCTGTTTTCAGTTTTCCATTGCTTGAAATCAGGATCTCCCTTTGCTGGTGACATTGAAACTCCGGTGATGTAGTCATCTCTGCCTTTCCCACAGATAAACATTGACACGGATTGTGACCATTGGAGATAATTGTTCCCATTCAATTTATGACCAGTAATAGGCATGTGTGGGAAGTGGTGACTATCAGACCTGCCGTTACCACCATTGTTGCTGACAGGTTCCGGGTTTGAGGAAGAGACATTATTTGAGGATGTACTAGGCGTGTTTAACACATCATTAGTCATTTAGGGTTTGTTGGTTCAGAGAGTGGCTCTGATACCATATAGAATTGTGAGAGAATTAATTTATCTTATTTCTCACTTGCTCTCAACTGAGAGATTGATGAACATAAATAGGAAAGAAAATCTGAACTACTTCCTAAATACAAGGACTTTCAACTCAACTAGGAAACAACAACTTTAAAGGAGAGTTTGAGTAACAGACTACTCAAAACTCTTTATTGTAGATAACTAAAGAATTAAAAGATAACTACTAGAAAATAACAGCCTACACAATAATCTAACAACATACTTTCAACATTAGTTATTTTCAGTTATACAGTTATACTTGCCGCTTATCTTTAGTTAATAGTTTGAATAAGAGGTTTGGTTAGTCTGGTACCGGATCTTATCTCTAGGATGTTTTCTAATTTGAATTCATGTTCTATCTTTATCTGGAGAGAGATTCTTATCTTCAGATTTAGGTAGAGATAGTCAGAAGCTTAGTTGTGTATTTAAGTGTAATGTTCCAGCAGTAACTGAATAAGAAGAATTATGATTTCTTTGTTTCAAATAATTCCACAGAAAGCACACACAAGCACTTGTGCTTTCTCTACCCACACGCTTTCACTCTTTACCTTCCCTCATTACCTACTAATACGTCATTCATTACATGCTTGGCAAAACAATTAAACATACACCTACACCTGTTTATATACAAAAGTTGACTCATAGATAATATGCCAAAAGGTGGTGGTGCATAAGGGGTCTTCTTTGGATATTTAATGGCCCTCTTTAATCAAGAATGCTTTACAATTATTTTAAACTAGAAGCCAACCTTAATATGATAGAAAAAAACCAGATCTAATACCCTCATTCTAATAATTAATCATTGTTAGTATTCACATGACAAATTTGTTGATTAAATCCAGCTTTGCATGTGGCACTATATGTTAAAGCTTGTTAAAGAACTATTGTTGAGCCCTTTGTTGTCAATGTAAGTATTTGGGGTTTATATTATTTCAGTACGTCTCCAAAGAAGAAAAAAAAAACCATGTCATCCTCTCCAACCCTCAAAATTTTACTCCATCACATTACATACTTTTTAATATAAAATCAAAAGAGAGATTCATTGATTTCAGTTCTTCATTGAATAATTACGGTTATAATTTCACAAAGACGAAATTGAATAAAAGTTGAATTTAGACCTGAAGCATCAATGATGGTGACTGAGGCAACTCCAAGAACACAACATTTTGCGCTGATGAGAAATCAAGTCCAACACCTCCAGCAGTTATACCAATTATTGCAACCTTAACCTGGTAAACAAATACACTTACTGTGTTGGTATAGACAAAAATAATACGACAATGGTAAATTTGGGGGAGGAATCAAGGTGATGTGTGCTATACAGATGCAACAACTAGAAAATTATTAATAAGTCGTCAAAAATCATGATGCAAGGACAGTTATGTGCATCTGTGTACCTGATGCTTCAATAAATATTGGACAGGTTCATACGTGCTCAAGTTGGTTGGTTTATGTAGAAAAATAATGTGAAAAGAGATGTTTGAACAGTCCACCATATTAATTTCAATTTAAAAGTTCGTTCATTGTAAAAGCTATCATAAGATGGAAGTGTACATACTGAAATTCATTCTATTTCACCAAATCATGACAGATTGCATTTGTTTTCCTAATGTGCTACATGCAAACCAATTACTTGAAAGTAATTGATTTTCTTTTGGATCGGAACTAAAAATGTAATTGAACCCTTTCAAATTATTTAAACTTGATGATATGAACATAAACAAATCAGCAGACAGAGAAATAACTTCAAAGCAAGATACTTTTTAAATAATTGAAAAATAAAAGATGCCGAGTAGAATAGAATACGAGCCTCATTTGATGATTGGAATGAATGTACAGCTGATTGCCTATCTCTAGGAAGTGTGTTACCATCAATGCGGACAAAAGGAATCCCTTTCTCACAAATGAACTCCTGAATAATTCAAGAAAACAAAATTTTCAAGGGGAATTACAGAAAATGTTGATTGACTTCTAATAATACATTGAAGCCAAACAAATGCCAGGATGAACATAAAACTCAAAGAGTGATGCTCTCAGCAGAGCAAGAAACCAACAAAAAAAAAAAAAAAAAAGATGCCAATGAAAAGTTATTTTAGAGAATTGTGTCACTCAACTTTTTAACACTGTCATAATAGAAATGTGCGAACTCCAACATAATCCAGTTCAGAAATAAGTAAACCTATGTTTTTTTTTTCTAACTAGTTGAAACAAACCTCTGCTATAAGACATATCTAATACTATTTTAGTAATTTTATATTGTTAAGAAGTATTCATTTTTGCAATTAACTATTTAATCATTCAAATTTTATTAAATTTGTGGTTAGCAGTGGCATCATCAATGATCCAATTAAGATTTAGATAAGTTCTGGCAGAATTACAAATGCCAAGCATAAACATATCGACTCCATATTCTGGATATCACCAGTAAATTGCTTAAAAATTTGATTGATAAGACCTTTGTCGGTTAGGTTAAAATAGATGATTGATTAGAGTACTATGTGTCTGTTACGGTCATGTTTTTAAGAAAATAAAAATAGTTTGTTTTTAGTTTAAATTTGAATAAGTTGTTAGCCGGTAGGATTCTTATCCTATTTAATCTCTGCTGTTATTATTTGAATTTCATGTATTTGTCCTATAAATAGAACTTGCTATCAATGAATTAAAGTATGAGTTAAAATATATCAAATGTGTTAGTATTTCTAACATTTTGGGAGGTTCTGGTTTCCCTCGAAGCAAACCAACATTTGACTTTTGGTTATCAAATCGTGCTTGTATCAGTGTTGGTTTGAAATAGTTCTAGTGGGTTATATACTCTTTTATTTGAGTTTACATCAAATTGTAGCTTTAGAAAATTAGTAAAAGAATTTTAATGACTATGTTAATAGTGTTTCTGAAAAAGGTGTTAGTTAAGAACCTTAGTATTTGTATTGATTCTTTAACATAAGAGTAACAATAAGCCTTAAAAAAGCAAAATTTTAAAAATCAGCATGAAGATTTAATCTCTAGGTACAAAATTAGAAATAAAAACAATATGAGTGTTCACTTGTCCCACTCCCACCCTCCTTCCTGACTACTGTAAATAATTTACCAGCTGTACAGATAAATGTCTTTCACAACCAAATATTCATTAACTCAGATATTGAATTTTGACTTGGGGCAGAAAGCAGAAAACAAATCCTTCAATAAATTAGATAGTAATAGTTCATTTACAAAAAGAGAACAAAATATTTCAGTTGGATTTTCTAACATTGAAACTACTTACCCTAGGTTCAAAGTTGAGCCAAAAAAGAAAAAAAAAAATCCCATTATTAGTAAGAAATATAATTAAATAAGAAGAGAGTTACCACTGAATTAAGCTTATATATTGCTTAAATTATGGCTATCTGCTCTATTACATAAATGCAAGTCAAACCAATCACCAATAAAAGAAAAGAAAAATAATACATAGCATGAATTTCAGCATTTCTCGTTTAGTAGGCAAATATAGGAGTACAAGCATACTTGAGACCAGAAATATATATACATGGGACAGTATCAGCCACACTTATATATTACAAACTCTTACACACATTGTAGACCCTCAAACTAAGAGATTATCAATGGTGTAGGGGGTAGCCAAAATGGCTGGATCAATTGATACCTTTAAGAACCCAAATTGGTATACACTCTAGTGCGGATATCTTCTCTCTCACTTTAATGAAAATAAATATATAGTTGTTCAATTGTCTCACGTCTCTCCTCTTTCGTCTCACGTATTCTCTCCCACATCTCTTGCATTCTCAATTGAATCAACTGAGAAGATAATCAACATAAAAGTATGGATCCAAGCATGATAGAAATCAAAAATATTTTTTTCTTCTTTTAAATGGATGTAACATGATTTAGATATATATTATTCAGATAGTAAATTCAGAATCTGCTAAAATCTACCAATTTTATCTCTGTTAAACATCTTCATTGGAAGAGATTCACCTAGCTGCATAGTTAATTTGCAAGATTTTTAAATAAAAAATAAACATGTGTTTATCTTTATTTGTTATTTTAATCCATGATCGTGTGTGTATTTGTTGGGAGGAGTCCTTAATTTTTATTTTCTAATTGATGATATTAATAAAATTGTAGTTTCAGATTTTTTTTTTTTTTTTTTTTTTTTTTTTTTTGTGATACCTTGTGAAAAATTAGATCATTTATATGTTGGTGATTTTTCAAAATCTGGTTGACTTTCAAATATCTTTGAATGTTTTTTTGTAAACAGGAATATTAGTGAAGTAAATCGACAATTGGAGTTGAATGTTGAATGTTGAATGTTTGAAATAGCAAGTTTCATTTGTATTTGAATAAGTAGAATTGTAGATAGATCCAAAAACCAAGTTCCACAATAAAGCCAAACAATGTGACTTCTGCCCATGATTTTTCTCCAATGTTCAGTGTGATTCATTTGTGTTGAATGTAAGCAGATGATAGACAATATGTGAGAGGAGAGAGAAGAGAAGAGAAGAGAAGGAATTGAAAACAAATTCCTAGAAGTTTTATTTTCATTTATAAGGAGAGAGAATATCTAAAAATGGAGAGAGAAATTTTATGCACTAAAGTGTACAACAAATTGTGTTGTTTAAAATGTAAATAGATCCTAGTCACTCGTAACATCTTAATCTAAAGGTTCAGAATGCACTTAAAAATTTGTGTAATATATAGGGGCTGTATTTATTATAAGGAGTTAAAATAATTGCAATCATCCAAGGCACCATTGACACGACCTAATCAATTAAGAGACCAATGTAAGAAAAGAATCACACCTGTATTCCATCAAGAACTTTATGGTGATGGGCAAAGATTAGCATTTTACTAGACCTTGGGGTTAAATCCAACTCTGCAGTGCCATCTGATTCAGCAATAAATGGATGAATGGAAAGCCATTCACGAAACCCTGAAAGCTTTGCAATACCAAGTTCTTGGTAAGTGAGCTTCCCCAATCTGCAAGACGCTCCACTATCTGAAAGGAAAGGCAAAAGAACCTGGTTAAAAGTGCTCAGAATTATGCTGTGTGCACAAATTGTCTACTCAAGTATCGGTTGCTCATCCATGAACCAAGATCTACTTATCAAACACTAAAGATACTTATCACCATTTTTGTTCTCCTGGGGAGGTGGGTTGGGGGAGGGAGATGTTGAGCACATATTTTGACATAATTACAGCCCTCAATTGTAGGTTTATTAGTCCATTTCTTTAATGATTTTGATTAAATTAAGATAATTCCATAAAATATATTACAAATAAATTGAAGTTTGATTTCTACTATTGCATGATGTACTTGGATTTGAGAATAGCCAAATGGAAGTAAAATTCTTTTATTGAACAAACTGAATTCAAATGAATCAAGAGAACCAGAATTTTGTTTTGATTTGCTTATGATTTGAATGAAGACAAATGGATTGACGGAGAAAATCAAATCAAATCAAACTCTTTCCAATTTGTAGCCCAATGAACCAATAGACCTTAAAAGAAGACGAAAAGTTGGACTTAACTCCTTTATCAATGAGGAGTTCTATAGACACTTGGTTCATTTAAATTCAATTTGGTCAATGCAAGAATTTTACTTCCATTTGGTTATTCTCAAATCCAAGTACATCATGCATTAGAGAAGTCGAAACAAAGTTGTGATCTTCATCTAAGGTCGTAGTAGGACATATCTTGGTTTCACTTGTTGACAAAATTCTAAGCACAATATAAATTGTATTTTGTACCTTTATACCTAAAAAGGAAATAAGTAGAAATTTCAATTTCTTTGTAATATATTTTATGTAAATTATCTAAATTAAATCAAAATCATTAAAGAGATGGACCAATAAACCTACAATTGAGGGTTGTAATTATGTCAAAATATGTGCTGAACAGGGACTCAGGGAGAGACTAAGAAACAACTTATTTAACAAGTTACTTTTTATTTTTTTCAATTGCTAAGATATTCTCAACAATAATGGACACAATATCCTAAAGGACTCTTAGGGTGTCTGTTAGGACTAGGAAACAACTTCTTAAACAAGTCAACCATTTGACAGAATCACTGAAAAACTTGTTTTATTTTTTCAATTGCTAAGATATTCTCAACAATAATGGGCACAATATCCTAATGGAATCTTGGGCTGACTGTTAGGACTAGGAAACAAATTCTTAAATAAGTCACCATTTGACATAATCACTGAAAACTTGCAAAATCGGCAATTTCAGAGCAAGTTACTTTTATTTTTTCAATTGCTAAGATATTCTCAACAATAATGGCAATGATATCCCAGATGAATCTTAATGACTTTCAGACTTTTAGCATTTCAAAGCTAAGTTCAAACTCTTTGTTACTCACCTTCACTCAACTACTTTACACACTTAATTTCTTCAAGCTTGAACTAATAGATAAACACTTATATACCCAACAATGTCAACTGATAAAAGTTAAACAAATGATACAACACTAGGGAATCAGGAACTGCTGCACAGTAGTATGCAATGCGAGAGAACATAATTGTGAGTGCTTCCACATGAAGTAAAAGCATATATAGTATAAGCTAGGAACTGATAACTTACCATCAGGTGCATCTAAGTTCTCAATACTCGTGTCTTTTGTGGCATTTGTTTCAGAAGAAGATCCATGTTTAACTAGAACACTGGCCTTTGCTAAAACTATATCTGATCTCTTCAACGACAATTTTATGATCTGCCGACGTTTGGGAGGTAACTCAACCAGTACATTCTCCTTTAAGCGTCTTATCTACAATAGTTGAAAGAAGAACACTTCTAAAAAATTATACAATCTTCCAAAAGTAAGTAATAGAATTCATAAATCGGGAGGGGTTAAATTGTATCATGATGGCTCAAACACTTGAATGGTAAAAGCTCTGGCACTGCCTTGGCACCTTGTCTACCATGAGAAGATGTGACACTACCTCAGATTAATTTAGAAATTAATAATAAATGATGAAAACCTCTTAAGAGTATACTGCAAAACTCAAAGGATCATGCTTAACTAACAAAAGAAATGGATAGAATTGCTAACGAGGAACAATCTTATCTTGCACATAAAAACAAATATGAGAACAGTAACATTCATTAACCTGAGCTACTATTAACACTTCTAAAACATTTAGAATGAATAAAATTTGAAACAACAGATAAGTAGTTATCATCGTAATATTGAGCCCCTCCCCAGCAATGTCAGAGTTTGCTTAGAAGTTGATGACTAGACAAAGGCTATTTTTCAAGTGAGAATATTACAAACCAATTACAGACAAATGTTAGCATTGCATAAAGCATAAGGAGAAGTGGAGAACAAGAACATACCATAACACTTTGCTTAAGTAACACATTCAACTCTTCCAAGCGAACACCCCTTGAAAAATCCTGTAGAAATTATCACATGAAAAAACATAGAATTTTCAAATTTGACAATCATTAGAAAAGGCTGATATCAGTAAATGGCATATAATAATTAATATTATGACAGAAACTATAATATGATCCAATCAACCACAAAGCTACCTAACTAGAAAGACATACATAGAATTGAACATAAAAAAGATAAAAGCCTTTGGCAAGAAAGAACCCAGAAGTTCCTTAAACTATCAACCAAGGTCTTCAAAATGCAGAAGACTTTCATCATCTTCAACAGAAAGGAATTTTTTTTTTAGAGTTTCCTAATACAACAGTATTTTTTCCTTTTTTTATATTAAACAAATGGCAGCATTCATATGCTGATTTAAGAACTATAAAATGCTTTCTGAACATTACTCCTTACATTACCTGGAAATTTTGGCCTTGATAACCCTGGACAACTTTGACATCACAATAGGTGTTTGCAAAGTCGTACTTGTTCTTCCCTAACAAACCAGGCCTAAACAACAAAATAATTGTCAACCAAAGTACAAGGAAAAAAAGTGCAAAACATATAGAAAAGCAAGCAAATACATGAGCTGTAAATTTGTAGAGAAAACTTGCCATAGCATATTTATCTGATGAAAAATGTCATATGGCCTATGATCACCTAGGAAAATATATAAAATAAGATTTTAGGATAGAGTAGAACTTGCTTAAAAGTAAACCAAACAGGTAAATTCATAAGCTAAGAGCAAATTTTATTAACATTTTTCAACCACAAAGAATACAAATTTTAAAGAAAATGCCACAATTTGGCTTCAAAGGCCAAGATACAACCTTGAAAAAGAAGGTGTCCCGGATAGTAGGATTATGCGCTTAATCTTTGCAGCCATATTGAGGACAGCAGTTACCTGTTATTACCAAAGAAGATAAACATATAACGAGATTTTACAGAAATGAACTTTTTTTACCTTTTACTAAAATGTACTTCAACGGTAGGGTTTTCACCAAATGTGTTGCTACTAACCGGTTATTGGAAAAAAAAAAATGGTAATTTTGTGTAGATCTCACTGAAACAATATTTCAACATGTACTTCATTGTTAATGTGGATATCAATCGAATTCTTACTTTTATGATCCTTTATATGTTTTGAAATGATTATGTATTTAAAAGCTATAAAGCTATCAGCCAATGATGAATTGTACCAAGGCCAAGCAATATGAAAAAAAGCTACTTATAACCATGTCTGCTTTTATATGTGGTCTCTTTTTTCGACAGCAACATCAGTAAGTTTCTTATAAAAAAGAATTACATTATTGAACCACTATCATGCTCATGTCATATTAAGGTACCTAACTATATGAACTTGCAATTCATATGCAAAAATAAATAAATAAATAAAATCACATCTATTCCTCAACTAAGAATTGGTATATAGTCAACACATTGAAGACATTCCATACCTCTCCTGGTTCTGATTTTTTCTTGGAACATCGTACGTGGTGAGATTCATCAATAATCATGAGAGCCCATTCTCGCTCCATCATGCTATTTCGCAAATGGTGAAGCATCGTGTATGAAATAACCACTACTTTTGGAAATCTTGTTAAATAGGCAGGGTTATTCTGATGACCAAAAACTGGAGGGAAATGGAGTAAGAAATAAGCAAGAAAACATTCCCATCATGTTCGCATTTGAAATGTGCAGTCCTGAAAGCAGCAACCAATAGGAAAGACTAGTGCAGTGATGATTTCTGAACTCTAACCGGCATAAATTACAAACATATAGAAATTTCCTTGGCTAATCACGCATTTCCTTTCCACTTTTAGATTTTTATTTAGTAACCTCTTGCCAAATGGTTTGCATGTGTTGATTCCCCCCGCCCCCATATTTCCACTACAAAGAAGGAAAACTTTTTCACAGTTTCAACCAGAAATTTATATGTCCAAATAATAAATTTTTAGTGAAAAATAGACAAGAAAAGGTTATTACAGTATATGGAAAAAGTTGACAATAGTCAAACTTCATCACATCAATTGCCACTTACATTTTCTCCCCCGCTTCTTCTCTTTTTATTTCCTTCTTTTTTCTTTTCCTTTTTCTTTTTAGAATGTGGCTATTTCCAAGTAAATTGTTAAAAGAAAAGAAGAAGTGGTAGTGTTTTTATTTTATTTTTATTAACTAAGTTAGAGAAATGTGTAAAATAGGGGTGAAAAGTTGGCAAGTTTTAACATCAAATTGCCATTTTTCCTATTATAATTTTAATTGAGAAACTTGTATAGGGATAATTTAGGTAAGGAGAGGATACCAAATGTGGAACATCGCAATCTGTATTAGTATTGCTAATAAAAACATTTTGCATCTTCATAATTATATGTGTTTGCATGACTTGTTCAAAATATCTAAAGGACAACTGTAGTATAGGGATAGCAAAGTAAATGCTATGATATATTATTCTCACAAAATTAACCCAAACCACTACTGGTTTTTCTCCTATATATAGTCCTCTGTCACAGTTCAGTAATGGTTGACTCCAGAACTATTGCAATTCCTCTTGCTACCTTTCTCAAAAGTGACAAACCTTCTATAGTACATGTTAGATTCTGAATATCATTATTTGGATAATTTCCTAACAAGATTTTGGGTGTGGTGGTTACTGACATAGAATCAGGACCTAAATTTACCAGGAGTGCTTAGGTTCAATCCCCCAACAATTATATTTGGATTTTTTAATTGTTATCTGAAATTTGTTATGTGTTTGTGTTTGGATGTGAACCACATGCCAAGCCCATTAATCTGCAACATGAGAGGATGTGTTCGAGAGCTTTATATCAATTTTTGGGCTATTCCCTAATAGTCGCTTTTTAATTGAGTGATTACAATACATAATATCTAGAATCTATTAAATGGAATTCATGTGATTCAAAACAATTAGTGAGTCAACACAACATACCACAAAATGACAGAAATAAACGTAATCAAGTTTCATAATTCATAATAGCACATTTTGATATCATAAACAACTATGGCTCTACAGACTATAAGACTGGTTAGCCTAGGTCTTTTTAACACAAGAAACTTCAATTATTTGCATTCTAAGGTGTCAAAGGATGCAATGCTGAAACCTAGAGGTAGAATGCAGAGAGATGAATAAGAATTTTCAGCGATCTCCACCAAAATGATTCTTTCTCTCTGTCTGGACTCCATCTTGCAGTATTTGAAAAATAAAAAAGGACAAAATGGTATTACCAAGATGAATATCAGCAGGCAAACAGCAGGGAAGCCAACGCTCTAATTCTTCTGCCCATGAAAAACGCAAAATTGCTGGACAAACAACAAGTATAGAACCCTCATGCATGAAACAGCCTGCAATTGCGATAGCCTGAAAATAAATTAGGTACCAAAAAGTTACACATTTTCATAATTCACAATTTAAATACCACACAGTTAAGAGGCAACAAGTTATAGATAATTCACTATTTAAATAGTTACCTGGAGTGTTTTTCCAAGCCCCATTTCATCTGCTATAAGACACCTACCGCCCCTCCGCATAGCAAATCTTACACCTTCAAGCTGGAAAGGCAAGAGTACATCCAATAAACGCTTTGGTAGCTTTCCGATCATTTCATCAACAATTTCATCAGATAAATGTTCCGGTCTAGTTGGACTCCATCTTCCAGTAACAAGTGAATGAGAAAGTTTTTCAACTACATTGAGGGTTACCAAAGGTATCCCTTCAACCTCAATGATATTGGAGTTTTTTAAGCATGTCAGAACTGCATTATAGTCTGTGAGCTTATAAACGCAAGCCTTTCCACTGTAGTTCTGCGTATAGTGTGATGGCATGACCTAACCAAAAGTAAAATAAGTAAATAACATTACTCAACAGAAGATCAGGGAAGAACAAAATTAATCTCAAACTATCAAATTGCTATTAGACTAGAATCCCTATAAAACAAATTAAACCAGCAGCGAAAGTGCTAAATAGTGACTGATTTCATTAGTTATCTTCAAAATTCTAGCAAAGAATTGGTATTTTATGAAATTGAACCCACTTTGGGTCTGAAACTTACATGAGATAGAGAAAGACTGAGTCTCCTTAAACACTCGTCCTCTCCTGGGTAGATAAAGCCTTTGAGCCATAGAGGCGAGACGGAGAAGGAGTCAGGTGAGCAGATTTCGAGTCTGACCCGGAATTTATCGGGCAAAGGGGGGACGTGAGGTTTGGTGGGCTCGACAGAGAGCTTGCGGCACTTGAAGAGCTTCCATGATTCTTGATTAATTTGTTGTTTGGCCTTTCGCTTGGCTATAGCTGCTAATCTGTTGGCTTCGGCTCTCTGTCTCTGCTCTTCTGTCATCTCCATTTTTGTTTTTTTTAGGGTTTTGTGATTGTGAGATTCATTTCAAAATCGAGCCATCGAGGTTCCAAGCGGGGAAACTTGTCGGAGTTCTTGGCAAGCTGACATGGATAAAAACGCGGGTCCCACTCCCGCGTGTTAACTTTTTTTGTTTGGAGTTGGCTAGTATGGGTGCGTTTGGTACGCAAACGGGACGGGACGGGACAACCGTTCCGTATTGTATTTGGAAGGTATGGCACAGAACTGTGAACTGTACTGTCATGCGTTTGGTATGGTTGGGACAGGACCGGACAAGATGTTCAAATGACCAGATTGCCCTATTGTCATTTTTTAGTGAAAGACTTATTTTATCATTTTTATTGTTTTAAAATCAAATTTAATTGCATAATATTTTTTTTAACAAAGTGTAAATATACTGGAGATTGAATATTGAATTGATGTAGAACTTCTTTGATCTGGATTAAAAACTTTACCATTAGTTTCAAATTATAAGAACCGGAATCAGAATTTTAGTTGTCAAATTTAATAATTAATTATATTGAAGAATTCACTTTATTCGGCTACTAATTTACACCAACTATACTCCATAAAAAATACACAACCACGACAAAAGGAGAAAAAAAAAGAATCAACTTTATGGATCACTAGATTAAATAATATACCATAATTTTCCTTTTCTATTACAATGGTCTTTCGTGAAGAACCCCACAAAACCTCAGCAACAATGGTGGAAGCCTCAGCATCAGAGACAGATGCTTCTCTTACTCTCGTTATAATCTCCTGCTTGAATGCTCTCTTCTCTCTTTGTCTCAACCCTTCACCAACCTCTAATTGCACTGCAAATCTTGCCACACAGCTTGCAAATGGATGGCTCTCCAAGAACCTCCTCTGTCTACTCTCTCTTTTGGTCTCCATAACCCTAATTGAAACAAATAACTCGGTGTGATCTAATAATAATCTAGAGGGGGGGTGAATAGATTTTACCAATTTTACCCAATTTTCGAGTTTAGTCAATTTACGAAAATGCCCCAAACTAGTCAAAACAATAACAAGTGTAATATGGTGCGGAATTATAAAAGACACTTGATATTTACGTGGAAACCCTCACGGGAAAAACCACGGGCTGTTTAGTATGCCACACTCGAACCTCGAATCCACTAAATGTGTTAAACGATTACAACCTACTCCCGGTATATAATCACACACCTACCTAATCCCGGTATAAGTGAACCTAGTCCAATTACTTGCAATCTAAGCAACCTAATCCCGGAAGCTACATACAAGACTTACTTCTTAATGAAGAGATTAAAAACCTATGTGAATATATAATGATATTCAATGAGCAAATAAAGCTAGGTAACCTTAGATGCTTATCTAGAATGATTAGATAACAATAAATGCAATCTTAGATGTCAATAGCTAAATGACATGTCATAAAGCTTAGCAAATCATATATAAAATAACCTAGATGTTGCTATCAAAATACAACACTCAAACATGTCAACACAACAATCTCTATTTTGTATCTAGAATATATTCTAAGAGCATACAAATAATATAAGAGATTTCTTTGATAAATTACACACTAAGCTTAGATGAGATTAGTGAATAACATACCAAAGGATGTGTGTTGAGCAAAACCAATGCAAGCAAGCATCCTAACTATGCTAGAAAATGCTAGATGATATTTAGATGCATATAAGAATGGTTTGGAGTGTATAAAAATGAGTTCTTGATTGTTTTTCTCTCAAGTTTCTCTTTTTGAAGTTTAGGGTTCTTTTGAAATCAGAGAACTAGCTTAGAGAAATGAGAAAGTATGATATTTATAGACATCAAGAACAGGGCACGTGAAAAGACAAAATTGCCCTTGAAATCACCGATCGACGGTTTCATTCTGAGGTCACGGCCGCAGAATTTAACCATCGAATTGAACCCGAGAAGCAGGGGATCATTCGGCGACCAGATTCGGCGGTCAATCGAAACCGCCGATCAAAACCCAAAAAGAAACCGACCTAAAAATATCCAATTCGGCGGCCGGGCCGTCGATTAAACCGCCGAACAAAACCCAAGACTAATAAATGCATCAGGTCTAATTCGGCGGTTTCGATTCGGCGGCCTGGCCGCCGATCGTAACCGTAGATCCAATCCAGAGATCTCTGGAATCAAACAAGTAAAGCATTAGATAAGGAGGGTAATCCGGGAACGGAAATGGTTCCTTTCCCTATGACTTTCTTTTTGGATCCATCACCAAAGGTGACATTTCCTCCTTCCTCCATAACAAGAGTCTCAAAGAAACTCTTGTTTCCCGTCATGTGCCTAGAGCACCCACTATCAAGATACCAAAGATTAGAAGAATTTGCATTTAAGGCAATTTGTGCAACATGGCAAACATTTTCATTCTTTCTAACCCACTTAAGAACAACATTTTCTTTCTTAATGGTCTTTGGTACATGGGCTCTAGTAATCCTAGGATCATGCAAATTAATCTTATTATTCCTAGGAACATGCATCTTGGCTCTATTCTTTCTCTTTTCAATCATGCTTCGAGTTCTACACATTTTTATATATCGAAAGCAATTTGGTCGAATGTGACCATTAAAACCACAAAAATGACAAATTGGAATGAAATGAGAAATCATACCATTGCCTTGTGCATTTATGGGAGCCTTCCCTTGTCTTTGTGGTTGAGTGGGTTCAATCCATCTCCTTTGTTGAACCAGTCTATCTTGCTTCTAATGTTGGACTTGCATGATGGTCTTCTTTCCTTTTTGAGCCAAATGATGAGGAATGTTGGCTTGAGGTTGCCTTCTTGACACCACCTTCACTTGTGCACTTTTAGAACATTGTCCTAGATCTATCTTCTTCCTGGGAGTGTGCACCGGTGAAGCTTCTATGTTGCCCAAGCCCTTAACAAACACGGTCTTCTTAGAGGAGGAGGTCTCTTGACTATCTTCAAACCCAAGACCTCTCTTGTCACATGGACTCTTTCCAACACCAAGCATGTGGTCTAACTTTTTGGTGCTAGAGTCCATCCTAGTAAGTGACTTCTTAGCTTCATCAAGCTCCCTCTTCAAACCTTCTTCATTCCTCCTAGATAAAGCTAACTCCTCTCTTAGCTTATCTTCTTTCTTCTTAAGTCTTTCCACTTCTTCACTTAAGTGGTCATTGTGAGATGAAAACTCAAGATTTTCTTCTCTCAACATCTTGATCTTCTTAGTGGTTTTCATCTCTAAGCTTCTAAACTCCTTAAGATATTCAACTAACACCTCTTTCTCCACATATCCATTTGTGGAGTTAGAATCGGAGTCATCTTCACTAGAGTCACTTTCCCTTTGATTCTCTTTCTCTTTTTCACTACCACTTTTGCTCTTGTGAGAGGAGGCAAAGGCTAGGAAGTTAGCCATGATGTCTTCATCATCCGAAGACTCATCATCTTCATTGGAGTCATCACTACTTCCACTCCAAGTGGCGGCCATCACTTTTCCCTTCTTCTTTTCCTTGTGATTTGCACAATCGGGAGCAAAGTGACCAATTCTGCCACACTCAAAGCAACGGACCCCTTTCCTTTCGGTCTTCTCTTGCCTTGGTTCAAACTTCTTGAAGGGACCCTTCTTCTTCAAGTCTTGGCCTCTCATACCAAATCCTCTCTTCCCAAACTTCATAACCTTATTGAATCTTTTCACAAATAAGGTCATGTCTTCATCCGAGTCATTTTTCACCTCATTTTCATCCTTAGATGTTTTCAAAGTAATTCCCTTTTGCTTTTTAAGAGGAGTAGAGTTAGGAGCCTTCCTAAACTCATAAGCGAGAAGTCTTCCAATGACCTCGCTCGGCTTCATATCCTTATAACCACTATTTTCTTCTAAAGCCGTCACCTTAGACTCGAATCTATCGGGGAGAAATCTCATAATCTTATGCTTGATGTAGGGAAAAATTGTACTCGCAGCGGAAGCGAGACTAAAAAAAATAGTTTGAGTAGCTTTTAAAATTTTTCCAATTTTATGAACCTTAAACCCTTTTGATTAATTAAAGATATAAAAATAAACAAAAGATTAATACCTCTTGTCGCGTGATCCGATTGACTTGCGTCGATGGTAATCCGCAAGATCTTCAATCCTAGCACGAACGTGGATCACCTAGGAGCGTGGTCTCCCTTTATTTGAATTGCAAACCTGTGATTGGATTAAACAAACTTTTCTTGATTTGTTAGTCCCAAAAACAATCTAAAGGAACCTAAGATTATTCCGGTCACTTTTGAGTTCTCAATCTTATGATCGAAACTCGCGTGAACCTTAATCGATATAGTATATACAAGCTTATTAATGAACAAGCAAACAATATACCATCAAAGAATAATCTATGTTCCTTTTGTTTTTAGTAGAATAATCGATCTCTAACTATGAGTTGAGAAGAAGAAGAAGAAGAAATAAAATTTCTGCACATAAACCCTAGGCTGGCCGAAAATCATCAATAGCCTTATATATGGCAAATTTTCTTTTTCTCTTTCTTAACTAGGGTGGCCGAATTCTTTTACCAAAACCAATTAGGGTTGCCGCAATTATTACTCCTAAAATATTGGAGATTTAGTTGCACCCTAATTCCTATTTTGTTTAAGATTTTCAAACCCTAATCAAACTCATAAATCTTTTATTCCTTATTTGACTAAAATAAAAGACTTCTTATTTGATTTAATAAATAAAATTAATTATTTATTTCCTTGTCAAACAAGTCTTTTAATTTAAGTATACTACTACCAATAGTATACCAATAGGAATCATATTTCCTATTCAGAAAAGATTTGTTTCTTAATTAAACAATTAATTAATAAATTAATCAATTCTTATTTAATTAAACAATGAAAACAAAATAATATTTAAGGCTTTTAAATCACCTTGCCGCCCCACATGTATATATTGGGTCAAATATTATTTTTCTTAATTCATTAAATCCATAGGACTTTAAATAAAAAGCCCACATGTGAACTAGACGCATTCTTACTAAAAGAAACAAACCCACATGTCATCCATTAATATATAAATATAATTTAGCAGCCCATTACATAAATAATGTGCAAATTATATTCTTAATATATTAAATGCAATTCTAGATGGACCCTAAATTGGTCCGGTAGAATATATCAAATGATCCATGCAAGTCCGTGTGGATTGGGGATCTTGGCGGGCTATCTAAATTTAAGCTCCAATAGACATAACCTAATCACAATCAACAAATGATTCATTTAGGTCCGATCCATTAATTTTAGCTCATTCCACTAAAGAGCTAAAATTGAACTCTTAAATAAAGACAGAAAAGGAAGATGCTTCCTCATTCATACCCTAGACAATCATATTGGAGATAGTGTATCCTCGTGATTAATATCAGTAATCGCCAAGAGTTCATAGACCGCATATAACTCTCCAAGTTACCATATTTACTCATATGACCACGTTTTGAACTTGGATATTTTGACTTGTCCAGAAGCCATGTTTTCAATAGACACTATTGAAAACTCAACGTTGAGATTTAATATCCAATTACCTCAAAACATCCATATGATGATATTATACTCTCATTTAATAAATGGAGCCACGATGTCCATATCTATAAATGAAGTCCTCTATCGATTAACAAATGAATATCACCAAACTATCAAGGATAGACTATGCGATATAATCGTACTCATTGATAGCTCAAATGATATCACCTGCAACCATAGATAAAGTATTTCATTTTGATCCAGTTCAATGCACCCAATGCACTAGACTCTTTTGCTCGAAGACACTCCGATGATTTTAGACTCATCATATCTCATTTGATCCCACTCAAATGCTAGCAAAAGAATTCTACAACTTTAACAAGATAAATGTGCCCAACCTTTAACTTAAGTTGTGAACAATATTCAAGACTAACTAAAGAATTGTGTCTACCACATACATATCCAAATGTATGAACATTTCTTCTTTTCTCATAGTCTTTAGACCTTATGATTATTTACTTTAACAATTATAATATTCAACTATAAATGCTATAATATTTGTTTAAACCAGAAATCACTTTATTAATATGAAACAGATTGTTAAATACAATATTACACTCTTGCTATTGAGCGTAATCCTAACACTTGATTCTCCTATCCGAATACGGGTCGCCAAGTTAATGACTTTGATTCACAATGTCCATCAACTTAACTTGGAAGCCATTGAAGTGCTCATGCTCTTCCATCCTAATGGTCTCAAAACTAGTTTGGAAGACTTGTAGTTTTGAATCCTTGACCACTTCGGTTCCTTCATGAGCCGTCTCTAGGATTTCCCATGCCTCTTTGGCAATCCTAGTAATTTGAACCAACTTGTATTGGTTCTCATCCATGGCACATAGGATGGCATGCATTGCCTTCCTATTCCACTTTGAAGTCTCAAACTCTCCATTAGTCCATTGTGCCTTAGGCTTGAGAACTTCTTCTCCACCACCCGTGGGAGTCATCATAGGAGGAGCGTATCCGTCTTCAATCGCCATCCATGCCCTATCATGGATTTGACATAAGTACGCCTCCATCTTCCCCTTCCATGAGGAGTAGTTATCGCCGGTGAGGAGAGGAGGACGCGTGCTAGAAGCACCCTCGTTGTTACCACCGTTTCCACTCATTGTGAATATGAATGAAATGAAATGAATGCAAAATGTATGAATGAACAAAGATCACACAAATGCAAAACACACCAAAAAGCAAGGATCACCTAAGTATGTCTAGGAACCCGCTCTGATACCAATTGAAACAAATAACTCGGTGTGATCTAATAATAATCTAGAGGGGGGGTGAATAGATTTTACCAATTTTACCCAATTTTCGTGTTTAGTCAATTTATGAAAATGCCCCAAACTAGTCAAAACAATAACAAGTGTAATATGGTGCGGAATTATAAAAGACACTTGATATTTACGTGGAAACCCTCACGGGAAAAACCACGGGCTGTTTAGTGTGCCACACTCGAACCTCGAATCCACTAAATGTGTTAAATGATTACAACCTACTCCCGGTATATAATCATACACCTACCTAATCCCAGTATAAGTGAACCTAGTCCAATTGCTTGCAATCTAAGCAACCTAATCCCGGAAGCTACATACAAGACTTACTTCTCAATAAAAAGATTACAACCTATGTGAATATATAATGATATTCAATGAGCAAATAAAGCTAGGTAACCTTAGATGCTTATCTAGAATGATTAGATAACAATAAATGCAATCCTAGATGTCAATAGCTAAATGACATGTCATAAAGCTTAGCAAATCATAGATAAAATAACCTAGATGTTGCTATCAAAATACAACACTCAAACATGTCAACACAACAATCTCTATTTTGTATCTAGAATATATTCTAAGAGCATACAAATAATATAAGAGATTTCTTTGATAAATAAAACACTAAGCTTAGATAAGATTAGTGAATAACATACCAAAGGATGTGTGTTGAGCAAAACCAATGCAAGCAAGCATCCTAACTATGCTAGAAAATGCTAGATGATATTTAGATGCATATAAGAATGGTTTGGAGTGTATAAAAATGAGTTCTTGATTGTTTTTCTCTCAAGTTTCTCTTTTTGAAGTTTAGGGTTCTTTTGAAATCAGAGAACTAGCTTAGAGAAATGAGAAAGTATGATATTTATAGACATCAAGAACAGGGCATGTGAAAAGACAAAATTGCCCTTGAAATCACCGATCGACAGTTTCATTCTGCGGTCACAGCTGCAGAATTTAACCGTCGAATTGAACCTGAGAAGTAGGGGATCATTCGGCGACCAGATTCGGCGGTCAATCGAAACCGCCGATCAAAACCCAAAAAGAAACCGACCTAAAAATATCCAATTCGGCGGTTTCATTCGGCGGCCGGGCCACCGATTAAACCGCCGAACAGAACCCGAGACTAATAAATGCATCAGGTCTAATTCGGCGGTTTCGATTCGGTGGCCTGGCCGCCAATCGTAACCGCAGATCCAATCCAGAGATCTCTGGAATCAAACGGCGGTTTCCATTCAACAGTCGTGGCTGCCAATCAAACCGCGTTTCACCACTGAAGGTGAAACCAAAGGAGAAGCCAAGGGCATTCTCCGAAGGCGATCTTCACGCAAACCCAAGAACAATATCGTGCAAGCGCGGACGTTTCCGAACATATTCGGGAAACAAATTACAAGACACAAAAAACACATAACAAGATATAAACAATCAAAGTGCTAGTGTGTAATGTGACATGTGAAGAGTATGCACACATATGCAAGTATGCTAAGTGTGTGTGTGTGCTTCTAGATCTCTTCAATGAAAACTAAGCACTAGAAATATATCTTTGGAGTGCTTGTCACCTTGAGGTCTTGAAGAGGGCCTTCGATGTTGGTCTCCAATCACCTAATCTACCCTTACATTTCAAACCCCAACTTGTAGTTTGTCCACGAAATAAGCCAATCAATAATGGGAATCCTTACACTAATCTCCAAACCCAAAATCAAGAAACCTAAATCGAAATCCCCAAACCCAAAATCAATAACCCAAAATCGAAATCCCTAAATCCAAAACCAAGAACCCTAAATCGAAATCCCCAAATCCTGAGATGGTGTGTTGAATGAGGCAGTGGCATGATGAACGAGAGAGAGATGATGATGAACGAAGGAGAGAGAGAGGATTTCCTGAGATGATGATGATGAACGAACGAAGAACTGAAGAGAGAGAGAGACAAATGATGATGAACGAAGGAGAGACAAAGATGGCTTAAGGCAGTGTGTTGGAAGAACGGACGAAGAGGAGAGAAGAGAGAATGAGATAGGATTCAGGTGTTGTACATATATATAGTTTGTAATTTTTTGGAAATATGAAGGGCAAAAATGTCTTTTTGGCACTTGTCCCATGTCATAGGACAAGTTGGCCGAGGGTCTAAGGTGGGACATTTTTTTGTGATTTCTGTCCCACCTTGTCCCACGCCAATGTCGCACCAAACGTGGGACAAGAACAACCTGTCCCTAGTTGTCCTGTCCCGTCCCGTCCCGAGTACCAAACGCACCCTATGAGTTTTTCGAGTTCATTTTCCTAGGTTAAGCATTGCCCCCTTCCCATTTCCTTGCCATCTAGGAAGCATAGATACTCCATATGATGGAGGTAACTCGTATTCAACCCGTATCCACTTCAGATACTTTCTAGATACTCTAGGATACGTACCCGATACACCAAATGGTGTATCTGTTGACTTTTTCACAAGTTTAACTAGAGGATACTTGGGGATACTTGGAGGATACTAAAGGGATACTTAGAGGATACGTTTGGGGCAATATTATAATTTTTTTAGTATAAAATGGGGTCAAATTATAATTAATAGATTTTAGGAGTCAAAATGAAATTGTAAGGAAATTTTGGTTTTGATTCCATTGACATAGAGAATACCGGGAGACTAAAGATTGCAAACCATTCTCTTAATCAACCAAAGTTAGAGGCCGAATTATTTAGATCATTTGACAATATGAATGATAATAATGAAGTTAATTAGGAATTTAAAATATGTTTTATGAGTTTTTTTTTTTATGTATTATTTGGATTTTGAAATATGTTATGCTTATGTGACGTATGTTTTTGGATTTTGTAATATGTTCGACTTATATGACATGTTTTATTTGGATCCTGTAATATGTTACATTGTTATGATTTATATAGTTATATGACATGTTTTATTTAGATTATGAACATGTTTTTATTTTGACTGAATTATCAAATATGTTTTCATATATTATTATTATTATTTAAATATAAATATATATTATTTTAACTAACGTATCCTACTGTATCCGTATCCTAGTTTTTGAAGATTTACCGTATCCCTGTATCGTATCATATCTATATCTCGTACCCGTATCCATGCTGTAAGTTCTTCAAGTTTAATTGGCTTATTTCGATAACAAAACATATTTAGGGTTGATGTAAGGGTAGCTTTAGGTGTATAATTGTTGGTGTTTTGCACAATAAAGGCCCTCTCAAGACCTAAGAGAATAAGCACACCAAAGGTAAATTTACTTGTGCTTACTTGCAATGGAGAGACTTAGTTGCACATAAACACAACTCATGCATATCTATACTTCTTTGTATGTTGTGTATTTCATATGTGTGCATTCATGTTCTTGAATCCTTTTCTTGGATGTTTTAATTGATTTCATCTTGTTTGATAAATGTCATAACATTCTTGGCATTAGGATGCATTCACTTCATCTCACACTTGCACATTGTGCACTAAGTGGGAAAACAGGGCATTGTCGCCCTTTGATGATATCGCCTTGAGCACATGACGACCAAGTAGCGACAGAGAGATTTATTCCTGAAAAATCAATTAGCTATGGTGTCGCCATGTAGTGTCGCCCTGAGAACAAATGGTGACGAAGAAGAAAATATAGTGTCGCCATAAAGTATCGCCTTGAGAACAAATAGCGACAAAGGAGAAATTATGGTGTCACTTATCAAAACGCTGCAGTTTCATTTTGGCACCCTAAATATATGCCTCTTTGTCATTAGGTCCTTGTAGAGAGTCAAAAATCATAGTTTTCACTTAGGATATTTTTCAAGTGAGAAAAATTCACAAAGAACTCTCCTTTAATCACTCAAAGTAATATCCTTGTGCATCAAAGTTTATCTTGCATCATCTATGACCATATAGGATACATCCATGTATGGATTTTATACAACACATCTTGCTTGGTAAGGTTTTCACTACTTTCATCTAATCTTAGTGTTTTTCTTAACAAGTCATCTATTTTATTACTTGTATGTTCTTAGATCATATTCTATTATACAAGATAGAGATTATTGTGTTGCCTTAATTGAGTGATGTATTGTGATAGCTTTACCTAGGATTGTTTAATCTAAGTTAGCTAAGTTTTATGTCATGTCATATATCATTTGATATCTAGAATTGATTTAATTGTCATCTTATAATCCTAGATAAACATTTAGTGTACCCTAGCTCTATTTGCATATTTGGATATCATATATATTCACATAGGTTGATTTGATCTCTTTATTGAGAAATAAATCTTATGGCTAAGGTTGCTTAGGTCACAAGCAAATTGAACTAAGTTCACTTTCAAAGGCCTGCGAGTAGTAATGGTGAGTTATAATCCGATAATGGTTTAGGTCAACCTATGATGTAAACATCATTACAATTAGTGGATTCGAGATTCGTGTGTGACACACATAACAACCCGTAGTTTTTCCCTGTTGAGGGTTTCCACATAAAAACCAAACGTCTTTTAATTTATGCACTTTTATGCTTAATTTATTAAATTGACTAAATTAAGGTTATTTTCATAATATTGCCTAAACGCGAAAATTTGGTAAAAAGGGTTAAAATCTATTCACCCCCTCTAGATTAATATATTAGAACACACCGTTATTTGTTTTCACGTGCTACATAGCCTGCCATGTGTCTTAAAATATAATCAGGGTTAATAAATTAATTATTATATGGTTTAGGATTTATTTTACCAATTTTACCCCTATTTCTATTTTTAATTTCTTAATAGAAATGAAAGCAATTGAGAAAATAACATTTAAATAAAAGCAAAAATTAAGAAACCAACATAATCCATATCAACTTTATATAAAAATTGAGAAACCAACATACTCCAGGTCAATTTTTGTTTTATAAACCAACATAAATATTGACATGGAAAAAAGAAATTGAAAATCAATAAAACAAAAAATTGAGAAACTAAAACTCAATAAATTACGGCGTGTTCTAATGTGTGTGGGGGGGGGGGGGGGGGGGGGGGGGGGGTGAGGAATAGATTTTAACCCTTTTTACCAAATTTTCGCATTTAGTCAATTTTATGAAAATAACCTCAATCTAGTCAATTTAATAAATCAAGCATAAAAATGCGGAAATTAAAAGACGCTTGATTTTTACGTGGAAACCCTCAACAGGGAAAAACAACAGGCTATTATGTGCGCCACACATGAACCTTAAATCCACTAATTGTAATGATGTTTACATCCTAGGTTGATCTCAACCATTCTTAGACTATAACCCACCACTACTACCCGCAGACCTTTAAAAGTAAATCTTGTCCAATTTTCTTGCACTACACACCGATAGACACAAGACTTACTTCTCAATGAAGAGATCAATAAACACCTATGTGAATATGCAATGATATTTAATTATGCAAATAATGCTAGGTTACACTAAATGTTTATCTATGATTAAATGATGACAATAAAATCAATTCTAGATATCAAAATAGATATATGTCATGGCATACAACTTAGCTATGTTAAGGATAACCAATCCTAGATACAATAGCTATCACAAACAATCTCAATCATTTTAATAAGATAAATTAGCTAGGATTTATATAAGCATGAAATCGTAGCTATCATAAAACAACTCAATCAATCAACACATAAGCTCAATCTTGTAAGGAGAAATCAATCTAAAACATACAAGTTATAAATAAGATAAATTGCTAAGTAAGAACACTAATTATGTAAGATAATAGAGAACAACTTACCATAACATGTGTATTGAAGAAAACCCAGGCATTATGTTGAGGACCTTGATTAGGATCCAACAACAAACCCTAACTTGTACCCAAAGTTAGATAGATTTGAATCAAACCACTCACAAAATTAAGCGATCGATTCTGTAGAATCAGATAACGGAATTTACCTAACCCTAACCCAAGCTATTCTAAGCAATTAACTGAGAAAAGCTGAATTCAAAAGAAACAAGAGGAACCCTAACTGGGTCAATTTTATTGATAAAACATTCAAAAGATACCAACCCTAAAAATAATAGTTCTATTTATAATAGAATTAATCTTCTATCCTAACTATGACAGGATTAGTCTAAAATAGGAAAATAGTCTAAAACATAAATAAAACAATATAACTAAAATAAAAATAAATAAAAATAGTCTAAAGTCCTTTTCCAAAACAGTTTCAATTTCCTTATAATTTAGGAACCCAAATTGTACCTCTCGTCATTCAAACTGCTACCATCAATCTGCGGTCTGGACCGCTGTTCCACAATTCTTTTAGATCTTCTAATGGTCTCAACATTCCCCCGCTCTTCAAGAATGCCCTTGTCCTCAAGGAAAAAATTTGGAAAACGTTCTACCATCTTGTCATAGTCTTCCCAAGTAGCCTCTTCTGTAGGGACCCCTTGCCATTGAACCAAAACCTGCAACACCTTTGTCATACCACGTCCCTTCTTTCAATTGCGATATCGGAGAGCTATTATAGGCCGTATCAACAAGTTACCCTCTGTATCAAACGCCGGTAAATCACTTGAAATGAGACTCGGGTTTCCCACTCTCTTTTTCAATACGGTAACATGGAACACTGGATGCGATATAGAAGTAGACGGCAACTGTTAGGATTATGCTCAATAGCAAGAGTGTAATATTGTAATTAACAATCTTTTTCATATTAATAAAGTGATTTCTGATTTAAACAAATCTTATAACATTTATAGTTTAATATTATAATTGTCAAAGTAAATAATCATAAGGTTTAAAGACTATGAGAAAAGAACAATTGTTCGTACATCTGGATATGTATGTGGTAGACACAATTCTTTAGTTAGTCTTGAATATTGTTCACAACTTAAGTTAAAGGTTGGGCACCTTTATCTTGTTAAAGTTGTAGAATTCTTTTGCTAGCATTTGAGTGGGATCAAATGAGATATGATGAGTCTAAAATCATCGGAGTGTCTTCGAGCAAAAGAATCTAGTGCACTGGGTGCATTGAACTGGATCACAATGAAATACTTTATCTATAACCGTCAGTAGATAAAAGTCTTTTCATTATCAGAACAATCGGAGAGTCTATCTTAATCCTGAGATAAATGATGGACTTATGGTTGCAAGTGATATCATTTGAGTTATCAATGAGTACGATTATATCGCATAGTCTATCCTCGATAGTTTGGTGATATTCGTTTGTTAATCGATAGAGAACTTCATTTATAGATATGGACATCGTGGCTCCATTTATTAAATGAGAGTATAATATCATCATATGGATGTTTTGAGGTAATTGCATATTAAATCTCAACGTTGAGTTTTCGATAGTGTCTATTGAAAACATAGCTTCTGGACAAGTCAAAATGTCCAAGTTCAAAACGTGGTCATATGAATAAATATGGTAACTTGGAGAGTTATAGGCGGTCTATGAACTCTTGGCGATTACTGATATTAATCACGAGGATACACTATCTCCAACATGATTGTCTAGGGTATGAATGAGGAACATCTTCCTTTTCTGTCTTTATTTAAGAGTTCAATTTTAGCTCTTTAGTGGAATGAGTTAAAATTAATTGATCGGACCTAAGTGAATCATTTGTTGATTGTGATTAGGTTATGTCTATTGAAGCTTAAATTTAGATAGCCCGCCAAGATCCCCAATCCACATAGACTTGTATGAATCACTTGATATATTCTACCGGACCAATTTATGGGTCCATTTAGAATTGCATTTAATATATTAAGAATATAATTTGCACATTATTTATTTAATAGGCTGCTCAATTATATTAATATATTAATGAAAGGCATGTGGGTTTGTTTCTTTTAGTAAGAATGGGTCTGGTTCACATGTGGGCTTTTTATTTAAAGACCAATGGATTAAATGAAATAAGAAAATAATATATGGCCCAATATGTATGTATGGGGCGGCAAGGTGTATATTTAACCTAATATATTATTTTGTTTCATTGTTTTAATTAAATAAGAATTAATTAATTTATTAATTAATTTTTTAATTAAGAAACAAATCTTTTATGATTAGGAAATATGATTCCTAGAGTTATACTATTAGTAGTAGTATACTAAAATTAAAAGACTTGTTTGATAAGAAAATAAATAATTAATTTTATTTATTTAATCAAATAAGAAGTCTTTTTATTTAGTCAAATAAAAGAATAAAAATATCTATGAGTTGGATTAGGGTTTGAAGTCTTAAAACTAGAAGTGAATTAGGGTGCAACTAAAACTCCTATATTTTAGGAGTGTGATTTGCGGCAACCCTAGTCCTTTTAGGAAGAGGATTTTCGGCCACCCTAAAAGAAAGAGAGGAAGAGAATTCGTTCAATAAGCTTGTGTGTGGTGCTTGATTCAATTTTCTTCTTCTTCTCAATTCATAGATAGGATTTTTATTCTACTAAAAACAAAAAGAGTGAATAGATTATTCTTTGATGGTACACTAATTGCTTGTTCATCAATAAGCTTGTGTGTACAACATCGATTTAGGTTCACACGAGTTTTGATCATTAGATTGAGAACTCAAAAGTGACCGGAATAATCTTAGTCTTCTTTTGATTGTTTTGTGACTAACAAAAAGAATAGAAAAGTTTGTTTGTCCATTCTCAGGTTTGCAATTCAAAGAAAAATGGAGACCACTCTCCTAGGTGATTCACGTTCGTGCTAGGATTGAAGATCTTGCGGATTACCATCGACGTAAGTCAATCGGATCACGCGACAAAATGTATTCTTCTTTTGTTGATTATATATATGTTGTAAGATCCTTTATTTGTATTGGCTTGATTCCATTGCAAAACTCTCTATATTTGTATTAGTAGTTGCTTAGGTGTTTCTTGGAAGAAAGGAGCCTCAAAGGTGAAGAAGCAACATCTTGTGCAAATATCGTCTTCAAGGGGAACATCGCTTACTTGGATGCCAAGGTATCAAGATTCTTCTTCCTCTTGCAAGGCATAAGGCACACACACACAAATCATTCATATGTGTCACTGCATCGTTGTGCACTATTTATATAACACATTCACATGATTTTGTATGCTCATGCATTGAACTCAAATGCTCATACATTTTAGAGTTGCATGTTCTAGGACTATGTCTAGGAAATGGCATTCATATGTGAACTTGTGTTTGTATGTTTGTGTTTCTTGTGTTTTGGACTTGAACATGGTCTTATTTGATTCCTTATTGAGTTCCAGTCATTTCGGTTACTCATTCGTTAAGTTTCGAGTCCATACGACGTAGTTATGCTACTTTGCATTCTCATTCATTGAGTTGTGTTCGTCGTCATTTTCCGAGATGAATTCTCAACCATTTGTCAAAGTTTCATAGTCTTCATCGTGTGTGAGGGAGTCACAGTTCGTAATCTGAAAACGGATTCGAATTCGGAGTTCGGATGCCCGAATACAGCTGAAGAACGCGAGAGGTGCGCGAGGAGGTTGCTCGGCCAAAAGCCAAGCAAGGGGTGGCCAGGTGTGGACCACGTGTGCCACACAGCCAGAGCTCCTCTCTGGCCACGTGTGGCACCCGCTTACTACACGTGGGCTGGCTGAAGTCCCTCTTAAATTTGGACAAATTTGCCCCTCTTCCCTCCTCCTTAAATGACCTCTCTTCCCTCCATTTTCCAATAACTTGAAGAACATCAAATTGAAAATTCTGTAGATTTCTTCATGATTTTGTTTTTCTTATTTCGATCATAACTCTCTCATACGAACTCGAAATTGAGTGATCCAAAAACCAAAATTGTTGGTCTTGAAAAGAGCTACAAATCCCAAGCATTTCCACAGCCATTTGAGTCCCTGATTTTCTTCTGTGCATCAATCTCAGTCCGAGATTTGAGTTTGTAAGTGATTTAACTTTTTCTTACTTTCATTGTTGATCATCTCTTTAATATTCTTATTTGATTGATGAAAGATATTATGAATGATGTTAACTCACATGCTAGGGTTATATGATTGATTGTTTTGTTGAGCTTTAGTCTTGAATCTCATTTGAGTATATTTTACTAAAACTTGACATATCTTGAAATTGATTCTAGAAATAACATATATGTTGTGCCTTATGACATTTTCTAGGTTTAATTTCATGATCTAAGAACTAGGTTTTTTAGTGTGATATATTGAATATTCATACCTTGTTCTTATTGATATACATGTCTTGATTTCTAGGTATTTTTGTGATTGATTGTTGAAAGTATATCCTAGAATGTATGTAAGCATGTTCATAGAGCTTGATTGATTATCTAGCTTTATTTGTTTGTAAGTGATTCATCTTCTTCTTACTTTCATTATTGATCATATCTTTAAGTTTCTTATTTGATTGATGAAAAGTAATATGAATGATGTTAATTCACATGCTTAGGTTTCTAGGTACATTTTGTGATTGAGTTGTGATAGCTTTATTCTAGATTCTCTAATTGCATGTTCATGGAGTGTGTTTGATCAACTTGCTCTATTTGTTTATGATTGCATCATATTGCTTGTGTGCACTTCACTTAGATCATTGTCTTGTGAAAGGTTGAAGTCTCTTGCAAAGTGAGTGAAGCTTTGTCTTGAGCAAGAAGACTTGGCTAGGAAAGGATTCCGGATAGCCAAGCAAGAAGTCTTAGTTAGGATCAAGAGGATCCGGATAACTAAGCAAAAGTCTTAGCAAGGAGTTGCGTACTCCGGATGGTTGAGCTTGGGTAGCTTGACTAGGATCCTAGTGATCTAGATTGCTAAGCGAGGAAATCTTCCTAGAGGCTTGAGAGCCTTGGATAGGGAGTTGCTCTCTAGAGGTGTAGGACACATCTTGGATAGAGAGTAGGCTTTGTGAATCACTAGCCCAAGGGTTGATTAGGTTTTGATAGCTTGAAGTGGATATCATAGTGTTGATAGCTTTGAGTGTGTAAGGCCTTTTCGTATAGTGGATTTGCTTTGCCGGTGGTTGTGGATTCAACCCGTGGATGTTTCCTCTTTGAGGTTTTACCACGTAAAAATATTGTGTCTTATTTTCGCTTTATATTTCCTTATCTTCCATATGTTCACTTGTATTGATTATATTGTATATTGATGCTTACATGAATTGATTCATATTATACAATTGTTATATCATTTCAAGTATTCATTTCATTCTTATATTCCGCATTTTTGAATATTGGAAGAATTTGGGACTATACCTATTCACCCCCCCCCCCCCTCTCTAGGTATAAAACACTATCACTTTAAAGGGAATTTCAATTGGTATCAAAGCGGGTGTCTAGAAGTAATTAGATTGATCCGTAATATAGTGTTTGTGTTTTGTTTTGTTTTGTTGTATTTTGAGCTATGGGTGATTCGATGCCGGTAGGTGCCTTTAGTGCTAGACCTCCACTCTTGGATAGTGGCTTCAATGACAAGATCCTTCAACAAAAGAATGAAGAGAACAACAAGTTGAAGTTGATCAATGCTAATTTAGTGGTAATAATTAAAACACTTGTCAACAAGAAGCTAGAGAATCATGGTTTAGGCTCAAAAGAATTAAATGAACTCAAATACAAGATCCTAAGATTAGAAATGAACTTAAAAGATAGCAATGATAGACTTAGCATCTTGAAGAAAGAAATTGAGCAAAGGGATAGTTCTCTTGTTAGTGCTAAAAGGCAAGAAAACATGCTTAAAGCCAAACTTAGTGAGCACTTAACTCAAGAGAAAAAATATGAACAATGGCTTAATAAATCAAGAGAAGATGTTAGAAAAAGTGATGACATCTTAGAAAAATATGCCATTAAAAATAGGATGCTTAATGATAAACTTAATAAGGCTAATAGGATGATTCACAAGATGTCATCTAGTTCTAACAAGGTTGAAACCCTCATTAAAAGTGGAAAGCATCCATGTGACAAAAGAGGTTTGGGTTATATCAATGAGAAGGAAACTCCTTCATCTAACAAATCTATTTTTTTCAAAGCAAGTGTTGAACCAAATGTAGGTACTCTCTTTCAAGGTAAAGCAATGAAAGCTACCGGAGGTGCCACTACATCAACAAGGAACTCAAATGGAAGATCTCAACAAGATCAAAGTCAAAGAGCATCAACCTCAAATGCAAAAGGTAAAGCATCAAGGGTTGCACTTCAAAGTGGTAAAAACATGAGAAGACCAAATACTTTGGAAGCAAATTCAAATGGTAAATTTCTCAAATTCATACCTATTTGTCATCATTGTAATATGGTAGGACATATTCAACCTAGGTGCTTTGAATACATTCGGAAATGCAAATTTGATAATGCTTTACATGATATGTCTTTGAATGGTCCTAGGCAATCATCCATGTATGGATTTAGAACTAGACCTAGGAAGACCTTGGAAAAACATGTTGAGAAGAAATGTGTTGATGACTTGCTTGCTAAATCTTGTGTTATGCCTCACTCTACTATGCATAAGAAAGTTGATAATGCTTTGTTTGATATTTTTGAAAATGTGACTAATGAGGTCAAGGTGCATGTTAAAAAGTCAAACATTAAGTCAAAGCATGTTAGTGGTAAGAGTGAGAGGTGTATTGTGAAGAGTGTGTGGGTTAGAAAAGACACACCTAAATGTCTAGTTGCACAATATGCTCTAAAAGCCAAATCCACGCATGATGTGAAAAATGTTCATAGTCATTCTTCTAAACATGTTTCTAATGATAACTCTTTGAGTGATGTGCATGATATTGGTAATCATGTGAAGAAGAATGTCAAGAAGATTTGGTTGAAAAAGGTTGTTTCACATGATCATATTCATAGTCTTAATGACTTATCTTCTAGATATACTATTGCCATGAGAAATGATCATGATGGTTTATGTGTTGATTCACCTAAGACCAATGTGGTCAAAGGTGAGTGCTTTCATGCTTGATTGAGTAGCACATATGGGAATATTTTTGTTCTTGTTTGATAAGAGTTCTAAGTTTGATGCTTGACTAAGCTATTTGTAATGTGCTAGGTCTAGTATTCAAACTTGGAGTCTCTAATCAATTCATGAACTTAATATTCTCATAATTACTATGATAGTCAAAATTTGTTGATTAACTTTAAAGAAGTTGAATTTTGAAATCTATTTGATGAAAATTTTTGTTAAGACTTTTAGAGAAAGTCATTTTCATGTAATTGTTTGAGTTGAAAGTGTTTGGTCTTTATTCTCTTGGGATGACACACCAACAACTTGTTGTCAGTGGTGTGTCATGAGGACAAACAAGCCAAGAGAGCTCATAAAAAGGGCGGAGACTTTTCATTGATGAAAAAGCTTGCTGAGGTATTTCTCTATTCTAAAAGCTTGCTTTTTATTTCATCGTTTTAACTCTATGTATGCATGATATCAATTGCACATAGTTATTAGGCATCATTTCATTAGAGAACTTGTTGAATGTTCTATTGTTACTCTAAAGCAATGCCTACTAAATAATCAACTTGCGGGTTTGTTCACTAAGCCCTTGGAAATAAGAGGTTTAAAAACTCTTTGAAAATCCATTGGCATGTTTTGTGTTGATTATTGTCTATGTGTGATTGTTGAGTGGCTTGATGAGCAAAACTTTATTTGTATATCAATATCTTTGAGAGCTACTCACTTGAGAAGTAATGATCTTAAGCTAATAACTCTTATTGCTTCTAGATCATGCACTTGAGCTTGAAAAACTTGTTTTTTTTTTTGAAAAGTGCACAAATGCTTCTCTTATATGTTTTAGTTTTGAGTATATGTGATTGAATATGTGTAGATAATGGATGCATCTAGAAGCCTATTGCTTAGTACATGATAAATGACCTATGATATGTATCCATTTTGCTTCGGCACTACATAGTATTCAACGAGCACCCTCTTGGAAAGGGCTACACGCATTGGTTGTGAAACCGCCCAATGTTGGAAAGGGCTACGCCTTTGTGTTGAGTGAAAGCCGCCAAGAGGTGTATATGTTTTTGTTAAAAAAAATCAAAGAAGAGTTGAAAAGAATCATTAAAAAAAAAAATCTTTGATTCTAAGCCTAAAAGAAATGAAAAACAAAAGGCTTAATGGTGTATAGTTGAGAATTGTGAGAAGCTCGGGTTGACAAACAGAAACGGGAAAACGAGCCACATGCACACACACGCTCACATGTTGATAACTATTCTTTTAAAGCGAAAATACGGATGAATATCGGTTTGAATTATTTTTGGAAACGCTTTAGTTGGATAGGTGTGGAAATTGTTTACATGTTGATATCACGATTACTCCTTCTATATATGTGAGAAGCATTCACACACACACACACATATTTTGCTTATGTGCTTGATTCATTAGCAATGTGAGAATATTTTTGAGAGATTAATGAAAATCTATGATTCTCTCTTGGACTTTGAAAAGTGATGAAATATTTTCTCTTATTGCTTGAATGTGTAAATGTTTGAGTCCCTTGTGAACAAATCTACTTGGTGATAATATGTGGAGCATATGTTAAGGGGGAGCTTTAGTTTATACAACTACACTTTCTATACGATTTGTTTGCTTAATATCTTGTTCTTTATCTCTTGTGTCCTTTGTCTATTCCTTGACAAAAAGGGGGAGAAACCTCACCATCTTTATAAGGGGAGAAATCTCACCTTGGGGATCATATAAGGGGAGAAATCTCACCATGGGGAGAAAACTTCACCATGTTCAATATGGAGAGTAAGTTTTGTACCGCTTTGTGCTTATTGGAGACATTGTCTTAAGGGGGAGAAAAAAATTCTTGCCTTATTTGTGTTAAGGTTTTTAAGGGAGAGCTTTTAATGTGATAACATTTATTCACTTGAGATAATGCATTGTTTGGTAGAGATAAGGGAAGTTTTATTTTGTTTATGTGATAATTTTTCACCATTCTTCTTTGGAAGAAGTTCTCTTGTTGGTTGTTTCTTTTCACATAGTGTTAACCGCCTTTTTTGGCAGGGGTCCAAGGAAGAATTTTCCATCCTTGCCAAGTAGAGGGATGCCGCGAGAAGCATCTAGCTACCTCTGAGAGGAACCAAGATCAACACACTTTATCGTGGTCTAGATAGCCCAGTAGAAGGATGCCGCACCCGCAGGACCACGCGGGACCCCGCTGGACCCCGCAGATCCCGCAGTACCCAGCGGATCCCGCAGGACCCCGCAGGACCCCGCAGTACCCCGCAGGACCCCGCTGGACCCCGCAGATCCCGCTGGATCCCACAGATCCCGCAGTACCCCGCGGATCCCGCAGGACCCTGCTGGACCCCGCAGATCCCGCAGTACCCCGCAGATCCCGCAATACGCCGCAGGACCCCGCAGATCCCGCTGGAGCAGTACCCCGCGGACCCCGCGGACCCCGCCGGACCCCGCTGGACCCCGTGGTACCCCGTAGTACCCCGTACCCTGTGACTAGTCCTCCAAACTCCTCCCGACCACCTAGCATACAAGACATCAATAGAGGAGGTCGTAAATACCAAGGAAGAGCTAGACCACACCAAGAGTTTAAGTAAACAAGGAAATTGCCTTGTTTCTCGCCATTCAAGAGTCCTATATTAAAGAGGAGTCAACTCTTTCAGTTCTAAAAGGAATCACTTGATTCTGGGGAATCAATCCCACGATCTTCTCGCCTATCAACATGGAAACGCCCCGTAAATTGCTAGGTCATTGGATTGAATTTATGGGAGTGAACAACAAGAAATAAGACCTATATATATGACAAGATTTTCAACGGTGAGGAGGACTTTTTTCGGCTGGGGGCTAGCTTCTTTCCTTCTCCTCTTATTTTCTATTGATTAGAGAAAAGGGCATATGCCCACCTATGATTGTAAGCTCTCTGGAGCACTTATGTTGGATTATTCTCCTACTTGTGTAAGCTCACCGGAGCACGCCTTATTGATAAATATATAAATGATCTCTTTCCGCCGGATACTACCTAGGGGTTTTTCAGCATATGATCATGCGTGATGCTTTTTCCCCCTAGGCCAGTCCACCTTCTATCAAAAAGACTTGTTATTCTCTCCCTCGTATCTATTTTATTACACATGTATGTAAGTTTATCATTGAAGAGCTCCTATCCCATATCCTACTTGCTTGCTTGCTATCCGGGTCGGGGAATCACAATGGAGATCTAGAAAAGAGTATGGGATGCGGGATTCGGGATACGGGGTATGAGGGACGGGACACGGGGTGCCGAGTACCGAACGCAGGGTATCGGGGTCCATAGAGAGGGATCACAACCCTTACTCCGACATGGGAACCCCCAAGCGCCATCTTCTCCATGTGCTTGAAGCCTTGACAGTCGGGATGATATTTTCTCCTACCTATTGCACCTCACTCCAGAATCTTTTACTCGTACAAACCATGGTACCTAGAGGTACCTTACCCCGCTGCAGCCTGCCAGGTAGCAGTTTGAGGGTGTTAATTGAAATTCCTCACCCAGAGCGAATTTACGGTTAACACTTTTGGCGCCGTCTGTGGGAAGTTCACTAGACCAACGTGGCTTCCTTGTCTCCACATGAGCGTATGTTTCTTTATCTTTTACTTATTAAAACTACACATGATTTAACGCATCCCCTTGCTATGTTCATTGTATGCCAACTCCTCGATGTCATGATGCCATGAAACTTTATTTCACCCTGATAGTTCCTGAAACAAATTATGGTGTGTTCAATATTAATCTAGAGGGGGGGTGAATAGATTTTATCCAATTTTACCAAATTTTCGTTAATGGTCAAGATTACGAAAATACCCTCTACTAGTCAATATACAATAGCAAGTGTAATATGGTGCGGAAATTAAAAGACACTTGATATTTACGTGGAAACCCTCACGGGAAAAACCACGGGCTATGTAAGTGAGCCACACTTGAACCTCGAATCCACTAAATGTGTAAAACGATTACAACCTAATCCCGGAAGTAATCACACACCTACCTACTCCCGGTATAAGTGAACCTAGTCCCAATGCTTGTGATTTATGCAACCTAATCCCGGAAGCAACACAAGACTTAGTTCTCAATGAAGAGAAAAACAACCTAAGTGAATATATGAAATACTCAAAATGCAACAAGAGCAAGGCAACTCTATATGCTTACCTAGAATGATGATATATCAATGAAATCAATCCTAGATATCAAAAGCTAAATGACATATCATAAAGCTTAGCTAGATGTTATCAATCACAAAACAATCCTAGCTATCCAACAATGTCAACATGTCCAAACATGTGAACTCAATTAGTTGTAGAGAATTTCTAACAACATAATTGTCAATTAAATCCACAAGAACATTCAATTAAGCTTGACTAGATAAATAAACATTAATCTATCAACCTAATCATCAACCAATTGTACAAGAATGTTCTAGGGTTAGCTATTTAGGGAAAATCATCCTAATCATGTAAGCTACCACAAACAAAACCCAATCATGTCATAACTTCACTAAATATGCAATAAGAGTGAAGATTTGCTAAACTAAGCAATAAAAGACATGTCTTGACTAAGATAGAACAATAAATGAAGATGTTGTGATTGTTCTACTTACCAAGTCACAAATGAAGAAGACCCATGGAAGATTGATGCATGAAACATGTTAGATGCACATGGGTTTTGGGTTTGGAGAGTTAAAGAAGCAAGATTGAACCTTTCTCTCTCTAGGGTTTGAGTTTCTCACTCTAAGGTCTGATTTTGAGCTCTCTAAAATGAGCTAGGAAGAAGATGATACTTATATACAACCCCTAGAAGAAATGACGTCGTTTTGGAAAAAAATGTTCAGTTCCCGTCATTGGCGCTGGTCAGGTTGTGCTGGTCACCAGCGCAAGGCATTACGCTGGTCACCAGCGCACGCCACAGGCGCACGACCAGCATCAAATCTCTGGACCAAAAGCGCTGGTCAAGTAGCGCTGGTCACCCGCGCAAGAACACCAGCGCATAGGCGCGACAGCGCACCAGCTCGAGATTCGAGCGCTCCGAAACAAGACCAAACGACATCGAAACCTTTCGTATAATATATCGTTGGAAAGGTATGGAAGTCTACTTTCTACTCCAATTTATGGAATGACATTTAAATGTCTGTAGAAAAAGTTATGGTCAATAGAGTGACCAAAGGTCAGAAACGGACAACAACAGAGTTGCCCTGTTTTGGTGGTCACTTTGGAGATTTCAAAACCAATCCAAACGGTCATGAAATATTACGAATAATATATCGTTGGAAAGGTATGAGTGTCTAGTTTGTCCAGAATTTTACAAAACTCAATTTAAAACTTTGTGTAAAAAGTTATGGTCACAAGACCATACAAAGGTCAGTTTTGAAAAACATTTAAATCATTGAAATCCAATATTTTGAACCTAGACACTTTACTCCAATCAACCAAACCAAATCTAACACTCATCCAAGAGAAGAATGAGACCTTCTCAAGTGGTCAACCATCGCGCTAAGACATGCACACCATCGTGCAAGCGCGGACGTTTCCAATCACACAAACGGAAACGAATTACACCACACTTAAGACTAACATGAAGTGCAAGTGTGGTTGTGAATATATAACATGCATGGGAAAGGATAACATCATGAAAAATCACCAAGCATGTGACACACAAAAGATATGCAAGATAGATAAAGATGCATGCAAGTGTGTGTGTGCACCTAATCTCTTCAAGAACCAAGTCAAGTGATATACCTTTTGAAGCTCTTGATCTTGAAGTCACCGGGATGCTTGGAAGCTTGCCTTGATAATCATCAAGATGACCTAAGCTACCCACAACACAATCATCCCCAATGTGGTATGTCATGAAATAAGCCAATCACAAAATAGAGGTCCTTACAATCTCCCCCTTTGGCTATTTCATGACAAAATACCACTCACAAAATAATCCTCACAAAACACAAAATAAAGCTATTGGTTAACAAAAGTGTATTATACGTTACAAAGAGAGAAACCTAAGAATCTAAGTCTTCAAGGTCTTCAATCTCTTCGTAGATCATCATACCTACACACAATAGCAAGAAAACACTTTTCCAAGAACAAGTGCATGTGAGGTGAACAAAAATAAAAAGCATTTGCACTCAATAAGGCAATACAAAACAATGCATGTGCAATGCTCCCCCTAAAAGGTTACTCTCTCTCAAACTTCTCCCCCAAAGCATACACAATGCTCCCCCTATATCTCTCAAGACTTCTCCCCCTTTTTGTCATGAGATAGGCAAAGGAGCTCCCCCTATTGGGTTGCTTTAGCAAAGAGAGCTATTTGCACAAAAGGCATTTGCATAATCATATAAACGAACTTTATGCAATTCAAGTAATTGAGAGAGATTCAAGGAGATTTTATTCACAGAAAAGTGTGTGTGTGTAAAAGTTGCTTAGCATGTAATACAAGCACTATTGAGCTCATGCATAAGAATCAATCAAAGCAACAATCAACAGGTTTTCCAAATGAAGTCAAACCAATTAGAGCCCTGTTGTTATGACAAGAAGATATATATCCAAGCATTTGTGTGCAGAGTGTACTAATCACATCAAAAAAATATATCATATTTTCTACATTGCAAGACACATCATCAATCAACAATTTTGAGGTCTTTATTAAGCAATGCATCACACACATCATCAAACACATTTCAACTTTTCTGTTTTTCTCCTTTATCCTAGCAAGCATGTATTTCTGTTTATCATGCTAATGTAACTCTCTTGAAGGCTTTCACTCGGTTTCAAATGAGTAGCCATTTCCTACATTGGGCGGCTGCACGTCATATTGCCAGTAGCCCTTTTTCAAGAGAGAGCTTAAGAATGCATATCAAAGAATCATGAACATGGAGAATAATTTGAGGTCAATCACATGTACTAACAAGTAGAACATTCCTCAAATGGATAAGCATACTCAAGCAAAAATAGAAATCATGCAGTACATGCTAGGCAACCGTGCAAGGTGTTATTAAAAACATTATTAAAGCATTAATCAATGTTATTCACCAAGCATTCTCAAACAAACATAAAAGAGCATAAAATAAGTTAACTTTTTGCATATGGCAAATCATGCAAGTTTACTCTCTTTGTTTGAGCTCCCCATATGGGGTCAAAAACTAGAACTCATCACTCCACAAGACATATTCCAATAGATCTACTAAGAGTTTTAAATCGAGTAGCATCTAGAGGTTTTGTAAACAAGTCGGCTAGTTGATCATTTGTACCTACATGCTCAAGTACAATGCATTTATTTTCAACTAGTTCTCTAATGAAATGATGACGGATGTCAATATGCTTGGTTCTAGAATGTTGAACCGGATTCTTGGAAATATTAATAGCACTCATGTTATCACAAAAGAGAGTGAGTGTACCTTGGTTGAATCCGTAGTCTACTAGCATTTGCTTCATCCATAGGAGTTGTGTGCATCCACTCCCCGCGGCTATGTACTCGGCCTCCGCCGTGGACAAGGAAATTGAGTTTTGCTTCTTGCAAAACCAAGAAACAAGATTGTTTCCAAGGAAAAAGCAACCGCCCGATGTGCTTTTCCTATCATCACAATTTCCGGCCCAATCCGCGTCACTAAAGCCTACAAGACTAGCATTAGTGTCAAATGAGTACCAAATCCCATAGTTAGAAGTCCCATTCACAAATCGAATGATTCTCTTGACGCAAGAGAGATGGGACTCCTTGGGATCGGATTGGTACCTTGCACACACACCCACACTAAAGGATATGTCGGGCCTACTTGCGGTCAAATAAAGCAAGCTTCCTATCATACCCCTATAAAGTGTTTGTTCTACACTTTTACCACTAGCATCTTTGCTTAGTTTCAAAGTGGTGCTCATGGGTGTGTTACAATGTTTGGCTTTCTCAAGACCAAACTTCTTCACTAGGTTTTTGGCATATTTGGCTTGGGATATGAAGATTCCATCACTTAATTGCCTAATTTGCAAACCTAGGAAGTAACTAAGCTCACCAACAAGGCTCATCTCAAATTCATGAGACATAACATCAACAAATTGTTGGACTTTGGTGTTGTTGGTGGATCCAAACACTATATCATCAACATATATTTGAGCTATAAAAAGCTCATCATTGTCTTTCTTGATGAATAGTGTCTTGTCAACACTACCTCTTGTGTAGTCATTGTTGACAAGAAATTGAGTGAGGCGCTCATACCAAGCCCTCGGTGCTTGTTTCAACCCATAAAGAGCCTTCTTGAGGCGATAGACATGGTTGGGGTGGTGTGCATCCACAAACCCCTTGGGTTGCTCAACAAACACTTCCTCTTGCAAGAAGCCATTGAGGAAGGCACTCTTAACATCCATTTGGTGCAATTTGAACTTGTGCACACAAGAGATGGACAAGAGAAGCCTAATGGACTCTAGGCGGGCAACGGGAGCAAAAGTCTCCTCAAAGTCGATACCCTCAATTTGAGAGTACCCTTGTGCAACAAGTCTTGCCTTGTTACGCACTACGTTGCCATCCTCATCGGATTTGTTCCTATATATCCATTTTGTGCCTATGACATTAGTGGTCTTAGGTCTAGGAACTAGAGTCCAAACCTCATTCCTTTCGAATTGGTTTAGCTCTTCTTGCATGGCAAGAACCCAAAACTCATCATTTAGAGCTTCATCAATCTTTTTGGGCTCTATTTGAGAGGTGTAGCATGTGAAGCTAATAAGATTAGCTATTTGCCTTCTAGTCCTAACACCTTCATTCACATCTCCAATAACATCCTCTTTGTTATGGAGTCTTCTAACCCATGGAGCGGGTTCATTAGAGTCCAAGTTAGGAACTCTATCAATAGGTTGTGTGTCATTTTCAACAACATTGGATGTCCCCACATTAGGAGTCACAACAACCTTCTCCAAAGGAGAATCATCACTAAGAATAACCTCCTCCTCATGATTACTACACTTGAGCCTTTCATCATCAAATACAACATTAGATGATTCCATGACACTTAGAGTTTTCTTATTGAAGACTCTATAGGCTCTACTATTTAAGGCATAGCCAATAAATATACCCTCATCACTCTTGGCATCAAATTTGCCAAGTTGATCTCGGTCATTTAAAATGAAGCATTTGCTTCCAAATGTGTGGAAGTAGCTAACATTTGGCCTCTTGCCTTTCCATAACTCATAGGAGGTATTCCTAGTACCGGGCCTTAGAAAAACTCTATTTCCTATATAACAAGCCGTGTTGATGGCTTCGGCCCATAGATTCCTAGGCACATTGTTGCTAAGCAACATCACACGGGCCATCTCTTGAAGAACCCTATTTTTCCTCTCAACAACTCCATTTTGTTGAGGTGTCCTAGGAGCCGAAAACTCATGGGAGATACCTATACTATCACAATAGGTTTCAAACGAAGCATTCTCAAATTCCCTCCCATGGTCACTTCTAATCCGTTTTATGCTTTTAATGTTGGAATTCATTTCATTTTGAAGTTTAGTACAAAGCATTTTAAACTTATCAAAAGTTTCGGATTTTTCTCTAAGAAAATATGTCCATGTGAACCTAGAGAAATCATCTACACAAACAAAAATGTATCTCTTTCCACCCAAGCTCTCGGTTTGCATAGGACCCATAAGATCCATATGGAGAAGCTCTAGAGGCTCCTTGGTAGAGAGATACTTGCCCTTTTTATGCATGCTTTTAGTTTGTTTTCCTTGTTGACAAGGTCCACAAATACCATTGGCTTTTTTCCCAAGCTTAGGGAGGCCACGCACACATTCAAACTTTCCAAGGGTCCGTAGATCCCGAAAGTTCATGTGGCCAAGTCTTTCATGCCACAACTCAATTTGCTCATCCTTGGACACATTGTTTGAGACTATTCTAGCTTCAAGACAATAGCAATTGTCGCTAGATCTCATACCTTTCAATAAGGTTTGTCCATTGGGCTTTAGGATAGAGCAATTCTCTTTGTTAAACAAGACGGAATATCCTTCATCACTAAGATGAGAAATGCTAATCAAATTGGCTTTCAAGCCATCAACAAGTAAAGCATTGGATAAGGAGGGCAATCCGGGAACGGAGATGGTTCCTTTCCCTATGACATTCTTTTTGGATCCATCACCAAAGGTGACATTTCCTCCTTCCTCCATAACAAGAGTCTCAAAGAAACTCTTGTTTCCTGTCATGTGCCTAGAGCACCCACTATCAAGGTACCAAAGATTAGAAGAATTTGCCTTTAAGGCCATTTGAGCAACATGGCAAACATTTTCATTCTTTCTAACCCACTTAAGAACAACATTTTCTTTCTTAATGGTTTTTGGTACATGGGCTCTAGTTGTCCTAGGATCATGCAAATAAATCATATCATTCCTAGGAACTTGCATCTTGGCTCTAGTCTTTCTCTTCTCAATCATGCTTCTAGTTCTACACATTTTAATATATCGAAAGCAATTTGGTCTTATGTGACCATTAAAACCACAAAAGTGACAAATGGGAATGAATTGAGGAATTATACCTTGTCCTTGAGCTTGCATAGGAGTCCTCCCATGTCTTTGTGGTTGAGAGGGTTCAATCCATCTTCTTTGTTGAACCGGTCTATCTTGCTTCCAATGTTGGACTTGCATGATTGGATTTTTCCCTTTTTGAGCCAATAGATGAGGAATGTTGGCTTGAGGTTGTCTCCTTGGTGCCATCTTCACTTGTGCATTTTTTGAGCTTTGTCTTAGATCTATTTTCTTCCTAGGAGTGTGCACCGGTGAGGCTTCTATGTTGCCCAAGCTCTTAACAAACACGGTCTTCTTAGAAGAGGAGGTCTCTTGACAATCTTCAAACCCAAGACCTCTCTTGTCACATGGACTCTTTCCAACACCAAGCATGTGATCTAATTTTTTGGTGCTAGAGTCCATCCTAGTAAGTGACTTCTTAGCTTCAACAAGCTCCCTCTTCAAACCTTCTTCATTTCTCCTAGATAAAGCTAACTCCTCTTTTAGCTTATCTTCTCTCTTCTTAAGTCTTTCCACTTCTTCACTTAAGAGATCATTGTGAGATGAAAGCTCAACATTTTCTTCTCTCAACATCTTGATCTTCTTAGTTGTTTTCATCTCTAAGCTCCTAAACTCCTTAAGATATTCAACTAACACTTCTTTCTCCACATATCCATTAGTGGAGTTAGCATCGGAGTCATCTTCACTAGAGTCACTTTCCCTTTGACTCTCTTCCTCTTTTTCACTACCACTTTTGCTCTTGTGAGAAGAGGCAAAAGCTAGGAAGTTAGCCATGATGTCTTCATCATCCGAAGAATCATCTTCTTCATTGGAGTCATCACTACTTCCACTCCAAGTGGCGGCCATCACTTTTCCCTTCTTCTTTTCCTTGTGATTAGCACATTCGGGAGCAAAGTGACCAATCCCACCACACTCAAAGCAACGGACCCCTTTCCTTTCGGTCCTCTCTTGCCTTGGTTCAAACTTCTTGAAGGGAACCTTTTTCTTGTCTTGGCCTCTAAAACCAAATCCCTTCTTTCCAAACTTCATAACCTTGTTGAATCTTTTCACAAACAAGGCCATGTCTTCATCCGAGTCATTCTTCACCTCCTTTTCATCCTTAGAAGCTTTTAAAGCAATTCCCTTTTGCTTTTTAGGAGGAGTAGTGCTAGGACCCTTCCTAGACTCATAGGCTAGAAGTCTTCCAATGACTTCACTCGGCTTCATATCCTTATAACCACTATTTTCTTCCAAAGCCGTCACCTTTGACTCAAACCTATCCGGTAGGGATCTCATAATCTTTTGCTTGATCCTCCTATCCGAATAAGGATCACCAAGTTGATGACTTTGATTGACTATGTCCATCAACTTGATCTCAAAGTCGTTGAAGCACTCATTTTCCTCCATCTTGAGCATCTCAAATTGGGTTTGGAGAACTTGGAGCTTGGAGTCCTTCACAACTTCGGTTCCCTCATGAGCAACTTCTAGGATTGTCCATGCCTCCTTAGCAATCCTAGTATTTTGAATCAACTTGTATTGATTCTCATCCATAGCACATAGGATGGCATGCATAGCCTTCCTATTCCATTTTGATGCCTCAAATTCTTGAGCACTCCATTGTGCCTTGGGCTTCAAAACATCTTCTCCTCCACCCGTAGGAGTCATCATGGGAAGATCGTATCCATCTTCAACCGACATCCAAGCTCGGTCATGAAGTTGACATATGTATGATTCCATCTTCCCTTTCCATGAGGAGTAATTCAATCCGGTGAGAAGAGGAGGACGTGTGCTAGAAGCCCCCTCGTTGTTGCCACCGTTTCCACTCATTTTGTATATGAATGAAATGAAATGAAATGAATGCAAAATGTATGAATGAACAAAAAACACACAAATGCAAAACACACCAAAATGAGCAAGGATCACCTATGTATATCTAGGAACCCGCTCTGATACCAATTGAAACAAATTATGGTGTGTTCAATATTAATCTAGAGGGGGGGTGAATAGATTTTATCCAATTTTACCAAATTTTCGTTAATGGTCAAGATTACGAAAATACCCTCTACTAGTCAATATACAATAGCAAGTGTAATATGGTGCGGAAATTAAAAGACACTTGATATTTACGTGGAAACCCTCACGGGAAAAACCACAGGCTATGTAAGTGAGCCACACTTGAACCTCGAATCCACTAAATGTGTAAAACGATTACAACCTAATCCCGGAAGTAATCACACACCTACCTACTCCCGGTATAAGTGAACCTAGTCCCAATGCTTGTGATTTATGCAACCTAATCCCGGAAGCAACACAAGACTTAGTTCTCAATGAAGAGAAAAACAACCTAAGTGAATATATGAAATACTCAAAATGCAACAAGAGCAAGGCAACTCTATATGCTTACCTAGAATGATGATATATCAATGAAATCAATCCTAGATATCAAAAGCTAAATGACATATCATAAAGCTTAGCTAGATGTTATCAATCACAAAACAATCCTAGCTATCCAACAATGTCAACATGTCCAAACATGTGAACTCAATTAGTTGTAGAGAATTTCTAACAACATAATTGTCAATTAAATCCACAAGAACATTCAATTAAGCTTGACTAGATAAATAAACATTAATCTATCAACCTAATCATCAACCAATTGTACAAGAATGTTCTAGGGTTAGCTATTTAGGGAAAATCATCCTAATCATGTAAGCTACCACAAACAAAACCCAATCATGTCATAACTTCACTAAATATGCAATAAGAGTGAAGATTTGCTAAACTAAGCAATAAAAGACATGTCTTGACTAAGATAGAACAATAAATGAAGATGTTGTGATTGTTCTACTTACCAAGTCACAAATGAAGAAGACCCATGGAAGATTGATGCATGAAACATGTTAGATGCACATGGGTTTTGGGTTTGGAGAGTTAAAGAAGCAAGATTGAACCTTTCTCTCTCTAGGGTTTGAGTTTCTCACTCTAAGGTCTGATTTTGAGCTCTCTAAAATGAGCTAGGAAGAAGATGATACTTATATACAACCCCTAGAAGAAATGACGTCGTTTTGGAAAAAAATGTTCAGTTCCCGTCATTGGCGCTGGTCAGGTTGTGCTGGTCACCAGCGCAAGGCATTACGCTGGTCACCAGCGCACGCCACAGGCGCACGACCAGCATCAAATCTCTGGACCAAAAGCGCTGGTCAAGTAGCGCTGGTCACCCGCGCAAGAACACCAGCGCATAGGCGCGACAGCGCACCAGCTCGAGATTCGAGCGCTCCGAAACAAGACCAAACGACATCGAAACCTTTCGTATAATATATCGTTGGAAAGGTATGGAAGTCTACTTTCTACTCCAATTTATGGAATGACATTTAAATGTCTGTAGAAAAAGTTATGGTCAATAGAGTGACCAAAGGTCAGAAACGGACAACAACAGAGTTGCCCTGTTTTGGTGGTCACTTTGGAGATTTCAAAACCAATCCAAACGGTCATGAAATATTACGAATAATATATCGTTGGAAAGGTATGAGTGTCTAGTTTGTCCAGAATTTTACAAAACTCAATTTAAAACTTTGTGTAAAAAGTTATGGTCACAAGACCATACAAAGGTCAGTTTTGAAAAACATTTAAATCATTGAAATCCAATATTTTGAACCTAGACACTTTACTCCAATCAACCAAACCAAATCTAACACTCATCCAAGAGAAGAATGAGACCTTCTCAAGTGGTCAACCATCGCGCTAAGACATGCACACCATCGTGCAAGCGCGGACGTTTCCAATCACACAAACGGAAACGAATTACACCACACTTAAGACTAACATGAAGTGCAAGTGTGGTTGTGAATATATAACATGCATGGGAAAGGATAACATCATGAAAAATCACCAAGCATGTGACACACAAAAGATATGCAAGATAGATAAAGATGCATGCAAGTGTGTGTGTGCACCTAATCTCTTCAAGAACCAAGTCAAGTGATATACCTTTTGAAGCTCTTGATCTTGAAGTCACCGGGATGCTTGGAAGCTTGCCTTGATAATCATCAAGATGACCTAAGCTACCCACAACACAATCATCCCCAA